>OY294064.1:31842166-34342166 GCA_958510865.1 Myrrha octodecimguttata
CTGAAGTGGTCTCGAAGCTTCTGAGATCAGAAAAACTAAATTTTCTTGTCGTCTAAAACAACTCCGAGGTGGAAGTTTCAATGATACGTAAATACAAAATTTCAGCAAAATGTAGCGAATACTTTTTGAGATGTCGAAGCTTCGACAATTTTCTCGTGATAAGATGTCAGTAAAATTCTGCATAAGACACCGGGTATATAATTCTGTACATACTTTACAACTACTCATCAAAGTTCAGTTCAATTGGATCTTTTATCTTTTTGTCCAAATGTCTGTTATTTTCGAATGTTTGATGACGAATAAAGTGTCAAAACCGATTCATTTTTTCTAAAATTTTTTCTAAAATCTTTTCTTTTGAAAATGTCCATTATATTCGAAAAAATTTTGCACGGACCTAGAACTATGTAATTCTGAGCAGTGTATCGAACTTCAGATTGAACGGATCCTAATGGCCGGAGATATTGGGAAAAAATTTGTCAAACTTCTGTATCGTTGTTTTCGGCGGAACACTAAAACAAAAATGATTCAATTTGAATTAAACTTCAAACGATTCAAAATGCACCAAATTTTCCAAGGGAGGTTAGAACCTTGAATTGTTTTCGAAGGATCCTTGAAAACATCGCACGAATTCCACTCCGAACGCCAAATTACTTTGTCACCTTTACTGGAAAAAAGAAAATCGTTTATCCACAAAGGTTAAGGAGGTTTCAATCTAGCAATTTTAGATGTCGGAATATAAGAGACATAATTGCGGATGAATTCGGAAAAGAATGATATTTATCCCAAGATTTTATCACTGCAACATGTCCACGAATATGAGGCGGTACAATAGGTTTGTTTTGGTTCCGAGTTCAGAACTGTTCTGGAACGGTTCCGCATGCGCGATTGCGATTTTGTGTTTTGGTTCATTTCAGAACCGGTTCAGAATTTCAGTAATCCTGTTTTGGTTATTTTCAGAATCGATTCTGAACTGTTCCAGAACTGTGAAAGGAGTTCGGACGTAAGAGTCCGAACTGCTTCAGAATTGGGTAGTTCGCACAAGCGGTAGAGTGGCTGTCAATGATTTTAATGATTAACCTGACTTTTCCGACGTCGTGTTGATTTGGTTTTTGATTTGATTGTTGTATTTGTTGAGGAAATGATTGACTGTTAAATATAAATTTTTGTTATTTTGTATAACTACTTCTCTACGACCTCCCAGGATAATATTATCCTGGGAGGTCGTAGAGAAGGAGTTATCCTCAATAACAAAAATGGATAAAATGGATTTTATTCCCATTGTTCACACTTGGGATGCATATTTCTCGAATAAATCTATGAATGCAAGAGCCCTTTTCCTCTATTGAATAATAATAATGTTTCGAATGAATTTTTTTCTGAAAAGCACATATCGGAAATACTTTCATTATTTCTTTCATAATTGAATTGAATTGAATTGAATTGAATTGAATTAAATTCATTACTATATCAATCAATAAGTTTTTCGAATCACTTTGAAATATAATTGAAGTAATGAAGAAAGTTCAGAAGAACGATTTTTACAAAAAAAGATTTATTTCATTAAATTCATTATTATATCAATCAATTATTCGTTGGTTCATTTTGAAATATAATATAAGTGATGAAAGTTCGGAAAATTGATTTTTACAAAAAAAATTAGGTGGACGGAAGTATCCCCAAAAATATTTATATATTATCTGCATAGTGCGACAAGGACTTTCGCATATTTTTAATTAAACCACAGGCAATATATAAGATCTGATTAACATCCCTCTTTTCTGCCAACTCAAACGGAAGTTTTTCTTCATCTACAATCCAGATGAGAACCCGAACTTAAATCGTGTTTTGGTTTCATCGCTTTCAGAACTGTTCTAGGATAGTTCAGAATCGGGCTTCAACGGCGCATCGATTCTACGCTGTTCTAGAACTGTCCTAGGACAGTTCTGAATTTGGCAATCAAAACAAACCTATTATTTCAAAGAACTGGTAACTACTGTAGAGGTGTAGATCATATGGTCCCAATAATGATTCTCATGGCAACTTAAGCTGTGCATCAATTTCACTAAGATGAACACTGTTAAACCAAACGAACTAAAATAATAATAAGAATAATCAGAAAATACAAGTAGAATTACAAAAATACAACGTTCGAAGAAATTTATTCCGTATTCAGAAAAATTCAATTTTAAATGTTTTAGATATTGGAGTGAAACCTGAGAAATAATGCAAAATCTTTCCAAAATATGCCTTGGTCGATATTTCGAAATCCGGTTGTTTCATTCAAGTCTAGAGTTCTCTTAGGGCACCAACAAAAAGTAATGAAATATCAAGATTTTTATCGTAAATAAGTTATGAATTTCTAATGAGTATTTTGTATCGCATGGTGGTCACCTCAAATGTCATTCAATAAAAACCTAAGCTCAAATCGATCTACCGTCTCATTAATTCATCATGAACGCATATTTTAACTATAAAAAAACCACTTCACTACATAAATGAAGAGGAATTTCAATTTTACACTTCCTGCTTGTGGAGTGCGACTATGGAACGCGATAATCGAGACCAGAAACGAATACAAATTAGTGAATAAAATTGAAAAATTATCGGAATTACTTATGCACATCAGTCATTTGTCGATGTCAGTTTTTTATCGGCATTTCGATCTGAAAAGGAAACCCGAATAGAGTAGAAGTGGGTTGGACAAGGAGGAGGTTTAAGAGAATAACTAGGTGGCACGAATTTTCGAATGTTCCACCGAATTCGGACCATCCTTTATTGTGTTTGAAATATGAATAATGCTTTGACGTCATTGGAATTGTTAATTTTCAAGATGGACAGCTACAAAAAATGATGTATCATATATTTTCAAAGTAATATACAGGGTGATTCACCACGATAATCCTTAAGACGTTTATGGAAAACTAATGATATTTTAACGATAATGAACTCAAAATTGCCGTGAAATATTCTAATAAGTATGTAACAAATTCAATACTTTTGAATTCAATAATGATCTATACATACCAAACTTATGAACCTCATATTTATAGGAAAAACCTAGAAAAGCACTGACGTTAAGTCTGCAGCTTTTGCGCGCTTGTTCAAATTCGTTGCCAAAGCGGTCATCTCCTTTGGACATGCACGCAAAAGCTGCTGACTTCACGTCAGTGGTTTTTTGAGTTTTTTTCTGTGAAGTACTAGATTTGAATTCGATCTAATCTGTAATTTTGGAAATATTGGAGAAAAAAAATTTAGAATGAGTGTACCTACACAGAATCATTTGGCGGATTTTACCCATTAACGAATTCGACCTTTGTAAGTAACCACTCAACCTACTTCACAAATATATGGTCTCTTAGTATCCATAAATATTTCACAAGAGTGTACCAAATTTCATTTTGGTACGACCATAATTTCTGGAAATATTGGGAAAAAATGTAAAATTTCGTGGTTTTTCTCGATATTGTTGTTTTTTCCGAACTAGATCGAAAAATACTGTTGGAATACGAGACGGAACTTTGTAGCTAGTTCGAAAACGCTGATAAACAAATTTGTGCAGAACTTCGTGATGATCGTGTCATTAGAACGGGTTGAAAAAAATTGGATTTTTTTTTTCGAATATTCAATATTATGTGAGCTTCTGATCATATTATTCTCATGAAATTCTGTATAAACTTTCGAACTGACATTTCCGAATGAATAACTCGATTTCAATTCGATCGAATCTGTAGGAGTAGGTTTAAGGCTCAATCACGGAGGTAATATCCGACCAATGATTCCGTGGATATACCCATTCAAAATTTTAATTTCCTGATATTTCCAAAAATACAGATGGGATCCAATTTGAATCCAGAATTTTATCGAAAAATGACAGTTCGAAGGTTCATACAGGATTCCATTAGGATAATATGATGAGAAGATAACAGAATATTGAATATTCAAATAAAAAGCTTTAATTTTTTTTCAAATCATTCTAATGACACGATCATCACGAAATTCCTCATTAAGTTGCTCATCGGCATTTTCAAAGTTGCTGCCAAGTTCCATCATGATTGAATCAGTATTTTTTGAATTATTCTGAAAAAAAAACAACAAAATCTAAAAAAATTTTTTTTATCGCCTAAAACTATTATAAATCGGAGAAAACTCACGCTGTATTAATGATGAATAATTCAATTTTCAAGGAAATGACAGCTCTAATGTTGGCTCAATTGTTTTCTGTTATAATTTATTTTCCATCAACGTTTCGACAGCAGTCGCTGTCTTCTTCAGGATGCTACAATATATTTATTATTATATTATGTAATGGAACATTTCTTAAAGGCTCACCAAAATTTGAGGTTCAAAAACCAGAAATTGTCAAACTCTATACATGTTAGTTATTTTGAAATAAATAATTCTTCACAAAACAGTGATATTCGGTTATTTCCCTGAAACTTAAATTATTCTAAAACTGTCATTATATCTAACTATTATTTTGGCCAATTGCTGCGAAATGCGAAGCTCAAAGAATATATATATATATATATATATATTCTTTTGAGATGAGCATTTACATTTTTTTATATCAAACAATTTGTGTCATAACAGTATTAGCTGAGGAAATGTCAACGGGGTACCATACATTTTTACGTATGATACAAGAGCACAGATAAAAACCTCAGGAAAAACTCTGTCTCCCCGTATTAGTGTAATGAAATTGTTGTTTTTTATTGAAGGGCTTCTTTTTCATTGACAAAATTTCCTCCTTCCTATGCGATGCAGATTGAAATCTTGAAAACATACCTGAAAACAAAAAAGGAGACGAAAGAACTAATATGAGCTAGTAAATGATTTAGTACTCATTAAATTAATTTGAAGTTCGCAATCCATCTCAAAAAAGAATCAGACACCGAATGAATTGCCTCGAAACCATCGTCAAATTTATATATTGGACAAGTATTTACTAAATGTTCTATTGTTTCCTCTTCTTCTCCGCACTCGCACCTTGGACTTTCGACCGAATTCCATTTGAAGAGGAAACTATTACAGCGACCATGACCGGTTCTAAGTCGATTCAAAATGCACCAAATTTTCCTAGGAAGATTGAAACCATGAACTTTTTCTGAAGGATCGCTGATCAAACCTTTGTTAAAAACATTACACGAATTCCATTCCGAACGCCAAATTTCTTTGTCACTTTTATTGGTGTAAAGAAAATCGTTGATCCATAAAGGTGAATGACCGACATTTTTACCGAATGTTATCGATAGTTTCGAGAAAAATTTTTTTGAAAAAACATGAAAAGAATAATTATCGACTCAAGCTCATTCTGGCAGGATTTTGCATCATTTTAATCTTTTTTCTGGTTTTTCGCTTCCAATATCTGGAGCAGAACCATTAAAAATTAAATAAAATTGCTTTTCCATTGAAAAGGCCCTTGAGGATTGCAGGAATGAACTCATTTGTCAAGGGCAGAAATGACATAAGAGATAAACAAAGCGAACTGGAACGTTTCAGAGTACAAATCTGGCACTTTCATCGGACAAACGAGAACATTTTTAGAATGATTTTCATTCGACTTTTCGTTTCGGGACTTTTGTCAAATTGACATTTCATGAAATCAAAGCAACACAGAAAAAAAATTAAGAAAATAGAATAACATTTTACAATTCTAGTCCCTCGTTTTGAACCCCAAATTTCAGTGGGTAATAAAAACGAAGAGTTTACATCTGGTATATTCTATGCATCTTGTTTTGGATCATCCAGTACACAGAACATCGAGAAAACCACCGACTACCCGTACACCCCAAAAAAGCCAACTCGCCAAATTCCTGCCTCGAAACAACAAAAATCCCAAAACAATTTTTTACCATTTTCGGAATATCTGCCGCCCCGCCGCATTCCATACTCAAAAATAAACGTGCGGGGACCGTCCGGCCGGCATACTAAGAAGGAGGCCGTCGTTTTTCGCGAAAAACCGGCCGATGCAAACCGGTTAATTAGTCATTTAAATAAAATGTCAATTTTGAACCGCGCAGACCATTATTCCCGACAAAAACGCACTCTCTCTCGCTAACCGCATTGTGTGCATGCAAGTTTTAAATTTGCCGGACGATGGCTGGTCGTTTTTGGCGAGGGCGGGAAGGGGGGTGAGCTGAGGCGAGGTGGACAGATTTCGGTGGTTTTTGCGTGTGGTTCGGAACGACGGGGCAACGAAGTTTGTGATTGTGATTTTTCGGTATGGATTGGTGTTTGGGACAAAAGTGTGTTTGCGAATATATTTATTTTCGAGCCAATGTATTTCTTAGTTGCACAATATACAGGGCGCGTCAAAATCATGGAACGATTTCATTTTCTAAGAAGAAAAATATTTGGCAACAAAATCCTGGAACAGGTCAATTTTTGTTTCACTTTTACCAAATTTATATGCATCTTTGAAGGATTTTTGTTGGACCCTGTGCCATCCCCATGACCCCCCAAATTTTTTGATAGGAAAAGTAGATCATATGGTACTTTTTTGGCAAGGTCTTTATATGCAGAAATTTTCAAGAAAGAGTTCAAAGAGTTGTTTAGTACGTGCACTTTGTCATGGATCATTTACTTTGAGACGATGGTACCTGATGAAATTTGTCACTGAATGAAAGGCGACCATTACAGTTTTGTTTATGCACAACTTTCAACCCCTTTCAACCCCCTCCATTTTTTTCTCCATTAAAAGGTTCGTAGGGGTCAAAAGTTGTGCATGAACAAAGCTGTAATGGTCAACTTTCATTCGGTGACAAATTTCATCAGGTACCATCGTCTCAAAGTAAATGAGCCATGACAAAATGCACATACTGAAAACCTCTTTGAACTAACTAATTTTAAAAAAAAAATTTTTTCTGAAAATTTCTGCACACCTGTAAAGAAGATGCAAAGACCTTGCCATAAAAGTACATCATGACCTACTTTCCCTATTCAGAAAATTTAGAGAGTTGATGGGGATGGCACAGGGTGCAACAAAATCCTTCAAAAATGCATATAAATTTGGTGAAAGTGAAACAAAAATTTACCTGTTTCAGGATTTTGTAGCTAAATATTTTTCTTCCGAGAAAATGAATTTGTTCCATAATTTTGACGCGCATTGTATTTATTAGTTGCATCCATATATTTAATTTGTGTAAAGATATATTCATTTTTCATTATGATAAATTTTTATTCTTCCGAACAAGAAATATTTTTTAGTTGGGAGTTTCAAATATATAAGAATGTGGGAAGCAATTTATTTATCAATTCGAACTATCGAACAAAGTCAATAGAGGGCGCGACGAATGCAGCTCACACTTTCCCCCAATACACCAGTCTTTGTTCAAAAAAGCTCAAAAATATTGATTGCCAGTCCTTATTTTCATATGATTCGTGAATATTTAGTGTTATTTCTCAAATATCAACAATTTTTCCATTCAACTTTTTTCCATAAGGCTTGGAATTCTTCCGAAAATCAAGACAAACCGTGTTTCGCCCTTAAACACTCACCGCCTTTCACTTCCCGACCTCATATCGCCTCTAAAAATTATTCTCCTTTAATTTTGTTATATTCTCTTCGTTTTATAATGGGTTCCATCCTACTGTTTTTTTCAGTTTGAAAAATTATTCATGGGTAAAATCCGCCTGAAGATTAAGCATAACCGTTCAAAATTTTATTTTCTGACATTACCAAAAATTTAAAGTAGATGGAATTGAAATCAACTACCCAATTGAAAAATTACAGTTGGACAGTTCATGCAGAATTTTCGAGGATAATATTACTCTTTATATCGCAGAATCGGTACAAAACATTCGAAAAAGAATTTGAAATTGTTTTTACAAATTGTTCTAATATATATATTCTTTTGAGAACGAGCATTACAATTCTAAGATATATCACAGTGTTAGCAGAGGAAATGTAAACGGGGTACCATACATATTTGCGTATGATACAAGAGCACAGATAAAAACCTCAGGAAAAATTCTGTCTCCCCGCATAAGTGTAGTAATTTGTTTATAGAAGATGGATGGCATCTTTTTCATTTGAAAATAATTTTTTCGTCATCTTGAATTCATTTCGACAAAATATCTTGACATAATATCTGAAACAGAAAGAGGGACAGAAAACCAGAAGGAAGCAGTAAATAATATTACCTACATTTGCTCATGACCGAGAGGGTCTTTCGACCAGGTTCAGTCTTCCAAGCGATGATTTTCAGATCCTCAGATGAACGAAGAACGCTACAGGGGAATCATCTCCCATAGATCCATAATTGTTCATTTCGAACTAGAAATCTAATAAAATATCGGGAATAAAGTGAAAAACTTGTTCTAATGACTCGATCATCACGAAATTTTGCGCTTAGTTGTTAATCAGCATTTTCAAACTAGCTGCCGAGTGTCATCATGATTGAATGAGTATACTGAGGAAAAAAACACGAAACTAGAATTATAATCGTATCAAGATGAAATTTGCTACACTGTTGTGGAATACGAAGTTCGACGCTTGAAAAAATGTTGTCAAATATAATGAGAAGTTTCTGAAAAACGATATTTTTGAAATTTTTTTTAATCAACTTGCAGCACGATCCAAACACATGTCTTCACGTCGTTATGCCCAAAATAACCAGCAAGTTAAAACCCAATTGCTAAGGCACCTAATTCCTGAAATATCAAGGAAATAATCCCAAAATTTTAAATTGCTAAAACTCCGAAGACGTTTGGCCGATTTCGTCTATTGACGAATTCGACTGTCGCATTTTGGAAAGCAATCTACACTGAAAGTTCCTAGCCGAAAGGATTCTCCGTACGCGCGTAATCATGCCTACGGCCGACTGGACATAACTGATTTTGAAACCGAAATCGTCATCAGTGAGTCCGGAAAAAAATCGAAATTTACAGAGATTTCGGCAAAACGATAGCACGCTGTTTTCCATAACGTAAGCGCAAATGACTCGTCCGATGTCGTCTACACGACTTTATACAGAGTGTTAGTGAATAAGTGCGACAAACTACAGGGGGTGATTCTTCATGGGAAAATAGTGACAGTTTGCTAATATTTAACATTTCCTCACATGCTTCGTTTTCCGAGATACGGGGTGTCGAAGTTTTCTTTTCAATTATTGCGCATTTTTTGCTTATAAGAATTTTATACTCTTCATTTTTGCGCATTCGCGTGATGATCTCAATTTTTCTAAAAAAAAATGGTACACCAATGAGATATTTTGAATTGAAAATATTTTTGCGCGCATGTTCTAGGGGAGCAGCGTGCTATCGTTTTGTCTAAATGTCTGTAATTTTGGATGATTGAGCCGAAAATGGTCTCAATCGACTAGGTTGGACTCACTGATGACGAATCTGGTGTCAAAATCGATTCTGTCCGGCCGGCCGTCCGTCCGGCCGTAGACACAGTAACTCTCGACAGAAGCAAGCTAGCAACTTTAAACTTTCAGGATAGGTTGCGCATGCCGCGGATGAGTTCGTCAATGGGCCAAATCGGTCAAATAGTTTCAGAGTTATAGGTACTCGAAGTTTTGAAGTTATTTATTTTTTATTTCAGGAACTACTAGAGCGATTGGGTTCAAACTTGGCAATTAGGTGGAGTATATTGACGCGCAACGTTCAGCCAAATTTCGTCAGGATCATGTTGTCAGAAAATTAAAAAAAAAAAATTTTTTCGGAAATCATCCATCATATCCAAAAAAAAATTGAACTCACACTTTGAGCTTTATATTTCACAGCAGCGTTCCAAATTTCAGTTCGATACAATCATAAGTTTTGGAGATATCGGAAAAAAATATGTCAAATTTCGAGGTTTTCTTCTCGATATCGTTGATTTTTTCGGTATAACTCGAGAAATACTTATTCAGTCCTCATAAAACTTCACAGCTAGTTTTGAGATGCTGAAAGACAACTTTTTGCGAAATTTCGTGATAATCGTGTAATTAGAACAATTTGAAAGAAAAAATTTCTATGATTTTCTTATCATATCATCCTCATTAAATTCTGTAAGAAACTTCGAACTGTTATTTTTCGATGAAGTACTGGATTTCAATTCGATCTGATCTGTATTTTTGGAAATATTGGAAAAATAAAATTTTGATTGGGTATATCTACGGAATCATTGGGCGGATTTTACCCATTCACGAATTCGGCCTTCGTTATTAAGGTCCAAACCTTCTCTACAAATATCGAGTTTCTAAGTTGTTTCTTTCGGAAGTTATTGTGATTAAGCAGTCGGCCGTTAGGCGGGCCGTAAACACAATAACTTCCGGAAGAAACGACTTAGACACTCGATATTTGTAGAGTAGGTTTGGGGCTTAATTACGAAGGTCGAATTCGTGAATGGGTAAAATCCGCCCAATGATTCCGTATACCCATTCAAAATTTCATTTTTCCAATATTTCCAAAAATACAGATTTGATCGAATTGAAATCCAGTAATTGATCAGTGAAAAATTTCAAAAAGCACTGCCGTGAAGGCAGCAGCTTTTGCGTGCATGTTCAAATTCGTTGCTGAAGCGGTCATCTACATTGAACATGCGCGCAAAAGTTGCTGCCTTCACGGCAGTGCTTTTTGAAATTTTTTCTGCCTCAATTTGCAATGAGTCCTCACCAAATTTCATTTCCACAGCTTGACCTGTTCTAGAGCAATAAATGAAACTCATTTTCAAGAAATACTTAAACACTATGTTGTTCGGAAAATGAAGCATTTGCATACGAAAATTATATAGCATACTGTCATTTTTTCCATACAGAATCTCCCCTGAAGTTTGCGGCACTTTTTCACCAACACCCTGTGTGTTTGTCAAGCTCATGATGAAACACCCTACATGTTCAAATATAAAATTCTTTAGTCGATACTTTCAATCAAATATTTTGTGACCACAAACGATGTCAGGGTGCACGATACGCCGCCACTGGCCACACCGCAGTCATATCCATCTCCCGCCGCTGAAAGAGCACCAAAAGAACGTTCCGAAAAATAAGAAGAACAAAAACGCACACAAAAGCATATTTCAATAACCCGCGGACCCGTTCATAAAACCATTTATATATGGTCGAAAATGAAAAGGGTCAGTCCGAACGATGGACGGAGAAACAATCGAAGGAGGTAAACAAATAAAAGAATTCCATGGCACACTCGATCTGCGACCCGATGAAAGACGAGTGAAGGTTCTGGAGATGTTTGAATTGAAATGCTATTCATTCTCTCGGGGGAATATTTATCATTATTCGAAAAATTGATGTTTGAAAAGCGTTAATTTCAATGATGTCGTGTCTGCGAACATTGAGAATATTAACACTTTCTCTCTATTGTTTTTTCTTTTCCTTATCTATTATTGAATTTTGGCATCAATTTGCCATTCTTAGATAAAGATGAGGAAAGCAAAAATATTACTCTTAACTTCAAGTTTGTGGTCGAGTCTTTTATTTGCTTGGATTGCCTTCCTTTGTATATGATGAAAAAATTATTATTATATTCACGGAAACATAATTATAATTGTTAACATGCAGTGTGTGGATCAAATACTAGAAAAAATTTAATTCCCAGTAAAATGCTCGGACAAATAAATTTTCAGATTTTAATGAACAAGGTTTGGCATGAAAATTTCACTTATTTTTTTTCAAATGACCACACTAAATTCTTTTGATGCTTTATTATCCAACTCACCCTAATAATGGCGTGAAAATTGGTAGGTACTGTTGAAACGAATTCGGTCTTTAAGTAAAAATTTTAAGCCATAAAGATGTTAATCAAAAACTGAAATGAACTAGTCCGAGTGTTTTGCTTGGAAACATCTGATAACACAGTTAATAATGTTACCCAATCTCTGTGAATTTAGAATTATTTTGGATTACTAGCTTGGATCTAATCGAATTAAAACTATGATAATTAGTAATAGTGTATGAAAAAAAAGAAGAAATATTTTCAAAAATGTAGTATCTCTGGAAGTATACATCAAATTCTGCTGACACTTCAGCCAGCTAATCTTGTATCAAGAATATGATTTCAGATCGATAGGATATTTAAGCTTCGAATTATCAAGAAAATGAAATTTCGAATTGATTCATCTATTAAATGTTACATACTCGTGCAGCCCAACCTCTAAGGCTATAAAAAAGATTTTATACATTAGAAATTTTTTCTGTCGATTATCGCTAAAATTTTACCGGAACCTTCATGCTAACATATTTCAACAAAGTAGTAGATTACAATTGAACCCGATCTATATTTTCTAAAATATAAAATGAAATTTTGGGTGGTTGAATAATCATAATCATAATAACAAACCTGTTTTGCTTTTGGGTGGATCTAACCCATCCATGAATTCGGCCCTCGTAATCTGATAAACACAATAACTACCGTAGGAAACGACTCAGAGACTAGATATTTGTATGACAAATGTTATCATTGCGAAGGTCAAATTCTTGAATTGGTAAAATCCGTAGGTCAACCCATTCGAAATTTCATTTCTCCACTTGTTCCCAAAAAACAGATCGAATCGAATAGAGATCTAGTTCTTTTGGGACAATGACGACTTGGAATTTGATGCAGAATATAATGAGGATCAAGCTTTGTAAGGTGAGTTTGAAACGTGAATGGTTGACCGCTTTGGCAACTAATTTGAAAAAGCGCGGAAAAGTTGTCGACTGCATATCAATGCTCTTCTAGTATTTGATGTTACAATTTTCACATGGTTCGTAGTAATATTTGTTGGTGCTTCTTGTTCAATTAGTATTGAACTGCTCCACAAGAGTTAGGGATATCGTATTCAATCGTTTTTAAAGGTATTTAATCTTCGAGAAAATCGCTGTAAAATCATTTAAAACTCAATAACAACTTGAATCGATCCAATAAAATTGAGAAATTTCGTCAATCTGGTCGCGTTTTTTCTGAAGTTTGGTTCTTTGCATATGCTTCATGAATGTTCTTATTTGGAAATGAAGTCAGTTTATCAATGGCTTCGATTTGAAACGAGTTTTCTGAAAATGCCAAGACGTAAATTAACAAACGCTGAGGTTAATAGGGCTATCGGAATGCTACAGGGTGGCCTAACTCAGGTTGTTGTACCGGAAAGGGGCCAATTCAGCCAAAGTGTAATATCTCGACTTTGGAATAGATTCAGGGAGACAGGTTCCGTGTTCGAAAGACCAACGCTTGGTGGGCGACGAAAAACAACACCTGCTCAGGATCGTTTCATCACCGTTTCGGCGAGAAGAAACCCTACATCTACGTGAAGAATGCTACGGAATATTCTCCAAAATGTAGATGGGGTCCAAGTTTCCATCGAAACCATCAGACGACGTTTGAGAGAGGTGAATCTAGGTTCTAGACGTCCATTAACACGTGACCATAAGCGTCAAAGACTGGAATGGGCAAGGCAACATATCAATTGGAACGATCAATGGCGTAGTGTCCTTTTCACTGATGAATCCAGATATGGACGATTTTCAGATTCTCGAAGAATAAGGGTATGGACAATCCCACGCATACCCCGTAATCGTCGCTATGTCCAAGAAGTTCATCCATTCCGAGGGGGTAGTGTTATGGTATGGGCGGGGATATGTTTCAACGGGCGCACAGATCTACAAATTTGTCCTGGGAATATGACCGCCTTTCACTATAGGGAGCATGTCATTGACAATGTTGTGTCAAGTTTTCACGCTGCTATTGCTGAAACTTTTCAATTTCTAGACGATAACGCTAGACCGCACCGTGCAGCCATAGTTGAGAATGTGCGGGAGGAGCTTGGTAATCCACATTTACCAATACCTCCGCACTCACCAGATTTGAATTGCATAGAACATGCATGGGATATGCTCCAAAGAAGATTAGATAATCATCAACCTACCCCAGAATCCTTAAATGATCTGAAAGAGCTTCTGCCCCGTTTATGGAACCAAATTCCTCAAGAAATGTTCAACAACCTCGTGTGTGGTATGCAAAGAAGATGTCAAGCTGTTATTGATGCCCGTGGAGGCCATACATTGTATTGATAGTCCTAAAATGCTTGAATTCTCTGGAAATAAAATTTCGTTATTTTACTCGATTTTTCTTAACCACCATACCAACCATACGCTGCTGACCTACATGCTGAAATTAATGTGCAACTTGAAATCATATTAATATGAATTTTCATCACAAAAATCTTATTTTAACTATATTTTTTTTGGGATTTAAGTCAATATCCCTAACTCATGTAGAGCAGTTTATTTCCGAAAAATTGAACTACGTTGGCAATAAAAGATATTCATCTGTCCTTCTAACCCAAGAAAGTCACAAAATAGACATCAAACAATTCTATTCTTATAAGAAGTCTAAGAACAAAATAAAATAATTTACATAAATTACATTGATGATACTAGGTTCAAAAATTAAATAAGAACGAAATTAAGATAACACGAAAGATGATCCAAATAATAACAATATAATTATTGCTCCTTTTGTTTATACCTGATGAAATATATGCCATCACTAAAATATTCATACCAAAATATATGTATAATTTTTCCTTATAATACTGAATTTAGATTGGAACAAATTTATAAAAATATCGCACTACAAATTTACTTCATGGCACAATTTAGACTTTTTTTCATGTGATGACATTATTTTGCGAATTATATTTCATTTATGAATGGGAAATAAACTCATCATAACTATTTTTATTATCTATAAATGATCATTAACATTCTATTCTTCATGATTGAACACCAATTACTCTTCTTCTTTTAATACGTCGTAACCAATAGCCATTGTAGCCATTCTTGGGTCTTTGGTGAGATCCTCACGTGATTATCATGACAGAGACAATATTTAGGTATTAAAAAAAACGAAGCAATCAGTTCACAGATTTGTTTTCGCCTGTTTTGGTTGTCATCAAGTACGGTTAAAGATACCCTAAATGAGAGCATTTCAGAGGCCACTTAGTGCCATCATCAACGAATTTGCCACTGAGATAATTTTGACAAGAACGCGCAAATCTAAAATCCCATTCCACCCAGACAAAACCGAGTGAGACCATACCATCCGAACAAACGGCCAGCCAGATGAAAAAGAAGAATGCAGCCGGGCCGAAAGCTCGATGTTCCGTCTCCCTCCTACCCACATATTTATTACCGACTGGGAATTTTATGGTGTAGCATTTTTATTGCTGACGAGTTTTAAAAATTCAAAAAACGACTTAAAATCGCAGACAAAATAAATCATAAAGCCGTCGGAATTTGAAAAATGAACAAAAAATCCGCCGGCCGTCTTAAAATTTCGCCAGGCTTTTAATTACATTTTTAAATGAGTTCGCTCTCTGTGGAAATGTTTTAGGGCGCTCTAGCGCGCATTTATATGGGTTTATTAATTTTAATTTGGCGAACGATACGTTTTCAAAACTCTGTTATGGCGGCCAGGACTGACTTACGATGGCAGCTTTGAGAAATCCTAGTTAATTAGGTTTTTTCAAGTGTCCGAATGTATCGCTTCAGAGGGCCATTGTGGTTCACGATTGTTGGTACTTTGGTATCTGGGAATGGACTATTTGTGGCTATTCGAGTCCAATTCTTGTTTTCGAGAATTTTATCTTATTTACGATTGTTATCGATTTTCTTCAGAGTTAGCAAGGTCATTTAATACAGAATGTTATCCTGGGAACAATCTAGCCTGACGCAATGAAATTTTTGGTATGAAGCTCAATTACTATGGCTGAATTTTTGAACGGATAAAATTCACCTCATGATTTCACAGGTCTTTCCGTTTTCAAAACTCTGTTATTTCGGGTTGGACTGACGTACGATGGCAGCTTTGAGAAATTCGAGTTAATTAGGTTTTTCTCAAGTGTCCGAATCTACCGCTTCCTAGGGCCATTGTGGTTCACGATTGTTGGTACTTTGGTATCTGGGAAAGGACTATTTGTGACTATTCGAGTCCAATTCTTGTTTTCGAGAATTTTTATCTTATTTACGATTGTTATCGATTTTCTTCAGAGTTAGCAAGGTCATTTAATACAGAATGTTATCCAGGGAACAATCTAGCCTGACGCAATGAAATTTTTGGTATGAAGCTCAATTACTATGGCTGAATTTTTGAACGGATAAAATTCACCTCATGATTTCACAGGTCTTTCCGTTTTCAGAACTCTGTTATTTCGGGTTGGACTGACGTACGATGGCAGCTTTGAGAAATTCGAGTTAATTAGGTTTTTCTCAAGTGTCCGAATCTATCGCTTCAGAGGGCCATTGTGGTTCACGATTGTTGGTACTTTGGTATCTGGGAATGGACTATTTGTGGCTATTCGAGTCCAATTCTTGTTTTCGAGAATTTTTATCTTATTTACGATTGTTATCGATTTTCTTCAGAGTTAGCAAGGTCATTTAATACAGGGTGTTATCCAGGGAACAATCTAGCCTGACGCAATGAAATGTTTGGTATGAAGCTCAATTACTATGGCTGAATTTTTGAACGGATAAAATTCACCTCATGATTTTACAGGTCTTTCCGTTTTCAAAACTCTGTTATTTCGGGTTGGACTGACGTACGATGGCAGCTTTGAGAAATTCGAGTTAATTAGGTTTTTTCAAGTGTCCGAATGTATCACTTCAGAGGGCCATTGTGGTTCACGATTGTTGGTACTTTGGTATCTGGGAATGGACTATTTGTGGCTATTCGAGTCCAATTCTTGTTTTCGAGAATTTTTATCTTATTTACGATTGTTATCGATTTTCTTCAGAGTTAGCAAGGTCATTTAATACAGGGTGTTATCCAGGGAACAATCTAGCCTGACGCAATGAAATGTTTGGTATGAAGCTCAATTACTATGGCTGAATTTTTGAACGGATAAAATTCACCTCATGATTTTACAGGTCTTTCCGTTTTCAAAACTCTGTTATTTCGGGTTGGACTGACGTACGATGGCAGCTTTGAGAAATTCGAGTTAATTAGGTTTTTTCAAGTGTCCGAATGTATCGCTTCAGAGGGCCATTGTGGTTCACGATTGTTGGTACTTTGGTATCTGGGAATGGACTGTTTGTGGCTATTCGAGTCCAATTCTTGTTTTCGAGAATTTTTATCTTATTTACGATTGTTATCGATTTTCTTCAGAGTTAGCAAGGTCATTTAATACAGAATGTTATCCTGGGAACAATCTAGCCTGACGCAATGAAATTTTTGGTATGAAGCTCAATTACTATGGCTGAATTTTTGAACGGATAAAATTCACCTCATGATTTCACAGGTCTTTCCGTTTTCAAAACTCTGTTATTTCGGGTTGGACTGACGTACGATGGCAGCTTTGAGAAATTCGAGTTAATTAGGTTTTTCTCAAGTGTCCGAATCTATCGCTTCAGAGGGCCATTGTGGTTCACGATTGTTGGTACTTTGGTATCTGGGAATGGACTATTTGTGGCTATTCGAGTCCAATTCTTGTTTTCGAGAATTTTTATCTTATTTACGATTGTTATCGATTTTCTTCAGAGTTAGCAAGGTCATTTAATACAGGGTGTTATCCAGGGAACAATCTAGCCTGACGCAATGAAATGTTTGGTATGAAGCTCAATTACTATGGCTGAATTTTTGAACGGATAAAATTCACCTCATGATTTTACAGGTCTTTCCGTTTTCAAAACTCTGTTATTTCGGGTTGGACTGACGTACGATGGCAGCTTTGAGAAATTCGAGTTAATTAGGTTTTTTCAAGTGTCCGAATGTATCACTTCAGAGGGCCATTGTGGTTCACGATTGTTGGTACTTTGGTATCTGGGAATGGACTATTTGTGGCTATTCGAGTCCAATTCTTGTTTTCGAGAATTTTTATCTTATTTACGATTGTTATCGATTTTCTTCAGAGTTAGCAAGGTCATTTAATACAGGGTGTTATCCAGGGAACAATCTAGCCTGACGCAATGAAATGTTTGGTATGAAGCTCAATTACTATGGCTGAATTTTTGAACGGATAAAATTCACCTCATGATTTTACAGGTCTTTCCGTTTTCAAAACTCTGTTATTTCGGGTTGGACTGACGTACGATGGCAGCTTTGAGAAATTCGAGTTAATTAGGTTTTTTCAAGTGTCCGAATGTATCACTTCAGAGGGCCATTGTGGTTCACGATTGTTGGTACTTTGGTATCTGGGAATGGACTATTTGTGGCTATTCGAGTCCAATTCTTGTTTTCGAGAATTTTTATCTTATTTACGATTGTTATCGATTTTCTTCAGAGTTAGCAAGGTCATTTAATACAGGGTGTTATCCAGGGAACAATCTAGCCTGACGCAATGAAATGTTTGGTATGAAGCTCAATTACTATGGCTGAATTTTTGAACGGATAAAATTCACCTCATGATTTTACAGGTCTTTCCGTTTTCAAAACTCTGTTATTTCGGGTTGGACTGACGTACGATGGCAGCTTTGAGAAATTCGAGTTAATTAGGTTTTTTCAAGTGTCCGAATGTATCACTTCAGAGGGCCATTGTGGTTCACGATTGTTGGTACTTTGGTATCTGGGAATGGACTGTTTGTGGCTATTCGAGTCCAATTCTTGTTTTCGAGAATTTTTATCTTATTTACGATTGTTATCGATTTTCTTCAGAGTTAGCAAGGTCATTTAATACAGAATGTTATCCTGGGAACAATCTAGCCTGACGCAATGAAATTTTTGGTATGAAGCTCAATTACTATGGCTGAATTTTTGAACGGATAAAATTCACCTCATGATTTCACAGGTCTTTCCGTTTTCAAAACTCTGTTATTTCGGGTTGGACTGACGTACGATGGCAGCTTTGAGAAATTCGAGTTAATTAGGTTTTTCTCAAGTGTCCGAATCTATCGCTTCAGAGGGCCATTGTGGTTCACGATTGTTGGTACTTTGGTATCTGGGAATGGACTATTTGTGGCTATTCGAGTCCAATTCTTGTTTTCGAGAATTTTTATCTTATTTACGATTGTTATCGATTTTCTTCAGAGTTAGCAAGGTCATTTAATACAGGGTGTTATCCAGGGAACAATCTAGCCTGACGCAATGAAATGTTTGGTATGAAGCTCAATTACTATGGCTGAATTTTTGAACGGATAAAATTCACCTCATGATTTTACAGGTCTTTCCGTTTTCAAAACTCTGTTATTTCGGGTTGGACTGACGTACGATGGCAGCTTTGAGAAATTCGAGTTAATTAGGTTTTTTCAAGTGTCCGAATGTATCACTTCAGAGGGCCATTGTGGTTCACGATTGTTGGTACTTTGGTATCTGGGAATGGACTATTTGTGGCTATTCGAGTCCAATTCTTGTTTTCGAGAATTTTTATCTTATTTACGATTGTTATCGATTTTCTTCAGAGTTAGCAAGGTCATTTAATACAGGATGTTATCCAGGGAACAATCTAGCCTGACGCAATGAATTGTTTGGTATGAAGCTCAATTACTATGGCTGAATTTTCGAACGGATAAAATTCACCTCATGATTTCACAGGCCTTTCCGTTTTCAAAACTCTGTTATTTCGGGTTGGACTGACGTACGATGGCAGCTTTGAGAAATTCGAGTTAATTAGGTTTTTCTCAAGTGTCCGACTCTACCGCTTCATAGGGCCATTGTGGTTCACGATTGTTGGTACTTTGGTATCTGGGAATGGACTATTTGTGGCTATTCGAGTCCAATTCTTGTTTTCGAGAATTTTTATCTTATTTACGATTGTTATCGATTTTCTTCAGAGTTAGCAAGGTCATTAAATAAAGGATGTTATCCAGGAAACAATCTAGCCTGACGCAATGAAATGTTCGGTATGAAGCTCAATTACTATGGCTGCTTTCTTGAACGGATAAAATTCACTTCATGATTTCACAGGTCTTTCCGTTTTCAAAACTCTGTTATTTCGGGTTGGACTGACGTACGATGGCAGCTTTGAGAAATTCGAGTTAATTAGGTTTTTCTCAAGTGTCCGAATCTACCGCTTCCTAGGGCCATTGTGGTTCACGATTGTTGGTACTTTGGTATCTGGGAAAGGACTATTTGTGACTATTCGAGTCCAATTCTTGTTTTCGAGAATTTTTATCTTATTTACGATTGTTATCGATTTTCTTCAGAGTTAGCAAGGTCATTTAATACAGGGTGTTATCCAGGGAACAATCTAGCCTGACGCAATGAAATGTTTGGTATGAAGCTCAATTACTATGGCTGAATTTTTGAACGGATAAAATTCACCTCATGATTTTACAGGTCTTTCCGTTTTCAAAACTCTGTTATTTCGGGTTGGACTGACGTACGATGGCAGCTTTGAGAAATTCGAGTTAATTAGGTTTTTTCAAGTGTCCGAATGTATCACTTCAGAGGGCCATTGTGGTTCACGATTGTTGGTACTTTGGTATCTGGGAATGGACTATTTGTGGCTATTCGAGTCCAATTCTTGTTTTCGAGAATTTTTATCTTATTTACGATTGTTATCGATTTTCTTCAGAGTTAGCAAGGTCATTTAATACAGGATGTTATCCAGGGAACAATCTAGCCTGACGCAATGAATTGTTTGGTATGAAGCTCAATTACTATGGCTGAATTTTCGAACGGATAAAATTCACCTCATGATTTCACAGGCCTTTCCGTTTTCAAAACTCTGTTATTTCGGGTTGGACTGACGTACGATGGCAGCTTTGAGAAATTCGAGTTAATTAGGTTTTTCTCAAGTGTCCGACTCTACCGCTTCATAGGGCCATTGTGGTTCACGATTGTTGGTACTTTGGTATCTGGGAATGGACTATTTGTGGCTATTCGAGTCCAATTCTTGTTTTCGAGAATTTTTATCTTATTTACGATTGTTATCGATTTTCTTCAGAGTTAGCAAGGTCATTAAATAAAGGATGTTATCCAGGAAACAATCTAGCCTGACGCAATGAAATGTTCGGTATGAAGCTCAATTACTATGGCTGCTTTCTTGAACGGATAAAATTCACTTCATGATTTCACAGGTCTTTCCGTTTTCAAAACTCTGTTATTTCGGGTTGGACTGACGTACGATGGCAGCTTTGAGAAATTCGAGTTAATTAGGTTTTTCTCAAGTGTCCGAATCTACCGCTTCCTAGGGCCATTGTGGTTCACGATTGTTGGTACTTTGGTATCTGGGAAAGGACTATTTGTGACTATTCGAGTCCAATTCTTGTTTTCGAGAATTTTTATCTTATTTACGATTGTTATCGATTTTCTTCAGAGTTAGCAAGGTCATTTAATACAGAATGTTATCCAGGGAACAATCTAGCCTGACGCAATGAAATTTTTGGTATGAAGCTCAATTACTATGGCTGAATTTTTGAACGGATAAAATTCACCTCATGATTTCACAGGTCTTTCCGTTTTCAAAACTCTGTTATTTCGGGTTGGACTGACGTACGATGGCAGCTTTGAGAAATTCGAGTTAATTAGGTTTTTCTCAAGTGTCCGAATCTACCGCTTCCTAGGGCCATTGTGGTTCACGATTGTTGGTACTTTGGTATCTGGGAAAGGACTATTTGTGACTATTCGAGTCCAATTCTTGTTTTCGAGAATTTTTATCTTATTTACGATTGTTATCGATTTTCTTCAGAGTTAGCAAGGTCATTTAATACAGAATGTTATCCAGGGAACAATCTAGCCTGACGCAATGAAATTTTTGGTATGAAGCTCAATTACTATGGCTGAATTTTTGAACGGATAAAATTCACCTCATGATTTCACAGGTCTTTCCGTTTTCAAAACTCTGTTATTTCGGGTTGGACTGACGTACGATGGCAGCTTTGAGAAATTCGAGTTAATTAGGTTTTTCTCAAGTGTCCGAATCTACCGCTTCCTAGGGCCATTGTGGTTCACGATTGTTGGTACTTTGGTATCTGGGAAAGGACTATTTGTGACTATTCGAGTCCAATTCTTGTTTTCGAGAATTTTTATCTTATTTACGATTGTTATCGATTTTCTTCAGAGTTAGCAAGGTCATTTAATACAGGGTGTTATCCAGGGAACAATCTAGCCTGACGCAATGAAATGTTTGGTATGAAGCTCAATTACTATGGCTGAATTTTTGAACGGATAAAATTCACCTCATGATTTCACAGGTCTTTCCGTTTTCAAAACTCTGTTATTTCGGGTTGGACTGACGTACGATGGCAGCTTTGAGAAATTCGAGTTAATTAGGTTTTTCTCAAGTGTCCGAATCTACCGCTTCCTAGGGCCATTGTGGTTCACGATTGTTGGTACTTTGGTATCTGGGAAAGGACTATTTTTGACTATTCGAGTCCAATTCTTGTTTTCGAGAATTTTTATCTTATTTACGATTGTTATCGATTTTCTTCAGAGTTAGCAAGGTCATTTAATACAGGGTGTTATCCAGGGAACAATCTAGCCTGACGCAATGAAATGTTTGGTATGAAGCTCAATTACTATGGCTGAATTTTTGAACGGATAAAATTCACCTCATGATTTCACAGGCCTTTCCGTTTTCAAAACTCTGTTATTTCGGGTTGGACTGACGTACGATGGCAGCTTTGAGAAATCCGAGTTAATTAGGTTTTTTCAAGTGTCCGAATGTATCGCTTCAGAGGGCCATTGTGGTTCACGATTGTTGGTACTTTGGTATCTGGGAATGGACTATTTGTGGCTATTCGAGTCCAATTCTTGTTTTCGAGAATTTTTATCTTATTTACGATTGTTATCGATTTTCTTCAGAGTTAGCAAGGTCATTTAATACAGGGTGTTATCCAGGGAACAATCTAGCCTGACGCAATGAAATTTTTGGTATGAAGCTCAATTACTATGGCTGAATTTTTGAACGGATAAAATTCACCTCATGATTTCACAGGTCTTTCCGTTTTCAAAACTCTGTTATGGCGGCCAGGACTGACTTACGATGGCAGCTTTGAGAAATCCGAGTTAATTAGGTTTTTTCAAGTGTCCGAATGTATCGCTTCAGAGGGCCATTGTGGTTCACGATTGTTGGTACTTTGGTATCTGGGAATGGACTGTTGGTGGCTATTCGAGTCCAATTCTTGTTTTCGAGAATTTTTATCTTATTTACGATTGTTATCGATTTTCTTCAGAGTTAGCAAGGTCATTTAATACAGAATGTTATCCAGGGAACAATCTAGCCTGACGCAATGAAATTTTTGGTATGAAGCTCAATTACTATGGCTGAATTTTTGAACGGATAAAATTCACCTCATGATTTCACAGGTCTTTCCGTTTTCAAAACTCTGTTATTTCGGGTTGGACTGACGTACGATGGCAGCTTTGAGAAATTCGAGTTAATTAGGTTTTTCTCAAGTGTCCGAATCTACCGCTTCCTAGGGCCATTGTGGTTCACGATTGTTGGTACTTTGGTATCTGGGAAAGGACTATTTGTGACTATTCGAGTCCAATTCTTGTTTTCGAGAATTTTTATCTTATTTACGATTGTTATCGATTTTCTTCAGAGTTAGCAAGGTCATTTAATACAGAATGTTATCCAGGGAACAATCTAGCCTGACGCAATGAAATTTTTGGTATGAAGCTCAATTACTATGGCTGAATTTTTGAACGGATAAAATTCACCTCATGATTTCACAGGTCTTTCCGTTTTCAAAACTCTGTTATTTCGGGTTGGACTGACGTACGATGGCAGCTTTGAGAAATTCGAGTTAATTAGGTTTTTCTCAAGTGTCCGAATCTACCGCTTCCTAGGGCCATTGTGGTTCACGATTGTTGGTACTTTGGTATCTGGGAAAGGACTATTTGTGACTATTCGAGTCCAATTCTTGTTTTCGAGAATTTTTATCTTATTTACGATTGTTATCGATTTTCTTCAGAGTTAGCAAGGTCATTTAATACAGAATGTTATCCAGGGAACAATCTAGCCTGACGCAATGAAATTTTTGGTATGAAGCTCAATTACTATGGCTGAATTTTTGAACGGATAAAATTCACCTCATGATTTCACAGGTCTTTCCGTTTTCAAAACTCTGTTATTTCGGGTTGGACTGACGTACGATGGCAGCTTTGAGAAATTCGAGTTAATTAGGTTTTTCTCAAGTGTCCGAATCTACCGCTTCCTAGGGCCATTGTGGTTCACGATTGTTGGTACTTTGGTATCTGGGAAAGGACTATTTGTGACTATTCGAGTCCAATTCTTGTTTTCGAGAATTTTTATCTTATTTACGATTGTTATCGATTTTCTTCAGAGTTAGCAAGGTCATTTAATACAGGGTGTTATCCAGGGAACAATCTAGCCTGACGCAATGAAATGTTTGGTATGAAGCTCAATTACTATGGCTGAATTTTTGAACGGATAAAATTCACCTCATGATTTCACAGGCCTTTCCGTTTTCAAAACTCTGTTATTTCGGGTTGGACTGACGTACGATGGCAGCTTTGAGAAATCCGAGTTAATTAGGTTTTTTCAAGTGTCCGAATGTATCGCTTCAGAGGGCCATTGTGGTTCACGATTGTTGGTACTTTGGTATCTGGGAATGGACTATTTGTGGCTATTCGAGTCCAATTCTTGTTTTCGAGAATTTTTATCTTATTTACGATTGTTATCGATTTTCTTCAGAGTTAGCAAGGTCATTTAATACAGGGTGTTATCCAGGGAACAATCTAGCCTGACGCAATGAAATTTTTGGTATGAAGCTCAATTACTATGGCTGAATTTTTGAACGGATAAAATTCACCTCATGATTTCACAGGTCTTTCCGTTTTCAAAACTCTGTTATGGCGGCCAGGACTGACTTACGATGGCAGCTTTGAGAAATCCGAGTTAATTAGGTTTTTTCAAGTGTCCGAATGTATCGCTTCAGAGGGCCATTGTGGTTCACGATTGTTGGTACTTTGGTATCTGGGAATGGACTGTTTGTGGCTATTCGAGTCCAATTCTTGTTTTCGAGAATTTTTATCTTATTTACGATTGTTATCGATTTTCTTCAGAGTTAGCAAGGTCATTTAATACAGAATGTTATCCAGGGAACAATCTAGCCTGACGCAATGAAATTTTTGGTATGAAGCTCCATTACTATGGCTGAATTTTTGAACGGATAAAATTCACCTCATGATTTCACAGGTCTTTCCGTTTTCAAAACTCTGTTATTTCGGGTTGGACTGACGTACGATGGCAGCTTTGAGAAATTCGAGTTAATTAGGTTTTTCTCAAGTGTCCGAATCTACCGCTTCCTAGGGCCATTGTGGTTCACGATTGTTGGTACTTTGGTATCTGGGAAAGGACTATTTGTGACTATTCGAGTCCAATTCTTGTTTTCGAGAATTTTTATCTTATTTACGATTGTTATCGATTTTCTTCAGAGTTAGCAAGGTCATTTAATACAGGGTGTTATCCAGGGAACAATCTAGCCTGACGCAATGAAATGTTTGGTATGAAGCTCAATTACTATGGCTGAATTTTTGAACGGATAAAATTCACCTCATGATTTCACAGGTCTTTCCGTTTTCAAAACTCTGTTATTTCGGGTTGGACTGACGTACGATGGCAGCTTTGAGAAATTCGAGTTAATTAGGTTTTTCTCAAGTGTCCGAATCTACCGCTTCATAGGGCCATTGTGGTTCACGATTGTTGGTACTTTGGTATCTGGGAATGGACTATTTGTGGCTATTCGAGTCCAATTCTTGTTTTCGAGAATTTTTATCTTATTTACGATTGTTATCGATTTTCTTCAGAGTTAGCAAGGTCATTTAATACAGGGTGTTATCCAGGGAACAATCTAGCCTGACGCAATGAAATGTTTGGTATGAAGCTCAATTACTATGGCTGAATTTTTGAACGGATAAAATTCACCTCATGATTTCACAGGCCTTTCCGTTTTCAAAACTCTGTTATTTCGGGTTGGACTGACGTACGATGGCAGCTTTGAGAAATCCGAGTTAATTAGGTTTTTTCAAGTGTCCGAATGTATCGCTTCAGAGGGCCATTGTGGTTCACGATTGTTGGTACTTTGGTATCTGGGAATGGACTATTTGTGGCTATTCGAGTCCAATTCTTGTTTTCGAGAATTTTTATCTTATTTACGATTGTTATCGATTTTCTTCAGAGTTAGCAAGGTCATTTAATACAGGGTGTTATCCAGGGAACAATCTAGCCTGACGCAATGAAATTTTTGGTATGAAGCTCAATTACTATGGCTGAATTTTTGAACGGATAAAATTCACCTCATGATTTCACAGGTCTTTCCGTTTTCAAAACTCTGTTATGGCGGCCAGGACTGACTTACGATGGCAGCTTTGAGAAATCCGAGTTAATTAGGTTTTTTCAAGTGTCCGAATGTATCGCTTCAGAGGGCCATTGTGGTTCACGATTGTTGGTACTTTCGTATCTGGGAATGGACTGTTTGTGGCTATTCGAGTCCAATTCTTGTTTTCGAGAATTTTTATCTTATTTACGATTGTTATCGATTTTCTTCAGAGTTAGCAAGGTAATTTAATACAGAATGTTATCCAGGGAACAATCTAGCCTGACGCAATGAAATTTTTGGTATGAAGCTCAATTACTATGGCTGAATTTTTGAACGGATAAAATTCACCTCATGATTTCACAGGTCTTTCCGTTTTCAAAACTCTGTTATTTCGGGTTGGACTGACGTACGATGGCAGCTTTGAGAAATTCGAGTTAATTAGGTTTTTCTCAAGTGTCCGAATCTACCGCTTCCTAGGGCCATTGTGGTTCACGATTGTTGGTACTTTGGTATCTGGGAATGGACTATTTGTGGCTATTCGAGTCCAATTCTTGTTTTCGAGAATTTTTATCTTATTTACGATTGTTATCGATTTTCTTCAGAGTTAGCAAGGTCATTTAATACAGGATTTTATCCAGGGAACAATCTAGCCTGACGCAATGAAATGTTTGGTATGAAGCTCAATTACTATGGCTGAATTTTTGAACGGATAAAATTCACCTCATGATTTCACAGGTCTTTCCGTTTTCAAAACTCTGTTATTTCGGGTTGGACTGACGTACGATGGCAGCTTTGAGAAATCCGAGTTAATTAGGTTTTTTCAAGTGTCCGAATGTATCGCTTCAGAGGGCCATTGTGGTTCACGATTGTTGGTACTTTGGTATCTGGGAATGGACTATTTGTGGCTATTCGAGTCCAATTCTTGTTTTCGAGAATTTTATCTTATTTACGATTGTTATCGATTTTCTTCAGAGTTAGCAAGGTCATTTAATACAGGGTGTTATCCAGGGAACAATCTAGCCTGAAGCAATGAAATTTTTGGTATGAAGCTCAATTACTGTGGCTGAATTGTTGAACGGATAAAATTCACCTCATGATTTCACAGGTCTTTCCGTTTTCAAAACTCTGTTATGGCGGGTTGGACTGACTTACGATGGCAGCTTTGAGAAATTCGAGTTAATTAGGTTTTTCTCAAGTGTCCGAATCTATCGCTTCAGAGGGCCATTGTGGTTCACGATTGTTGGTACTTTGGTATCTGGGAATGGACTATTTGTGGCTATTCGAGTCCAATTCTTGTTTTCGAGAATTTTATCTTATTTACGATTGTTATCGATTTTCTTCAGAGTTAGCAAGGTCATTTAATACAGGGTGTTATCCAGGGAACAATCTAGCCTGAAGCAATGAAATTTTTGGTATGAAGCTCAATTACTATGGCTGAATTTTTGAACGGGTAAAATTGATTGATGGTTTCACAGGTCTTTCCGTTTTCAAAACTCTGTTATGGCGAGTTGGACTGACTTACGATGGCAGCTTTGAGAAATCCGAGTTAATTAGGTTTTTTCAAGTGTCCGAATGTATCGCTTCAGAGGGCCAATGTGGTTCACGATTGTTGGTACTTTGGTATCTGGGAATGGACTATTTGTGGCTATTCGAGTCCAATTCTTGTTTTCGAGAATTTTTATCTTATTTACGATTGTTATCGATTTTCTTCAGAGTTAGCAAGGTCATTTAATACAGGATTTTATCCAGGGAACAATCTAGCCTGACGCAATGAAATGTTTGGTATGAAGCTCAATTACTATAGCTGAATTTTTGAACGGATAAAATTCACCTCATGATTTCACAGGTCTTTCCGTTTTCAAAACTCTGTTATTTCGGGTTGGATTGACGTACGATGGTAGCTTTGAGAAATTCCAGTTAATTAGGTTTTTCTCAAGTGTCCGAATCTATCGCTTCAGAGGGCCATTGTGGTTCACGATTGTTGGTACTTTGGTATCTGGGAAAGGACTATTTGTGGCTATTCGAGTCCAATTCTTGTTTTCGAGAATTTTTATCTTATTTACGATTGTTATCGATTTTCTTCAGAGTTAGCAAGGTCATTTAATACAGGGTGTTATCCAGGGAACAATCTAGCCTGACGCAATGAAATGTTTGGTATGAAGCTCAATTACTATGGCTGAATTTTTAAACGGATAAAATTCACCTCATGATTTCACAGGTCTTTCCGTTTTCAAAACTCTGTTATTTCGAGTTGGACTGACGTACGATGGCAGCTTTGAGAAATTCGAGTTAATTAGGTTTTTCTCAAGTGTCCGAATCTACCGCTTCAGAGGGCCATTGTGGTTCACGATTGTTGGTACTTTGGTATCTGGGAATGGACTATTTGTGGCTATTCAAGTCCAATTCTTGTTTTCGAGAATTTTTATCTTAGTTACGATTGTTATCGATTTTCTTCAGAGTTAGCAAGGTCATTTAATACTGGCTGTTATCCAGGGAACAATCTAGCCTGACGCAATGAAATGTTTGGTATGAAGCTCAATTACTATGGCTGAATTTTTGAACGGATAAAATTCACCTCATGATTTCACAGGTCTTTCCGTTTTCAAAACTCTGTTATTTCGGGTTGGACTGACGTACGATGGCAGCTTTGAGAAATTCGAGTTAATTAGGTTTTTCTCAAGTGTCCGAATCTACCGCTTCATAGGGCCATTGTGGTTCACGATTGTTGGTACTTTGGTATCTGGGAAAGGACTATTTGTGGCTATTCGAGTCCAATTCTTGTTTTCGAGAATTTTTATCTTATTTACGATTGTTATCGATTTTCTTCAGAGTTAGCAAGGTCATTTAATACAGGGTGTTATCCAGGGAACAATCTAGCCTGACGCAATGAAATGTTTGGTATGAAGCTCAATTACTATGGCTGAATTTTTGAACGGATAAAATTCACCTCATGATTTCACAGGTCTTTCCGTTTTCAAAACTCTGTTATTTCGGGTTGGACTGACGTACGATGGCAGCTTTGAGAAATCCGAGTTAATTAGGTTTTTCTCAAGTGTCCGAATCTACCGCTTCATAGGGCCATTGTGGTTCACGATTGTTGGTACTTTGGTATCTGGGAATGGACTATTTGTGGCTATTCGAGTCCAATTCTTGTTTTCGAGAATTTTTATCTTATTTACGATTGTTATCGATTTTCTTCAGAGTTAGCAAGGTCATTTAATACAGGGTGTTATCCAGGGAACAATCTAGCCTGACGCAATGAAATGTTTGGTATGAAGCTCAATTACTATGGCTGAATTTTTGAACGGATAAAATTCACCTCATGGTTTCACAGGTCTTTCCGTTTTCAAAACTCTGTTATTTCGGGTTGGACTGACGTACGATGGCAGCTTTGAGAAATTCGAGTTAGTTAGGTTTTTCTCAAGTGTCCGAATCTACCGCTTCATAGGGCCATTGTGGTTCACGATTGTTGGTACTTTGGTATCTGGGAATGGACTATTTGTGGCTATTCGAGTCCAATTCTTGTTTTCGAGAATTTTTATCTTATTTACGATTGTTATCGATTTTCTTCCGAGTTAGCAAGGTCATTTAATACAGGGTGTTATCCAGGGAACAATCTAGCCTGACGCAATGAAATGTTTGGTATGAAGCTCAATTACTATGGCTGAATTTTTGAACGGATAAAATTCACCTCATGATTTCACAGGCCTTTCCGTTTTCAAAACTCTGTTATTTCGGGTTGGACTGACGTACGATGGCAGCTTTGAGAAATTCGAGTTTATTAGGTTTTTCTCAAGTGTCCGAATCTATCGCTTCAGAAGGCCATTGTGGTTCACGATTGTTGGTACTTTGGTATCTGGGAATGGACTATTTGTGGCTATTCAAGTCCAATTCTTGTTTTCGAGAATTTTTATCTTATTTACGATTGTTATCGATTTTCTTCAGAGTTAGCAAGGTCATTTAATACAGGGTGTTATCCAGGGAACAATCTAGCCTGACGCAATGAAATGTTTGGTATGAAGCTCAATTACTATGGCTGAATTTTTGAACGGATAAAATTCACCTCATGGTTTCACAGGTCTTTCCGTTTTCAAAACTCTGTTATTTCGGGTTGGACTGACGTACGATGGCAGCTTTGAGAAATCCGAGTTAATTAGGTTTTTCTCAAGTGTCCGAATCTATCGCTTCAGAGGGCCATTGTGGTTCACGATTGTTGGTACTTTGGTATCTGGGAAAGGACTATTTGCATGTAGATCGTGTTCAAGTGCCTTACCTTTAGATATTGAACCTTTCGGAAAAATTTCACTAGTGATTATGAAACTTCATAACAAACGTTCCATTGCGTTAGGCTTAATTCGTCCCTGGATAACACCCTTTATTGAAAGACAGTGCCAACTTTGACGACAATCGATAGCAATAGTATACAGAATGTCCATTTGAAAACTTAGCCCCCATTATCTCGAAACGGGTTAGGTTTTTATATAATCGCTAGGACACGTCAATTTTATTATCGAGGGGGGACAATTTTTATGTAGAAATCCCTTCGACTCTTTCAACCCCCTACCCCCCAGAACCTCCCTCTGGAAAATCTTGAATGGCAATAGGGGTTGAGTGATACGTCATTTGAAAGAACTTTTTATTTTCTACATTTTGTCACTAATTTTTTTAAATATGAGTGATGCGTTACCAAGTTAGAGTCATTTAAAGATTGTAAATTACTCATTATTAGTGTTTTGATAACGTTAAAGCTAAGATTTGAATTGGAACATGTTTTTTAGGTTATTAAATTGTTTCCAATAATCATCTCACTAACCTATTGACTTACTGTTTTTCGACATGACCATAAAGAGAACAGGTGCATTTATCACTAAAAGTGTTTATCAATCCGATAAATTCTTTTGTTCATGATAGATAAACATTTAACTTTTTTTTTTCTTTTATTTTCGTTTTTTCGTCTCAATACGATCCGGAATTCGAAATATTATTTAGTCAGCTTTCCTACCAGTCAATATCTTCTTGTATAATAATAAATTCTTCCTTGCTCACCATCAATAAAAATCATTTCAATTCTTTGCATAAGCCTGTATACTTTAGTAACTAACAATAACACACAAATTATCGCAATAACTTTCAACTGATTTAAATATCTTGTGATATTGACTGGTAGGAAAGTTCACTAAATAATATTTTAAATTTCGGATCATATCATCAACTTGTATTGAAACGAATTTCATTGCAAACGAAAATTAAGGAAAAAGTAAAAAAATTAGATGTTTATCTTTCATTACCAAAAGAATTTCTCGGATCGATAAACACTTTCAGTGATAAATAAATGCACCCGCACAGTAAGTCATAGGTTAGTAAAATAATTTATGGATGTATTAAAACAATTTACTAACCTAAAAAAAACAGGTTCCAAGAAAAGACTCTGCTTTTACGTAATTAAAACACTTACAGGAATAATGTCCAATAATGAGTAATTTACAATCTTTAAATAACCCTAACTTGGCAATGTCGCACTCAAATTTGAAAAAATTGGTAACAAAATATACAGAATAAAAAGTATCACTTAACCCCTATTGCCTATTTAAGATTTTCGAGAGGGAGGTTCTGGGGTGTAGGGGGTTGAAAGAGGCAAAGTGATTTCTACATAAAAATTGTTCCCCCTCGAAAATAAAATTGACGTATCCTAGCGATTTTATGAAAACCTAACCCGTTTCGAGATAATGGGGGGGCTAAGTTTTCAAATGGACATTCTGTATACTATTGCTATCGATTGTCGTCAAAGTTGGCACTGTCTTTTAATAAAGGGTGTTATCCAGGGACGAATTAAGCCTAACGCAATGGAACGTTTGTTATGAAGCTTCATAATCACTAGTGAAATTTTTCCGAAAGGTTCAATATCTAAAGGTAAGGCACTTGAACACAATCTACATGCTTCAACGTTGCCAATGGTCGCGAGAAACATAAGAATCCGGAGAAATTTCGAATTTAATAGGAAAAATCGGGGTGTCGTTCAGTAGGCTCCAGTGATTATTTTTTGAAAATATTTTTTCAGGATGTACTCAATTCTTTTTTGAGAATGCGCAATGTAACTTATTTTTCCATTTTTCTCTCCATTTCAGTTTCATTTCCCCGAAAATTCTTGAATATAAAAATTGGCAACACTGCACAATCTCAAAATTTTTTCAACCATTCGCACCCAAACATTTAAAAAAAAGAACTCTGGCCTCCAAACGTCACTCCGTTTTATTAGAGGCTATGTTTGCTCTTAAGAATGACAAGTTTCCATCAATTAATCAATTTTCTATGTTTATTACTGGGGCTTAATGAACTGCTCCACAAGAGTTAGGGATATCGTATTCAATCGTTTTTAAAAGTATGTAATCTTCGAGAAAATCGCTGTAAAATCATTTAAAACTCAATAACAACTTGAATCGGTACAATAAAAATCAGTATGAGACATTTCGTCAATCTGCTCGCGTTTTTTCTGAAGTTTGGTTCTTTGCATATGCTTCATTAATGTTCTTATTTTGAAATGAAGTCAGTTTATCAACGGCTTCGATTTGAAATGAGTTTTCTGAAAATGCCAAGACGTAAATAAACAAACGCTGAGGCTAATAGGACTATCGGAATGCTACAGGGTGGCCTAACTCAGGTTGTTGCAGCGGAAAGGCTCCAAGTCAGCCAAAGTGTAATATCTCGACTTTGGAATAGGTTCAGGGAGACAGGTTCCGTGTTGGAAAGACCAAGGCTTGGTGGGCGACGAAAAACAACACCTGCTCAGGATCGTTTCATCACCGTTTCGGCGAGAAGAAACCCTACATCTACGTGTAGAATGCTACGGAATACTCTTCAAAATGCAGATGGGGTCCAAGTTTCCATCGAAACCATCAGACGACCTTTGAGAGAGGTGAATCTAGGTTCTAGACGTCCATTAAGAGTTCCATCAACACGTGACCATAAGCGTCAAAGACTGGAATGGGCAAGGCATCATATCAATTGGAACGATCAATGGCGTAGTGTCCTTTTCACTGATGAATCCAGATATGGACGATTTTCAGATTCTCGAAGAATAAGGGTATAGACAATCCCACGCATAGCCCGTAATCGTCGCTATGTCCAAGAAGTCCATCCATTCCGAGGGGGTAGTGTTATGGTATGAGCCGGGATATGTTTCAACGGGCGCACAGATCTACACATTTGTCCTGCGAATATGACCGCCTTACACTATAGGAAGCATGTCATTGACAATGTTGTGCCAAATTTTCACGCTGCTATTGGTAAAACTTTACAATTTCTAGACGATAACGCTAGACCGCACCGTGAGCCATAGTTGAGAATGCGCGCGAGGAGCTTGGTATTCCACATTTACCAATACCTCCGCACTCACCAGATTTGAATTGCATATAACATGCATGGGATATGCTCCAAAGAATATAAGATAATCATCAACCTACCCCAGAATCCTTAAATGATCTGAGAGAGCTTCTGCCCCGTTTATGGAACCAAATTCCTCAAGAAATGTTCAACAACCTCGTGTGTAGTATGCAAAGAAGATGTCAAGCTGTTATTAATGCCCGTGGAGGCCATACATTGTAATGATAGTCTTAAAATGCTTGAATTCCCTGGAAATGAAATTTCGTTATTTACTCGATTTTTCTTAACCACCCTGTATACGCTTCAGACCTACAGGCTTAAATGAATTTGCAACTTGAAATCATATTAATATGAATTTTCATCACAAAAATCTCATTTTGACTATATTTTTTTGGAATTTGAGTCAATATCCCTAACTCATGTGGAGCAGTTCATTTCGGAAAATGAAAATTCAAAAAGGAAATTTTCTACTTCGAAAATATTCGTTTATGTGAATTGTCCAACGTTGTTGATGGAAACGTGATGAAATATTCTTGGTACAAAGTCGCCTCTAATTTGAGAATCGACCGGACATTAACAGTATTTCAGCACTAAACCAGAACCAAATCCACCGTAAATTGTCCGTTTTATCGGCGGAAATCGTCCAAAATTAATGGTCTCCATAACTCAGCATTGCACATTCGAATCTCGAACAGAAAAAACATACATGCGATACAGAACCCCTGCAGGCTCTGAAACTTCACTAAATTAGAGCAAACCTCTATTCCTGGACCTCGAATTATCCCCTTATAGTGTGGCGGTTGAAGATTATCACAGATTAAAATTTCAAGTTGTGAGGTATGAATTTTATAGCAAAATTTCGTGAGAGTCATGTAATAAATACCTAGGTAAATGGTAAACTCGCATGAAAAATTTCATAATCGTAGTATGATAATAATTTAGTTTGGAAAAGCAAATTCCGATGTGAAAACAGTACTCTTGCGTGCTTGTTCAAATTCGCAGCTAGTGAGGTCACTCATTCACGGATTCATGCCGCCAAAGGTAGCTTAACTCCTGATGGAGAGATTTGAAGATCATCTTTTCAGAAGGTGTTCATGATATTCTGTATGAACATCCAAACAACCTTTTACACCCAAATACTAAATTTCAATACTGTCAAACCTATTTTTTCGGTGATATTGGGAAAATAAAATTTGGTATGGTTATAACTATGGAATCATCGAGCAAATTTCACCCATTCACGAACTAGACCTTCGTAATCAAGCATATAATCTGCCCTTCAAATATTAAGTCGTAAAAATAAGGAACAGCAGTAAGAAATAACCTAGAGAATTTAAATACAGAACATGTTGAGTACAAAGAAGATTGAATTTGTGAAAGGGTTAAACCAGTCCAATGATTCCGCATATATCTTCATTCGAATACGTATTTTCTGAATAGTTTCAAAAATACGAATCTGAGTGAATTGAGATATAGTACTCTGTTGAAAATCTACGGTTTGAAAGTCAATGGCGAATTTCAGGTGAATCCGACAGATAGATTCTGACATATAAAATATTTAGGTTCTTCAAATTTTGCATCCTCATAAAAATTTGTGAAAGTTTTCGCGTCTGTACCTAACAGCTACCCACTGAGTGTTTTCATTATTATCTGAGTTATGGAGAATTATTTCTAGAAAAGCACTATCGTGAAGTCAGCAGCTTCAAGCACGCATGCGCTATTGCAATATCGGCAATTGCATCATTGGGGATATGAGAAAAAAGTTTTTTTCTGAAAATTTCACCACCCTGTATCTCAAGAGTTAGCACTTTTCGATATACGTTCAGATTAAGTTTTTTTCTCAGAATGGCTACCATGATGGCCCTCTTAAATATTAGAATATCATTATGGACTCCCCTGTATTGGGAAAATGAATGGGTATTTCTACGGAATCTTTCGGCCGATTGCACCCATTCATGAAGTAGACCTTCGTAATTTAGCCTCAAGCCTAATTTATAAATTTCGAGTTTCTTAGGTTTTCATTCGGAAATTATTCAGTTTAGGATCGATTTATGTTCACCACCGAATTTTTTTTTCTCGGAAACTGTTCATAACATTCGGAAAAAATGTTGGTCATAGCTTGAACGAAATAGTTCACAGCAGTGTACTAAATTTCAGTTTGAAACGATCATAAGATTGAAGATATTGTGAAAAAATATGCCGAGTTCCGTGTTTTTTTTCTCGATACAGTAATTTTTTTCGGAACAACTGAAAAAATATTGATTGAATCATGACCAACTTGGCAGTTAGGTTGAAAATGCTGATTGACCAGTTCCTGCAATTTTCGTGATGATCGTGCCGTTAGAATGGATTGAAAAAAATTAATTTTTCTTTCAAATTGCAATATTCTGTTATCTTCTGATCATAATATCCTCATGTATTTCTGTGTCAACTTCCAAACTGTCATTTTTCAAGTACTGGATTGCAATTCGATCAAATCTGTATTTTTGGAAATATTGGAAAAATAAAATTTTGAGCGAGTATATCTGCGGAATATTCAATTCGATCTAATCTATATTTTTGGAAATATTGGTAAAATAAAATTTTGAATGGGTATATCTACAGAATCATTTGGCGGATTTTACCCATTCACGAATTCGACCTTCGTAATTAAGCCCCAAACCTACTCTTCAAATATCGGGTTTCTAAGTCGTTTCTTCCGGGAGTTATTGTGTTTACGGTCGGCCTAACGGCCTACTGCGTAAACACAATAACTTCCGAAAGAAGGAACTTAGAAACTCGATATTTGTAGAGAAGGTTTGGACCTTCATTGCGAAGGCCGAATTCGTGAATGGGTAAAATCCGCCCAATGATTCCGTAGATATACCCATTCAAAATTTTATTTTCCCAATATTTCCAAGAATACAGATCAGATTGAATTGAAATCCAGTACTCCATCGAAAAATTACAGTTCGAAGGTTCATACAGAATTTAATGATGATGATATGATAAGAAAATCACAGAATTTTTTTTCAAATTGTTCTAGTGACAAGATCATAACAAAATTCTGTATAAAGATGTCTTTCAGCATCTTCAAACTAGCTGAGAAGTTTTATCAGGATTGAGTCAGTATTTCTTGAGTTGTACCGAAAAAAACAACGATATCGAGAAGAAAACCTCGGAATTTGACATATTTTTACTCATTATCTCCGAAACTTATGATCATATCGAACTGAAATTTGGTACAATGCTGTGAAATATGAAGTTCAAAGTCCGTGTGGAATGTTTCTTCTGATATGATGAACGTTTTCCGAAAAAAAAAATATTTCGGAAAAAAACTTTGAAAAAAAATTTTTTTTTGAATTTACTGACAGTATGATTCTGACAAAATTCAGCTCAAAGTTTCGCGTCGTTATACTCCACCTAATAGCCAATCCAATCGCTCAAGTAGTTTCTGAAATAAAAAATAAATAACTTAAAAATTTCAAGAGGCTATAACTCCGAAACTGTTTGACCGATTTGGCTCATTAACGAACTCAACTGAGGCATTCCAATGCGCAACCTATCCTGAAAGTTTCAAGTCGCTAGCTCAGTCCGTTCGACAGTTATTGTGTCCACGGCCGGCCGGACAGAATCGATTTTGACACCGGTTTCGTCATCAGTGAGTCCAATCTAATCGTTTGAATCGAAAATTACAGACATTTGGACAAAACGATAGCACGCTGTTTCCCTAGAACATGCGCGCAAAAATGAACATAGAAAGCAAACCTAATATGATTAGTGACTAAAGCGCAATAAAGCCTACTGACCCCCCATGCATCAGTGACCTCGATTTTTTCCTAAGTCCCATAAAAGGATACGTCCGATAAAAATCCTACCGAACCGTAAAATTGCCCTAAATTGGTTCAAACCCCAACGCATTGACCTCGGTTCTCCTCTAATTGTATCACAAAATAAGGATCCTTTTTTCGATCTTCCCGAATCATTTTTTACATCCCATCTTATTAGCTGAGAAAATTTTTTGCGAAAGAACCATACCCAAAGGGGGAGTTTTTTTAAGATGAATAATTATCGCTAAGTAGTAGATCCTTCTTTGTGCGTTGTCACCACAGGGGGTACCCGGTCAAGTCTGTCCTATTGTTGAATAAAAGACCCGATGCGTATGGCTATAAGTGGATAGAGATGTACCTTCGGAAGCGATACTCTCTCTGGTCAGCAGATGGAAGAGGAAGAACCCTCTTAGAAGGACAATGGTTAGATGTGGTCATGGCTATTAACAACCTGTCACAATATTTTACTTCTGTTATTTATTTATTTATCGGAAGTACCGGGGAGAGTAAGGAGTAGTTAGATGCGAATTAGGGTATTTTCTATTCAGAGCTTTTTATAGAAGTGGCGAGAAAGTTTTTTTCTTTCGTTCCACAATGTCACCTTTGATATCTCCTTTTTTAGGATTGTGGAAAAAAGTCACTAGATATTTTAAGTAGTGAGAATTTTAATATAGGGGGATTTTGGTTTCACGGTTGCGTTCCCATGAATGGACAATGAAGTGCAGACAGTTTACAGTATTCAATCTTAATAGGAAAAAAAAACCGAAATTTTTATATTTGCATGACGACTATCCTGAAGAAAAAATTGGTCCATTCAAAATATATCTGTATCATAGCTGAGAAATAATTCAATTAAGATATTCACCGATGAAATTTTTCCTACTTCCTGGTCTAACTAAAACGTAATTTCTTGAAAATTCCGATAATAGTTATCTATGAAATGGATAAGTATAAAAATTAGTTTCGCAGATTCTTTGGTAGGTATGATTGTCAATCTTCAAATATTAAATTCGTTTCGGTGCACTCGATGAAGGATACTAAAATAATAATTTATTGATACGGATTCCTCTTCATACTCTCACTCAATATCTTATTGAGGACAATATTGTTTTATGCGCGAGCATATTACAGGCTTTTCAACAGTTCTATGATAATACTGAAAAATGCAGCTTGAAAATTAATGCAGAATTTTGTGTGAATAATATGATTAAAAAATTGCAAAATTTTTAAGAGAAATATGTTTTTTTCAAATTGTGCAAATGGCACGATCATCACTTGCACAAAGTGAGCATCAGCATCTATCAACCAGTTTCCGAGTTTCAACATGACCAGATCAGTAATTTTTTGGGATAATTCGGAAATATCTACAATACCAAGTAAAAACCACATAATTTGACATATTTTTCCAGGTATCCCCGAAAATAAAAACCGAATCGAACTGAAATTAGAGACATATCATTATAAATCGACTTCAAGGTCAGTGGCTCATTCATTTGAAATCTAATTATCTGAAGTCCGATAAAAAAAATTATCACCAAACATTTGGAAAATTGTCGAGAATTTCTTCGTGTTATTTACAATACGATCATATACAAAAATATCGCCGAAAGTTGCGTGGTATTATTTTTAACTGATTTCGTCAAGTTCCTATCGAATCGCATAAGTAATTGGTGAGTTATTGGGGAAATTTGCTAAAACAATTCGCATGAGAAGAACTCTGAAACCGTTCGGTCTTTTGACTCATAATTCAGAAATGAAAGAAGATAGGGGACTTGCAGTTGAGAAAGTTTTTGAAAAGAGACAATCGCAATGTTTCATTCATTTTCCTTCATCTCTCAGTATTGCACAAAATGATCTCGAATCCTTGATTGCAAAAACAAGAATTCAAAAACCTGCCGCGGCCGTTACGAAACAAAATATCGCAACTCCTGACGACACTCAACCCATGCATTAAACGCTCTTCCACGAGAATAGTCTCGAGCCCTTGTATGCGACGAGAAAATGCAAAAATTCGCCAACCGTTCACGACCGTTACGAACAAAATATCGCAGCAACACTCTCCCAAGAATTCAACATTGTAGCAATAATATCTAATAGAATGCACTCGAATCCTTCTATGCAAGAACAAGATATAAGTTACGAAACAATAAATCGCAACTCTTGGTGACACGCACCTCACGAATTTAACATTGTAGCAATATTTCCTATCAAAATGTTGTCGACTCCTTGTGTGCGAAAACAAGATACAATAGTTCGCCCAAATTTCGCGACCGTTACAAAACAAAATATCACAACTCCTGGCGACACCCACCCTTCGAATGAAACATTGTAGCAATATTTTCTACCAGAATAGTCTCGAATTCTTGTAGGGGAGAACAAGATACAATAATTCACCAAACTTGACTGACCGTTACGCCACCAAATATCGCAACTCCTGGCAACACCCACCTCACGAATTAAACATTGTAGCAATATCCTATATCAAAATGGTCTCCAATTTTTGTGTGCGAGCACAAGATACAATACTTCGCCTACCTTTCGCGACCGTTACAAAACAAAATATACCAAGTCCTGGCGACACCCACCCCGCGAATGAAACATTGTAGCAAAGTTTTCCACCAGAATGCTGACGAATCCTTGTATGCGAAAACAAGAAACAATAATTCACCAAGCGTAAGTGACTGTTGCGAAATAAAATATCGCAACGCCTGGCGACACGGACCTCACGAATTTAACATTGTAGTAGTACTTTCTATCAGAACGCGCGAGAACATGATTCAATAATTCACCTATCTTCCGCAACCGTTACAAAACAAAATATCCCAACTACTGGCGACACTCACTCCACGAATGAAACATTGTTGCAATATTTTCTACCAGAATAATCTGGAATCCTTGTATGCGAGAACAAGATACAAGAATTAACCAACCGTTAGTGACCGTTACAAAACGAAATATCGCAACTCCTGCCGATACGCACCCCACGAATTGAACAATATAGCACTATTTTCTATCAAAATGGTCTCCAATCCTTGTGTGCGAGAACAAGATACAATAATTCGCCTACCTTTTGCAACCGTTACAAAACAAAATATCGCAACTCCTGGCGACATCCACCCGACGAATGAAACATTGTAGCAATATTTTCTACCACCTTGGTCTTGAGTCCTTGTATGCGAGAACAATATACAAGAATCCACCATCCGTTAGTGACCGTTACGAAACAAAACACCTCACGAATTAAACACTGTAGCAATATTTCCTATCAGAATGATTTCGAATTCTTGTGTGGGAGAACAAGATACAATAATTCGCCTTAATTTCGTGACCGTTACAAAACAAAATATCCCAACTCCTGGCGACACCCACCCCACGTATGAAACATTGTGGCAATATTTGCTATTTCTACCACAATGATCTCGAATCCTTGTATGCGAGAACAAGATACAAGAATTCACCAACTGTTAGTGAGCGTTACGAAACTAAATATCGCCACTCGTGGCGACGCGCACCTCATTTCTATCAGAATGATCTCATATCCTTGTGTGCGCGAACAAGATACAATAATTCGCCTACCTTTTGTGACCGTTACAAAATTAAATATCGCAACTGCTGGCGACACCCCCCTACGAATGATAAATTGCAGTTATATTTCTTACAAAAATGGTCTCGAAGCCTTGAATTCGATAACAAGATATAAGAATTCACCAACCGTTATTGACCGTTACGAAACAAAATATTGCAACTCCTGGCGACACGCACCTCCCGAATTAAACACTGTAGCAATATTTTCTATCGGAATCGAATCTTTGTATGAGAGAAAGAGATACAAGAATTCGGCAACCTTATACTACCGTTACGAAACAAAATATCTCAACTCATGGCGACACGCACCCCACGAATAAAACATTGTAAAAATATGTTTTACCAGAATGGTAGAAAAAGCGTTGTATGCGAGAACAAGATACAAGAATTCGCCCACCGTCAGCGACCGTTACGAAACAAAATATCGCAACTCCAGGCAACACTCACCCTACGAATTAATCGCGTAGATCAGTAGCAAAAACAAGCCGAAAATTACCGCCGCGAAATGAATTATCGCCCTTAACACCCCCGGCAGAATCTCCGAACACCGGAATCAACGAAACATAATTGCGCAAAAACAGGCGTACCAATCGCAATAAACCAGACAACTAACAGCGTTCCCAACTTTGGCGTTTCTGAAATTGTCGCGTCGGCCGCAGAAATTACAACGCTGTTCGTGTCACGTACCGCACGATGTTACGCTGACGCGAAGTGGTAAAAAGTGCCGGGAAATTCAAATTTAGTCACTCATCGATCTGTCATTGTCAAAAACACGGGGTTTGAAACACGGAGAAGTCCTCCTAAAACGTGTCATCCGGGCCAATTAACATAGAAATCTGCATAATGCGGAATTTAGAAACGGCCAAGTTTCAGATTTCGCAACTTGGTGGCGGGCTTTTTTGGGCGGATTTAAGTTTCGCGTAAGTTCGGCGCTGGGACGTGTTTTGACGTCATTAATAAGGCGTGATTACGGAGCTGTCACTTTAGCGAAGACGCTATCTTGGGCGTTTTTTCTGGGTGCGATTAATCACGGATTTGTCTGGAGATTTGATCTTCTAAGGGTTGGGTTTCGTATTCGTGAGGTAAGGGGGTGAGTTTTCGATAGATAAGTGACTGAAGGATGAGGTGAGGAAATCACATTTTCAGCAACAATGCTTCTTGAGTTAGTTGGCTAGATTGTTAGCTCACCAAAGCATCCCGTGTTTGAAGCGGTGATTTCTTCTGTGTCTGATGTATCCTACTGGTATCGGGTTAGCAAAACCGCCCCTAAGAAAGATTTGAATTGATCATTATTCCATTCATAAGAATACTGAAAATACCTAGAAAAGCATATTCACAGGATATGACGGCTGTGGAAACGAATTTGAACATGCTCGTAAAAGCTGCTGACTTCACGTCAGTACTTTCTTAGATTTTTCTTGAGTTTTCGCGAAATAAACAATGCTACGAGCGGAAAAACCCAGAAATTTGACATATTTTTTTTGCAATATCTACGAGAATTATGATGGTATCAATCTGACATTTGGTACACTGCTGAGAAATAAAGAGCTCTAGACTCAAGCAGAATGTTTTCGAATATATTCGATAGTTTTCGAAACAAAATCCCAACAAAATTTTGCTTGAAGTTGCAGGTCTTTATGCTTCAAATAACTGTCAAGTTTAAATCCAATCATTTCAGCAGTTTCTGGAATATAAGGGAAATAACCTTAAAATTTCAAATGGCTATAACTCCAAAACCGTCGAGTCGATTCAGCCCATATACGAACGTAACCTTCGCATTCTCAAACGCATCCTACCCTGAAAGTTTCAACTCGATAGAATCCTCTGTACGCCCGTTATCGTGCATGCGTACGGCCGGCCAAGCAGAATCGTTTTTGACACCGGATTCATCATCAGTGAAGAGAACGTAGTGGTTTTCGGAAAAAAATTCGAAAATTACAGACATTAGAACAAAACGATTCCACATCATCATTTAACCGCTTCTCGTTCTTAAAATACAAAATAAATTATATAAAATTATAAATTCAATTTCGTTTTTGAAATCGGATCGATTGAAATTCTAAATATATCGATGTTTTTCGTTAAAACATCATCGAATAAATTTTCCAATAAAAAATCGAAACGTAAAAAAATTATTCTCTGTAATATTGCTTTATCATTGGAAAATGAATAGAATTATTTCTCCATCCAGATACTGTATGACCAGAGACTATTCGTGCAAATTTTCAAGAACCTAAACTCAGTTAAAATAGAGTTGGAGCAGGCGGCCCACCCCTCGCAAAAGACTAAATCAACAACAAACTTTCGCTCAATTGAAATTCGAATGATTGTTTTCTTAATTTTTTTTATTTTGACGGTATGCCTCTGAAAATTCAATGTTCATAAGTTCATAAGAGAATATCGAAGTTACGCCCATTTCCGGTTAAACCGGAAGTCATAGACATACATTACTTCACTCAATGGAAAACAATTAGTAGCATCAATGTCCAAAAAGCTCCATCTTATATCGCGACAAAAAAAAATTTTTGGGTGTGAACCTGGTTCCTGTACACCCGGTATTAAGATGAACTAAGCAACAACCGTCGCTTTAACTACAAAAAACGTGCAACGATTCAAATGATTCCCATATTCTCATGGAGAAATTAAAAACCTCTGTGAAAAATTCCTCAATTCTAAATCAAAACTCCCTATTCGTTATAGCCTATTTTTCTTTTCATCGCTAATCAAAAACGGCCCGCATATATTACCATAAAAAAATCGCACATATGAATCCCAGCAGCAATATGCTAATTCCAAAAATACCCCCAGGTACCACCTCGTATATATTCAAAAACCCGTCCGAAATTAGCAAAATGGCGTATGTAATCCCATCCCTCTGCTTTCCGCCGAACAAATCGAGATATCGAAATTTATTTATTATTCACCCTTTTAACCTAAATTGCAACCATGGCCAATTCAACCGGAACTCAATAACCCCATGACTGTAACCCTATACCTCCTTCGGTTCTTTCTGACGCTCTTTTGAATTGAATTTGAAGAGAGAATACGAAAAAAGTAACTCTAGGTTCGCATTCTTGGGTTTCTCGATAGGGGTGAGGCGTTATATGGAGTTTCATGAAGTTATTGAGTATTTCGTTTCTTTGATATTGAAATTTTCGGTTGGCTGTTTTCACACACATATCGGATTCTTCTTGAGAGTTATATTTCTTTCCGAAAATTATTATTTAATTTGTATGTGGGGGTGATGGAGTCGTGTTATTATTTGATATGCGATAGCTGCACTGTCAAATGTATATTAAATTTGAATTTGCTTCCAGTTGTGCAGTAAAGTTAAATTGTTGGCAACCATTGAAAAAATTAAGTTGGGGGCTAACAGTTTAGGGCGAGTGAAATCTAGCATTCCCCGATAGAAAATCATGTTTTCGTATATTCTGCATACATTTCCAGACCACTTTTTCAACCATAAACATAATCTTTCTTTTTACCAATTTGTACTTTTTTTGTTCTGGATGAAACTTTTCATGCATCATGATTTTTATGTAATTCGCATTTCTATGTTTTGTTGCTGACTTCAGGCTCAGCACCAACATGTTCAGTTTTCGCAAAAATTGTAATGCCAATAATTAGTACTCAAGTTGATCTAATTTGTTCTATTGAAAAATCTAAATATCTTCAATAAATTAGGGCCCACTTCACACTCAGAACCAACACCTTCTGGTTTCGGAAGAATTTCAATGATATTTAGTATCGATTGAAGCTCATTTTCAGAGGATCATATGCATCATTTTGTAGTTTTTTTCTGACTATTCTCTATAGTGAACGCCTTTGCGTATTGCGGGATTCAAACAATTTGTCGAGGGCAGTTTCTCAAAAAGCTGTTGCCTGAAATATATCAGAATAATATTGACGAACAAAAGTCTGGAAATGCGATAATTGTGAAAGAAAATAATTCCGCATATTATCGCTTTATTGTCTGATGAAGGAGTCAGATATAGACTCTGAAACGTTACAGTACACTTCGTTGATCATTTACATTACTCGGATATTGTTCATTATGCAACATTTTTTCGAGAAACTGCTCTTGAGAGATACAGTTTGGATGCCGAAATCCGCAAAGCTGTTCTGTATAAAAGAAAGTTTTCATTTAATTTTTAACAGTTTTTTTTTTCAAATATTGGGAATGAAAACATAAAACCCCTGAAAAATATTGGGGTAGTAAAATAATTATGTGATAGCTGTACGGTAGTGCAAGAAAGTGTTGGTAACCCTGAAAAAAAAAATCAAAATTTTTCAATTATTTTTTGGGTTACCCGACGATACCTACGAAAAAGCACACAATAAATTCGGACTCGAACTGAAATTTGGTACACCGCCGTAAAATATAAAGGTTGAGGTTCGTGAAGAGTTTCGTTGGAATCTTATGAATAGTTCTGAAGGAAAAATAGTGTTTTTTTCAAATTTCGAGAAAAAACTTTTTTGAAACTATATTTAGTCTCGATTACAGCTGATTTTGGGAGGGTTTTGCATAATTTTCAAGGTTTTTTCTGGGTTTTTACTACCAATATCTGAAACAGAACTATTCAAAATCAAATAAAATAATTTTTATGGAAAATAATTTCATTTGAGGTTTAATAATTTTGTTTCAGATATTGGGATATACAATAGTCATTTTGAAATGTGATACCTATTTCGATTTGATTGGTATATTCTACCCGGATTGAAATTATTATTATCTTATTACTAATTTATATTATGGGCTGTAAATGCAAACCCTTGAGGAACAGTTGTAAAACCCACTTTTCCAACTTAATTTTACTTGGAAATTTTATACTTTCATCATATTTCCAACATAAATTTCTGTTAATATTGATTCTCACTGTGGACAATGTTCAACACAAATTCCTCCTGTCTTATTTATACAGCAGCCTCTGTAAACTTCACGTCATCTCTAAAAAACGTTGAACATCATACATAAATTTCCGTATACAAACCATCACGTAAAAAACGGAAAAAGGCTTTGTTTGGCTTCATATTCCAACAATACCCCTAAAGATTCTCAGATGACTAAGCGTCTACCTCAAACCCTTCTTTAATCCCTAAAAAAAAGAATAATTCAGGAAATATTCCCATGATTTTACATAATTTCACCTCTTTCGTTTCAGGTAAAAGGATAAATAAATATATTGAGAATGAATCGAAGCCAGGTGCGGAAATGGCAATTTTTTTAAGGAAATAACATTTACATGTTTTATTTTTTACCTGTCTGTTCGTCTGGCGACCCAAAGGGGTGAGAAATTCCAGGTAAGGATAAGGAAGTGTGCGATATAGTTAGACGATTTTGGGGAAACACGATATCAGCACCTTATTCTAGCCATCGAGTAGGGGATGAAGGTGAAAGGAGCTTTATTGGAAATATTGGGTGATCGGGAAGATGCTGGTTCGAAATTGATGTACCTGCTTTGTCCCTTCTGTTGGGGATTCGATAGGAAATTTCGTTCCATGCGGCAAATTCGCTTTCAGAGAAAATATTGGGTCTGTAAGTGAGTTTCTGATGTTTCTTTATAAAAAATTATATTTACTGTAAAAGAATGTTTGACCTTGAACACAATAGCTTCTGATAGTAACAACTATGGCACTTGACACTCTATCCATACGTCAGACTGGCCAGTCGCTCTTGAAATTTTGAGAGAAGGTTTGGAGTACCTAAGTTCACTGATGTGCAAAATCTTTTAAACGGTTTCGGAGTTACACCTTTTTTAAATTATTATTAAGTTTATAAGGTTGGCCAAACAGCCGAACGTACTAAAAAACAACTCAAAGAATCGATATTTGTAGAGCACATTAGAAGCTTAATATAGAACGTCGTCCTCATGGCCGATTGTAAACGCAATAACTTCCGAAAGAAACAATTTAGAAACTCGATATTTGTGGAGTAGGTTTGGACCTCAATTACAAGGGCCTAGTTCGTGAATGGGTAACATCCATCCAATGATTCCGCAGACATACCCATTCAAAACTTCATTTCCTAACTATTTCAAAAGATACAGATTTGCAATACTTCATTCGAAAATGACAGCTTGAAGGTTGTTTCATGAGTTCATGAGGATAATATGATCAGAAGATCACCAAATTTCAACAATCCCAACTAACAATAATTCATTACAATTCCTGAAATGTCATAATTATTTATAAGATTATGGAATTTAAGATCGTTCTTGTGTTTTCCTTTATTTTGAGTTTTTCCATATCTTGGAAAGTTTTTTTTTATGCGCTTGTTTCGTCACGACGTCTGAAATTTTAGAATTTTAAGCCGAAAAATTGTCTTAACTCCCTGAAGAAGAATCCATGTTCAAATTCAATTCCGTCTGTCCGTCCGTCCGTATGTACTCTAACTCTCGAAGGAAAAGACTTAGCGACTTGAAATTGTCATATTAGGTTTGGTCTCCAAATATCTCAGCTGAGTTCATTAATGGGTGGAATCGGTTGGATAGTTTCGGAGTTAGGCCCAATTGAAATTTTGAGGTTAATTGCATGATATCTTATGAAGTATTGACCCGATCGAATTAAAAATTTGTGGACAGTTTAGAAATACCAACTCGCAACTAGGAGCAAAATTTCGTGAAGATCCAATCGTTGGAAGATTCAAAAAAAATTCTCATTCAAAAATTTTTTAAATTTTTTTTCTCTGAAAACATTGATAAGATATCAATGAAATTCGACACAATCCTTAGAGCCAGTATTCATCAACAATATTCGAAATTTCAATTCGATCCGACATTTACTTTCGGAAAAAAATTGTGCCAAATTTCGTTGTTATTTGGAATTTCAACGTTATTTCCGCAATATCTCAAGAAATTCAAATGCAATCAGATTGAAACTTTCTTATCAGGTGGAGATTACAAACACGCAACTAGGTGCAAAATTTCGTGTTGATCTAATAGATAGACTTTGAACAAGCGCTCAAAAGCCCCTGACCTCACGTCAGTGCTTTTCTAGATTTTTAGGTTTAGGATTCGATTATATAACTCCTTTTTTTAGACGACTGAAAAATTAAAACTATAGGTTTAAATTTGGAAATCTAAGGTTGTGACAAAATTGATATGTCCAAGTTGAGGATCCCCTCACGAACACCCGTACATTTTCTGCCCCAACAGCAAACAGTGTTACAGTTCATTCTCGAAAACCCTCACATGCGAAGTTTCACCACAAAATCATAGTCAGTTATCCCTGAACATCTAATAGGCCATCGTGGTGAATCACCCTGTACACCAATTGATATAATTCCAATTTCGTCAGTTGTGTGTATTTCGCCAGATATTAACATCAAAAGATATTATTTGAAGGCAGTATATATTTCAATTTAATAATGAATAGCATATTCTTAATTTCTCCGAATTTTATCTAGAGATCGAGGTCGTACAGCCAGGGCTGGGCAGTATTTCAATTACTTGTAATTGAAATACGTATTTGAAATACAAATACGTATTTTGTATTTGTATTTCAATTACTTCTTGAAAATGTATTTTGTAATTGGTATTTCAAATACCTGACGCTGAAGTATTTTGTATTTTGTATTTCGATACTTTTGTCTTCGAAATACTTTCGAACAAATACATCTTGTGCTGAGCGCTCTACAGCTCGACGTTCATCTGCTTCATCTAGTTCTTTTGCTAGCAATCATATTTTTGGCAAATGGAAAGGAAGAAAAGGTCCTGCGCAATGATCATTTCATCATGGAGTTAGAGTTAGTCAACTTCTAAAAACGATAGGAGCAAAGAGCTTACCATCCTTGAACATTATCCTAACATGAAAAATCTAGAAAAGCATTGACGTGCTTCCACGTTAAGTCAGCAGCTTTTACGCGCTTGTTCACATTGCGAACTGGTGACTTAGAAATTTCAATGAAATAGGAAAATTGAAAAAAAACATTTCAGAAAAAAATAGTTTTTTTTCGAATTTTTTCATAGATAATTCTTCCTATTGAAACTGTTTATATTTCAACCAAATTTCATTTCGATCAGATGAATATTTTTCGAGTTATTGATAATTCAAAATTTCAAATGGCTGTAGCACAAAAACCATTCGGCAGATTTGGCCCATTAACGAACTCAACCGAGATATTCAGGATCTTAACCAAACCTGAAAATCTCAAGACTCTAGGTCCTTCCTTTCGAAAGTTACAGCGCACATGGCCGGATCAATTTTGACCACGGATTCTTCATCAGTGAGTCCAACCTAGTCGTTTGAGACCAATTCCCAATTCTCAAAATTCGGAAATAACAGACATCGTGATGAAATGATAACGCGCTGTTCCCCAGAACAAGCGCATAAAAATGTGTTCATACAGTATAACACAAGTTTGTGCCCATCAGGACCTGGAGAAAGATTGTTTTCTTTAGCAGGTTATATTCATTCCCCAACAAGAGGATGTTTGTCTGACACTACATTCAAAGATCTTATGTTTCTGAAAGGAAATTCTTTATTTAGCGATAAAATAGCTGAGCTGAATTGGTTGTACTCTTTTCACATTTTACGTAACAACTAAATGAATTTTGTAATTTGTATTCAAAATATAAATAGTTAAAATACTGTATTTTGTATTTTATATTTCAAATACCCGACTTGAAAGTATTTTGTATTTTGTATTTCAAATACCTGCGAGAAAGTATTTTGTAATTTGTATTTCAATTAGGCCAAGCATGTAAAGGGTCTTTCAATAGGGACGGGTCGATGTTGGCAGCCTGTGGCGGCCATGTTGTTTTAACGTCGTCTTTCTAACCTATATTTTTTTATTCAGTTAGTAATGCCAAATCACCATGGCAAGTTACACGGTTGAGCAACACGTCCAAATGTTAAAAATGTATTACCAAAATGAGTGTTCGTTAGTGCAAACGTTACGTGCATTGCGCCCATTTTACGGCAGACGAGGTGGTCCTTCAAAGTCGACTCTCCAACGTTTGGTGGCCAAATTCGAATCGACCGGTTCAATAAACAATCTGCCAACACCCGTACGTGCAAAGACCGCCAGATCGGCCGAGAACATCGCTGCTGTCCGTGATAGTGTGCAGGAGAACCCGAGGCAGTCAATTCATCGACGTTCACAAGAACTCGGTCTTTCACAAACATCAACGTGGCGCATTTTGCGTCAGGACTTAGGGCTGCACCCGTACAAGATTCAACTCACTCAGGAGCTCAAAGTTACTGACCATAGGCAACGCCGTTCGTTCGCTGATTGGGCTACAGTGTGTTTGGCAGAGGACCCCAACTTTGGCAGAAAAATCATTTTTTCCGACGAAGCGCATTTCTGGATGAATGGCTATGTGAACAAGCAGAATTGCCGTATATGGGATGACAACAACCCACACGAAGTTCACCAAGTAGCTATGCATCCACAAAAAGTGACCGTATGGTGCGGATTTTGGGCCGGCGGTGTTATTGGTCCGTACTTTTTTGAAAACGATGTTGGTGAGGCCATTACCGTCACAGGCGAACGGTACAGAAGGATGATCACCGATTTCTTTTGGCCCAAATTGGACGATCTACACTTAGACGACATGTGGTTCCAGCAGGATGGCGCTACGAGCCATACAGCGGATGCCACCATGGATCTTCTACATGAACGCTTTGAGGGAATGGTTATCTCTCGCAGAGGTGACGTGAATTGGCCACCGAGATCCTGCGACTTATCACCTTTAGACTTTTTTTTGTGGGGTTTTCTTAAGTCGCAGGTCTATACCAATAAGCCACAATCGACCGATGCCCTTAAAGTCAACATAGCTCAGGCTATCGCTGAAATTCAACCCGAACTATGCGGCAGAGTTGTTGAACATTGGACAACTCGAATTCGTGCCACCGTGAGAAGCCGCGGCGGACATTTAAACGATGTGATTTTCCACACATAATGGCATATATAGCTCTTTCAAATAAAAAAAAAATCGTTAAAATCTCACACACGGCCTTTTTTATTTCATGTCAAAATCGACCCGTCCTTATTGAAAGACCCTTTATTTTGCCCAGCCCTGCCTACAGCAATGTCACATGGTCAAACCAAGAAACCCCACTGTCCAACATAACAGCGGCAAAAGCTATCGATATGTTCACAACTTAACTACACCTATTCAATTCCTGACAAAACTTTCCGAGATCTACGAAGACACAAGAAACAAGCGGATAGATAACTCGTTTAATACCGTCGAAACAGCCGTGGGAAACGGTGAACAAATCGGTCCATAAATAAAACGCGCCATGGTCCGTAAGTGATTCCTCATTGAACATTTATTACGGCTTTTTTACCAACGCGCTGCCACCGTAAAAACTCATGTTGGCTCGACGTGACACAGTGTTCTATGTTCCAGTGTACGCTCAGTAGCAACAGGTATGCGTATATTTATGACAGCTGAGGCACGTGACCGGCAGACAAATGAAGATCGCATCCTTAATCTGACAGGTATTTGCGTAAAAGGAATAATTGCGTTACACTCCGGTATTTTATATGGGTTACTGGAGTCCTTGGATGATTCGGAGATGGGAAGCATTTTTGTTGGTGTGGGGGTTGATTAAAATTAGGTTTCATCAGGACATTTCACTCTCAGAAAAGAATTCGAAAGTTGAATCATTGATCAGCCGTTAATTTGACAGTAAACATAACAACTATAACTTTCGACCAAATCGATTTAGACGATATTTGTTTATTTCATACTGTACTGTAATGTGCCATTTCCCGGACTCATTTGAGTCTAGGAAATGATACATTACATCACTAGGCCTGTAAAGAAACTTTACCGGACTGGTATATTTTAACCAACACATGAACGATTTTCATTACAATTTCAGCATAAAAAAATTTCAAAAAGCACTGCCGTGAAGGCAGCAACTTTTGCGCGCATGTTTAATGTAGATGACCGCTTCAGCAACGAATTTGAACATGCACGCAAAAGCTGCTGCCTTCACGGCAGTACTTTTTGAAATTTTTACTAATAAATTACTGGATTTCAATTCGATCAAATCTGTATTTTTGGAAATATTGGAAAAATAAAATTTTGAATGGGTATATCTACGCAATCATTGGGCGGATTTTACCCATTCACGAATTCGACCTTCGTAATTAAGCTCCAAACCTTCTCTACAAATATCGAGTTTCTAAGTCGTTTCTTCCGGAAGTTATTGTGTTTACGGTCAGCCTAACGGCCGACTGCGTAAACACAATAACTTGACCTTAATTACGAAGGCCGAATTCGTGAATGGGTAAAATCCACCCAATGATTCCGTAGATATACCCAATCAAAATTTTATTTTTTCAATATTTCCAAAAATACAGATCAGATCGAATTGAAATCCAGTACTTCATCGAAAAATTACAGTTCGAAGTTTCATACAGAATTTGATGAGGATGATATGATAAGAAAAATCATAGAAATTTTTTTTTTCAAATTGTTCTGATGACACGATTATCACGAAATTTCGCATGAAGTTGTCTTTCAGCATCTCAAAACTAGCTGTGAAGTTTCATCAGGACTGAATCAGTATTTCTCGAGTTATACCGAAAAAATAAAGGATATCGAGAAGAAAACCTCGAAATTTGACACATTTTTTCCGGATATCTCCGAAACTTATGATCGTATCGAACTGAAATTTGGTACACTGCTGTGAAATATGAAGTTCAAAGTGTGAGTGGACTTTTTTTTCGGATATGAAAAATGGTTTCCGAAAAAAAAAATTTCGAAAAAAAATTTTTTTTAAATTCACTGAAAATCTGATCCTGACAAAATTCAGCTCAAAGTTGCGCGTCATTATGCTCCACCCAACTGCCAAGTTTGAATCTAATCTCCCGAATAGTTTCTGAAATAAAAAATAAATAACTTCAAAACTTCAACTGCCTATAACTCCGAAACTATCTGACCGATTTGGCCCATTAACGAACCTAACCGCGGCATTCTGATGCGCAACCTATCCTGAAAGTTTCAAGTTGCTAGCTTGCTTCTGTCGACAGTTAGCGTGTCTACGGCCGGCCGGCCGGCCGGACAGAATCGATTTTGACACCGGATTCGTCATCAGTGAGTCCAACGTAGTCGATTGAGACCATTTTCGGCTCAATCATCCAAAATTACAGACATTTGGACAAAACAATAGCACGCTGTTCCCCTAGAACATGCGCGCAAAAAAATAAACTCCTACCGCCTCCTAGAAGTAATCTAACGTTATGTTTTCATTTTGGATTTTCCCCACATTGTAAGTTTTGCGCCATTCACAGAATATCTCGTATTCGTTTTGCTATCGTCCGAAAGACTTGGCCGGGACAAGTTTCGCCGTCGCTTCAGAACTTTTTTTCAAAATCTCTGCATCCATTCTATTCGAAATTATTCAAAACCAAAAATTCAAAACGATGCTGAACTGACAGGCAAGGCAATCAATAAAAAAATCTTTGAGCAACCGATTCAAAGCATACTACATTATCACCCTATATTAATGGATGGTTTTACATCAAGTACTGACAACTTCAAACTACCTGAATAGACAGTTCAATTTTTGTACCAAAATTTAAAAAAAATATTGAGCAGTGTGAAATAAACCGTTGTACGAGGCACGGCCGTGAAATGATCATAAAATACTCGTCTAGAAATTCCAGACTCGGCTCGTTCGACGCCTCGTCCGTGAACATCTAGACTCGTACTACAATGAGCCATTTCCCGGCGTTGCAACGTAAATTAGTAATACGAGGTAAGTAAAATCCTCTCAGTGATTCCATAGGTATGCCCATTCAAATACTATTCTCACAATATTTCCAAAATACAGATCGCATCGAATCATATTCCAGTACTTAGCTTCAATCCCTGATAAAAACATTTAGCGATTTTTCAACCATCATGTTATCTTCCTGAAAAAATTCTTGATGAACGTTCAAGCTGACATTTTACAGCCAAGAAATATATGGAAATATGACGCGAAAATTGAAATTTGAATGGGTATTTCTGCAGAATCAAAGCTTTGTTTTGGTTCTAGAACCGCGCGGAACCGCCGAAAAGTTCAGGTGAACCATTTAAATCGTTGACAGCCACTCTACTACCCCATTCTGAAGTGGTTCGAACTCCTTTCACAGTTCTAGAACCGTTCGTAATCGATTCTGAAAATATCCAAAACAGGATTACCCAAATCCTGAACCGATTCTGAAATGAACCAAAACATCAAATCGCAATCGTGCATGCTCGAACCGTTCCAGAACAGTTCTGAAATTGGAACCGAAACAAACCTTGAGGGTTTATTGTACCCAAACAGGAATACGTCCTTGGTAATTATGGTTCAAAGCTACTCTACAAATATCGAGTATCTTGTTGTTATTTCTTATTATGTCATCCTGACATAATACATGTCACAAGTTTTTCACTTTATTCCCGATATTTTATTAGATTTCTAGTTCGAAATGAACAATTATGGATCTATGGGAGATGATTCCCCAATAAAGGGGCCTGTAGCGTTCTTCGTTTATCTGAGGATCTGAAAATCATCGCTTGGAGGACTGAACCTGGTCGAAAGACCCTCTCGGTCATGAGCAAATGTAGGTAATATTATTTACTGCTTCCTTCTGGTTTTCTGTCCTTCTTTCTGTTTCAGATATTATGTCAAGATATTTTGTCGAAATGAATTCAAGATGACGAAAAAATTATTTTCAAATGAAAAAGATGCCATCCATCTTCTATAAACAAATTACTACACTTATGCGGGGAGACAGAATTTTTCCTGAGGTTTTTATCTGTGCTCTTGTATCATACGCAAATATGTATGGTACCCCGTTTACATTTCCTCTGCTAACACTGTGATATATCTTAGAATTGTAATGCTCGTTCTCAAAAGAATATATATATTTCTTCGGGAAGTTATGGTGAATTTGTAAAATCTTACACCTCAATATTTTTTTTCCTATATCCCTGAAAAAACAGATAGGATCTGATTATAATCAGTACTCGGTTGATACATAAAGCTATGAAATTTCTTGAAGTATTTTGTGAGTATCGTTACGATTACAATATGGCAAAATTGTTCTATAACGAAATGAAGCTGCTATGGGCGGTGTCAATAGTAATAATAGTATTCATCAATAACCTGCATTCATTGTGCTCAAAGAATAGAAGACAAGTGAACTCAAACATGAATGTATGACCACTTTGGCTACGAATTTGAACAAGCATTCGAAAAATCCTGACTTTACATCAGTGCTTTTCCAGAATTTTTAATTAATGAAGCAAGTGTGTACAGTCAGAGATGGGCACTGGCACGTTCGCCATTTTGAAATTTTAGAAAATCACACCTTCATTTCGAGAATTCCCTAAAACTATTCGGAAAATCTGGAACAGATATTCTTCAACTAAATTCTCAAGCGTCCACGATTCTCATGAAATTCTTCATGAGCCCTTGCATCAGCAATTCTGAACCGAAAAGGTAGCACATCTCAACTTTCGTAGATATGTGTTTTTGGAAATAATAAATATAGAGTGCACGTCAAAATTATGGAACAAATTCATTTTCTCAGACGAAATATATTTGGCAACAAAATCCTGAAACAGGTCAATTTTTGTTTCACTTTTACCAAATTTGTATGTATTTTTGAAGGATTTTTTCATCCCCATCAACCCTCTAATTTTTTTGAATAGGGAAAGTGGGTCATATGGTACGTTTTCAGCAAGGTCTCTGAATTTTCTTTACAGCCGTGCAGAAATGTTCAAGAAAAAAAAATTTGAAAGTTGTACATGAACCAAACTATAATGGTGGACTTTCATTCGGGGACAAATTTAATCGAGTATCATCGTCTCAAACTAAATGAGCCATGACGAAGTGCACATAGTGAACACCTCTTTGAAGTAACCAATTTCTCAAGAAAAAAAATTTTTTCTTGAAAATTTCTGCACGTCTGTAAAGAAGATACAAACATCTTGCCAAAAAAGTACCACATGACCCACTTTCCCTATTCAAAAAATTTAGAGGGTTGATGGGGATGGCACAGGGTGCAACAAAAATCCTTCAAAAATGCATAAAAATTTGGTAAAAGTGAAACAAAATTGACCTGTTTCAGGATTTTGTTGTCAAATATTTTTCTTCTGAGAAAATGAGTTTGTTCCATAATTTTGACGCGCACTGTAAATTGAATTTTACACATCAGTTTCCGGAAGCCTGCAGTACATCGATTGAGAATGGATTCTAGATGAATTTTCACTTAGTGAAGATTGCATTCTATTCGAAAATTAATAAATTGTACCAGCAAAAAATTTCAAAAAGCACTGCCGTGAAGGCAGCAACTTTTGCGCGCATGTTCAATGTAGATGACCGCTTCAGCAACGAATTTGAACGTGCGCGCAAAAGCTGCTGCATTCACGGCAGTGCTTTTTGAAATTTTTTTCTGATAAATTACTGGATTTCAATTCGATCATATCTGTATTTTTGGACATATTGTAAAAATAAAATTTTGAATGGGTATATCTACGGAATCATTGGGCGGATTTTACCCATTCACGAATTCGACCTTCGTAATTAAGCCCCAAACCTACTCTACAAATATCGAGTTTCTAAGTCGTTTCTTCCGGAAGTTATTGTGTTTACGGTCAGCCTAACGGCCGACTGCGTAAACACAATAACTTCCGAAAGAAACAACTTAGAAACTCGATATTTGTAGAGAAGGTTTGGACCTTAATTACGAAGGCCGAATTCGTGAATGGGTAAAATCCACCCAATGATTCCGTAGATATACCCAATCAAAATTTTATTTTTCCAATATTTCCAAAAATACAGATCAGATCGAATTGAAATCCAGTACTTCATCGAAAATAACAGTTCGATGTTTCATACAGAATTTAATGAGGATGATATTATGAGAAAATCATAGAATTTTTTTTTTCAAATTGTTCTAATAACACGATTATCACGAAATTTCGCATAAAGTTGTCTTTCAGCATCTTAAAACTAGCTGTGAAGTTTAATCAGGACTGAATCAGTATTTCTCGAGTAATACCAAAAAAATCAACGATATCGAGAAGAAAACCTCGAAATTTGACATAATTTTTCCCGATATCTCCAAAACTTATGATCGAATCGAACTGAAATTTAGTACACTGCTGTGAAATTAGAAGGTCAAAGTGTGAGTATAATTTTTTTTTGATATGATGAATGGTTTCCGAAAAAAAAATTTTTTTGTAAAAAAATTTCGAAAAAATTTTATTTAAGATTTACTGACAATATGATCTTGACGAAATTTGGCTCAAAGTTGCGCGTCGTTATACTCCACCAAACTGCCAAGTTTGAATCCAATCGCTTGAGTAGTTTCTGAAATAAAAAATAAATAACTTCAAAACTTCAAGTGCCTATAACTCCGAAACTATTCGACCGATTTGGCTCATTAACGAACTTAACCGCGGCATTCTGATGCGCAACCTATCCTGAAAGTTTCAAGTAGCTAGCCTGCTTCTGTCGACAGTTATTGTGTCTACGGACGGCCGGCCGGCCGGCCGGACAGAATCAATTTTGACACCGGATTCGTCATCAGTCCAACCTAGTTGATTGAGACCATTTTCGGCTCAATCATCCAAAATTACAGACATTTGGACAAAACGATAGCACGCTGTTCCCCTAGAACATGCGCGCAAAAATTATAAAACTCTTCAATATATCTGATCTCTTTAATAATTGTCATATCCTTAAATTGTTTTTTATACATTTTCATATTATATCGAATTGTGAAATGATTTTGGGTGAAGCTGGTTATAAATTGCAATTTCAGTTGTTTTCAGCTAGTATTTCTTACATTGTTCCATTCGTTTCTCCTAAATGTGTAAATACAAATTTTACGTGAACATTTATGCCATGATTTTTCCACGGGGTTCTTGATTTAAATGCCTTAGTTTCTATTTTTTTTTTAATTTGCGAAGTGAAATTTTGAATGGATATTAATCATTGAACAGGCTCTAAAAATGAGGAGTCTTCAAATGGATTTTCATTGTATTTACGATTGTCCGTGAAGCTGACAGTAAATACAATATCCGAAAGAAACGTGTTACAGAATCGATATTTTGGAGGAGGTGTGTCACTATTTTATTAAAAAAATAAATAATCAAGAATATTCAATCAGAAAATCACTGGATGACAAAAAGGTGACCAGCTAGCTCACAAAAAAATAAGGTTCTTTTCTCTGCATTGATTTCCAGTTATTTAATTATGAGGCGCCAGGTAATTTATCTGCCCAATCACCTATAGTTCGAAATTACCAAAACAAAAAGTGAATGAATTATTTTCGTGGAGGCAAGAGGGTGGAAAAGAGTAGTAAATCCAAATTTATATGTACACTTATAATTAAATGATTAAGCTACAATTATTGACTTTATATTTTTTATCAATCCTAACGACCTATATTATCTATCCTAACCTTATAGTTATTAATTCTAAATTTATCTACCTTAAACTTAACGAACTACCTAGCCTACCGTTACTTAATATACTTATACCTAACTATATTCTATCATATCTCCTCGTATGAATTAATATTCCCATATAATATATACGGTAAATGTTACTCACAAGGTCTAATATGGTTTACCGAAATACTCATATATGTTACATGCTCATCTTGTCCAGTTCACCTTCTCAATAAGTAACCAAAAACCAAGGTGTAATCCAAATTTTATTATAGCTGAATTATAATAAAAAGGCTTCCAATTATTAGCCACCACTAGCAATAGAGGTAGATTGGTACAATAAAAAAAAAACCCTGTAACAATAATTATGTTCTGTCGATTCTCCCTCTCCAATATCAAAAATTTAAACTCACCCTAGTTGTTGTTGGGGTTTTACTCAAAGTGACATAAAAATCCTCTATATAGAGATATCAAGCTTTAACATAAATGTCCTGAAGTAGTTGAGAGAGAAGTTTGTAAATCCCAGAAAAAGGTAAGTTAAATAACTTTTCGTAAACTTTCTCTCCTGTCACCTGATGAAAATTCTGATTCTAAAATAGTGATGTTCTTTCGTACTGAACGAAGTGATTTATATAACTTCAATCAGAAAGATCAGTTGAAGCGATCGTTCTTTCGTTTTCAATCAGTTCCCTCTTCCACAACTCTAAAGTGATTGCAAGTGATTATTCTAATCGCGGAATTCCTTATATCATTTGAATTCAGATTGGAAAGTTAACCTCAAAATTTGAAGTTAGAAGTTGCAGAATTTTCATAGACATATAAGTCTATTAGAATATTATACACACTGACATTTACAGAGATAGATGAATCAATAATCCAGTCGAAAACATAAATTGTAACTGAAGAAGGCAAACCAGAGTTTATCACCAGTTCAGTTGTACACAGTACAAATGAATGAAAATGATGGCAAAGTCTATGGATCAAACTGAGCGCATTCTTTCGGACATTCAGTGATTGAATGTATTCTGATTGCAAAATTACTTTCACTTAAATCACATAAGTTCCATCAGTTCAATCAGTACGAAAGAACACTACTATTGACGACTTAATTATTGAAGGAGAACCGGCACAACCATATGTATCAGCCACATGGCGCACCGTCGAATACGTTCGAACTCTGTTGTCAACTTGCCCGCTTAATTTGAAAATTTCAATCATACAATTTACACGTAACAGGTGAAATGGGTAACTAACAAAATACCTTCTTAATACTTTCAGTTTCTCTTTTTACGCACTTGTTCTGGGGAACACCGCATTATCATTTCGTCACGATGTCTGTAATTTTCGAATTTTGAGGCGAAAGTGGTCTCAAACGACTAGGTTGGACTCACCGATGAAGAATCCGTGGTCATAATTGATTATGTCCGTCCGGCCGTGTGCGCTGTAACTCTCGAAAGAAAAGACCTAGAGTCTTGATATTTTCAGGTAACGTTAAGATCCTGAATATCTCGGTTGAGTTCGTTAATGGGCCAAATCTGCCAAATGGTTTTTATGCTACAGCTATTTGAAATTTTGATTTTTCAAGTACTCGAAAAATATTTATCTGATCGAAATAAAACTTGGTTGGAAGATGACCAGTGTCAATAAGAAGCAGTGTTGAATCTAGACAATTTGCTCCGGGGGGGTATATGAACATCCAGGGGGTGGAGTAATTTTCATAATCAGGGAAAGTCTTTTGCTCAGGGGGTGTATCGGCCACGCTTAGGGAGGGTATGACCCTCCCGTGCCCTCCCCTGGATTCAACACTGATAAGAAGAATTATCCATGGAAAAATCCGAAAAAAAATTTTTTTTTTCTTGAAAATTTTATATTTCATTGAAATCTCACCATTTCGCAATGCGAACAATCGCGTAAAAGCTGCTGACTTCACGTCAGTGCTTTTCTAGATTTTTAAATCAACTATCGAACACTCGATATCATTTTTGTACACCTAGTACAACCACTGTCCGTTTCGTTGGCTCTCTCCCTACCCATATACGATTAACAGAGATTTACCCTTTCCTCGACTCTCACTTTTTTTCAACAGATCGAATATCCATGAAAAACGACAGTCCACATGTGGTCCCTCTACCCCTCATTACCAAATCCATCTGTCGATAAAGAATAATCGTAAGAGGTATGAGAATCGATTCAGGTTATTTCGATTTATATGAAATTCGCCCTCCGGGCAATTCCTCAAGTAACCCGAGAGGCATTAGGGACAAAAAAGCAGCAGGATCGTGTTGCCTTAGGATGTCACACGCATTCGCGTTACCTGAACCCGCGAGCCACCCTTTCGGCGTCAGGTAGATAGAGAGTTTTTTCTTGAAATGGGATTTTTTGGGAAAGGACTTTTCTTCGATTTGATGGGAAACAGAAAGGGTTCCTCGGTTTTATATGTATTTCTCTGGGTTGTGTGGATTAGGGTTGTATTGGATGTGACATCGGATATGGTGCATTACCGGGTAGAAAAATGGAAAGTGATGAGGAAACAAGTTCTCATGGGTTTCCGGGTGAGGGTTTTTTGTGCATACCGAGTGAGTAAACAATTTTTGCGCGCATGTTCTAGGGGAACAGCGTGCTATCGTTTTGTCCAAATGTCTGTAATTTTCGATGATTGAGCCGAAAATGGTTTCAATCGACTAGGTTGGACTCACTGATGACGAATCCGGTGTCAAAATCGATTCTGTCCGGCCGGCCGTAGACACGATAACTGTCGACATAAGCAAGCTAGCTACTTGAAACTTTCAGGATAGGTTGCGCATCAGAATGCCGCAGTTAAGTTCGTTAATGGGCCAAATCGATCGAATAGTTTCGGAGTTATAGGTATTTGAAGTTTTGAAGTTATTTATTTTTTATATCAGAAACAACCTGAGCGATTGGATTCAAACTTGGCAGTTAGGTGGAGTACAACGACGCGCAACTTTGAGCCAAATTTCGTCAGGATCATATTGTCAGTAATTTTAAAAAAAAATTTTTTTCGAAATTTTTTTCCAAAAACATTTTTTTTTCGAAAATCATTCATCATATCCAGAAAAAAATATACTCACACTTTGACCTTCTAATTTCACAGCAGTGTACCAAATTTCAGTTCGATACGATCATAAGTTTTGGAGATATCGGAAAAAAATATGTCAAATTTCGAGGTTTTCTTCTCGATATCGTTGATTTTTTCGGTATTACTCGAGAAATACTGATTCAGTCCTGATTAAACTTCACAGCTAGTTTTAAGATGCTGAAAGAAAACTCTATGCAAAATTTCGTGATAATCGTGTTATCAGAACAATTTGAAAAAAAAATTTCTATGATTTTCTCATCATATCATCCTCATTAAATTCTGTATGAAACTTCGAACTGTTATTTTCGATGAAGTACTGGATTTCAATTCGATCTGATCTGTATTTTCGGAAATATTGGAAAAATAAAATTTTGATTGGGTATATCTACGGAATCATTGGGTGGATTTTACCCATTCACGAATTCGGCCTTCGTAGTTAAGGTCCAAACCTTCTCTACAAATATCGAGTTTCTAAGTTGTTTCTTTCGGAAGTTATTGTGTTTACGCAGTCGGCCGTTAGGCTGACCGTAAACACAATAACTTCCGGAAGAAACGACTTAGAAACTCGATATTTGTAGAGTAGGTTTGGGGCTTAATTACGAAGGTCGAATTCGTGAATGGGTAAAATCCGCCCAATGATTCCGTAGATATACCCATTCAAAATTTTATTTTTACAATATGTCCAAAAATACAGATATGATCGAATTTAAATCCAGTAATTTATCAGAAAAAAAAATTTTGCGCGCACGTTCAAATTCGTTGCTGAAGCGGTCATCTACATTGAACATGCGCGCAAAAGTTGCTGCCTTCACGGCAGTGCTTTTTGAAATTTTTTTTACTGGATTTTTTGACTCGAGGAAGGTATGAGTTAGAAATATTTAGGAAACAGCACAGTGGTATATTTAAACTTCGATCAAGTTTTCCAGGTTACAGTTTGTTCACGTCGTTGTAGAAGATACAAGGTGTCTCATATTTTTGCTTGCTTGCCCTGGAAAACAGGATGGCTTCTCTGTGATTCTAGAATTTTGAACTGAAAATGGCCTCTCACACACTGAAAAAGAATTCGAGATCAAATTCGATCTCTTTCATCCGTCTGCCAATTGTTAACCGAAATGAAATTCAATGGCCCTTCGTATATACAGCACCTACCCACAGAAACGACTTAGAGGCTCGATATTTGTAAAAAAAAAGCATTGACATCGATACTGACGTCCAAATTCGTGAATGAGTAGAACCCACCTATAATGATTGCTCAGATATACACATGAAAAATTTATTATTACCAATATTTCCAAAAAATCAGATGCAAATCTAGCATTCGGTGGAAAAATAACTGCATAAAGGCTTATGTAACATTTCAGCGAAAGTAAACTTAGCTCTACCGAAGTTCTAGTTTTCAATTCGATCCGTTTTTATATTTTGAAAAGAATTGGCGGCATAATGAAATTTTGAACGGGTATTTCTAGGGAATCAAAGGGTGAATTTTAGCCATCCACTAATTTGGCATTTCTTAATAACGGCCGATAATAACTACAATTACTTGTGATAGACACTGAGGAACTCGATATTTGCAAATCACATGCATAAAATTTTCGAAAAAATGTCGGAATTTCTGAAAATTTTTCTCTTATCATTCGAACAATACCATTCCGCAAAGGTTTGCACCTTGGCTTTCGCAACTTAATAGCAATTTTTGAAAAAAACAGAAATTTAAAATGGGTTCAACTCCAAAACTGTTTGTTGGATGGCACATTGAGAGCATCTGGCGAATGGTGGCACATATCAATAGGAAATTTAGTAGATATGGATAATCATCATTATTATTAGTTTTAAATTATTAAAATTTTAGTGGATAAGAAGAAAAACACTGAAAAAGTGTTATATGTGTGTTATGACATATGTCCTAACAAATAGATGTAGAAAATCATTTCTGAGTTCCATGAGGAATTTGAAGCATTGCAAAAATCATGGTGGATATTCCAAAAACCAACGGTAAGATGAATGAATAAGTTCAAGTCTGCAATGTGTTTGATTTTTCATTTTTTCCTCAATATCTAGTTTTACTATGATCGAGTCAGTATGTTTTATTCACTACAACGATAACGAGAAGAAATCACGAAAGTTAACATATTTTTTTGACATTTCTCCAAAAATTAGGATCGAATCAAATTGAAATTTGGTATGCTGTTGCAAAACATCTCATCACACGATCATCAATAAATTCCGCGAGGGATTTTTCATCTGTTTTTTTTCAAATAGGTACCAACTTTCATCATAATTGACTGAGTAGTTTTTGAATTATTTTGGAAATAACAGCGATAAGGAGGAAAAAACCACAAAATTGGACATACCTAGTTTTTTCCAATATCTCTGAAAGTTTAACATCGATCGAACTCAAATTTGATGCACTCTTGTGAAATATCAGAGTCAAGATATGTGCAGAATTTCGTTGAAATCCGATGGATAGTAAAGAAAAATTTTGTAGAATAATTTTTCGAATTTTTTTTTAATTCACTCACCTTACGATTCCAAATTATGCGAAAAGTTTCGCGTCAATATGCTCCAACTTAGTACTAAGATTCAATCTCCCAAACCTCAATAGCAATAGTTAGGAAAAGCCAAAAAAATTCAAATTCAACTCCAAAATTGTTTCTTGGATGGCACATTGAAAGCATCTGGCGAATAGTGACAAAGATCATTAAGAAATTTTGAAGACATGGATAATCATTATTATGATTATTGAGATTATAATAGTTTATTATTATTATTATTATTATTATTATTATTATTATTATTATTATTATTATTATTATTATTATTATTATTATTATTATTATTATTATTATTATTATTATTATTATTATTATTATTATTATTATTATTATTATTATTATTGTTATTTTCATTTGAAATTTTAGTAAATTAGAACAAACACATTGAAAAATGTGGCGACACATTACGACATTTATGTCCTAACAGATGGATGTAAACAATTGTTTCTATGTTCCATGAGGAATTTGAAACATTGCAAAATGATGATGGATGTTCTTAAAACCATCGGTGAGATGAAAGCACGCTCAAAATGAATAAGTTCCAAGTCTGTGTTTGGTTTTTCGTTATTCCCTCGACATTTCAGGAAATATTTGTGTCATCGGATTGAAGTTTGTTGTGGAATAGCAACACGTTACTGCATTCAAAATTTGGCTGGAATCGTATATTTAGTAAAAAAGTTTTTATCCCGAAACTGTTCATCATATTCTAATTAAATTTTGCATATACCTTGAAATTGATATTTTACATTGTTCCAAATGTTAGTTCGATCTGATTTTGGTTTCGGAGTTATTGAGAAGAAAATCATGTCCAATTTCGTTTCGGTATCGCTTTTATAACCTCAGAAATACTTATCCTATCTTGATGAAACTTGGTAAGCAGAATGCTACTGTATAATTTCGTTCAGAATTCTACATGATCGTATCATTAGGGCTGTCTAAAAAAAATTCAAATTGTTTTGTTCGCCAACAATTCGTACAGTCTCGAAAAAGCTGCTAACTTCACGTCAATGTCTATCAAGAATTTTATTTTTTGGATTGAATAGCTATTTATGTAATCAATTACGAAATTCGTCGAGAACAAGAGTTACATGGCAGCTTGCAATTGCTTCTGGTGGCATTAAAAATATGAATTGAGTTGCAATTTTAGAGTTGAGTCCTCAAAACGTTAAACACAACGGATTTTTTGTTAAACATGTAAATGGAAGATGTACCAGAAATCCTGATATTTTCAGAATTCCATTAGAAATAAAAAACCGATTGTATAAGATATACTTGGTGAAACATTTATTGCAGTGTGCCCCCCTTTCCAAATAACAGCCAGTGCTAGCTATAAAACAGGTCTGTCATCAGGAATTTATTAAAAAAATTGCAATAAATATGTTATCAATATTTAAAAAAAATGAAATATAATTAATGATCTCATCTTGTGTTGTAACAGTATTATAATTGGATTTTTTTCTGTCACTAATTGTGACATCCATTTTTCGTCACCAGTTTTATTTTATACAACAAGGTACACAGAGTAAGAAGTTTTATAACGTCAATCACTTCTAAAATGTGTCACTTTATGTGTCAAAAACTTCGAAATGAATATTTAACTCACGAAACTTGTAGTGAAGCATAATTACATTTTCAGTGGTACCCACTGGAGAGGTCCAGCACATTCCACCCCCTCATACCCCAATTGTGCGTTTTTGAAAGCGAATCATATTCAAATTAGCGTAGTACCGGCCCCTAGTCGATGGGCCGTTTTGGCAGATGTCTGACAGCGTTAAACATCTCAATCGTTGGGGGACACCGCTCTTTTGCATCTGCGGAGTGGCTAGAAAAGAGTGCAGTATCACCGTCGCTAATGACTTGGGTTTCGTCGTTTAATTGACTGGAAAACGTGTGATATGTAACTTGTCCGAAGTTTTTTTATATTTTGGGCGTTATAAATGAGCGTGTACGTGTACAATGGGTCATTGAATGGTTGTTGTCCTTTTTTGCAGAGATTATTTGTTCGGAATTAGTCGGTCAAGTTCAAGTCAGGCTGGTTCTGTGAGGGTTCAGTAGCTAAATTTAATACTATTATATCGAAAATTGGGGTTTGGAATATCCCCAAGGAAATGAGAATATCTAGAAAAACACTGATTTTAGGACAGAAACATTTTCATGCTAGTTTCAGTTTGGAGCCGTTTCCCCACGAAATTTTGCATGAACCTTCCCCCGATTGATAACCAGATTTCAATTCAGTCGTAAACACGAAGCCAAATAATCGTGAATGGTAAAATCCACCCGTTGATTCCGCACATATACCCATTAATAATTTTATTTACCCAATATTTTCTAAAAACAACAGATTGTTCGATTTAAATTGAAAAATGGTTGAAAAATGATAACTTGAAGGTTCATTCTAAATTTCCAGTGGATGGTCAAATTTATCCATCGAAAGGTGAAGGCGCGTTTGGCGGGGTCAATACGTGAATAGATGACCGCTTTGTTGACGAATTTGAATGACACGATCATCACGAAATTGCAACAGCATATATCAGTAGTTTTATTTTGATGGATTCAAAATTTTTCTGAGTTATTCCGTAAAGAGCAATGATAACTAGGGAAAAATCGCGAAATTTGACATATTTTTTGCCCATATCTCCAAGAATTAGAATCGGATTGAACTGAAATTTGGTATGCCGTTGAAAAAATTGGGGTTGAAAGTCCATACGTTTTTTTTTTAGAATCTGACCAATACTTTCCGAAAAAAAAAGTGTTCTTCGAAGAAAATATTTTTCAAATTGTTCACACGATCATCATGAAATTTCGCCGGAGGTATTGCATCTGTATTTTTTAAATAGATACCAAGTTTTGTCGAACGATCGAACTCAAATTTAATGCACCAATGTGAAATATAAGACTGAAGATCTGTGCAGAATATCGTAGAAATCCGATGAATATAAAAAAAATATTTTGTAAAAAATTTAAAAAAAAATTTTTAATTCACTTACGTCACGATTCAAAATTATGCGAGAAGTTTCGCGTCAATGTGCTTCAACTTACTACCAAGTTTCAATTCGTTTCTTGAAATATTTTCTGAGATATTGAGGAATTATTTTCAAGAATTCAACATACATTTCATATACAATTTATATACAGAATATAACAGCCAAATGGAATAAATTCTATAACGAATAAATGAGGGGGTGTTAGGAAAAACGCTCGGACACGTCGATTTGTAATTTCAAATGCGCATAGTTTTCAAGAAAATAAAATTATATAGGGTGTTCCATGCGACCATGGCCAATACCAACTTTCTTATTTCAAATGTAACCCCCTGTATATTATTTATTTTTTGTATTCTTCAGAAAATTCAAGACATAATTCATGTAGAATGTCCTATACATATCTTCAACTTTTTCGGAAATATTAAGTGTTTTCAGAAATGTTGAGTAACGTTAGAAGACAATTCTACACCAGATTAGCATGTTACCCAGACGTTCGCGGCGAGCATTTTGAACATTTTCTACATTGACATTAATGTTTTTTTTTGTTTTTTTTTTAATTATTAAGAAACTATCAGTATTACTTATTAGGTTTTAAGTGTAATGTACCGAATTTGTGAAATAAAATAATTTTTATTTAAAACGTTGATTTTTGCACTAAATCTGAAAACACTTAATATTTCCGAAAAAGTTAAAGATAGGTATAGGACATTGTGCATGAATTGTGTCTAGAATTCTCTGAAGAATCCAAAAAATAAATAATATACAGGAGGTTGCGTTTGAAATAAGAAAGTTGGTATTGACCACGGTCACATGGAACACCCTATATAATATTTTTTTCTTGAAAAATATGCGCATTTAAAATTACAAATCGACGTGTCCGAGCGTTTTTTCCAACACGCCCTCATTTATTCGTTATCGAATTTATTCCATTTGGCTGTTACACTCTGTATAACAGAACAATGACTCCCCTGTTTATAGAAATATGCGACATGCGATGATTCCCCAAAAATGTGGATACTCTTTCGAATAGTAGAATTTTCTTCAACGTTATGCTGAAAAAATTTACTGTAAATGATACGAATTTGTTAAGTGTTGAACTGTGTTATTATTATTCTATTCTATTCTATTTATTATATGTTCTATTATTTCTGTCATCTAGCAAAATTTCAGATTTTGGATTTTAATTGCTATTTTGTGTGCTATAGCACCTTTTTGAATTCCAACTCCTGAACGAATAAATAAATGAATAAAAATTATAAGAAATTTTCCAAATTTTTTTAAATTTTGTTTTTGGGTAGTTTGGTTGTGTTGTTCGCGTGGAAAGTTCATGGATCATCCAAGTACTAATTTTTCATCGCATTTGCGACTTAAAATCATATAAATACAAACTCCCAATAGAATAACAGCTAATAGCTTCCTGAAACAAGCGCTCTAGTTCCCTTATAAAAAATTATCGAACAACAAAAATGTAAATTTCAACCGTACACGCGCTACTGTCACATCCACGCACGCACTTTTCGTGTAAATATCGTCGAAATCATTCATAGCCACACAGCTCTACAAAGTATATAAATATTCCCCGTTTTATTATTATTCAACTGACGGCCCAAGCCGAGGGAATGAAGGAAGTGTGTGAACGCCGCTTTGCATATTTATCGAAAAATATGATGAAACAACAGCTATATTCCATTTGCTGGGTCATTTCCTTCTTCGAATCGATCGTCGCCACCGGCCTACGAAGATATTAATCGAAAATCGACGAAGGTATGGACGAATGCTTTCTGCTAGGCCATCTATCGAAGGAGATTTATTCGATTCTCAAATCGAAGGCATTCCTGCTGGTTTACTATCTAAATATCTCTGGAGTGAATTTTGACATTTGGGGGGCTTTCAGAAGATGAATTTCATCAATGCGCTAGTTATTTTATGTTTTTAACATTTATTACCCGCATTAAATTGAATAAACAAGTTATTGTGTTTACGTATTGCTATAAACCTTGCTATTTGGTATTCAGATGTCTAACTTTCAACCTTGTCCTAGAGAGGACAATCACAGAAGATTTTATTTGATGGCGTTTTATTCTATATTTCTATATTCGTTTCTGCTTCTAAGTCATTATATTCAAGATGAGTGAATCAATATCTCTTTTCTCTTAAGGAGCCAACATGTTCAGAGCTTCATTTATTTTAATACTTTTCAGATAGGTTCAGAAAAACCCAATGGAAGTCTATCATCATGTACATTTTCATTAATTTTGTGCGAAACCTATCCAAAAAAGAGAATATCCTTTAAGTTAAGGATAAGTCCCTCACACATGCAAAGGGAGTCTCTTTTTCTAAAATTCGATTCTTTCAAGAGGAATTAAAAAAATTAAGAGATGTCTCTGTTTACATGAGAATCAAGATAATACCAGCTCAGATCCTTCATGCTGGTGTTCAGATGTCTAACATTCAACGTTGTCCTAGAGAGGACAATCACAGAAGATTTTATTCGATGGCGTTTTCTTCTATATTTCTATCTTCGCTTCTGCTTTTAAGTCATTATATTAAAGATGATTGAATCAATCTATCTTTTCCCTTCAGGAGCCAGCATGTACAGAGCTTCAGTTATTTTAATGCTGTCCAGGTTGGTTCAGAAAAACCCAATGGAAGTCTATTATCATGTTAATTTTCATCAATTTTGTGCGAAACCTATCCAAAAGACAGAATATCCTTTAAGTTGAGGATAAGTCTCTCACACATGCAAAAGGAGTCTCTTCTTCTAAAATTCGATTCTTTCAAGAGGAAAAAAATTAAGAGATGTCTCCTTTCACTTGAGAATCAAGATATTACCAGCTTAGATCCTTCTTGCTGGTGTTCAGATGTCTAACATTCAACCTTGTCCTAGATAGGACAATCATAGAGGATTTCATTCTATGGCGTTTTCTTCTATATTTCTATATTCGATTCTGCTTCTAAGTCATTATATTTAAGATAATTGAATCAATCTCTCTTCTCCCTTCTGGAGCCAGCATGTACAGAGCTTCAGTTATTTTAATATTCTCAAGATTGGTTGAGAAAAACCCAACGGAAGTCTTATTATCTTGTTAATTTTCATCAATTTAGTGCGAAACCTATCCAAAAAACAGAATATCCTTTAAGTTGAGGATAAGTCCCTCACATATGCAAAGGGAGTCTCTTTTTCTAAAATTCGATTCTTTCAAGAGGAAAAAAATGAAGAGATGTCTCTGTTTACCTGAGAATCAAGATACTACCAGCTCAGATCCTTCGCGCTGGTGTTCAGATGTCTTACATTCAACCTTGTCCTAGATAGGACAATCATAGAGGATTTTATTCGTTGGCGTTTTCTTCTATCTTTCTATATTCGCTTCTGCTTCTAACTCATCATATTTAGGATGCTTGAATCAATCTCTATTTTCCCTTAAGAAGCCAGCATATGTACAGAGCTTCAGCTGTTTTGATGCTTTCCAGACTGGTTCAAAAAACCCAAAGAAGGCTATTATCATGTTAATTTTCATCAATTCGTGCGAAACCTATCCAAAGAACAGAATATCCTATAAGCTAAGAATAAGTCCCATACACATGCGAAGGGAGTCTCTTTTTCTAAAATTCGATTCTTTCGAGATGGAAAAAAAGAAGAGATGTCTCTGTTTACATGAGTATCAAGAGTCAGAGAATTAGGATAAGGTTGAGCTAAATTCTAATACATAATTTTTGTAGCATATTTCCACAACTGAAATAAATTAGGCTCTCCATAACACAAGCATAAAGCATAATTATGTTGTTGAGTTCAAACATGATACAATTAATCATTTTTTTCAACCTCAGTAGGAACTTGTCGGGAAAAAGCCTTGAACTCACTACTACATTTACATCAATAGAGCCACAGAACAACCTGGATATGAAGAGCAGTTACATCAATTGAACTACTAGTAGACTCGCTTCAGCAGTCCTACAACCTACAAAATGATGCAAAGTCTTCCAAAAATAAGCATTCATCGATACTTAGGAGACCTTTCTAAGTTATTCAACTATCAGATTTTTAAATGAAAATCTATCCTTTCAGACAACAGTTAACGGAAGTATTACATGAGTGCTCAGTAAAGTGTATGTATACCTTTTCCAAATCTTAGCTCCTTGGTGCTGATGTCATTGGTACTATGCATGGATTGGTTCATGTGAACTCAAGATTTTTTCGTCTATAGTCATCCCTTATGTATCCCCCAATATCTCCCAATATTGCAAGCATTATTTTGAAAATATAATATCGCCAGCTCAATACAATCCCAGAAGATTTTATTCGAAGGCGTTTTCTTCCTTCTTTCCATATTCGCTTCTGCTTCTAAGTCATTTTATTTAGGATCTCTCTTCTCCCTTAAGATGCCAGCAATGAACAGCGCTTCAGTTATTTTGATGATCTCAGACTGGCTCTGAAAACCCCGAAGGAAGTCTATTATTATGTTAATTTTCATCAATTTGTGCGAAACCGATCCAAAGAACAGAATATCCTATAAAGTAAAGGATAAGTCCCTCACACATGCAGAGGGAATCTCTTTTTTTCAAATTAGATTCTTTCGAAAGGAAAAAAAAGAGATGTCATTGTTCAAGAGTCAGAAAATTAGTATAAAGTTAAGCTACAATGCAATACAGAATTTAATTTTTGTAGCATATTTCCACAGTTGAAACAAATCAAGCTCTCCATAATACAAGCATAATTTATTATATTGTTGAGTTCAAACATGATTCAATTGATAGTTGTTTTCAACCTTAGTAGGAACTTTTTTTTGCAATTAGACTCGCTTAAGCAGTACTGAAACCTACAAAATGATGCAAAGTCCTCCCAAAATAAGCTTTAATCGATACTCAAGAGATCTTTCTCAGTTGTTCAACTATCACAGTTTCAAATGATAATCTATCCTCTCAGACAACAGTTGACGGAAACTGAGTTCTGTAGTATTACAGCGCCCAGTAAAATGTATACTTTTTCCAAATCTTAGCTACTTGGTGCTGATATCATTGGTACTATGCATGGATTAGTTCATGTAAACTCAAGATTTTTCGTCTAATAGTCATCCCTTTATATCCCCCAATATCTCTCAATATAGCAAGCATTATTTTGGAAATATAATATTACCAGCTCAGATCCTTCATGCTGGTATTCAGATGTCTAACATTCAACATTGTCCTAGAGAGGACAATCACAGGAGATTTTATTCGAAGGCGTTTTCTCCTATGTTTCCATAATCGCTTCTGCTTCTAAATCATTATATTTAGGATGCTTGAATCAGTCTCTCTTTTCCCTTAAGAAGCCAGCATATGTACAGAGCTTCAGTAAACCCAAGGAAAGTCTATCATCTTGTTAATTGTCATCAATTTGTGCGGAACCTATCCTGAAAACAGAATATCCTATAAGTTGAGGATGAGGCCCTCACACATGCAAAGGGAGTCTCTTCTTCACAAATTCTTTCGAAAGGAAAAAAAAAGAGATGTCTCTGTTTACATGGGAATCAGAAGTCAGAGAATCAGGAAAAGATAGAGCTAAAATGCAATTTTCGTAGCATATCAGATCGAGCTCCCCATAACACAAGCATAATTATATTGTTGAGTTCAAGCAATTGGTCATTGACACCTTAGTGGGGACTCATCGGGCAAAAGCCCTAAGCCTGATTCTGCAATTTCATCAATAGAGCCACAGAACTACATGGGTATGAAGAGGCGAAGAGCAGTTACATCAATTGAACTACATACTAGTAGACTCGCTTTAGCAGTCTACCCGGTATATCGCTAGGACCGAACATCCCAAATAGTAAAATATCGCAAATCAATCTCTCAAAACCAAATTCACATCGTGCAATAGACAAGCAACGCCCACCTCTGACCAGATCAACTCTTCCCATCGAAACCAAATCAATCAAACCGTTTGCTCGCCATCCGTCAACGGTCCTTTCCCTATCCGCCAAACACCCATGATACAATCCCTATCGTCCCACTTCATGAATGAAGTCCCTCAATCTCGTCGAACAAGCATCACTTACTCCAATAAGTCCAATACTCCGTTTTTCGCGAACTCAAATGAGATTTACGCACGAAATGTCAAAAATCGTCCCTTTCTCTCCCCCCAGATCAACCTCCGGCCAATGGCGGCCGTTCTCTCGCTCGAAAATCGTGCGAGATGAATTGGAGGGGATAACACGCTTTCGGGTGGGGAGCTCTCGTTGTGGATGCGAGAGTTGAGCGAGATCAGTCGCGCCTTGTGACTTCACGTGTAGATTTCTACCTGTGATTGCAGTTACGTAACCTACAACCCCTTGATCGTGAACGTACAAGCGAGGCGCTCTTGTACACCCCTTCTATAACCTACACGCGTCTGTTTACGCGTTCCGTGCCGTGTGTTCGGGACTTAACGCGTCGTTGTTTGTTGGAATTTTGGTGACTTGAGCCTTTCGGGTTGGTTTTTTTTCTGACTTTGGTTGTTTTGGTGTGTTGTCTATTGGGAGTTTATGTACGTTTTGGTTTTGGTGTGGATTAAGGGATTTTTGAAGGTGGTTCCAGGAATGATACATTTCGTTGGAGTGGAAACTACAAGGTAACTTTTTGGGGTCTTTAATGAATGTGGTAATAGATAAAATCAAAGTTCGTTGAGAAATGTTTCAATGAACCGATCTTCCAGTGGAATCTGGCAGATAATATTGTTAAATTGGACAGGGGGGGTCGTACTTTTACTGAATGAAAAGTTTGATTGGTTGCTTTTTAATTCCTTGAAATATCTTCTGAAGAATAGTATCAGTATAAAATTATCATATTTTTCTCTTTCTCCTCTATTCATTCCTTTGAAAATATCACAGAGTTAAATGAACAATTGTTTTTTATTCTTAAGATAGATACATTTTCAAAAGGGTTGCAATCGAGAAATATCTCCATATATAGATAAAAAGGTTATGACCACGTATTTAAATAGAAAATGTCAATTGAAGTTTTCTTGTATGATTCTAGATGCAGTGCAAATTTCTTCGTGTTTTATTCTTGTACTGTATTTCTTCATTATTGGTTTCAGCGCTGTGAAATTAATCTTTCAATAAAACCTCGACGCAGACAAATCTAACTCGAATTCGAAAGGGGGGTCTATGAAATCAAATGACTTTGATTGATTTAATTATTTTATGTTGGTTAATTCAGTTATATTCCCTGACATAATGGTTTGTCTAATTTATGGATATATATTCGAAGATTTGTTGTCATTGTTGAATTACTTTTTATTCCTTCAAAAATATCACAAAAATGAATTCTGGTTATATATTCTGTAGGTAGACAGTATTATAATGGGTTGAAATTGAAACTCTTCCAAGTAGGAATAAAAATGTTATGTACCTATACATTGTTAAATTTTGTTTCATTTCCCTCGTGAATTTGATTAGTTCTCATTGAATGATAATTCCTACATTTACTCTGGTTGCATCGTATATTTTTTATGGAGAAAGATTGTTCAGAAGAGTCATTCATGTGCCTGAATACAGTGAGTAATTACATCGCATTGCTGTACTAGAAATATCGACAAATTTTTGTGGATTCTGAAAAAATAAAATGAAAATAAATAAATATGCGAGCGTAATAATTAACTTTTTTTAAAAATTCGTTTTATAATCTTTCCTTATCGGAAACACTAGTTTCAACAAAAAAATCAAAATTATTTAAAACCAGAAGTAAAACAATTCCATAAGAAAAATATACTCCAAAAATCTTAATCTTTTATTGCTCAAAAAGTTGAAAATATTAAGTACAAGTTTCAACCTTTCTACATAGTTGAATTCAATAATTAAACGGTTTTGAGGAAATTACGATTGTCTATTGTGTTAGTAAAAATTTTTCCACTTAATTTCATTCGTCATCCTGAAAATATAAGTGGTTTTATTAACAGTTCTTGTTTAGTTTCTGAAGGATCTGAAACAATAAAATGGACTTAAAATCGTCAACTAATTTAAATACAGCAAATTCCTTCAATACAAATGTTGTAAATAAGTCGTACTCTAGAAACTCATCAACACCCAAAAAAAATATTTCATTAGCCAAATTAATTCTATGTGGAATCATTTTCACTTCCCAATCGATTATTCAACATTTTCTAATACGTTCAAAGTCCATTTATCGATTTTCTTAGTCAAGTTTTCCATGAAAAAACTGCTTATTTCTAAGAATTGCAAAATCTGCGAAGCAGTTGCAAAATTCGATAGTTCCCGCGCGTAAGGTAAACAACAATTTGTTGTTTAAATTTCGGCTATTTGTCAATCGACTTGGTCCTTCGACAGTTTATTGCCGGTATGTGCTTATTTTGCGCTTTTATTACATTCCTACGATACCAGTTAATCGAACAAATTACCTCATGGTCGGAACAAGAAACGGATTAATTTTTTTTTGAACTGGATTTTTTCTCGTTTTTTCACCTTGTTCAATTTCGACAAATCGTTTTATGTGTGTTACCGTTTTGTTTTTGCTTGTCGATAGGACCTGTTCCATCAGTTCGATATACAATTTCATGCTCGCTTTGCTAAACCTTCTGTACTTTTTTCGTATTAAATGGTTTCATTTTCAATAAACATCGAATAAAAATTGTCAATTGAATCCAGAAAAAAGTTTTTCGGAAACAAACATGATTTCGACACTCACAATAAATTGTACTTATGCAATGATTTTAGTTGAAATTACAAGGATGGAAATTTGTTTACGGGGTCTTCATTCTGGAATAAAATTGATAGTTTTTCGACCAATAACTCAACATAAAAATACTGGAGTCCATTAATTAATTTCCACTTTTTCCCATTTTTTGGAGAACCCTACCCATGTTTTTTCAAATATAAACATATTTCATATGTTGAATCGTTGGAAAACTTATGAGAAATTCAATCTTACCATGCTCTAGGATTATTTTTTGCTTATGTGGGTAATTACTAGAAAAATGAATTAATTCATTTCTGAATGAGCTTTTATCTAGGCTCAAAAAATAAAATCCTTTTCTTCTTTAATTATTATTACTGGATATCATATCGCTTTTTTTTTGCTTATCGATATAAAACCCAAACTTATTCAGAATAGAACTCAGCATACCCGATAGGTTCAATTCATTCATTTCCTTATATAATAGCATAACAAGAAAATTCTGAAGGTATGCTTAGATTGCTAAGGTTCCATTTTTCATTTGAAAAACAAAGTTTGTCAAGGATACAGCTGACAAGATAAAGGAAAATATTTCATTTCATTGCAAAAAAAGTATGGAAAATAAAAATCCATCGATAGGTTATTGTGAGTTATTATTGGTTGAAAAAAAACCAATTTGATTTCAGACTTCTGCCCTACCTTGTGTATATATTATTCGTCTAAATTTATTGTATCGCCTCCAAGTTTGGCTTCTTTTTTTCTTTTTGAAATAAATATATTATACTAATATTGTAATATATAATATTGTTTGATCGTTCCGCCTCTTCCACGTGGCTAGAAAAAAATGTCGCTTAAAATTAATCGGCTTGTAACGCATTCTCGATGCAATTCAACACCTACGACATCTTAACCGATTCCGTGTAATTATACCATTCTCGATACTTCGGAAAAACATGTTATTTCCATCCATTTACGTCCAATATTCCTGGAAATTTTCTCTAACGGAACTGGAAATCTACGTAAAGCTATGTTGCTGAAAAAATTGAATTAATTTACTCAATTTCTGACGGGAATCGTTTAGAAGGTTCTTTTCCATTTGGAGAACTCCGTTCTCACAAAAAAAGCGGATTTAATAGCTTTTTAATTGGCCACAGAACGATTTTATATAGTTTGACGCTCTTAATCGCTGGATGTGCTAATTTAGTGCTGCGTATACACGTATACACTTTGGCGACATCGGAGATCTATCGGCAATGTACTCTAAGCTTAACGATCTGTTTCATGACTGGCAAATATCAATATTGTCGATCGCGAAGTAGGTGGCTGGGCATTAACTGTTATCTGTCCATTCAAGGGGCAATCACTTCAACAAAATTCTACAACTGTTCTATTGAATACTATGAGTAAGGAAGATTTTTTTGAAATTCAGATTTACTTTTTATTATTATTCATTAATTATTTAATTTTTTCTTACAACTTTTTGAATGTTTGCTGAGAAGTAATTTCAGAAGTTCAGTTGATTTTTCATTATTATTTAGTGATTATTTTATTTTTTTTTGAGGAAAAAAACTACATTTGCAAAAATTTTTTCTCTTAATCTTCGATTTCGGAACAAACAACACATAGATTCAATAGTTTCAGAGTAAAATATGAGTCTAATGATAAGGATATATTGATTAATTAATTATATTATTTTTCGGTTTCAAATTATAAAATTATAATATAGTAATGAATTAACATTCTGAAGAATATCATAGTTTTCATTCAAATCAATCTTGTTTCTTCGAAATCGCTAATTTTTTTCAAAATATTTCAGTCAGGCGTCTCTCAATTGAAAGAAAATTGTGCTGATAAAATTGGAGGAATGTCAGAAAAAATATATTTTAATGGGGCAATAATAACCCCGGTATAATGTTTACAGTAATATTCCTTTCGATAGGAATACAAGCCATCAGTGTTCATTCATTCAATCGATAATTAAAACATGTGAAAGCAGTATTGTCAACTTCGATGAATTATTGGTACTAAGCAATTTCTGGAATTGCTATCTGTTGGATATTTTATTGTTGTCGCTACTCGTATTCCCAATAATAAAAATAAAATAATTGTCACGACTAAGGCAATCGATTAATTCATCCATTTGAATAACCAGAATTGTTGGAATTTGAACGGATTTGTTCTGTTTGTAATAATTATGAGAGTTTGTTTAGTATCCGCGAACTTTCAATTTTCGCTCTCTAGAATGAGTCATCCTGAAATAATTTATTATATTTCTCGTAATTTTTCATATGACAGTGTCCTGAATGGATCTTTGCATTGTTGAGTCATATGCAAGTTTATTTTATTTCCAGTGTTTCAATATGACGAATTTTCAGTGTATTAACAATTATAATTCCCGATATAAACCGGAAAATATCCTGAACTCAACTTAAGTTGCTTCCAGAAGAATATTCTGAATTAGGAATTACTCAATTGACCAACTGATCTCATGATAATAAGAATTCCGTATAAACCATTTTATTTTTTATTTCTTTGAATATTTCAACTTCTAAATTGCCTTCTATCATTGGGTTGATGAAAACTTTGATGTAACATGTCGAGAGTGATGGAAAACCCTTTTTTTTATTCAATGAGTTTCCTCAATTCAAATCTGGGAAACACCCTCTGAAAATAATAATCATAATTATTATTATTATTATAATTATAATATATTAATATTATTTTATTATAATAATAATTATTATTATTTTCAGAGTGTGTTTCCCAGATTCAATCTCAAATCTCAAGAAGAATTACAGAATGCTTTCCCAAATCCAGTCATAAGTCTATGCTCTAAAAACCCGACATAGAATGTGAAATAAACATGTTGGAATGAGTACAGAATGAAGTTGTAGTACTCCTAATAAGTTCTGATAGAACAATGGAAACGCGATATTTTTTCCAATATTTCTTACATCACAACAGCCCATCTAATTCCTCACAATGCGATACTAATGGTACGAAGATGATAACCAAGTATCGACTAATGGTCCAACTTGTTTGAAATGTTATATTTTATTGAATGGAGAATTTACAATCTTCCCAGATATAAACTTTTATGGGTTTTCGGTAATAAATTTGCGCTGCGTCCAAGGAAAAATTGCTTTTATTGAAAATATGATTTAATGTTACTAGTTGTGTTTTATTATTCTACTTCTATTTTATTAGTTTATCTCTCGCTGAATGTATACGATTCAATTCTCTGTATAAATTACGACTCTTGTCTTTCGATTTTTTCCCGGACAAAATGGGAACTTACATTGTAGTTGGAGACTGCGGGCACAATGGACAACGTTTCATCGAGCTCGCTAGCGAAAATGTATTGCTGCGCCCTCTGGTTACTTTGTTTATTCCCTCTATTCAATCCGGCCCGAAGGACCAAAAGTTTTACGGTCAGAAGTATTTGAAAAATGATGAAATCTACGTTGGACTTTTATGTTAATCAGCTGTATGACTCTAATAAAAAGATTTTACATTACACACAATATCTGCATTGATATATATGTTCATAGTTTATTCAATATTTTAACAAGGTTCCAAAGAATTTCTTCAACTGAGTCATACACCAATGCCCCCCTGGAACAAGTTGTAAATTCACGAATTATACGCTATACTGCTGACGTATTGTCGCTCAGAGTTTTAATTCATAAGAATTAGAGTGACGTTAACGAGTAACTCGAGAAAACGATAATTGAACAGTGGAGTTGATATTTTCAGCGAGAAATGAGAGAAACACCTAAGCGTGAAAAAATTAAGACGAGAACCGTAGTTTTATAACGTTAATAATTGTAATTAAGGACAGTTGATGGCATCAAGACGAGGTTAAATGATGAAATTTATTGAATTCATTAGGGGAACTGCGTCCACAGTAATGCCTAAACTTATATTTATCTCCGATATTTATTTAATGTTTTCTGAAAATGATATCAATTAGTTGACGTATGCAAATTGTTCTCGGTGTACGAGGACGTTTCGTTAATGGATACGCTTCCAAAGGTCGTGAATTCTCTCAGGAAATTCATAATACACTGAATCCAGCATCCTAGTTCCTATTCGGAATTTAGCGCCCATATATAAGTCCGTATATTTCAGGTCCTACCCCTGTGATTTTGATGAAAATTATTTTTTTATATTCACAAAGTTGAAGCCTAAAAAAATATTGAAGATTGTCCCAAAATTGATCGAACTGTCATAGAGATAGAGCACAAGGTGTAAACACACATCGAAATGGTGGGCGTAAAGTATTTTATCTCTCACTGTCCCGTAAGAATGAGATGAACACTCTTGTTACTGCAACTAAAGCAACGATGAATTTTATAAAAAGATACTCCCCGGAAATTCAACATACACTAAATCCAACATCTTAGCTCCTATTCGAAAGTTCACGCCCATATATGAATCCGTATATTTCAGGTCCTACCCCTGTGATTTTGATGAAATTTATATTTTTATATCCACGAAGTTGAAGCCTTTAAAAAAATTTAAGTTTTTTTGAAATTGATCAAACTGTCATAGATATAGGGGCAAAGAGTTAACACATATCGAAATGGTGGGCGCAAAGTATTATATCCCTGGCTCTGATTGTTCCGTAAGAATGAGATGGACACTCTTGTTACTGCAACTGAAGGAACGATGAATTTTTATGAGAAGATACTCCCCAGAAATTCAACATACAATAAATCCAGCTTCTTAGCTCCTATTCGGAAGCTCACGCCCACATATAAATTTGTATATTCCAGGTTCCACCCCTGCGATTTCGATGGATCTTATATTTTTATTTTCACAAAGTATCAAATCGTCATGGTGGGCATAAAGTATTGAATCTCTAGATCTAATGGTTTTATAGGAATTAGATGTTCTTATTACTGCAATTGAAACAACCATGAACTTTTATTCGGAAGGTCGTGGATACTTCATGAAATCAAACATACACTAAAGCCAGCATCTATCTAGACTCCTTTTCGGATGTTCGCGCCCACAAATAAATCCGTATAATTCAGGTGCCACTCCACCAATTTCGACGAATTTCATTTTTTCAGATGCACGAAGGATCAGGAAATTGAAGTTTGTTCTAAATTAATCAAACCAACATGGAATTTGAGTTGTCGCATATCGAAATGGTGGGCGTAAAGTATTATATCTCCGTGTCTGACCAGAATTCATTGTGTGTTCAAAAAGTTTGGAAATATAAGTGGAATATTCATCAATTCACATGCAATGGAACGTGCAGCGCGTAGTTGTTCAGGAAAGGTTGTCCCGAGCTGATAAAGAAGAAGACAGCCTGATAACAATTAAACTCTGTGGTTGCTGCGGTTTTCGCCCGGCAAACGTCAAAGGACGCACACCGAACATTGAAACACGTAGCTCAGCGATCTTAAATCGGTTCTTATATTTTAATCGGCAGGACGAGTGAAGTATTACCTCCCCCAGAGAATAGCAGTGAACGAAATTCAATAAACAAAAAGCACAGAGCCTAAAACCATATAATCAACGCTGCGAATCGTCAGGGAACGCAGCCCAGACACAGAAATAAATATCCGTCCGACCGAAACGCGTTTCTTTGTTTCGCGAAAGAGAAAAAGAGGAGGGATATCGTACTCGGTGGATCCGCCACAGAAGACGGATAGTTTATTGTCAAAGTCGGCTTGATTTATTGAAAATCATTAAAATATCTCGTATTAATTATGCCCCGAGTCCAGTTCTGCCAACCGGAAAAATTAAAATAACAAAAATGAATTCTTCTGTGTTCCACGGCGAGGTGCATTATACTCATTGTTGCTTGCATATCATTAATCATTTCGCTCGGCCTCTATGTTCGAATGATCGAAAACTCGAAATGAACATATTTAAATACAATGAATTTTTACTCGGACGGGCACAATCATCAATTTCATTCGGCGAATTACGGGGAATATTGAAATTACGGACGGCAAAGTCATTAACGCAGCATAGCTTGGAATTATTCATCCCAACGTTGGATTTTTTGGACCCTCGACAATGGCGAGAACGGTATAAAAAAGTCGATTGTTTTGTTCGATGTTCCGCGTCATTTGTAGAAATGTGAGGTTATGATGTTAATGGTTGTTCTGTGACACGATTTCGATTGTTCGCGGGTCAGAGTGACATATGGGCCTGTGTCTATTCACAATACGTGATGTTTACGATCATTTGGGATTGATGGAATGGTGCTCGTCGTTTACGATAACTCTGAATTACTCGCCTCCTAAGTTTTCTGTGGGTTTTTACGCGCTTGTTCTAGGGAACAGCGCGTTTTCATATAGTCACGATGTCTGTAATTTTCGAATTTTGAGCCGTAAATGGTCTCAAACGATTGGCTTGAACTCCCTGAAGAAGAATCCATGGTCAAATTCAATTATGTCCGTCCGCCCGTCTTTCTTTTGGGATAGTTTCGGAGTTAGGCCCATTTGAAATTTCGATATTAATTCCGTGATATCTCAAGAAGTATTGAGTTGATCAAATTGAAACTTCGTGGAGATTTTTGGAATACCAACGTGCAACTTAGAATAAAATTTTGTGTGGATTCAAATGTTAGAAAATTTGAAAAAAAATGAATCGAAAATTTAAAAAATTTTCGAATAATTTTTTTTTTCTCTGAGGATATGGATTGGATTTCAATGGAATTTGACACAAACCTAAGAGTCAGTATTCAACAACAATGTTTCAAATTTCAATTCGATCCGATTTTTACTTTCGGAGATATAAGGAAAAAAATGTGCCAAATTTCTTTGTTATTTGAAATGTTAACGTTATTTTCGCAATATCTCAAGAACTACTGATGCAATCAGATTGAAACTTCGTATTCAGGTGGAGATTACCAAGACGAAACTAGGTGCAAAATTTTGTGTTGATCTAATATGTAGTAAAAATTTGAATAAGCGCGCAAGAGCTCCTGACCTCACGTCAGAGCATTTCTAGATTTTTGTTATTAGGATTTGCAAACCTAAATTGGGTGATGATAAATCTACAAAATTGGGTCTCTGAATAGGAATTGAAGCACCAAAACGATGAAGCTTGAGATCAGATATACCAAATATATACCAGAGACGGGCAGACTATTGGAAAATAAAAGAATTCATAACACTGCATCTGAAATTTCCAGCTTAAAGACGAAAAAATGAAAAACTCAATGAAGTAGGCAAGACCAACTAAGTATCATTAGTCTGGGTTCCTGGGCACGCAGGAATCAAAGGAAATGAAGAGGCTAAGACTCTAGCCAGAAAGGGAGTACAAACGCTTCTTACTGGCCCAGAAACATGTTGTGGTATAGGAGAATGCACCTATAAGAAAGAGTTCTTGGGGAAGGAAAAAATGAAAGAGAAGCGCCCTGGAGGAATCTTCCATAAATGGATAATTCCAAAAAGTTCCTTCGGAGCTTTTGATTTGCAAGGTCCAAGAATCATTTGGACCTCAGTAGGAACAAGTAGCGCCTCCTCACTGGCTTCCTCACAGGACACTGTCGTTTAAGGAAACATATGATGAGAATGGGCTTGTCAGAAACTGACTAGTGCAGATTCTATGGGGAAGAGTAGGAAACTCTTGTTCACCTAATTACAGAATGCCTCGCCATTGTATGCCAGCGCAAGAAATGCCCTGGACAGAAGAATTATAGGAGGAATGAGAACTTAGCCTTCTTGAAGCTCACACATATATTGGAGTTCAAAAGAGCTCTTGAGCTGGAGGGCGATCTGTAGGTAGCACAGTGCGAAAACAGCTTTGACCGAGATAACCAATAGACCTTAGAGTCGCAGTGTAATATAACCTATTACCAAACTATAAACTATATCATTCTCACTGGCCTTTTACAGGTCAGGGGCTGATTCACTAAAGTGGAGCAATTTCTCGAATTTTGATCGAATTTTATAACATTATACCTTGAACATTCCATAGACAGTTTCTTTCAGGAGCATTGATGAGGAATAACTTAAAATTTTGAAATGATTGAGGATTCTCATGATCACTTGAGATGAACTGCTGATGTCTCGAAGTTAATCCCATGTCAAAGCTTCAACTTAAAGTTAATTACGCCTATTTACGAACTTCGAGATCTCAAACCTTCCCTAAACATTTCAATTTGCACTTTTAATCTTTTTCGATACCAAATTCTCGAATTTTAGATATTTATACTCAATAATAGCGTTCTAGCCCATAAGATCATGCAAATACACTTCTATCTCTTCAAAATCTGCACTGTTGAAGCAGAAAACGGTGGAGACACTGTGAGAACATTAATGATGCTTTCCGGGACTTCACGAAGATGTTTTTTCTCAGATATCTCGTTTTATCCGTTTCCGGCTTGTAAAAAGTCCAATAAAAAAGATTAAGTCGCCCAAAACTACGGTCGTAGTTCTTCAAACTAGTACCATTTATATGTAAATCGACGCCGATTAGATCTCGATGGATCGCTACCTATAAAACAGAAGAAGAGAAGCAACAGTTGGGCGGCAGCCTGCCGGTATGTACCCATAGGTGGCCGAGAAATTTATCGACCTAGGATATATTTTCGAATTAGCTCAAATGTCCACTAATTAGCTTTTAATCGAACAGATTTGTTTGTGTTTCTTTCTATTAGATTAATTTCTCAATTATAAGCGGGTCCATTACAGTTTTTCGGCCAATGTCGGATGTGACGGAAGAGTTAATCGGTGTTTTTATTACGCGGTTTGTCGGCGAAAATATATTGATCGGAATTTCATCGCTTAATAACTTAATTTGCCTTCATACACGCGTAAAAATTCTACTTATATATCCAACATATTCCAATCAAATTTCCTGAATCATTTTCAAATTTCGAGCCGAAAATGGTTTTGAAGATGGGGTTGAGCACTCTGAAGAATAATCCGTGGTCAGATTCAATTCTGTCCGCCCGCCCGTCCGTATGTGCTCTCACTTTCGAAGGATAGGACCTAGCGACTTGAAATCATCGGATTAGGTTGGAGTCCAAAAATCTCGGTCGAGTTCATAAATGGTTGAAATCGGTCGAATAGTTTCGGTGTATTTGAAATTTTGAGGTTAACTCCTCGATATTTCGTGGAGTACAGACTCGATCAGATTGAAACTTTGTAGACAGTTGTGGAATAGTAACGCGCAACTTAGTGCATAATTTCGTGTGGATCCAGTTGTTGGAAATGCTACAAAAATGTTTATTCGAAAATTTTTCGAATTGTTGTCCCCTAAAATATTGATTAAATTTCAATGAAATTTGGCACGAAATCATTATTCAACAATAATGTTCCGAATTTCTTTTTGATATACATGAACAACTTCGTGCAAAATTTCGTGATAATCGTTCCATTCGAACAATTAATACAATAAATTCCATATTTCTTCAAATAATCCATATTCTGTGACCTTCGGATCATATTATCCTCACAAAATTCTCTACTAAAATTTCAATAGAAATATCTGGGGAATCATCAGTGAATTTTATCCATTTATGGATTCGGCCTTCTTGATTAAATTCCAAATCTACCCCTCATATATCGAGTTTCTGAGTTGTGTCTTTCGGCAATTATGGTGACAGATGATTTTCAGAAGTAATTTTTGTTTTGGCCAAAAGTTCGTTCATAATGATAGCCTTGGTGCCTTAGTAGGTAAAAATGGGTCGAATTCTAAGTTGTTTTTTCAAACATGTCAGAGTAGTGCCAACTAAACGAAATCATTTCCCGATACTCTGCTGGGAATATATGTACATAATATCCATTCACTTTTATAAACTATCCCGGTTGGCCATGATTTAGGTCTATTAGCTTTTTTATTTAAAACTGACGCAGGTTAGTCAAATATCGGCAATGTCAAAGTAATTCTCAGCGACGTTGCCAAATGCCAATGCCAATTTCTAAAAATGCCGATGGTAGTTCTGAAGAAGCACAGACAAAGTATAAGAGAGTGCTGTGCAGAATTGAAATCTGCTTTTTCTGGTACTAACCCTGATAATTTGGATTCAATCATTTATCACAAGCATTCCAACATTTTCAACGTATGTGAGTGAAAACCAAGGAATTATATTTTATAAAAAAAGATATTTATTTTTTAGCTGCACATCACAACAATAAGAAAGATTTTTAAGTGGAAGAGACGACAAAGATATCCATTCTATTGGTGCACCCAGAAGGACACTGAATGAAGACTTCATTTTGAAAAAAGATCTGCAACGACAAATTTGGAATTATAATTTGGAAAATGAATACTTTTCGATTCATACACTACTCACTTTTTCAAAGGAAAATTTGGAATATAACGTAGGACAGAGATTACTCTTTAAAATTATAAAATCAATGGTAACAAATACGAAAGAGTGAATGAACGCGCAATTTTATGTGAGAAAAAACATGTTGCTGCACTCAAAATGACTTTCCTGCGCAAATTTTCACAGTATAAATCGTTGGATGAAAATCTAAGATTGGTGTAAATAAACATTTTGATAAATACGTAATTACTACGACCTCTATGTAGAGAGGACAACGTTGCGTAGTTATCTGACAGGAAAATGACTATAACCTAATATTTCCAAAATATACACGGTGAAATGTGTCAGAGTGTCATGGCCAACCACGATAGTTTATAAAAGTGAATGGAGTATAACTTATCTTAATCAAATACTTAATCCTAAAGCTTTCGACAAATGCTTGTAAATTTTCATTAATGTCGCAACCGAATCCTGACAACTTGAAATCTCCAAATTATTACTTTTGAAAGCTGTGCTTGGACATGGCTGCCCTGGCTTACTATGTAGAAAATCCAATTTCAAAATTGTGGATCTTTCCAACAAATTCGCAGCTTTTTCACGTTCCATGTGAATTTCAAAAGCAGACCTAAACACCAAAACACAATATAAAGTTCAAGACCGAACAACCCGAACTAACCATGATGTATCACCACATTTTCCTCCTCTTATGCGAGCTGTAGGGCATAAAGGAGCCCCTGGAACTGAACACATCATTCCATTTGCCTCTGATCGTAAAATCCGCTGACTTTAACCTGAGGAAATCCAACTAAGTTATTCAATATCTCGGAGACATGCTGGTTCTTTGGAATTTATAGGTTATCCATCAGGTATCTCTTTATTTATGCATAGGCAAGACGGCCTACGATGATGGTGGATTGAAGACTTCCTACAGTGATTTATTCCTGTTTTCGAGCCATCGAATCGTTTGTTTGACTTTGAGAATTCGTTGAAAACATTCTTAGAGGAAAATTCCAAGTAGAGAGTACCAAGGTTCAAGTTCAAAGTTGGTTAAACTTGTGAGGATCATGTCATTTTCATACATTTTTCGAGTAACTGATACAGATGGAATATTTCACGAAGGAATGTCTTTGGGAGCCGAAATCTTCCGTCTGTTCACGCCATATACTATTATCAAAATTTCAAGTACATTGATGATATAAAAGCGCAGGTGAAAAGGTGCAAAAATTGACAACGCTTCGCTTTGGTTAGGTGTGAAGCCTAAATATCTCAATTAAGTTCGTTTATAGAAAAAATTGGTCGAAGCAGTTGAAATTTTGAGGTGATTCCTTCGATAAATCAAGAAGTACTGATACGCTCAGATTCAAACTTCGTAACCAGTTAAAAAACCTAGAAAAGCACTGACGTGAGTTCAAGAGCTGTTCACCTTCGAAGCCATTTCCTCAAGACATTTTGCATGAACTTTTACACCGTCATTTTTCAACAAAGTGCAGAATTTTTGATATCTGCATTATTGGCAATATTAGTAAAATGAAATTTCGAATGGATATATCTACAAAATTTTTGAGGCGATTTTAAGTTTCAACGAATTCGACCTTTTCAATTTACCCCCAAACCTGCGATGAAAACATGGAGTCTCTTATAGTCGTTTTGTTTTTCGGACATCTTTTCTCCCTAATAAGATGTAGAAAGTTACCGAAAAAAAATTTTTGTAGTTGCTCGTTAATATCCTCCAAGTAATTACGAAACTTCGATGTGATCGCATTTATGCCTCTTGAGATATTGAGGAAACAACCTCAAAATTTCAAACAATTGGACATTAATTTTTTATATATCTCCGGAAGTAAATATTGTATCGAATTGAAATCTGAAACATCGTTTTTGAATATTGATTTCAAGTTCTGTGCCAAGTTTCGTTGAGATATGTTCAGTGTTTTCCGAGAAAAAAAAATTTTGCAAAAAAATTTCAAACATTTTGGAATAAACATTTTTCAGGATATTACAACCATTGGAATCATACGAAATTCTGCAATAAGTTTCGCCTCGGTATTTTTCACATTATTACGAAGTTTCGATCTGGTCGCATTTGTACCTCTTGACATATTAAGGACATAACGTCGAAGTTTCAAACAATAACGAAATTTCACATATTTTTTCCATATATCTCCGAAAGTAAATATCGTATCGAATTAAAACTTGAAACATTGTTGTAGAAGAATGATTTTGAGGTTTGTGCCGAATTTCGTTGAAATCTGATCAACAATTTCCGAGGAAAAAAAAATTTTCAACAAAATTTAAAAAATTTACGAATAATATTTTTTTTTGAATTTTCTAACGATGGGATCCATGCGAAATTCCGCACTGAGTTGTGTGTTGGTATGCAAGAACTAATTACAAAGTTTTACTCCGATCAAATCAGTACTTCATGAGATATCGAGAAACTAACCTCAAACTTTTAATATTGCCTGCTAATGAACTTGACCGAGATATCCAATATCGAAACCTATCGCTAGGTTTTTTCCTGCGAAAGTGAGAGCACACACGGACCGGCGGACGGACTTACTTGAATCTGACAACGGAAAAACCATTTTCGGATCAAAATTCGAAAATGTCAGACATTGTGACGAAACTGTTCCCCAGAAAAAGCGCGTAAACACAACAACAACGCAACATAGTTCTGAATCTCATAGGGATTCAGCCATGGAATTCTTCCTTTATTCTTGTGAAACATTTTCCTCAATTTTTTTTTGAACAATCCATTACATTTCTGTAGAATTTCCCACATACCTCGAGGTCGTTTTTCGAGGAAAGTGTACCAAATTTCAGCTCTATCTGTCAATTTCATTTGGAAATATTCGTGAAAAAATCGTAAAATTTCGTTTGGCAACGAATTCGAACAAGCGCGTTAACTAATAACTTCGATCTGATCAACTATCATTTGAGTATTTAAAAAAATAATAACAAGATATCTGATGGATATAACTCCGAAATCATTCGGCAGATTAGGCACGTTACGAGCCCAAACCAAAAATTTCAAATACGCGATCTGTAACATGAAGCAGACTTAGATAGTGTTCACATAGTGTTCGAACCTTCAATTTTCAGTCAACTTGGGATCGAAAGATCTCCATAATTCAAATTTGAACAAATATTATTAAAGCAGTATAAATATCACAAATTGGACTGTGAAATTGTTACTTGGTATTTCAAATCACCTTCAAAATTCCGTCAACTTGTGATCGGCAGATTTTTATGGTTAGAATGCTGTGAATAACAACAACATAACTCATCGGTTTTCGGTTAACTGGAATTATCGATCAGTTAGAAACTCATGGTCGTAATAATTTTGTTCCACGAAAAAGGATTAGGCAATTGGAAGTTCTCACATTAATTGAGGTGAAATAAACATCTTCGACGTTGGATTCTTGGTAAATGGCGACAGTTGGCCATTTGATGATTTCATTAGTTACCAATAGGTTCTTGAACTAATAAGGAAATTTGATACGGATTTTGATGGGTCGAAGAAGTATTTACGTTGACTCGGAGGTTATAAATGTCAAATGAAGTGGATTCGTACGGTTAATTGCTAACATTTTACCGTTTATTTGGAACGGAAATTTTGGACGCTGGTGGGATAATGAACTCTCGTATAATTTTGTTCTTTGTACAGCAACGTCTCTTTACATTTCGTTCAAGAAATATCTTGAATCTTGTATTGTAACTTTCAGGTTATCCCCCATTCAGGAATTTTGGAAATTCCCTGATATAATCCATCAGTCATCATTCCTTTTGGTTTATCATTTGATAAAATCAAATAATAAACCTTAGTGGTCGCCAAAAAAAAATAAAAACTCCCCCTGAAAATCTCACAGTTTACATTTTGAAGTATGTAGATTTTAATGAACTAATAAAAAAAATCCGTCCGTCCGCCGTCCGTTGTCCGGGACTTTTCTCTGAACCAAAATCCGTGAAACTTGGTAGAAAATCATGTGACGCTCGAGATTGATCCTTCAAGCTTCTCAGCAGGATCTGTGTACCCTAAGGGCTCAAAACTGGGGGTGGAAGGAAAAATAAATATTTGTTGACAACTTACCACCGAATTTTCATGAAACTCTCAACGGATGATTTCAGAACAATGGTCCCTGAGTTAAAAAGAAAAACTTTGTTGTGAAAAACCCACGAGTTATGAATAATATAAAAGTTTTATTTGAGATATCAATGATATTCGGTTATTTAACTGAGAATTACAATTACAATTGTGTAAAATTTGCAGCGTTTTTTTATTTTATCACCCAATATGGCTGTTAATTTGAATGAATGGAACACGTTCATGGACGAATACTAAAGAGTCAAAAATTCTTTCAAAGAATGTATATGTGCTGTGTTGCCGAATCTTCCTTCGTTATGAGCTATCGATTTCCGATCTAGTACTTGAGAAATATGGATGTATGAATTTTTACGTGCTTGTTCCAAGGAATAAGAGCGGTATATTTGTGATGAAATGTCTGTTAATCTCGAACCTCGACACGTTAATGGTCCTTAACGTATAGGTTGGACTCCCGGATGTGTCCGTATGTGCTCTAATTTTTGAAGGACCTAAAGTCATTAAATTTTAAGGTTCGTTGTAAAGACTTAATATCCGGGTTAAGTTCACTCAAGGGCAGAATCGGTCCAAGTGTTTTGAAGTTATACGCATTGGAAATTTTGATTCGAAAGTTTGAAGTGATTTCCTCTATATCCCAAGAAGAGCTCTGATACGATCAAATTAGGTTATACCCTTCGGAGCGTAAACATTTTGAATTCTTAAGGAGAAGATCTGGAGTCTTGAAACTTGAAACAGGGTAGTTGTTGTTCCATAGTATCTCGACTAAAATCGTTTACGCCCAAAAAATTGGAACCTATTTGAAATTCCGAAGATTTTTCCTCAATACCTGAAAAAAAACTATTTCGATACCATTGAAACTTGGGTTCAAGTTGAAAAATGCTAGGGTGTCAACTTGTACGAAATTTTGTGAGGAACAGTCCATCAGAAAATAGTCAAATTTTTTTTCCGATTTTATATTTCGAATATTATCTGTCAGATTTCACTTGCGATAATCTTCACGGCGTTGTACAACAAATTCCTACCGAATTTCAAGTCAATCTGTGGATTTCACTTTACTGAGCTTCAAACCAGTTCTATAAATTTCGAGTCTATAAGTTTGTCACATATTTCGTCAATGACTTTGTTTCGGGCCGTAATGAACCTCGAATTAACCCCATTTGGTTTATTTTAAAAGAGAATGTTCATACCTAATCTGATGGTGTTCAAATAAGGAGGTCCGTTCCTTCAAGGGGCAAAATCTTCTCAGTGGTTCCAGAGATAAACTATCCAGAACAATTTTTTCCAGAATCGAGTTGAAATCAATTATTGGAATTTTGATGTACAAAAATACAAGAAGGTTCAGGATTCTCCTGAAAATCTTTTTTATGTATTGATAGCTCACATTTTCGAACCCATTTTTCAGTCCAAATAGTTGGGGTATAATAATCAGAGCAGGAAGTGGGCAATTCCATTTATGAAGTAAGCAACATTTCTAGTGTCTCAATTCAATCTCATTTCGGCATCTCGATAAGTCCGGCAACACCGCCGGCGTACAATACGAGAGACCAGATGCAGTAAACATAGCCGAGTTAATGGTACACATATCGAAGGCAGCCACACCCCAGAATCGAGAACAATAACTTACTACGTCATTAATATTTATTAGAAATTATCAGCGACACTAAAAATGTTTAATTACACCGTTTCGCCCTTTTGTCCTGCTCTTCCGAAGATGACCAATTTCAATTACAGACGCGCAAAAATCGGGCGTAGATACAGGTCCAGCAGTATTTTTGCCGGTTGCGAGACGCGGTGTACGCTTACCTTAACGCCCACACGAGGCCGTAAATCAATGTTGGTCCGGTTTCTGCGTTTCTTCATCTTCGGCGTTTTCGAGCTGTCTTTTTGCGCGATTTCGCGTTTAGTCTTTGGGTTATATCAGTCCCGTCGCTACTGCATGTAAGATATGGACCCCATTTTCTTGACAATACTTAGTGACATTATAAGTGTGACACTTAGAGAGAATAACTTCGTGAACATTATTTTTCGGCAACGTGGTAGTCTTACATAAATAAACTATAACAAAGTCAAAAAATTTTATTAACATATAACCAAAAAAAATATTAGTAATATGTTTGACGTCCCTGTAGCTTTATCATAGCCGTCTCTAGAGATAGCCTGCGACACATTTTCATCCTCGCCCAACTTGAAACAGTGATAGTATTATGCTTTACTTAGTCAATAAATCCAATAGCAGCATTTTTCTCTTCAATAGTCGTGAAATAATGTTAAAACTCGAGTACTGACATTGAAGTTGTTATTCAATTTTGGTTTATTATTTGATAGGATCGAATAATAAACCTTAGTGATCGACCAAAAAAAAAAAAGAATTTGCCCCCCTGAAAAGTTCACAGTTTAAATTTTGAAGTTTGTAGATTTGAATGAACTAATAGAAAAATCCGCCAGGCCGCCGTTCGATGTCCGGGGGCTTTCCTCTGAAAGTACTGAACCGAAGTCCGTGAAACTTGGTAGAAAAATCATGTGTCGCTCGAGATTGATCCTCCAAGCTTTTCTGCAGGATCGGTGTACCCTAAGAGCTAAAAACTAGGGGTAGATGGGAAAAAAAATATTCCTCGAAAACTCATCACCGAATATTCATGAAACTCTCACCATTGATTACTGTTGCATAACATAAGTTTTATTTAAGTTATCGATGAGAGTTATGAAGTTATTTAACTGAGAGAATAATAAACCCTTGTGTAAAATTTGCAGTGTTTTTTGTTCATAAAGAACCACGAGAAGGTGTGGGGTCATCTCTTGTCAAAATTATATGAACTTGAATAAAATTCGCAAAATAAAACTAAATTCTAAAACTTAACAATGGAAATTTGTTCGATTAGGGCGAATGAAAATGTTGACATCGACGAGTTGAATTTTCTTACTTTTTGTTTTTCATCAGTGGTGAATTTAACTCCGCTTTTATTATTATTAATTTCAGCAATGACGTGATTATTTCTATTTTTGACGTAATTATTTAGAAGGAGTATTTGGAACAAAGTGAATTCAGAATGAATTCTGATCTCAAACCACATCTACAGGTTTCTGTGAATTCTGAATGATTAAAGTCTAATTCATTGCTATGAACAGATAGTTCACGAAAAAACTTTTTTGATCCCGACTCTGTCAATTTTTTGTTAAGACCACTTCATCATTTAAAATATATTCTACAATTGAACACATACGTGCGAAAATGAAAATGACAGAATCTTGTTAGAAACTTTTGATCCCTTCTGTGAATGTTATGAGTTTCTTCAACTCTAATCAGAAAGAACTTCTTTAAAAACAGCATATCATAGACTGTTCGATGGATCCTCATATCTACAATCAAATTCATTTTTGTTAGAAATTAAGACGAATTGAGGAATGCAACAATTGTTTCGATTCTCCATATAACCTTGAAATCTAAAATAAATATTCTCGTATATTATTGTTTATCGAATTCGAACAACAAATTTATGTAAATTATCAACAAAAGATACGTGGGCACCCACGGTGTTGCTGCCCCAGCAAAATCATCGATTTGAAATCTCGCCTTATTTCCTAGAAAGGCTGAGAGAATAATCAGCAATAATAATTAAGAGAATCTACAATTCACAAAATAATTAATTCGAACAAGTCACGTACGACTTATCAATGGCGTTTTAATTTTTTTTCGATTAGACACATCCGGATCCCATGCTGTAGGAGTCTTGTCTCGATAAAAATATCTAATTTCCTATTTTGTAGAAAATTTTAGATCATGTGTCGACCCCTTTGTTTGCTGCTGCTAGTTTATCTTCATAGGAAGTGGGAACTTCCTGCTGTTTCTGACTCTTCTCGGATTCCCACAATTAACAATTTTTTTCATGAATACGTCGATTTCAGATTTCAGACTCTTAATCTTTTCCAGAAAAACGAAGTTTTCAGTCATCAAGACCAGATTATCGACGGATGACCATTATTCGATAGAAATATTGGAAAAATATAATTTCAAATGGTTATATTTCCAAAATCATAATGTAGGTTTTGCCCATTCGAGTATTCAACCATCGTTGTTAAGCTCCAAACCTCCTTTACTATCATCGAATCTCTAAATCGTTTCTTTCTGAAGTTGTGTTCTCTGTTAAGAGGAAACAATACCACGTGGTAATAAATTACAGCTAGGCAACACAGCCACATCCAAAAGTCATTTTCGGTTCAAATCCGAAAAATACAGAGACTGAGCGGAATTAATGCTCTTTCGTTTCTGGGAATGAGTGCGTAATGAATAAAGATAAATGTTTGGAAAATAGTTTGAATGGCAGTCTTGAAAGTATCAAATTAAATATATCGAAATAAATATCAAATAGTTTTTCGGATAGATGTAGAAGTACAAAAACATTTCCATGTCTACAGAAGGTTCGGAATGCTGTTTTATTTAAGTCTAATGAATTTGAGACTAGAAATTCAGAAAATGATCAACAGAATCACGAAAAGATTAACTGGTATTCGATAAAGAACAAAGGAAATAATGACGCTCTCAAAAATACTTCTTCATTGGGCCACCCCGTATATCCACGTTCAAGGCTGGACGGATTCTAAAACTTTTATGTCGCCAGAACTGTTTTATCGTCAACATGAACCTCTATCCGTTACCTAATTCCCAAAAATTCGAATTCAAAGAAAGACGGCCATAAAGCGTCAATAAAAAAACGAATAATAAAATATCTGAATTAAACATTAAACAGTTTCCGGCATGCTAACCCCAAAACGTCCCGTTTAGGAACGTAGATACGTACCGATCGATGTGTTATCTATAATTTTTTTTTATTAAACAATCGTACGTAGGCGAATCATGTACAAATGAGTAAGTTTTCCTTTTAAAACATAATTTTCATTTAATTCCTTCACGATTCTCACAATTCATAATTGGGAACGTACTGAATTCTAAACGATAAATTATTTATTGGTCGGGCATCGAATTCTACGTGAATCTCATGGTGATGAGGTTTATGGAAGTGGCATTTCAGTCGCCAGCTAGTTCTATATCATTCTTGGTTTGTATGAAGATGGATAAATGAGTTGGTGTTGACAGCACACATACTTTTCCGTTTATTGGTGTTTACTTTCTCAATATTTTTTTCTGTATCAGCAAAACACATCCAACTAAGGAGGTTGTATATCTAATAAGCCTTTCTTCGAAATGACTGCTCAACTCACAGTGTCTACAGTAGCCCAAAACTAGCATTACTTGTAGCACTTATACAGGGTGAGTCTTCAAGTTGTACATTAATTGCAATCATAGATTCCTCTCATCAAATGAAACACTTTTTCTTTTATTATTTTTCCAGATTTGGCCCCAGCAAAAAGATACAGGCTGTTTAAATTTCCGAGAAAAGTCAGTTTTTCTTTTGGAGCTTTGGTATGGTAACTCCGAATGAGATGAATTTCGGTGTGAAGTTTTCTATAACTCTGACAAATATTCTTCAGTGATCACTTTCATCCTACTTCAAACAGTTTCCGGGTTAAAGACTTGCCGATTAATGAAACTATACGAAATTAGCATGAAGAATGCAGATAAAGTTTATCTTATGTCATCATAAAATTTTCAATCCTTTTAAAATGGTTGATTTTTCTTCATAATTTCTCCTTAAACGAATTTGCAGATATGCAACGTTGAATATTATAAAATCGGATAAAAATTCGAAAAATTTCCTCACATTTATGGATCCGTCCCTGATCTAGTAAGGGAAGTAAATTAAGCTGGGTTCACGTTTACCGGGCCATAGAATGCACAGAAATATTCATCTATTTCGCATAGAACTAATATAAGGTATATGCATAGATATACCTATCATTAAGTTATAATTTCTATGGGTATATGCTATTTCGTGAACACTCCACAGACATGGTCCCTGTCTATGGAGTAGACCTTCCATAACCATAACATTCTAGAAAATATTTTTAGGTTAGTGGATTGATTTCGTATAATTCGTTCTTAAATTTCGTGAAAAAAGTATAATTATGGCATTTTCAGTATGAGAATGGGCGAGGATGGAATTGTGTATAATCTTATAGTGGAAAGAAAAGGATATTGCACGAACATCAAGTTGAAGATCAGTGTTTCAAGTCCAGTGTATTGAAATGTTTTCCTTGAGATAATATCGCAAAAAGCACTAAATAGGAAGAATAAAGTGAGTAAATGAGTTTTCTCAATCTTGTTTCTTTGAATTTCAAACCTTGGATTGGTTATTCTCCAAAACAGATCATCGTAAGGGAAATCTGTGGTTAATTCGCAAAAAAAGCGCAGGAGTGTATTAGCACATTACGAAATATTTAAATGCTTATAACTTTCTACCTGAGCCTAATCTGAAAAACAGGCAAATGAAAAAAGTGTTTCAACGAAAACGAAATCTAATGTACAACTTGAAGACTCACCTTGTATATTTCCAAACTGTCCAACCTGTTCGAGACTATTTTCGGGAAAAATTCTAAACATACAGAAATTTGGTCAAAATGATATCACGCCTGTTCCTTGAACATGCCTGCAAAAAGCACCTAGATTGATTTTTGAACGAGTAGTTTTTCGATATATTTTATTACCACTATCTTCAAATTTTTCTTTTAATACCCAAGAGTTTATCTGACTTGAATTCAATGAGTGCCAAAAAATTTCATAGAGTATTAAATTCCATAAATTGCGAATATTAAACAAAATGAAACAATTTTTTTAATAGATCCTCCCCTTTTTATAATATCAAAGTCAACGGTTCCAAAAAATAATTTAAATGATCATTTCAGAAGAATGTGGGCATCAGTTATATCTTGAAGATGACGTCTTCCTATTTGAAAGTATTGAAACAATTCAAAGCTGAGCTCTCAATCCCAAATGATATTCGACAGATGAATAAACATAAATCTGCAATGATAATTTCAACCATGACCAAAATCCTAAGGTGTAATTACCTAAAATAATGATCCCAACGATTTAGATCACTGAAATATCTTGAAGGTCTATAGGTGATTATTGTCTGTGAGAAATACAACTCGAAACCGCTGCTTCTTTCTTGGTTTCATCATACCCTTATTGAATTAACCCATTCTTCCTGTTCTTCGTACATTTCCATTGTTTTCTCTACATTTCTACCGACTTCGCTGACATTCAGGCAGTTGTACGGACAAATAAAGTGGATTTTTCCCATTCCCGCATTCGACCTTCTGAATCGTTTCTTTCAAAACGACAGATCGCAAACACAATAACTTCCATAAAAAACAATTCAGACAATCGGTGTTCATAGGATATGTTTCAGGCTTAATTACGGGAGTTAAAACCGTATGAGAGTGGGCAAAATCCGTCTAATGATTCCTTATATCCACTTGAAATTTCATGTTTCCAATATTTCCACAAATACTGATCCGATTGAGTTGAAATATAATATTTAGTTGATAAATGATGGCTTAAGGTTTTATACAAAATTTCGTGAGGTTTATACAATTGGAAGATCGCAAAATCTGGATTGGATTATAAAGTCCATATTGGAGTATATTACGTAATAATAAATACGAAAATTCAATTACACGCATAACACTGTAATTCTACTAATAACCATCATAATATAAACAATAGAAGGAAGAAACGACAGTGAGTTAAACCAACAGAAAAGTCTGAAGTGTACCGCTCCAAATAAAACCAACAATAAAAAAAACGCGCATTGTTCAAGTAATAAAGACCGCTTTAAGCCCGCTGTAAATTCTGCGAAGTTTGTAGTTCACTCTTTGAAGTCAATTCTGTCCGCTCTGGATTTACGTTTTCATATTTGCCGAACATATTTTTTCGGATTTTCTTCTGTAACAGTTAGCTCGTAATAAAACAGGTAGTATTTGGTAATGTGCCGCTTTTATTCGTTTATTTGATGAGGATTAGGTGATTAAATAAGCCTTAATTATATGTCGACCTCGTGTTCGTTTGAAAGTAAGTTGATTCAACGGAAGATTCTTTCAGATTCGATTTATATTGCCTATAATCATATATTTTAAGATGATGAAACCTGAAACCTTATATCCTGTACTCTTCAATCTCGATAAAATGCTTCAAATTTATCCACAAGATCCAAAATCGTTGAAAATGTATTCAGTGTTTCGGGGAATCCAAGAATTTGCTCACTATTTTGTTGGTTCATCCTAGACCATTTCTTCCTAGTTGTCAGATATTTTGGGTCCTCCATTGTACTTTTCAGTATGGTAAATATTCAGAAAATATAGTTTTAATTGGGTATATCTGCGGAATCATTGGGTAGATTTTACCCATTCACGAATGCTGTGTTGAGTCGTTAAAACAATATCTTCCGAAAGAAACCACTTAAGAACTGGATGTTTGTAAAGTAAGGGCTTGATTACGAAGGTTCATGCAGAATAACGTGAGGATAATATAATTATAAGATTGCAGAACATAGAATATTTGGAAAACGGTTTTAAATTTCTTTCAAATTGTTCTAATGACTAGATCATCAGGAAATTCCGCATCAGCATTTTAGACATCAAATGCAATTATTGGATCATCATTTTTTGTGTTATTCAGGAAATTACAAAGATATCGACGAAAACAAAAAGAAATTCGACAAATTTGTCTCAATATCTCCGAAAAATAAATTAGTAGCATACTAAAATTTTTCACACTGCTGTGAAATATAAGGTTCAAGATTGGTACAGAATTGACACATGACGAAATTTTGCAGAAAAAATGCACACTGCATTTTTCAACTAGTTACGAAGTTTCATCATGATTGTATCGATATTTTTTGAGCTATTCCGGAATTATCAACTATACCGGAGAAATATCTCTGAAAAAAACAATGATATCGAAGTGAAATTTTGTTACACTGTTATGGAATATAGAGTGCAATTTCTCTGCAGCATTTCGTCGATATCCTTGTAATAGGGTTCGAAAAGTTTTCAAGAAAAATTCATAAAAAAGCATACGGTCCAAAAAAAATTTTGTAAGCAGTGGCGCTTTGTTGAGCTACAACTAACTATCAAGTATCAATCCGAACAGGTTGGTAAGTCAGAGATATTGATGAAATAACCTCAAATGAGCAAATATATCATACCTCCAGAACGATTTTCAGACCTATGAAAGAACTCAACTGGCCAGCCGCACAGAATCGATTTTGACATCTTGAGTCCAACCTAGTCCTTCGAGACTATTTTATAGGAAACCTTTCAAAAATGGTAGACCTTTGAGAAGAACATACGCGCTAAAACGTACGTAACACCCTGGATTTATACTTTTTTCACTAACTCGAAAAATCTTCACTCAAATTTTGTAGTATATAGCGGACTTGAATACAAGCGTTTTTCTGAAATTTTCTATTTTTTAGATCATCTTCGACAACAGCCTGTATCTTCAACTGGAATATATATCAGCTTTTCTTAAATTCTCGGAGATTTTTTTTATCGGCGGTACTCTTCAGAACTCTAACGATTTACGTCCCACTGAATCAAAGTAGATTAAAGGCACAAAAACACCAGCCATCAGCCGTTCCCATCTTCCAACTGTTCACACACATCCCTGTACCGTCATAAAACAAAACACTTTTCATTTTTCATAGTTGAAAAGGGTGATAAATCCATTAAAACTATAAAAAGGGGTCTGTAATTGTGATATTCCGTTCCTATTCTCATCTGAAAGGGATAATTTCGGATTTGGGGGGACCTACAGTACGCACAGATGGCCGTATGCAAATTTACATTATTTCCCTACCCCTTGTCCCTCCTACCGCTAGCAGAAATTTGAATATTTGAACGAAGACTCATGTGATACATATCGAACTGAAGGATTTGAACTTTTTTACGGGGTGTAAAACTTGTTTGGATGGCTGGGGAGTCGCCATAAATCAGCTTTTGGAGTCTCATATTAAACATTTTTGTGTAAGGGATGCTTTAGGGGTGGTTTTGAATGTTATATACAGAGGAGATGGCGATTTCCTGCCAAGCAAGAACTTGTGTGTCTCATGAAAAACCATCATGTTGAGTCTTTGATGCGGAGTTTTACGGGAAACCACGGTGTTATATCGCGATACCTGGTACTGTGGGGTTTCCTCAAGGTGACCATCAAGGGTCCATTCAATTCTGTTTACTTTGGAAATGCTGGGGAAAGTGGCGCAGAATTGGTAAGAATATAAAGAGATTCCGTAAGAAAAAAAATAGATAATAGGCAAGTTCATTGGAATGAAATTTTTGGATAGAATTAATGAAACTACAATTTTAAATTTTAATTGCTATCTTTCATTTTCAAATTCAATTCTGTCCGTCCATCCGTCCGACTTAAAATTTTCGGATTAGGTTTGGAGTCCAAATATCTCGGCTGAGTTCGTTAATGGGTGGAATCGGTTAGATAGTGTCGGAGTTAGGCTCATGTGAAATTTTGAGGTTAATTCTTCGATATCTCATGAAGTATTGACTCGATTGAATTGAAACTTCGTAGACAGTTTGGAAATACCTACGCGCAACATAGAGCAAAATTTCGTGTGAATCCAGTTTGATGAAAAATTTTTTCCTCTCATTCAACATGTTCCAAACTTCAATTCGATCCGATATTTACTTTAGGAGATATAAGGAAAAAAAATGTGCTAAATTTCTTTGTTATTTAGTATTTTAACTTTATTTCCGCAATATCTCAAATACGAATGCAATTAGATTGAAACTTCGTAATCACGTAATCGTAATTTCGTGTTGATCTAATAATTAGAATTCGAACAAGCTTTTCTAGATTTTTTCATTATCAGAAGATTCCATTTCTTCAAAAACTGCAATGTACAAAATTTTATTTGAATCTGCCAAACTTTGAAGAAGCTATCGCAAATGTATGAGATTTTGGAGGTTATGCTATAAAGAGGCTATAGCGTCCGTATTGGATACATTTTGGAACCCTAGTGGATATGGAGTTTTATTCCTATTTTGATCTCCAGAATCACCGCCTGAAATATATAAACGTTAAATCCGAAGCCTTGTATTAGTACCTTGTGTTAGTCTGCAATAAATTCTTATGTTTTCAAGCAATAATTTCAAGTTTCTCGATTTTTTGACGTATATAAATTTTATCCCAGATTATCGTATAATTAGTATATATCTGCTATGAATTTACCACCTACACCGGTTTCAGTAAATTCGGGGTCACTCTTTCTAACGTTCGTACATTTCCGCTAACCTTATCCATCAAGTAGACGCTGCCACGCTAAGAACGTTAATTCAACAACTTAAATTAACCGAAGAAACATTTCGCTCTCCAAAACTCTGAAGTCTAACATTAATCAAAAGTTCATTAATACAAATTTATGTTGAATAATGCAAGAAAATCTAAAAAAACACTATCATCGTCGAAAATCTCGTAGTTTAGAGTAATTTTTAACGTTGTGACGTCAATGTTAATCAGGAGGGCCCTAGCTAGGATATTATAATTAAAACGGAATTCGTTGTTCATATGGGAATTCCGCGAGGCTGTTTATAATTGCATTTCTTGTTTTTTTTTTTCATTAAATTCTAGGAATTCGGTAATTTGAGAATCGGATTCCCTAAATACTTAATTCCAAGGTCCAGCGAGGATTATTGCGAATAAATTTTCTTCAAGTATCGATTAAAGCTTATTTTGGAAAGATTTTGCATTATTTTGTAGTTGTTTTTTCGATTTTCACTCCTTTTATCTGAAACAGAACTATTAAAAATTAAATAAAATTGTTTTTTATGGAAACTGAGTGATTAGTTATAACTTAACTGTGTGCATCTGCCTGCAAAATCAGGATGATGTGGTCATTATATACGGAGTGTAACAGCCAAATGGAATAAATTCGATATCGAATAAATGAGGGCGTGTTGGGAAAAACGCTCGGACACGTCGATTTGTAATTTTAAATGCGCATATTTTTCAAGAAAATAATATTGTATAGGGTGTTCCATGTGACCGTGGCCAATACCAACTTTCTTATTTCAAATGCAACCCCCTGTATATTATTTATTTTTGTATTCTTCAGAGAATTCTTGACACAATTCATGCACAATGTCCTATACCTATCTTTAACTATTTCGGAAATATTAAGTGTTTTCAGATTTAGTGCAAAAATCAACGTTTTAAATAAAAATTATTTTATTTCACAAATTCGGTACATTACACTTAAAACCTTATAAGTAATACTGATTATTTCTTTATAATTAAAAAAAAACATTGATGTCAATGTAGGAAATGTTCAAAATGCTCGCCGCGAACGTATTGGCAACATGCTAATCTGGTGTAGAATTGTCTGCTAACGTTACTCAACATTTCTGAAAACACTTAATATTTCCCAAAAAGTTGAAGATAGGTATAGAACATTGTACATGAATTATGTCTGGAATTTTCTGAAGAATCCAAAAAATAAATAATATACAGGGGGTCACATTTGAAATATGAAAGTTGGTATTGGCCACGGTCGCATGGAACATCCTATATAATTTTTTTTCTTGAAAACTATGCGTATTTAAAATTACAAATCGACGAGTCCGAGCGTTTTTCCTAACACCCCCTCATTTATTCGTTATCGAATTTATTCCATTTGGCTGTTACACTCTGTATAAAGAAATTTTGCGAGATTTTGTCGAAAAATTTCTTTCGGAAACTATAAGATCTCAGAATTATTTTGTTCTCTCTAATTTAACAAGAGTGTCCTGAATTTCAGTCCGAACCGATTTTAATTTTCGGAGATTAAAGAATATGTAAACTCAAGTATTTTTTCCTGGGTATCTTCAATATTCCCAGAACATCTCAAAAAACTTTGGACCCAATTATTATGAAACTTGATATCTTATAAGTAGGGTAGCCCGAGTCTAAAGACAATACTACTTGAAGACTCTATAAGCGTAAAGTGAGTTTTAGGCTCAAGCACCAAGTTTGAATTCGTGAATAGGTAAAATCCGCCGAATGATTCCTTGGATATACCTATGCATCATTTTATTTTCCTTTTATTTTCAAGAATAAAGATCGAATTGAATAAAAATCCAGTACTTGATTGAAAAATGATAGCTTGAAGAATCATGCAGAATTTCATGGAAACCTTGTTGAAGAAAGATTTCCAAATCTTTCTTTCAGGAAGTGAAGCTGCATTTAACTGGTCAATACTTGAAAATATGGCAGCTTTGGTAACAAAGCGCAAGAGCTGTTGACTTCAAGTCAGTGTTTTCCTAGAATTGGTCATTCGTGAATTTAACTCGCGTATTTGTCTATATTATATTCTGTTTTGACCTGAATTGGTTTATTCAGATGTATTTGGGTTTCAATAATAGAGACCCCGTATGGATTAACTATTCGCACTTAACTAATTCTGTCGTTATCAAAATGAAGACACAACCGACGAATATTTTCTGATCTTTATCAGAAATGTAGATGCTTCTGAAATAAGCAGATAATTGAAGAACTTATTGACCAGTTGATCAATATCGTTGCACTTATGACACGAAAATGGTGTTGAGGTATATTAAAAACGCACTTCTAACACGTAACAAAAAATGTATTTTCTTGTATCTGTATTAGATAACAAGACCGAAGTGGTATACAATTTATACAATAGAATCTTCCTTCTATATCTAACGATAGCAAGGTCGAAGCGACTTTCAAATGAGAAGTTACGATTTTTACAATACAAAAATTAACGTATAAGTCTTGTTTATAAATTCGAGAGCGAATGTTGTTTACTATACAACGGTCAAATGAAGAGTGTCTAAAAACTAACGAAACCCAAATTAAGAAAATTCCCTTCTTCACATTGTAGAGGGAGAATATAAATTTCGATTGGTTTTTTGAATTAAGCGACGCCCTTCTAAGATCCGAAAAAAAACCTCGGATTGGCTGGTGCGAAAGAGAGAGCACAAATGTGTGAAGGAAATTTCAATAAATGGTCTAAGATGATAAATTCTATAAACTGTCACATGTGGCGTCTGGATTCTTTGAATAGCCGAAGTATACCACCCCTCAAGCTCCGATTCCTGAAATGCTAAGAGCTTGAATTTTATCTCAGTGTTTTCCGTCATGCAAAATTATACTTTATTGTTGGCTTGAGATAAAATGCTCTTAAAGCCGGTGTCAATTGATTTAAACCAAAAAATATTAAATTTCGGGCATATTCCTGGGAACCAATGAATTCAGACTCCGACGTTGGAAAATCAAGAAAAGACAATATATCATAAAATGCTGGGTCCAGGATACGGGACGCAACATATTCTACAACATTTTTTTTCTAGGTTGATCTGTTGAATACGAGTGCAATATTGTACCACTTTGATATCAAATAAATAACCTAACCTAACCTAACTTAACCTAACCTAGTATCATGTAGAATATGGAAAAACGTCGGGTAACATACCGTAGAAATCTGAAAAACATCAACCTTGTTTGAAGACAGCTTTTTGAACAAAACCTCCTTCGTCCCATCAAGCCTGCTTCTTAGCCCAAGGCTGTTTTGGATAAAATCGATCCTACATGAATTCCGTCTTGATATTATGAAAACATATTGATATTCAGATGTCTAGATTTCCATAAATTCATAATTCCTATCGCGCTTTTACGGATTAAACGCAGATTTCGGTAATTTGTTGTCGTTTTTGGGGGGGTTCTCGACTTTTAAATGGTGGGACAAGGTATTCAGGATTAACATATTTTCTGCTCCGAAATTCGATAGCGACCGTCACTCGAAATATTTTTAGGGATTTTATCTGTTGGAAAAAATCTGTTTTTTTGACCGTCATTAATTTCTGAAATGGGGCATGAAATAAACAATATATTTCTTGATATAATGTGGTCCCACCAGAAACCAACATTTGGACTTCTTGTTGTTGGAGTTTCGGCTATTCTCCCGAAATTTTGGAAATAAATGTTGGAAATCACTATCTCATTTTCAAACTTTTCTTATAGACACAGAATCGATTTGCGGAATGAAATTCTTCTATTGTCAAGAACTGTCATGCTAGAAAAATTGGTATAGTATTTTTTCTTAAAGGAATAAGTCAAGGTGAACAGCGATTTGGTTGAAAAAAATATTGGAGAAATATGAATTTTAAATCGTGTTATTGATAGTTTAGAAACTTCACTTATATAACACCAACGTCTGATCGAAAGTTCCACGATCATCAAAATCCAAAGAGGAATATCCATTCAAACTGTTTGCCTGATTGAACCCAAAAAAAAAACACTGTTGTACCTTCGTTTGTGACCAAATTCAATGGGTCCGACTTTTACCTTTTTTCACGCTCCTTAAGTTGTTCAACATGTTCTTAAAACGAAGTAAACGAAGAATTTTTCAGAGGTCCGATGTTCCTAAAAGATACTAAATAACACCCGATAACAGCATTGCGGGGCTTCTAAAGTCTACACACACGCAAAGACTTCCCCATAGGGAATTTAGACAAAATTTTTTCCTACTGAATTTTTGTGACTGAAATATTTATTTCAATGTTTCAAGAAAAACTGAATACTTCGAACGACTTCGAGGGAACTATTAGTACCTTTTCTACCGGATTTCGGGTATCATTTTCTCTTCAATATACATTTTCTTATATATCCTCAGTCAACGACAATATTTGTAATTTTTGGATGAGTTAACAGAATTTCTATGCCATGTTGACTAAAACTGCCTCATAACCAAGAGTTGAATCGATTCGATTATTCCGAGAAGATAACATCATTAGAAATTGCGAGGGAAATCACTTTACTGCCAAAAAGGAGTGGAAGAATATCGAGAATATCAAAAATCACTTATAAAATGATGAAAAAGAGAATAGCATCCTAACTTTCTGCACTAAACCTCATCGTCCATCGATTCCTTAAATTCTCCACCACCTTCGGAATCTCCGACGAAGAATAAAATGAATATAAAACTGGGAAACGTAAAAAACGAGACAAGAAGGCATCAAAATGCCTTTATTGCTATATTTACTCCACACGATAGTAAAAACGACATTATCAGGGAATATAAAAAACTTTAACGCCATTTTGGCCCCATAAAAGACAATTCGACTTCAACATTTAATTTATAAGTGATACTCTGAGATCAGGAAACATTTGTCGATTGATTATCGAATTGGTTTCGACCGAATTTACGATAGGGGCATCAGCAGGTCGCCTTTTCGATGTACGAGGGATATCAGATAATGAAGGAGGTAATCTATACTGAATACTCTTCAAGAAAAAGAAATATACCTGATTTCATCTAATTCTGTCGTTGAAAACAACGATGCAGCATTAGAGAAATCAGAAGATCTTAAGACAATCAATAAAATGGGTACTGTCAATTATATTTTTTTCTGACTTAGGTTTATTTACTCTAAAACATTAACCTTTTTGGTGAACTTATGAATCCACAGAAAACCATGAATTATGGTTTCTTGCACTTACCGTCTCTAACTTCCTTCTTCATATTGAACCTCAGAAAAAATTATAGCCAATTTGATCAATTATTTCGTCTCATTGAACCACAAATTCGGCAGCTCAGCTGGCTAACCAAAAACAGCTGACAGAATTGGCATTAACAGAGCATTATCGAATAAATCTACCTCACGAATGGAAACTAACTGACCCCACGTGTATCCCTGTGGAATATCGAAGATCTCCAGGAAGTCCCTAATACGAAGTAACTTCAGTTAATACTCCTAAAGTTTAGCTGACAAAATCTGATCTACGAATGAAGATGAATGGACCACAAACGTACCCTTGTGGAACCCCAGATTTCGAGGGAACCTCCGAAAAGTATCGACTTCGAAACAAATTCTGTTTACACGACATTGGCAATTGTTCCGACCTTCAAGTTTTGTTGCGAAAATATGGTTGAATGAAAATCAATGGACCCAACACGTACCCTTGGGGAACCTCGGATCTCCAGAACCTCCGGAAAGTCTCGAATACTTCTGTTCACACGACGTGGGCAACTATTGTTCCCCTCGACTTCGCCCACGTTACAGGTGCTCGCACCTTCGCATCGACTTCAATCACAGACATAACGCGTTAATTGTATTATAATTCGATGAATTTCTTCAAATCCATTCCACTTAACCGCGGATAATATTTATGAGAATCCACGATCGTTTAACAATTTTGCAACAGAGTAAAGAATGAGGACCAATCCCCTTCGGAATACATTATAAATTTTCATTTTATTCAAATTCGCGTACGTAGGTTTCAGCTTGGCTTTACAATGAGATTTAATACCGGGCTCGAATATTTCCTTGTACAATAAACTGGTATGTCGATTTTTTACAGTACGCGACTAGTTTGTATCAATTCGTTTTGCGAGCTCATTGAGGCTTCGTTGGATTGAATAAGCGCTTTTGTTGCTTTCATTTGCCGTTTTGTACCGGAGATTTATAGATGGAAATGTTTGAAAAATTATTGAACGCCTAGATCGCTTTCTGAAATTGAAATCGATATTGAGAAGATATACATCAAGTGTGTAGAGGAACGCGTTTGTTTAGGGAAAAAATGATGAGCCACCCTATGGAAATGTTCGTTAGATATCGTGTCGAGTCCAAATTGTGTTGGCCGGCGTTACTTAGAATATATATAGAAATATAGTGTTTTGACCTGAATTGGTTTATTCAGGTGTTTGGGGGGTTTCAAAAGTAGAGACCCCGCTTGGTTGAATTCATCGCACTTGATTAATTCAGTCTTTATCAAAATGAAGACACGACCGACGAATATTTTCTGATCTTTATCAGAGAAGTTGATGCTTCTAAAATAAACAGATAATTGAAGAACTTATTGACCAGTTGTTCAATATCGTTGCACTGATGAGCCGAAACTGGTGTTGAGGTGTATTAAAAACGAACTTTTAACACGTAACACAAATGTATTTTCTTGTATCTGTATTAGATAGCAAGACCGAAATGGTATACTATTTATACAATAGAATCTTCCTTCTATATCTTATTCGATAGCAAGGTCGAAGCGACTTTCAAATGAGAAGTTACAATTTTTACAACACAAGAATTAACGTATAAGTCTTGTTTATAAATTCGAGAGCGAATGTTGTTTACTATACAACGGTCAAATGAAGAGTGTCTAAAAACTAACTAAAACCCAAATTAAGAAAATTCCCTTCTTCACATTTTAGAGGGAGAATATAAATTTTGATTGGTTTTTTGAATTAAGCGACGCCCTATTAAGATCCGAAAAAACACCTCGGATTGGCTGGTGCAAAAGAGAGAGCAGAAAATGTGTGAAGGAAGTTTCCCTAAATGGCCTTATGAGATAAATTACATAAACTGTCAAATGTGATGTCTGGATTCTTTGAGTACCACCCACAAAGCTCCGATTCCTGGAATGCTAAGAGCTTGAATTCTATCTGAGTGTTTTCTGTCATACAAAATTATACTTTATTGTTGGCTTGAGATAAAATGCTCTTCAAGCCGGTGCCAATTGATTTAAACCAAAAATATTGAATTTCGATATATTCCTGAGAACGAAAAGAATTCAAACTCCCGCGTTGCAGAAGCAACATATAGTACATTCATTTTGAGCTCAACCATAACGCGTTTCGCTACATTAGAGCTTCTTCAGATAGTATAATTCGTCCTCAGAAATTCCCTTAAATACGGTTCGAAACCATTCCTTGGAGTATTTTATGTTTTATTTGAGTCATGGTGGTTTTCGTGAGTTCGCGCCATCTGAAGGATGTTGTTCCGTCCCGATGCGACCGTAATTGACGCGCTTATGCTATGTTGGAACGAAGTAGCTAGCGTGCGTTGGTCTGTGGCGCCATCATCTGGCGACTCAGTTAATCTACGCCGCCTACAAAGTAATATCGTGACGATATCAACATTTTGAAGGAATGTGTATGTTGAAACGTTTTCACCCGGAAACTTCGCGACATATTCGGAAGTGATCTGAAAGAATCTTGTGTCAATATTCAACAATAATGCACCAAATTTCAGCTCCATCTGATGTGTACTTTCGGAAACATTGGAAGAACAACACTTCGAAGTATATAAGTTATTGTGTTGACAAAACCGCTCGGTAATTTCACGTCTTGAACCTATTCTGAGTTGTTTCTCTTCAAAGGTTTATATTTAGATATTTCAGAATGATCCACCATCCTAGTGTTAGTCTGGTCGAAAGCTGCTCGACTTCAGGATAATCGTCAACAGCAATCCGAAATATTCTTCTTCGGTCTCTTCCATTCTTCTATCCGTAATTCACTAGAGGGGTCTCATAAAATTCCAATTTCACCGAATTACCCGTCAAAATACGCCTTCCCGATGAAGTCGCCGGATGAATAATTCATGTCGAGGTATTTCTGGAAAAAAATCCTCGAATCGTGCCGTCCGCTACTATGAAATTTCGATAGCCCGGTCAAATCGTCGACAGTCGAGGAGGTCCCGATTTGAATACGGCGGACAATAGGCCAAAATGAATAAATATCCGTTCGGAATCGATTTGTGAAAGTTTTTCTAGATCACGAAGTTATTCTGTATCTAGTTTATACTTTTACCGGCGCTAAAACGAACGTTTGGCGTACTTAATTTGGGTTTCAAGCAACGAATTAACAATGGAGTTATGTGAAAGCGAAGATCGGAAACTATTCGTATTCGTCGGATTCCGGTTGGAAAACTGTGCGAATTTCATGAGAATCCTCGACACTTCCTGTTGGAAAACAGCCAGGTGTACAAATATCACTCAGTATGGAATCTTATTAAATTCAAAGTATTTCCCCTTTGAATTGGTAAAAGTGATATGAAGTACAATGTAAAAATTAATCTATATGTAGCCCGTTTACCGTTAGAATTTTTGAATGCACTGAACGAGAGATATTTTATACAGGGTGATTCACTGAGGGTTGTCCATATGATGACAGCAGAATGTGACTGCTAACTAGCGCAAAATATGGAAAATCAAGTAATTTGTCCAGTTAGAACCTTTTGCGAAAAAATCCACCCAATAACTCCGTAATTAACCTCATTGTTATTCGCCAATATTAATGAAATTACATATTGGATCAAGTTGAAATTTGATACTCTTGAAGTGAACTTAACCAGGATATTGGGACTCCAAACCTAATCTGATGACTTCATATCGCTAAGTTTTTTCCTTCGAAAGTTATAGCACATACTGTTATGGTTTTTTCAAAATCGGTCTTTAAGAAACAGGAAGAAATAACTTACCAATGAACACAAATGCATATATTCAATCATTTATTATCATAATATATAATCAAGTTAATTCCAGGCCTCAAACATAGTAAATTCTATCATAAGATATAAGAAATGTCCAAATCAATCACGATACAGTAACAAATCTAGAGAATTCATTCCATCATTTCAATAGTTTATTCAGGGCACATAATCCTTCCAAATTATCTTTCTCAACAGGCTTCTCATGATCTGAAAGTATAAGAATTTGTATCAATACCTTGAATATTATAAAATTGCCTTATCTAGTCAAAAAGTAGGAAATTATGAGGAACTTAAGTGATATTTTGTTGAAAATTATTATTATAGGTTTGAATTGAACAGAACTAGCAATCATAAGTAGAATTAGATGTAGAATTTCAAAGAAAATGTAAATTTAGGAAAGAAGTTATGTCTCGACCCATAAGTTGCACATTATGTAGTTATCAGATTTCCGAAGGAACAAAATTGCAGCTATATTTTAGAAATAGGGTTTATTTAGTATAATGAAAGCATTTTTTGGCGATTGTAAGTAGAAATTTAAGAATACTAGGCAAATGAAATTGTTAACTTAGAACATTGTAACATTTAGGCATAAAACTTGAAAAATTTTATATATTAGAGATTTAGAATATAGGCAAGAGGCACATCAAAATACGGAGAAAAATACGGCCGAATTTTCTAGACCAGGTTCGAAGAAGGAAAACTTACCTCTGAAGAGAAAACTGCGAAAGCATCATTTTTTGAAGACATCTTTAAAAACAAAGCATACTAGGATGTGAAGAAAAATTCCGAAAAGGTATAAATACCGAAGCTCGAGCACAGAGAATTTAGTCCATTTTTAACCATCGTCAAGACTGTAGCAGCTCCTCGTAAAAATTCTCGAAACATCGTAATATTTCAATCAGAAACTGAAAGCAAACCAAAATTAAATCAAAGTGACTGGCAGCCTGGAAGAATATATTCTGTATATAATACATGGAATATTGAAGAAAATCAAAGAGAAACTTACCAGAAAAGAAAATCCAGCAGTTAGAAAATCCTAACAAAAAAAATTCGAGCCAGATAAATATAATTTCAAGAGTCAACCCTGGGAACTTGCAGTAAACAATCAAGAGGAACTTTGGAGGTTATACAGAAAATCCGAACCACAGAAGAAAAAAGCAACAAAGTGACATAGAATAGAAACACCGTGGGTGAGAGCAAAAAAGGACATTATTATAAGTTTTTAGATTTAATTTAATTATTTGAGTTAGGTTATCAATTAGTTTAGCATTTGAATCGATTTCTTTAAAATTATTTCATTAAATATTGTTATTTGAAATTATATAAACTATTATTTCATACCATAGAATCCACCTGAGAAAGAGACGGAAAGCCGCGCAAAATTCAAATCAAAATTCATATTTTTGTTATTGGATGCTGTTGAAAATTCAAAATTCAAAATTAATCAAAATCAAACAACAGTCAGATTCATAACAATACGTACGGAAAGACAGAATTCAATTTGAAAACGGATTCTTCTTTCGGAAGTTCAACGCAATCGGTTAAAACCATTTCCGGCTCAAAATTAAAAAAATACAGACATCGTGACGAAATGATAACGCGCTGTTCCCTAAAACAAGCGCGTAAAAATTTTAAGTTGAAATGTTGAATTGAGTCCAGCATATCGGTTAGATATCACCCAGTGTTATTTCCAGCTTGCCATAGGGGTTGCACCTCCCTTGGCTCCTAAATTCTATGCAAATGCCCGTATCTAAATGTTAATATGATTTTTTAATTCTTCTATATATTCCACGTAAATGTTGTCCGCCTGTGTCACCGTGATAGGGTGAGTGGAATTGAAGATATTTGCGTTCGAAAAAAACCCTCCAATCATGTATGCATTTCACTAGGTTAACTTATGTGAATGTCACATAAGTAATACTTATGTATGAGTGCAATGCCAGTTTTAAGTATCACTTATGTGAATGTCACATAAGTAATACTTATGTATGCGTGCAATGCCAGTTTTAAGTATCACCTTTGTGAATGTCACATAAGTGATACTAATGCTGATGTTCAATACTAGTAGCGAGTTATTAGGGAGCATTATCTTCAAACGCAGATATCTTAGAAACTGCTTACTTTATCGCAATCGTACAGGGGAACAAAATTCACATGTAAAATATGGAAAAATCGTAAATCATTGAAAAATGAAGATAATGACAGTGGCGTAGGATGTAGACAGGTAAATAGGAAGCCACTCCTGTCGCAATTTCTAGTAATGAAACAATAGTGAAAAATAAGTTTTTCTTGTTCCTTAGGTTTGCAGAAACTATGCTCTGATATATCAATGAAGTTAGGTATGCATAAGTACCTATTTGAAATATATTTTGAAATCGGAAGAACATGAAAACGGTATTCACAAGATTGCGTTGTTATATAATGAACAAGCTTATTATTGTCAACCGGATATCGAATTGAATGTAGAATTTATACTATGAATATATTCAAGATATGACTGAAATATTTTCCAGGCATATAGAAGTTGAATGGAGCAATAATTGAGAATTTTCTCCACGCCGATCCATTCTTCCAGTCAACACATCATCCATGTCGGAGTTAAGTATCCTTACGTCAATATTTCAATCAACTACTCCCGATCAGAAGGTTAACCGTTCGATTGAAATATACCAACATAAATTCCACTCCTATTTACAAGGAAACCCAGCTATCTCGGCCGAATTGAGCAACAGCACCGATAATATATGTTCCTAGGGACTAATTAAATATCAATAACTCAAAATATAATTGAAACGGACAATTCCCAAACACACCCACGCTAACCACTCAATTTCAACAGCGCGCATGCGCTCTTCAAGGATATTACCGAAAAATTCGGTCCACATAATGAATTATTGACATTGCGGCTTTGTACCGACACAAATTGGGAGCGTTTCGTAAGGCTAAATGTGTTTATTAACGAAGAGAAAGATTGCTTTTCGATATGATCGTCTAGAAAATCGGGTCAGTTGCAGATCACGATTACCGATATTTCATAAATTAACAACAATAAAATATTTGGGAAAGTTTACGGGCGGACATTTGGAGGGAATTGGCCCGAAGATTGATGAATTCGAGAAATGGTCTTGTTAGATTGTTTTTTGCGCCTACTTGAGAATGATAAATTGGCTAAAAGCATGTCCACAAAGTTGGATTAATATAACAGTTTTGCAATCTTGTAGATGGATATTGTATCAATTTTGGGTTATGTATACTCACTTTGATGGTCTGAACAAGAATCCTCAGTCGAAACTCGATGGTCTGTCCCAGTTTCATAGATAGGGAGCCCCAAAGTTCCGAAAAAGACCTATCGGAACAATTGCTAACTACTCAAAGTTATCGATTAAAAAATAATCTGGAAAGATTTTCAAATAGTTTGAATCCCGCGCAATCTGCGAGGTGGTTTCTATGAATTAAATTTCATTCAATTTTCAATAGTTGGTTTCGGTGAAAACAAGGAAAAAAAAATTTAAAAATCAAGAAAAGCTTTTACGCCCTTGTTCAGATTCTAAGGATTAGAGCAACACGAAATTTTGCACCTAGTTGTGTGTTGGTTATCTCCACCTGATTACGAAGTTTTAATCTGATTGCGAATGTACTTTTTGACATATTGCCGAAATAACGCTTAAATTCCAAATAACAACGAAATTTGGCACATTTTCTTTCCTTATATCTGCGAAAGTAAATATCGGGTCGAATTGCCAAATTCCATTGAAATTAAATCAATATTTTCAGAGAAAAAAAATATTTCATCAAAAATTTAAATTTTTCAAATTTTTTTAAATTTTCTAACAACTGGATCCACACGAAATTTTTTTCTAAGTTGCGCGTTGGAACTCCAACACTGTCCATGAAATTTCAATTTCAATACTTTATGAGATATCGACGAATTAACCTCAAAATTTCAAATGAGCCTTACTTCGAAACTATCTAAACGATTCCAACCATTAACGAACTTAACCGAGATATTTTGACTCCAAACCTAATCTGATAATTTCAAGTCGCTAAGTCTTTTCGTTCGAAAGCTAGAGCAATCACGGACGGATGGACAGACGAACAGAAGTGAATTTGACCACGGATTCTTCTTCAGGGAGTTCAACCCAATCGTTTAAGACCATTTTAGGATCAAAATCCGAAAATTACAGACATCGTGACGAAATGATAACGCGTGTAAAAAGTAAAGTAAGTTCACGGATCATTCGGAATGATTTCTCGGAAATATGTTGATGTCCTAACTGACTAACCAAAAATGTATCCTGTTTAAATCTGGTGAACGCGATGGCCAACTCTATCAAAAAAGTTAAATATAAATAGAGTGGATAGATACATTTTGCAAGTTCTAGAAAAGCTTCATTCACCTTGAACACTAACAGATGTGTGTCCCAAGTCAGAATAATAGGTGAAAACGCCGATCTTATTGTTTCCCGAAGTGATTCGACATCAACAACATCATAAACTGTCGTTCAACGCTCGTAAAGCGACGTTTTCCCCTCGAATACAATGATTTTAACGCGTTTACGAGAAATTTACACGCGAAAAAACCATCCTCATTATATTTGAAGAAAGTTCAAAGAAATTTTAACGATCGTTTGTGTGTTATTGGCTTCAATGGGCTCTGGAGTGGCTCGATCCGCCAATAATTCATTTAACTCGCGCGGATAAGAGGTTTTCAGATGGGTTTAATGTCCGGATTGAGTACATATAATTCCAGGAATTACCGATTCTAGATTGAAGTGGGTTTAGAATGAGCGACTGGTTTCCCTCGTAAATGCGGCAGAATAGACTGCTCAAAATTGTTATGGCCATCTCGTTACCCTGATCTGATTATCATGGATATTCGAAACAAACCATTATAGTAAAACTTTCGAACGTTGGTTTATTATGGCTTCTTTGAAATACTTGCACATATTATATCTGCATTTAGCGGGAGTGAGATCAAATATCCTTTGTAGTATATCAACAGGATGATCACGAGTGAAGTTTGGCATCGGCACAATATAATCACTGCTCATGAATGCCTTTGGTATAGATCAATATATGGAATTCTGATCAATTCAAATATAAATTTTTTTAAGTCCAAATTAGCTAAGGTTAATTCGGTACAAGTGCCATTGAATTTCACATGATAGTAATGGAGCCTCGATGCCAATTTTCACTGATGAAAGAAAATTCCCTGAAATTACTGTGAAATGATTGTGCGATAAGCAATGATTCAGTTAGTAGAGATAGTGTTCTGAAAATGAACTTTTTCGGCGCTTTGGAGTTTTCTCTCATCGAAACTTGGTGATTTTTTAAGATTCCTCACACCTTAGGGTTTCCAAAAATATCCCATGTACATATATTACGCGATTTTGTGTAGTTTTCGAGAAATAATTTTTTTGTGTTTTTCAATTCATTATGCCAGCGAGGTTTCAAAAATTTATATCTTTTTATGCAGTACGTATTTTTCAAATTTTTTGTGACATGATCGTCCTGAACGTTGGTTTAATAACAAAAATTCCTCAGCTTCTTGAGTTAACTTGAAGTTACCCAAAAAAGGTTGAAATTTAAAACTTTAGTTTCCAGCAGGATTCACTGAAACATCCTCAACTTCGATTTGAAAATTCGATTCTTATATTATATTATGTTATATCTTCTAGCTGAGTCAAAAAGCTTTGCACAGTCCTGAATTTCCGAAATAATAAGAAAAAAATAGTACTTTATTAGCCCCTTTTTGTTGAAATCGGCCTTCGAAAGCGAATATCCTAAAGTAGAAAGATAACTTTAATCGTGTTTCAATGATTTTTAGCCTATTCGTCTCCGAAGGCCGATTACAAAAAAAAGGGTATTAAGATAAAAAATTTTTCTTATTATTTTAGTAGTTTGAGACCATGCGAAGTTTTTAAACTCAGTCAGAATCTATGAAATTTGCTTTGCGTATTTTCAAATTGAAGTTGAATGTTTGAGTGAATCCTATCAAAAACTAAAGTTCTATATTTCAAGCCTTTTTTGGGAAACTTTGAGTAATATCAGAAAGCTAAGTAATTTTGTTACTAAAACAATATTCAAGGCGATCATATCACAAAATGAGTCTGCAAAATACCTACTATATAAAAAGATATGAATTTTTGAAACCTCGCTGGCATAATAAATTTAAAAAACACAATAAATTATGACTCGAAAACCACAAAAAAATCGCATAACATGCATGGCGTATTTTTGGAGGACCCAGGTGTGAGGAATATGAAAAAAATTTATTGACACCACTTCTTTGGACCACCTTGTATGTCCTGAAGACCAAATTGAGTATATAAAATAAAAAAATCTAATCACTATTTTAGGATGACAAACATTTTATGATTATCAATAGTTTTTTGAAATAAGTTTTAACCATATTTATTTTTTTCAGGAATGACTGAGCTGATGAGATGATGGCCACTGTTACTTCCGGCTTACTATCACCAAACTCGTATGGACTGAAGCCGGGTAATAATTTATTTTTAATTGTTCAGTTTTTTCATCGATTAATCTAGAAGAAGACGAAAAAAACACGAGACTATTTTTGTATGAACTATGGAGATTCCTACCTCGTTAATAATGGGTGTTTTCGAGCTTTTTTGTTGAACTGCGTTGACATTTCTGTTCAGTAAGGTTTGACGGTTCATCATGAATCGTTTAACGCCGCACAACGCTTCCAAATTTTGGAAATTTCCTTTAAAAAAATATAACTATCTTCGCGAATTTCAAACAACACATCGTTCATGTCACGGTCATCATGATCGGCCTAGTGAGCAAGCAGTTCATGCAGTTATTGATCGTTTCCGTACTTTTTTTTTACTTTTTCCGATTCAGAACCATCAACAAGATGGTAAAAGTGCATTCCGAGATAGCTCGAAGTATTGAAGAAGACGCTGAAATGTCTATCGAGCCAGGCTGACTGAATTTTTGTTTCCAAAAATTAATCGACGAATATCGACGACATTTGGTTTGAACAAGACGGCAAAACTTGCCATACAGCGTGCTCAACCATCAATTTATTGCAAAATTAATTGGGTGACAAATTTACTTCCAGAAGTAGACCTGTTTATTGGCTTCCTGGTTCGGCTGTGTTGAGTCGTTGGTTCATTCCTATGAACCAAAAACTGTTGAAAAGTAGTAAAAGATTAGATTGATCGAAACTCGTAGCTTCTGCAAACATATTCCGGAAATCATATTGAATAATGAAAGCCATGAAAATATCTACCAGATTATAATTAGGAAAATTTCATTCAAACAATATTTCCATCCTGTATGATTATTTAAAGTGCTCAAGCTCTTTCAAAAATGCCCTTTATGGCAAAAAATGTAGCCTAAAACAACAACATCGGACAGACATTATCAGGTCCCATCTAAGTCATTCCGCACGATACCATCGACTCATACGGCCCGTACCATCTGTCCCATCGATGTCAACCGCAGTCAATTGTTTCTCTTGGACCCACCTTGCGCAAGAACAGATCTCCGACGAAACAATGAGATGTCGCAAATTCTTGGTCATGCCAATAAGTAAAACACAGGTCGGCTATTTTCGTGAATTTTTGAAATGGTTCCGGTCTTATATTTCGATTATTTCTGCCAGTGGGTTCCTTAATATTCAGGTCCTCATCCGTGGTCTCGGCGACGTTGTCGGTTAGGGCAAGATATGCTGAAATTGAGATGAGGTTTTAAGGTTCCTTTTAATTAAATCTTTCTAATGTAAGGGTTTGATTAATAATGAACTACTGTGATTTACTGTGTAGCCTTCAGAGTTCTTTCTAAAATAAATTGCGCGAATGAATATTGAAACGCAAGAAAAACTAGTTAGACTGCTCAAATGAAGCACTATAAAGAAATTTTAAGACAGATAAGGCTCAAACCCCGTGTGGCTATAAAAAAGTTGCTGCAACTCGGCAACAAAGAAGATCGACAATAACCTGAAGCGAACTTTTCAGATGATTAAGGATTTCAACTTTTCCAACGTCGAAGGAATGCAAGATGACATTCAAATATATTTTTTATGACTTTTTTCAGTTTTCTTTCCTTCAAACGACTGCTGAAGAAGTTGAAGCGCTTCCAGACATAAATGAATGAAGGAAATAGACCAAAATTCAGTAGTAATAAGTCGGTATTGAGCAATTGTTGAAGTTAGAAAATTAAAGTACTTAAAAATCAATCAGCAAGCTTATATAAAATTGGTTTGAAGCTTATTTTCGGTATAGAAATAGGCAGTAATGTAATATTGAAAAAATTTACAGTAGGCATTGATGACTATATTTTTCAGGGATTTTCCTAGTTTTCGCTCCCAATTGTTTAAACCATTTGTCAAGGGCTGTTTCTCGGGCAAATGTATCGACATGAACAATATCGGAACGATTCAAACGATCAACCGAAGGAACTGTGACGTTTCAAAGTCTGTATGTGAATCCTTCATCAGACAATGAATTGAAAATCTGCGTTACTGTGATTTTCGAAGATGTCAATTTGACAAAATTCCTCGAAATACATAGCTATAGTAAAATCATAAGAGTTTTAATTTATTGTCTGATGAAAGAGTCAGATATGAACCCTTCAACACTTTAACATAAATCCGATATTGTTCATTAGGCAAAATTTTTTCAAGAAACTGCCCTCGACAAATACTTCAATCCTGCAATCCACAAGGGTGATTTCCATAAATAATATTTTTTTTTCGGATATTTGGAGCGAGAACCTAAATAAACTCTAGAAACCAAAATAAAATATTCCCAAAATATCCTTCAACCGATATCAATATAGCGTTAGCTATATATTGCAGCTGAATACTGCTATAGAATGAGATTGAATGTCGATTTTCGATACCGATCAAAGAGACGCCCGCCAACCATGACAACACCGCTTTATGCGCTGGCCACTAGATGGACAAGTCCGTTTTTTCGCCTGTCAAAAATTCACTTCAGTCTGGCTTCGTTTTTGTGGGAAATATTTCTGTAAACGCAGCGACGTGACAGGATTCTATAGAATTTCTAAAAAAGTGGAAGGAATCCATGTGTATCGTCTGTAAATTAAATTTACGTTTCTTAGAACCTGACCGAAAAGAGTATTGTGGGACTTTTTGGGCACAACTACAAGGTCAAGCGATTTTCCGTGAATCGGACCGCAGAAAAAGTAAACCTTCGTTATTATAGAGCCCTAATTTCTCCCCGAAATATCTACGAAAACTACGAATCACTACTAATCTAGAGTGATTCTTATTCAACTTGAAGTCGAGATTATAGAATTGTAAAATCATCATTGTTAGGGGTTGATTTTTTGAATAACACTTCAAATGCTCAAGCAATATTTTGTGTGGATTATATCACTAGAGACCGCATCAGTTCGGTTAAAATTTTGAAAAAAAAAAATTCTTAAAAAAGCCTCACTGAACTTAGCTGAAAGTTCATTTTTTCATATAAAAGATTGATGAGAAAATAAGACTTCACTTCTTGGATTTGCAAATTGAGTTTTGTGTTTCTACAATTTAAATCATCCAATTTCTCATAATGACCTTATATTCTAATTTTTCACATTCGCTTGAAATTAATAAAATGAATTATAATGAACTAATATGCTTCGATTTCTAATTCCACTTAAGTGCTTTGTGAATTTTTCTCGAATTTTATTGCTCTGAACTAGGTTTTCTAGTAATTATAAATTCAAGAAAATGAGGAACATTATCATTGAATGCGGAACAATAATTAAGGAACGTCATATTCAAATATAACGATCTCGTTTCAGATCAGAATTAACGGAGTATTCCTGCTGACATCTCATAATAATAGTTATTCAACTAATTCATTTTATAAGCCCTATGGCCTCACTCAACAAAATAACAACGAAAAAATAATTGAAAAAATTACTTCTAACGAGTAATTTCCACTAATTACTGCTTACGACCACTAACTTCGTTCATTAAGTCTGAAATTCTCCATTAAAAACAAGAAGAAAATAAGTGAACATTTGTTTATTCCATATTTTGCGAATTTGCCATTAACGAATTTTTCCATTCGAAAATTTCTCTATAATTTATATTTATTTATTTTCAGAATTTCGAAGGTTTTGCACAATTTCGTTCTTTTCCCAAACAACAGAGTTATTTCCATAATGAGAATGGTTCACGTAGGAAAAAACTTATATTGGCTACTTAAACTCGTGGTAATCGACTTACTCTCGTATGAATTTCACATAAAGTTAATTACTGTACGGCAATAACAATAATTAATTGGGATTACCGACTAATCAGCGAGAATTTATTTCTAAATAATTAACTCAGTGAGTTTTTGAAATGCTATACGATACTGCAATGTTTGTTGAGTCAACACACATACCATTCATATTAACGTATTGAATATTCTCAGATATGGTATATATTTGACAATTACCATAGTGTTAAATTTTATTCAAAACATTTTCTTTTTTGATAGACCGATATAAATTAATTCACGAATCTCATTGAGTCGAAAATTTACGAAAGAATTAATAATATTGACTCAGATATAGGATAATTTTTCCATATACAGAGTGTAACAGCCAAATGGAATTAATTCGATAACGAATAAATGAGGGGGTGTTAGGAACACCGGACAAGTCGATTTGTAATTTTAAATGCGCATAGTTTTCAAGAAAATAAAATTATATGGGGTGTTCCATGCGACCATGGCCAATACCAACTTTCTTATTTCAAATGTAACCCCCTGTATATTATTTATTTTTTGGATTCTTCAGAAAATTCTAGACATTATTCATGTACAATGTCCTATACCTACTTTCAACTTTTTCGGAAATATTAAGTGTTTTCAGAAATGTTGAGTAACGTTAGAAGACAATTCTACACCAGATTAGCATGTTGCGAAGACGTTCGCGGCGAGCATTTTGAACATTTCCTACATTGACATTAATGTTTTTTTTTGTTTTTTTTTAATTATCAAGAAATAATCAGTATTACTTATTAGGTTTTAAGTTTAATGTACCGAATTTGTGAAATGAAATAATTTTTATTTAAAACGTTGATTTTTGCATTAAATCTGAAAACACTTAATATTTCCGAAATAGTTAAAGATAGGTATAGGACATTGTGTACAAATTGTGTCTAGAATTCTCTGAAGAATCCAAAAAATAAATAATATACAGGGAGTTGCATTTGAAATAAGAAAGTTGGTATTGGCCACGGTCACATGGAACACCCTATACAATATTATTTTCTTGAAAAATATGCGCATTTAAAATTACAAATCGACGTGTCCGAGCGTTTTTCTCAACACGCCCTCATTTATTCGTTATCGAATTTATTCCATTTGGCTGTTACACTCTGTATAGGTACCGACCATGATTGCTGATTATTATGCAGGTTATTTCAAATATGGTGGCAATTTCAAGAAAAAACGTCCAAATGAGCCTATGATATTCCGTACCTGTTGACTTTCTACATGGTGCCGAAATTTTCAAAATAAAATCGTTGAATGGTTTCAATACGGGGTGTGTACTGATTATTATTCGAAAAATATCTTGAATTCCCTTGAATTTTCTTGGAAAGTAAATTATACAGTGCGCGTCAAAATTATGGAACAAATTCATTTTCTCAGAAGAAAAATATTTGGCAACAAAATCCTGAAACAGGTCAATTTTTGTTTCACTTTTACCAAATTTTTATACATTTTTGAAGGATTTTTGTTGCACCCTATGCCATCCCCATCAACCCTCTAAATTTTTTGAATTGGAAAAGTGGGTCACATGGTACTTTTTTGGCAAGGTATTTGTATCTTCTTTACAGGCGTGCAGAAATTTTCAAGAAAAATATTTTTTGCTTGAAAAGTCACTTCAGAGAGGTTCTCAGTATGTGCACTTTGTCATGGCTCATTTACTTTGTGGTGATGGTACCTGATGAAATTTGGCACCGAATGAAAGTTAACCATTTCAGTTTAGTTCATGCACAACTTTCAACCCCGAAGAACCCATCGTCACAAAGTAAATGAGCCATGACAAAGTGCACATACTGAAAACGCCTTTCAACTAACAAATAAAAAAAAAAAAATTTCTTGAAAATTTCTGCAAAATTCAGACTGTTGATGGGGATGGCACAGGGTGCAACAAAAATTCTTCAAAAATGCATATAAATGTGAAAAAAATCGACCTGTTTCAGGATTTTGTTGTCAAATATTTTTCTTCGGAGAAAATGAATTTGTTCTATAATTTTGATGCGATGGGGATTTGATTTCAAATCCTCATTTAGTTTAGAAGAATTTGGACTTTCCAATGTTCGACACTCTATTATCACGAAGAAGAATTCAAACAATTTTTTTTTATACTGGGCCAAATTTCACCGAAATGATTTGAGAAGACTCAAAGGCATCATGCATGATATTATTTTGATTTCTTGCACGATTATCATCTTTCGGCTGGAAAAATGTTAAGAGATCAAATCTACCCCAAAATAAGAATGGATTTTAAATGTTGAATCTAATTTTTCTTTCAAGAAAACTCAGTGGCGTACATATCATCATTTCGGAAATATCCGGTCCCCATCCCTCAGAAGCGTCAATGGTTCAAACATCTTCATTGAAAAATGCCTATGGATGCACAGATGCGTTTTACTAAACTTCATGGGTATACGAATATAATGAAAGCGCAAATTTTCTCGAAGCTTTACAACCCTGCCGCTCAAAAATTGAAAAGTTGAAAACATTTGTTGGGATTTTTCTCCTCAAAGTCACCTAAGGATTAACAACAAGATCGACATTTCATTCTAATGCATCCTATAATAACATCCTTTATTCCCACCTGCAAACAACATCTCATGACACTTTTTCTTCCAGATCAAGTAGCGGCAAAAATGGCCGCGCAAAACACCACCGATGAAGAATTCGACCCTTACTCCACCAGACAATGTTTCGGATCCCAACAAAACTCCTCAGACTCAGAGGACAACTACGCCGTCTCCTTAAAACAAGAAAGCCCGAAACGCAACAAACGAAAAAACTTCAAACCTCGTTGCGCCTCGAGCGCCCTCTACAATGACTACCAAGACAACGGGGAGGCGATGAACCTAAGCGAATACTCCGAGAACAACAACATCAGCAACTCCAGAAGACGTAAGACCCAGAGCACCAGGAAGATCGTCACGGACTCCAGGTTCTTCCCTATGGATCTCAGCCAGAAGAACGACAGTTCTGACAGCGAGTCCTTCAATGAGTCAAATTCGGTTAGGAACGAGTATGAGGATGACAATCTTAGCTCTGAGAACGACTCAAAGATCCCTTCTAGTTTTTCTATCCACAATCTGTCCAAGCCGCATGTGCAGAAGTTTGAGAATCAGGCACTGGGTGCTTTCGGAGAAGGCGGACAAGGGTTTCCGTATCCACAGATCAGCGATATGCGCGAATTCGCTATGAACACCATGCGCGAACTTCTTGGTATCTATGGACTGGCTCCTGATGTTACCGAGAGTATTACCAAGCAGTTGCCTATTGCTGCTTTCAACAATGGTAAGTTTCATTTTGAGGATACTATTGGAGTTAGTTCTAAGAATTTTCGTTGTGATATCCTTGATATCTGGAGAATATTGCAGAAGTGTTCAGGAGCATTACCTTTCGGATTGATGTAACATGAGTGACTAAATTGTGGACTCGCCGACTCACATTACCATCCGTGCAACCGATATATTTTTATATGTGTTTCACAAACTGACATCAATCTTCATCTCTGATCTGTCTATGTACTTTTCGGTTACACATACAGGGTTTGAATTTGAAAAGATGCCACTGTGAATAGCTCGGTCCTCATCCAAGATCAGAAAAGATGCAAAAGAGTTGAATATTTGTTGGTAGGGGAATATTTCATACAGTTGCTTCCAATAAATTTGAATCAACCCTATGAGAGATGACATCAACTCTTAAATCAGAAGGGGGTTGATTGACACCTTCTTTTGAAGGTAATTCAATGGCATTTTCAAAAGTGCTTTAAGCTTAACCTTTTTTATCAGAACTTCTTCAATTTATTCAGCTTAAGAATGAAAGCTATCACAAATTCAGCAATATTATTAGAAACTGTTTATCTTCGAATCTGGAAGTCTGTTTTTCTTCGCTAGTATTCTAGGAAATGCTGTTATTGGACCTATTTGTGAAAAAAGTAAAATTCGAAAAATTCACTCAAGAAGGTCGTGCCGAAGTATTCACTCTTGCAGATTAAATTTCACGCCAAAAGTTGAAAAATATCCATCCGATTACAAATTACATATCTGCATTTTTATCTGGCCATGAAAAACAACGTGTCCAAGAGAAATATGAGAACATGATATTTTTCTCGCCTTTCTTTGGAATTCTCTCATTAATTCGTTTCGATTTATCGGAGAAATGTCCTGAAACGGTCTGAAGCGGGACCACAGTCGCGTATTTCAAGTGGAATCCATTAATACATACGCCAGCAAACGAGCCCAACACCAGAAACGTTAAATTGTTAAATTAAATTCACAAGAATAATGCTCGTAATATAATATTGAACATCTGTTTTAATTTACAGAGCAAAACGCTATTATGCATGTTTATTAGAAAATGGAATGCAGATATATCAACTTCAAACTATTCTGGAACAGAGGCGTCGACAAGTGGCCAATGTTGAAATTTCCACATTTGGAAATTCCCCCATGATTTGTATAATTCGTAGAAAAATTTTCGCGGTATAATCTATGAATTTAAAAACCTATACTTCTCCTTTAAGGATGAAAACGAAGCTAGTTTTACCTATTCTATTTGTTTCATACACGACTTAATTCTATTTCTGTTAAAATAGCTTCATTTTTTGAAGAAAGGTTGAATTGAATTGAAAAACTTTACTAGAATTTCTGTTTCATTCATTTTCATTCTGTGGCAGTTGTTACCCAATTTATCTCTCAATAAAACCATCTGATAATTATTCATTGAAAGCAACGAAGTTCAGAGTAAATAATAATATATAAATATAATTTATTCAAAAAAATGTTCTTCAATGAAAAAATATATCTTTAGTATCATGAATTTTCATGAAATTTCGATAAAAAAAATTCATATAATACATTTCATATCTGAATTATTATTCGATAAAATTTATTTCGAAAGTATATGACATTGATTTCGGAAAATAATATTCACTGGCAATCCCCGAAACCTTAGGTGACGCCTCTGTCCAGAAAGCTGGACTTTATGTACACTCTGGAATTGTGTCTCATTTCTTGCTAATTTATGTAGATGACGCTCGGCTGGTTGCTATCTGAATGACAACTTTCCAGTTTTTCAACTACCAGTCTTTATTTTAATCTGGCAAATTAGTATCTACATATTTTATGTCTCAATTTTTTCGAATTTGTTTTATAGGATCGATCTTGCTGATTAATGGAACATCCCAAATGTCATCTCTCGTATTTCAAAACTGGTATACCGTTAAATTTCGCACAGCCATAAAAAAACGTAGGTCAACTTCATTCTATGTTCATATACTAGTTATCGTGTAACTTCCATCTATGTTCTGACAGGCTGCGTTCCAGTACGACGAGTACAATATCTTCATTTGCCCACAGCGTTTCTCTACTTGCCGGTATATTCCAGCAACAAATGAATATGTATGTAAATTTTTACATTTATCAAAGACTATTCAAAACAAACCTTGCAAAATATTCTTCCTCGCGTCGCTTCTTTGTGTAAACATCCTATTCAGAGATACTTGTCGTAATTCGAGAACCATAGTGATACGTTCCAAAAAAATGTCGACTTGGTCGCTCTATGACTCCCGTCACAGATATTGTGTTTCTACCGGCAATATTTCTGTGTAAAGTAAGAAAACACCTTATCACTTAAATTATGCGGTTTTTTCACGAAATTCGGTGTTCAACTCGAGGAGAAACAATCGTTTGTCGTTGCTTGTAACATAACCAACCCATAAATTCTAAATTTTTCCGTATCACACACCGGCTCTATGCCGCGTGGGCTGTCTAGATACCGAAGAAACAACAAACGTAAACGAATAAATTGCATCAGTTCAAATAAATAGTTCACTTGAATTTATAATTAGGTGGTAGAACCATAATTTACCATAAAACAATTAATGGACATAGAACTTACAGTCACCCAGGTATTTATTAGCACCATTATCACCGGAGAGAAAAGTTCTTAACATTTTGTCGTTAGGTAACGTTATATTGTTCTAGTTAAGAGCAGAATATTGCTGCGGTAATGAAACCAGTACTCGTTTCTCGGTTTGATCTCAAAATATGATTTCAAACCATTCCTCGGAGTGGGTGGGTCACTCCAGCATAGAATAGTTTGGTACGGTAGCTCTCGGAACGCATCCAATCATTTATGCTTTGGAACATCTGTGTTCTCCACATGGACTATTCATATGTGTACCTCAGATTTGAAAACAAGGAATCGTAGTGTAAATGATGAGAATTGTAAAATTGATGAGGGGAGACAATCTGTATATTGTGTTAGGAATTGTTTATTTGTGCGTCACTTATTTCGGACGTTTCCATGTCTTGTTTCAAACGTGACAGCTAATAACTGGGATGTTGAAACTTGACACTTCTGAATCATAGAACTCCAACATTTGTTTCAGGGAATCAGTTCGAGGTAGGAAATATCAGAGAAGGATTTGTTTTCATTTTTAACTTATGTTTTCAGATATTATTTTCGATATTGAGTTTGAAGGTGTAACTTAAAACGAACTGAACGTTTTGGTGTGAACTATTATTTATTTTGAATATTTTATGAATATCTTCGAGGTCGAAATATTTCATTAATCAAAACGCTTATGAGCAAACAGAATTCTTCTTCTTAGTCAATCTTTTCATACTGTTATTTATGCAGTTGAAAAACAAAATATATAATGATAATAATCAATTCACTGCGAAACTGATACAGCAAAAATCCATAGTAATAAAATGTAATCAGTTATTTTTGGAAAGTTTGACAGTCATGGATTGCTTATCCTAGAATGAGAAGACATGATCTAATCATTTGAGTCTCAAGATCTGATGGTTCTTCGTCATCTGGAGAAATGTTAAACCGGCTCTGTACACTTACCGTAACTACAAGACACAAAAAAACAAGCTACATTCTTTATCGGAGAAATAAGAATAGATCTATTAGTTACAACGAACACATAATGTATTCAATATTTGATTGACATAAACACATACATAAAAGATAATTGTTACAGGGTACATACAAGACATTGACCCCCCAACTCTCTAACTTGTCTTTCTTCTGCGACTCATCGGCAGACATTAAATTTATCGCGTTTAGAGAGATGAATTTGCGTTTATCCGCTACATGCCGAATATCTTGTGGCTAACGAGTCAACGGACCGGCATTGATTGACTCGAGTCTTAGATCAAGATCGATTACAAAAGTGGATCGGCACCGATACATCGGTTTTCGAGTAGACTACCGGCCTAACGTCTAAAGGTCACGGCAATAGGATTGCTATCTGATGTTGAAAGATGCCATGTGATTTTATTGAAAGTTTAATGGGGAAGTCCACAGTAGTCTGTTTTCGGTCCTCTCATTTCCCAGCTTTGACCTTCGATTAGTATCGGACACGATTTACATCTGATTCTTCATCAGTGGGTCATACCCAGTCGTTTGAGGCCGTTTTCGGTTCGAAATTCGTAAACTACAGACATCGGGGCCGAACGATAGCACGCTGATCCTTCTAACATGAGCGCAAAATCCTTCCTTTTTGCAAACTTACAGTGAGGAAAATATTCATTTTGACCAATGTTACTGGAGAAACTTGAATTTTTTTATCCGGCTCGAAGGACCACGAGGAAACTCGACTAAATGATTCCAATCAGGCTTGTGAGATAACATTATTTTTTCACATTTTAAATTGAAACATAGATTTGAGACTAATTTAAATATGTCTAGTTACAATTTTCTGAATAATGCACCATCGAAAACACATTATTGACCGCATATCTTCAAACCAAGTTCATCCTTGCTTAATTTCTTTTTGCAGTAAACGTTGCTTACTAGTTCTATACTGTACTGATTGATTCAACAAATTTACTAAATCACGATTCGAAGTCTCGATGTGCACTGCCTTTTCTTCAAGTAACACTTACTACTTGAGTCTGGAATTATTTATGTTGCTATGGACGATATAGGCACCTATCTGATCTATAACATATTCGAGACAAATTGAAATTTGTCTACACACACCTTTTTTAATAAGGCACCATCGAAAACACATTATTGATCGCATATCTTTAGACCAAGAGTACTCGCCCAATTTCTTATCGAAGTGAACGTCGCTTACTAGTTCTTATACTAAACTAATTGAATTATACAAATATGCTAAATCACGATCGTTTCAAGACTAACGGACTCTTCAAACGATAGAAATCCAGGAATAATCCACTGAATTCGACGAATACCATTCTAAACGGATAATACGGTATCTCGTAATTACTTGCCGAGTTTTTTTCTCGCTGTGCGTCTTTATAATTGTAATTAGTACTTGTCTCCAACGCGCGCTCTGGGTCACAAGACGAACATCGCGCCGATGGCTCCACAATGGCTCTTTTATAGATTGAGACGTAACGGCGCACAGGTATGAAATTCTTCACTTTTGTCCCGTCAGAGAACGTAGGAGATTTTACATAGTTTTCACTTCATTGTATCGGTATTATTTGGATTTTATTGGTTTTTTGTGCGGCTCGGTTGGTATCCGTGGCTGGGGCCTAAGCGAATCTCGACATTGCCCAATTTCATTTTCGATGATTACTTTCATTGTTGGTATTGATAGGTTCTGATTTTCATTTTATTCGTCAGATGATTTATTGAAGTTTTTTATTTTTTGAGGTAGGTACCGTTGGTCGATTGGAATGATAATGAGGTATTTGATGTGGACTGTATGGCGTATAAAAGCCGGAATTATTGATATATAAATGGTTGAATAGATCTTAACTTTTTGCGCGCATATTCTAGGGCACAACCATTCGCTCAAATGACTGTAATTTTTGAATTTTCTTCCCAAAAATAATCTCAATAGACTAGCTTGGACACACTGATGATGAATTCGATGTCAAATTCAATTCTGTTCGGCCGACCGGTTGGCCGTCCGTCAGGGCAACGATAACTGACGGACGGAACGAGTTAGCGACGTAAAACTATCAGGATAGATTGCGCATAAGAATGCGATGATTGAGTTCATTAATGGCCGAAGACTCCAATAGGTTTTGGAATTATAATGATTTGAATTTCTCATCTAATTCTCAGAGATATATTAAAGAAATATGTCAAATTTCTTGTTCTTTTTCGGTATCGCTATTATTTCCAGAAAAACTCAAAAAATATGCACATATTCGTGCGAAATTTCGTCGTAATGGTTTCCTCACAACAATTCGAAATTCAAATATCCTTCATTCTGCGATCTTCCCATCGTATTATCCTCACGAAATTTTTCATAAACGTTCAAGCTATAATTTTTCATTCAGGTACTGGTTCGATTTGATTCAATCTGACTTTGGAATTATTGGGTGAATGGAAATTCTGTGGAATCATTGGTTGGATTCAATCCATTCACGAAATCGGCATTTGTAATTATGGTCTGAACCTACTCTTCATATGATGAGTTAATTTTATCCATTGCAAAAACCGCAAAACACAATTTGAAACTGACGAAATAGAGAACAATGAACGAACTAAATGACAGATGACACTGATTATATAGAGTACAGTTGCGCCAGCATAACGAAAAAATCAATTCCGCAAACCCTTCGAAGAAACTCTTTAAATAATAAACTCTGTTCACAGGATTTAATTTAGGAAAAACTAGGAAAAATTCTTCCGTGTGTGGTGCAAGTTGTAGAAAATTTTATGCTTCCTTTCTAAAAAGTTTCATTTATAGACCAGTCGTCCATCCAGATACCAGATCAATTTCAGATAACCATTTAAAATATTGTTGGAATAAAGGTAGCATTTTATCCTCATTTATAATTTATTATATCAAGGGAAAAAATCTTTCCGTTAATGACAGAAAATAATGAATTTTTTCACTTCAATTTTCACAAAAATCGTATCCACACCTTTGCTACATATTTTATCATCCGCATAGCAACGCATTGTATACGATTATAATCTGCAGAAAACCATTCTACAGTCTGTCATAATATTGGCCATCTATTTCTTTTATCTAACGGATCTTGACGTCCTATAGTGAGGTTGTTAGAAAAAAACAAAAGCGCGTTTTGTTCTGAACTGATAAAGGCAGCAAGCTGCGAAAATTAATTCAAATTTTAATGGAGTGAGAAAAAATGCAGGTCAAAATGTGGTGAGCAACAAGATGGAGTAGCTTCGGGCAGATTCTGTTGGGTGTGATCGTTACAGATAAAACAATTAAGGTAACTTTCGAATGAATATGGATAGGAGTAGAAATCAAGTCTATTTAACAATAAAAGTCTTCGAATAAGATTCAGAAGGGGACAATCAAAAATAATCGAGTTTATTCGGATATTTAATTTTAGTACTAATGGTTCGGTGGAATATGCTTCATTTTCTTTGGAATATTCACTGGTCCAAACAAAATATTTTTCGAAAACTCGTTCATGAAATTATATGAAAACTGGAATTTTATATACTTTTTCATTGCTTCTTCATAGAGATATTTTTAACTCGATAATCTTTGTTCAGTAGTCAGAATTTACACATTCAGTAGAATATTCTTTATTTTCTCTTGAATATTCCCTAGTTCCAAAAAAATATTTTTTCAGAACTCGTTCATAAAATTATATGAAGAACAGAATTTTGTATAGCTTTTCATTGTAAATATTTATTGGACTCGATCTTCTCTGGTCAGTATTCGAGAATTCCCACCCAAAATTTCAGTCGAGTTCTTTATTTCCTCTGGACTTTAGATCAAAAAAAAATATTCCAGAACGAGTTCGAGATATTATATGAAAACTGGAATTTATGTACTTTTTCATGGTGCATATTTTTTCAACTCGATATTCTATGTTCAGTTGTCGGAAATTTCCACTCCATAGAGGCTGAATAATGGGAAAAATAGGATATGCCAGCGTTAAAAGAAACGGAATATTGTGATGGAGAAATATCCGCCCGTTCAAAATTCACTGGCGTCGAATTACCTGATAGTTTTATCGATGAATAATAATATTTTCGCATTGAAAATCAAGGAATATTTATGATAATGTTTTTTTTTTTGCGAAAGGCTGATATTCGATATGGTATTATTCAACGATTAATTTACATCAGGGAAATACGATATGGTAAAAACCATGTGAAATTAAGGAATATTATATGGAGTTGCATTCACTTTTGAGGACTAATAATATTTTTGTAGAACTTAGAATTCATAGCAATGAATTTTCGTTTTCCTTGAATCCACATTGAATGTAGTTTTTTATGATAACCTGGAAGATGTTATTTCACCACTGAATCGTGAAAATAATATTATATTATCTCATGGAACATTAGTTTCAAACAATGATGATTTGAGGAATGAGAATTATTGTATTATATATTTTTGTTCTACATTTTTCTCAAATTCATGTCTTCAGGTGGGTATTACAAAAAAATCTATATTTTTTGTCCAAAGAATTCAAAAAGGTTCTCCATTGGAATTACTACTCTGAAAGTGTATGAACTATTAGTAAAAAATTATTTCCAAAAGGAATTGCTCGAAGACGTGTTATTTTTAGTGTAGCTTGTGGTTAGAATTTATAAAAGGGCCAATTTGGACAAATGATAGACCCTTTATTTTCCTTATATTTTCATAAATACATATTAGATTGAATTTGAATCTAGTAGTTGGTTGTTGTCAACAGTTCGAATATTCATGCAAAATTTCGTGAAAATTGGCCGATTAGAATATCTGAAAATTGTCTTATCTAGAAACCAAACGCCTCTTGGCAGGTTTGTACTATGATTAGTGAATTAAAGAAAATAATTCTTGAAATTTTCTAATTTGTCTGATGAAAGAGTCAGATTTGTACTCTGAAACGTCACAGTTCTCTTTCTTTATCGTTCTTTATCCTGTATTTTTTATTAGGCAATCTGTTTCGCAAGAAACTGCCCTTGGCAAATAGTTTGATACTGCAATCCGCAGGGGCGTTTTTCATAAAAAAAAAAATTCTATTCAATTTTAATACTTCTGTTTCAGATATTGGAAGTGAAAACCCATAAAAAACCTATAAAAGTATGCGAAAACCTCCCAAAATAAGCTTTAATCGATACTTATAGGATTAGTGGGTCTTAAAATATTTTTCTTTGCGGGAAGGACATTTTAGGACCCCATATATTATTGCAATATGGATTATAATGTTATTCACATACTGAATTGAATATTTCTCACTATGATATTCAAAGGTCAGCTGTTAGAGAATTCAAAAAAAAATTCCGGAAATTGTTAATCTTCATGTTAAACTTGCAGCATTTTCAGTTGAATTATGTTTGGAAATTACTATCAAATTAAAATAAGTATGAAACATATTTCATCCCAAAAAAAAACTTTAATTAAACTTTTTACCATCTGAAATTACGAAAAATAACACGAATAATTGGCTCAGTTCGCATACGAATCGATTTCTTCCCCGAAACATACGAAATCTCGAATACATCTGATCCTTGATCTCCGCTTGATTTTACCTCGACTCCAATATGTTAATTTCGTATTATTAATTTTTATTTCGCAGCCGAAATTACTTAGGCGTAAAATCAGACAAATTGTTTTTATCTTGGACATTAATTTCCCAAGTACACGGAATTTTAATGAACAATCTTGAATGGTGCATTAGCATTTTCTGTGCGATGGAATGGTACGATAAATCTATGATTATTACCGTAGATAATTCCATAGAATTTTGGGAATCTACGATATTCGTTCTGTCGTTTTCTCTCAGAACACGATGAAGAATAAAAGTGAGATTTTATTTTTCAATTCTTTAAGATTTAATCGTAACATTTCTAGCACTAACGGGATAAGCTGGCGATTGTTTTCGACGCCAATAGCAAGATGTAAAGATAGAAAATATTTGGCATCGCCTATTGTCTAAAGATAAATTGTCAGAAATCGATTCTAACAATTTAGTCCCGTAATTTGTCATGATAATTGGGTGCGGAGACGTGTTTTTAGACTGAGTTGTTACAAGATGAATAAATGCGACAAGCCAGTCATTCACTTCCTAAAGAAACACTTCAAGTTTCACTAAATTTTTTTCATTTCACTCATTTTCTGTAGCAAATAAAAAATATTCGTTACTATTATTCATCAATTATTCCACATCATTTATTCCACATCTTCATTGGCAGTTCGTTATGAATAGCAAACTTCCAATAAGGATATGTCATATTTAAAAGCTAAGTAAACAGTCGTCACTTGAGAGACCCAGTTGCAACAAAAATTTTGAAAGATTATTCCTTAATAATACTAATAATAATAATTTTTTTTAATTTTCTTCCTTATTTAAATCTCCATAAAAGTAATTAAAAATTTAGGGGTAAGTTCGGTCGTAATCATCAAACTTGTAAAACTTTTTTGGACATGAAAAAGTGATTCACAATCTATCTGAAAACTGAAAAAGATTACTCAAATTCCTACTTGAGGTTTACCGTTTCTCTGCAAGGAGATATTTGAAAGAAAGCGAAAATAAGAGATGATACATCACAATCGAAACACACGATCCTAACATTTTCTCACATAAAAAATCAAAAAAGGGATCAATAACAAAGAACCCGATCAAGAGATAAACCCGTACAACCCCTAAGTTCCTGAAAAATTGTTCAATTTACCATAGTCCCAAAAAAATTCTCATGGTATTTAAAGAGGCAACATCCCAATTTTTTAATCCGGGTATCATCTTACGAAAATAACGTTAAAAAAATCAAACTCACGCTGGTTGTCTTCTATCCATTCAAGCAACCCCTTGGTTAGGGGTAAGTCTTCTTTGAAATACCGTAAAATAGGAATTTCACACAGTAGACAAGGTGCAGGTCTACCAGACGTTTTTTTATACCTGAATTGTGGACCAGATGTTGTTTGCGAATAGGAGGGTTGTTAAGTTTACAATAATCGGCTGGGGGGGTTGTAGTACTAGGTGATTTAGAGAGTATCGGGGTGTTTCCCCTGTATATTTGTGGTAATTCTTCTTAATATGTGGTAATATCTATATTTCTCAAGGGGGATGCGGATTTTCGGGAGATTTACGATGTTTTACTCGATGACAGCTTCTATTCGTAAGGGTTGGCAGGCAGATATTTTTTTGACATCTGTTTAACCCCATTTTTCTTCCTTGTTTTATGTGTGTCAACTTTTGTTTTTCAATAATGTTAAGTCTTTAAGGATATAGCAATTTCAGAGTTTATCTCAACCGTTTTTTTTTCTTCTTCATTTTCTAATGAAGCAATTTTGAATAATTTTTTTTTCTCCAAGTTTCATCAACCTAATTTATTGGTCTGTTCGCCTCTAAATCGTAAAATAACAGAATTATAATTAATAGGTTGGGACAAAATCGATAAATATTAATCAAATCCATCCATCATTTTATGTAAATCTGAGCTAATTAACGGTCTAAGATTAAGAAACACAAATTTCAGATTCTAGTTTTCTACTGAATATTTCCCTTTTTGACAACCTTACTGTGGGTAATTAAAAAACACTAAAACTTGAAATATTACCTAAATAACCTCAAGATATTTTCCGGATAAAATTTCTTGTTTTAATTGGAGATTGAGAGATATGCTGTGGTTACCTAATTTCTTCTTTTGATAATACCGCTATATCAGAATGATGGATAATATATTCAACGTTATAAGACACTTTTTGTGATTTTACAAGGTTTTCAGTGGTATAAATTTGGCGTTTTAACATTTTGGTTGCTATTGAGACGTCGAACAACCAATTTGAATTTGTAATTTTTTGAATTTTTTGCCACATCTTTGGTTCTCAATATCTTCGAGTTTCAGCGAATTAGCATTGATATTAGGAGTATTGTGATAATTTTGGGAAGCATGCATATATGAAATCTCATGAACTATTCATCTCATAATGTCGGTGTGTAAATATTCGTATTCAACATGACTGTACTAATGAATATTAAGAATTCAACTGTGCTTATTCTAACGAAGAACAGAAATAACAGAACTCCATAAAATTTTCGAACTGGAATTTAGTTCATAAGGGATTTTCAGTTTGAATAAAAACGCTAGAACCCGTTGAATAATTTTTTTCTTCAAATTCTGGTGACAAAATGGAATAATTTCCTCGAAAATAAATGTCATGAGTGGGCTTGTTGAAAATATTATAAAAATTAAAATAGATTCGAAGAAATAATGAATAAAACATATCGAAAATTTGAGTTCAATACTGAATAAATTGATAAATGCGAAAAAGTAGATTTTTTCTGCTTTTTCAAGTACACTTGAAATTTGAAACGCAAGTTTTATTGCATAAAGGGATTGAAGAAAATTATTGTATATTATCGCCAAGATTTAGACATAATGAATTTGATGGATTTCAGCATTTTATTTCGAGTTGGTTGGTTGAAGAAATATAACTTTTTTCAATACTATCGCTCAACTTTATTTTTGGCTTCTTCAAAATTCCCAAAGTTCGGTTCATCACAGTTGAACTGACTGCATTAAAATTCCAATTTAATTCCAATAAAAGGGCCCTTTCAACAACTAACGATAAGCATCTATAACTCGAGGCACTCGCTGTCGAAAATTCTCAATAATTATAATATGAAACAAAAGATTTATATCGTACCTAGTGAAAGGAACTACAATCGTAGAAACAAAGGGAAATCCTACGAAAAAACGCCTGGCAACGAATAAAAGAATAGAGCTGTTCAATGAAATGAATTATAGTATAATGACCATCTTACACCTGACGTTTTAATGTTACTTTAAAAAGTCCCTCTGGTCATGATACCAACTTCTAACGGTCCCAAAAGTCTTCAAGTCCATTAAATATATAATTATAATCTGGTAGCTGGAGATCGAATGATCTAAATTTTTAATTCTCGTTTCCTCGTTCTTGTAAAATCGGAATTTTTAAATTACATATTTTTATAGAGGAGCCAACGGCCCAAATTATATCGTGTGAAGTGTAACGGAAGTTTTTTTTACGCGATTTAGGTGTGGCGTTCCTCTTAGCCACTGTCAAAAGATGTTGGGTGATTTCTTCGATGATTCCGGTAATTTTGAACGGATTGATTTGGGTTACTTCAGGAGAAATTATCGGGTTTCGTGTTCCGAAATGAGATGTTGTTAGATAACTTTCAATTTGCGACGTACGGGGTATGTTCGAAATGATAAGTGCCAAGTTGTATTTATGTATGTTATAATGAACGATGCTCTCAGTGGAAATTCCTCTACTTAACTCAATTTGAGGGGGTAATCGAACGAATGTAGATATTTTTTGTTTTTTTTTTTAACTAAATTTATCTTTTCGAGAATAAATTAGAACAGTTATATCCGAAGCTCCACCTAGTGATTTATCGATTAAAGATTATTTTGGGAGATTATTGCATTATTTTTCTGGTGTTTTCTGGATTCTCACCAATATCTGAAACAACACTATTTAAAATTTAATAAAGAATGTTATTTATAGGAAACTCCTTCGCGTTAAATTACAATTTTGTTTGATTTTTGAAAATTAGGCTAAAGATATTGGAAGTGAAAATACAGAAAAAACCGAAAAATAATTGAAAGATTCACAATGCAAAACACTGTTCTCCTGGCCTTTGTATGATTGTTCAGGTGTGTCTATTCACATAGAGTTTGGACCTTAATTACCAAGACCGAATTCGTGAATGGATAAAATCCACCCAATGATTCCACCTTTATAACTATCCAAATTTCAATTATCTAATATATAATTTCTTCGAAAATACAGATTGGATCAAATTGAAAATCCGTTATTTATCGGAAAATTACAGCTTGAAGGTTCATGCAGCATTTCGTAAAGATGATGTCAGTTGAAGATCCCAAAATGTAGAATATTTGAGAAAAAGTTTTATTGAATAGTTCCAATGATACGATTATCATGATCATTATGATTGCATTAATATTTCTGGAGTTATTCCAGAAATGACGAGGATACCTAGGAATAAAATACGAAATTTCACATATTTTCCCAAAATCTCCGAATTTAAGAATCGAATCGAACTGAAATTTCCCACAGTGTTGAGAAACATCAAGTTTACAATTTATCCGAAATTTCGTCGTAATCTGTTCAATAGATTTTGAAAAAATAAAAATTTACAAGAAAAATTTCGACTCTTTTTTTTTAGTTAACTCACTATATGATTCTCACGAAATTTTGCAAGTTATTGCGCTTCGGTATGGTTCAACTAACCACCAAGTTTCAATCTGATCGCTGAAGTAGTTCCTGAGATATTGAGGAAGTATATCCAAAAATTCAAATGACTTTAACACCGAAACCGTTCAGCCCATTCAACCCATTAACGAACTGAACCGTCGCATTCTGATGGGCGACCTACAAGGAGAGTTTCAAATCGCTAGCTCGTTTGAGACCCTTTTCAAAATTCGAAAATTACAGACATCTGATCCAGAAATAACCTGATGGGAAACAAAGTACTCTCATGCAAAATCCGCAAATTTTTCCAACCGATTTCCATGCATTCATCTCAACAACCTCTCAACCTATTAAACGATACCAGGTGACCCCCGAAAACAATCGCCGTACAAAACGATCTTTTCCAATGAAAAAAACCATCGCATTTCCGTTCCGTTCCCACCATTGTCCCGGAAGTACCTTCCTTCATCTTCCTAATCCTTTCAAGATCCGACGAGATATTTTTTAGACGCAGGAAATTCACCGAAGGCTCCAAATTCGAAGGGTTTAAACGATGTGGATGCTGAAAAGGTTAACCGATTTTCATGGCCTTTTAACCTCGAAGAAAGGGCGCAGGTAATAGTAGACGTAACACAATACGACTATGTCGGGATGAAAAAAAAATTGGGGGATCCCATATCGGTATTGCCACGAGATGGGTCGTGTAATTCAACCAATATTGTCTGGGTTCATTGAACGGCTGATCTTTCACTTTCGTGAGAGGCATATGGGCTCTAATCAAGCCTTTTTATTGACAATTTCTGATGATAATTGCTTTTGTGGGACGTAAGCCACTGGGGAATATTTCAGATTTCTGTGGGTGGAATCGAGCGACTATAAGAGGAGAACGCTGCGAATCTTACACAAAGGTTTATTATTGCTTTTTAACAATTTTCAGTTTCAGTTAACTTCACTGAGAAGTTTGTTCTATGATCCATCACTGCGCGCTTATTTAAAAAGTCGCGAATTATAGTCGAACACGTTAATATTGTGCGCTTATTAACAAAGTTGGGTATATATTTCGCGCTTGTGAAAAAGTTTTCGATTTAATTCATACATTGAAAACTTTGAAAGAAATATCTAATTTTTGCGCTTATTCACACATTTTCCAAATAGAGTCGTACTGTGCTGATTGTTGACAGACGATCGATGTAACGCGCTTGTTAAAAAAAAATCCGAATTCGAAATCAAACGTTCTTATTTACTTGAGTTATCTTGAGTTAAATGAATCAAAATTCAGACAAACTTTCTTATTCACTTGAGTCATCTTGAGTTGAACGAATCGAATTTTAGACTAACTCTAATACTGCGTCCTAAATAGATTTGATCAAACCTAGTAGATTAAGTGCGTGCTTGTTAAAAAAATCTCGAGAGAAGTCTCATAATTTTGCACTTTTTGACACTTTTCCTAGTTTTCTCAAACTCTGTAAATCTTTCACAGTTGACGAATATTAGGCGCTTGTTAAAAACATTCCGAATTTGAAATCGAACGTTTCTATTCACTTGTGTTACCTTGAGTTGAACGAATCGAATTTTAGACTAACTCTAATACTGCGTCCTAAATAGATTTGATCAAACCTAGTAGATTAAGTGCGTGCTTGTTAAAAAAATCTCGAGAGAAGTCTCATAATTTTGCACTTTTTGACACTTTTCCTAGTTTTCTCAAACTCTGTAAATCTTTCACAGTTGACGAATATTAGGCGCTTGTTAAAAACATTCCGAATTTGAAATCGATCGTTTCTATTCACTTGTGTTACCTTGAGTTGAACGAATCGAATTTTAGACTAACTCTAATACTGCGTCCTAAATAGATTTGATCAAACCTAGTAGATTAAGTGCGTGCTTGTTAAAAAACTCACGAAAGAAGTCTCATAAGTTTACGCTTTTTGACACTTTTTCTAGTTTTCTCAAACTCTCAAAATCTTTCACAGTTGACGAATATGAGGCGCTTGTTAAAAACATTCCGAATTTGAAATCAAACGTTCCTATTCACTTGTGTTATCTTGAGTTGAACGAATCGCATTTTAGACTAACTCTAATACTGCGTCCTAAATAGATTCGATCAAACCTTACAGATTAAGTGCGTGCTTGTTAAAAAAATCACGGAAGAAGTCTCATAATTTTGCGCTTTTTGACTCTTTTCCCAGCTTTCTCGAACTCTGTAAATCTTTCACAGTTGACGAATATTAGGCGCTTGTTAAAAACATTCCGAATTTGAATTCAAACGTTCTTATTCACTTGTGTTATCTTGAGTTGAACGAATCGCATTTTAGGCTAACTCTAATACTGCGTCCTAAATAGATTTGATCAAACCTAATAGATTAAGTGCGTGCTTGTTAAAAAAATCTCGAAAGAAGTCTCATAATTTTGCGCTTTTTGGCACTTTTTCTGGTTCTCTGATACTCTGTAAATCTTTCAAAGTTGACGAATATGCGGCGCTTGTTGATAACATTCCGAATTTGAAATCAAACGTCAAACGCGCTTGTTTAAAATCCCGAATTTCAGTTGATCAAGTGAATTTTAGGCGCTTATCAACAAAGTTGAATAAACGTTTCGCGCTTGTAGACAAATTCTTAACCTTGTTCGAGTAGAAGTTTCAAACAAGAGGTCAATATTGCACACTCGTTAAAGAATTTCAAACTCTCTCTAACAAAGGCACACCAATACGCGCTTGTTGAAATATTTTCGATTTTTGAGTTAAAATTTGTTATGGTAGAGCTACTGATGTGGAATTCATGATAGAATTCATTTCTTTTCGTCTGACCAGCCAACTATCGATAAACAATCTCAAAATATGAAAGTTAAAGGTAACTAACCATATTATATATGTTCGATATTAGAAGTATCTGAGGTATGAAGTTTTTAAATGGGCGATAAACACTCAAACTTGCATGCAAAATTTTATTAACATCGTTTCATTCGGGGCATACGAATTCCAACATATTTCAGTTCCTAACTATGAAAATTTGTTTATTCCAACAAAATTCTATACAAGGAAGAAGGAAGTAATCGATGGATTTTTCAAGTAATTCTTTTCGAGAACATAACATAAATCATTTCATTTCTCTTTGTATCAATGTTTCGTGAAACCCATCGTAACATGATTCTGGGCTAGTACGAACCTGCTAATTTGAAGCAATGACGCCACAAAATCAGAGAATGGAAAAACATTCAGTGCTCTGTTTTGTTGGGATCCGAATATTACAAACCGTTCCGAATAGATCATTAATTACAATTTTTTATGAGACTTCCAGAATTGTAACATATACCCGGTGGAATAATACCATGAATATGTAATTTCGATTTTAAAAACGAGCGCATCGCGTGAAAGAGCTGTTTTTCGATTACCCGGACGTACGAGTATCCCCACGAAAGATTCACAGATGTTAATTCGTTTGAAATATAATTCGGATGCAATTTTTCAATTTTGAAAGCTGTAATATTCATTTCCTGAGTTCCATGAACGTCAAATGCTTCTTCTATGTTATGACAGAATTTGCTCTATAAATTTAGTCCGAAAATTAATAAACATAAATCTTCTAATGTTCGCAAATCTAGAGTAATTTCCTATCTCACCGAATATCCCAGAATTACAAGACCCATTTGAATTAATTGAGCGAATTTATTCGGAGAAGAAATCATTATTCTCATTCTTTGTATTCATCAACGCTCATTGTAAAAAAATTCAATTCCTTTTTTCGGCTATTAATGAGGCAATCGAATGAGTTCTATTCCGAGCGAAAATCTAGAACGCTATGAAACCAATTCGTTCTAAATTTCGAACTAACTAAATATCGAAATTACATACTATTATTAATTATTACCAAGTATTTCCTTCTCTTCTATGATTAGTTGAATTTACGTATATTTGACAACCTATCAATCACTTCTGGCATTTAATGTTTATTAGACTCGTTCTGTGGTCTAGATTTTAAATCTATGATTGAACACTGAACGGAAATGACTGAAAATTAAATGTTGGTATTTTACCAGGCAAGAGACTGAAAGAACGAAGATTCATGTATATAAATTAATATTCGTGTTAGCTGTCATCTTTCGGTTTATAGTCTTTCTAAGGAATATCATTTTATAATCTGCTGACGAAAACTTTAAGACTAAATTTCGAGGTGATACAGAAATTTCGTAACGTGAGATTATGTCATAGAAATTCATTGCATCCAGAGCACCGAGTGCCTGCATTGGAAGCCAGACGTAGCCGCCATCGAAAAAAAACGAACATACTTGAATACATCGTACGAACACAGAATAGCGACCGAAATAAAAATTCCCCCACAAAAGCGTCAGTCTGGCCCATTGTTTCTACTTTTTGAATAATGAGATATGACACGATGATTAATATTAGTTGGAAATTTGAATTTCTCGTTCGATGGATAACTACAGGTGGTTCTTCGCGTTTCTATTATGTTGGCAGAGCCACCCGGGGCATAGAAACTTCGTCACTTGTTTCGGCCTGTCCATCAATACTCTGTGGGTTGTATCGGGAATTTTAATACCGTGTGCCGCATGAATGGGACTGAAACGCGGCAAATTGTTGAACAGCTTGCGTTCGGGCTCACGCAACCCGCCCGGGAAGCACCCAGGGGTCAATTGGGGATTGTCGGTGAACAAATAAATGAAAAAACTTCAATTTGACGAGTTTCACGAATTAACTGGTTGCTTGTTCATAATTCGGAGCCCGACCAGTTCGAGCCGAATGATTCAAGCATAGAGATCTTTATCAATTCACAGAAATAAGTCTAACGTAAGTCATTTTGATAGGAACTGTCATATAAGTAGTGGACGGTACTTAGTTCAATAAGCAACAATTCTGTGAATTCTAAAAGTATTCGTATTAATTTTACTATCACAGATAATTCGATGAGTAAAGGGTTCGTGAATATAATCTATGAACACTGGAGCGTATGTCATTTTGATATAAATCATCATCAAATTGGTAGGCAGTACCTAATGCGATTCTGTGGATTCCAAGGAAATGATAGATAACCATAGATCATTCGATGAGTCGTTATTTAGGATATTTTACTGATGTTGACTTATTTCTGTGGAGAAATAGAAATCCAAATAGGGTTTAGATATATTTATGAACCCTGGAACACATGTCATTTCGACAGGAATGATCATAGAAATGGTTGGCAGCACCTGTTGCTATATGCTTCGATTTTGTGAATTCCGTTTACTTTCATAGAAATGACAGATAATCATAGATCATTTGATAAGCCGTCAATTTAGGTTATATTCTTGACGTTCACTAATTTATGTGGGGAAAAAGAAGTCCCAATTTCGTTCTCAGCTCTGTTCAAAAGCTTTGTGATACTCCGAAACTATTTTAACACTTCATTAGGATTTTGATTAGAGAATGCGTCTCTCCTTGATCCATGCCTTTCTTCAGTCTCGATCTCTCGGTTTTTCGGTTAATTTAAATAACACATGTCCGTCATGCAGCTGTGCTAACATTGTTTTATTATTTTCCACGCACTTGGGAGGACGTTTTACGTTTCCATGTCTGTGGCATTTTATTTTTTTGGTAAATATTGTTTTACCACTTTTTCTACGTCTGTTAGGTCATCGAGCTGGGTGTCGAGGTCTACTGTTTGTGTATTACTGTTCTTCATCTAAGACACGGATAACATAAGATAGTCAATTTCATGGTAGATTATGGAAAACAAGAGTTAGAAATCATAATATAAAATGTGAATTTATGAAATATCCTCTTAATCATGAGTATTTTGTGCTCTGTGGCTATACTCATATACTTTTGCTTCGACAAAGGGATTTGTTGCGATGACAAGCGACATCTGGCTGGGGCTGTCAGTCGCTTTCTATGTGCAGAAGCCTCCTATGTACATTTGTAAGTATCTCAACAATAATTAAAATATTGCATTTTGAGTTTGTGGTCTTCATTGTTGGTTGTAATAGAGATTAAGAGAAATTATTATCACAAAGGAAATCATCTAAGGTGTAACATCTTGTTTAGACAATAAAACGTGAGAACCTATTTTCTCCTTGTCCCAGGGCCATCTACGATCAGCCAGAAAACTCAACGTTCAATTTCGAGATGGGCGGTCTAGTTCTGCCCCAACAGAAACAATATATTCGATTTTTATTCATTAGCGGATCCATTCTTCCTTTCTGTCTTTCACATACTCCAACGGAATCCGCCAGTTATATTTTTAACTCATTGTATACCCCGTATTAATCATTTTCAACCTTCTACGTGCCTATATCCGTCCCTGTTTCGAGTTCTTCACGTCCTTCGTCCATCTTTTTCCACTACAATGCGATCAGTATGCTCCCTTTTTGTTCTACCAACATGCAATCGGCTCTTTTCGTTCTCTTTGCCGTATCCAGCTTTAATCAAAGAGCTCCGTGAAATTTCATTTGTTTCCAACAATGATAAATGGTTTATTTTCTGTTTTAAATAACTCTTTTTGGCCGAGACCGCAAGAGTTTTGAATTTATAAACGATGCGAGAGAGGTATTTCGGATACCATCTAGATTTTCGATTCGACTGGACCGCTTGGGGTTATTTCGTGTTTTAATTATTTCACTCGATTTTTTTTGTGTTCGTGTAGCGCTGTAGAGAGTTTCAAGCAAACGTATGGCTGTTCGAACTTCCAGAGAAATAACTTTTGAATAATATTGAGAACCCAAAGGACTCAACCAATTGGCGAAAATATCAGAATCTCTCGACCTTGGTTTCTAGACAAAGAAAAACTAGGATAATCCAAGAGATTTTTGGAACTTCAACAATAACCTATTGCAGAAACGTTAAACTGGTTGGATCCGTCTCGAAGGACCATGGAGAAATGTTGAACTTTATTAGATCTGAATCAAAGGACCATGAAGAAAACTCAAACTATGTGTCAAATCAGGCTTGTAAGACCTGAAGTGATCAGCTTGTTTTCATCAATAATTTGACGTGATGAAAATTAAACACGAGTTCTGATGAACTTATCTAATTAACATCTGTAACCTATACACTTATTAACATGTACGCAATGTGTTTGAGTATATGTGTTCTGTTCGAACACCTTGAATGCACTCTCAGGAATATAACAATTGAAATGTTATTACGTTGATGTTTCAACGTATTGTAATGATCTCACAAATGTATAAAAACTGAAATTCGAACTTATGACTGTTATATTCAACGTCTCAAGTTGCACTAGTCTAGGATCTCGGCCTGTCATCCCTAAATCATTTAACACTTAACATAAACACTTTAGTCTAGAAGTCTGTTGCTATGGGCCGAGGTAGATACGTGTTCGGATGAATTTCTCTCGTTTTAAAATATAGCATTTTGGAGACAAATTGGAATTTGTCCACCTATCATGAATTTGGCTTTACTATACTAATTGAACAGGATAATTTTGGTTACTATATACACAAGGTTTTCTGATTTGGCCGGTATGTTTGAACTCGCCATGAACTTTCGAAATTGTTTCATTGCTAACTTATTGACGTCGATTGTTTGTGTTCATTCTGATGGTCACGCTCCTATATCATCGACCCAAAGCTGATATGGGAGTGCTGAAGGAAACTCAATACAGTAGGCAAGAAGAACAAGGTTTTCTTAGTCTGGGTTTCTGTACACTCAGAAACCAAAGAAAATGAAGAGGTTAACACTATGGCCAGAAAGGTAGCACAAACGCCATCTACTGGCCCAAAACCTTTTTGTGGTACAGGCAAATGCACCTATAAGAAAGAATTTTTGGATAAGGAAGACAATGAAAGAGGAGCACTCTGGAGAAATCTTTCAGGAATGGATCATTCCAGAAAGTTCCTTTGGAACTTTAAAATTGCAAGGTCCAAAAATCATTTGGATCCCAGTAAGAACAAGTCACGCCAATTCACTGGCTTTCAGGCAGGACACTGTCGCCTAAGGAAGCACATGATGAGAATGAACTCATCAGAAGCTGACGAGTGCAGATTCTATGGGGAAGAGGAAGAAACTCCTCTTCGCCTGATTGCAGAATGCCTCACCATCGAAAGCCCGCGCAAGGAATGTCTTGGACAGGAAAAATATAGGTGTAATGAGAACTTAGCTTCCTTGGAGCCCTCACAGATATTGGAGTTCATTAGAAATCTAGACCTGGAGGGTGAGCTGTTATAAGCGCAGTGCGTAGACAGCTCAGTGGAATGCAACCCCTTACCTACTATAACTATAACTATCTCTGTTCATTGGTCATTGAGGTGAAGGTCATTTTCTATAAAATATTTAAGTTAATCTGGGTGCTTACTAGTTCTGTACCATACTAGTTGAACATGGTATTTGTATACGAGAGTTTTTTTTTTTCGTTGGCATTTCCATACTTCAACTTGTACTCTCGAAATTGTTTCACTGATGAAAGAATCGATTATCTTCGGCCATTGTAGCGAAGGTAATCTATGAAAGCTTTCGAAAATGTTGCGAAATGGCGAATGTTTCGGTACAAGTTGAAATTACTGTTAACTCAAATTCACAACTGTTGTTTCACTTGAAAATTTTTCATTTATCTAGAAAAGAACAAATTAAAGGTGTTTCATTTTTCGGTGTATTGAATCATCCTAAGCAATTCAGCTAAAAATAATTTAAGAAGTTTTACTGTAAAAATTGAACCTGTACACACACACATGGCGAATCTACTCAACAAACAGTTAAAAACCCAGTATATGATTGAATATTGATGATCCTCAAAAATTTCAAATTTTATACAGAATTATAGCGGTCACATGTAAATAAATCAGGAAAATTCCCAAATTCATGCAACTATGTAGCTCATTTCAAGTCGATTTCAAAGTACAATTATGTGCTACGGTTAAACAATCAGACATTAGAATACAATAAATTGCAACAATTAGAGCAACCATTCACAATCTAACGGAAATATGTTAAAATATATCCTCGAAGCAGTTTTAAAATTTTGAAGAAAAGATAGCTGTTTTAAGAATAGAAACACTGATTTACGTTTTTTCAAAACAACATAAGATTACCAAAATATTGAATATAGTTTTTTTCATTAACTCAATGTTAGATAATAAACGAGTTGAATCATCATTTTGAGAAAAGATGACTACCTATATAGTCTCAACTCTGGTAGTCCGTAGGAGTATTTCGTTATTTAATTCCATTCCACCTCGAAAAGTCATCGACAATGGTAAATTTATTATTCAAAAATTCTTTTGTCAGTGTTACCACCCGTTTGGAGTATAGACATGACGATGCAGGAAAATTAGAATATTATTTGTGCTTCTAAACGAATTGTTGAAAGTCATTTCAACACTTGTAGATGTTATTATGTTCAATGTTTAATTAGAGAAAGTTCCATCAACGTAGCCGAAGAGGTAATGGTGCATTTCAAGAGATACTTTGAGGAGAAAATTTAAATTTTGATATGAATGAATGAATTGACACACAGTAATGAGGTAAGAAGAGTTTCTGCATGTACAAGGTGTCAAAAGTGTGTGCTTCCATGGCTTACGTTCCTCACACTGCAACTCTGATGAAATTAAAAAACTGATTTCTCGCAAATCAGAGAATCACGCTGAAATTGCGATGAAATTGTAAAGTTATTAAGACCACAAAATTCCTCACACAAACTCCAATGTAAATGGCTTTAGGAACTCGGTGAAAGTAAATGAAAATTTTTGAGAAATATAATCGAAATTCTTCATTCCTTCCTCATTTGGTGAAAAGTCTTTATGTTATCATCTCTCTCTCTTCAGTCCTTTACCCTACGTGAGAGTATGTCTTCATGCAAGCTCGTGAAAGCTTCTATGTTTCCGTAGAATTTTCAATCACATAATAGGTGGTTAATATAACTTGTGAAAAATGTACAACATTGCGCAACTTTCCGCTCTGTTCCCGTTATAAATCAGGGAATTCGGGAGGCGAAACAATTAAACGATGCGTCCAAGGATTGTTCGACTTTTTGCAGATTAACGTTATGTAAATAGATCGCGGGACAGTGTGTAGATCCAAAAATCCAATAAAACATCCTTAATTGCGTTCCTTTGTAATTATTCCACATCACATTTAAGCTCAGATTAATCAACATTTCCACTCGATCGTGAAACAGCGTTTGTTTACGAAAATTACTCGACATTTCTGTTAGTTCGAAATAGATGACACATTTCAATTCTGCTAGGAAAAACAGAAAATATTCTTTGTTTTTATGAATTTAATAATATTTATTTCATTTCCATGCACATTGTTAAGGATAGAAGAAGAATATAATTTGTTAGACTGCCTCGATAGTCTATACTTGGCTGAGACGTCGACTAGCGTGCTGAAGGTACCTGGTTCGAATCCCGGCTAGGTCATAGATGTTGTAAATTGTCCAGGTTTTTAGAAAGTCTTATGACAAAAAAATGAAATGTTTGCTGTTTCGATGGTCCTTGTGGCTAAGCACAGTTAAAGGTAAAAATGAAAAAAAAATAATTTCTTAAAAGGCATAGAAGGCAAACATAGTATCTTTGCTTTTTCACAAAAAGGCTTTAGCTATTCGATTTTGAATTATTTACTGTGATGAGAATTTGAGATAGATGCTAGCATGATGTAAAAAACATGGTGTGCTCATCTGAAAAATGAGTGACGTCAGCTAGCAGAAAATACAAAGAATTGTATATACTGTGCTTTTAATTAACATGCAAATTCAAAGCACATAATATACAACTCTTTGTATTTTAATCTTACTGACGTCACTCATTTTTCAGATGAGCACACCATGTTTTTTATATCATGGGCGCTAGTTCTCCTTCATTCCTTTGAAAGACGGGGACTGATAGCTAAGTTTGAAGTTTGGTCTGTTCTGACCATAGACATTTATCTGTATGCCTATGGTTTTAACCATAGACAAAGAGGCATAAACTGTCGTCTCTGTCTCACCAGAACCGCATTTCCTCCACAGATTTGAAGGAAAGGCGCAGGTCGATGTTTCAATGTTTATCAAAGGGACAAACCTTTCTTCTTTCATCACATAGACCATAAAGGTGAGAGATGTAAGATCTGTCATCCTCTGATTTCTTCTACATAGATAATTCAATAATCTTCAGTGATTATTATTGAATTTGAGTTTCGTTTCTCTCATCGATACCTTACTTCAGTTTAACCTCAAAATTGTATTCAATAGAGTAACGAGCATAGACACATGTGAATACTTTGACGTAAGCGCCCATAAAGTATGTGGAAATCTACTGAACTAGCGCCTATCTCTCGAAAATCGAAGAATGCTTAGCATAGGAGATATCGCAATTCAGGCTGACATTTCCACTATTATGTAGGGTATCTTGAATCTACTCTGTGCATCTATTTTTATCATTTTGTTGGAAAATTTCGGACAATGAAATCCTGTTTTTTAAGTTCGGAATTGAACACAGATGGTGAACCGAAGTCATCGCTCCTAAGAGGAGGAATTAGAACGTCATCAGATAATAATCTTATGTGACATACATCTTAATTTTTTTCCATAGGTTATAGCAGCAAAAAAACGTCCAATCAAGTACCGTTCAACGATTGTCATCGATTCAAACTCCACGAATTTCTAAGGAGCATAATAACTATTTATTTATTTAACTGTATCTATTCGAAAGCATACTCGAAGTCTCTCAAGATGTTTGTTCAAGAATTCACGTATTTTAGCACCTGTCAATTAATTGGAAACATCTAATCCAACTCCCATAACTGTCTCTTTCATGTTTTCGTCTTCTTGGAATGGTACGGTTCCACTGAAAATGATATTCAGTGGACATTGTCTTCTTCACATTTAGAAGTAACTGATGCATTTGTTAGTAGGAAGTCTTCCATGTCTTCAATCCTTTCTGTTCCCAAAATTATTGGCCTATTTGATCTACTTACCAATTGATCTACTGGTTCATTTGACCTATCGGTCCAAACTAGTACTAAAAAATACGGCTGTGCAGATCTGCGGGCAATTCAGTTACCAATGATGAATTAAATAAATGTTTGAATTCTTTCTTAATTTTTTTAAGATGAGTAATGCACTTCAGCTAGAAGTAGAGTCGCCTGGCGTCATTCCTCAAGACGGCTTTTTTATAAAAACGGAATAAAATAATAAGTCGACATAGCCGGTCGAAAATTCCATTTGCGCTGCGTCATTATCCGATATTCAAATGTCTAATTATTCATATGTTTCTGTCAGAATGCCCCGGTCCTCTCTGTCTCTGTCTGTCCGTATTCTGTGGTCTATCGCCCTCACTGTCGCTTCCTTTCCAGGCCTGATGCGATCGAGGTTATGATAAATTGAAATATGTTTTTTAATGATATTTAGATCTACGTACACAAGTTTCGAGTCAGGCTGGCTGGCTGGCCGAGGAGCAAAGAACCGGGCTGCGTTCCGAGACGAAGTTCGAGTCCCAGCCGCCTAGATGCGTGAGGTTTAATTGTCGGAGAACAATGTACCAAGATCCGATTCGGAGCAACAGTAGCGGCACGTCGAGGTGGACGTAGATGAAATCAATTCGTTTGGCTTTTGTATTTCGCCTAATTTTTTGTTAGAAAACACCTATTGATGACGCAATGTACTCAAAGATTTGTGTTAATTAGTCTAGAGTGAGGAAACTCAGGAAAAGTTGTTTCGTCCCAGTGCCAGAGGTGGGCTCTTCAGATAGGCTGAATCCTCTGGCACTTGCCTATGACAACCGCAGAAGCGGCGTAGTGAGCGACCATGACCGACGCGCTTATCCAGTGTTGAAATGAAGTAGCTAGCGTGCGTCAGTCAGTGGTGCCACCTTGTGGCAACTCATTTAAACTACGCCGCCTACACACTCCCCCACTAGAGACGATGATGACAAAGGAGGAAGAGGTGCGATGTCAGGCAGAGAACCACCATGTTCAAAGATGGGATAGCACATAGATAAGTTATCTCATTGAGATTAGCTTATCTATGGTATCACATCGGGGTCACCACTTTTGCGGCTCTCGTGAGTTCGCGCCATCTGAAGAACGGCGTGCTCTGAGGAACAGTTGTTTCGTCCCAGTGCCAGTGGAGGGCTCATCAGAAAGGCTGAATCCTCTGGCACCTCCTATGACAACCGCAGAAGCGGCGTAGTGAGCGACCCTGACCGACACGCTTATGCTGTGTTGGAATGAAGTAGCTAGCGTGCGTCGGTCAGTGGTGCCACCTTCTGGCAACTCAGTTAACTACGCCACCTTCAAGACATTTTCAGAATCAGCAAGAGAAGTTCTTAGGAGTACATTTTGTACGGTTGTTTCTGATCAATTTGTAGCAATCCTGTGATGATAGGAAACCCTAAAACCTCAAATGAGAGGAGATGTTGAGTGACACACCTTGTTTTGAAGATAATTAGATGGCTTTCTCAAAAATGCCGTACATTTGGCGTCTTCAATTTATTATTGTAAAGAAGTGTGGAAAATAACTGAAGAATGAAACAACAAGTTCAGTAATATTGTGGAAAAAATGTTAATCATGGCAGCTTGTAGTTCTGTTTCGTTTCACAGGAATTCGCTGATATTCTAGGAAATGCTGTTACAGGACCTGTCAGTAAAAATGTAACCTTTTCAATATTTCATTGCAAGGCTTGCTATCGCAACTATTCTAATCTCGTTTTATTTTTGAAATTACTAACAAAAAAGATCAAGTGTATGGCATTTTTTGAAAAAGCAGTCGAATTACCTTTGGAACGAGATGTCACTCACCCCCCTCCCAATTAAGATTTTAAAGGCTGCTGTCATCACGTTCACAGGTTTCAAACAAACTGATAGAAACCAACCGTTAAAATGTCCCCCCTAAGTTGAAAGTGGCACCTTTTTCAAATTTACCCACTGTATTTTTTCAAGAGAGCAGACATTCCGTAGAAATTGTTGTACTCAAAATGATAGTGTGATATAGTTTTTTTGTGCCCTCCCGTCTTGAACAACGCCCCTTACCACCCGAACTGCACTGACTCAAGAACGCGTTAGGTCCAAAGTTAATGGATTAGAGTCTTCGGTAATATTCTCCATTCCCTAACAGGAATTTTTCAATTCTTCAGCCGGTTCTAGGTAGCTTCTGTTATGACGCAAGGTGTGTGGGACATAATTATAATTCGAAGCTATTATATTATCTATTGTCGAAAAAAAATCGAACTTCTTGTATGAGAAATATCTATTTTTACTACAACTATGGATTAGTAGGCAAGAGGAGGGAATCATGGTAATTTATAATCCCTAGAAATTATTGACAAATGTGAATTTGACGCTCATATACCTGGGTGCACCTATAATAAGTATGCGACTGCGTTTAATCTTCTTGGTTTTCGATGAAAGGTTCATCCATATTCAAATTTATAATTGAAATGACGCGTTCCATATGAAAACTTTCCGAATAGTGTTAACTTCATTCACTCTTATCAAGTCAGTCGGTTGGCCATGGAATTTTGACACATTTCTCTCTATAACTGAATAATATATGGTTAGGTTTATTTTCCTATCAGATTACTACACGACGTTGTATGTAACTATATTGGGAATCTATGCGAGATGGTACCCTTATATAAGGAGCCTGTAGCATTTTTTGTTCACCTGAGGATCTGAAAATCATCGTTTGGAGGACAGGACCTGGCCGTAACACCCTCCCGGTCAGAGAGCAAATTTAGGTGAATTATTCACTGCTCCCTTTTGGTTTTTTCATAGAACTTTGAAATGGAATAATTCTAATCTGTTCGTTTATTCATAAATTGTTTATTAGAATTTATAAGCACCATATTTAAGAAATGTTCTTTTCATTTAATGAAATGATATTCTCGCTGCAGTCACTCTTATGTGAAAAAAATTGGTCTACTTATACTTCTGGAAGTTTGGCCAATATAAGTTTCATTAAATCCTTCACAGGATTTTCATATACTCAATTAGATTTCTGTTTGAAATCGACTGGATTTTTTACTTTAGTGTGCAGAACTGTTTTCAATTCTCACGCAAATCTTGAGTGTAGTCTGTCATTTATAGTGACATTGAATTGAACCATAGACTGATATAGGGTCTTTCAATAAGGACGGGTCGATTTTGACATGAAATAAATCAAATGTCTGTAATTTTGGATGATTGAGCCGAAAATGGTCTCAATCGACTAGGTTGGACTCACTGATGACGAATCCGGTGTCAAAATCGATTCTGTGCGCCCGGCCGGCCGGCCGGCCGGCCGGCCGGTTGTCCGGCCGTAGACACGATAACTGTCGAACGAAGTGAGCTAGCAACTTGAAACTTTCAGGGTAGGTCGCGCATTGGAATGCCGCGGTTAAGTTCGTTAATGGGCCAAATCGATCAAATAGTTTCGGAGTTATAGGCATTTGAAGTTTTGAAGTTATTTATTTTTTATTTCAGAAACTACCTGAGCGATTGGATTCAAACTTGGCGGTTAGGTGATTGCCATGGTGATTTGGCATTACTAACTGAATAAAAAAATATAGGTTAGAAAGACGACGTTAAAACAACATGGCCGCCACAGGCTGCCAACATCGACCCGTCCCTATTGAAAGACCCTATATAAGAATATTGAGTCAGTAGGGGGTTCCCTTGAATGTTCTATATTCCGTTGAATTGAGACAAAAAATCAAATATATACGACGATGTTCCACACTGAATTTGAATTGCAAAATTCAGTCTCTAGACAACAGAAATAAATTATTTATGTTATTAATGTAAGAAACCGTCCCAGCTGAACCTAACCTATAAGCGCCAAGACGTAAAGAATGGAATTTATGAAACACGGTATTCATATTGTATTTTCATATTGTACCCCTCGAATATGAATACGAAATTACCAGCCAGACTCGATATTTTTAATATCGAAACAATTGAATGCGAACTCATATATGCAGCACGTTCCAGGCCTGCTTGGTTTTTGTTTTTCGCCTTTTCCTCAGGGCTCGTACATGACGTTCGAGTCGTCGTAGACGAAACAAAAGAACAGCCGTTCAATTGTTTCGGTGCAGATAAGGCCACTCGGATGCTTCAATTATTACGTGACGATTTTGTTATGGTTCGCAGGGAAGATGTTCGTTCATCGGAAATCGATTTTCCAGATTATCGAAAGACGAATTACGATGTACTCTCCATTTCATGGAATATGATATCCATAACTGACAGTTCATTATGTGCTCAGAAATAGCGAGTAGTTCAAATATCTATATGTAAAAATTTATTGTTTGTCCACAACCATTGAATAATATATCCTTTTTTCGATGGCTCTTGAAGGAAAATGACAGCCATTTATCAAGCCCGTGGATAATAGGCGTGTATAATGATTATTATACACTCCATGCATAGATCAAGTGACCATTTCCAGCAATCATAGAGAATGAAGTTCACCATTCTGTCAACTCTTTTGTAGGTTGTTGAAGATGCAGAAGTATTCCAAGTTTACCAATGAAGTCGTGGACAAAGTATAGTATTCAACTCGCATGTTGCTATTACTCACTAGGGTGAGTTGCGGCTCTTGTCGCAAGCTTCACCCTCGTGAGTAACAGCAATCATTATATGCTCATTCTATGTGGAGTAGTGTGCAATTCAATTGCTAAAATGTGTGTATCTGGCAAACGAAACAAGCTAGTGACTTGAAAAGTTTCTTGGTATGTTGCGTGATATTTCTTAAAGCACTTAAAGAATGCCACATTGGTGACTAATTTGGGCAAATTTTTATGATCTTGTCGCCTACAATATGAAATTCAAAAAAAGTCTACTTGTTAAAGGCTATTGATACAACAATTAAATACAGATTTTTCTGTATTAACCTTTACATAATAATATCTTTCGATATTGATTTGATATCTTTCGATATACTTTTATGTCGTCGACGAACTACGTCTTCAATGACAAAATTATTATATCAACTGGCATATAATGATCAAAGTAAAAAACCTTAGAAAAGGGTAAAAAAATGAAATACAACCTAAAAACAATACTAGACACAGTGTTTCATCTTCTATCTTTCGATTTAGAATCATCAGTAGCATTTATTCTATATTATATATCAAAAACTTACCACGTGTTTCAACTAACATTTCACATCAACGGAAATAACCAGATTTAAGTCCATACGCATGCTTGTTAGAATTGTGCATAGAAAACAATAATGCCACAGATTTTACTTAAAACTTTTTCTTTCCTTGACAAATGAAATGCAGTAAAAAAACATTTTCCAAAATCTTTATAACTTCAAAAATTAAATGACAGTTGATATTGACCTTTGAAAACTATAAGTTTTCATTCAAATATTAAATTCAAAAAAAGTCTACTTGTTAAAGGCTATTGATACAACAATTAAATACAGATTTTTCTGTATTAACCTTTACATAATAATATCTTTCGATATTGATTTGATATCTTTCGATATACTTTTATGTCATCGACGAACTACGTCTTCAATGACAAAATTATTATATCAACTGGCATATAATGATCAAAGTAAAAAACCTTAGAAAAGGGTAAAAAAATGAAATACAACCTAAAAACAATACTAGACACAGTGTTTCATCTTCTATCTTTCGATTTAGAATCATCAGTAGCATTTATTCTATATTATATATCAACTACCACTTACCACGTGTTTCAACTAACATTTCACATCAACGGAAATAACCAGATTTAAGTCCATACGCATGCTTGTTAGAATTGTGCATAGAAAACAATAATGCCACAGATTTTACTTAAAACTTTTTCTTTCCTTGACAAATGAAATGCAGTCATTTTGTCATTGAAGACGTAGTTCGTCGACGACATAAAAGTATATCGAAAGATATCAAATCAATATCGAAAGATATTATTATGTAAAGGTTAATACAGAAAAATCTGTATTTAATTGTTGCCTACAATATGGTTGAAAATTTCAATCCTTTCGATTATATCTCGCGTAAATATACTTATTATTTTACTCATATGGTCCAAAGTTCTTCGGAATTCAATATGTGATACAAATATATATTCAATCTCATAGATCTATTCAATTTTTTCTAATTTTATTCTGTGGTTCGATTTTGACGTTTCGAGTAGTTGAAATGTTTCGATGAAATTTATTGTTCTTCTATGTCCATATATGTATTGCTCCGGCGGTCCTAAATATAGTTGGGAATCTCTTCTGTAGCATTAATTCCAGCTATCAGTGTCATCACCGACATGCCGTTCAACAATAAAATTCCAACAACTGGTAAGACAGAGCAGCACTGTCGATCGGGCAGGCGCCTGCTGCAAAAGCATTTTCATTACTCTTGTTGTCACAGAATACGGCGTAAATTCGTCGAAAATCGAGCTGGAACAGGTTTCTCGAAACGGGGTCCTGATGTTCCGAACGAATTAATCAACACCTTCTGCCAGTTTGGGAAATAATTCAATTATTTATCCCCAGTAATTTTTAATGATAGCGTACGGCAATAATTTATAATTTAATTGAAGCGACCTGACTTATCGGCTGATCCACGAAATGAAATTGTTACGCCGTCCAACATTTTGATACCGTGATGAGGTTCATAATTTTATATCGCCTTTTAGCGTTTTATCTGTGAATTTCCTCTCTGAAAGTTATCCAAAAGATCGAAGGTATCTTACTGCAGAAAAAATTTTTTATGGTGCGAATGACATTTATATTCAGCTTTTATATAAAAATTGGACATCCCTGAATGAGTCATAGAACACTGAACATTCTGCGATCATCAAAGACATGGACAAAAATTTCTATAAATAAACTGAATTTCTTTTTTTTCAGGTAAACTCTTCGAGAACTTCAATTTCCACATGCCTTCGACAGAAAGCACACCCCCTAACCAACCACCTACCCCTCCCAGCACTCCTCTCTCACCGAAAGCAACAGACGCGACAAATAAATATACCTCAAATTTCCCAAATATACCTAACCTCACTATTACAAGCTCTAGTCAAAATTCTTCCTCAAAATCGCCCCTTCAGCTGGTGAAGAGGTTCAAGGCTCTTAACGGGGAAAGCAAGGCTTTTCCAAATTTGGAAAGTGGCAGCTCTGGCATGGAGATGAGCGATGATAAGGGAGATAAAGCAACTCAGGTCAACCCAAGGGTGAGTAAAGCTTGACTCTTGTGAATAAAGTACAGAGAAGTGCAGAAACTTATGTGAAGTTGCCGAATCAAATCGTCTCAATCAACTTTTTGACGTTTTACAACCATAGAGTGTTGTAATCATAACCGTAGAGTCTATGGTTTAAAATAATTCGACAGTCGATTCTCAGTGCTACCATCTTCTGCTACTGAACTATAGACTTACAGATTCCATGTCCATAGAAAATAAGGTACGATGTTGAGGTTTGAAAGTGCATGAGCATAACTTATGACTACTCAGATTCGGGATATCTCATTGCTAATGATGGAAAAAAAATTTGAACCCTTCGAATTGTTCTCAAGATTAACGTTTTATAGTCAGGTGAAAGTACCTGAATAATACAAAGTGAGAACGATCGCATTAATAAATAATATTGCCTGAATGTTGATCAATTAATGATAAAATGAAATAAAAGAAACTGTGGCAAAAAACGCCTCCAAAAAATGATTCATTCATGTCGAAACTGGTATCACCACCTCAATTAAAACGATTTCCATGAACGAAAACGTACAACAAAGAAACTGAACAATTTGTAACTGGATCCGAGATAACAATTAACTTACATTGTTCACGACAGGAGAACTATAAGAATTGTGGGAATCAGTACGCAGGTAACTAGATGCCAATTGTAACATCTAATTAAACGCAATTTTTCCCAAAAACGAGAAAAGATCTAATTTGAGATTACGAAAATAATGCAAGCGGCTATGCTACACGAGAATGAATGATTATAAAACGAATTATTAAAGTTATTTTCTTGTGGCTTTGATAATTTATAGAACCAACAATTCTTTTTCACACCAACATCTCAATGTGTTTTTTAATTGTTCCATTTGTTAGGTGGCATTGTTCTCGGGCTTTACAGTTATTTCCATCAGAGGAACCTCAAGTTGAATGCGAGAATTTAGATGTATCAATTATATTCTCGTTATAAAGCGCATATTTTATGTAAATTCATAACGTGCAAGTCTAAAAGGTTGGCAACACTGACGGAAAGAGAGCCCACAGAGTTTCGGTATCGAAAAATATTTCTCCTGAGTTCTAAGCGTAAAATGAATTAATAAGAATTTTTTCCTGCAGGGTATGTTCTCTGGATATTCCTCATCATTTCCCTATGGACAACTCAAGACTGAAAACTCTAGTTCACCGCCTCTGGAACAGAGTCCACTAAACGGTAAGTGCTGAATCGAATTAATGCATTCTTTGTCAATCGCAACAAGGAGATCCTTTCTATGTCTAAAAAATTAACGAAGCCTAAACCACAGAATCGAACGCGCGGCTTCTGATTTCAACAAAAACATATCCTTGAACGTTGATCTTCTTGCGGAATTTTTTTATTACTATGACACCTTCTGTTGTATTTGGGTCAACAACATTTTATCACATAAGTACCAATATTTTCTATTTGGCTAACAAATTCCACAAGAATCTAGAAGTTTCTCACTTTTCAATACATTATGTTGAAATTCCGATGTTCTGTGATCCTAGAAACAGTTTTACCAATCGTGTAAAACCCAATAATTTCAACCAAAAATTTCACCGATCTTTATAGAATTAAATATGGGACATAATTTTCCCTATAAATATTCGAAAGTTCAAATGAATTATACACTAGCTATTACTTCCTGTATTTTGTTATTTTGCGTCATTTAAATAGGTGTTGTTAATTGATGCATCCCACTGAATGTTCCCTTGAAATCACAGAGAATCCGTTCATAGAAAATTACGCTCATAGTTCCTCTTCTACGTTCGACGTGCCAGTTAATTTTAATTGGCCGAGCATCGTTCCCATAGCAATACGCTAAATATATTTATGAAATGATTGAAATTTCCTCATTTGTTCGAGTGAATTGTAAAGAATATAATAAACAGAACAAGCTCGGTCGGGAAATACGAGTCTAAATTGGTCGGTTTCGAACTGTCCGACCAGCATTTTTATACATTCAAATCTGTCATCTTCAATTTAAGGCAATTTGTTCTGTGCCAGCAGCGTCTGTCGACAGGGACCTGATTCGGATTGTTCGGAAACGTGTTTTTTTATTGTACGTTAACGAACGCATCCTTTCAAGATGTCGTTTCTATATTCTGAAACGATTCACACTAGTCGATACGTTTCAGAAAGACATTCAAGATCATCTTCTCATTTATCATATTCTGTAGTTCGCATTGTTGCCAATATTTCGAAAAGAAAAATAGAAGACAGTATCCATAGAGTGTTATGTCATTTCTAGAACAAAAAGATAACGGTATATCTAGAAAAACGATGAATACAAATCGAAATTTATGACTACTAAATTCATATTGAATATAAGAAGGATTAGAGCAGGTAAAATCATTGGAAGTGAAATATGATGGAAATACAAATTCCTCAGCATCAGAATAGGAGGGTTAGTCGTTCTTCCTTCCCCATAAAATAATAATTATCCTCACACGCAGCGGACCTCATAAAATTACAATGTATTTGTACTGGCAATGTACATTTTAACGTTTATTGGGTATTCATTCTTATTTATTTAGTGGCGTATCTCTACATAAATTACAATTACCAACTGATATGCCGTAGTGTAAGACGATTTTGCATCATTTTATAGACTTATAAAACGGGCATTTTCTCAACTCGAAGAATCGATCGATACTTGGAACATTCAACTTGAAATTTGTTGGAATTTTATGGTTTATTCAAGTTGAATTGGATCGAAGAAACGATAAAACCCAAGAGAAAATATGTCGCCAATAAATTCGATTAACATCTTTCTGTTTCGCAGATTTTTATTCTCGATGTCGAATCACTGAGTGCTTACTCTATGACAATAAGTAGGTTTTTTGCAATGTGCTCGAAACATTTGCGTCATAGATATACCTATTCGTCACTGACAATTGAACGAAATTCAGTAGTTTAAACATCCTGTGGAATCCCTCCACGATCGTTTTCCTAGTTGCACGTTTTCAAAACGATCAACTCGCTTATTCGCAAAAGGAAACACTAAATCAGACAAGTGCACCAGCCATAAAGTCAGGCCACAACCATCTGTAAATAGAGAGTAATCAGTACAATTGAGTCAATGAAAATCACCACAGTTCTCTGGTCTCACGACAATTGAACGTCAATTTAGTTCGTTTAGGCCTTTTTATTATTCATAAAATTTCATAAAGTTATTCTGTCATTTCGAGAGCCTGAATAGGCGTTCTGTTTGTTTTTTTCATTGACGTCTGCTCGTCATTGATGTCACGTCAACGAGGACATTAGACGTCAATTCAAGAAATGCGGAAACGATGTAATCATAACAAGTCGGAACGTATTCGTTACTTTTCTCTGTGTTTTTGAATCGTTCAATAGACGACTTCGGCCCAAGTTGCCAACCCACAATTTACCTAGCAAGTTTACTTTCACTGGGGAACGGGAATTTCAGGATAAATTCGACATGATAAGGTTCGCATTATTTATAAATATCCGTAAAACATGCCTCGGCTCTTCAAACCAGATAATTCCTTCCAAATATAGGTTTTTGTTAAGATCGTCCCCGATTGGCTGAAATTTAAGTTGGGATTCCTGATTTCATGCAAACAGTGTCAATTTTCATAGGATACGTTCCAAAAATCAACTCTGTTGTTTCGGTTGCCGATTTTCCGCTCCGTAAATATGAAATATTCGGATGGTTCCTGGAACAAGCGCGTGAAAAAGGTTATTTACGGAATCTGGTTGATGAAAATGCGGTCGATTTACTGTCACCAGAACGATTTTCTATGGTAAATATCCATAGCATAGAACAATCTATGTTCACTTAGGTTTGTTTTGGTTCCGAGTTCAGAACCACAGACTGTTGGTCTATGCTAGAACCTTCCCGAACAGATCTGAACTCGGAACCAAAACAAACCTAAGTGAACATAGATTGTTCTATGCTATGGATATTTACCATAGAAAATCGTTCTGATGACAGAGAATCGACCGCATTTTCATCAACCAGATTCCGTAAATAACCTTTTTCACGCGCTTGTTCCAGGAACCATCCGAATATTTCATATTTACAGAGCAGAAAATCGGCAAATGAAACAACAGAGTTGATTTTCGGAACGTATCCTATGAATTGAATTGACACTGACACTTAAATTTCAGGCAATCGGGGACGATCTTAACAAAAACCTATATTTGGAAGGAATTATCTGGTTTGAAGAGCCGAGGCATGTTTTACGGTTATTTATAAATAATGCGAACCTTATCATGTCGAATTCGTCCTGAAATTCCCGTTCCCCAGTGAAAGTAAACTTGCTAAGTAAATTGTGGGTTGGCAACTTGGGCCGAAGTCGTCTATTTGTGACGGAGTGGAAGAGGGAAAACTGTCAAAGATGTATAACACGGTATAGAAAATAATCATCTGAGATGACGGTAAAGGTTGGGAACACTGTTCAGCGTGAATTATGGCTATAAGCTCCCAGATGTCGACGAGGGACTATGTTTTTTCGTTGGAAATGCGGAAAATATGAGACAGATTTGAAATACCTTTTAATGCGTCAGTTACAAACTGTGCTCACTTTGTAACGTTGCATTTTCCGGCATAGTCAGCGGTTTGAATGTCCGTAATTACAGCGGCACGTGACCAAAGTTAATCAAGAACGAAATAATGACTTGGCAGCGACATTCTAGAAACAATTGTCCGTTGTTTCTGACGCAAAAAGACCGAGAAAAGCTGGAGAAACGGCGAAAGATCCTCTAAGATGTAACGTAATACGCTGGACGGTTAATAAATTTCGTATATTAATACGGATCCAGGCATCGGCCGACAAGGGAGTCGACTGTCATTTGTTTGGGCATTATTTCTGTCGCGGACATTACGGCAGATATACGGCGAAACAAATGAATCACGACCGAGGCGGCGGGGACTTACACAATATCTCCGGTGAGAGAAGCGAAGTTTCGGAAAACCGAAAATAGACGCGTTCCCGCGATAGTTTTCTACGCTCGGAGACAATGACGGGGAAAAGCAGATCGGATCGGGTATAGGAAATGACATTGTTTCGGACGGCGAGCAGGATCGGACCGGCGAGGCCAAATTCACCAAGAAGAAGATTGTTGTCGTTTCTACTCTATGATAGGATCTTATCACAACACGGGCACTGCATCTCTGTGTCTATGAGATGAGATGAGATGAGAAATGGGACCCTATTCTTGAATGTGATGGTATGAACGTTCTCTATCGTTGCATCAAAAATCCACCGCGCTTCCTTGATAACAGCGTCGACACGCCTATTTTCCCCCATCCCCGATTCAAGAATAGGGACCCTGGACTACGTTAGAGCTATAAACATAGAGACATAGATTGCGCAACAACCCCAAAACTTTGGTTCCCCTATAATTCATAAAAACACTGCAAATTTTACACAAAGGTTTATTATTTTCTTAGTTAAATAACCCAATATACCATTGATAACTTGAACAACTTAGAACCGAATGCTATGATTCATTTTCGACATTACCACCACTTGTCGGAAATGATCCGGGTAAATTTTTTTAGGTTTAGTTATGCAACAGTAATCAACGTTTAAAATTTCATGAAAATTGGGTGATAAGTTTTTGAGAAATAATTTTTTTTCCCCCCAACCCCCAATTAGGAGCCCTTAGGGTACACCGATCCTGCTAAAAAGCTTGGAGGATCAACCCCTAGTGACACACGATTTTTCCACCAAGTTTCAAGGATTTCCGTTTAGTACTTCCAGAGAAAAGCCCCGGACAACGGACGGCGGACGGACGGATTTTTTTTTATTCGTTTATTCAAATCTACATACTCCAAAACGTAAACTGTCAAATTTTCAGTGGGGCTTAAAATTTTTTTTTGGTTGGTCGATCACTAAGGTTTATTATTTGATTTTAAAAAGAAGATATGTAAATTCTGTTATCCTCTGTCTTGTTGTATATACTTCAGAAGGTGATGGTGTCGTGTCTTTTTTAAGGGAAGGCGCAGTCTATGTCTTCGGTCTACGATGGGGAAGTTTCATAGCCAAAGAGACACGCAGACCTCTATTACCATTATCCACCTTATCAACTATTTTTAACTTTGAGTTTGTTTCAAACCAAAATGTCAAAGAGCAAAACCGAAATAAAGAAATCTCATAGCTCTCCTTATCTATGAGATTTACCATATTATGTCAAAGAATAAATCAGAAACCTTCATATAGAGAAAGATACCTCTAAGCTCACATCTCTACGAGACTCACAAGCTTACCATCAAAGACATAGAGAGATAGACTACGCAGTAGCTTACAACCGATCATCTGTGGAAAGAGACCAACATAATATCTCCTCCTTTAGATAGTGGAGGTAAGAGTTAGGCTTGTTATTCTCTGTCTCCCTGGATCTACGTGGAGGTATTGACATAGAGGCATGAACTACGCAATATCTTCAGGAACTTGGTTACCTCCATGATGTAAAAAACATGGTGTGCTAATCTGCTGAATGAGTGACGTCAGCAAGTTGTAAATACAAGGAATTATATATTCTATGCTTTGAATTAACATGCGAATTCATAGAACAGAATATATAATTCCTTGTATTTTCAACTTGCTGACGTCGCTTATTTTGCTGATGAGCTCACCATGTTTTTTACATCATGGTCACCTCTACTGAGAGACAAACAAATTCCCCATCATAGACTATAAAGCTACCTTTTGTGCTAGGAAGATTCCGGTGTTTGGGTGATCGGAAATTCTTCCCTATTGGCCGACGACGATCACGTGACCGTCGTCGACCAATAGGGTGAATCTCCGATTCCCCAAATACCCGAATCTCCCTCGCACTAAAGGCCCTTTAATTGGAAAAGAGAGATGAAATATATGTTGTCTATGGATACTACCAAGATGCATCTATGACGCTACCTATCCACCATAGAGACCCGGAATATAGAATTTCGTTCTGTCGTTATCACGGTATATTAACCTCACAAAGTTGAACATATCTAAGAAGAGAATAAAGCATACTTTCGTTATTTCGCGACTTCCATATCTATGTTCTAGTAAATTTTCAGCTCCATTAATCTTATATTTATGGCGACAATCTATTCTGTGTTGTTGGCGGTTCAGACGGTAGGTTTTATAACCTCAAAGACATTGATCAAAAAACCAGTTAAATGTCATCAACTAGATTCTTCTTCTTGTCCTGATTTAACAGCATGAGCTCTCTTTCAAGTGAGTTGAATAAGTTAAAGATCGAGTCACACAAATTCCAAACACTATTCAACAGGTATAAATGGAACCATCAAGTTATGCACATCCTCATCTTTAATCAGCCGTAGGAAGTTCAAATCAAGATAAAGCCTCGAAAATGCTGTCTGATCCACACCTGGAACATCTCTCTCTAAACGAAATGAGTACGAACTAGAAATACGTATCGCGAAGTGTTAATACAACTAATTAGAATTACCAGGGTATTTATTAAAGCGGTTCTATTTTCAATACGACGAAAACGCAAGTTGGAAATTTTTGTGCGACTCGAAATCCTAGACGGCGAATGCCAAAAATTTGGCATTTGAAATTTAAAAATCGGAACTTTGCTTTGGCTTGCTTCAGACATTTTCTCGTCTTTAATTAGATTAAGAGAAGATTCATTGCTCCGGTTGGCATTTCTAATTAAATTGAGGAAAAGGTTAGAATCCATCCTGAGGACAGGTCCTTACTCCCAGAAATACAACTAGGAATGCGCTTTTCGTCTTTGTTGAAGTTCCTGATGATTTTGACCAAATGTCTGCTAATTACGAGTTATTTGCCAATAATGGTCTGAAACGACGAGGTTTGACTCACTGATGGAGAATCCGATGTCAAATTCAATTCGTCCGGCCTGCTGTTGCCTCGACAACTTTCGAACAGAACAAGCTAGCGATTTGAAACTTGAAGGGTCGATTGCGTTATCGAAATGCAACGGTACACTTTGTAGATGAGCTGAATCGATCGAATGGTTTAGAAATTGTGCCTATGTCAAGTTAACCGGTTATCTCAGCAATATCTCAAACATTTCTGATGCTATCAGATTGAAACCTTCCAATCAGTCGGAAAGTACCGACGCGCAATTAAGTGCAAAATTTCGTGAGAATTGTCCGTGAAATAATTTCAGAAAAAAATGATGAAATTCGGCACAGACTTGAACGTTTATAGTTCACCAAAGTTCAGTCCTAACTCATTAATATTATCGGAAATATTGTGAAGTATATGTCAATTTTCACACCTGATTTCGCGTCATTCTATGTTCGAATTTTTTCTCATCCAAACTTCAACTGACATCCAGTAAAGATCTTGTTTGTCGGAACAAGTGCCTATAACTCCGAAACTATTCGACCGATTTGGCCCATTAACGAACTCAACCGCGGCATTCCCATGCGCGACCTACCCTGGAAGTTTCAAGTTGCTAGCTCGCTTCGTTCGACAGTTATCGTGTCCTCGGCCGGCCGGACAGAATCGATTTTGACACCGGATTTGTCATCAGTGAGTCCAACTTAATCGATTGAGACCATTTTCGGCTCAATCATCCAAAATTACAGACATTTGGACAAAACGATAGCACGCTGTTCCCCTAGAACATGCGCGCAAAAAGATCTTCATTTATATCTATGATCTTCCACGTGGAGTAAAATGAATTAGCAACTGTCAAACGTCATCGATGACTTGTCGTCTTCTGTCAACTTAACATGGACATTTCAATTGCTTATTTCTGTGATACCTCTAGTAGGAATCCACGCTTATAAGTCGTCAAGTCAACTCTCCCGTATTGTTCGCCAGAGCATCGAGAAGGACGCGGCATAAACGCAAACCACTGAATAATAAAATCTCCACTCATTTACCGTGAAAAATTGCCATTCCGAGAATGTTCGTTATAGGTCGCGACTTTCTTTTTTATGGCAATAAAAGTCCACCCGAGGCATTCATATGTGCAAATTCCATATTTCCATGCCGTCTACGATTTTTACGCATGTCGATCGCCTTTTTCGCCGACAGTTAATTCGACTTTCGTCCGAGCACAATAGCGCTGCGCTCGCTGCCAATTGTTCGGATTGTTCTTTTTGCGTTTTGACAGCGAGAAGCCCATAAAAATACGAACGTTTCGCGGAAAGGCCGGAACGTGATAGTCTGGGAACCTTGAGGTCCATTCCAGAAACATAGAATTATCGTAATGCGCAGACTACAATGGGATTAGGTCAAAACTTCGATGTTCTCATGTACGAACAAATTTGCTAGCACATTCATAAGAATGAATTAAATATCAAATCATGAGGTATTTAAGGTTTGTTCGTTGTTCCTGCATAAAAATGTCATTGGACATCACACTCTAGTCCTCTTTTTGTCACTGTTGTACAGATGTGTGCAGTTCAAGCTGTTCGCTGATTCTGTGCAAATCAAAGATGGCTCTTCTATGCCCTTTCGTTTTCGCAAATAGCGATAAGTCTTCGACTTCTAGGTTATGTATATTACCGTTGCTAGAAATTACCCAATCTTTGAATAGACGACTTCGGTCCAAGTTGCCAACCCACAATTTTCTTCAGAAATTTACTATCACTGGGGAACGGGAATTTCAGAACAAATTCGACATGATAAGGTTCGTGTTACTTATAAATATCCGTAAAAGATGACTTGGCTCCCCAAACAAGATAATTCCTTCCAAATATAGGGTTTTGTCAAGATCATCTCTGATTGGCTGAAATTTAAGTTGGGATTCTTGATTTCATGTTAATAGTGTCCAATTTATATAGAATTTGTTCCGCAAATCAACTTGGTTATTTCGGTTGCCGGTTCTCCATTCCGTAAATATGAAATATTCGGTTGGTTCCTGAAAAAAAAGTTAATTACGGAATTTGATTGATGAAAAAACGTTATTTCTGTCACCAGAACCATAGTCAATGTTCTATGGTAACATATCCATAGCATAGAACAATCTGTATTTACTTTATGGTCCATAGAACATAGAAGAGGCAACAATCAACAATGGAAAAAATTACTTTGTATGGTCTGTGGATCATAAGGTAAATAAAGATTGTTCTATGCTATGGATATGTTACCATAGAACATTGATTGTCGTTCTGGTGCATAGACTGAATATGTCTATGTTCTGGTGAAAAAAAGATTGCTTTTTCATGAATCAAATTCCGTAATTAACATTTTTTTCGGGAACCAACCGAATATTTTATATTTACAGAACGGAAAACCGGCTACCGAAATAACCCTGTTGATTCGCGGAACATATCTTTCATAAACTTGACACTATTAACATGAAATCAGGAATCCCAACTTGAATTTCAGCCTAATAAAAACCTATATTTGGAAGGAATTATCTCGTTTGAGGAGCCGAGGCATCTTTTACGGGTATTTATAAATAACGCGGACCCTATCATGTCGAATTTGTCCTGAAATTCCCGTTGCCCCGTGATAGTAAATTTGTGAAGAAAATTGTGGGTGGGCAACTTGGGCCGAAGTCGTCTATTGTCATGTAGTTTGATACGTCATCATTTTAAAAACGATCACAGAACAGCAAATGAGCACACTATGTTTTACTTACATCAGGATTACCATGATCTTTCGACCATAATAAAAGCCTGAAATACTTTTTCGAAGTCATAGTTTACAATATTAAAATTAAGCAATTATGATTATCAGTCGAATAGATCCTTGAAACAACCTGAATCAGTTATATTCCTTCGAACTTCTTGTATAACTCATAGGGCCGTATTTATAGTTGTTCCTTGAGGCTTCCTTACTGAAGGCCGCCTTGAATTGGCTTTTCTATGTTTCTATGCATACAAACTTGTAATTGTTTGCATAGAAAAGCAAATTCAAGGCGGCCTTCAGTAAGGAAGCCTCAAGGAACAACTATAAATACGGCCCATACTGAGTTGCTATAAAAAAATCACAGTATGAAATCGAAGATCAGTGATAAAACATAGGCCTCACCATAGACCACTGAGAACTCTATGTAAATTGGAATAACCTAGCTACGGCCGAGTTTTTTAATTCACCAAAATGGTGTGGTGGAAGTGTGATGGACCTACCAAATCGTTTTTTTATTGTTGTTTGAATGACGTAAATGTCAAATTATCTAGTCCAACATCTACCACTTATGTTCTATGTCCACCACACTCCACCACAATCACACCAGTTTGGTGAATTAAAAAACGGGCCTACCATCTCTCGACCTTAGAAACTCATAATGTACAATCCGATTAATATATGAGAAAATATAGGTTAAAAACGATTAGAGTCAGTCATATTCTTTCGAACAAAAGTATGATAATCGAAACAAGCCGACGGAGAATCACAATATATTTCAATATCCTCTCCTGCCATCCTAATCCAAACCACCTCCCGATGAACACAGAATCGAATCTGAATAGCGAGTCTCAATAGAATAAACGCTTAATAAAAGAACGCGATATATCCGAAAGGAATATGTTAGAAATTCAAAGGCCAACGAAGTGAATCGTAACGATCGAAGAGCCCCTTGATTGCCGACCGAGTTTGGAATAAAAAGCCCTCAGAGATCGACGACGAATAAAGGCCAACTTCGGAAGAAGAAGAAAAATAAAACGAGAGCTCCAGTTCAATAACGAATAAATAAAAAGTTAAATGAAATATGATTTCACATAAATGAAATTCCGGTCACCGTCGATGAAGAGCGGCAAAGCAGCCTTAGCGATGGGGAAATATCGATGAATGTTTATTTTTATTTGACGAACTGGCCACCATAGAATTTACATTCTTTTTCTTTGAACGTTTGAAACTCAAGTTCTCAAATTCGTGGTATTCAAATGTCTGAACATCCACCTATTACTTTAAAATTCAATTTTTATTAAATGTAGTTTATCCCTTTTTTCCACACATCTATATAGAAACGCATGCCATCGTTTTCGTGTACATATTTGTCACTTTCCATTGTCTATGATGGATTCTACTGAACATTCGAATTCAGTTCCAACTTTCAAGAATTTATCCGTATTTATCCGAAGGATATATAGCTTTTGCAGGCAGACTGACATATTGGTGTGATCCATCCTCATTTTACAATCAAGTTCATTTTCAATTTCAGAACTTTTCCTCGATAACTCATAGGAACGTGAATTTTTGAATCAAGCTGAAACCATTGCACAAATAAAAAGACCCATCGCGCATCGATGCTGCACTCTGTGCCGCTCCCCAGCGATGCTGATTCCTCTCCGACCGATTTGGGAGTGGTAAAATATTTGGAAAGATTTTTAAATCAAAAATCTCTCGTTTTCTGCGCTCCTTTTATTATAACATCTTCGATTTCTCGTAACCCGAGCGTCTCGCAGCGACAGCTCAACATTTTTAGGTGTATTTAGCACGAAAAGAAACTCCGAATGTGGCCAAAAAGAAGATAAAATGCCTTGGTAAACTCGTTTGTCCGTATCCAGAAGTGGCAATGTAAAAACTGCAGAAAGATCGTAAATTCGGGAATTATCACTGCTAGCTTACGGTCAACTCGCTCGCTCGAACAGGAAAAATGAAATTTTACGAGAACATGGGCGTCGATGCACGCTTTCGGAACGCAGTGAATTTTTTGGAATTTGTTATCTGAAGCGCATGGATCATATAGACATTAATATTCTATGCATTATAAAGACACATTCATAGAAGTTTATTACTCTGCTCACAAATGAACCAAAGACTTAGGTATGTGTCTATGACTGTACTCATAGAAAATTGAAGTGAATTGAAGAAACATAGAAATAAGAAGTAGAACACAATTAACATTGATTCCAACAAGGTTGATATTTTCCATAAATCTAACAGATTGAAAGACGGATTTCGAATCATATACCACAATAACGATCAAAATCAGTTTCCACTCAGTAGCAACACTTCTTTCCATCGCATATCAATTTTTCAAGCCCGCGTTAATAATCTGGAATTGCATTTATGTCATATTCGAAGAAATAAAAATGTTCAGTGATCGATCAGGCAATAATCGACCTAGATCCTAAAAGATCCCGATATTTACCCACAAATTTCTCAACGTCTCCAAGAAAAAGCATTAATTTAACATCGAGTAATAAAATTCCAAATTGGTAGTGATTATTTTAACAACCAGCCTTTAATATGGACGAATCAAGAAATATGTGTGATATATAATTCAAATTTATTCAAATTGCATTATAATTAGTGAAAAACACGAAAGACCGTGTTTTTTTTTCTCTCACGAAAATTATAAAACGAGAATATAAAATTCCTAATATATTCTATAATTTCATAGTTATCTCTTCTTGTCTTCTTTTATGTCCTCCTACTTTGAATTAATTTATTTTTTCCTCGGAAACTCTATGATCTATTATCAACCAAATGATCAGTTTTCCGTTTTCTACTACTTTGAGTCACTTTATTTCTTTCACCAAGGGTTCACGACAAATATAAACTTAAAATCTACTATTTAATGATCATTGGAGTCAAATTTTAAATGAGCTTTTATGTTTTCCATCAAATAAATCATTTCGGTCTTGAACCAGTTTCTAATTCACGGATACTTTTGGCTTCTCATCCACGTTTCGGACACAATGTTTCCCCCGTAGAGAAACATTTCGTTGCTATAAGTTACTGTGCGTAGGGTGTAGTTGCCTTAAGGGTACATAACTTCAAATGAAAATATATACGGATTATCTGTTTTCAATTAATAGCTTGCCTCTTCAATGCATTTTCAATAATTTTAAATTGGCAACATTGAAATTTGACAATCAGATACATGTCTGTAGAATACTCTGTGCATCTTGAGCACGATGTTCCAATGGAAAAAAAACAAGTGAAAGCATTTCGTGGGACTGAAAATCACTTCATCTTGAAGTAATTAAGCCCGTAACGCTCCAAATTATGAAAAAGAAGCACAGAACGAGAGCAGACAGCACAAAAACGAACGGATGTATGCCTCTGTTAAAGCGTTCTTCGGTGTATGTTTCTGGAATCGAGAGAACTGTGAATAACGATCCTGCAATAATTGAATCTCAAAGCTACTCTCTGTTTTTGTAATTATTCCACTCACTTGCTCAATCTCCAAGTCTTTTAATTTCCGTTTCTCAAGGTCTATTATACTTCCAGCCATCTGGATGGAGAATTATGTGGAATTTATCTTGTTTCAGGACTATCATTTACTTTTCCCATAACTTGAAAGATGTGTTGTAAGGAAGAACATGAGTTCGTATTTCGGTTTCCAACATTAATTATTCCGAAATTTTATCACTGGATTTGGAACACAAAATAAACTACGACACTCCAAAAATTGAAGATTACCTTTTGAGTCTTTGACATGATGTATATGGTCATGATGTAAAAAACATCGTCACGTCATCATTGGTAAATCGATCACAGATGAGCAGATGAACACGCCATGCTTTACTTACATCATGTATATAGTCGGCTCATCTACTCATCTGTGACCGTACGTACACATGATGACGTATTAAAACTATATGAAAATTCAAAGCACAGAATATATATTTCCTTGAATGTTCATCTTGCTGACGTCACATTTTTTGCACATGAGCACACCATGTTTTTTACATCATGGTCCTTGTCTAGTGTTATCTCCCATCCATTTCTAGGCCTATGCTCAGAATTATTTATGTCATAGATTCAAAGACATGGATACTCTATGTTTATGCATCTTGTTAGTACGTTTATGCATCTTGTTAGTATCTATGCTTAAACATAGAGAACTTTCTTCGAATTGACTTCGCAGATCAATATTTCTTCGTAAAACATCAGAATATAAATCGAGTGTCAATGAATGGAACTGTTGGAGAATGTCCAATTTTCAGTAGTTCCTCTATAACTCAACTTGTTGAATCGTCCAGAAAGAATGTCTAGAATGTTATTCGTTTTCCCTCGGGAACATAACCCTTTGTCATATTCGAATAACCGTAAAGCTGTAACAAATTGCTGAACAGGCGTTCAAAAACGGAATCCCGACGTGGCCGTCAGTATTGTTTCGTCGAAAATTTAAATTAGAAAATAACTGAACTCATTATTACGTTAAAAACTGAAAATAAACGAGATTCCAAAATGTTTCCGCGCAGTTGAAAAATGACGTACTTTATCTTACCGTACGTCAAAGGAATTTCCAACGGATCATCGCCACTTTTAAATAAAAACCTGGATTTCGACTGTTCCGATGTTCATTCGGGCTTCACGCAGACGAAAATATATACAGGCTGACCACTGGACTAGACATTCCTCGTATTCTGATGAAATTGAGGTTTTTGGGAACGTTATTGCATTTGTACGCTCTGTGCTAGATGCATCGTATATATTCTATGGATTTTGGCTCTTTTGTTCAGGTGTGGAACTCTTATTACAAGAACTTTGTGGTTTTCCATCTCTATTTACGACCATTCAACCATAGAGGTAAAAACGCAATTTTGACAAGAAAACGGCTGCGTTCGGAATATCATCATTGTAGAACTCCTAATCATGATGTAAGCAAAACATCGTGTGCTCATCTGTGATCGTTTTACCAATGATGACGTCACATTTTTCATTCAAATTCAAAGCACAGAATATATATTTTCTTGTATTTTAATCTTGCTGACGTCACTTTTTTTTCAGATGAGCACACCATGTTTTTTACATTATGCTCCTACTATTCATTGAATTTGAAAGAAGTTTTTCCTCAAAAATCATCGACTTTTTTTATAAACAGTCACCTCACACCAGTTGCTTACTCCGTTCAGAAATATATCCACACATAATTGCCGATTACCGAGTAACACGATCGAGGTAAATCTGTTATTGATCGAGCCAATCAAGTTAATTGGAGCAAATTAATTCACTGTCCTTCCGTCTGTCCGAAGCAAGTGATTTATTTATATACATAGCCAGGAATTCAGAAGAGGCGACGAAAACAAAACTATAAACAGCAATATCGTGTTTTTTTTTCTACCGTGATCGACAGTTTTTGCGACCGTGTTCATGCCCGCTCCGTATAAATTGATTAATTCAATTTGAATCGATTTGTTAACCAATTTAGAACGAATTCATTGTGTCTTCATTTGGCTATTTCAGTACACAGTTGAAAAAATCTGTACTCGTTCTTGTTCTGATGTTTTTGATTGAAATCGTCAATCGACTGAAAAAAGGCAGACTGAAAACACGGGAGTTGTTCAGTAAGATTTGGTGGTATTCGAGAATGGCAGATTTTAAAGCAGAATTTCAAATTGAGCCAAAAATTCCAGAGTAACAACCGGTTTCACAAAACATTGATTGCCAGATCAAGGGCTTGATTGTCAGTCAACAGTAAACTCTGTGCTCGATTTCAGTTCATTTTCAACCCAACCATCGAATGCAAACCTTAATCAACGACTTAATCAGAAGTCGAAAGTCTTGTGAAACCCACAGTTAAAATTTCACATGATCGATTTGTTAGAGCAATTAGACCCAAACTTCGGTAATCCTTTTTCTCTACTCTCAAGGTTAGGTGAGCCACCCAGCTGGTATCTTGAACAAAATCAATCAAAACTGTTGGCGTAAAACGTATCGAACCTTCTAATCCATCATCTGTCCGTTGAAAGAACAATATTTTGGATAAACTCCCCCGAGGGGACAGCTCCAATTCCTAACCCATTTTTAAAATCCCCGCTTTATAATCGGGCACCTCTATTGACTCAAAAGCTCACGCTGAAAACTGAAATTAGTTTCCGTCTAGATCGGACATTATTAAAAAAATCGGTAGTGGAAACCCTTCAACAATAGACCGACCCCTTTGAATAGGGGCACCCCTATAGCATAAAATTTAAGCCATATTTAAAATAACCCTTATGTCTAAATATAAATACTACTTTAAAATCTAGTTTTATAGAAGAATCGACGAGTTGCGTATTACACACATGAGCGGAATCTAGAAGGCTTTGACGCAACTGGGAAACTGCATTGGGGTACAGGCGTCCAGTTGCGCATACGCGCGCATCTCAATCATTGCCGTGGATGAATCGTCTGGGTCGCTGTACAAATCCTTGTATTCCGACGACATAAAGGGTTGAAGATACTTTTGTGTGTGTTGCTCCCTCTTTTTAGTGGAAATTCAGAAATTCTATACCCTTTTATTTTGGTACGACTGGCTCAGTTTTTTATTATATTTAAATTAAACACGTGCAAACACGGTGGGTTGGTATCGGGAGAGAGGATTGTTGGCTCATAAAGGATTCTTTGGAGGATTTGCGAGGCGATTTTTATCTGGATCCTTCGTCGTTTTCGGGATGGTTGATTTGGTTTAATCTTTCATTCGATAATCCTCAGAGTATTATTTTTCAAAAAGTCACACGCATGTTATCAGGAACAACTGTTTGTTTTGAGGCGCTTGTTTCTTCAAAGAAAAACAATTTTATGAAATTTTTTCAGGATTGTATGATGAAATTCAGTTCTTGATTGTTAAATGATAGTTCGAAAATTCGTGCTAAATCGAATTAAAATCTTGGGACTAGTTTCTGAGATGTTGGTGCTTTAAAACCACCTACTAATTTCTTTACCTCGGTTCGATTGGTATTTTTAATTTTCAACAGAAAAATTCTGTTGAATAATTTCAAATCTATTAGGCAAGTTTTGCTGATAAAGAAATCCTTCTTTTGTCTTGAAAGAAGGAATTTTTTATTCTGGTTCAGATAGACATAAATGAATTTGATCACGAAGTCTCCACAGGTATCGTGATCCTTTAGGATGTTTTGGCATACTCGGCTCAGCATTCTGACATTCAATCATAATAAGAGCGACCACACAAAAACTGAAAAATTCTAAAAAAGCATTTCTTTTCCCAATTTTTTCGAAAAATCCATGTCGGGTCGAAATGAAATTCGAAAATCTGTTATTGAATGTTGATCCGTTTCGAATTTCATGGGAATCTTTTGGATAGTTTCTGAAGAATAATGTTATCAGCAAAAATCGAGAAAAATTCTGAAAAAAAATATTTTTTCTAATGAAAGGGTCCTCACAAAATTCTGTATGAAATTGATCATATTCTACTAATATCGGGGTTTCAATCTGATCAAGTCAGAATTCTTTGAGATATTCAGGAAATAATTAATTAATTCAAATAATTAATTTTGAATAGGAAGTATGATACATCGTATGAAAGGTCTTGTCATTCTATATTCAGAAATGTTTATTTTTATGTTTATTGGAAAATCAAAAAAAAAAAATCACGTGATACGCGAAACTTGGTGCAATATCGAAAACTAAAATGTGGTACAAAATGAAGCAAAGAAATTATGAATGTTGATGAAGTAGATATGGATATCCAAAGTGTTCACTCCATTAACATTCATTATTTCGTTGCTACAAATGACAATGACATGTTGATCAGTTAGATATCCGAAGTTTTCACCTCATCAACACTCATAATTTTTTTTGCTACATTTTATATTGAATTTTTTTTTTTAATACAATACAAAATGTATAATATTTCAGTATATCAATTAATTAATTAATACTTTTATTATAATCTAGTTTTTTTAATGTAATACAAAATGTAGCAAAACAATCATCAATATTTATAATTTTTCTGCTGTATTATGTATAACATTTTAGTTTTTTATGTAGCGAAAAAATCATGAATGTTAGTGAAGTAAAGGTTCAAAGTGTTCAGATTGACATTCATCATTTGTTTGCTAAATCTTTTATTAGATTTTTGTATTTGACATTGTATCAAATTTCTCTTGATTTAATTCTTTTCTGTTTTGATTTATGCAATCATTGCTGGTTTTACCTGTCTTTCGAAGGGAGTTCAAGGTGGGGTTCGCATTTTACGAAGAAGAATGAACATTTAAAGTTTTAATTTGACGTGTTTCGGGATTTTCCATAAATATTTACAGTAACCAAGAAAATGAATTTAATCCGTTTGGCTTTTTCACACTGTATAGTCGGCTATAAAGCTCACGAAAAGTAACACATTCACATTGTTGTATATGCTTCCAGTTACACATGAATCATACGGAGAGATAATCCACAAATCATCAAAAACATCACAACCTTCTACGAGTGGTCCTCATCCCGCATAAAACATAGCAGGCTGCGTGGGCTTGCCATGTATTCATGAACGCTTAAACAGATTTTCAAGAGGGCCATTTATGATTCACAGCAACGCATGATTCCGCATGAAATATCTGGATTTGAAATAATAAAAATCTACGGAACACTTGTACAAACAACGAGAAGGAAAGAAAGAGTGAAAAAAAGAGGTTCGCCTGTGTACGAGCGAGCTCATTGAACTTTTGGTTCATATTCAATTTTGACCCTTTTTATAAACATCTGGACTCTTGAGTGATGCAGACGTTTTGATGGTTATTGCGTCATGGATGTGGGAATGGGGAATGAGAGAGCCATTATGGATTTATGAGAGTGTGAATTGAATTTGATTTTGGTTCGTTATTCTCGATAATGAATCTTAGAAATAGAGCGATTGGGGGTGATTTAATTAAGAACTTGAGAACATATTTGAGATCTACAGAATGTTGCGCACGTTCTAGGAATCTGCGTGCTATCTCTTTGTTCAATTGGCTGTGATTTTCGATTTTTTTCCGAAAATGATATGAAACCACTAGGTTGGACTTCCTTATGACGGATCCGATGTTAAAATCGATTCTATCCGTCCCACCTAAGGAATGATCACGTGAGAACGAGAAATCCTATCGACTTGAAACTTTCAGAGTAGATTGCATTTCGAAATGCGACTGTCGAGTTCGTTAATGAACCAAATCGGCCGAACAGTTTCGGAGTTATAATCATATGAAATTTTGTGGTTGTTTCCCTGATATTTCAGGAAATACTTGATCGATTGGATTGGAACATGGCAGTTAATTGAAGCCTTATGACGCGCAGCTTTTTGCGAAATTCTATTAAGATCGTATGGTTGAAAAATTTTGAAAAAAATTGAAAAAAATATTATTTTCGGAAACTATTCCCCAGGTTTCGTAAGGAAATTGCAGGGACCTTAATCCTTATATTTCAAAACAGTGTAACAAATTTTAGGTCGATCTGATTATAGTGTTATTGAGAAAAAAATGTGTGAAATTTCATGATTTTTCCTCGGTATTGCTATTATTGTTCTATTAAATACTAGATTTCAATTCGTTCTCAACTTTATTTTCGGAAGTATTTAGAAAATAAAATTACGAATGGGTATATCTGCGGAACCATTGGGTGGATTTTACTGATTCTCGAATTCGGCCTCCGTTATCAGGGTCCAAACCTACTCTACAAATATTGTGTGTTCAAACAAAATATCCATTCAAAATTTAATTTTTGCAATATTCCCAAATATATACACTGCGCAAAAAAATTAACGCACATTCTGAAAATCTCAATTTTAATGAAAGTTAACTCTATATTGACCTTATAACTTATTTTTTATGTTCTCTCGGGAAGGTTTTGAACGAAACAAGAAACATTACATGGAAGAAAAATTCAGGATTTCACCGAATCTTATGTGAAAGAAGAGAAATGAACAATTTTCAAAATACTGAAATGCTGATAAGTGATTCAATACTTGGTATTTCCACCCCTTGCGTTAATTACAGCTCGGCAACGACGGTTCATACTTAAAATGTTCTGATCCAATCCTTCCCAGATTTCTCCGAGTTGGATTCCTAAGTCATTAAGAGTAGCTGGATGATTTTCTGAACTTCTCAGCCTTCTATTGAGGTGGTCCCAAACCTGCTCAATCGGATTGAGATCTGGACTTCTTGCTGGCCATTCCATTCGAGAGACTTCAACCTCTTCAGTTGTAGAATAAATTTGAGATTTCCATAATGTGCGTTAATTTTTTTGCGCAGTGTAGATTAGATCAAATTGAAATCCAGTACACAATTGAAAAATGATATCTTTATGAATCTTGCAGAATATTAAAATGAAATCGCCAAGTCTTTCCATCTGGAAGTAAATCTGCTGTTAGCGGGGTTAATTCAAGAAAAGATGACCGCTTTGGTAAGACACTTTGAAACATGCGTGCCAGAGCTGCTGACTTCACATCAGTGCTTTCTGAAAAAATTTTTCAGAAAAATGTTCTAGTTTGGCAATAACTTTCAGAAGAAACTACTTAGAGACTCGATATTTGTTGGGGAGGTTTGTAGTTTGCTTTCAAGAAGGTGGAATTCGTGAATAAGTAATCTGCCCATTATTTTGTACCAAATTTGAAACTCATTTCTCCCAATCTGGTAATTGAAATCTAATATTTGGTTGAAATTTTACGGCTTGTACACAAATCTCCTGTTGCCCTTTAAAACTGGTTACTGAGTTTCAATTCGTTCATCCTGGTATTATGGAATTATTCAAATACAAAAAATTCTACATGTGCGAGGTTAACCTAATCGTTCGAGATCCTTTTCAGCTCAAAATTTGTAAAAACTATGCCATTCGGGTGAAATTATCGCGTCCACAAAAAGAAAGATGTTTCAAAAATTATTGAACTGAAATATTATGTTATCCATTATAGCTTGATAAGAGTGCGAATGACAAGGAGATGTTCAACATCCTAAAATATATTAAAGAAGAAGAAGAAGAATTATGAATGTCCTCTTTTAACGCTTATTTTTTTTCAGCTATGATTGCTCAATCTCTATCTGCAACCCCTCTAAGAGACACAGTTCCATCCTCGAGCCTGTTAATGAACAAAACCCCAAATCAATTAGACTACTCCAAATACGTTAAAAAATTCTCTTCTGCACACGAATGTGGCAGCAGCTACTGCAAAGACTTGAATTACAGGTAAGAATTTATTTACCTCAAACCTAAAAGGGTATTCCTCAAGTCTTCCATATTGGTCCGACGAATTTTTTATCATCAACTTAAATGCACTATTATGTTTTTGTAGAGAGCATTTCCTAAAAGGGTATCCCTCAAGGCTCCTTTATTGGTCCGACGCATTTGTTATCATCAACATAAATGCACTATTTTGTTTTTCCAGAGAGCATTTCCATTGCTTAGACTGCAACTCCAGAGTTTTCATCAAGAAAGAAGAGATGATTCGACACTTCAAGTGGCACAAGAAACGTGATGATTCCCTTCAACACGGTTTCATGAGATATAGTCCTCTAGATGACTGCAGTGATAGATTTTCCAACTGTACCCATAACAAGAAACAAACTCACTACCACTGCATCAAAGAAGGTTGTGATAAAGTTTACATTTCGACTTCCGATGTACAGATGCATGCGAACTACCACAGAAAAGATTCTGCTATCATCCAAGAAGGTTTTCAGAGGTATAGAGCCACAGAAGAATGTGGTGCTTCATACTGTGCCTTCTTCGGCCAGAGGACTACCCATTTCCACTGTAGGAGGTCCGGTTGTAGGTTTACCTTCAAGAATAAATCAGATATGGGTAAGTGAGACTTCTTCGAGCTATTTTACTTTTCCATAATGCTTTTGGACAGAATTTCATCATTTATATCTCTTGCAGAAAAACATAAGAGCTACCATATAAAAGATGAACAACTCTCAAGGGATGGCTTCAAGAAATTCATGAAGAACGAAGTATGTCCTTTCGAAAACTGTAGGTTTTCGAGAGTCTGCAATCATATTCATTGCATAAGGCCTCAATGCAGCTACGTTTTACACAGCTCTGGTCAGTTGTTCTCTCATAAACGTAAGCATGAGAGGAAAGACTCAGAATTGGCCTACAGGAAGTATAAATTGGCACAAAGCATGATGAAGACGATGGGCGAGGGCAACCTCTCTAACCCATTTGGTAGGGATTCAGACGGTGAGGCTCTTAACATGTCCCAACAGCAGTTCGAGTCCTTGAATTTGAGCAGGCAGCACTTAGAAAGCATGAATTTGACGCAGAATTCTTTGGAAGCATTTAACGCCTCTATGTATAGCCAAGGTAGCACTTCTAACATGTCCAACTGTGGAAGTTTGAGTGAGGAGAATTCACCAATGAGTTATGACGATGAGAATTCAGCCATGGATCTGACAGCTAACGACAATTCCAGCAACTACCCTCCAGACGATAGTATGAACTTGAGTTCTGAGGATTTTTGGAAAAAGTACTTCAGATGTTATGGTCCTATGGAAAGTTGTGAAAGTTCTTGCGAGTACAACGCTACTGAGCACTACCACTGTATCGCTGATGGTTGTCAGATAGTCTTAAGGTGAGTATTTGATGAATGCATGGATGGTCCAAGTGGAATAAATGAAATGTTATTTGTACTGATTATTTTGAAATTGCTTCAAGGTTTATTTCATCGAAATATAGTAATTTTATACTATCGAAACAATTGAAAATTTCAATCATTAAACAAGAGGAAACATTATGGAATATTATAAAATCGACAACTTGAACAAACATCTACTCCTTATAACTCAATTAAAGTAAATAAAATTCCTTCATAATATTTTCTTCAAGAAAAAATTATGGAATATGTTAGAATCGACAAGTTGATCAAACCTCTACAACTCAAAACTCAATGGAACTAACTGAAATTCCCTCATAATATTATCACCTAACTTTTCTTCAAGTTATGCATAACATTACCGGAACATACCTGATATCCCAAACGTTGATGAAATCTGCTTAGAAGAAGTGGACCTTGAATAAATCAAAATTCGAAATGAAGTAATACATTCGAATAATCTATCAAGCAGTGGTTTATCGAAAGAACAAACTAATTAACATAGCTATTAAGTTATAATTACAAGTTCTTCAATATTTCTGAAAATAAATCTATGTTCAGCGTAATTTATTGATCCTCCAATCAAAATCAGTTGTGTTGAATGTAACGGAAATCTTAATGACTTCTTACGGATTGAATGGAACATCAGAGAAAAATCGCCTATCTTTTTTGGTTCTAGAAATTTGAAAACTACTAAGAATCATTTTTTTCAGTTCAAAAGATGGTGTCAGAGAACATGGTAGAAACCATGAACTCCAAGAACAAATAACAGAGAACTATTTCACCACTGTCACCACTAAAGATGGTGCTTGCGGAGAAGCTTGCATATACGGCGATAAGGAAAAACATTATCACTGCAATTGGGTAAGTGAGAGGGATCCCTCAAGAGTCTATTCTAGTCCTGCTACAATTCGATTTCTTTCTAAATGCTTGTTTTTTCTACAGGAAAATTGCAGAGAAGTAATCCTTCCATCAGAAAAACCATTCAGACGCTTGGAACACTACAAAATGCACGAGTATTCGAAAAAGTTATCACTTACCAAAGATCCTTTAACTATGACCCATTTAGCAACATCTATCGACGGTATGTTCTGTAGAAAACGAGGAAGACCACCAAAAAATCGTGTGATTGAAGTGTGGAACGACTATGTGAGTACAATAAAAAAAATGTCCCCACTAAATGCAAAGAAAATGACTTATGACGTTTTTTTTTTCAGTCGTCGACTGGAAACCAGAGCATGATGGATTCACCACAAGCTATTTTTACTAGCTTCAAGTTGCCGAAACCTTTCACAACTCCATCAAGTAGCAAAGAGATGGACCAGAATGATTCAAACGAAGAGTGGCCAACAGAACAGAATCCAAGTGTGAGTTGTGGTTATTTTAATTTTGAATTGAAAAGGGTTCCCAAATAATATATCTATGATAGATTTAAAGTATTCGGGGAGTACCGCAAGGCTCCTTGTGGAATCCAGCCAAGTTTCACGTGATAGACCAATGTCAATGTTGGGTTTTTCTTTCAGATCCAAGAGCTAGGTCTTCAAGGTTTTGATGTATTCAGTGAGAACACCAAGTGCCCTGACCACCTGTGTCCTTACTTAGGCAGCACGCACTACCATTGCAACCAAAACAGATGTCTTTATGTGACCGATAAAGAAGATGTGCTAATAATGCACAGCAAAGACTTCCACGACAATATAGAAATCCTGGATAATTTCGAATTCTACGACAGAAACGTGGACTGCCGGTTGCCAGACTGCGCCAGCAACAAAGTCAACCGACATTTCCACTGTACAAGGCCTAACTGCCACTATTCCTTCGTGCAGTATTCCACGATGGCCATACACAACCAGAAGCACGTGGAGGAAGCTCAGAATAAACAAGATGAAGTCAGAATAAAGAGTGAAAATGTTACTGATGATTACAGAAGTGAAAACAGCGATTCAACAAGTCAATACAAAGCTATGAACTTGAGTTCAGGAGACAGAGTATCAGGTATGTTCTGATTTTTTTTGTAGTGTGTTTGTATTGTACAGAAGATTTGAGTGTATGAACAGGTTTCGGTGAAGTCAATTCTATTGAAATAATTTTAGTTAGCAATAATTCGAGAAGAATGCAAAAGCATTTTATAGAATCACTTTTTCGATTAATTATTTCGTTCTATATCTTGAGAACTTTCAACTAGGATCTTGATTATCGATCACGTGCCAAAAATTCATCGTATTTCGAGAACAATGAATCAAAATGATGCTTTACACCTTCACCTAAATACATCGAAAGAAATTTTCAAAATCAATCAGAACAGATGTTGTGCACAAATTGATGTAGTTAGCTATAGCACTTTGCCATCACCTTAGATATTTTCCTGTATAGTATGTTTTCTCTCTCTTTCTAGTGGTGAAGGCTTCTGGGACTTTTTATCCTCTTTCAACATTGCCAACTGAACAAAATAAATCCAACGATTTAAGTAAAAATGTTGACACAGGTACGGAATGTGATTTTAATACATTCTTACTGGATAATAAATTAACCAAACTACTCAGTCTTTCGATGTTAACCCCTTGCGTGTATCGTCATTGAGCTTTTTGTATTGTTACTAGATGGCAGTGGTTTTATAATATATTTTATTCACCTTGTTTATCATGCATCCAAGTTTCTTTTCTCTTTTCTACCACTTGAGCTTTTATTTGACCCCTGTGGTGATATGCGCATGTTTTATACTTTATGCATGATTTCATAGATGATATTTTTCGATTTTAAGCATAATTTCCTTTCATTACTCATAATACTGTTTGATTTCACAGAGTCGAATATACAGGAAAGCAATAACACCTTGTATGGTCCCGAAATCTGCTGTTCAAGACCTTTCTGCAAACTGAAGAGGAAGTACCATTACCATTGCAATGCTTGCAACCAGGTAGGGTTCAGTATTCACGTCAACTACTTCAAACATGCTGAAATCTCAAGTCTTCCATTTCAGTTTATTTTTAACTCGCCTTTCAATTCGCAGGCCTTCTCTGAGATGGAAAAATTAGTGATACACGTCGCGAAGCACAGTACTGGTGCTCTCAACAGCCAAATGCAAGAAGACAATAACAACCAACAAACATCTACCTCTTCGATTAACACACCAGTGAAAACAGAACCAAAAATAAACGTGGCTCCTCTTCAATCTCTTCAGAATCCCGTAACTCCAAAGCAAGAAGCTGAACATCAGTATCTACAGCCAACATTCGATCCATATTTCTCTAACTTCCCTCCAAATCTTCAGTTCGCTCTGCTTCAACAGCACCAAAACGCAGCGTTTTTGCCGCAGTCGCTTTACCAAAATCCCTCGTTACCTCAACTCATGTTTCAACATTCTCAGTTGATGCAGTCTCCTCTTATGCCTCCTCAGAGTCCTTACTCTGCCGAAAACTCAATGAGTCCACTTGCGGCTATGGCGGCAAATTTGAACAAGAGGTCGCTGAGTCCACATGAGATGACGCAAGAGCAGAAGAAGGTGAGGATACAGAATTCCATGAGGATATTGAAAGACGAGCCAGTACCAGAGGGATATCTTCGTTTCAGGTGGGTGAAGGCAAACGCAGATAGTTTTCTTTGTAAGCTCTTTCAAAATAGATATACTCCGTGATATCAGAAAAGTAACAACCAGAAAGAATAACTTCGTGAATTCAATGTTTTTGACGCGTAGTAGCAAAATGTTTTCATGGAGCAAGTTGCCTGAAGTTCCTATGTTGACGTTCTATGATCATTTTGTCGACAAACTCTTCTAATGTCACTGAGTATAAGTTTTTGCGCGCATGTTCTAGGGGAACACCGTGCTATCGTTTTATCCATATGTTTGTAATTTCCGAATTTTGAGCCGAAAATAGTTTCAAACGACTAGGTTCGACTCACTGACGCCGAATCCGGTGTCAAAATCGATTCTGTCCGGCTAGCCGGCCGTATGCACGATTACGGGCGTACGGAGAATTCTATCGACTTTAAACTTCCACAATAGGTTGTATCTCTAGATGCGACGGCTGAGCTCGTTAACGGGCAAAATCGGCCGAATGGTTTCGAAGTTATACCCATTTGAAATTTCGAGGTTATGTCCTGATATTTCTGCAGCGATCGGATTGAAACTTGGCAGTTAGTAGGAGCATAACGACACGCAACCTCTAGTAAAATTTTTTTGTGATCGTGCTGTCAGTAAATTTAAAAAAAAATATTTTTCAAAATTTTTTGGGAAAAATTTGTGTTTTTCGAAACTTTTCATCATATTTCTAAAAACAATGTGCTCACACCTTGAACTCTATATTTTCATGGCTGTGTATCGAATTTCAATTCGATACGGTTATTATTTTCGGAGATATTGTAGAAAATATGTAAAATTTCTTGGTTTTTTCTCAATATCGTTGTTTTGTCGGAATAACTCGAGAAATTCAATCATGATTGAACTTGTCAGCTTATTTGAAAATACTGATGAACAACTGTGTGCAAAATTGCGTGATGATCATGTCAGTTAAACAATTTGAAAAAAAATCTATTTTTTCTTTAAATATTTAATGTTCTGTGATTTTTTGTTTATATTATCCACTTGAAATTCCGTGGGTAAAATCCGCCCAATGATTCCATAGATATACCCATTCAAAATTTCATCTTCCCAATATTTCCAAAAATACAGATCTGATCGGATTGAAATCCAGTAATTTATCGAAAAAAACCTGTTGAACCACTGACGTGAAGTCAGCAGCTTTTCTAGGTTTTAGGTATCATTTCGTAATGACCTTCTTTCCTACTACAATAGATAAACTTGAATAACTTGTAGAATAACTTATTTGTGTTCTGTACAGATTCAATGAAGATTGTCACTATCAACATTGTGGATACAGAGAGCATCAAACACACTTCCATTGTCAAAGACAAGACTGCGGGTACAGTTTTTGCGACAAAACTAGATTCGTACAGCACACTGCTAGACATGAGAGGCTTGATACCTTGATGGGAGGAGATTTTCAGCAATATAGAGCCAATGTTGCCTGTGGAAGACCAGAATGTTCCTACACAAGTAGTTTGGGTAAGTTTGAAGCTTCCATTTACGCTTTTAAGCTTTTCCCTCAAATGCGACAATGTTATATTTTTGAATAATTCTTTTCGAAATGTAGAACTCTAGCAGTCACCCAACCAAGTACGAGTCACGTCTAAAGCTGCTTGACTTCCAGATATGCGCTTAAAAAAAACCTATCTTCTGATCATGAGCGTAACATGAAATTTTTCATGAACATTTCAGTCGTTATTTACTCCTGTTCTCGAGAACAGGAGCATTACTGTTTTAATTTTCGAATTTTGCGCCCAAAATCGTCGATTTCGTTTTAAATGTTGAGGTTATTCGCTCAATATCCAAAGCAATAACTCAGAGACTCGATATTCGTTGCGCAGGTAATTACGAAGGTTGAATTCGTGAATGAATAAAATTCGCCAATGATTCCGTCATTGAATCCATTCGAAATTTTATTATCTTCATATTTCCAACAATACAGATGCGCGTATTTTTCTCATTATTAGATTCGATTATTTTATCCATGAAAATTTTGAAACAATGGGAGTTTTTCCTTTTAACGAAAATTCAGTAATTTTCATGAAAAACCATCAGAACATCACATTTCAAACATATAATTTCAAAATTATATTTTTAAAAAAAATGTTGATCACCTAAAACTGAAAAATAAAAATGGGGATTTGCATTTGAAGGGATTTGTCATGAGTGCACGGTATGGCAACGTCGAATTCAGCTTTCTCGGAAAGAAAAGGACGTCAAATATGTTACTTTGCTTAGGAAAACAGAGATAGCTATACTTCGATCTGGTTAGAGTAGAACACAAGGACCAAGGAATAGAAAAAGAAGAGCATAGACTGTCGTACTGTCATATTACTGACGAATCGCAAACGGAAATTGTTTGGTTATATTGACAAAGAACACGGGTGTACCACAGAATAGGAATAAATATTTCATTATTTTATAGCAGAAAAAGATATTCTACTAAACACCGTTGTCACTTCGTGCATGCCTGGCAAATCCCAAACCCCAATTTTGAATACTTTCTGAAGGTAATTTGGGAAAATGATGAATCAAACCCATAATAGTTATGTTCAAATTTGCATTTGCAGTAATAACCCAAATTCAGGAAAAACCCCCATTCAATAACCCTCAAAATTTTAAATTTTCAAGCAGAAAATGAGCTTTAAACACTCGCCATTTTCAATATCGAATTATTAAAGTATACATTATGATTTTGTGTCGAAATGGACTGAGGAAAACATAAAATATGATACTTCGTGTTACATACAAGATACCTATTAATTTTTTACTCAAGTTAGGCACTAATGTCTACATGTAACTTTCACCTAACCTGTATTATTTCTCTTGCAGGTTCAACTCAGAACAAAGCATCTCACTTTCATTGTTTGAAGTGCGACTTTGTATGTACAGATACAAACAAAGTGGTAGCTCACAGAAGACAGCATCAAAAATTGGACTCAATTCAAGCAGCAGGCTTCGAGAAATTCACTCCAAGTCAAAACTGCAGAGTTATTAATTGTCAACACAGCGGTAAACAAACACATTATCATTGTCTTCAGTGTCAATATGCCGTCTTAGGACTCGCGCAAATGTCCGCTCACAAATACAGACATTTAGAGAATTGAAAAAGTGAAATATATTTTTGTAAAGAAAAATGATATGTTACAAAGGTCTGGATGTTAACAAAAGAGAATCAACTATTCATTCGGAAGAATGGGTGGAGAAATTTTGAAAATAAAAATTGAACGAACATATCGACCAACAACTTCATCTCTGTCTTCCAATACAAACAATCGCTGTTGAAAATGAGCCGGTTGATAAATTTTGAAACCTTCATAAATATATCCATTTTACCGAATATTTAGACGACTATCAAGTGATAAATTGAAACGTTGTTTGAAAAAATCAAGTTCGTAGCACCATAGATATATATTTAAATTTTTGAGATTATTCAAATAGTTTATATAAATTGAATATTGTAACCTATAAATGACATGAAAGAAATTCCAATTTAAAAATTAATATCGTTGTAAATATTTGTACACTAGTAGTTTTGTAAGGTTCCATAGTTTTAAAAGATGTAAAATATTTTCTGTATATATATATAAATCGCACCTCAGACAAACAGATAAATGGAGGCAAACAATGGACGTACTAATAGATTATCATTAAATATCAGGGCAGATATCCCAATAATTTATTTTTGTTTTTATTTATTCTCGCGACTGAAATTTGTAACTTAGTTTCACAGTTGAATTTTGTTAGAAAAGACAGAATCTTTCTTTTTGAGTAGGCGCCATTAGTTTCCATAAGGGACGAATTTCCTAAACTTGATATAGACCAAAGGAGAAAATGCATCGACTTTTTGGTACATTGTAACCTAAGAAATGATGTCCGAAGATAACATCTAATTGCTATTTTTATTGTGTATGTTTCTCTCACTTTAGTGGATCTCGAAGTAACTTTTCTCTATGAGTTTGTTCGCATTTTTTTTAAACAAGTTTTCTTTTCCTCTTAATTCACTTATAACAATCATATTTTGAGGTTATTCTTGGGCTTATTTCGAAGAAAAGAACTTTTGAACTACAGGTGCTAGGTTTTGATCAGAAATTTTTTTTTCATAAGAAATCTTGTTGAATAAAAAATTAAATTCACTGAGACTATTCACGAAAAAAAAACAATTTATCATTTTACTCAGTTGAATTTCATTACAATTTGAAAGCATAATTTTAAACTCTTCCATAACAAAATTTAAGTAATCTAAATACATTTTGGAGTGCTAATATACAATTATCAGAGTTGCTTTGAAAAAATCTCAAAATTTGAACACTTAAGTTCAGAAGTCTGGAGCTTGAGGACATGTTTATATGATTTTTGTATTCGTTTTCTAAAAAAATAGCATAACGTGAAGTTATCTCGAATCCGAGGCAAACCTCTAAAAAAATCAACCGGGAAATAAACAAAGAAATTCATGGATTCTTGAAATTGAAATCCAAGGAAAAAAGATTAAATTTTCCGAAAATTAATCTGCAAAAAAAAAGCGAACAAATAATATGAAAAATCCATTAAAGAAAACATGAAAAATATTCTCTTTTAATTTTAAAATATCCCTGTATACTATCATTTTAAGTTTATCTTAGGAAATCTCATCTCAAGAACTGATGATCAAGATCAAATACACCTTTCAGCCTCCAAAGTATGGCATGAAATTCTAATATAAATTTAACCAACTGATTTTTATATTCTTGGGAACTAATGGCGATTATTTCAGTAGGGATTAATTTGGTACATAAAAAGACATGTAGTATTAGAAAATAGATTGTTTTAGATAGAGGCCTTTTGGAATAGCTTAGTGCCTTAGATAAAAGACGGATAATATTTACAGTGCCTTTTGGCGTTTTTTTCGAGATAGAAATTTTATGGTAGTAAGTTTGATCTATCTAGATTTTAAAATGACGGTCGAAAACACCAAGAATATCGAATATGTTCAAATTGATTCGGTTAAATTTGAGTATATTCTCAATCTATCTCGCCAACAACATAATTCATTTGGCGTATCCGGTATTCTGTGGAAATTAAAATCGGGTGGAAATACAATAAACAAATGAAAATATCATTCCATTAAGTGCCATACTATACAGATATCAATGTAGAATTAGCATAGTGTAGAAGAGAAGGTTTTCACTCTGAGTACATACTGAAGAACCTCATTTTCTTGGTTATCTTCACCATAGTGATCACCTTCTCGAACAGTGTCATATCTAAAAATGTTTTATTTTTTTGACCTTGTACATTTTCCAACAACTTTCAAACCAGTGAATTGATTTGCCATAAAGGATTTTCTATTTGTTTTCTCTGGTGTTCAAGAGATACTGGGTTCAATTTTCAGTTGTTTCGGTTATTTTCTGTTTATCATTTTAAGTGTTTTCTTTTGTTCATAGCTAGTCTTTCTTTTTTCATATATGGCTTTATTTCCAACTTTCTTTTAAATGTATACGTATATATTATATAGAATATATATTTTTCGGCAGTTGTCGATGGAAAATTTTGATTTTAATTGTATTTTATTTTATTTAAGAATAATGTATGTATTGTTAGAGAGAATGTGTGTTTATGTTAATTTCTGTGATTGTATGTGTTTTCTTTTTTTATAAAAAAGTATTTATATCAAATGGTCTTTTGTTGGTGAATACATGCGTTTTCCCGACGTTCACAAAATGATTTTTTTTTCTTTCATTAAATTTTTTTGCGTACAAATCTAAAATCTCAAACCATAACTTCGGAAATCATGCATTCAAAATTTGGAAGCTTAATTTATTCCTTTGAAAATTTTTGATTTGATCAAGCTAATGTGATTAACATTAAAATGTTCAGAATAGGTTGAAATTATGAATATATGATAAATTCAAGCAGTTCTTCCCACTTACCAACTTTCACGTCATCCTTATTACTTTCACAATGCAGCTTTGAAATGCGTAGGGTAACAACCCCTTTGAAAAATATTAATTTGGTAAACCTTCTGTAAATCACATAAAGTTGGTCAGAATATGTTGAAATTTGGAAGGCATGATAAACACCAGCATAACTTTAAAAATTGTGCAAACACCCGCATGGTCCCTTCGAAATTTTCGATTCGGTCAACCTTCTGTGGGACAAAAATGATTAGAATGGGTTTAAATTTGGAAAAGACGATAAGATCCCAACAAAATTTTGCAAGTGTTTTGGTTTAACTAATATTCAACATTCATTCTGATATTTAAAGTACTTTCTGAGATATTTCGAAATATCATGGAAACCGTTCGGCCGATTTGGCTTATAAACGAACTCAACCAGCTCAATCGGATACGTCACCTACAATCAAATTTTCAATTCGATAGCTCCTTCTATTTCCAAGTTATCGTGACCACAGACAGACGAACAGAATCGATTATGACATGGAAGCAGTGAGTTCAACCTTGTCGTTTATTACAATTTCCTGGAAAAAAATCGATAATCACAGATATTTGGGAAAAAATTAGCACACTGTTCCAAAACATGCTCGCAATAATCATATTACCAAAATTTCAAAATTTGTCAGAAATCTTCATAATTCGGTTTAGCTGCTGCCATCTATCGGTGAGTTGCCATACTTATATTGTAGTTCTCAGTATTCACGACAGATATTAGTGCTAGTAATTTTTAAAAATTCAGTATAGCTGCTGCCATCATTCGGTGAGTTCCTATGCTCGTATTGTAGTAATGAGTATTCACGACTGAGAATTTTCAAAATTCGGTGTAGCAGCTGTGATCTATCGGTGAGTTGCCATACTTTTATTGTAGTTCCTAGTGCATACGATAGATGTCGCTATGTCTTAAATATGCCTAGACTGACTTATAAAAATTCATAATAGTTGCTACCATCTATCGTTGAAATACCATACTTATTTTGTAGTTCTCTGTATTTACGACAGATATTAGTGCTAAATTTAGCCTCATTCTCACTCTCGTTTCATTTTCACAAAATTTTTTATGTTTGATCAAAGCTGATGTATTCTTTGCTCACGGATATTCCGCTTCAATCGCTTGTTGGAAAACTGCACCAAGCCAGGTAGAGGAATTTAATTGATAGAGGACGACTAAATACTGTTCTTTTTTAACCTAATTTTGTTCTTCCTGAGAACTTGATTAAATCTGAGTTCATCATCTATTTCAAATTTCAACCCATTCCGACCATTTTTATGCAATTGACATGAGGTCGACCAAATCAAAATTTTTCACAGGGGTTAACCTAAGGAATGACGTGAAAATCGGGAAAGGGGAAGAACTGCATGAGTTTATCATCTATTCCAAATTCAAACTCATTCTGACCATTTTTATGCAATTCACGGAAGGTTGAAAAAATAAAAAAAATTTATTATTTTTCATAGCCAAACTTTGAAAGTTGAAAGAATGATGTGAAAATCGATTAATTCGGTTCTTCGTGACGTCTAAATGACCTTTTTACCTCAGTAGATAATTTCTGTTCATAATTGTCAAGCTTTGAATCTTTCCAAGATGTATCTTCATTCAAGTACAAAAAAACAATCGCTTAGAATTCTCAGTAAAGAATTTATTGTTTCCTTATTATTGTCCCAGTGTATGCCAGCTAGTGACAGCATTTATCTATATTGAAATGAGAGAGTTTCGAATTTAATATTCAATGATTTCAGATAATTTAAAAAAAACTTGGGGTAGCCAGGTTTTTCAACCAAAGAAGAAATTTCTAGGCAACTAATAATACAATAAATTGTATTCTTAGTTGCTGAACATTTGGAGCGCCATGTCCAGATAGTGATACGCTAACGAAATATGTAGAGTTATAGAAATCTATAAATGTACATTTATTATTCGGTGCGTATATCGCATTTCATTGACTGCCTACCCGATCATTAAACAATAGAGTACATTTATTAGTACACCTAGATTAGCTAGTGGTCCTCAGATGACGCTTTTGCTTACAGGCAACTAGTAATACAAATAAATGTATTATTAGTTGCCAGACGATTCCCTTTTCAGGCGAAGATTCTTGACATTTCAATTATGCATTTATGTGAAAATGCACAATTAAATATGATATTTCAGGCCTGTATATCGCGAAACGACATTCAAGCCCATAACTATTAAATCCATAATTGGAAGCCTAAGAATTAATAATGTGGTTTTTCAGGATGATTATTGACCAACGCATTTGACTTAATTGATTGAACTCCTGAAGGGTATGTATCATAATAATAACTCATCATAACTATTGTTCATTGAACAATGTAATAACTAACGAGATCTGAAATGTATATTCTATATAATCTTTTCCAAATTTCAATCCATTCTGATCATTTTCATGACATTCAAAGAAGTTTGATCAAATAAAAATTTTTCAAAGGGGTTAACATTACGATTTTCCATAACCAAATTTTGAAAGTTGAAGGAATGACGTGAAAATCAGGGAATGGGAAGAACAGCATGAGTTTATCATCAATTCCAATTTTCAACCCATTCTGACCATTTTTATGCAATTCACAATTACAATTTTCAATTTTTCATAGCCAAATTTTGAAAGTTGAAGGAATGACGTGAAAATCGGGGAATGGGAAGAACTGCATGAGTTTATCCTCTATTCCAATTGCCAATCCATTCTGACCATTTTTATGTAATTCACAGAAGGTTGACCAAATGAAAAATTTTCATAGCCAAACTTTGAAAGTTGAAGGAATGACGTGAAAATCGGGAAACGGGAAGAACTGCATGAGTTTATCATCTATTCCAATTTTCAACCCATTCTGACCATTTTTATGCGATTCACAGAAGGTCGACCAAATGAAAATTTTTCAAAGGGGTTGAAATCTGCTTACTGTTGACAGGTTTCCTAAATAGAATTTTGTCAAACCTTACGATTTCTTATAGCAAAATTTTGAAAGGAATGACGTGAATATCAGGGAATGGAAGAAACTGCATGAGTTTATCATCTATTCCAAATTTCATCCCATTCTGACCATTTCTTTGCAATTCACAGATTGATCATTACAGATATTTGGCACACTGTTCCTAAAAACATGCTCGCAAATATCATAGCATAGTGTACATCCCCAATAAATCTTCACACAATGATCATAGTACCAAAGTTGCAAAAATTGCCAGTAATATTCATAATTCAGTATAACTGCTGCCATCTATCGGTGAGTTACAATACTTATATTGTAGTTAATAGTGTTTGAGACAGATGTCAGAGCTAAATTTCAATACGAATATATTGATTTTTCGAAATTCAGTATAGCTACTGTCATCTATCGGTGAGTTGCCATACTCATATTGTAATTCAGATGTCTCTAAGTCTTCATATTGAAAAAAATATATTGTACATTTGGGGATACACTGACTCTATACAAGATAAGGTGACTGTATATTTTCCTATGCCTTTCTGCTTTTAGAGAAACTATGGAATTAGAATCATCAATTATCGGAAATCAGTCAAATCAATCGGGGAAAATTCTTCAGTGCATGCATACATCCGTTTCGAACTGAGCATCATTCCCACCTTTTTTTTGAATCTAAGAAGATTATTTATATTTTATCGAAGCTGACGTATTTTTTGCTTACAGATATTTTGAGGGCATTCAAAATCGCTTGTTGGAAATCTGCACCCAGCCAGGGAGAGAAATTGACTACTGAACTGATAGAAGACAACTTAATAAATATTGATATTTTTCAATTTAATTTTTTTCTTTCTATGAATAAACTTGATTGAATCGTTGAGTTTGTCTTTTTTTCCCTTGCATCTATCCGAAATATAATCATCCGATTGGTCCCAAAACGATAAAAAGTACGACTTTCAAGTTGGACTATCAGGCATACATAAGATAGGGGAGGTATTTGATACGTATCTGGAGCATCATGAAATTTCCTGCCAAACGTTGGGCCAAGCCCTTCTTTAAAAATTGGCGGAAAAATTCACTTGTTACGGGTAGAAATCAAATACCTCCTCGATATTTTTTGCTCGTATTACAAAATCTTAAAAATTCAACGATTGGTGTTTCGACATACTTTCATGAATATCGAGACATGGCGTTTTCAGGATTTTGGATCAGGAACATATGAGTTCGAGGGGGTATCCGATTTCTATCCTGTAGTTCTTGATATGTCTGACAGATGTCACTGAAGTGTTTCATTGAGTACAAATTGGCGGGAAAATTATTGATGCTCCGAATAGAAATCAGATACCTCCTCGATATCATGTGCTCCTGTTACAAAATCTTAAAATGCAACAATTGGTGTTTGAACATTTCTTGATGAAGATCGAAACATGACATGACATTCATGATTTCGTATCAGGAACACATGAGATCGAGGAGGTATTCGATTTCTATCCGTAGCATCGAGAATTTTCCCGCCAATTTGTAAGTGCTGCCATCTATCCGTTATATATCATAGATTTCCTGTAGTTCAATATAACCGACAGATGTCAGTGAAGTCTTCGGTACAAATTGGCGGGAAAATTCTTGATGCTCCGAATAGAAATCGGATACCTCCTCTATCTCATGTGTTCCTGATACGACATCCTGAATGTCATGTCGTGTTTCGATATTCATCAAGGAATGTTGAAACACCAATTGTTGCATTTTTAAGATTTAGTAACAGGAGCACATGAGATCGAGGAGGTATCTGATTTCTATCCGGAGCATCAATAATTTCCCCGCCAATTTGGGATCAATGAAACACTTCAGTGACATCTGTCAGTCATATCAGGAACTACAGGAAATCTAGGATAGATGGCAGTACCTACAAATTGGCGGGAAAATTCTCAACGCTCCGGATTGAAATCGGATACCCCCTCGATCTCATGTGTTCCTGATCCAAAATCCTGAAAACGCCATGTCTCGATATTCATGAGAGTATGTCGAAACACCAATCGTTGTATTTTTAAGATTTTGTAATACGAGCAAAAAATATCGAGGAGGTATTTGATTTCTACCCGTAACAAGTGAATTTTCCCGCCAATTTTTAAAGAAGGGCTTGGCCCAACGTTTGGCAGGAAATTTCATGATGCTCCAGATACGTATCAAATACCTCCCCTATCTTATGTATGCCTGATAGTCCAACTTGAAAGTCGTACTTTTTATCGTTTTGGGACAAATCGGATGATTATATTTCGGATAGATGCAAGGGAAAAAAAGACAAACTCAACGATTCAATCAAGTTTATTCATAGAAAGAACAAAATTAAAATGAAAAATATCAATATTTATTAAGTTGTCTTTTATCGGTTCAGTAGTCAATTTCTCTCCCTGGCTGGGTGCAGCTTTCCAACAAGCGATCTTCCTAGATTCAAAAAAATGGTGGGAAAGATGCTCAATTCGAAACGGGTGTATGCATGCACTGAAGAATTCTCCTCGATTGCCAAACTTGACTGATTTCCGATAATTGAAGATTCTAATTCCATAGTTTCTCTAAAAGCAGAAAGGCATAGGAAAATATACAGTCACCTTATCTTGTATAGAGTCAGTTCCCCCCAAATGTTCGATATATTTTTTTCAATATGAAGATTTAGCGACATCTGAATTACAATATGAGTATGGCAACTCACCGATAGATGGCAGCAGCTATACTGAATTTCGAAAAATCAATATATTCGTATTGAAAATTTAGCTCTGACATCTGTCTCAAACACTATTAACTACAATATAAGTATGGCAACTCATCGATAGATGGCAGCAGTTATTCTGAATTATGAATATTTCTGACAATTTTTGCAATTTTGGTACTATGATCATTGTGTGAAGATTTATTGGGGATGTACACTATGCTATGATTTTTGCGAGCATGTTTTTAAGAACAGTGTGCCAAATATCTGTAATGATCAATCTGTGAATTGCATAAAAATGGTCAGCATCGGTTGAAAATTGGAATAGATGATAAACTCATGCAGTTCATCCCATTTCCCGATTTTCACGTCATTAATTCAACTTTCAAAATTTGGCTATGAAAAATCGTAAGGTTAACCCGTTTGAAAATTCAAAGGTTGACAATTATGAACAGCAATTATCTACTGGGGTGAAAAAGTCCTTCAGACGTCACGAAGAACCGAATTAATTGATTTTCACATCATTCCTATAACTTTGAAAATTTTGCTATAAAAAATCGTAAGGTTCTTTGAAAAATTTTATTTTTTCAACCTTCCGTGAAGTACATAAAAATGGTCAGAATGGGTTGAAATTTGGAATAGATGATAAACTCATGCAGTTCTTCCCATTTCCCGATTTTCACGTAATTCCTTCAACTTTCAAAATTTGGCTTTGAAAATTTTTCATTTGGTCAACCTTCTGTGAATTGCATAAAAATGGTCAGAATGAGTTGAAAATTGGAATAGATGATAAATTCATGCAGTTCTTCCAATTTCCCGATTTTCACGTCATTCCTTCAACTTTCAAAATTTGGCTATAAAAATCGTAAGGTTAACTCCTTTGAAAAATTTTCAGTTGGTCAACCGTCTGTGAATTGCATAAAAATGGTCAGAATGGGTTGAAAATTGGAAAAGATGATAAACTCATGCAGTTCTTTCCATTCCCCGATTTTCACGTCATTCCTATAACTTTGGGTTTATGGGTTTAATAGTTATGGGCTTGAATGTCGTTTCGCGAAATACAGGCCTGAAATATCATATTTAATTGTGCATTTCCACATAAATGTATAATTGAAATGTCAAGAATTTTCGCCTGAAAAAGGAATCGTCTGGCAACTAATAATACTTTGATTTGTATTACTAGTTGCCTGTAAGCAAAAGCGCCATCTAAGGACCATAAGCTGATCTAGGTGTACTAATAAATGTACATTTATAGATTTCTATAACTCTACATATTTCGTTAGCGAATCACTATCTGGACATGGCGCTTCAGATGTTCAGCAACTAAGAATACAATTTATTGTATTATTAGTTGCCAAGAAATTTCTTTTTTGGTTGAAAAACCTGGCTACCCCAAGTTTTTTTTAAATTATCTGAAATCATTGAATATTAAATTCGAACCTCACTGGACTTAGCACTCTCTCATTTCAATTTAGATAAATGCATGTGTCACTTGCTGGCATACACTGGGACAATAATAAGGAAACAATAAATTATTTACTGAGAATTCAAAAGCGATTGCTTTTTTGTACTTGAATAAGGATACATCTTGGAAAGATTCAAAGGTTGACAATTATGAACAGCAATTATCTACTGAGGTGAAAAGGTCATTTAGACGTCACGAAGAACCGAATTAATCGATTTCCACATCATTCCTATAACTTTCAAAATTTGGCTATGAAAAATCGTACGATTAACCCCTTTGAAAAATTTTATTTTTTCAACCTTCCGTGGATTACATAAAAATTGTCAGGATGGGTTGAAATTTGGAATAGATGATAAACTCATGCAGTTCTGCCCATTCCCCGATTTTCACGTCATTCCTTCAACTTTCAGAATTTGGCTATGAAAAATCGTAAGGTTAACCCCTTTGAAAATTTTTCATTTGGTCATCCTTCTGTGAATTGCATAAAAATGGTCAGAATGGGTTGAAAATTGGAATAGATGATAAACTTATGCAGTTTTTCCCATTCCCCGATTTTCACGTCATTCCTTCAACTTTCAAAATTTGGCTATGAAAAATCGTAAGGTTAACACCCTTTGAAAATTTTTCATTTGGTCATCCTTCTGTGAATTGCATAAAAATGGTCAGAATGGGTTGAAAATTGGAATAGATGATAAACTTATGCAGTTTTTCCCACTCCCCGATTTTCACGTCATTCCTTCAACTTTCAAAATTTGGCTATGAAAAATCGTAAGGTTATCCCTTAATCCCTTTGAAAATTTTTCATTTGGTCATCCTTCTGTGAATTGCATAAAAATGGTCAGAATGGGTTGAAAATTGGAATGGATGATAAATTCATGCAGTTTTTGCCATTCCCCGATTTTCACGTCATTCCTTTAACTTTCAAAATTTGGCTATGAAAAATCGTAAGGTTAACCCCTTTGAAAAATTTTTATTTGATCAAACTTCTTTGAATGTCATGAAAATGATCAGAATGGATTGAAATTTGGAAAAGATTATATAGAATATACATTTCAGATCTCGTTAGTTATTACATTGTTCAATGAACAATAGTTATGATGAGTTATTATTATGATACATACCCTTCAGGAGTTCAATCAATTAAGTCAAATGCGTTGGTCAATAATCATCCTGAAAAACCACATTATTAATTCTTAGGCTTCCAATTATGGGCTTGAATATCGTTTCACGAAATACAGGCCTGAAATATCCTATTTAATTGTGCATTTCCACATAATTGCATAATGGCAATGTCAAAAATCTTCGCCTGAAAAGGGAATCGTCTGGCAACTAATAATACATTGATTTGTATTACTAGTTGCCTGTAAGCAAATGCGCCATCTGAGGACCACCAGCTAATCTAGGTGTACTAATAAATGTACATTTAAGTCTACATATTTCGTTAGCGTGTCATTATCTGGACATGGCGCTTCAGATGTTCTGCAACTAAGAATACAATTTATTGTATTATTAGTTGCCTAGAAATTTCTCTTTTGGTTGAAAAACCTGGCTGCCCAAGTTTTTTTCAAATTATCTGAAATCATTGAATATTAAATTCGAAACTCACTGGGCTAAGCACTCTCCCATTTCAATATAGATTAATGCATGTGTCACTAGCTGGCATACACTGGGACTATAATAAGGAAACAATAAATTATTTACCGAGAATTCAAAAGCGATTGCTTTTTTGTACTTGAATAAAGATACATCTTGGAAAGATTCAAAGGTTGACAATTATGAACAGCAATTATCTACTGAGGTGAAAAGGTCATTTAGTCGTCACGAAGAACCGAATTAATCGATTTTCACATCATTCCTAAAACTTTCAAAATTAGGCTATGAAAAATCGTAAGGTTAACCCCTTCGAAAAATTTTACTTCTTCAACCTTCCGTGAATTGCATAAAAATGGTCAGAATGGGTTGAAAATTGGAATAGATGATAAACCCATGCAATTCTTCCCATTCCCCGATTTTCACGCCATTCCTTCAACTTTCCAAATTTGGCTATGAAAAATCGTAAGGTTGACCCCTTTTGAAAATTTTTCATTTGGTCAACCTTCTGTGAATTGCATAAAAATGGTCAGAATGGTTTGAAATTTTGAATAGATGATAAACTCATGCAGGTATTCCCATTCCCCGATTTTCACGTCATTCCATCAACTTTCCAAATTTGGCTATGAAAAATCGTAAGACTGAAAAATTTTCATTTGATCAAACTTCTTTGAATGTCATGAAAATGATCAGAATGGGTTGAAATTTGGAAAAGATTATATAGAATATACGTTTCAGATCTCGTTAGTTATTACATTGTTTAATGAACAATAGTTATGATGAGTTATTATTACTATACATACCCTTCAGGAGTTCAATCAATTAAGTCAAATGCGTTGGTCAATAATCCTCCTGAAAAACCACATAATTAATTCTTAGGCTTCCAATTATGGATTTAATAGTTATCGGCTTGAATGTCGTTTCGCGAAATACAGGCCTGAAATATCATATTTAATTGTGCATTTCCACATAAATGCATAATTGAAATGTCAAGAATTTTCGCCTAAAAAGGGAATCGTCTGGCAACTAATAATACATTGATTTGTATTACTAGTTGCGTGTAAGCAAAAGCGCCATCTGAGGACCACTAGCTAATCTAGATGTACTAATAAATGTACAATTATAGATTTCTATAACTCTACATATTTCGTTAGCGCATCACTATCTGGACATGGCGCTCCAGATGTTCAGCAACAAAGAATATAATTTATTGTATTATTTGCGTAGAAATTTCTTTTTTGGTTGTAAAACCTGGCTACCCCAAGTTATTTTTAAATTATCTGAAATCATTGAATATTAAATTCGAAACTCACTGGGCTCAGCACTCTCTCATTTCAAAATAGATAAATGCATGTGTCACTAGCTGGAAGACACTGGGACAATAATAAGGAAACAATGATTTATTTACTGAGAATTCAAAAGCGATTGCTTTTTTGTACTTGAATAAAGATACGTTTGGAAAGATTCAAAGGTTGACAATTATGAACAGCAATTTTCTACTGAGGTGAAAAGGTCATTTAGACGTCACGAAGAACCGAATTAATCGATTTTCACATCATTCCTATAACTTTCAAAATTTGGCTATGAAAAATCGTAAGGTTTGAAAAAAATTTATTTAGGAAACCTGGCAACAGCAAGCAGATTTATAGTTCATTCGAAATAGAATGAAATAAATTACTTTGCTGTATTTCAAGTTGTGTGAAGAGGTAACCCCTTTGAAAATTTTTCATTTGGTCATCCTTCTGTGAATTGCATAAAAATGGTCAGAATGGGTTGAAAATTGGAATAGATGATAAACTTATGCAGTTTTTCCCATTCCCCGATTTTCACGTCATTCCTTCAACTTTCAGAATTTGGCTATGAAAAATCGTAAGGTTAACCCCTTTGAAAATTTTTCATTTGGTCATCCTTCTGTGAATTGCATAAAAATGGTCAGAATGGGTTGAAAATTGGAATAGATGATAAACTTATGCAGTTTTTCCCATTCCCCGATTTTCACGTCATTCCTTCAACTTTCAAAATTTGGCTATGAAAAATCGTAAGGTTAACACCCTTTGAAAATTTTTCATTTGGTCATCCTTCTGTGAATTGCATAAAAATGGTCAGAATGGGTTGAAAATTGGAATAGATGATAAACTTATGCAGTTTTTCCCATTCCCCGATTTTCACGTCATTCCTTCAACTTTCAAAATTTGGCTATGAAAAATCGTAAGGTTATCCCTTAATCCCTTTGAAAATTTTTCATTTGGTCATCCTTCTGTGAATTGCATAAAAATGGTCAGAATGGGTTGAAAATTGGAATGGATGATAAATTCATGCAGTTTTTGCCATTCCCCGATTTTCACGTCATTCCTTTAACTTTCAAAATTTGGCTATGAAAAATCGTAAGGTTAACCCCTTTGAAAATTTTTCATTTGGTCATCCTTCTGTGAATTGCATAAAAATGGTCAGAATGAGTTGAAAATTGGAATAGATGATAAATTCATGCAGTTTTTGCCATTCCCCGATTTTCACGTCATTCCTTTAACTTTCAAAATTTGGCTATGAAAAATCGTAAGGTTAACCCCTTTGAAAATTTATAGTTTATTTGAAATAGAATGAAATAAATTACTTTGCTGTATTTCAAGTTGTGTGAAGAGGTATTTGAATGTTATCTGCAGGCTTATTACTAAAGAATTTCGAAAAATGGGCAATTCCATAGGTCCGTCTGTTGGTTTAGATGTTTTACTGCCCAGTTATTGAGGCACATGTGGATTTCCAACGATTCCATAGTATCCAATTTTTCGCTTTTCGTTACCAGAAGTAGAATTTGAAGATTATTCAGTTCTGGTTTGTTCTGAAGTAATTTCCCTTATTCTATTTCATCTGGAACGTTTTTGAAAAACTCTCGAATAACAAAATTACAATTTAATATACTTATCATACATTATAACCTACCAAAATAATAATCTTTATAAAATATATTTGTACATCACGAAATCACAGTCCGCCAAATTCAATCACGCCCCTTGTTTGTGGTTAACATCAAAAGGATTCGGACGCTCCGAAGCGTCCGCTATTCTGTTCCCCAACGACGTAAACGCCTCCAATTCTTTCGCCAATCTAGCCGCCCGCTCCTCCGCCACCTCCACTATCGCCCACATAGTTTCCCCAAAATACGTACCGTCCGGTACGCATAACCTCCATTTTGACTGATAGATGGCGGGCTTGTCGGGCGCTACAAAGTCCACTACCAGTCGGTAACTAGATCTGGGCGTTAAGCACGGCACCTGAACCCTGCCCGGGCGGTTCAGGCCGCCCGGCGGATGGCACTGTTCCGCGTAGCAGCCGTGCGGCCACGTCTCCGAGCCGTTATTGCTGATCGCCCAGGTCTGCTCGAACCTCGTCCGAGGCTCTAATATTTTTCTGTGGCTGGCCTCAGGTTCGCTGATTAGACTCATGCACGGTAGAGGGCACTGCGATTCGGCGTCGAGGTAGGAACAGATGGCGCCTTGTAGGTTCCAGTTGTTCATGTCAAGGAAAAATGTGGCTGTTGAGTAACTTACGTTCTTACCTGGAAGTGAAATTAAGAAATTAGAATGGAAAAATTATAGGGGAACACTCACGTCAGATCGCGAGATTTTAGGCAAATGTTCAAAGTTAAGCGCTACTCCTTTGAGAGTGTTCTGACTGGCGAAAAACGTACTAAAATGTCCCTTCCAATAAGATTTCCACAACCCGTGAATTTCTAGTTTGGGTGAAAGGAAGTCAGGTGTAAAAATGTACAAGGATCGATGAACTTGAAACTCAAAGAGGGTAAACCAACATAAAAGATTCATGAGTCTGTTTCATGCATTTCACCGATGATAATCATTTTTATAGAGATAAGCATGAATTGTTCATAAAATATTAGAGAAACTTACTAATGAGGAATGCTATGCCTTACAGAAATCATCCTGTCGAATTGATCATAAAGGAACAATCTAAATATTCTAGTGAAATAATTGAACAATTGAAACAAAGGAAATTCAACAAAGAAATAACTGGCAAAGAATACCCTTCACACAAAGTGCCTCTGAGGATGAAATGGAAGTTGCACAAAGTTTATTACAGCTTCCTCAAGAACAATCTTATGAATGGATTAATTTATCAACCAATATAATAATAACAATAATCTTTATTGCTGACCCTTAAACAGTAATAAATTACTGGCACCAGGACCAACTAATTCATTTTATAATTTGAAACTAGAAAAACAAAAGAAATTCTCTACTCAACCATAATAACAAAAGAATGATCTATTCTAGTTTCAAAAAATGTTTTAAGCTATGGCATAATTTTTTAAAATTTTTTGTGTTGAAAATATCGGGAGGGATGGAGTTAAATACGTTGATGCTTCTATAAACAGAGGAATTCTGAGTTTTATTTGTTCTTTTGAATTCATTTCTAAGTGTCTCTCTTTGTCTAGTCAAATGGTCATGACATTGCATTGTCTGCTATAATTTTATTTGTGTTTTTATTTCATTATTTTTTATTTTATGTATTAATTTTTTAACTTCATTATATCGAAAATTTTTGTTTTTTCATATATAAGTTTGGTTGGTGTACTGTATTCTATATTGAATATATGTTTCACTGCTTTATTTTGAGCTCAACCAGCTAATAGCACCAGTATAATTGGTTTTAATCAAATGCATTAAATTTATTCACGAGATATTGCGTAAGTTGAGTCCGCACCTAGATAAATAGAAAAGTGTTTTGAGTATTTGATTTTTGTGTATTTGCCTAAAAAGTATGTGATACAACATCAGCTGCTATACGACTTTTTGAGCAGTAAATTTGAGGGGGTATGTGATCAATTCCGGTAAATAAAAAAGTCGAAAGTATATTAGTTATGTGAATAACATGCAATATAATATCACATGATCTGCACCTTCCCAAATATTGCTAGAAATATTTGTGCCTTCAAAATACTCCAAATAATTAATCCTGCCATTTAGAGTTGAGAAAAGTTAATAATGAAAAACTTTCACCTGAGCTATCGTACTATTCCAACACTGAAATAGAATAAAGGATAATACATATCTCCTTCATAAAAACGCTGCAAATTTTACACAAGGATTTATTATTTTCTCAGTTGAATAACCCTATACCATTGATACCTTAAATAAAACTTATATATTATTCGTATCTCATTGGTTTTTCACAACACAATTTGCAGCTTTTTTCTTTATAACTCAGGGACCACTAGTCGGAAATCATCCGGGTGAAAATTTTTAGGTTGAATTATGCAACAGTAATGTTGAAAGTTTCATGAAAATTTGGTGGTAAGTTTTCGAGAAATAATTTTTTTCCCTCCTTCCCCCAGTTTTGGATACACCGATTCTGCTGAAAAGCTTGGAGGATCATTCCCGAGCAAAACACGATCTTTCTACTAAGTTTCATGGATTTCAGTTCAGTACTTTCAGAGAAAAGTCCCGAACAACGGACGGACGGATTTTTTTTATTAGTTCATTCAAATCTACATATTCGAAATTAAATCGAATTCAAACAAACCAAATATACAAACAAACTCTATGAAACCTAGCTTATATCTGACTATAGAAGGTTCTTGAACTGGCCACTGTGGCAATGCAATCTTATTTTCAGATGCCAATCGGATCTACATGAAATTGGATACAATGTTGTTAAATATTGACTACAAGTTTCCGAAATTTTTTCCTCAATTTTTCAAGATACCATCCTCACAAAATTTCGCAGAAAGTTGCACTTCGGCAGTTTCCATCTGCGAATTTTCAACCTAATTGCATTGATACTATTTGAGATATTGAGAAAATGTTCTCTGAATATCCAACCCCAAGAGTTTGAAGTTGTGTAATTCGATATTGGATTCTACATAAGTGAGTTCTACCCAGTCATTAGGGACCATTTTTGGCTCAAAATCAAATCAATCAAATCAAAATCAAATAATTTATTGAACAACTCCGACATATACAGTAAATAACATGATTAAGATAAGTTGTTTGATAATGCACCTAACTCCTGAAGAGTTGTGCTGTGCATGATTAGAAAACAATTATAGACAGTTGTGCAACCGAACAATTAATTCCCTTTTTTTCTCCCTTTCAGACTTTCCCCGCTTTCTCCTTTTTTTCCTTTTCCCCTTTTTTTTTTTTTTTTTTTTTCGATTACAACAGGGGCTTTTCAACTGATATATCGAAAACAATTTTTATTCTTAATAATAAATTGCTTCAATCTCTTTGAAAACAGCTTGAAATTTCGGATGTCCCTCAAATCCTGTGGAATACAATTGAATATCTTCGGTCCAGTGGTGGAGATGAACCTCTGGAACATTGTAGTCTTTGCTTGGGGTACTTTTAAATTCTGCTTTTTTCTTGTATCATACTCGTGACAACTTATGTTCTTTATAATTTTGTTTTTATATATGAACTTAGAAACATTGAATATATACAATTGTTGTAGGTCCATCATCCAATCATTTGCAAACAGTTCCTCCGTCGAAAACATCCTTGGTTTCGAAATTATCACCTTAAGTATCCACTTTTGGGTTAAAATTAGAGTTTTTATTTGGCTTTCATATGTACCACCCCATATAATGTTGCCATAAGAAAGAATGGATTCGACCAAAGATCTATAAACCATCTTTAAAATATTTATAGGCAAAAATTTCCTCAACTCATAAAAAGTATATACTAGCTTTCTCAATTTATTTGTTAGTTGATTTGAGTGGTTGTCCCATTTCAGTGTATTGTTGATCATAATACCCAAGTATTTGATGTTTTGTTCGCCACATATTCTTCTTTCGCATGTACACTGAGACAATAAGCACTTGGAATGACAAATTAGAGTGGAAAAGGCCGGCTGGGTGTCTATTGATTTTGAAAAGGCAAGAAATTTGGTTTTTTTAGAATTGAGACTCAGTAAATTTTGATCCAACCAACATTTGACCCGATAAAGTCCAATTTCAGAATTGGATTTCGTATTTTCCCAGGTGTCAGCTCCAAAAAGCAAGACCGTATCATCAGCGTAAGAGATGATATCTCCTCCAATGTCTATTTTCAGCATGTCATTGATGTACAGTAGGAACAGTTGGGGACCAAGAACTGTTCCTTGTGGAATACCGTAGGTTTGATTTTTACCTTCACTGAGATGATCACCTATTTTCACATATGACATACGATTGGACAGATAGCTCTTTAGAAGTTCATGAGCTACACCACGTATACCATAAGATTCCAGTTTCATTAAGAGTAATTTATGGGAAATGCTATCGAATGCCTTCGCCAAGTCGATGAATATGCCATTATGCCAATTACTTTTTCATTCTTGTTCAGGTATTCATGTATTTTGTTGGTGAAATGATACAAAGCATCTTCAGTGGAAAGATTCTCTCTGAAGCCAAACTGTCGATTACTGAGAACATTATTTTTGATAAGGTACTTATTTAATCTAGTAACAATACATTTTTCAAAGATCTTGGCCATCACTGAAACGACAGAGATCGGTTTATAGTTTCCTGGATCAGTTTTCTCTCCGCTTTTGAAAACCGGGGTGATCATTGCTTGCTTAAGGGCATTTGGAAACTGACCAGTAGTGAAAGACTGATTTATTAAATATGCTAGTATCTTTGTAATATTTTGTTCTATCGCTTTCAATGTTTTAGTATTTATTTTGTCAGTTCCATAGGATGATTTATTTTTTAAACCTTTTATAATAGAAGATACCTCATGGCAGGTTACTGGACTCAAGTACATTGATTTCAGTAAGTGATGATCAGGTGGATGATAGTCTGCAAAATCTGACTGTATGTCATCTCTTATAACCCCCGCCATTCTTTCTCCAATTGTAGTGAAGTAAGTATTTAGTATATTTGCTACTTCAATTGGATCCGATGTTTTAGTTCTGTCGTCTTTTAAAAGTTCCAAACTGTCATCACGAGTTTCTTTACCTCTTATAATTTTCCAGATTTCTCCCATATTATTCCCCGCATTTTTCAATCTGCGACTGTAGTAATCTTTCTTGGTTTTCACCAATAAATTTTTGAGTTAATTCCTATATCTCTTATACCGTTCTAAAAGATCAGGTCTAGATTCTTTACCGAGCTTTCTCTTCATATTATCTCTCCTCCTTATGGACTTCATTAAAGCCTCTGTAATCCAGGGTTTCAGTTTGTTGTGGACTTTTATATTTTTGTAGTGACTAGATCTGTCAACAAAGGATATCAGTTTGGTATAAAACACGTCGTAAGCTGAATCAATGTTGTTTTCGGCAAAAACTTCGTTCCATCTTTCATCCTTCAGAATATCATTTAGTTCTTTGTAATTGATAACTTTTATTTGCCTACTTTGATTTCTATCACCCTTCATAATATTTTTTACTTGCTCATTTACATTGATAATAGTGCTGAAATGATCTGTTATTGCACTTTTGATAACAATTGATATAATCTTTATATTCCTCAAGTAATCATCCTTTTTAATGAATGCGTGATCCAAGCAGCTTTTTAGCCTAGTGGGATAATTTATATAAGGCCTGTAACCATACGAACTGAGGACATTCACGTAGGAATCTGATATTATATCGGAATCTCTTGTATTGATATTTATATCTCCAATCAGCATATTGAAATTCGTACATCTTTGAAGGTTCAAGAAGTTTTCTAGTTCGTCAATGAAAGTCCTAACATTTGTTGATGGAGGTCTGTAGATGGCAAAGATATTGAGTTCGCAACTATGTAAGTGCATTTTTATTTTAGTGACACTAATATTTCCTATAACCATGAAATGAAACATAAAATATGTTTGCAAGAGTAAAAAATCCATAAATTTAACAATACATGAATGATAACCTTCGTAATGATAATAATAGCGGAGGTAGCTCAGTGGTTAGAGCGCAAGTCCCATGATCGTAAGGTCTGGGGTTCAAGCCCTTGGCCGGGAAATAACTTTCCCGGTTTTTAGGGGACGTCCAACCATTCGCTGTTGGGTAAACAATTAACAGTGCTGTTCCCAACGTGGCGCACGGAATTAGTAACAAAGCCTACACAGAACACACCCGGTATCCTAACTCGCACAAGCTTTAAGCTTCTGAGGGGTTTCGTTGAAGCCTAGGATATTCGGAAAAAATACAAATACAAATTGTATGTTTGAAAAGCTCATACATAAAAACAAAAAGAACACTCAAAAACCCATTAAATTTAAATGAAAAAAATTGAAAAAATAGAAAAGGCTAAGTAACACTAGCTTTTTCAAGGCATAATTATTTCTAAACATGAAAAAAATCGATTAATTCACAACAGGATTCCACAAAAACAATCAATGTGAGTCAAATTAACATTTTTCAACATTCAACTATTGCTTACTAAAATAATCAAATTTTTCATTCCATTCGAATCAATGAAACAAGTAATTTAATGACAATTTATTTTTTTTTTCTCACCTAAAAGTCTTTGTAGTTGGTATACTAGCTCGTCACGGTCTGTTGTACCTAAACAACTGAACTGCTGAAGAAGTGACTGTTCTACCTCCATAGCAGAAGTGGCATCACCATCATCCACATCCATTGTTAATTTTTGCTACAGAGAAAAAAATCACATGATAGGATTAATCGAACTATGCACTAGCACAATATATAAAATGGGGTTAGAAACAAAACTGCTATTGTTTAAAGAAACACTAAAATCTAGAAAATCTTTGGCAGGATTTTTTCTATTCAGAATGAAAATTGTTATTTTTAATACATTCAGGATGTACAGAAAAAAACGCTGCAAATTTTACACAAGGGTTTATAATTTCTCAGTTAAATAACCCAATACCCTTGATATCTTAAACAAAACTTATATACTATTCATAACTCATTGGTTTTTCACCCCAAAATTTGCAGTATTTTTCTTTATAACTCAAGGACCACTTGTCGGAAATCATCCGGGTGAAAATTTTTAAGTTGAGTTATGCAACAATAATCAACGTTGAGAGTTTCATGAAAATTCGGTGATAAGTGTTCGAGAAATATTTTTTTTCCTCCAACCCCCAATTTTGAACTCTAAGGATACACCGATCCTGCTGAAAAGCTTAGAGGATCAATTTTGAGCGACACACGATTTTTCTACCACATTTCACGGATTCCGGTCAAGTACTTTCAGAGAAAACCCCGGACAACGGAAAGCGGACGGACAAATGTTTTTTTATTAGTTCATTCAAATCTACATACTTCGGAATGTAAACTGTGAAATTTTGAGGGGAAGTAATTTTTTTTGGTAGATCACTAAGGTTTATTATTCGATTTTATCAAATAATAAACCAAAATTATTATTTTGAGAGATGAACGCATAATTGTTCTTCAACACTATATAAAATGAATATGATTCAACAAAAGTAATGTGAAACTGATGTGTACTAACTGATGTCATTACACTTAAAATAAATAATTATACATAACAGAAACTTTTTCAAGCAGTATCAAGAATAAAATCCTTTCAAAACTCACCGTCAAGATTATTTTTGGAATTCTACAAGTAATCCATTAATCAATTTTCCGACCCAAGTATTTATGAAACTCACACTGTAGCTGAAGATGTCAATCTGAAAATAACATACAAGTACCAAATTCATTTCAGGATTTTGTGGAAATAATTTCATTAATTTTTCCTTTGTACCTATTTTCAAAGATAAGGCCAGTATAATAATAATAGATATCAAAAGGAGAAACGGCATGATTTCAACATGAATAAAATAAAATATATAAATTTCAAATATTAGAACATGTTCATGTATGAATAGAAAATACAGCTGTACACAATTGCAGGCATGAAGTTTGGTCTGAAGGGGTGTATATTATAATATCTTAACTGCATGATATATTTTATGTTTGTTTTGCACAAAAATGAGGTCAGGTATGTCAAATTAAGAATACGATAAACAAAATTTCCAATTTATACCAGGAACCTTGATTCTGATGCAATGTTAAAAAAAGTATAAATGTAAATTTATGTATTAGAAATAAAAATTTGAACAGACTATAATCAATCCTTTACAATTGCATTTATTGAAATAGGAGAAATTTAAAAAATTAGAATCGTTTGTTTACTCCAAAGATTTACTTAGGTGCAACCTTTCATTATCTTCTAAGGCATTCTAAAACATTTGCTGCATTGTTTTTATTATCAACAAAACACACTTAAATCGAGATGAATGAGATAAGCCGAACAAAAACAAAGTTGTTGAAGACAATAGCTAAGGAGATATTAATTTTCAAATCGAATATTTAATCCTTGAGCATGCCATAAAAATGAAGTTGAATAACATTAAAAATATTCACCCTGAAGAAGTTTCAACACTTTGTATTTGTTTTCACTTTACGGATTACAATTTGCAATGCAATTTACATATCACATTTCATTTCACCTTTCCTTCTGTCAAATTTAATGACCTTTGGCATGTGCTGTCAAGGTTAAGATCACAGAATTAAGATGTCAAACTTTTTCAGCTGTCATGGTGAGGCCACAGATAACCGAGTTATCTGTGAGTGAGGCGTTTTTCAGTGGACTCCCCAAGAGATCTTTTCCGTAAGGCCTGTATCCCACGACGAGTCACCATCGGTATTAAAACAAAACTAGCATCTCACATATTCGCAAATTACAACGCAGAATTATTCGCGCGATTGTTGTTGAATACTTCAACTACAAGCAAATGTCATGTGAGACGAAATTGATCGATTTTATCAGATTATTACAGATGACGAAACAAAGTCAGGCAAAAGTTCGTATCATTTTTTTTCAATGCGACCATGAATAGGAGCATTGTATACATTTGTAGGAGCCTGTGGGACTGTCTTTTTTGTTAAATGTGACTTCATTGCTTCCCTTCATCTCAAGAAAACAATGTTCATTATTGTACAATAACTTACCTCAAATAAGTGACATAGAACCCCGATAAAATTCGAATAAGTTGCCCTCAGCCGAAACGCGAAATGGTTTTCAGAGGAAACCGAATGTTGTTGCCTTTTGAGAATGAGGAATTTTCAAACTTAAATCTGCGAGCAAAAGCAGCTTTCACCTTTCTGATTGGCATTCAAGCTGTCATGGCAGTTTGAAGAATTCCATAGTTTCATTCGACCAACACTTCAGTCGGTTAAAATTTCAAATTAAATGGGTGTTCTCATAATCATGAATCACATTTCTGTTCATAAATGAGAAATGGCATTGATTTTTAATAACTCTGTCATCGTGTCTTGAATTAAACAAAATATAGGCGGATCTGAACTCTTTATTTTCCAAACTAAACAAAATATTTTCAGAAAATAGCAATCACTAATTTCTTTTTGGAGGCAGAGGGGGAGAAGGTGTGCTCAAACATTCTATCTTGAATGTGCAACATTCTGGAAAAGGTTTGTCTGGATAAACGGCGTAACAAGGTGGTTCGACTGCCAAAGGATGACAACTGTAACATAATATAAATAAATCATTATAGATCAATATTAAATGACAAAAATCGGTGAAAGTTTGGTGAAAATCAAAAGCATCTGCAGGCTTTAATTTTCGATCACCCATATACATGGTCTTAAGGCATTTTTGTAATATCACCTTTGGTTTAGAATAATTCTTTGCTTCCTCATTGAAGCGACAAAAAAGAATATATACCCAGTGTCATTAATATTGAACCCAACAAATAACTTCATTTGTGTTTCATTTTTTCTTAATCAATCAAGAATGAAACGATAACATTGTCAAACAATTTACTAACGTCTAAGAAATAAAATGATGATGTTTTTGACGACACCTTGAAGAAATACACTTTTGTACACTTCTAGGTATTGACGAAGTAATGTGTTCGATATCTGTCTGTGACAACTCGTTACAAGCAACTCGAACTTCGGGAATTGACTGTGCCAGCAATAGTTCTCCAAACACTATGAGTCCAACAGTCCGTTGTACATGCATACTAAGATAGAATCGCGATTCGTCGCTGAATACGACACTATGCCATTTAACTCCTTTCGCTGCTGCGTTCTCTGCTCCAGTTCAAACATTGAAGACAGTAGTGTGCAGTTAAAAGCAACACTAATCGCGTGGACGGTGTGAGATGAGTCCAAAGGCTAGCATAAGGCGATATAACGTACGTTCTTAGCCGAACCATTGATCAGCGATTTGACAAGTAGTAGCAGTTGACTGAAACGCCTATCTTGACGTTCTGTGGTACCCTCGGTCGACCAGTTCGTATTCTTTGTGTTGCTCTATCTTCCTTTGTCCAAATACAACATACACTCATTACTACAATTACAGTACAATTGACATGACGGCTGATTTCGCAAAAGGACAAAGGGAATAGTATATTGAAGAGTATTTTTTCAACTATTGTCTTAGAGGAATTATGTATTCATGTACGAGATTGTAATCATATGGTGACCATATGTGGCTGTTTGAAATAGGCATGTAATGTAATGTCTTCTCAACATTAAGGCGAAAGTAAAATGTATTTTTTCACTTATGATGAATTATTATAATGATTTATCTTTCTACCTCAACTGATGATTTCTGCAGGACGAACTAATTCCAGCAAAAACCAAATTTTGCGCGCATTATCACTTCCTAACGATGTCTGTAATTCACGAATTTTGGTCCGAAAATGGTCTTAAACGATTGGGTTGAACTCGAAGAAGAATACGTGGCCAAATTCAATTCGGTCCGTCCGACCGTCTGTTCATCTCACGACTCGATCAAATTGAAACTTCGTGAATAGTTTCGGAATACCATTGGGCAACTTAGAGCAAATTTTCGTGTGGATCCAGAGGTTGGAAAATTAAAAAAAAATTTATTCGAAAATTTTAACAATTTTTGATGAAACATTTTTCTTTCTCTGAAGATACTGATTAGATTTCGATGGAATTTGGCACAAACCTCAGAGTCAGTATTTAACAACAATGTTCCAAAATTCAATTCGATCGGATATTTACTTTCGTAGATACAAGGATACAAGGAAATGTACCAAATTTCGTTGTTATTTGGAGTTTTATTTCCGCAATATCTCAAGAAGTACAAATACAATCAGATTGAAACTTCGTAATTAGGTGGAGATTATAACACGCAACTGGGTGCAAAATTTCGTGTTGATCTAATAGTTAGAATTTGAACATGCGAGTAAAAGCTCCTGACCTCACGTCAGTACTTTTCTAGATTTTTTTCATTAATATACTTACGTGTTCACTTTGTATTTGCCTCCATCTAAACACTTAACAACTTGACATCTTCCTGGGACTTTTATTTCAGCGTCTTTATCCATCAAGCCAACATTTTCAACGAAGCATTTGCCTGGATTGTCTACAATTTCAAAAATATCAATGGAGAAACGCTGCAAATTCAACTACCTTTTTTCTTAATTTAATCCGTAATGTGCAAATCTGTGTATATAATAAAAACAATTTCATCGTGTAGCACTAAGGAAATAGAGACGAATTTTTGTACTATACATTTTTAATATCTTCCACTCGATAATGATGAAAATTCTAGAATTTTTTCACCGACATGAGCTCAAGAGCTTTTACGCTCTCGTCAAAATTTTTTGCTAAAGCGGTCTCCTACACAAGTATTGATCCCGCAAAACGCAATTCTACTTTTTGATGGTGAGATTTGGTTATTTCCGGAATAACCCAAAAATGACTGTGGCACTTTTTTGAAAGACTACGTTCAACTGATAAAAAAACACTACAATTTTTGTACCTGCGTGATATACAAAGAATAATGCACAAACCTGTGATTTTGTCTGCTGGTGAATCTACAGTGTACGAATAATGTTGGGCTTCAACACTAAGTATTGTTAATCCTATGAAAAACAGGAGGAATTTCATTTTGCTCTCTTCTGATGATTTATTTTCTTAGCAATGAAGCAATTATTATAATCATTTGTTGTCAGTCCATAGGAAGTGTTTGGATTTTGGACTGTACAATCTAATTGTTAATGATAATTTAATTCCACCAGTATCTAATCATACGATGTTGAATTCCAATAAACAAGATATTCTTGGATAGGTCACAAGAATAAAGCACCCATCCCTATCAGAAGTAGGTAATTATATTTTTCACTTGGAATGAACTTATTAAACAAAGATCTTGCTTGAATAATAGAATTTGAAAATTCAGAGCTTGAGCTAACAGAATAACACATTTTCTTTTGTAAAGAATTTTGTTGAATAAAGATGAATACTTTTTGAGCTCATGAACTGGGAACAGAGCGTGCTATCGTTTTGTCCAACTGTCTGTAATTCTCGAATTTCTTTCCGAAATTGGTCTCAAATGACTAGATTGCGCCATTTGAATTCGTTAATGGGCAAAAGCTGCCAAATGGCGTTATAGCCATTTGAAATTTAAAGGTTATTTCCCTGATATTTCAGGAACCAATGGATCGATTGGATTGAAACTCAGCAGTTATTTGGAGCATAACGACGCGCAACTTTGAGCAGAATTTCGTTGAATTCGTAAGATCACTTCATTCAAAAAAACATTTTTTTTAGAGTTTTTTTCGAAAAAATTTTTTTTCTGGAACTATTGTTCATATTCGAGAACAATGTCAGTTATACCTTGAATTTCATGTTTTACAGCAGTGTACTAAATTTCAATTCGATACGGCTATCAGTTTTGGAGATATTGGGAAAAAGTATGTAGAATTTCGTGGAATTCTTCACGATTTCGTTGTTTTTTTCGGTATAACTCAAGGAATACTGTTTCAGTCGTGATGAAACTTCGCAACTATTTCGAAGATGATGATGGACCTCATTGTGCAGAATTTTGTGATGACCGTGTCATTAGAACAATCTGAAAAAAAAATTAAAATTTCTTTTCTTCAGATATTTAATATTCTGTGATATTCTCATCATATTATCCTCATTAGATTCTGTATGAACCTTCAAACTGTCATTATTCGATAAAGTACTGGATTTCGATTCGTTCTAACCTAGAAAAGCACTGCCGTGAAGGCAGCGCAGCTTTTGCGCGCTTGTTCAAATTCGTTGCCAAAGCAGTCATCTCCATTGAACATGCGCGCAAAAGCTGCTGCCTTCACGGCAATGCTTTCCTAGATTTTTCTTCTTGAAACAAAAATGTATTTATTGCGGAGAAATTAAATTTATTAATTTCATGAATCATTATTTTTTTTCAATCCATTGTCTGACAGAAGAGTTGGATTTATACTGGGAATCGTAACATCAGTAACATTTGTTAATCTTTTGTATTCTCACGATTTTGTTCATAAGAATTTTTCAAGAAACTGCCTTTGACAAATAGTGGAACTCCAGCTATAGATGATAATTATAATTCAATTTTAAATAGTTCCTCTTCAGATAGAAGAGTCAAAACAAACAAAAAACTGGAAAATAATGCAAAATCCCCCAAAAAGGTCCTTCGGTCGTTATCATTTTGCACTGAACAACTCAAAAAAGCAGTCTAGTCTCTCAAATCAGGTTTAATGAGTGTACATTGCAATATCTTCGCGACTGGGTCACTGTGTTTCAGAGTTGAATTTTTAAGGCACGTTTTCGTTTCCTCTTGTTCCTTTGGATCCTTCAAATCTGCTTCCTTCATAAGCTTGTCCATATCAATATTTCCTTTCCCATCTATAACCGCCGATTTTTTCAATTGTTCCGTTATAACTTTTTCGATATCGAATTCTTCATTAGCGCCCAATATGTCCTTCGAGCTTTCATTGACAATAATCTGAAATAGACAATATACTCAGATCAATAAAATCTAGAAAATCACTGACTGACGAAATTTTGTTGTGTGTTGGTAATCTCCACCTGATTACGAAGTTTCAATATGCATGATTGCATTTGTACTTCTTGAAATATTGCGGAAATTACGTTAAAATTCCAAATGAAAACGAAATTTGGCATATTTTTTTTCCTTGAATCTACGAAAGTGAATATCGGATCGAATTGAAATATGGAACATTGTTGTTAAATACTGACTTTAAGGTTTGTGCTAAATTCCATCGAAATCTGATCAATATTTTGAAAAAAAAAAAATTCATCTAAAAATTTTGGAATAATTTTTCTTTTGAATTTTTCAACAACCTGATCCATACGGAATTCTGCTCTAAGTTGGGAGCTGGTATTCCAAAACTGTCCACGAAGTTTCAATTTGATCGAGTCAATACTTCATGGGATATCGAGGAATTAATCTCAAAATTTCAAATGGACCTAACTCGGAAACTATGCAACCGATTCTACCCATTAACGAACTCAACCAAGATATTTGAACTCCAAACCTAATCTGACAATTCGAAGTCGCTAAGTCCTTTCTTCCGAAAGTAAGAGCACATACAGACGACGGCGGATTTTCCTTCAAACGAAAATGCAGTCATTTTCATGAAAAACCTTTAGAACATCACATTTCAAACATATAATTTCAATATTGCATTTTTAAAAAAATGTTTGATCACCTAAAACTGCAAAATAAAAATGGGGATTTGCATTTAAAGGGATTTGTCTTGAGTGCACGATATGGCAACGTCGAATTCAGCTTTCTCGGAAAGAAAAGGACGTCAAATGTGTTACTTTGCTTAGGAAAATAGAGATAGCTATACTTCGATCTCGTCAGAGTAAAAGACAACGACCAAGGAAAAGAAAAAGAAGAGCACATACACTGTCATATTACTGACAAATCGCAAACGGAAATTGTTTGGTTATATTGACAAAGAACACGTGTGTACCACAGAATAGGAATTAATATTTCATTATTCTATAGCAGAAAAAGCTATTGTATTAACACCGTTGTCACTTCGTGCATGCCTGGCAAATCCCAAACCCCAATTTTTAAATCTGATTTTGAATACTTTCTGAAGGTAATTTGGGAAAATGATGAATCAACCCCATAATAATTATGTTCAAATTTGCATTTGCAGTAATAACCCAAATTCAGGAAAAACCCCCAATGTGACCACAGATTCTTCTTCAGCGAGTTCAACCCAATCGTTTAAGAACATTTTCGGCTGAAATTCGAAAATTACAACCATCGTGAAGAAATGATAACGCGCTGTTCCCTAGAACAAGCGCGTAATAAAGGAAAATTAATTCATTAATCGTATCATGAAAGTCATGTACTACTCACAAAACAAAAAAGCATAAAGCCCAGTTTCAAGAAAAATGGTCGACACATACTTGGATTCAAATTGTACCATCTAACTTACAGAGTTTCATATAACGATAAATTTTTTAAAACGACTTTCATGCTTATTTTCGTTTAATCTTCATTAAAACCAACAAGATTTCCAATGTTATATTGAGCGGCAATTATGATGTACGTGTGATTTGTTCCATTGTTATTTTATATCTTATTTTTGCGCGCATATTCGAGGGAACAGTGTGCTATCGTTTTGCCTTACTGTCTGTAATTTTAAATTTTTACGCTCATAAACGATTGGGTTGAACTCCCTGAAGAGGAATCCGTGGTCAAATTCAATTCTGTCCGTTCAACCGTCCGTCCGTATGCACTCTAACTTTCGAAGCAAAAAGACTTAGCGACTTGAAATTGTCAGATTAGGTTTAGAGTCCGAATATCTCGGTTGAGTTCGTTAATGGGTGGAATCGGTTCCATAATTTTCGGAGTTAGGCCCATTTGAAATTTTGAGATTATAATCGATTTGAAACTTCTTGGACAGTTTTGGAATATCAACGCCCGACTCAAAGCAAAATTTCGTGTGGATCCAGTTGTTGGAAAATTAAAGAATGTATTCCGAATTACTTAAATTTTTGATTAAATTTTTTTTTCTCTGAAAATATTGATTAGATTTCAATGGAATTTGGCACAAACTTCAGTCAGTATTTAACAACAATGTCTCGAATTTCAATTCTATCCGATATTCACTTTCGGAGATATAAGGGAAAAAAATGAGCCAAATTTCGTTGTTATTTGGAATGTTTACGTTATTTCCGCAATATCTCAAGAAGTACAAATGCCATCAGATTGAAACTTCGTATTCGGGAGATTACCAACACCCAACTAGGTGCAAAATTTCGTGTTGATTTAATAGTTGGAATTTGGACAAGCGCGCAAAATCTCCTCACCTCATGTCAGTGCTTTTCTAGATTTCTTTCCTGAATATTGTCTCAAAAGGCTAAGTTCGACTTACTGATGACAAAATCGATTTAAAATGCGACTGTAAAGTTCGGTAATTGGCCGGATCGGACTAACGGTTTCGGAGCCATCATTATTCGAGTTTTTGAGGTTATTTCCTCAATAACTCAGGAGCTAGTCCTGCGATCCAATTGAAATTTTATAGTTTATTGGTGCATACCGACGCGCTAACACATGCAAAATTTTGTTAGGATCGTATTGTTTACCAATCAAAAAAATTTCAAAAAGCACTGCCGTGAAGGCATCAGCTTTTGCGCGCATGTTCAATGTCGATGACCGCTTCAGCAACGAATTTGAACGTGCGCGCAAAAGCTGCTGCCTTCACGGCAGTGCTTTTTGAAATCTGTTTCAATAAATTACTGGATTTCAATTCGATCTAATCTGTATTTTTGGAAATATTGGAAAAATAAAATTTTGAATGGGTATATCTACGGAATTATTGGGCGGATTTTACCCATTCACGAATTCGACCTTCGTAATTAAGCCCCAAACCTACTCTACAAATATCGAGTTTCCAAGTCGTTTCTTCCGCAAAGTTATTGTGCTTACGGTCAGCCTAACGGTCGACTGCGTAAACACAATAACTTCTGAAAGAAACAACTTAGAAACTCGATATTTGTAAAGAAGGATTGGACCTTAATTACGATGGCCGAATTCGTGAATGGGTAAATTCCACGCAATGATTCCGTAGATATACCCAATCAAAATTTTATTTTTCCAATATTTCCACAAATACAGATCAGATCGATTTGAAATCCAGTACTTCATCGAAAAATAACAGTTCGAAGTTTCATACAGAATTTAATGAGGATATGATAAGAAAATCATGGAAATTTTTTTTTTCAAATTGTTCTAATGACACGATTATCACGAAATTTCGCATAAAGTTGTCTTTCAGCATCTCAAAACTAGCTGTGAAGTTTTATCAGGACTGAATCAGTATTTCTCGAGTTATACCGAAAAAATTAACGATATCGTGAAGAAAACCTAGAAATTTGACATATTTTTTCCCGATATCTCCAAAACTTATGATCGTATCGAACTGAAATTTGGTACACTGCTGTGAAATATGAAGCTCAAAGTGTGAGTGAAATTTTTTTTCTTGATATGATGAATGGTTATCGTAAAAAAAATTTTTTTTTAGGTTTACTGACAATATGATCCTTACGAAATTTGGATCAAAGTTGCGCGTCGTTATACTCCAACTAACTGCCAAGTTTGAATACAATCGCCCAAGTAGTTTCTGAAATAAAAAATAAATAACTTCAAAACTTCAAGTGCCTATAACTCCGAAACTATTTGACCGATTTGGCCCATTAACGAACTTAACCGCGGCATTTTTATGCGCAACCTATCCTGAAAGTTTCAAGTTGCTAGCCTGAATCTGTCGACACTTATCGATTTTGACACCGGATTCGTCATCAGTGAGTCCAACCTAGTCGATTGAGACCATTTTCGGCTCAATCATCCGAATTTACAGACATTTGGATAAAACGATAGCACGCTGTTCCCCTAGAACATGCACGCAAAAATATAAATATATATTGTTTTGAAATTTGTTTTTCAATAAGTCTCCATGAGATTTCAAAGGAATTTTTCACATACCTCAAACCGAATATTTCACAGCAGCATACCAAATTGAAGTTTGAACCGATGTTACTTTTCGGAAATATTGGGGATAAATATTTATAGGTTTTTTCCTAGATATCCTTATTATTTCCGGAATAACCCGAAAAATGACGCAATCATGATGAAACTTGGTAACTAGTTGGAAAATGTTGATGCAATTTTGCGAAATTTTATGCTGATAGTAGAATTTGAACAATTTAAAATAAAAAAAATTAGGAAATTGTTTTTAAATATTCTATATATTCTGCCAACTTCTAATAATATCAGCACGAAATTCTACACAAACTTTCGATCGAAAACTCAACATCTTCCGAAATTAACAACTTAGATACTCAGTATTTGTAGAGTAAGTTTAAATATTCATTTTAAATTTTATTGTTATTTTAATTCAGGTAAGAAATATATTCATCGGGAGAACAGACAGTGGTCATTTAGATTGATGGGATGATTTGAGAGAATTTAAGCATTTACGAGAAACAAATAACTCATGTTAAATATAGCACTTTATTGAACATCAGCTAAGCAAATTATGATTTCAAGAAATTTCATACAAAAAATCTACCTTAATTTTCATCACAGAATCAGCCCTAAAATTTTTTCGGTGTCATTCAGAGACACCCTGTATATCGGGAGATAGCTTGATGAACTTCACTGCCGATAAAATTTTTCAATACAAAATGAATTTTTCCTGTCAATAAATATTTCCAACAGAAAATTAACAATAGATAAAATCAAACATATCGAAACTAATTTGAATACATTTTCGAAATTTCTGAAAGATAAAGGAGTATAAGAATTTCTCAAATTTCTGGTCGAAGGATAAAGTCTGAATTTCGATCTTCTATTCAAACCGAACTGGTATTTCAATAGGACCTTTTTGTCGATCATTGTAACAAACGGAGAATTCTTAGTGAAGAAGAAGGTGAAAAATCCAGGAAGAAGAGGCTTCTCCATCAACCGGTACTGTATTTTAGCACGATCCGCGTTCAAAATTGACAAGAATAAATGGGTTTCTGAATCAGGAAGAGCAATAGCTTGATTATTCAGATGATCTCCCTCCAACAAGTCCATGAATCGAGTCCTAGAAATTCGAACGATTTGGGGTTGGAGCCTGGGTGAAAAACGACCAATCATTTGAACATATTCTGGCAAAACATATATTGTCAAATTTGATTCCACCAAATTCTCAATAGTGTCTATTTGATTGTTGTATCTCGGTACAAGAAGTGTTGAGATCAGCCCACATTGAAATGCAGCTAAGAGAACAACATTTTCCACTTGCCAAAGCAACAAGAGGAATTTTTGTATCCAATTGTAATGTAGGTAAATTCTGTTCACTATGGTTCTTCCCAAGGATATACCCATGACATCCATGATGTATGGTAACCTAGTTGTTCCTCTTGCTGTAGGCGAGATCTTTCCAATAGCTAGTATCAACATTGAAAGTGATATCGTGACACCAAATATACTGTACCAGACAGTTCTGGTTAGGCCTAAAGAGGTATACGAGATTTTTTCTGAATTTGGAACTAATACCACTATTCTTTCAATGACATGGGGTGCTGAGAAGTCTAAATCTTCCGAACAATCTGTTCTGAAGTATCTAAGTGGACACGCATCTGCAATTCCCTTTTTAACTGCATATTTTGCCTTGTTCAAGCTTAAAGGTGGCGTTTCTATAATTTCAAAAGTTGCGTTCAAGTCCCTCAGTAAGTTTGCCCAGTAAAATTTTTCTCTGCCCTGCCAAACGCCATTTTCTTTGTAACAGTCAGGAGGGGTATGATAAAGAGCCATTCGTAGTTTGTAAGAATGAAGATTATAAAACTCCTCGTTAATGGAACTGATGTCATTTATGTTGGTTATATTTATGATAAGCTTCAAGAATGGGTTATACGTAAACACTTGTAGATTCGTTTGAAACAAGATAACGTTGAAACGATATAGTTTTAAACGCCACAGTTGGTCCATGAAGCTTCGAAGAAAATCCAAGTTAGACACAGGTCTCGTCAGAATGATCAGCGTTGGTATTCTGGGTTTGTAAAGGCCAGTTTGTATTGCAGAAATAACTTTTTTCTTCAAATCCACATAGTTCCGAACGAAGAAAAAAACCTGCGTAGGAAAATTGATGAAATTTCCCCCTCTAATGATCATTTTTTCATCAGTATAAGAAAGAATATATGGACAGAAATTTCCCAAAGGTGAACTTTCAACTATCATGCCTGGACTAAAATCGTCAACATCAATTAGAGCACAAAACAAAAAACTTGATGTGTTCCAATACATTCTGCGAAAAATACTGAACACTTGAGACTTTTTCGTGTGTTCATCTTGAAAGAGAACACTGAAATTATTGAATGAAATATTCAATGGAAAAAATGCTACAAAAACGAAGTTAATCGTGTTCATACTCGAAGGGAAATAAATGTTACTTAGAAGATTGTTTGATAGAGCTATTAAATGATTAAACGCCTTTTTTGTCGAATGATGCAACAAATCGATTACCACTGGGCTTATCAGATAATGCATCGAAAATTGAATTGGCTCAATATTGGACAGCCCAACCGCCAAAATAATGCTATACTATACTAATTGAACAAGGTATGGGAATCGTGGCTAGCTTAAACTCGAAAGTCTTCTGTGGAATAAGATTGCGAGATAGAGCTAATATGTGCATACGTGATAATTCAACAATGTCCAGTATTTTTAAACAATTTCCAAATTAAACACAGCAAGGAACCGACCCCTCCCCTTTCGCCATTTTGCCACTCTAGAAAATTCCACGTCTATGTCTTTTACAAGATTTTTAGCTATAAAATCTCAATTAACTGGTCCAGAAAACGTTATTCATCGCTAAGATTAGATGACAGCCTTCATTAGTTGAAGATTACTAATAGACTTACGAGATGATGTATTGTTAATAGCAGTTAACCTTTGCGATTTTTCAACGCACAATTTTGAAACTTACATAAGAATGGAGTGAAAATCGATAAGTGGGAAGAACTGCTTGAGATCATAATGTTTTCCAAATTTCAACCCCTTCTGACCAATTCGATATGATTCACCAAATCGAAAAAAAAATTTTCATCTTGCGATTTTTCAAAGCACACTTTTGAAATATATAAAATTACGTCAAAATCTGTATATGGGAAAAGCTACTCGAGTTCATAATCAATTCCAAATTTCAATCGGCTGTGAAATGGCGCTCCGGCATTTCAATTCGATCGGATGTGCATTTGTCGAGTTATTGCTAGATATAAAAAACCAAAATTGCTGACATTTGGGCAATATTATCATGCCTATGTTCCCTGGAAGAAGCGCGTTCCGTTTCTGCGAAGTCGCGTACAGACCTGTGAGCTGAGCGGCCCTTGTCTTGAGCCACATTAATTAAGCTGGATTGCATTTGTTGACTATGTTTTGAGCGAATCATATTCCGATTAACTACAACCGTAGACTAGATTATTAGATATGATATAACACAGGTGTGTTAGCATTGTATGAAATCTTTATACAATACAATGGTGCTAGTGTGTATGAGGCTTAACCTTTTTCAACATCGAATATTGTTTGAAACGCCGCTGTCGCCGCCATAGATTCACAAGACATAGACTAATAAAAAAATTATTATTTGGAAATTAATCTGTGCACGCCGTTTGTGACGAATAATTTCAATTTTCTGGTTATTTTATTAGCTTTGTACTTTGAAATTGTGAAATATGGCTCTTCGTGTACAGTACGAAAATTCAAACGAAGTTGGTGTATTCACTAAACTTACAAATAGTTATGCCCTAGTAGGAATTGGGGCGTCAGAAAATTATTACAGGTATTATTTGTATTTTACTTTATGCCCACGTTGTGCAATGTGGCAATACATGAAACGACGGTTTGTGAAGTGTTTAAAACTGCTTCTAGGTACGGTTTGAAGAAATCATGTTATCAAATGCGAACATTTGCTATTTTTGAGGTTAGGCTCCATTTATGCATGTATTTTTCTTGATCGTGTGTAGCTCCAGAGCTGCTTTGGCACATTAAACACTGACGAAAACTAGTTTTTTTCTTGATAATGCAGTTAGTGCTTGTTACCGTTCACTGGAACCAACCTCGAAATCAAAAAGAAGGCTCCAACAGTGACAGCCTCAGGCGTAAGCACAAGAGAAAATTGAGCGTATGCATTTCAATTCAAGTATTCATGAATCATAATTACTGTCTTAACAAATAAGCTTCATATTAAGACCATGGTTTATGATGCTTGAACTGACCCTTAAAACATTGCAGTTCATGTTGCAATTTTATGTTCTCCATTTCAGTGTTTTGGAAGGTGAATTGTCAGAAAATATTCCAGTAATACATGCGTCGATAGCTGGATGCAGAATTATAGGCAGGTTATGTGTAGGAAATAGAAATGGCCTGCTTGTCCCTAACACAACACTAGACAACGAATTGCAGCACTTGAGGAATGCATTACCTGATTCAGTAAAGGTTCAGAGGGTGGAAGAGAGGTTATCAGCCCTAGGCAATGTAGTTGCGTGCAATGATTATGTTGCACTTGTACATCCAGACCTGGACAGGGTAAATATCTGTATTCTGTAAGCAACCGGGATAAAAATGCTTAAAGTAGTAGTAGTAAAAAACTTTATTGAAACTATGTTTCTAAGGGCTAACGACCTAGGTATTCCTGCCAAATGCTTGAAGCTTGGGCATGAATTTTTAGTAGTAGTATGCAAAGAGAAAAAAGTTCCATTTTATATCTGGTCTGCAAGTTTTGTTACACCAACAAAATCAGGATAATTTGGAAAAAATACACATTCAAGTAAATTTAGATGGAGCGTTTTCAATTGCTTCATAACTATTGAATTAATGGATCAAATTATTAAGTTCTAGATGGAGAAGTCTGACTGTATTTGTACCCTTATTTTATAGGAGACCGAAGAAATTATAGCAGACACTCTGAATGTTGAGGTATTTAGACATACAGTTGCAAACAACGTGTTGGTTGGGACTTACTCTGTATTGAGCAACCAAGGGGGTATAGTGCATCCTGGTACCAGTGTTGTAGATATTGAAGAACTGTCCTCTTTATTACAAGTGCCCATGGTGGTGAGTATGCTTTTTAGCATGTTTGAACTTTGAAGAAATGCAGATTTTTTTATACTCATTTGATGAGATCTTGTGAAAACAAACCGTGCCGGGTGAAGCCAAGCGAATTGTAGGTGGGGCTGTCGATTTGCTAAAGATTCTAAAGCTTAAGGTTCATGAACTTAATCGATATACCTATGTATGCTCCGTACCAACTCTGAAAAGTTCAAGAGTCAGAGTATGTTCTTCGGACACATATGGACTGCTGGCCGGACCGAATTTAGCTCAATTATTCCTAAGTTTGAACTATCTAGTTGTTCGAGATAATTTACTGAAAGAAGTTACAAAATTACAAAAACTTAAGGTACTTTGGTAATCCCGCAAGATTTCCCGTCGCGAAGCTATAAGTAAGATATTCACATCAGTGTAAGCAGTGTGAGTTCCTGAACTAAAATTATGAAGGCCAACATAGGCGGTCTCTCCTTGTTTGGAAGATATGGGCCCCCAAAGTTCCAAATTGTTGCATTTTCAGATCCTTTTTTCCGCCATAAAAATGATCTCTCACTTCTCAAATCTAGTTCATAAATCAACTTTGAACCTTCAACCAACGAAAAGCGACACTTTCTTTCAAGAATATTTATTATTTAAAGGAAGAAGAGTGAAAATATTAGACAACCACTTAACCTATATTTCTACGAAATACTTCTCAATGTTGAAGCGGAGCTTGGCAACAGCGTCTTTTCATCGCTGGCCAATGTATTATGACCGAAGAGCAGTTGCTGGCGGGAAATATGAAACGATGGGCAGTTTAAGGATATGATTGTAAGGAAAATGCTTCTGTCACTGAAGAAGAGGTGGTTATTCTAACATCAAAACAAAATCATTGAGAATATATTTGTTTGAGGTTTCACTATCAATATTTTCGTTTGAACTTTCTTTCTATCCCCTTCCAAATAGGGAGTTTGTTCTCTACTTCGTTTTTTTTGTGTCTTCGAGATAATCCCAGTTTAGAATTAGATTCAGGGTATTCCAATAAAATGGGTTATATAATAACCTCTATTTCATTGGAAATCTTTGAAGGGCGCGACCTATCACATATGAAAAAAATGTACGTTGAAATATATATCAGGGTGTATTCTCATTCCATTATGTGTTTCAACCTTGTAGATTTCATTAGAAACGAATTCTCCTATTGGAAGATTTAGAGTATAGCAGTAAACAGTAAGAACTAAGAACATATTGTATTTTTCTCGCCAGCAATAATCTCATTCACGAATACGCACGATGGCACGATAACGACCGATGAAATTCGCGCCATTGCCAAACTTCACTTTTAGACTGAGTCGAAATCAGAAGGAATTGAGGTTAAGTCGTTGTCCAGTAACTTCATTGTTTTTTCATTAAATATTGATTATTCTTGAAAAAAGTGTGGCTTATTGTTGGTTGAAGGTTCAAAGGTAGTTTGTGAACTATACAGATGCAGTGAGAGATCGTTTTTATGGTGGAAAAAGGGACCTGAAAAAGACTAATTTTGGAACTTTGGGGGCCCATATCTTCCAAATTAAGGGAGACCGCCTATGTTCGATTTCACATTTTTCATTCAGAAAAACACTGCGTACAATGAGGTAAATATATTTTTAATATCTCGGCGACGGGAAATCTTGCGGGTTTACCAAACTTAAGCAGAAGTTTCGGCCCTAAACAGCCAATATTTGGCCAAATTTTAAAGATTGCTTTCTCATTGAAAATTGAAATTTTAGATGGCGATTGAATTTTTTCAGTATTCTTATGGATAGAATATTCGATTCCAATGATAACAAAACACATGCAAGGGACCTATTAGTTGTTAGTATATGTCTGCCCCAGAGAAATTAAATTCTCCATTGAATGCTTCTAAAAATGTCGATTCCACTCGAGGTGTCAAATCAGTTGTGTGATTTTGACTCTCAATAAAATTTTATATAGAACTAATTTTACAATCTTTGCTAGGCTGGAACTGTCAACCGAGGAAGTGACTTGATAGGTGCTGGTTTGGTGGTGAATGATTGGTGTGCGTTTACGGGCTTAGATACTACTTCTACAGAATTGACAGTTATCGAATCCATATTCAAACTGAATGACGCAAATCCAACAGCGATAACGACAAAAATGAGGGCTAGCTTGATCGAAAGGTAATCTATTCAGTTATTTATTTAGGAATTATCTTCAAACTTTTTTTTTTTCAGCATGTCATGATGGGACGAAGAATTATATTGTTGATGTATATACTTTCTGTAATTTCGAAGAGCTGATGAATTTTAGTAATGAACTTGTCACTGACTACTTCAAATATGATAATTCAGTAAAAAGTGATTCAAATGTTTGTATTGATTAATTTCTTCAGAACCAAAATGTGTTTAGACCAATGTCTTGCTTTACATGGTACTTGATTCCCAATTTTCACATTTTTATTGTTATTTTAGGATTAGAAATTGAGTAGTATTTGTATTATTTTGCTATGAACTTATAAAATAAATACTATTTTTGACGAAGATTCCATGTTCAACCTCATCAGATCAATAAGAGCGTCATCATTTTGTCTGAATGTCTGTAATTTTCGAATTTTCAGCTAAAATGAGGTACTCTTGATTAGTATCTGGCTCCAGAAACGTTAAAATGACATCTTCGTTTTCTAATTGGCTGGTGGATGCCAACTTGGCAAATCAGAAAGTAACATCGATTTTTCATGTGAAGCCTATTCGAGTGGGTATTCATTTGTCACATACTTTTTGGTCTTTGGAGCACCGGGACAGCTCAGTATTTGATGCACTCGAGCTGCAGCTCTGGAGCTACGCAAAAAGCAAGCTCCTATTGTTGGATCCCTAAAAACTTTCGGTAAATCCGCAAGATTTCCCGTCGCGAAGCTATAAGTAAGACATTCGCATCATTGTAAGCAGTGTGAGTTCCTGAATAAAAAATATGAAGGCCAACATAGGCGGTCTCTCTTTGTTTGGAAGATATGGGCCCCCAAAGTTCCAAATTGTTGCATTTTCAGATCCTTTTTTCCGCCATAAAAATGATATCTCACTTCTCAAATCTAGTTCATTAATCATCTTTGAACCTTCAACCAACGAATAGCGACACTCAGAATTTTCATTATTCAAAGGAAGAAAAGTGAAAATATTAGACAACCACTTAACCTATATTTCTACGAAATACTTCTCAATGTTGAAGCGGAGCTTGGCAACAGCGTCTTTTCATCGCTGGCCAACGTATTATGACCGAAGAGTAGTTGCCGGCGGGAAATATGAAATGATGGACAGTCGAAGGATATGATTGTAAGAAAAATGCTTCTGTCACTGAAGAAGAGGTGGTTATTCTAACATCAAAACAAAATCATTGAGAATATTTGTCTAAGGTTTCACTCTCAATATTTTCGTTTGAACTTTCTTTCTATCCCCTTCGAAATAGGGAGGTTGTTATCTACTTCGTTTTTTGTTGTGTCTTCGAGATGGTCCCAGTTTAGAATGAGATTCAGGGTATTCCAATAAAATGGGTTATATAATAACCTCGATTTCATTGGAAATCTGGGAAGGGCGCGACCTATCACATATGAAAAAATGTACGTTGAAATATATATCAGGGTGTATTCTCATTCCATACCATGTGTTTCAACGCTGTAGATTTTATTAGAAACGAATTCTCCTATTGGAAGATTTACAGTATCGCAGTAAACAGTAAGAACTAAGAACATATTTCATGATATTTCATTTTTCTCGCCAGCAATAATCTGTCATTCACGAATACGCACGATTCCGACCGATGAAATTCGCGCCATTGCCAAACTTCACTTTTAGACTGACTCGAAATCAGAAGGAATAGAGGTTAAGTGGTTGTCCAGTAATTTCATTGTTTTTTCATTAAATATTGATTATTCTTGAAAAAAGTGTTGCTTATTGTTGGTGGAAGGTTCAAAGGTGGTTTGTGAACTATACAGATGAAGTGAGAGATCGTTTTTATGGTGGAAAAAGGGAACTGAAAACGACTCATTTTGGAACTTTGGGGACCCATATCTTCCAAATTAAGGGACACCGCCTATGTTCGATTTCACATTTTTTATTCAGTAAAACACACTGCGTACAATGATGTAAATATCTTTTTAATATCTCGGCGACGGGAAATCTTGCGGGTTTACCAAACTTTCATCTAAACCCGCAAGATTTCCCGTCGCCGAGATATTAAAAAGATATTTACATCATTGTACGCAGTGTGTTTTACTGAATAAAAAATGTGAAATCGAACATAGGCGGTTTACCAAACTTTCATCTAGGGCACAATAGACCTTAAGGTCGCAGTGGAACGTAACCCCTTACCAACTATCAAACTTTCATCTACTTGTTCTGAATATTATGTGAATGAATTTTAGATTTTTGTTTTAACAAAGATGTCTTTGTCTACTATAACGATTAATAAACATAAAATAACGAACAAGAACTCTAGAAAAGCACTGAAGTGAAGTCAACAGGTATGTTCAAATTCGAGATCGAAAAAAAATTTAATTTTTTTTTTATTATTCTAATGACCCGATCATCACGGAATTTCGCACAAAATTTTGCATCTGCATTTGCTCACTAGTAACCAAGCACAGACCAACTTGATCTGTGGTGCAAGCGTACGTTTAGTTTGTTTTTAGTTGTTTCGTGTGCAGTTCACAACGATTATTGTCCGAAAAGAAAGTACACAACGTTGAGTCTAAAGCAGAAGTGCGAAGTAATTAAATTTGTTGAGTTGGGCGAATGTGTCAGGACAGTTGCTAAGAAATTCAATGTTGGAAACGATATCTGACATATGCAAGAATAGGGACTATATAAAAAGATATCAATCTGAGGAGAAAAATTTAGAGAAAAGAAGAACTCTTCGATTAAGTTAATATCCAGCAATGAAAAAACTTTATATGCTTGGCTTGTTCAGGAAAGAAGTAGAGTGATATCATATGCGAAAAGCGAAATTTTTCTATCAAGAGTTGAACTTGACCTATGACTTCGAAGAAAGTAGCGGCTGGTTACAAAAATTCAAAGAGAGATATGGTATCAGGCAGTTGACGATTTCTTTCTTCCACATTTTTTTTTCTTTTTTTTGGAGTTAATTGTTGATCGGATTCAACTGCTTCTTGAAATTTTGCGGTTGGAAAACATTTCTGCATCAGTGAGGGCCATAAATTCAGCTTTTTTGCCTGGTGTCAGGTCCCCTTTTTTACCCATGATTCAACAGTCACAATAAACTTTTTTTGGTTACTAAATGTGCTCTGGGCAAAGTGAACATACGGTTGTGTGCCTAAGGACTACGAAATAGACAAACAAAGCACGGAATATCTCGTAATCACGTCGGGACTTGCAGCATGCTAGAAATCGACTAGGAGAGATCTGAACTCATTCGTACTCTGGTACCAATACACATCAAAAATAAAAGAAAAATGGAACAATACAATGAAATTTTCGAGTAAAAATGGCATTCTGTGGATTTTAAATATTTTGCTTTTATTCTCGGACAATACAAGTAAATATCAAAAATCCTTAGTGCGTCTAATAAATTGGCCAGGGTCTGTAAATTCCGATAGTTTAATACGCGAACATATCGTGAAATGAATTTTCAATAATGAGTAGTCACAAAATCTTTGTTCTTCGAAGAAAATCTTAAAAATAACTGAAATTGATTCAAACTTAAGGTCTATTTATAAGTACACCATAAGCGTTGTAAAATGTTGTCTTCATACAATGTCGTAAGCATAAGATAAAATTGGACCTGCATTTTGATAGGTGTTATTGTTCATCATAGTAATGAAAAAACCTAGAAAAGCACTACCGAGAAGCTGCTGCCTTCACGGCAGTACTTTTCTAGGTTTTTCAATAAAGTACTGGATTTCAATTCGATCTAATCTGTATTTTTGAAATAATGACAAAATAAAATTTTCAATGGGTATATCTACGGAATCATTGGGCGGATCCTTCCCATTCACGAATTCGACCTTCGTAATCAAGCCCCAAACCTTCTCTACAAATAACGAGTTTTAAGTCGTTTCTTCCGGAAGATATTGTGTTTGAATGCTTTTTTAAAATTGTTCTGATGACACGATCATCACGAAATTTTGCACAAGGTTGTCCTTCAGCATCTTCAAGCTAGCTGCGAAGTTTAATCATGATTGCGTCAGAATTTCTTGAGTTATACCGAAAAAAACAACGATATCGAGAAGAAAACCACGAAATTTTACATATTTTTTCCCTATTCCAGAACTAATAGCCGTCTCGAATTGAAATTTGGTACACTGCTGTGAAAGATGAAACTCAAGAATGAGCAAAATTGTTTTCGAATATGATCAATAGTTTCTGAAAAAAAAATGTTTGAAAAAATCTTTTTTCAGATTGAGTGAGGATACGAACTCGACGAAATATTGCTCAAAGTTGCGCGTCGTTATGCTTCAACTGACTGCCAAGTTTCAATTCAATCGCTCCAGTAGTTCCTGAAATATCAGGGAAACAACCTCAAAACTTCAAATTGCTATAATTCCGAAACTATTCAGCCGATTTGGCCCATTAACGAACTTAACCGCGGCATTCCAACGCGCGAACTACTCTACAAATTTCAAGTCGCTAGCTTGCTCCGTTCGACAGTTATCGTGTCGTCGGCCAGCCGGCCGGACAGAATCGATTTTAACACCGGATTCGTCATCAGCATTGAGTATTAAAAAACTGTTCAATACTCAATGTCATCAGTGAGTCCAACCTTGTCGTTTGAGACCATTTTGGCTCAAAATCCGAAAATTACAGACATTTGGACAAAACGATAGCACGTTGTGCCTCCTAGAACATGCGCGCAAAAATAGCACATTTTTGATTATGCTATGATTATACCATTGTCGAACAATAATTTTATTATACTTCTGATATATAAATAGACCAGTACCTACTAAAATAAATGGAAATGTTTTAGACGCCATATATTTTTAACCACTCAAATACACTTTGAACATAAAAATAATTTGAAATTTCAAGAAGATTATTTGTTTTGTTTCAGCACATTGGTGGAATGGGTAAATTCCATAAGTTCATTTTGAATAATGTTCTTGTAGTTATGGTCATATACAACAAATTTCTAATACCTAGGATATTGAAAGTGAGAATCAAACAAAGTAATTTATATAGCGGAGGTCACAAAATGCGAATGAAATGTAGACACTTTTTTTAAATTTCATTGAAAGAAAGACAATTTAATTTCGTGAATTTAGTGGAAAGTCCCTGTCTCTCCGCATAAATACTTGAAGAAATTCGCCCTCATTTCGATAAACATTTCAACTTTCCTGGATGCATTGAACTTATTGCAGGTTTCTTTCCAGAGTGAGTATTTTCATGAGTTTTACAAGCTAGCTAATATTATTTATGTATTAATGATCCTCCTTTTATGAACTGATCTTCAAGAGTTTTCATGTAAAAGAACCATTTGTTTCAATTTTTGTTTGAGAATCCCAGATCTTGTCCAAATGAAAAGATGGGTGAACTTGTGCATGCAAGTTACTTTCTATATCAATTAGGTGATGCTAGCCAAACTCTCCAATTATGATGCATGATATTGCGAGTTCTGAAAAATTCTTGGCAAACTTTCGATGTGTCTTCAGGCCAATTTGATTGTTCTGAAAAACGGCGAAAATTAAATATTGCTCCTCGTCCAGCTTCATCCTCGAAACATTTTTCAGGAGATGTTGCTTTCATTCTATTTTTATCATCATATTCTTCCCTTGCTGTTATAATCATTTCAATGCTTCCTATTTTATTATTCCAATTGATCTTTCGCAATTTCAACCATGGACTCGAAGATCTGAGAAGATGATGTCTCTGAAAGAAATCACTTATCCAATCATAGTCAATACACCAGCAGTTTTCTGGTATAGAACGTCCGGCTAGTGAAAGAACCGCCTCAGGTTTTAACTGAGCAAGGTTAGATGAGAAAAACTCAGCTTGAGGTCTGAACCATGGTATGACTGTGATACCATTTTTCAGTCGGAACCTGCCAATAGCTTCAATATATTCACAAAGGATTGAGGGTAATTGTAAGTCACCTAAAATCCTTCCTAATTCAGCCAGTTCGTGATCTGGATAGAAACCCAAGTAGTAACATCGGACAAGATGACACATAATCATTACATAGATGAGTTGATCTAGGGATGGTGGGTTGAAGCTATTACTTTCATAAGTTATCCCTTCGTGTACTAAACTGCACAGTGGTTTAATTCCATAATTTCCTACTAATATCTGGTAGTGATATTTCTCTGGGATGTTGTAGATAGAGTCACTTTGATCAATTTTGTCTCCTAAGAAATTATTTGAATTCAACATAAATTCGGGCCAAATTTTTTTAGATCTGAAGAAATCATGACAGACCTTCAACGTATCTGCAGGCCAATGAGTTTGTTCTGAAAATCGCCTAAAATTGAATAGAACACCGCGATGAGCTTCAATTTCCAAACATTCCTGAGGAAATTTGCCTATAAGTGAATTTTCAGAGATTCCATTACCATACCCTGTTGATATTATCATTTCAGTGCTGCCAACATCATTTTCCCAATTTATTTTGCGTAACTTCAACCATGGTTTCGAAGTGTTGAATACACGAATTTTTGACAAGATCCTTGGCCAATTACCATCCATACACCAAGAGTTTTTAGGTATGGGTCTTCCTGCTCGTTCCAGGACCTCCTCAGGTGTCGTCTGAGCAAGTTCGGAAGAGTAAAATTCAGATCGTGGAGCAAACCATGGCACTACTGTGACACCATTTTTCAGTTGGAATTTACCAATAGCCTCAATATATTGACAGAGGAGTGTAGGTAGTTTTATATCTTCAAGGCTGTTTCGTAGTTCTTGCATGGAGCTGTCAAACTTAGAATTTTGATACCTCCTATTCAGAGAATAGCACCGGAAAGCATGGCACATAATCATTATGTAGATGAGTTGATCATCAGATGGCCCCAATTGCTCAAGATTTTGTGTATCAGAATCATCACTATCAGGATATATATGATACATTCGCAAATCTTCTAATACAATTTTGCATAAACGATCCAGACCATAATTGCCAACTAAAATCTCATAATCTTTTTCTGGGTAGGTATAGTTCTTTGGATTTGTGCAATTTGCAACCCTATCATGTTGAGACGGGTTTTTCTTGTACCTGTTCCTACGATTTCTTCCCCCTTTTGATTCAAGTATTGTATTATTGGAATTGTTCCTTGAATTGGCTGACATCGTTTATATTTTTTTTGGTTCCTTTTTACTTATCTCGAAGATATGGAATTCTTGCCCAGATACTTTATACTGAAACATCAAGGATTCGGCTTTAAATATAAATCTTTATGAAGTATTCCAATGAATGCAGTGCTAGTCTCAAACTTGGAATAATTCAGTAAATTAAAGAAGTTTTTTCATTGGAAATATGCTTGGACAGGTCGATTAGTATTTTAAATTGCGCTCTGTTCGATGTAATACAATGTTATACAGCGCGTCCCAAATTTGAGGTATGACGTCATGCATCGACGATTTATACAAACAGCAGTCTTTTTTTATGACCCTTCTTAAAGTGTATCTATATCAAGTTACACAAACGTACCAAATATCCATATTTTTATTTGATTCGAAAAGGGAGACATTTGATCTATGCTAATGAATTGGAACAGAAGGGCCTTCTTCGCCATTTTGCAAATGTCCAATCTAAATATTGGCTCAATTGATCTATTAAGAAGGCAAATCTATCGCTAACAATATTCGATTAGTCAACTGATCTATCTGCTGATATCAACTCATATGCAGTGTTTCCTAAACCTGTATAATAAATTATCCAAATGTTGTCCATTAACTAACTGACAATACCCAAAACCAAAGATTAAAATTTTTAAATATTTCAATCTACGGCACCATTGGGCGAGTTTACCCATTCACGAATTTGACCTTCATAATGAAGCCTCAAACCTACTCAACAAATATCGAGTTTTCAACTCGTTTCTTTCGATATTTGTAGAGTAGGTTTGGTCCTCGATTACGAAGGGTAAAATACACCCAATGGTTCCGCAGATATACCAATACAAAATTTCCAATTTTTTTCAAAAATACAGATTAGATCGAATTCAAATCCAGTACTTGATTGAAACATGAAAAAAAAATTGATTTTTTTTCCAATTGTTATAATGACATGATCAATATTGTCATTGTCCTTTTACAATGATATAGTTAATCAGCATTCCCAAACTAGTTACAAAGATTAATCACGATTAAATCCGTTTTTTTGAGTTATTTCGGAAAAAACAACAATACCGAGGAGAAAATCACGAAATTCAACATATTTTGTCCCAATAACTCCAAAAATTATAATCGTATTAAACTGAAATTTGGTACACTGCTGTGAAATCTTATTTCCTAGGTGCAAGCAGAATGTTTTTCAAATATGATGAAAAGTTTCCGAAAAAAAAATTTTTTTCGAAAAAATTTTGACAAAAGTATTTTCAATTTTTGATACTACGATCCCAACCAAATTTTGCGAAAAGTTGCGCCTCGTTATGCTCCAACTAACTGCTAAGTTTCAATCCAATCACGCAGGTAGTTTCCTGCAATATTAGGGAAACAACTTCAAAAGTTCAAATGGCTTTAACTCTGAAACCGTTTGTCCGATTCTCAACCGTCGCAACCGGCCCTGAAAGTTTCAACTTGATAAAATTCTCTGTACGCCAGTAATCGTGCCTACGGAAGGCCGGCTAGCCGGAGAGTATCGATTTTGACACCTGATTTGTCATCAGTGACTCCTAGTCGTTTGAGACCATTGCCGGGAAAAATCTAAAATTACAGACATTTTGACAAAACGATAGCACGCTATTCCCCACAACATGCGCGCAAAACTGCAACCATCGAACAGAGCATAGTTTCCTTCTCCATTCCCTATCTACACCACTGATTAGATAGTTGATGAAAAAGTTTAAATTTCTTATCGGCTATATATCATTGTATGAATTTTTATTAATGGCTATGCGGAACACAAAAAAACTATCAGTTGTATGGTGTATCATTGGATTCAGATTATTACGAAGATTCTAAAAATATTCTAATATATACAAGTTGTCTCATTTGAAAATTCTAAAAAGTTGATGTCATTTCCGGAAAATGCGGAAAAGTTGAATGTTTTGTTTTCAAAAAGCCAAAAAAGTTCCGGTTAGTGTTTCAAGTTTCAGAAAATGTAGTTTTAAGAACAAATGAGACAATGAGTTTTTAATAACACAGGTCTATTGAAACTTAAAAATCAGGTTAGGGGGTCAACATTTTTTCTGAGTCGAAATATAAGAAACAGAAATCCTTCTGTGTACAGAGATTGCAAGGTTTTCGATTGGAAATATGGTGTGCGAGTTACGGCTTGACTTTGAAGCATATAAAAATAAAGGAAACTAGTAAAGAAAATAAACTCACGTCAGTATTATTAGTTCGACTTGAGCTTCATTCTCAAATTGAATACCTTCCACTTTTCACACATTTAGCTGATTGGGAACTTCTGCGAAGATGCCAGCGCCCTGACGGATAAATTTGGAACCTGTCCAAGCTAGTAGTTTTATGTAAACAAACCTTAGAAATGTGGTGGAGAACGAATATTTATTAAGCAGAGCTTGAATATTTAAAGAAATTATTATAATTGTGTGTAAGATTTCTTGAGAAGGAACTTTTCGTATGGATCACGATATAAAATCGTACTTTAAATCGTTCCTGGAGGATAATTTAAGTGTTATTTTAGTGTATGTTGCTTGGTGGATCAAAATGAACTAATATCTAAGTTTACTTGAATTTCTGGAAAAATAGGCACCTCAGTAAGTAATTTAAGGACTCTTATTTATGTGAAGAAGTGCTGAATGCAGGCTATATTATGTGGTAAATCTAGAATCAGTCCAAATGATATGACTTGTTCTCTGTTTACAAACGGGCGAATCAATAAAATGAAAACAGATTTTCTGCTTTAGTTCTTTTGCATCGTATTACTGAAGAAAAGGAAACAGATAGACATATAATTGATTTCATTTTCATATTACAGCAGCTCAAGATACACGACAAAATGAAAAATGTCACAGCTGGTTCAACCTACCTTTATATAGAAATGAAAAGTATTAATGTATTTTTATGAATAACTTCAGCTATTATAAACTCTAACAGTATATCTAGTTTTTGTCAGGTTTTCAACCAGATCACTCTTTTAGAATATGATTTTGTGTAGTATGTGAAATAGGTAGCTGCAGAAGTGCTCGGTAGTTTCTCTGCAGCATTTTTCTTCAAAATTCCCTTATTTTCATATACACCTGAAAACATCATGACATGAAGTTGTTTCGAAATGAATACATTGTAGGTAATTTACCTTCATGAAAATAAACATCTTCAGAGAAATGCAGTGAACATACTTTCATGTATTTCGTGACCTGTTTTCCAATCTTCAATTTCTAAAGCTAGGCCTTTCTTCTCATTGAGTTCCCTGCCAAATGCTTTCCAAATTAACTTTACTTTCATTTGGCTTTGGAAAAAATGAAAACTGGAAGCACTAGATGATCCTTTCTTCTTTGACCATGAATAACATTGAGTTGAGGTACACAACAATAGTCATTTCGGGAGGATGCCATTTCGAATTAATACAATCGAAAATTTTAATCGGAAAGAAAGGAATCGATTGATGAATATTCCAAACACTTTCGGTATACCAAAATTTCAACTCGGAGAACAACACAAAAGCTCGAAAATGAACTCTAAAAGTAAGCAAATTACGTTAGAATAGCAGGCACGTCGAAAAACTACTAGCTTGGAAGTGTTCGAATTTCTATCGCCAGAGGGCGTATCGCTTAGCAGTAGTTGCTTCCAATATATATATTATCGGGAATTCCTAATTTGGAACTCTTCTGAAAATATTTGATAAATATTGCATATTATTATATTGTGTACATGTGTACTTATTAACAAATCAAGATTTTGGTGATCATGCGCAACTCAAACTGATTTATTTCACCTTCATCGAGTGTAAAGTGCAATAATCTATTAATAATACTACCAGTGCCGTCGTTCAAATCTGCATTATTTTTGAGTTGAGTTGGTTTGAGTTTGGGAGATCCAGTAAATTATCGACATAGGTTAGATTTTCAAGAATAAAACAATGCATCAAACTAATTCTACGTCGATTTTGGCATATTTTTTACAAGTATTAGGAAATGCCGGAAAAAACTTCTTTTTGTCTGTTTGTTCTTTCGATAAAATTAATTTCATCCAGCAAACTCGAAATGTCGTCCGAGGTTTTCGTTTCACACCTTACTCAATAATCATAGTACATATATATAGCCTTGTTTGAGGAATTTATATAGTATCATTTTTTAACAATGATAGTATATGTATGCATGGTGTCCCATACCGGAAAGTCCATCGATCGGTATCGGGAAAACAGAAAGTTGGGCTTTCCTAAATCTTTGTATATGTGCAGGGAAACTATATAGGAAGGAGGACTCAGTTCTCTTAAATATTGAGAGTTTAAAGTACCATTTACTGTATACCGGAAACATATACTTGACCTACTTCCATTTCAAATGCAGCACCCTATCCTTAGTGATCGAGCAACAACAAAAATTTTAACCCCCCCTGAAAATTTCACAGTTTACGTTTTGGAGTATGTAGATTTGAATGAACGAATAAAAAAAAATCCGTCCGTCTGCCGCCCGGGGCTATTCTCTGGAAGTACTGAACGAAAATCCTTGAAACTTGGTAGAAAAATCGTGTCACTCGGGGTTGATCCTCCAAGCTTTCAGCAGGACCAGTGTACCCTTAGGGGTCTAAATGGAGGGTTGGGGGGAAAAAAAAATTATTTCTCGAAAACTTACCACCGAATTTTCATGAAACTCTGAACGTTGATTACTGTTGCATAACTAAACCTAAAAAATTTTACCCGGATGATTTCCGACCAGTGGTTTCTGAAATATACAGAAAAATAAATTGGCCAGGGTCTGTAAATTCCGATAGTTTAATACGCGAACATAACGTGAAATGAATTTTCAATAATGAGTAGTCACAAAATCTTTGTTCTTCGAAGAAAATCTTAAAAATAACTGAAATTGATTCAAACTTAAGGTCTATTTATAAGTACACCAGAAGCACTGTAAAATGTTGTCTTCATACAATGTCGTAAGCATAAGATAAAATTGGACCTGTATTTTGATAGGTGTTACTGTTCATCATAGTAATGAAAAAACCTAGAAAAACACTGCCGAGAAGCTGCTGCCTTCACGGCAGTGCTTTTCTAGGTTTTCCAATAAAGTACTTGATTTTAATTCGATCTTATCTGTATTTTTGAAATAATGAGAAAATAAAATTTTGAATGGGTATATCTACGGAATTATTAGGCGAATTCTACCCATTCACGAATTCGACCTTCGTAATTAAGCCCCAAACCTTCTCTAGAAATAACGAGTTTTAGGTCGTTTCTTCCGGAAGATATTATTGTGTTTGAAATTTTTTTTCAAATTGTTCTAAAGACCCATCATCACAAAATTTTGCACAAGTTTGTCCTTATTCAGCATCTTCAAACTAGCTGCGAAGTTTCATCATGATTGAGTCAGAATTTCTTGAGTTACACAGAAAAAAACAACGATATCGAGAAGAAAACCACGAAATTTTACATATTTTTTCCCAATATCTCCAGAAAAAAGCCGTGTCGAATTGAAATTTGGTACACTGCTGTGAAAGATGAAACTCAAGAATGAGCAAAATTGTTTTCGAATATGATCAATAGTTTCTGAAAAAAAAAAAATTTTTGAAAAAAATCTTTTTTCAGATTGAGTGACGATACGAACTTGACGAAATATTGCTCAAAGTTGCGCGTCGTTATGCTTCAACTAACTGCCAAGTTTCAATTCAATCGCTCCAGTAGTTCCTGAAATATCAGGGAAACAACCTCAAAATTTCAAATGGCTATAACTCCGAAACCATTCAGCCGATTTGGCCCATTAACGAACTTAACCGCGGCATTCCAATGCGCGAACTACTCTACAAGTTTCAAGTCGCTAGCTAGCTCCGTTCGACAGTTATCGTGTCGTCGGCCAGCCGGCCGGACAGAATCGACTTTAACACCGGATTCATCATTACCATTGAGTATTAAAGAAAGTATTCAATACTCAATGTCATCAGTGAGTCCAACCTAGTCGTTTGAGACCATATTGGCTCAAAATCCGAAAATTACAGACATTTGGACAAAACGATAGCACGCTGTGCCTCCTAGAACATGGGCGCAAAAATAGCACATTTTTGATTATGCCATCAATATACCATTGTCAAACAATAATTATATTATACTTCTGATGCATAAATAGACCGCAGAACCTACTAAAATAAATGGAAATGTTTTAGACGCCATATATTTTTAACCACTCAAATACACTTTGAACATAAGAATAATTTGAAATTTCAAGAAGATTATTTGTTTTGTTTCAGCACATTGGTGAAATGGGTAAATTCCATAAGTTCATTTTGAATAATGTTCTTGTATTTATGGTCATATACAACAAATTTCTAATACCTAGGATACTAAAAGTGAGAATCAAACAAAGTAATTTATATAGCGGAGGTCACAAAATGCGAATGAAATGTAGACACTTTTTTTTAATTTCATTGAAGGAAAGACAATTTAATTTCGTGAATTTAGTGGAAAGTCCCTGTCTCTCCGCACAAATACTTGAAGAAATTCGCTCTCATTTCGATAAACATTTACACTTTCCTGGATGCATTGAACTAATTGAAGGTTTCTTTCCAGAGTGATCCTCCTTTTATGAACTGATCTTCAAGAGTTTATCATGTAAAAGAACCATTTGTTTCAATTTTCGTTTTAGAATCCCAGAACTTATCCGAATGAGAATATGGGTGAACTTGCATGCAAGTTACTTTCTATATCAATTAGGTGATTGTAGCCAAACTTTCCAATAATGCATGCCTTTACTGATATTGTACGTTCTGAAAAAATCTTGGCAAACTTTTGATGTGTCTTCAGGCCAATTTGATTGTTCTGAAAAACGGCGAAAATTAAATATTGCTCCTCGTCTAGCTTCATCCTCGAAACATTTTTCAGGTGATGTTGGTATCATTTCATTTTTATCGTCATATTCTTCCCTTGCTGTTATAATCATTTCAATGCTTCCTTTTTTATTATTCCAATTGATATTTCGCAATTTCAACCATGGACTCGAAGATCTGAGAAGATGATGTCTTTGAAAGAAATCACTTATCCAATCGTAGTCAATACACCAGCAGTTTTCTGGTATAGAACGTCCGGCTAGTGAAAGAACCCCCTCAGGTTTTAACTGAGCAAGGTTAGATGAGAAAAACTCAGCTTGAGGTCTGAACCATGGTATGACTGTGATACCATTTTTCAGTCGGAACCTGCCAATAGCTTCAATATATTCACAAAGGATTGAGGGTAATTGTAAGTCACCTAAAATCCTTCCTAATTCAGCCAGTTCGTGATCTGGATAGAAACCCAAGTAGTAACATCGAACAAGGTGACACATAATCATTACATAGATGAGTTGATCTAGGGACGGTGGGTTGAAGCTGCTATTACTTTCATTAGTTATACATATACGTACAAAACTGCACAGTGGTTTAATTCCATAATTCCCTACTAATATCTGGTAGTGATATTTCTCTGGGATGTTGTAGATAGAGTCACTTTGATCAATTTTGTCTCCTAAGCAATTATTTGAATTCAACATATAGCTTTCGGGCCAAATTTCTTCAGATCTGAAGAAATCATGACAGACCTTCGATGTATTGGCAGGCCAATGGGTTCGTTCTGAAAATCGCCTAAAATTGAATAGAACACCGCGATGAGCTTCAATTTTCAAACATTCCTGAGGAAATTTGCCTATAAGTGAATTTTCAGAGATTCCATTACCATATCCTGTGGATATTATCATTTCAATGCTGCCAACATTATTACCCCAATTTATTTTGCGTAACTTCAACCATGGTTTCGAAGTGTTGAATACACGAATTTTTGACAAGATCCTTGGCCAATTACCATCCATACACCAAGAGTTTTTAGGTATGGGTCTTCCTGCCCTTTCCAGGACCTCCTCAGGTGTCGTCTGAGCAAGTTCAGAAGAGTAAAATTCACTTCGTGGGGCAAACCATGGCACTACTGTGACACCATTTTTCAGTTGGAATTTACCGATAGCCTCAATATATTCACAGAGGATTGTGGGTAGTTCTATATTTTCAAGCCCTATTCTTAGTCTTGTCAGGTGCTCGTCAACTTCCTGATAACATCCTAACTGGAATGCTACGGAGTAGCACCGAACAGCATGGCACATAATCACCATGTAGATGAGTTGATCAACAGATGGTCCTAATCTCTGAGGGTTTGGTGAATCAGAATAAGGATCTATATGATACATGCGCAAATCCCTTAATACATTCCTGCATAAACGATCCACACCGTAATTACCAACTAGAATCTTGTAGTATCCTCCTTTTGGGTAAGTATAATTATATTCCTTTGGATTTATGTCAATTGTAACCCTATCATGTTGAGACATGCTTTTCTTGTACCTGTTGCCACGATGTCTTCCTCTTTTTGATTTAGATATTGTATTATTGGAGGTGTGATTGTTCCTTGAATTGGCTGACATAGTTTATATTTTTTTAGGTTCCTTTTAACTTATCTCGAAGATATGGAATTCTTGCCCAGATACTAGGTATCAATAGGTACTGAAACATCAAGGATTAAGTTTTTAACATAAATTCATGATTAATAAGCATTACAATTAATATTATCGGCTAGTTTATTGATGTTTTTCTTGTGAATATTCATTAGGCATTCGTTTCTATATAATTTTGGTCTACTCAATATATATTTGCAGTCGAAACTTGGAGGTCTATACAACCTCCGGATATCAATTTTCATTTAGCTTCGTCTATAATTATAATAATCATAGCAATTTTTGTGGAACAACTTCGACCTCTCTGGATCTCCTAAACTATCAACGAGGCAAGTTTGACTCAACTCTCAGACTAACAAACAACAGTTTATGGATTTTCCTTTGATTTAGGTTCACCCTGCATAAAAAAGAATTAAAAAAGTTTTTTTCCTAATAGAAATTTTAAGATAAGTATCTGAGTTCCTATTTCTATAGAATAGCTATATACTCAAAGTAACTTCGGATATATTCTATCAAAAAGTAAATTTATTATCTAATCTAAATAGACCTTTTTTCATAATATTTTTGATAGCTTTGGTTAGAGACATTCAACAAGGCATTGATCTCGATCTTCGAAATCTAAAGTTAATGTCATTTCCTTTAAGATCGTTAATGGACAAATCGGCCAAATGGTTTCGGAGTTATAGCCACTTAAAATTTTGAGGTTATTTCCCTGATTTCAGAAACTACTGGATTGAAACTTGGCAGTTAGTTGGAGCATAACGACGCGCAACTTATAGCTAAATTTTGTTGAGTTCGTATCTTTACTTAAAAATTTTTTCGGGAACTATCTATTATATTTAAAAAAAAATACTCATACTTTGAGCTCTATATTTCACAACAGTGAACCAAATTTCACTTCGATACGGTCGTAATTTCTGGAGATGTTAGGAAAAAATCTTTCAAATTTCGAGGTTTTTTCTCGATATGTCGTTGTTTTTTTCGAAATAACTCGAAAAATACTGATTCAATCCTAAGGAAACTTGGCAGTTAGTTGTATTTTCCAGCGAAAAATACAGAAATTTTTGGTGATATTTTGGGAAATAACATTTATATAGATGATCTAATAATTAGTGGTTCTTCAGAGGAAGAACACGATGAAAAAGTATTAATGGTTTTAGAAAGGGCGCAATCATGTGGAATAACTTTCAATAAAAACAAATTCAAATACAAACAGAAGGAAATTAAAATTTTAGGATTTGTAGTATCTGAAAAAGGAATAAGTATCGATAAAGCACGCAATGAATCAATCATTGACATGCCACTACCTTCTAATAAAAAAGAGCTTTTGAGATTTTTGGGCTTAGTGAAGTATTTAGGAAGATTCATTCCTAATTTATCTGAAATAACTGCACCACTAAGAGAATTAACTCATAATAATGTTATTTGGTCTTGGAATGAAGCTCACACTAATGCAATAATAAAATTAAAAAAATTATTAACAACATCGCCCGTTCTGCAACATTTTAACAGTAAATTGCCAATTAAAATACAGTGTGATAGTAGCTTACAAGGGTTTGGTGCTTGTTTGTTGCAAAATGATAAACCAGTAGCTTTTGCATCTAGATCACTCACAGACTGTGAAACTAGATATGCCAACATTGAGCGTGAGTTAGCAGCAATTGTTTTTGCTCTCGAAAAATTTAATTATTATGTGTATGGTAGACACGTTCAAGTTTTAACAGATCATAAACCATTGGTCAATATTTAAAAAAAAAACATTAATAAAATATCGAGTAGACTACAGAGACTGGTTTTCAGGCTTTTGGAATATGATTTTTCTCTTAAATATATTCCAGGAAAAGAACTGTACATCGCGGATACATTATCTCGGGCACCGCTTACTGCTAGCGATTATAATAATGAAGAAACATTTATGATTCATAATGTCATAGAAAATTTACCTATTTCTGATGCTAAATTGAAACTAATTGCGGAAGAAACAAGTAGAGATTTTGTGTTGAAACAATTGAGAGCACTGATAGCAAAAAATTGGACAAATTTAAAAAATATAAGAGATAGAGAAATAAGTAAATATTTCTCTATCAGAGATAGTCTTCAAGAGTATGATGGTTTAATTTTGTATAAGGATCGTGTAATAATTCCTACTGCTTTGCGTGAGGAAGTTTTGAATAAGTTACATGAAGGTCATTTAGGTTTAAATAAATGCAAAGCTAGAGCAGCAGAATGTGTATTTTGGCCAAATTTATCTAAACATCTAGAAGAAAAAATTTTGAATTGTGATGTTTGCAAAACATTTCGAAATCAAAACGCTAGACTACCAATGCAACCACATGAAATTCCTGATAGAACTTGGTCTAAAATTGCAACTGATATTTTAGAATACAAGGGCAAAACATATTTGGTTATTATGGACTATTATTCTAAATGGATTGAACTCAAATCTATGCGCAGTAAAACTTCGTCAGATGTTATCAAAATTTTTGACTCCGTTTTCTCTATGTTCGGCTTTCCAGATAAAATTATAGCTGACAATAACCCTTTCAGTTCATATAATATGAAAAATTATTTCAAAGCAAACAACATCTCATTAATATCATCTAGTCCGAATTACCCTAGAAGTAATGGTTTAGCTGAAAAAGCAGTTAATATCTGCAAGAGTATGCTTAAAAATGTGAATTAGAAAATGGAAATATGTATAGGTACTTATTGAAATATAGAAATAATCCAATACCTACTATGGGCTTATCTCCTGCACAATTGATGTTTAATAGAAGACTAAAGGATAATTTGCCTTGTTTACAATCTTTATATGAACCTGAAGTTATTGATCCCCTTAAACATAAAAGAACTTTAGAACATAGACAACACAGGCAAGCCTACTATTATAATAGAAATACACGAAACTTGAAAGAAGGGAAAGAACATAGCACTGTTAGATTTAGACATAAGAACTGTTGGAAAAAAGGTATTATAGTGAATAAAGCTCCTCAACCCAGATCATATTTTGTTAAAGATTGTAATAATAAATTATTTAGACGTAGTCGACAACATTTATTTCTAGAGAACTTTGAAAATTCACAGAATGATGTACATAAGAAAGATGTGGAAAGTAACTATAATTTACGCAGTAGAAGTCTCATACAGAGACCTCAAAGATTGAAATATAAATAGCCTTAATAATTTTATAATAATATAGTTGTAGATTTGTATATATTATCTTTAGAATTGTATCTATTATTTAATGAAGCTAAAGGGAGAGGATGTAAGGGTTTAGTTTGTTATAAATTAGAAGTACATATTTTATATTAATACGCATGTATTCATGCGGCACATGTGTGATGTTGTTACATGTTCCGATGGACAGAACAGATTCAACTGAATAAGAATAAACATCATAGTAAGAATACAGATTATTAATATAAGCTCCTACCAAACCTTACAGTTTGACTGATGGACAACTTTGTGCAAAATTCCGTGATGATCGTGTCATTAGAACAATTTGAGGAAAAAATCGATTTTTTTTTCCAAATATTCAATATTCTGCGATCTTCTGATCATAAAATTCTCATGAATTTCTGTATGGACCTTCGAACTGATGTCATTTTTCGACAAAGTTTTTTCCCAATATTTCCAAAAATACAGATCAGATCAAATTGAAATCCATAGTACTTTATCGAAAAAAACTGATGTGAAGTCAGTAGCTTTTGCGCGCATGTTCAAAGGATATCACCAAAAGTGAACATGCCCGCAAAAGCGGCTGATTTGATGTCAGTGTTGTTTTCTGAAGCGCCTAATAATATAAAAAACCTAGAAAAGCACTGATGTGAAGTCTGCAGCTTTTGAGCGCTATTCACTTTTGGTGTTATCCTTTGAACATGCGCGCAACACCTCCTGACTTTTTTTTCGAGGTTTTTTCGATAAAGTGCAGGATATCAGTTCGATACAATCGGTATTTTTGGAAATATAAAATTTTTGAATGGGTAAATCTACGGAATCATTAGGCGGATTTTTTACCCATTCACGAATTCGACTTTCGTAATTAAGTCCCAAACCTACTCTACAAATATAGTTTCTAAGTTGTTTCTTTCGGAAGTTATTTTGTTTACGGTCGGCCGTTAGCTTTGGGGCTAAAAATTATGAAGGCCGAATTCGTGAACGGGTAAAATCCATCCAATGATTCAGCAGATATACCCATTAAAAATCATATTTTCCGAATATTTCCAAAAATACAGATGATATCGAATTGAAATCCAGCACTTTATCGAAAAATTAAGGTTCATAAAGAATTTCATGAGGATAATATGATCAGAAGATCACAGCACATTGAATATTTAAAAAAAAAACAATTTGATTTTTTTCTCAAATTGCTCTAAAAACACGATCATCACGAAAATTTGCACAGAGTTGTCCATCTGCATTTTGAAACTAGCTGCCAAGTTTGTTCTTGATTGAATCAGTTGAGTTGACTTTTACAGAAAAAAACAACGATATAGGGAAAAAGTATCCACGAAATTTTGACATTTTTTTCCAATATCTCCGAAAATAATATCGAATTGAAATTTGGTACACTGCTGTAAAATATAGAGTTTAAGGTGTGAGCGAAATTGTTTTGAGTATGATGGATAATTCTCCGGCCGGCTGGACGGACAGAATCGATTTTGACACCAAATCCGTGCTCAGTGAGCCCAACCTAGTGGTTTGAGACCATTTTCAGCTCGAAATTAAGAAATTACAGACATTTGGATAGCACGCTCTGTTCCCCTAGAACATGCCCGCAAAAAAAAACAGAAATCCGTGCGTACTCAGAGATTGAGAGGTTTTTGATTTCTCGTTAGATTCTCGAGGTTTGGAAATATAGGTATGAGACCTGCGTGGGTTCGGGAGATAGCTTGAATTCAATTGAATTATACAAAGGAAGGGTGTAATGTGTAATAAAAATAAACTCACGTCAGAAGTTCTTCGATATAGGGGCAACTCTCTCAAAATGTATACCTATCGCCGGCCCCTTTTTCCACATTCAACCGACAGCAAGTCCCAATATATGAATATATTAATGGTAATTTCTCATTTGCAATCTTTCTGTAAATATTTTTAGCGAAATATTTCATTAACAAATCAAGACGTTTGTGATCATGCACAACACCAACGCATTTATTTGACCTTGTTCGCGTGTAAAGTGCAATGAGCTAATAATAGTATATTTACCACTACCAGTGTAGTCCATTGAATCTGCTTAGTGATAGATTCCCGCTTTTTGCGCGCATGTTTCTAGGCGGAAACAGCGTACTATCGTTTTGTCTAAAAGTCTGTAATTCTCGAATTTTTTCCCGAAAATGGTCCTAAACGACTATAGGTTGGACCCACTGATGACATTTCGAATTGCGAAGGTTAAGTTAGTTAGTGGGCAAAATGAGCCAAACGGTTTCAGAGAAATAGTCGTTTGAAATTTTGAGGTTATTTCCTTGTTATTTCAGGAACTACTTGGCAGTTAGTTGGAACGTAACGACGCGTAAAATTCCGTTGAGATCGTACTGTTAGTCAATTTAAAAAAAATTTAGAATCATTTTCGACAATATTTTTTTTTCGAAAACTTCATCAGATTTGGGAAAAAATTCGCTTCGACCTTGAACAGCGGCGTTCGATACGTAAACGATATATATCATCAAATTTCGATTTTTTTCCTCGGTATCATTTTGTTTTCCGGAATAACTCAAAAGATACTGATTCGATCATTATGAAACTTAAAACGCAAGTGAAAAATTTCTTACTGATCGTAACAATTTGAAAAAAAATTTTTCTTCAAATTTTCTACAGTTGCGATTTTCTGATCAAATTATTCTCACGAAATTCTCTTCAAGCTGTAATTTTGTCTGTATTTTTGAAAATATTGGGAAATTTTTTTTCAATGGGTATATCTGCGGTATCAATGTGGATTTTACCCATTCCCGGATTCGGTCTTCGTAATTAGGGGGATAAACCTATTCTACAAATATCGAGTCACTATAAGTTGTTCCTCTCGGAAGTTATTGTGTTTATGATTCAACGATCGTTGAAGTTTTTCAATTATAACCTCAAAACATTTTTTTGATTGTTCTTGTGATTTGTTGTAATTTCCAGCTAGTCACTTGTTTTACTACCCTATTCACATTGCCTGAAGATGACCCCAATTTTGTAGAGTTCGAAACATATGTAGTAGTTATTTACGACAAATTTTGAAGTAGACATGATGGTTCTTTCTTTATTTATAAAGTTCTAATGTCACAATCATATCAACGATGCCGAGTAACAAAGCAGAAAATTTTACATACCTATTTTTTTGATTTTTTTCCCGAATATTTCCGGAAATTAGGTACACGATCGGAAAATATTGACTTCGCGGTCTATACAAAATCGCATCGAAATCTGATGAATAGTTTCCGAAAAATATATTTTTTGAACAATTTGTAAAATTTTGAAATTTATTTTTGATTAACAAAGGAGATTCCAACATAATTTTGCAAGCTGCTGCGCTTTAGTATTCTACAAATTATTACTAAGTTTCATTCCGATCGCATAAATAATTCCTGAGATATTGAGGAAAAAACGTCAAACCTTCAAAGAAATATAACTCGAAAAATGTTGGAACTTTTTTGAATCAATTTTGACTTCGGATTCGACATCAGTGAATCCAACCGAGTCGTTTGAGTTGAGTTTATAGTTTAGTGAGGGGTTACTTTTCACTGCAACCTTAAGGTCTAGTGTGCCCCCATGTCAGAGCAGTTGTCGCACTGCGCTACCTACAGCTCGCCCTCCAGAGCTAAAGCTCTAATGAATTCCAATATCTTTGAGGGCCTCAAGGAGTGTAAGTTCACATTCCTCCTCTAATTCTCCTGTCCAAGACATTCCTTGCGCAGGCTAGCAATCCTCTTTCCCACAGAATCCACTCTTCAGTTTCTGATAAGCCCATTCTCTTCATATGCCTCCTTAGGCGACAGTGTCCTGTGAGGAAGCCAGTGAGTAGGCGTAACTAGTTCTTACTGAGATAAAAATGCTTTTTGGACCTTGTAATTTGAAAGGTCTGAAGGAACTTTTTGGAATTATCCATTCCTGGAGAATTCCTCCAGAGTGCTTCTCTTTCATTTTCTTCCTTCTCCAAAAACTCTTTCTCATAGGTGCATCTGTAAATACCACAGAAAGGTTCTGGGCCAGTATTTTGTATTTGTATTTTCCGACTATCCTAGGCTTCAACGAAACCCTTCAGAAGCTTAAAGCTTGTGCGAGTTAGGATACCGGGTGTGTTCTGTGTAGGCTTTGTTACTAATTCCTTGCGCCACGTTAGGAACAGCACTGTCAATTGTTTACCCAACAGCAAATGGTTGGATGGTCCCCTGAAAACAGGAAAAGTTATTTCCTGGCCAAGGGCTCGAACCCCAGACCTTACGATCATTAGGCCTGAGCTCCAACCACTGAGCAACGCCGAGCGTTTTTGTGCTCCCTTTCTGGCTAGAGTGTAAGCCTCTTCATTTCCTTTGATTCCTAAGTGCCCAGGAAACCAACTAAGGAGACCTTGTTGTTCTTGCCTACTTCATTGAGTTTCCTTCGGCACTCCCATATCAGCTTTGAGTCGATGACATAGGAGTTCATTGCTTTGATAGCAACCTGACTTTCCTAATGGATCACTACGCCACACCCTTGATAGTTTCTTTTCAGGTTTATGCCTATGCATCTTTAAATGGCAAGTATTTCTACCTGAGAAACACTTGAGTAGGAGCCTAGCGATACTATACACTTGGTTCTAGACCCGAAGACTTTAGCATCGGCCCCCATTGTGGTTTTAAAATCATCTGTACACCATCCAACGGTATTTACTTCGAAATTTTGGTTACTGTATTCCTTTTTACATAGCATCAAGTTAAAGTTCTTCTTGATGCTGGTTTTTCAATCATAACATCACAAGGTAGGTTCACTGAAGAGATGTACTTGTTCAGAGAGGACCAGGCTCTCTGACTTTTAATTCTCATTACCTGTATCTTCCCTAGATATTCTAGGGATAGCTTCATGGGCTACCCTATGATCACTAGATGTAAAGGGCTGATGAGATATATAATGACCTCAAGTGCTCTAGTCTGGCAGGTTCTCATGGCCCCAGTGACACAAACACAGGCAAGTCTTTGTTCTTGTCAAGTATTTACCTCGTGCTTATCTGACCTGCTGCAGCAAACCAAAGTACTGCCGGTATGTTATATCGGTCTCTCAATCATGAAGTACATCCATTGCAGTATTTTAGGGATAGAGCCCCAAGTTTTACCAGTAGTCTTCTGCCTACATAAATAAGGCTATAAATTCGAAAATTACAGACATTTTGGCAAAACGATAGCACTATGTTCCATAGCACATACCCGCAAAAAAGATATGAATGTGTATGATTTGATATTAATGGATATTCCAAATACAGATACGATGCTATCCTACAAGTTTTTCTATATGTCTAGGAAAAGTAAAAAAAGGTACAAGGCTCTTAATATATTTGGAATAAGATGATACTTTTTTTGCCATGAATGCTGTTAGTTGCCATGAATGCTGTTAGTACCAGTAAGATTTCCTGGTATCCAGTAACTATTTAATAAATCCAAACATAGAAAGTCTTATGATTTATTTGTCAAATAAAAATATCAGTATGACATCACTTAAAACTAATTCTTTAATTCCTTTAATTCTTCATCTACTTTATTTGGAAAGTAGGGCCTCTGAATCGTTCTCTTTGACTTATATTTACATCAATACACTCTATTAACTTCTAACACACAAGTCTATATGAGATATATCTCCCAGCAGTAGCAGAAGATCTGATAATTTTCACAACCTGGAAAAAATTCTCTTATTTACGTTTATACTAGAAGTGAGATAAGTTGAAACTAATAGCTACTTGCAAATACGCTTCATTCCTTCCATATTATATAGTGTCTTCCTGAATGGTATGCTTATCAGTGGCATGTCGTGATGTCTCTTTCAAAAAAGATTAGGCCAGCGCAGAATAGTTTTCTCAGGAAAAAATTTTAATTTTACGTGATAGATGTTTTTTTTAACGTGTCTATTTTTTTCGACCTTATTATTAGGTAAAATAATACTTTCCCTTTATGCAGAGCTGGGACATAAAATTTACAATACCAAGTCAGGCAAAGGCAGTGCAAGAATCGATGTGGTCACGAGACAATTCATGTTTCCTCATTTTTTCTGGAAGATAGTGTTACTCACTTCTTCCTTTTCTTGACCAGTGGAAATCCATTCTTGAGTAAACTTTATAAAATAACAAACTAGGAAAACAATATAACAAATTTTTTATGTTTGTGGTAACTTTATAACTGGCAAATCCGGCCCAGTTCTTAACTAATCAGCTAACTGCAGCTTATCCTGCCGATAAAAATTCAGTTCAAGAATGTTGCTGACAATATTCATTATGAATCCTAACACACAATGAAAATACCAACAAGGTTAAGTCTATAACATCAACCCGACAAAATAATAAACACGCAAAAAGAAGTTCGTCGACTCAACGAACAGAAGTAATCAATCCGACCGCATCTGAACTCGAACTGAGGCCGCAGAAATTTCGCGCCACTGGGGTCATTCGACAGCATTCGCTGTGGTTGTTTGTTCATATATAAGGTATCCGGCCAGCCTGTCCGTGAGGCCGCGAATTTTGCGCGCCCGAGATACATTTTCGATATGGATCGATGGATCGTTAAAAAGAATTGATGTTTGGGTTTTTCGTTGGAATATTAACTAACGGTTGCTGTTTCTTAATGAAATATTAATAAATATATAATATAATAAATGTCGTACGACGTACAATATATTTTTTAGGGAGGCCGCGCGGCCCCGCGGCTTTATTGAGCTACCGCCCCTGATGCTAATATTCAAGGGGTTGATTCTTGGAGCCATTTCAAGAAAAGAGTTTCATATGAGAGTGTATGTCGTAAATGTTCTGTCTTTTGAGAGATAGGGTAGTAAAGTATCAAGAAAAAATATTTTTTTTATTATTACAACTATGCTACCCTAGATATTTCTATGATATTTGTTACACGTATCCACAGTATCGAGATACATTTTTTGATGTACAAATTATATTATTTTTACCAGTGGCATATGTATGGTTTCCTCATTGAAAATATTTGAAAAAACATGAAACACAATGGTTTTTCTCAGATTGTAAATTATTTTTTTGGCGCAGATAAGCAGGGACACTTAGTAAGTTCCGTAGAAGGTAGATTTCCATCGTTGATCAAATAAGATGGTGAGTTAAATACAGTTACCATTACATGGAATAACTTGTTGGTTTAATGATCCTGCTTTCCTAGACTCTCGACGGCTATGAATTATTATCTGAGTATGTGCCTGAAGTTGTCCAAACACAAAAAGGAACTGCATAGATTTTGAAAATATTTTAACAATACTGACGCAGTTGAATGGCCCTGCAGCTCAAAGCATAAAACGTTTCTGTCTTGATCACACTTACGTAACGTGTTCACAATGCATGCCGAAATCATGAACTTAGTCAGTGTAATCTGAAATTACCTTTAGAATAATTTGTATGTAACTTCAAATTATATCTTTGTTTTAATAATTTTCATTTAGCAAAGAGAATATATTTAATTATAAGCCCTTCCGAACTATTTATAAGAATTTTGGCGACCACACACATAAAAACATGGAAGACAAGAAACTTCAATAACAAGCCCGAGGGACCAATGGTCCAGACCACTGAACAACAAGGACAATTCAGAAGAATAACACAATTTTTTTGGTATAATATCAATCAGTGAATATTGCTGAGAAATCTGAAACTTCATGTGTTCAACTGAAGCATAAGGTTCAGTTATTTCTTACCTGTCCTCTTTTTAATCCAAAATACCTTGCAACAGGATCACCTGCCTGAATTCTCATCAACATGTTTTCTTTCAATTTGCTGAAAAAGAAAGATACCCAATCAGAGGTAATATTTCAATGATTAATGAAATTTTATTTTATGAATATGTAGTTTGATACTAATTCTCAATAGCAGACCCTCGGTATTGGAGCCAGCGCATTTTCTAACATTTAAAAATATAAATTATGTAACTCATGCGGATATTAACATAAGCTATGTGAATATTTTCTGTTGTACAATCTTTATCCTGACTACATATACAACAAAAATATTTAGCTTTAACTTACTATCTAGCTAGAAGCTCCTGTTTTTCCTCAGGTGTCATCACTACATGTTCTGGGACCAGTTCGTGTTCAGTAATATTAATTAGTAACTCTGATTCTAAAAATTGTTCTAAAATGTATTTTGGTGCCATATCTACCAAGGATTGCTTTGCAGAAGGCGTCATTCCTTGCTGAACAACAATAATAGCCCTATGTATGTTTTCATCTTGCATACGTTGACAATAAGTTTTGATTGTTTTAATTCCAATTTTAGGTTCATCTGGGAAAAAGACGAACATTTGATCAGTTGGGTCGTCGTTGTGTGCCACTAATACGATGAGGTCACCTCTTGAGGGCCTCTTTTCACTAGAAACATTGAGTAAATAAGTTAAACACAAATTTCGATATTCTGAACATGATACATGAATATCTAATACATATTCACATTAAATACAGATATAATCTTTATACATACCTTGGTTTATCTCCAAATTGTTCTTTGAACTGTTCCAGAGTTTGATCCAATTCATCTTGAGTTACAAGATAACCTCTATCATGACACAACTGAAAAAAAATTCACTTTTTACTCAAGCCCCTCAATTGTAATTTCATTTATATACCTGCATTACTGTTTTACGTATTCTCCATAATTTGTAAGTTTCCGATTCATCATCCATGATAAATAAATGTTATAAACACTAGCTTTAAATCTTCTACCTGACTCAAAACAACCAAAACACAAACAACAGAATCATAGAATTCATAGACTGATATGACATGAGGAAGAGTTACAGACATGACAGGCACAGGTATACTTCTCTTTTCTGTGATTTAGGCTTGCTCTGTTCTGCGATTTCACTTCTTAAATATTTGCAATGAAAGTATTGATAGTAGGATTGTTTAAATAATGATAGTAGTATTGATAAATAACCAAAGACACAAAGAGCAGCTCTAAGTACGTGAATTTTTATAGACAACCAACAATACAACCTGATGGATCACGGGTTGCCTGCAGCACTCACGTAATGTTGCGCTTCCACATTAATTGGAAAATTTGAACTTAGCATGAAGAAATTACTCTACTAAGCGTTCAATAAAGAAATACAGTGTGGCCGTTTTTGTTCCCTCTTTTTATAAGGAAAGGTAGTCTCATGTTCCTTCCAGTGTTTCTCTATTCAAAACTTTGTACGACGTCCTGTACCTCTCATCAGGCGATTCTTTTATATAGAATAGGACCCACGTGAAACTGGAATTTTAATTTTTACTATTGTTATAATTACACGACCACCACTACATTTCGCACCAAATTGTGCACCAACATTTGCCTACTAGTAACCAATTGGTTTCATCAGTTTCATCGTTTATCGGATCAGTATTTTTTGAGTTATACCAAAAATAACATCGATACCGAGGAAACAACCACCAGCAATTTAGGATCACCCTGTATGACCATCCCTAGAAAATGTGCTCCAAAATGGCGATAATATAATACTCGTGGATTCTCTTTAATGTGCAGGAATTGACATCGTTCCAATCTTCGAACATTCACCCGAAAAAATTCCAAATAACCCTTCGAAACCTTATATATCGGATTCAAAGAAGAAAACGTAGAAAAGCACTGCCGTAAAGGCAGCAGCTCTTGCGCGCATGTTCAATGGAGATGACCGCTTTGGCAACGAATTTAAGCATGCGCGCAAAAGCTGCTGCCTTCACGGCAGTGCTTTACTAGTTTTTTTTTCGGTGAAGTACTGGATTCTAATTCGATCTAATCTGTATTATTGGAAATATTGGTAACATAAAATTTTGAATATCTAGATATCGTTGTTTAGCGTTTTTATATTGTTCCTGTATTTCCAAGAAACTGCCCTTGACAAATAGTTCAATCCTGCAATCCGCAAGGGTGTTTTCGATGAAAAACAGTTTTATTTAATTTTTAATAATTCTGTTCCAGAGTGAAAACCCCAAAAAAAACCTAAAAAATGGTATGTATGGCCGACCGTAAGCACAATATCGTCCGAAAGAAACAACTTATTAGAAACTCAATATTTGTAGAGTAGGTTTGGACCACAATTACGAAGGCCGAATTCATGAATGGGTAAAATCTACCCCAATGATTCCGAGGATATACCCATTCAAAATTTTATCTTCCCAATATTTCCAAAAATACAGATTAGATGGAATTAAAATTCAGTACGTTATCGAAAAATGACAGTTCGAATGTTCATGCAGAAATTAAAGAAGATATCATGATCAGAAGATCACAGAATATTGAATATTTGAAAAAAATTTGAAATTTTTTTCAAATTTTTCTAATGCCACGATCATCACGAAATTTCGCACAAAGTTGTCTCCATCAGCATTTCCAAGCTAGCTGTCAAGTTTCATATGATCAAAATAGTATTTTCCGAGTTATTCCGCAAAAAATAATGATATCTTGGAAAAAACCATAAGCAATTTGACATATTTTTTCACAATATCTTCGGAAGTTATGATCGTATCGAGCTCAAATTCAGTATAAAATTTTTTTGGAAACAATTTTTTCAAAATTTACTGATAGCACGATCTCAACAAAACTCCGCAAGCAGTTGCAAGTCCTAGCGCTCCAACTAACTGCAAAATTTCAATTCAATATAGCTCCAGTAGTTCTCGAAATATCAGGCAAATAACCTCAAAACTTCAAATGGCTATAACTCAGAAATCAATCGACTCAACCTTCGCACTTTGAAATGCAACAAACCCTCAAAACTTTCAAGTCGATAGACTTCTCTATACGCCCGTAATCGTGCGTAAGGACCGTAGATAGAGGAAAGAGAAGATGAAGTAAACAACGCAGAAAAACGTGGCAAATATCTCTGTGTTTATATTTACATTTCTCCAAAACGTCAAAATTGTTTATTCAGTTATTTGTGATATTTAGACCGAAGTAGTTGAATATTTTCAAGTGTAATACAATTATATAGTATTAAGGACGCCAGTAAAGTGTGTAGTGTGTGGTAAATATGCTGAAAAGGAAAATAATCGTTCCGTGCATAGGTTAGTGTTTTGCTTTCCTCGTCATTGGCGTAGGTCGTCAATATTTTGGATGCAGATATTATTCGGATATCAATAATATAACTATTTATTCATAAACCAGCTCTTATGTATGATTTTTTTGCATTCTATTTGTTATATTGATATGTACTACTCGTTTCCAATAAAAAATTATATCTACTATGACTGTATACATGACAGAAAATTGTTAACATTATTTAAGAACTTGCTCCTGAAATATACAATTTGATCCAATACGAAATGATACCAATATTTATTTATTCAAAGATTTATTTATGATCCTTAATCAGCATACGATTTTGAATCAATATAGGTCCCCTCTAAACACGAAACATATTTGAAACGTTTCGCATAGTCCCTAAACGAAACTTTGGAAAACATTTCAGGATAATATTTCGTAAATGTTACAAACATGTTTCTTGAAACGTGAAACAACACGAAACATATTTGAAACGTTACGAATAGTCCCTAAAGGATACCTTGGGAAACATAACAGGATAATATTTCGTAAATGTTACATACATGTTTCTTGAAACGTGAAACAACACGAAACATATTTGAAACGTTTCGCATAGTCCCTAAAGGATATTTTGTGAAACGTTTCAGAGTAATATTTCGTAAATGTTGCAAACATGTTTTTTGAACCGTGAAACATTTGTATCTATTTCGTTTGATGCATGAAACATTTCGATGTAACATTTCAGATGTATATACGGGACATTTTCTATTCTCAGTACAAAACAATTTTGTGGATAGGTGAATATTATAGAATTGTTGAAAATATTTTTTTTCAATTATTTTAAGTATGAATGCACAGCAGGAGTAGTAATTATATACTGAAATTAGCTTTTTTCTCATCATCTTTTCACTCGAATTCTGGGGGCATTATCGATATCTATGATCTAACCTATAAGTTTCGCCACAGACCCGTGTGTGGTTTCGCGCTGAGTGGTGTTTCGTATTTCATAATCGTAACGTATAAAGTGAACTGGTGTTGAGAAGAAAATTGAGCAAACCCCTCACCAAGTACAAGAACCTTGTACAATTGGACAAGAAAATCACGAAATGTGAAATCTCAGGAAACAATTGGTAAAATTATTATTTGATCGTTGCCTGCACGACTCAATGTGCTTGTTTCAGGAAACTATATTTATCAGATGTGGAGGGGCATCTGAAAAATATAATATTATAAGGGGACTACGAAAAGTATTTTCAGACAAATTTGCCACGAAATGTTCCTGATTTGGACGTAAAAATGACTATCCAAAATCTTAATTGTTTATCACCAGACTTCTTAAAGGTAAAGGCATATTATACCCATTTGAGTTTTCATTCAGTTTTGTATGATATTGATTGTATTAAATTTCATAAAGAAATCAATGAAATTTCGAAAATACCTCTATTGATGTAAAATAAAGACTTAGAGTTTTAACAAGTAACTGTTAGTTCAAACTAAGCATCAACGCTTTTTAATTTTTTTTATATTCTATTGTATTTTCAGTTGCAGTCACCAAAAATTTTCCCTATTCAGAGGAAAGACTTTTGAGAAGTTGAGAAGTTACGCCAAGCAATGCTGCGATACTCAAGAAGCCAGAATAAGTAAACAACAATGTAGAGAATAGCAAATACCTAGGAAAAAATATTTATTTATACTTTATATATACTGTATAGATATATATATTTAATTTTATTTTGTTAACCATTGTGTCGCAATATTATTCAGTGGAATCAGATATAGTATTTTTCTTTCATCTTCAAACAGATGTTTCAATAGGTCCTTTTGTTTGCATAGAAAGTGCTACACCGTCTATGCAAACGAAAGGACCTATTATATTTCATTGTAACATACTAGGAATGTTTCATAAAAGACGTTATGATATGTTTCTGAAAGGTAATATAAAAACGTCACTCTGATGTTCCGGGAAACCTCACTGAAACGTTTCATCAACTGTTCTCAGCAACATTTTTTTGAAATGTTTCTACAGAAATGTATCTGAGGGTGGACATTAAGGATCTCATAGATTTTCCTGGAATGTATTTGTACCCTTAAATGAAATGTTTCATGTTCCAAATAATTGTTTCCTAAACGTTTCTGATACTGAAAAATGTTTAAAGGGTCGTTTAGGAAGTTTTCCGAACAAGGTATGATATACTAAGATTTGGCGCTATTAATGAGTTATTCAATAAGTCCTAGGATCTTTTGTTCAAAAATAAAGCAAATCTTTTCATAACACCAATATAATGGACTATTCTTGTGGCTTGATCTTCACCAGGAGAGGAGTTTCCTTGCAATTTTTCAATAATATTATGAATCTCTTCCGAATCTGTAGACTGAAAGGAAGTAGTTAGCATATAGTCTCTTCCTAGGTGAATTGGACACTTGGTTTTTATTAAATATTGTATTGACCAAGCGAGGAGTTCAATATTTAAAGGTATTCTTTATTACTTGGATATAAGCTCAGAGGATTTTCCGTATTCAATATACTTATATTAATATAAGTAACCATACAATTATCTCTTTTCAAAAATAAACAATATACGACCATGAAATTTATCTAGAAACCATTCAATTATTTGGATGCATTGATATAAGACGTTATCCAGCAATCTGAATATAGTTGCTTATTTGATCCAATTCCTGAATTTTATTCATATCAATGAAAATATATTGCTTTCAGGAGAGAAACTCATTAGACTCTTAGTTTTGTCTGAAATATTAACCTAAATCAGATTCTGAAGCTTACTTGAAGCATTTTTTTGTAATTTGCGTGAGAAAAGCAGGTTTCTGGGTTGAATACCACCAAAGAACAGCTCAATATTATCACCGTATAAATCTCTTTATACAATTATATTATCATTTCGTTAACTAGTCCCATCCCTTTCTATCTTATGATGCGTACGCCAATGATCGATTTGGAGAAATGTAAACAAATATTTGACAACAAACACAAGAGATGTTGGCTGCAAACATTGAGTGAAGGATGAAGGGGAATGCGGCATCTTCTCTTTCCTCTATCTACGGTAAGGACGGCCGGCTAGCCTAACAGAATCGATTTTTACAGCAGATTCGTCACCAGTGAGTCCAACCTAGTCGTTTGAGACCATTTTCGGCTCGAAATCAGAAAATTACACACATTTGGACAGAACGATAGCACGTTGGTCCCATATAATATGGGTGCTAAAATGAAGAGATATTATAAAGAACTCAAATCAATTTCAATGATTTTCCCGTCAATAATTGATCAATTAAATCATTTATTTTCATATCTATTGGACAAAATCCTAATACAATAATCCTTAAATATAATAGAGACCTTACATTTAGATATAACATATACAATTCATTGATTGAAAAATGAACATATAAAAGGTAAGTACACAAATTATGAACAATTAAAAATGAAAACACAATTCGCAAAATAAATTTCAATAAGACAAATTTGATCCAACTTGTCGAAATAAATCATTTTTCAATATTAACCAGACAGTCTTCTGAAGTTACATCCAATAATTTATAAATTTGTATGTGTAGCTCTCTGCACTGGGTTATAATTTTTTTCATTTATTCTCCTCTTTTTTATCTGTTTCTTTGGGCGTGTAAAGGATTTCAGCGTACTCAGTTTTTTCATTGTCGTTCTTCACAACTGCCTTAACACCGGGACTAATCAAATCCAACTCTGCATACACGACACCTTCTCTATTTTCTTTGTCAGTTTCGTTTTCTGTTGCTAATGTTGTGTCTAATGGGACTTTGGAAGGGTCATCAATTTCATCTGTCCTAGTCTCATCTTTCTCGTTTTGCAATGGTTCCTTGGATTTCTCTTTTTTGAAATAATTCGATAACTTGATCGGAATCAAATTTCGTTTGGAATCCTTTGGACGTCCATCGGCGCTTTCGGTATCACTTCTGAAATGAAATCATATTTAAATTTGTGATTTTATCCTTTTAAATCTTATAGTGAATTCGGCTCCTCCCTGCTTCGAAATGTAGATATTTCAGCCGCCAGATGGTGGTGAATTTTTCATTTATCGAAATATACAGTGCGCGTCAAAATTATGGAACAAATTTATTTTCTCAGAAGAAAAATATTTGGCAACAAAAGCCTGAAACATGTCAATTTTTGTTTCACTTTTACCAAATTTGAGGGATTTTTGTTGCACCCTGTGCCATGCCTATCAACCCTCTGAATTTTTTGAATAGGGAAAGTAGGTCAATTGGTACTTTTTTGACAAGGTGATTGTATCTTCTTTACAGGCGTGCAGACATTTTTCAAGAAAGAATTTTTTTTTTGAAAAATTAGTTAGTTCAAAGAGATTTTCAGTATGTGCACTTTGTCATGGCTCATTTACATTGAGACTATGGTACCTGATGAAATTTGTCACCGCAGTGTGTCACACATTCTATTTTTTCACGTGAGGGGGTTGAAAGTTGTGCATGAACAAAACTGTAATGGTCGGCTTTCATCTGGTGGCAAATTTCATCAGGTACTGTCGTCTCAAAGTAAAAGAGCCATGACAAAGTGCACATACTGAAAACCTCTTTGAACTAACTAATTTTTCAAAAAAAAAATTTTTTTCTTGAAACATTTCTGTACGCCTGTAAAGAAGATACAAACACCTTGCTAAAAAAGTACCACTTGACCTACTTTCCCTATTCAAAAAATTCAGAGGGTTGATGGACATGGCACAGGGTGCAACAAAAATCACACACTGTATAGGGTAGGTAATTCATTTGAAATGGCTAAGTTGTTGCTTTTCGTTTCAATACAAGTGGTAATTCTAAAGTCTTGAAAATATTTAGCTCAATCTAGCAGAAAGTTATTCGAGAATACAAATTTTTACTTTTTTCAAAACAATATCTTATAACCGAACAAGTTGGGGACAACCTGTATATACAGGTGTTTCTGAAATGGGGGTACAAACGAATAGGGGAGATTCCTTGCGTAATTTCATGAAAAAAAATCCCATTAACATGTGACCGTAGACGTTTTGTTTTCCAGATACAGGGTGTGAAAATTTGAATTTTTTTTCAAGTTTTTTCTCATAATATCTGCATTCCACAAGATATAAAACTGTTTTCACGCGCTAGTTTATCTCATGAACTATTGACTCGATCAAATTAAAAATTCCTATACAGTTTTGAAATACCAACGTGCAAGTTAGAGCAAAATTTTGTGTGGATCCAGTTGTAAGAAAATTTGAAAACATTTTTTTTCGAACATTTTCGAAATTTTGTATGAAAATTTTTCATCTGAAAATATTGATTATAATTCAATGGAATTTGCCACAAACCTTAGAGCCAGTATTTAACAACAATATTCCAAATTTCAATTCGATCTGATATTTACCTACGGAGATTTAAGAAAAAAAAATGTGACCAATTTCATTGTTATTTGGAATTTCAACATTATTTCCGCAATATCTCAAGAAGAACGAATGCAATCAGACTGAAACTTCGTTAACAGGTGGAGATTACCAACACTCAACTAGGTGCAAAATTTCGTGTTGATCTAATAGTTAGAGTTCGCACCAAAGCTTTGTTGTTACAATGAACTCTACGGCCTCTTGTAAATTTGTCGTATTTGATTCCTATTTCGAGAAAAACTTTCGATTTCCTCGATATCCTCAGAAAACTTCGAAATATCACAAAATCCATGTTTGTTAGATGCGGTGAATTTATTCATTTTATTAGTTTCTATGGATTTGTAATGTTTCATAAAGATTCTACACACTTGTAAAATTATCCTTTGAAGTGTAGATACTATGAGAAAAAAACCTGAAGAAGATGCAACCTTGAACAGCCTGTATCTCAAATACGAAACGTTTGCGGTCACATGTTGATGTTTTTTTTTTTTCGTTGAATTTATGCGAAGAATTTCCACCCCTCCTTCGTACCTACAATTTAGGAGCACCCTATATTTGAATATTACGTATCTTATTTCATGCAGTTAAAAATTTAAAATTATACTCACGATTCTCCCAATTGTCTTTCCCTCGGCCCTGAAAACGCAAAAAAAAATTAAATAAAATGATGTACGAAACGAAAAAGCTGAGGAACAGTGTGCAAAAATACAAGAAAATTCGCAATAGATCTTTATTTATAAAACAATTTTATAATTATAATCTCAACTTATCAATTAAAGTACATTCAACATACAAAAATTTTTACATTCATCATTTCAACTATTCAAATATACTATGTTTGAATCGATAATCACGAATATTCAATAGATTTTTCGAGTAACAGATCAACAGAGAGCTCACATCGAAATGAATAATTTTTTGAAATTATTTATTAGTTCTAACGCCTTCATTCCATCAATAATAGTATTGATTTTTTCAGAAGAGACAGAACGTTTAATTTGAAACAATTTTGCGATGAAGATACTAAAAGGTAAATAAAATTATTGTCTTTTAGGTTTTGAAAAGTTGCAAAATGCAAAATACTAAAAAAATTATAAATTTGTTTAAGAAATTCAATATGAGATCAGTCAAGTCGAGAACTTTTTTGGAATGAAATACGACATTCATGAATTAACTTTGTTAGGAATTTTGAAGCCTTTACATCCTCCTTCAAATAAGAGCTCACGAAGCCGATGAAATGAAACTTTATATATTATAGAAGTGCTTATGTACAGAAAGTTCAGGAGGTGGAAAAATGCATTTAAAAAATTCTGTCAATCTTTAGATGAGTCTTAATCTTAATTTCACAAAAATGATAATAAATATTCTAGGCTAGTGGACACTTAAAACTACTTAAAGTAACGTTCATTTAAGGAATGTGGCTCAGTAAAGTCTTTAGAAGAGTTGTATTCAAGACAAAGAAAATTTCGCCTATACGAAAGTTAAATAAGAGATAATAAATGTAATAATAAAATACAAATATACCAAATCTTCGTTAGAGGAACTCATCAGTTTCTCAATAATAACAATATTTTGATTGACGCCTTGAATTGGATGTTCTAGAATAATTTGATCGTGATTTTTTCATTATAAATGGAAACAGACCAAGAAAATTCCTAATAAATATACGGGCAGTTTATTTAAAATCAAAAAGGGACCAATATTCAACTAGACCTGATATTCTACAACATCCAAAATATTTAAACTGATAAACACTATGATTGAAAAAAATGTTTGGAAAAAGAGAATACTTTTGTGTTTGAGAGATTCTCAACATTTCGAAGGATATTCAAAAATTATTTTTCATGTTGTTACAGATCTTAAAATTTTTGAGGTTTCTCACGAGATCACATTTTTTCAATTTGATATGATTTTTGCTCTGTAGTATATTACGGATTATGTTTTTAATTTTTTCCATTATGCTTTTTTTCTTTCATGATTTCGTTCGATGATTTTTTCAGATTTCGTGTATCGACTCTAGTCATTATTCAGTAAATTAATCGAATTTATTCATTGGATATAAAATGTAATGAACTGAATTTATGCAGCCACATTTATTAATGTAATACTGAAGATTCCTCAAGCAAAACAACCGTCTAAAGCTGCTCTTGATCACTTAAAACCTTCTCCATTCCCAGATTTTGATCCGTCAGATGAAGGATGTTCACAAATGTTTCTTAATCAGTTCAAAAACATAAAACACTCATTTGAATATCACTCGAAGATTTTAGAATAGCCCTAAACTTGTGTGTTGATTTTTTCGTCTTTTTTGATTGGCAAATCGTTTCCGTTTATATATTCTTGAGATACTTGGTGGTGAGGATTATCTACCCCATCCCCGGAGATTGCGTCTTGACCTTGACGGGTTCCGTTCTCACTAGTGTAATCGATGACTGTGGCGCCCCCTATAACAGATAAAAGCTAATTTACTCCAAGAGGCAACGTAAACAACTTTGGGTATGAAAAGTGTTAGATTATTGTATTGTAACTACTGTATGCATTTTTTCGTATTTGTGTGTTGAAACTTGGAATTCATTGTGTTTTACTGATAGTGTTTATAGGTACCATGATGATGTTAGTCTTTTTACTGAGGATATATAATTCTTATTTTGTTTCCATGAGACATTAACGGTTGAGAAAGAGATATCAAAGTTTTATGAGGGCAGTTTCACAACGAAGGAAAATAAATTTATTTCAAAATATTTTTTAATAAGTTTACACCAATAGATGGGAATGGAGGGGCTAACAAAGAGTCAGAGGAAGGAAGTTCTTTGGTGAAGGGTAGGGGGAAATTTGTAAAAGGCACTTACTTAGACACAGTATTAGTTATTAGTTTTAGATGTGTAACTTATCTAACTCATTCCAATACCAGTTCCTTATCAATTCAAGAACATAATATTGGGTTTTCGATAGGAAAATTAATATCCCGGACAGCGGCTTGATCTGAGCTGACGTCATATTGACCTTTCATTTCACCAATTTTTATTCATAACATCTTACTCTTATATGACCCATGAAGTTCGTCGCAATATGGATCCAAAATGAACATCAATATTTTTAGGATTGACGACTAAAACTGGTTGTTTCAAAGCCATGCACTCTGCTCTATACAGTGCGTCAATATGAAATTATAATATCTCGGCCCCCATGCAAATTCAGAAACAATGCAAAAGAGGTGTTACTCAACTACTCTCCAATTAAGATTTTAGAGGTTTCTATCGTCACGCTCATAGGGTTGATAAAATTGATTGAAACAAACCATACAAAATGTCCCCCTTCAAAAAAAAGTTTGTCTCTTTTTGCATTTTTTCTGATTTTGCATGGAGCCAATAGACGACTTCGGCCCAAGTTGCCAACCCACAATTTACTTAGCAAGTTTACTTTCACTGGGGAACGGGAACGGAATTTCAGGACAAATTCGACATGATAAGGTTCGCTTTATTTATAAATACCCGTAAAACATGCCTCGGCTCTTCAAACCAGACAATTCCTTCCAAATATAGGTTTTTGTTAAGATCGTCCCCGTTGGCTGAAATTTAAGTTGGGATTCCTGATTTCATGCAAACAGTGTCAATTTTCATAGGATACGTTCCGAAAATCAACTCTGTTGTTTCGGTTGCCGATTTTCCGCTCCGTAAATATGAAATATTCGGATGGTTCCTGGAACAAGCGCGTGAAAAAGGTTATTTACGGAATCTGGTTGATGAAAATGCGGTCGATTTACTGTCACCAGAACGATTTTCTATGGTAAATATCCATAGCATAGAACAATAATGTTTACTTTAGGTTTGTTTCGGTTCCGAGTTCAGAACCACAGACTACTGGTCTATGCTAGAACCGTCCCGAACAGATCTGAACTCGGAACCAAAACAAACCTAAAGTAAACATAGATTGTTCTATGCTATGGATATTTACCATAGAAAATCGTTCTGGTGACAGTAAATCGACCGCATTTTCATCAACCAGATTCCGTAAATAACCTTTTTCACGCGCTTGTTCCAGGAACCATCCGAATATTTCATATTTACGGAGCAGAAAATCGGCAACCGAAACAACAGAGTTGATTTTCGGAACGTATCCTATGAAAATTGACACTGTTTGCATGAAATCAGGAATTCCAACTTAAATTTCAACCAATCGGGGACGATCTTAACAAAAACCTATATTTGGAAGGAATTATCTGGTTTGAAGAGCCGAGGCATGTTTTACGGTTATTTATAAATAATGCGAACCTTATCATGTCGAATTTGTCCTGAAATTCCCGTTCCCCAGTAAAAGTAAACTTGCTAAGTAAATTGTGGGTTGGCAACTTGGGCCGAAGTCGTCTATTAAGGGTGTTACATTTTCAAATTGACAGACTGTATATACCAATATAATAATGTTATATTTATCTTTAAATGGTTAAGCCCTTGACTGATACCCCTCAGAGCTTTTGTGAATTGAGTGCATTGGGACAATTAATAATGTTTAGTGTATACTCCATTACTGTGTCCTTAAGTAACCTTGAAACTGCATAATTAAGTTTATATGTAAAGGTGAATGGTGTATTTCACTTAAATTTTGAATGATCATTACACTTCCACTTCAACAATTTTGTGACGCAGAATGGACGTTTATTAAACGTCGATCAGTTGTCTGTGAATAGAAACCTAAATCTCTCAACCCTACACTTCCAATTTTTAAAAATAATTCGATAGAACTGTCCTCATATCCAGATAATTCTTTTCCTTATTTCATGGGATTACAATGATTATTACTACCTATTACAGAATTCAAATAAACATTTATACTCCATTCACTTTTATAATGTAGCCCGGTTGGCCATGACATCCTGACAGATTTCACCGTGTATATTTTGAAATTGTTAGGTTATGGTCATTTTTCTGTCAGATAACTATGCAACGTTGTCCTCTCTACATAGAGGTCGTAGTAATTACTTATTTTTCAAATGTCAATCTACATTGATAAAGTAATGAATTTGAGAAAATATTATTTGAATTCGATAATTCCAAAGACCTGGCGAATGTTGAAGAAACTTTTGTCTCTGTTAATACTGGAAATATTTCACGTATATAAACATGGTTGAAAGATTTAGTTATGCTATTTTCTTGTAAGGAAATCAAGAATCGGGTTTTTCAAAATAAAGTCTTCAGTTCAGTCTTTTTGGGTGCACCAATAGAAGGATATTCTTTGTCGTCTCTTTCACTTAAAATCTTCCTTATTGTGTTGATGCTAAAAAATAAATATCTATTCATATAAAATATAATTCCTTGGTTTTCCCTTACATACGTCGAAAATGTTGCATAGCTTGTGTTGAATTACTGATTCCGAATTATCAGGGTTACTATCAGAAAAAGCCGATTTCAATTCTACATAGCACTTCCTGATACTTGCCTCTGCTTCTTCAAAACTACCTTCGGCATTTTTATTAGTTTGCAAGCGTTATTATGCTGAGATCTAGAATCGATTGATATTGATAATAGTAGAAATTGAAATTTGGCAACGTCTTTTGACATTGCCGATATTTCATGAGTGCCAACCTGCGTCAGTTTTAAGGGAAAAAACTTGATAAACCTAAATCATGGCCAACTGGGCTACATTATAAAAGTGAATGGAGTATAGATAATTCCATTGATGCACGATGCACAAATATGATATTACAACTGAAAAATCTACTATCACTAAAACTCAATAATAATATCAAATCTAAGTAAAGATTTTTTTTAAAGAAAGCATTCCTCTACGCATACTAAGTTTTAATTAAAATCATGCTTACATAATAATATATTATAACATAGTAAAGGAGAAATGATATCCGATAGAACATTCAATAATCTAACACTTACCACATCAACTTGCCTCTAAAATTAATTAGCTTTTATTTGTTTGGATGCATAGGGAGAAAAGAAATACACAAATAACATGGCGTCCATAGTATTGGGATACATTTATCATCGACGTTCCAGAAAAAATGCATTGAGTATGTTTTTTAGACTTCCAAATGAATCATGAGTTTCTTCAACAATCATGATTTGTTAAATTGAACTGTTTTTTTAAACGTATGGAAAATAAGATAGTTCTTTTATTATCAGTGTGTAAGTACAGAGATTTTATTACTGATGAGATACTGAAAATATTTTTAGCGAATTTTTTTGATTAATTCCCAAAATCGACCTGGTAAAAAAGTGACAACTGATCATCCATTTTACAACCTGAGCAAATCGAGCAATCTCTTAGGTATTTTTGATCTACTCACTAAGCAGAAACATCTACACAAATTATCGGTTCGTTACACATTTTTGTTGATAATATCTTTGTTGATGGTTCTTTCTTTTCATGAGTGTCGAAAAAGATTCAAACAATTTGATTATGAAAAATTAAATGAGAATCTTCGGCAGATTCTCACTTGACTTTCTGATGAAGAAGTCAAAGGAAGTTCAAATTCGTCAATTGTTTATACTTTTTTTGAAATTATTCCTTAGGCATCATTGTTACAAAAAATATTCCTAATAAATAGTTTGTGTCTCATATTAGTCAGGGGCATTATTACATGTATTATAGATGAAAATATTATCCTATTGATATTTTTTGGCATTTTTTTCGTATTTTGTACTATGTTGATAAAATTTTATTTATAATTCTTGAAATCATTGAAACTTACAAAGAACCAATAATTGGGTATTCATGGCGAGCATTTAGTTGAAGACAAAATGAGATTTTCAGAATTGAATCAGCTACGGAACTAAGTGTTTTCGTCCATATAATCAGATTTCAATATTTCTCGCATTTAAATCAATAATTTTAATATAACCGAGTCTACTGAAAAATTAAACTCATTTTAATTTTTTCAATTCTAGGCTACAAAACTAAAAACTTCGAATTCAATCGGTCTATTTGTTGGAACAATGATGAATTCAATAAAATTTTGCACTGCACATTTAATAATCTACAATTTTGGGTCATTTTTTCTGGAACTACATACACAATTTTCAGAGACATATATACTAAGCCTAATCAACACATTGTTCTCATATCTACATACTACAATTATAAATACAGAAAAGCGTCGAACTTACCAGAAAAGCACCATCTTCCTGTTGTTTTTGCGAAAATGATCAGGAACACGGCCATAAGAAGAACGCAGATTGCCACTACGATCCCAACTAGAGATCCAAGCCCCAATTCTAGACCTGAAATCAAGAAAGAAGAATACTTAGAATCATCTGAAATGCAAAAACCACTTCATTTTACACAAATTTCAGTAAATTTCTATTTTTTTCCGGACTCAAACCACTAGGTCGGACTCACTGATGAAGAATCAGATGTCAAAATTGATTCGGTAAAAGAAAAAGCCAGCCAATCGAAACTTTTACGGCAGGCTGTGCATCAAAATAAGACGGTTGAATTTGTTAATGGGCCTAATAAGATTTCGATAATATTGGGTACAAACCTTGAGGTTAATATCTCACAACAGTGTGCCAAATTTCAAATTGGTTCGATATTTAATGCAACAAAAAATACCGCCTTTGCATCCAGAAGCTTCCGACTTCACTTAAGTGCTTTTTTAGAATATTCCTATAGATAATCATGAATATTTGAGGGGATAATATTTTTCAACTTTTTATTTATTGTTTAATTTGTATTTACATGAATGGGGAGAAATAACAAATATTGCAACATGGCGGATGCGCAAGTATTCATGATCTGAATTGAACAGATTTTAAATTTGTACGGGAAGAAATACCATTGTGGCATTTTAAGGAATATTTTTGGGGGATATAGGTCGTATATAGAGTGCACCCATAAAGCAGCATTCAATAAAAATTAGATTGGATGTTCACGAAATAAAATTTTGAATTCAGAGTGGAAAATATAAGGGACTTGCATGTTTTTATGGAAACTTATATTTACAATTTTCACTGTAGAACTGTAATCTTAACGAAGACGAAATAAAGATGGAGAATTGTTCAATAGGGAAACTTTACACATAAACTTTCGTTAATATTCAATACGAATGAATTAGATTATGTATAGGTATTCGAAAAAACTAGGAACAAAATTCTACGGGTACCTTATATCGACCACAAACATGTTGACAATAGAGACAAAAAAAATAAATCGTTATGGGGGGGTATCCAAGTGAGAAAAGCATTTATTGTTGCCCCGAATGATGATGCATATTATCGATATTCAGGTCGATTCTGTTTGCGTATTGCTATGAACCTTGCTATTCTAGTCATATTGCTATCTTTCTAATTTATAGCAATATGGCCATGATGTTACGTATTCTGTTTCGAGTGTTATAGCAATGTTTGTTTTGAATTTTGTCATAACAATATTGCTATCATAGACTTCCATAATTGGTGATTTTAGAGCTGACAACACTGTATTTTGTGACTTTAGAACTACAAGGAAGAAGAAAATAACCCTAACTCGTAAGTTTTCTTTATGGTTTCGCATACATAACCTCTATCTACGGCTTTCTTTATTCATGTAAACATCGACATAAAAAATGTTAGCAAACGAAACGAGTCAAATTGACCAATAACCAATTTCCTGGATACCAATAAAATATTGGTTATCAGAAATCGAATGCAGCAATTTTATTCAGGCGTTAATAATTCGAAATTCGATAAACTTTTTCGTTGGCACTTCAGAGGGATTGCTGTTGTTGAGATGATTAGAATAATCAGGTCAGCTATTGCTTACTATGCCTGTGTTTTAGTCTAAGAATCCTTAAAATTAAATATTCTAGAGAACCTTGAACACATTTCTATTAGCACATTCTTCCCTATCTTCAATATTTTCGAATTCTTGGAAGAAATAATACTGAAACAAATTGATCTCTGAGAGATTCCTTTTCTAAACTTTCTTGTTATGAAGCATAGCAAGTACTATTTGAGGTTGCTGAGATAGCAATGTTGATAGCAAGATTCTTGTTAAAGTGACAGATCATATTGCTCAAAATGGTTGATCAGAATACCAATAATTCCAATCTTGTTATGATAGCCATATCTCTTTCATACCAATATTGCTATTTGCAAACAGAATCGAGCTGATTGTTTCCAAAATTCTTGCTTCAAAGATAACCTTCTCCATCTAGAGTGTGTCCACGGATTGAGTGGCGGTAAGGTGTAAATTACGAAAAATTTTCGAGATAGACTGTGATATTCTAGGAATCGCTCCTGCTTGGTCTCAAACTAAGATGAAAATGAAGCCAAATCAATTAATATACAGGGTGGTTTAGAACTGATTTAATGAAATTTGTTAAGAATAAAGTACCTTTGTTTTAAAAGATATCGAGAAAGTTTTTCGAGAAAACTTGTCCAAAATGACAAGATGCTGCAAGAAATCAATTTTCAGATAAATCCGCCTACCTTGACTTTATAAGTAAGTCATGAACATTTTGTTTATCCGATACGTGAGATATTTTGTCATGATAAAAATTTGGCTGATTCTAAAATAAATAAATATCAAAAGTAATTTCTTGTAACAGTCTAATACGTGTCTTTTGATTCTAAACAACTTTTCTCAATTAACTTTCTCGATATCTTTCAAAACTAAAACACTTTATTCTTAACAATTTCCATTAAATCAGTTCTAAACCACTCTGTATATGAATTGATTTGGCTCATTTTCTCAACATCTTAGTTTGAGACCAAGCAGGAGTGATTTCCAGAATATCAGAGCCTAACTAGAAAATTTTTCTACATTTACACCTTACCGGCACCCAATCCGTGGACACACTGTATAATGATCAGCTAGAAAACAGATAAAAAGATCAAATGATCTACCACTAGGAACAATGCGAATATCTATCTAGTTAGAGATTTAGATAATTCAATTTTCTCATCAGATAAGTTGAGCCGGCAGACTTTCAATTTTGGCAAAAGGAGGAACCCGATTCGATTTCAACTAGGAGGATTTTATGAATTGTTAACTGTCCAACTAGTTCTGCGACTTATCGCCTCTCGATTACTCCTTATGAAGCTATTGGTTTATGCCGAGAAACCAATAACTCTTTTTCATCTCTTTTATGAAGCCCTTGATTCTTTCTATCTGTATTCTTTATATCCGTACCTTAATCCACGTTACAAAGCCAACACTAATTAAATTGTTAAATATTGTTATCAATCTCATCTTCTTCAAGGTTCCAATCTGCTATCGATAGGTGTAACTTACCATGCAATTGCTCTCTGAAAAACTTTCTGAATCCTGTAGGAGGGCAGCATGGAATGTTAACAACTTTATATTAAAATAAAGTAAGAGCCACATCTAACAATTTGCTACGTTGGTAAAAAACTCGTTAAATTGGGAAACTTACCTTCTGGCTCGGGATTGGTTGAGATCCTCACATGGTATTCCTGTCGTCCCATCTGGTTTTGGGCCGCGAGGATATATTCTTTTTCGGTGTCTTCTTTCTGAACTGCAGCCATCCTTAAGTTGACTTCATAACGCCCTTGCTCCTGGAAATGTTGGTAAAAACACCGTGTTAACATTTTCAAATACGTATTCACGTGATTGATTCAGGGAAGAAGAGCCTTATAATTTGGCCTAGATATCTTCAACTTGTGAATATTAAGCCCTAAATAGTATCAAACGACTAGGTTTTAAAATCTTCAGGCAAGGTGCTTAGATTGAATACCTTGATTGTTGACAAAATCCGTCCAACAATTTCGGATTAATACCCTTATGATTCTTTTTGTTTCTTCCTGATAACTCGAGAGATCCTGACCCGATAAAATTGAAATTTGATGATAATTTGTGAGATGACAGAGTGAAAATTTGCACAAAGTGTGGTGTAGTTGGAAAAATGAAAATGAATTTTATGCATCAAGTTGATTTTTTCAGGGTTATTATTTCATTACAAGATAGTAACCAACGGAGTTCAACGGAGATGATATGGCTCAGTTTAATGGATTTATTGAACTGGAGCTATGTCAACACTGAATGAAACGAGTTATTCAAAGTCGTGATGAAACCATTGCACTCTGCCAAACTGCAGACTCAGCTCAAACCTCAAATGTCCCATGAATGAACGTATATCGCTCAAATCTCTAGAGTTAGACTTCGTTGGCTTTCCCTGCGATGGCGCTCGTGAAATTTTGCTCACGAAGCTACCATCCATTAGGCCATGAGTACCTAGAACTCTTTCGTTATCGGACAAGGTGAGTCAGTATGATGATCGGTAAAAACGTGAAACTGCAGTACCAGAATTCCTCGAACGATACTTCCTGTTTGTAGGTGCTTCGTTTTCTGGTACGTTTAGCTCATGACGGAATATGTTGAACACGCAAATATCGTGTCGCGAATATATTGATTATATGTTATATTTGCATCAAGAAAAAATCTGCCGTCAAAACTCGGCGGTCTTCCATGGTTCAGAAGGTATGGGCCGCCAAAGTACTGAATTGATGAAATTTCATGTCAATTTTCAACACTGAAAACCATCACTCGTTTCTTTTATATAGTTCACAAATCATCTTGGAATCTCTACTCAAAAATGGTTAATATTTAAAGGAAAATAAAATGGAAATATAAGATAACCACCAAACCTTTATTTCTTCTGATTTCCAAATTGATATAGGCGCAATTTAGTGCATGAACAAAACTGTAATGGTCAACTTTCATTCGGTGACAAATTTCATCAGGTACCATCGTCTCAAAGTGAATGAGCCATGACACAGTGCACATACTGAAAACCACTTAGAACTAACTTATTTATCAAAAAAAATCAATTTTTTCTTGAAAATTTCTGCACGCCTGTAAAGAAGATACAAAGACCTTGCCAAAAAGTACAACATGCCCCAATTTCCCTATTCAAAAAATTTAGAAGGTTGATGGGGATGGCACAGGGTGCAACAAAAATCCTTCAAAAATGCATAAAAATTTGGTAAAAGTGAAACAAAAGTTGACCTGTTTCAGGATTTTGTTGCCAAATATTTTTCTTCTGAGAAAATGAATTTGTTCCATAATCTTGACGCGCACTGTATTTACGTTCGCCAGCGATGATAAGGCCTTGTAGAAATTAAGCCCTTATTCCTTATTATTAACCCGTATTCTCGATTTTTTCATTGAGTATGACGTATTCTTGAAATGAATCACTACTAATACTTTTGTAAAGGTTCAAAGACAAAAAAATGTTACCTGATAACGCATCTTTTCAGAACTTTGGGTCCTATATCTCTCAAACTCTGGGAGACCACCTTGTTTCGACCGCAGATCCATATTTTCGCGATGGGAAAATTCGCGGGTTTACCGGGAATATTTGTTGATTCTTGGATAAATATTCGTCCTTGCGTTAGAATTATTCAAATATAAATTTAATTAATTAACGGAAAAATACATTCTCCTAATTTACAGTCAGGATGATATATTTCGTAGGAAGGAAGAAATTTCGTTAATATTTTTTCATTAGTTGATTTATTTTTATTTATTATTTTCGGTACCTAGTTCTTGTTAAAATATAGGGTACGTGCTTACCAATTCTCTTATGGGCTGTGCATCTATTCTTCCCGTACTGTCACTATCTCCTTCTCTGATGCTCTGACCAGCAACAAGCCAGTCAATTTTTGGCTTCGGGTTTGCTTCAATCGTCAGGGAAATAACACCTGGCTGACCAATGATATATCCGAACTGCTCCAATGGATCTCTCAACTTTTGTGGTGGATCTGAAAATCAGAAAAAATATTATGAATCTAATTGGGAGAATATGTCCTCTCATAAATGAAGCTAGACAGAGTTATACTTTACCCAATATAAACGGCAAGTGAAGTTATTTATTCATTTTTTCATTCTAGATAAACTAAAATACATAACTTTCAGTAACTTGAAAAATAAATGATTTGATGATGTTCGAATTAAAAATTTTATTGAGATACCTAGATATTATTTCTCCAAGTTATAACCCGACATCTCAAAATGAGTTGAAAATGAACAAAAATTGGAAAAAATCTGAAAAAGTACTGACGAAAAGTCGAAAGATTTTGCGTGCTTGTTCAAATCCATTAAGTGGCACACCCAGAGCGGGGGGAAATATAGAGTGCATTTAAAGAGAGGTGAATTTATTCAATGAAGATAAGAATGGGAGTTCAGAAAAAAAATATTTCATTTATTATCTATGATCGATCAAACGATCGACCATGAAACGAATTCGGTTGGTAATTTACAACTGAAGGGTGTTTCAAATTGCGCGTTTTTTTTCAAGAATAAATAAAACACATAATTTGCATTCATTTTCAAAAACTTTTTATTAGTAATTGTAGTATCAGTTATGACATTTATATACGAAAAAAAACATCTGTCAAACGGCCTCCTCTTACAGCTCTACAGACGTCCATTCTTTTGTTAAAATTTTCAATGTCATTTTGACATAATTGATCTATCTCAATAATGACACGAATAATTTCATCCTTTAGTTCAGGAATCGATTGTGGATTATTCTTATAGACCTGGCCTTTCAGATAACCCCATCGGTGTCAAATCACATGATCTTGGTAGTCAATTGACATCACCGTTTCTGGAGATTATTCGTCCAGAAATTTTTGTCCCAATAAATCAATTGTGTTATTTGCAAAGTGAAGTGTAGCACCATCCTGTTAAAACAAAATGTCGTCTAGATCAATATTCATTATATCGATCCCCATTGACAGTTACAGCTTCACCAGCAGCACTTTCGAAGAAGTAAGGTCGAATTACACCACCTGACCATAATTCACACCAAACAGTAACTCGTTTAGGATGTATAGGTTTCTCAGGAATAATTTTTGGATTTTCCTCACCCCAGATATGACAATTTTGTTCATTAACAAAGCCACCAAGTTGAAAATGTGCCTCATTGGAAAACATGATTTTTTTAGAGAAATAAGCTGGTTGTTCATTGATGAAATTGACAAATGAACGACGTTTTAAATGATCTAATGGCTTTAGTTCCTGTGTCCTGTGTACTTGTGTAATATACGCCATGTCGTGGACCCACTAAGCCCAACTTGTTGTGAACGTCGTCTAATGGACATTCCAGGGTCTTCAGCAACACTTTCAAGAACCAAATCAATATTTTCTTGTGGACGATCGCTACGTCTGTATTTTTCACTTTTTTGATCTTCTACCGAACCGCTGTCTTGAAATTTATTAATAATTCGACCAATAGTGCTTTGAGATAGACGATTATGTTATGATATTCACGTTATTTTCTGAAAAACACTTTTCACTGAACGCTGATTTTCATACAATAATTCAACAATTTGAACGCGTTGTTGTATTGTGTATGAAGCCATTTTCATAAATGTCATACATCACACTTCTAAAATGTCAAAATATCCAGACGAATTCAGTAAGCCATCTATATTTTATTTATTCTTAAGAAAAAGCGCGCAATTTGAAACACCCTTTACAATATACTGTCATAATTATCTTACCTACCTAGATATTTTTAACTTGAATAACTCGGAAACGATTCATTTTATGGAGTAATACCAACGGTCGTTCATTAATTTGAATAAAATTGACAATGCTTTCGTAAAGTGCTTAAACTCAATACTGTTCCAGAAATTGATATACTTACACACTACTTCGAGCTGCCTGCTGGTTTCTTGTTGTCCGTTTTGATAAGCTGGGTGTTGAGCCACACACCTCAATCTCTTACCGTTGTCCGTTGGTCTCAGCTGTCTGGTAAGATTCTGTGATTTGGATTGCAAATTCTCTTTAGCTATTTCCACCATGGTCGGCATGCTTAGGCCTTCTAAGATGGGTATGTCGTCTGAAATTCAGATGAGGAGGACTGATTATTTATTCGTCATAAAATAATCTATGTGGATTATACTAAATTGAGAACATGGGTTCTTCCTGAATATATTCATTAACTTGATAGCTGAAACGATTCCTCAGTGCATAATGAACCTCTAGAACTTTGAAATCAACCCCTTTATTTCTAGATTGTCGGTAAAATAAATTTGCGCCAACAGTTACGTTTACTTTCAATTTTCGTTTGTTTAGACGCAAGCCGTCTTTATTATGTCTCAAGAAATTGAAAACAATTGAAACATAGGAGAATGGGATGTGATTATATCTTGTTAGCTTATTTTTCGACATTTGAAAATGTCTTTTATATTCATTGCCATCTTCTATAGTGTTATGTTTGATTTTGTATTTTCCTCTTCATTTTGGTATTACCATTAGCGCACAAGTTATAAAGATGTAAGGATTACATTTTTCCTTCATTGAAAAAATAATTATTTTAACGTTTTATTGAGTGGACCCACCTAAAAACCACGAGATATTAGCTGCAGGCCTTCCATCGTTTACGGCACACGACGCTTGTATAGTGTCATGAATTTTGTACGCTCCAACATGATCAGGCCCCCTGCTCAACTCCATCACTGGTCCTTGTGGAGGTTCTGGAAGGAACAATTAGTATAAGGAAGATACGAAGTAAAGGAGAAGAAAAAATTATTTCCAGCTAAATTTCTGACTTACTTGCAACAATGAGGTGCATTCTTCCGATCGATTCCTGTGATTCTGTCGTCACTCCTAGAGTACACTTGATGATGCCGTTATTTTTTTCAGAAACACTGTTGATGGTGAATCCACATTCCCCACTGTCCAAGCCAGCTCCGTAATATCTGACCTGTAAAACAAGAATCAGGGTAAGATTCTATGGATGAATGAGTTTTTCTGTCAGGGGGTGAATCACATCCAAATAGATAATTGAAGATACCTTTGGAGTTATGTTTGAGCTGACAGATATCCAAGTACTCTTCAACATCCAGCAATGTCACGAGAAGTCTTCAGATACAAATAACTTACAACACAAGAAAGGCAACCCTACGCATGTCAGTGTATTCACCAAAACACTAGGGTTGAATTGACCTAGAACCAGCCTAGTAAATCTACAACAACGCTTCTGTAATTTGTCGATGATGTAATGATTCCTTGAAGTGTCTCATTTAGAAATTAGTTGGTTTTAAAGAAGAGTCAATAAGTCTGAATAAACAAGACATTCTTCGTTTTCAATTGACCGATTGGTGGTTTATTTTGGGCACTGTGGTATACTTTTTCTTGCTTGCACCATCGCATATAAAATGATTTCGATAAGTTCCAAACAAATGGCAGAGTTTTTTTTTGGAATATTATATTAATTGAATCTCCATATTTTAGAAGGATGTTCAGGGACTAAAAACTTTTCGCAAGAAAAGAGGTAGGTACCTGACTGGTACTTGAGTTTTTCGGCTACACTTAATTATTAGGGAAGAGGACTTATTCAGAACTACACAGCTTAGTCAGACAACAAATATGTACACCAAGAAATAATCGATTGATACTCACATTTCCCGAAGCTGGTATCTTCGGATTAAGATTTTTGCTTTCTTCTCCTGGTATCTCCACCCTACAGTACTGAAGTGGTACTGCCACCCTGCAGACGAATGTTACATTGTGTCCTGGTAGAATCAATGTTTCGCTTGGCGTTACTTCAACACGTGCGCTCAGTAACCCTGCAAAGATAAAACATGGTTAGTCAATTATTTAGCAGGTGTATGAACAGATATATGTCTTATTATTTTTTTAGAACTAGGAGGTCATTTTAAAAAATAATGCAAATATATCATTCTAAATATAATAATTCCGATAAGGACATATTCTGTTTCTTTGCATATAATAATACAGCCACACCTAGCCTTGCTTCTTCATACAGTGCGTGTCAAAATTATGGAACAAATTCATTTTCTCAGAAGAGGAATATTTGACAACAAAATACTGAAACAGGTCAATTTTTGTTTCACTTTTACCAAATTTTATGCATTTTTAAAGGATTTTTGTTGCACCCTGTGCCATCCCCATCAACCCTCTAAATTTTTTGAATAGGAAAAGTGGATCATGTGGTACTCTTTTGGCAAGGGTTTGTATCTTCTTTACAGGCGTGCAGAAATTCTCACGGAAAAGATATTTTTCCGAAAAATTAGTTAGTTCAAAGAGGTTTTCAGTATGTGCAATTTGTCATGGCTCATTTTCTTTGAGATGATGGTACCTGATGAAATTTATCATCGAATAAAAACCGACCATTACAATTTTATTCATGCAAAACTTTTAACCCCTAAGAACCCTCTAATGGAGAAAAAATTGGAGGGGGTTGGAAGGGGAGAAAAGCTGTGTATGAACAAAACTGTAAAGGTCGACTTTCATTCGGTGACAAATTTCATCAGGTACCATCGTCTCAAAGTAAATGAGCCATGACATACTGAAAACCTCTTAGGGCCAATTGCACCGTATTACAAAACCATAGATTAAGACCATAACCAAGGTTTAGGTAAAAAATTATCTTGCACCGTCACGAAATCCTCGTTTAATGGCCTTAACTGACTGTTAAATTTAAGCCCAGGAATTTGGGGGTTTAAAAGAAGGATTAATGGTAAGCTTCGGAATCTAACCCTACTTTTGAGCGATTTCGTACAAGTTTGACATTTTTCTGGACGTAACCTCCAGTTTGTTTACGTTTTGTTTGTTTATATTGGACATTGATAGAGAACTCCTACGAGTTGATAATCAAATTTTGATTAAAAGTGGTTGAATTTCAGATGATATTTATGAAAAAGGATATAGGGAGAAACTGGCATCAGTAGGCATTGATTCGTATGTTTTAAAGCATGAAGAATTAACACCAGTATTTCCATTGAGTTCGTAAACTTAATGGTATTTCTATAAGCCTTCAACTATTTGAAATGAAAAAGTTACAATGATATGCTCATTTAATTCCAAGAGCAAATAGCAGAATGAAATCGAAGACATATTTGGAATGAAAAAACATAGTTTCATGAAGATTCTTCAGTACTATTTCATTCAGTGATGTATTACGTGGAAAGCTATCATATACTACTTCATTATTGTGCAGGTGCTGTCATTATCCTTTATTATATATTAACTGGACTCAAAATATAACTACAAACGAATTAATGTGAAAGAAATTGCATTCTCGTGTTAGACAATCTTCAAACGTACACCTTTGTCAATCCATCCATGATACTTCAGTATTTATATAGAATACTTTTTATTCTGCGGATCCACATCAGAGTTTTCATTATCTTCGACCAAAAATTAACTCAATTCATAATATACTTATTACAAACAAAATAATTTAATAGAAAGTCTACTCTTAGGTGAGCCGTTCCCTATCGGAAAGTTGTTTCGGATAAATCAATACTATTTATTTATTCATCTTACAAACGCCACGATTGTAATTCCATGCAGAAGCTTAAATCTTAAGATATAACAAAATATAAGTTTACTTGAGTATATGACTATAAATTTGAATAATGTTTAAAGCCTGATGCAGAAGTAAGAGCACAGGTCTGTGGTAAGAGATCCCTAGTCTTAATGATAATAAACAAGTCAGGAACATTACATGCAATATTTTTATGGAAGCTATAAAGTCTGTCATATATATTTTTTCGTTGGGATTTTCAATAGATGCATCTTGATTTTTCATAACTTATGGAAATATGGTAGTAGTAACCCATAATAATGGGTTTCATCTTTTGAATTAAAATATTTCTTCAATTAGGGTTAAAATAAACAACATGAAGCTAGTCACAAGTACCAATTCATGAGAAAGTAACCAGATTTGTAGATTAATTTTAATCTAGTTACATTCAGCCTCGGTGCAAGCCGAATATTTAAAGCAGAGTTTAATAAGTTTATCGTCGCTTAACTAACTGTAGCTTAAGACGAAAACGGTGCAATTGGCCCTTAGAAATAACTAATTTAAAAAAAAAAAAAATTTCTTGAAAATTTCTGCACACCTGTAAAGAAGATACAAAGACCTTGCCAAAAAAGTACAACTTGACCTACTTTCCCTATTCAAAAAATTTAGAGGGTTGATGGGGATGGCACAGGGTGCAACAAAATTCCTTCAAAAATGCATATATATTTAGTAGAAGTGAAACAAAAATTGACCTCATTCAGGATTTTGTTGCCAAATATTTTTCTTCTGGGAAAATGGATTTATTCCATAATTTTGACGCGCACTGTATGCGTTTTGAACGTTTGAAGTCTTAAAATGTGGAGTATTTTCATCAGGATCTTATGAACCTTCGAGTTTCAGTTTTTAAGAACGGTTGATAGACCCAAACAAATCAAGAGAAACAGTGCAAACATTTGAGGGTTATTTTTGTGGACTCACATACGACATGAAAGGGATCTTGATTGATCTTGATTGATGCATCAATAAAAACGAAGTTGTTTCAAAGGAAATCTTGGACTGTATCTTACCGATTTTACCGATTATCAGTACAACTCATATTGACCGCTACTGTGAGCGTTTTTGGGTACGTAAGAACTTAATCCTTTTTGGAATGTTGCATTGAGAATAAAATTTCACCAGCGCCATCTCGAGATAACCTTACGAACCCCTTAGACTCTGAGATTTAAATCCTTCGAGCGAAATACATGATGTTCATCCATGGAAATATAAAGCGAATCATTCCTATGATTTTAATCATAGTAGCTATAAAAACATCCTTCAAACTTGAAACATACTGGACACAATCATGTCATTCGTAGTGTCCTCAGTCCTCATTAACACCGATGCCATGATACTGTAATCTGTAATCCGTTCTTCTGCAGAACGTCGAAAAAGGCTTTCCTGATTTCACAGATGGCGAGCAATATGTACTGCTCTAATCGAATTTCAACGTTCAAAGGGTTTTTAATTTTGGTAGGCAATGACACAAAGAGCTTTGACGTAACACAGACAGGAATACAATAGCGTTGCAGATAGTGGCAGGGCGGAGGTGGGCTGAAAAAAGCTTTTATTGAAAGCTTTGTAGGTTGCGCTCCACGATTGCTACGATATTTTGATATCTTTGTCACCTCTTTCATTTCCACTTGGACGTGATGGGTTCTCTGTGATACAGTCACGTCTTTAAAAGATGACGGCGGTTAACGGGGGGAGAAAAGATATGAAAACTTAGTTAGGTCCTTCTTATACGTGATTGCGTCATGAAAGTAAGGGACAGCCTGAATGATGAGAAAACAAAATATATGATATTTATCTCAAATAAGATGGTATTACCAGAATTTTGGAATCTGGAAGTGGGCGAAGAACTTCAAATTCAAGAGGTGCACCCTTTTGGGTACCTTGGAATGTTTATGGATTAACATCTGAAAGGGGATTAACACACGTTTCACCTGAGTAAAAAGCTAAGAGGTGTCTTTTATAACCTGGAAGCAATTTCAATTGGGAAAACTATAGAAAATTCAGTGCACGTCAAAATTCTGGAACAAATTCGTTTTCTCAAAAGAAAATTATTCGGCAACAAAATCCTGATACAGGTCAATTTTCGTTTCACTTTTACCAAATTTATATGAATTTTCGAAGGAATTTTATTGCACCCTGTGCCATTCCCATAAACCCTCAGAATTCTTTGAATAGGGAAAGTAGTTCTTTTGGTCTTTGTATCTTCTTTACAGGCGTGCAGAAATTTTCAAGAAAAAATTTTTTTTTTGAAGAATTAGTTAGTTCAAACAGGTTTTCAGTATGTATACTTTGTCATGGCTCTTTTACTTTGAGACGATAATACCTGATGAAATTTGTTACCAAATGAAAGTCGACCATTACAGTTTCGTTCATGCACAACTTTCAAACCCTACGAACCCTTAAAATGGTGAAAAAAATTGAGGGGGTTAAAAGGGGTTGAAAGTTGTGCGTGACAAAACTGTAATGGTCGACTTTCATTCAGTGACATATTTCATCAGGTACCATCGTCTCAAAGTAAATGAGCCATGACAAAGGGCACATACTGAAAATCTCTATGAACTAACTAATTTAAAAAAAAAAAAATTCTTGAATTATGCACGCCTGTAAAAAAGATACAAAGACCTTACCAAAAAAGTAACACTTTCCCTATTCAAAAAATTTGGAGGGTTGATGGGGATGGCACAGGGTGCAACAAAAATCCTTCAAAAGGGCATACATTTTGGTAAAAGTGAAACAAAAATTGACCTGTTTCAGGAATTTGTTGCCAAATATTTTTCTTCTGAGAAAATGAATTTGTTCCATAATTTTGACGCGCACTGTATATAAAAGACAAAAAACGACAAATTTGAGAAGTAAACAAATTGTATAGAAACTGACAGGATGCATTCAAATTCACCTCAATTTGGAAGCGATACATATCTATTTCTGGTACCCTCTGAAAAACTTCGTCTGTATGTCAGTGCCATTGGCTGCAATATTCTTCCATTCAATTCATCAAATATTCCCATACATTCCGAAATGCGCCGGGAAAATCTCGAATACCTCATGTGACGTCGGCCATTCCCGAAATTTTTGAATTCGAAATATTCGTCCGAAAACTGACTCATCCGACATCAGTAGTGAGGAAAAATGCGAAAACCCTGAGAAAATTCCGGAATTTCTCTGGCTCCCCAGTCCGAAGCCGTTCATTTCGAATTCCTCCGAAGGGTCTTTCTGGTCCTCTTAAATAACTTTGGACTTTGTGACATTTTATTTCAGCGTCCTCTTTTATTGTTCTCATTATTGGAAATCTCTTTCCCCTGAAGGGTCCCTCGGGAAATGAAATGGGTATAGGGAACGCCTACCTGTGGACTGGTGGCGGATCGTGTTCTGAATAATAGAGGCTAATTAATATACAGGGTGACTGCTGACCCATTGCGTAAAGACTAGTTGTAGTTCGGAGACCTATTCTGATTCCAATCACTATAGATCGAATCAATCTATGACACATTCTGTTGACACTTCGTTCGAAGATACAGGTTGTTTTTCGGACAATATTTACAGGTTGTCTGAATTTTTTGAATATTTTCTAACCTCTCAACTGAATTACACAGGTCTGCAACATAAAAATTGTTTCAAATACAATAAGTGATTTTTATGTTGTTTTCAACGCTGATTTCAGAAAAAATTAAAAAAAATCCATCACGTACAGTTATTTCACAAACTGCTTGTATAGTTTTAGCTTTTTTCGATATTTTCATACATATCTCTGTACTCTAGTGAGTTTGAATTTTGGTATTTTGGATCTCCAGTAACTGTTATTTAGCCTTGAGTACTTTTAAAACGTATTAAAAAAACTATAATGCATTTTCAGTTGCATAGCAATTTTTATACTACATGAGTTATACGTAAAATAAATGGTAATTAGGAGAAACCAATAGTATTTTGATTTAAAAGTGGTTTCAATGCTTCTTGGTCAACAAAGTGGCTATACAAAATTTCCTTGCTTCCTCTGTGAATGGAACAGCAGAGACGGAAAGAATCACTACATAAAAAAAGATTGGCCCTTGAGAAAAACCTTACAGGTTGGGGTTAAAAATGTTGGGAGGGAAAGCCTTGTGGATCCCAAAAAGGCCTTACTTTCACCACTTCACATTAAGTTGGGCTTGATGGAGCAGTTTGTAAAGGCATTGCCAAAAGAAGGAGAATTTTTCAGATATCCTTGTGGACAGTTTCCTGGTTTATCCGAGGTAAGCTGTAGGAAGGAATCTTTGTCCGACCAGACATATTAAAACTAATGAGAGATCCCAACTTTGAGGACACAATAGAAACAAAAGAAAAAGCAGCGTGGACATCTTTTATATTGGTTGTTACCGGTTTTCTAGGAAACAAAAAAGATCCAAACTACGGAACAATCGTCGCAGACATGCTCGACAACTTTAAGAAACTTGGTTGTAATATGAGCATTAAAGTTCATTTTCTTCACTCACATCTTGACTATTTCCCTGCAAACTTGGTGATGTAAGTGAAAAGCAGGGTGGAAGATTCCACCAAGACATGAAGGAAATGGAAAGAAGATACCAAGGAAGATGGAACGTCAACATGATAGCGGACTACTGCTGGATGTTGAAAAGAGATGATCCTCAACGAGTCCACAGCCGGAAAATCAACAAAAGAAGCTTCAAGAGCAAGAGAAACCGATATTATCATGACTTATAAGCTTAAAGAGAAATAGAAGTGTACTGGAAACGTGGTGTAGAACCTGATTTATAAATGAAATAAAATGTTATTAATTTGGAAAAATGGCTTGAATTTTATTATTATACCCAAACATATTCCCTTTTTGTAAGAAAACCTGACGTGATAGAAAAAAACGGATCGCATTTTTGAAATCAGCGCTGAAAAGTACATGAAAGTCAGTTATCAAATTTCAAACAATTTTTTAAATTTTTTTTTTGCAGACCTGTGTTATCAGATGCTGAAAATAACAATCTCAACTGATTCTTCTGATTTCTTTGTGGGAAATATTTTGGAAAAAATTTGCAAGCGCGCATGTTCTAGGGAAAGGCGTGCTATCATTCTGACCAATTTATGCAATTTTAATAGTTTTTCCGTGAATGATCTCAAACGACTAGATAAGACTCAGTGATGAAAAACTGTATAAAGAAAAAACCTAGAAAAGCACTGCCGTGAAGTCAGCAGCTTCTATGCGTTTGTTCACTATGCGAAATGACGACTTGAAAATTTGAGTGGAATATGAAAATTTTCCGAGAAAAATAAAAGTTTTCTTTCGAATTTTCCACGGATAATTCTTTTTATTGACACTGTTCATCTTCCAACCCAGTTTCATTATGATCAGATACATGTTTCTCGGGTTATTTAAAAATCAAAATTTCAAATGGATGTAACACAAAAACCATTCCGCAGATTTGGCCCATTAACGAACTTAACCGAGATATTCAGGATCGAAACCTAACCTGAAAATTTATTTCCTTTCGAGAGTTAGAACACATACGGTCGGACGGACAGAATTGAATATGACCACGGATTCTTCTTCAGGGAGTTCATCCCAATCGTTTCAGACAATTTTCGGCACAAAATTCTAAAATTACAGACATCGTGACGAAATAATAACGCGCTATTCCCTAGAACAAGCGCGTAAAAAGCAAGAGACTTGAAATATACAGGGTAGATCTCGAATCAGAATGCGAAGGTAAAGTTCGTTAATGGACACATCGGACTATCAGTTTCAGAGGTATAGTAATATGAAATTTCAAGGTTATTTATCTCAGGAGCTTCTTATTCGATCGGATTGAAACTCAACTAGTAATGAGTTGAAGAATATAGACGAGCACCTTCTTGCAAATTTGTGTTTGGACGGTACAGTTAGCAAATTGAACAAATCGATTTTTTCGAAAATTTTTCGGAAACTTCTTCGAATGTATCAATGAAATTTGATGCAGACCCCGAAGTTTTCGATCCGATTTTTCACGGAGAAATTGGATAAAAATTTCAGGAACTTTCGTTGGTATCGTTGTAATTTCTGGAATAACTCAAAAAGTATGATCACGATGATCAAAATCAAAAGAAAATAAGTCTGCAAATTTTCTCGTTCATCTGATGAAGTAGTCAGATTTGTATTCTGAAACGTTAATGTTCGCTTTGATTATCGTTTGTATAGTTTCGGTATAGTTCATTTTTCCTAGGAGTTTCCCTAGAGAAAAAATTCAATCCTGCAATCCGCGAGGACATTTCTCGTGAAAAAACCTACAGGAAAAACCTACAAAATGATCAAGTCAGCATAAATGAAGCAGTTCTTTTTCAACTCATTTTTTGGAAAAAATCAGTAGTGCTATTTTTTCCTCGATTTGTGATTTTCTGGAAAAATAGGGAAACCTTTGCGGAATTCGGACGGCATCACTGAGCTTAATGTATAGCACAATCTATTTCAGCCGTTGAAACCAACTTTTTCGAAAAGTACTGGGATGGCCTATTCTGAAAATTTTGTAGAATATCTCGAAAATCGCATGGAAAACAAATTCATTGGCACAATGCAGTACAACAACATTTTTTTCGGAAACTCAAAACCACCCTTCTCGCATATCTGGACTGAATTTTCGCTAATAAATATTTTACAATCGTTCGCAATCGTTATTCCAGTCACTAAACCAAACCACGAAGTTCCGATCGAACAGACCCCTCGTATCATCTCAACACCCCTTCATGAAAGGGATTAAATGACGCGAAAAACAATTTTCCAGCCGATGAAAAAAAATCTAGATGAACCATCGTCCCGCTAGCGGCCCGAACAATAACCTCGTTAAAAAGTACTTCGCACTTGGTTAGAGGGCAACAATTTTCGTTTCTACGTAGACAATAACGGCCTGATTCGAGAGACAAATTGATGTTTATTGGCGTAGGGGTTGCACGAGGGTTGCTATGTGGAATTTTCCATCGCTCCTGCTGTTTGGGCGAGGTACACGGTTAATTTTAAACCTTGGAATTTTAATGGATAATCAATTAATTATAAGTTGGAATTTCCCAATGGGAAACAACAAAACAATATATCGAACTGATCCAGTAGTGACTATTTGGTAGTTGATCATTGTTAAAACTGGCTTGTGTAAATACTATGTTTTGCTACCAATCATTTCTGAATGTTCGATTTATGTAATATTTACATTACATCCGGGTAAACCCTATCGAGCGACCTATGGAAACATATAAAGCGTGTCGCAAAATTGAGGCTAGATTGGCATTTGCCGCAATTTGTTCAGTTGGAAACACTGAAAAAAATTGACGGCTTACAATTTATGCAATAGACGACTTCGGCCCAAGTTGCCAACCCACAATTTACTTAGCAAGTTTACTTTCACTGGGGAACGGGAATTTCAGGACAAATTCGACATGATAAGGTTCGCATTATTTATAAAAAACCGTAAAACATGCCTCGGCTCTTCAAACCAGATAATTCCTTCCAAATATAGGTTTTTGTTAAGATCGTCCCCGATTGGCTGAAATTTAAGTTGGGATTCCTGATTTCATGCAAACAGTGTCAATTTTCATAGGATACGTTCCGAAAATCAACTCTGTTGTTTCGGTTGCCGATTTTCCGCTCCATAAATATGAAATATTCGGATGGTTCCTGGAACAAGCGCGTGAAAAAGGTTATTTACGGAATCTGGTTGATGAAAATGCGGTCGATTTACCTTCACCAGAAGGTTTTCTATGGTAAATATCCATAGCATAGAACAATCTATGTTTACTTTAGGTTTGTTTTGGTTCCGAGTTCAGATCTGTTCGGGACGGTTCTAGCAAAGACCATAGATCTGTGCTAGAACCGCCCCGTACAATTCTGAACTGGGAACCGAAACAAACCAAAAGTAAACATGGATTGTTCTATGCTATGGATATTTACCAGAGAAAATCGTTCTAGTGACAGTAAATCGACAGCAATTTCATCAACCAGATTCCGTAAATAACCTTTTTCACGCGCTTGTTCCAGGAACCATCCAAATATTTCATATTTACGGAGCGGAAAATTGGCAACCGAAACAACAGAGTTGATTTTCGGAACGTATCTCAAGAAAATTGACACTGTTTGCATGAAATCAGGAATCCCAACTTAAATGTCAGCCAATCGGGGACGATCTTAACAAAAACCTATATTTGGAAGGAATTATATGGTTTGAAGAGCCGAGGCATGTTTTACGGGTATTTATAAATAATGCGAACCTTATCATGTCGAATTTGTCCTGAAATTCCCGTTCCCCAGTGAAAGTAAACTTGCTAAGTAAATTGTGGGTTGGCAACTCGGGCCGAAGTCGTCTATTATTAAATAATACAAATTTTTCTGTGATACCTTCACATAATTTCTTTCAAAACTGATATCTCACAAAAAACAGAGGGAAAAACACTGTATCTAATATAATTTCTGTATTGTATCTTATTGTGACAGCTTTCTTCCTTCAATCATTATGTGCCAGTTGATATAAAAATTGAATTTGCCCTTCAAGAAGTGGTAGCTGAAGAAGATAGAAGTATAACAAAGGATAGCAATATCAAAAGATATAATGTAAAGGTATTACAGAAAAATCTCTATTATTAAATGTTTTTGTTAATGGCCTTCATCGAGTATACTCGTTTGAATTTAATATTTAGAATAAGACAGAAATTTTATCATTATCAACTGTCATAATAGTTGAAGTTATAAAGATTTTTGAAAGTGTTTTTTACATCATTGCATTTATCAAAGAAAGAAGACGGTGTAGGACTGATGGCGATATTATCTTCTGAATGAGCATCAACCAACCTTGTCAGCACATTCATATAGATCTTTCGTTTGTGAACAAGTGTTGGTGAGCGTACGTGAAAGATTTTGTCGTATAATATGAAATAGTATAGTATTATTTTTATTGTATTTTATTGTGTTAGTATAATAACAAATTTTTGAGCCGTGATTTGTTGAAGCTGAAAAACGTATATGATGAGATATTTAAATCCTAAAATATTATGTAAAGTTATGACATACAGATCTGTATCATTTAATTATCCATCAACTCGTTTGAATTCAATATGACAACTTGAGTGTTATACGGTAGAATAATTCTCTCGTTTTGTTGATCAGAATTGGAATACTAAATTGTATGATTCAACATAAATAGATACATCTTTACCAGGCCTAAGGTCTATGTCATCAAGCCCAGAACCGCCCGTACACTACAGTAGGGAATTAATACAGGCGATTTCGCCATTTAGCAACCCGCTCTGGTCCGATGTCTTTGACTAGGTTTTTCAGACTGAAATCTCAATTGATCTGTCCAAAAACAAATAATCTTTCGCTTGGCTAGGTTTTCCCGAAACATATCTCATTCTAATACCTGCAAATGAATCATAAAAACCTAATATCGATCGAAGGATATTTTTGGAGGATTTTGCATCACTTTTCGAAGTTATTTGTTGCTTGTCCTCCCAATATCTGAGGAAAAAAAAATCAAAACTATTAAAATCAAATAAGAGTTAAAATTCATAGAAAACGCATTCACGGATTACTTGTTTCAAACTATTTGCCAATGGCACCTTCTAGAAAAATTGTTGCCTGATGCATAACATCGAAACAATGAAAATGAATCTATATCTGACTCCTACATCACATAATAGAGAAATCCCAAGACTTTACATTCTTTTCATTGATCGTTCCGATATTATTCATCAGGCAATATTTTTCATTCAAACTGCCTTGACGAATAGTTCGAGTCCAGAAATCCGCAAGGGCGTTTTCTACCAATGATAATTTTTATTTAATTTTATTAGTTTCTTTCGAGATATTAGGAGTGGAAACCCGGAGAAAAACCTGAAAAGTAACATAAACCACCTAAATACTTTATATTTGAACTTCAATTCAACCCAAAGACCTGATACAGTTCTTGGGCACCTCGTATAATACAATTTATCAAAAAGAAATCTTTTTTACGCCCTTGCAGATTGTGGGATTCAAAATATTCGACAAGGGCAGTTTCTCGAAAAAATGTTGCCTTTTGAACAATATCGGAATAATGCAAATGACCAACGAAGTGAAATCTGATGTAGAATCTTTGTCTGACTCTTTCGTCCGACAGTTAAAGAGAATGTGTAAGAATCAATTTGTTACAACAATTTTTCATATCGTCTGAGGAATATTTTGAAAGAAATTTGCAGGTGTTTTCTGAATTTTCAAGCCCAATATCTGAAAAAGAACTACTGAAAAGTAAATAAAAAATAATTTATGTGAAATGCCCTTGTGGATTGCAAGATTCGAACTATTTCTCTAGGGCTCCTGAAACAAATGTTGCCTAAGAACAATATCGAAAAAATTTCAAAAAGCACTGCCGTGAAGGCAACTTTTGCGCGCATGTTCAATGTAGATGACCGCTTCAGCAACGAATTTGAACATGCACGCAAAAGCTGCTGCCTTCACGGCAGTACTTTTTGAAATTTTACTGATAAATTACTGGATTTCAATTCGATCAAATCTGTATTTTTGGAAATATTGGAAAAATAAAATTTTGAATGGGTATATCTACGGAATCATTGGGCGGATTTTACCCATTCACGAATTCGACCTTCGTAATTAAGCCCCAAACCTTCTCTACAAATATCGAGTTTCTAAGTCGTTTCTTCCGGAAGTTATTGTGTTTACGGTCAGCCTAACGGCCGACTGCGTAAACACAATAACTTCCGAAAGAAACAACTTAGGAACTCGATATTTGTAGAGAAGGTTTGGACCTAAATTACGAAGGCCGAATTCGTGAATGGGTAAAATCCACCCAATGATTCCGTAGATATACCCAATCAAAATTTTATTTTTTCAATATTTCCAAAAATACAGATCAGATCGAATTTAAATCCAGTACTTCATCGAAAAATAACAGTTCGAAGTTTCATACAGAATTTGATGAGGATGATATGATAAGAAAAATCAAAGAAATTTTTTTTTTCAAATTGTTCTGATGACACGATTATCACGAAATTTCGCATGGAGTTGTCTTTCAGCATCTCAAAGCTAGCTGTGAAGTTTCATCAGGACTGAATCAGTATTTCTCGAGTTATACCGAAAAAATAAACGATATCGAGAAGAAAACCTCGAAATTTGATACATTTTTTCCGGATATCTCCGAAACTTATGATCGTATCGAACTGAAATTTGGTACACTGCTGTGAAATATGAAGTTCAAAGTGTGAGTGGACTTTTTTTTCGAATATGATAAATGGTTCCCGGAAAAAAAAATTTTCTGGAAAAAAATTTCGAAAAAAATTTTTTTTTAAATTCAATGAAGATCTGATCCTGACGAAGTTTGCCTCAAAGTTGCGCGTCGTTATACTTCACCCAACTGCCAAGTTCGAATCTAATCTCTCAAGAAGTTTCTGAAATAAAAAATAAATAACTTCAAAACTTCAACTGCCTATAACTCCGAAACTATTCGACCGATTTGGCTCATTAACGAACTTAACCGCGGCATTCTGATGCGCAACCTATCCTAAAAGTTTCAAGTTGCTAGCTTACTTCTGTCGACAGTTAGCGTGTCTACGGCCGGCCGGCCGGAAAGAATCAATTTTGACACCGGATTCGTCATCAGTGAGTCCAACCTAGTCGATTGAGACCATTTTCGGCTCAATCATCCAAAATTACAGACATTTGGACAAAACGATAGCACGCTGTTCCCCTAGAACATGCGCGCAAAAATGGGAAAAATGAATGAGGTGAACTGTAACGCTTTCAGAATCTATATCTGACTTCTTCATCAGCTGAAAAAATATAGCATTATTTTCTATCAATTATTTCGTATTTCAAGGCGATATTTTTTCTAGAAACTACCCTCGACAAAAAGTTAGAATCCCTTAATCCATAAGGGCGTTTCTATTAATGACAATTTCGAAATATAAAAGTGGAGATCAAGAAAATGATGATCTACTCAATCATTTATTTTTTTGTGAATTCAACTATATGAAACACCCGAAACACTTTTTGGACACCTTGTATATTACGTAACTTTCTCAATATCTTGCAGACTCTCTGCGAAATATTCATGGCACCTTTTTTAAAAAGAACGTCTAGCCTGAGCGTTGATGTTCCGACAGAGAAACGGCAATAAAAGCATTTCCGGGTATTACATATCTCCACCACTTCCGGTCCAACAAACCGGAAGCGGCTCTGCAGGAAAGCGAAAGAGCATATAGGGGCGCACGTTTTAATGTGAATTTGATTCGGTTATTCCCGCTTTATTTCTCGGCATCCCACGAGGATCGAATGATTCAGATTCTAATTTTTTTCTTTTTTTTTACTCCTGGGGATTGCATAGAAGGTAAAAAATTCGATCTGTGGAATGGCTCACAACGGAATCCATTCTTTGGAAAGGATGAAAGGGAGCTTTCCTCTGGTTTGGATGGGAATATTAAATATCAGTTCTTTATTTGGGTAGATTAATACTTTACCAACTGAATAAGGTGCGAATAGAAACGACTCGAAATAAAAAAATTTGAATGATATTTCGACATTGTTGGACGGAATTTGGAAGTTGCAGCTAACAAAAACTAAATTACGTCAAGTTCTGAAGATTATGAGTATCAAAAAAATTCTCAAACTCGACACAGTAAGCGATCGATCCCGGATCCTGCGCCATTTCGCAACGTCAGAAGATTTCACGATGTCGATGTAATTTCTTGAGTCCTTTGAGCTTCCATTTCCAATTATCTGTCCGAAAGGTGATATTATCACTTGAATTATTTGATAGCTTCTACTTGTCACTAGCTTCTCGAACAAAATTACAGATCATACATACAATAATATTTTCCTGATACTTTCAAAAAACGAGAGCAGGCCAACTAAAAACGCAGTACAGGTTCAACCATGGTACTCTGAAGGTTTATGCAAAATTAAAGGGGACCATATGATGAAAGGAAGGGCAAGTATTAATTATGATTGAAAAAGTTTTGAGGTTTTTCTCCCATATGTCCTTATTGAACGATCATCACGAAATCTCGACAAGTTTACCTACTAGCATTTTTCAATCAATAATTAAGATCTTGATGGCATCTGTATTTTTTGGGTTATTGAAGAAATAACAATGACACTCAATTTCAACAGAAATTCAGAAAATATTTGAACTTTTTTTTTTTTGTTTTGTTATTCTTGATGATATGCTCGAGGATTAGGGACACATCAGAATGATTAGAATCACACTTGGAGAAAATGGGCATCCAAGAGAACATATACATGAACAGAACCATTGAAAATTTATATAAGAAATATTCTTCTTTTCCTCAAACAAATGATCAAAAACAGATATTGGCAACGACAACCTAGGAAAAAACGTAGAAATAACTTGGAAATCGTTTGAAAGATAAAGACAACGGCTAGAGGGACAAACCTTCGGCAAGAATTGAACAGGCTTTTGGGCAAAATGATAACTCGCTACTCCTCAGAACAAGCGCGTAATATTAAAACCAAGACTAGTATAAACATGAACCTTTGAAGAAGAAAGCAGAGTTTCGATTTTCAGTTTTCTGATTCATACCGTATTTCGAGAAAAAATGTTTTATCGAAACTAGCTATCTTTAAATTGGAACCATTGGGCGTATTTTGCCAGTGAAACTTATACTAATAAAGTATTTGTTTGCAGAATCGATCTCGAAATTTCGGATGTCCATGTCTGTTCAGTTGAAAGATGGTGATTTTGACTTATTATGTATTATTATGAATTATTTCTTGAAAACTGAGTTCTTCGAAAGAAACCATAAAAATTGCTGCCGTTTAAAGAAGATTCCATATATCCTCTGAAAACACAAAAAGAACACCTTGAAATTAATTTGTAACATTCCACAAAGCGATAACTCAAGAAAACACAATAAACACCGAAACAAAGGCTGATAACGCTCATTTCCCAAGGCCTGCTAATGATATTTTTCACAATGCTTAATTCCTTCTTATAACGCCGACGGATATTAAATTATATTTTCTTTTCAGGACGTCTCACACAATTAACTTTTTCGGTATAAATCTCAGAGTTCTCCGGGTGCCTTTCATATCCCGAACCGACGGAAGGAAAGAAAAATTACCTATCAATAAAACCGAGGACATAAATCCCCCTAATGTGGCGAAGGGGTCGATTTGAAAAGGATCCGAGATGGCCGGGATCGATCCGAGTCGATCTGAATGAAGGATTAGGAAGCAGCACCAAAATCTTTCTTTTCATCTTTTCCCTCGTACGAGAGTGTTTTCTTGGGGAAATAAGGGAATTCAAGGGGATGAATCGTCTTGGTTCGAAACATAAGTCGCCTAATTTGATAATATGAGGTTGAATGCCTTTCGCGTCGAAAACGATCCACTGGATGGAAAATTAGAGATTATTATGTGGGATGAAAGACTCATGCCGAGATGTTTTGAGTTGGTATGTTGTCTCACTTGTGGAGTGAATTGCGGGAGGGTTCTGGTACGAATTTCTGCAAAAATAGTAGATATATTTGGTGAAAGGAACAAGGTTCGTAGAGCTGTCAGAGCTCCAAATTGATTATTCATGTAATGAAGGATAAGGATGCTGCACCAAAATCTTTCTTATCATCCTTTTCCTCTTACGAGAGTGTTTTTTTGGGGAAATAAGGGAATTCAAGGGGATGAATCGTCTTGGTTCGAAACATAAGCCGCCTAATTTGATAAAATGAGGTTGAATCGATCCACTGGTTGGAAAAGTAGAGATTTTTATGTGGGTTGAAAGACTTATGTCGAGATGTTTTGAGGTGGTATGTTGTCCCACTTGTGGAGTGAGTTGCAGAAGGGGTTTCGGCACGAATTTCTGCGAAAATAGTGGATATATTTGGTGACAGTAACAAGGTTCATGGAGCTGTCAGAGCTCCAAATTGATTATTCATGTTAATGAAGTATAAGGAGCTGCACCTAAATTTTTCTTTTCATCTTTTCCCTCCTACGAGAGTGTTTTCTTGAGGAAATAAGGGAATTCAAGGGGATGAATCGTCTTGGTTCGAAACATAAGCGTCGTGTTTGATAAAATGAGGTTCAATGCCTTTCGAGTCGAAAACGATCCACTGGATGGAAAATTAGAGATTTTTATGTGGGATGAAAGACTCATGTCGAAATGCTTCAGGTATCTTGTCTCACTTGTGGAGATAGTTGCAGGCGGGTTTTGGCACGAACTCCTGCGAAAATAGTGGATATATTTGGAGAAAAGAACAATGTTTGTGGACCTGCCAGAGCTCCAAATTGATTATTAATGTTAATGGATAAAGATTCTGCACCAAAATTTTTCTTATCATCCTTTTCCTCGTACTCGAGTGTTTTCTTGTGGAAAGGGAATTCAAGGGGATGAATTATCTTGGTTCAAAATATAAGCCGCCTAGTTTGATAAAATGGGGTTGAATGCCTCTCGAGTAGAAAACGATTCACTGGATCGAAAATTAGAGATTTTTATGTGGAATGAAAGACTTATGCCGAGATGCTTTGAGATGGTTTCTTCTCCCACTTGTGGAATTAGTTGCAGAACGATTTTGGCACGAATATCTGCAAAAATAGTGGATATATTTGGTGAAAGGAACGTGGCTCGTAGAGCTGTCAGGGCTCCAAATTGATTATTCCTGTTACTGAAGGATAGGGATTCTGCACCAAAATCTTTCCTATCATGCCTCTCCTCGTGCGAGAGTGTCTTCTTGAAGAAATAAGGAAAATCAAGGGGATCAATCGTTCTGGTTCGAAACATAAGCCACCTAACTTGATGTAATAATTCAAATCTTATTACATGCCTTTCGCGTCGAAAACGATTCATTGGATCGAAAAGTAATTTCTAAGTGAGATGAAAGACCCATGCCAAGATGCTTAGAGGAAGTATGTTGTCTCACTTGTGGATTCAGTTGAAGGGGTGTTTTGGTACGAATTTCTACAAAAATAGTCGAAATTCATAAATTTGGTGAAAGGAAAAAGGTTCGTGAGATGCCAGAGCTCGGAATTGATTATTCATGTTGGATAAGGATGCTGCACCAAAATCTTTCTAATCATCCTTTTCCTCGTACGAGAGTGTTTTCTTGGGGGAAATAAGGGAATTCGAGGGGATGAATTATGTCGGTTCAAAATATAAGCCGCCTAGTTTGATAAAATGACGTTGAATGCCTTTCGAGTCAAAAACGATTCACTGGATCGAGAATTAAAGATTTTTATGTGGAATGAAAGACTCATGCCGAAATGCTTCGAGACAGTATGTTGTCCCACTTGTGAAGTTAGTTGAAGGAGGGTTTTGGCACGAATTTCTGCGAAAATAGTGGATATATTTGGTGAAAGTAATAAGGTTCATGGAGCTGTCAGAGCTCCAAATTGATTATTCATGTTAATGAAGGATAAGGATGCTGCACCAAAATCATTCTTATCATCCTTTTCCTCGTACGAGAGTGTTTTCTTGGGAAAATGAGGGAATTCAAGGAAACGAATCATTTTGATTCGAAATATAAGTTACCACATTTGGTGAAATTATGTTGAATGCATTTTCCGTGAAATACTGAGGTGTATACCGACTTAAGGATTACACGATAAGAATTTAATTTTATTTGAGAGCCAAGCAGTGGATTACTTGGCCATGAATTTGAAGCAACGCGAAAAAGTTCTGTACTTCACGATTATACTTTCAACAATTTTTTTCCACTTGAACTTCGAAAATTAAATGAATCAGACCACCTTTTCAAAGCTTATAAATATCAAGTTATGAAACAAAATGGAAATCATCTCTTAAGAAATCATAACGTATTCTTGAACCCCATCCCAAACTCAACCACCATCACTCAACGACTCATCAAAATCGGCTCAACTCAAGTGGTCGCCATCATCACCCTAGATCTCGTTCAATCACAGATTTCAGAAACGTCAACAATCCCTACCACTCCAGAACCCACCAATGGATTGAAACCATAACAATCCAAATTGGAATACACTTACCATTGACACATCGCTCCGCATATTTGGCAAACACGTTCTCGTGCAGGCCCTCGATACCGTGCTCTTGTTTATGTTTACAGTTCCCTGAACAATCGACTTACTATAGTTGCGCACGTACGTCACTGAGCTGCCGCAGCTGCCCCTGATTTATTCGACAAACAGTGCCATCAAAATTATATCAATTCATTCCGGAGTGTACCCGATTAGCAGGACGCCAATCAAATATATCATTGAATGTCGCGATCCTATTTGAGCTAGAGTGATTGAGTTCGATGTGGTGGGGGGTTCGTCTGATGTATGGGAGGTTCAAAACCAATGGTTCCTAATTGGTGGAATTTTTAGATTGTTAATTTAATTTGACTTCGTGATTTTGATTCATTACTGTTGTTACGGAATGAGGTGGAAAATGTGGTTGTTTGCGAAGGTCATAAATTGGTCGACACAGTGGCGTAGATCGAAGGATTCCTATGGAATATTCCGGACTAAGATTCGACTCAGCAATGAAGTACATGATATTATGCTAAAAATGGGAAATTACTCATAGATGAATGAATGACAAGAAATTTCGTATACGAAATTAACTCAGGTTCTTTCCGTGAGTTTCCTGAAAAACTGAAACCTTCCAGAGTTTCAGATGATATTCGAAGCCTGTCAACCCTGAGGTAGGTAAAAGAGCAATTGAAATTCTGTTGAAGTTATGAAGCGTAAATCCAAATGAAAGTCATCAGACTGGCATTGAAACAATTTACCAATAGAAGAATAGAAGATGATGGAGAAATGGAAGTTGTGTATCTTCACGATAAATTGAGGCAATCGCTAAATGATTTGTAAGGTTTGTTTCAATAGAATAGACGACTTCGGCCCAAGTTGCCAACCCACAATTTTCTTCAGTAATTTACTATCACTGGCGAACGGAAATTTCTGGACAAATTCGACATCATAAAGTTCGCGTTATTAATAAATATCCGTAAAAGATGCCTCGGCTCCTCAAACAGGATAATTCCTTCCAAATATAGGTTTTTTGTTAGGTTGAAATTTAAGTTGGGATTCCTGATTTCATGTTAATAGTGTCACATTTATAAAGGATATGTTCCGCAAATCAACTTGGTTATTTCGGTTGCTGATTTTTCATTCTGTAAATATGAAATATTCGTTTGGTTCCTGAAAAAAAAGGGTAATTGCGGAATTTGATTGATGAAAAAGCAATCTTTCTGTCACCAGAACATAGACATATTAAGTCTATGCACCAGAGCGACAATCAATATTTTATGGTACCATATCCATAGCATAGAACAATCTTTATTCACCTTATAATCCACAGACCATACCTAGTAATATTTTCATTGTTGATTGTTGTCTCTTCTATGTGCTATGGATCATAAAGTAAATAAAGATTGTTCTATGCTATAGATATGTTACCATAGAACATTGACTCTTGTTCTGGTGACCGAAAGAACGTTTTTTCATCAATTAAATTCCGTAATTAACCTTTTTCCAGGAAACAACCGAATATTTCATATTTACGGAATGGAAAACCGGCAACCGAAATAAGCAAATTGATTTTCGGAACATGTCCTATAGAAATTTGACACTATTAACATGAAATCAGGAATCTCAACTTAAATTTCAGCCAATCAGAGATGATCTTAACAATACTCTACATTTGGAAGGAATTATCTTGTTTGAGAAGCCGAGGCATCTTTTACGGATATTTATAAATAACGCGAACCTTATCATGTCGAATTTGTCCTGAAATTCCCGTTCCCCAGTGATAGTGAATTTGTGAAGAAAATTGTGGGTTGGCAACTTGGGCCGAAGTCGTCTATTGTCCATGGTGGTTAGTACAAAGAAATATACTGAAAGAAGTTGGAAATGTTCAATTCTACTTTCAATTGATTATTTCTATTCTCCACGATATAATAATAATTATTGATCAGTAATCAAATGAATCATTCTATAAATGACCATTGAGATTTTTTCCTACTACACTAACTGAATAAGAAGTGGAATGCACAGAGCCCAACCTCGGAGTCTGAAGGACCCAACGAAATTTCTACTATCCTAGGGTAAAATGATAATATCGAAGTAACTTATAAGTTATAACATGCCCATCTCCGACGTTCTCGATGATTCTTGAAAAAACTACCATAATCAACATGAGGTATGATTTAATCCTTTACTATTTTGCAACACTTAAAAGCAGGTTGGTACGTGTAGATTTTGAAGATACACCCTAGACAGTCAAATCTGTCAGATTGAACACTATGCAATGAACCGGGGCATTCGCCATTCTGCAACCGAAGAATAGAATACTTAACGCTTTAGTAAATTGTCACCTAAAAAAAACCTATTCCAACCAATATGGAAGGAATTATTTCCAGAACTGTTGTTGTGTCTCCAATTTCATATTAATATAGGTAGGATCGATTTTCATTTACATAAAACAATTCTTCAAGTGAACTCAGCAGCTTTTGCGCGCATCTTCAAATTCGTTGCCAAAGCGGCCGCCTTTTCACGCATTGGCAAATACTTCACTTCCCGATAAAAAGATTTGGCCATCATCTTTTTATATGGTCCTCATGAAATTCTGCATGAACCTTCAATCTATCATTTTTCAGCAATAGATTTCATTTCGATCCAAGAGGTATTTTTGGAATTATTGGTAAAATGAGATTTTGAAATTGTATATCTACAAAGTGAAGTAATTGTGTTCGCGATCGGCTGTTGGGTAGAATTCACCCAATGATTCTGCATATAAAGCAATTCAAATTTTTTCTGAATATTTCCGAGAACACAGAGAGGATTAAATCGAAATCCAGGCCTACTTGATTGAAAAAAGGAAGTTTGAAAGTTCATGCAGAGTTTTGTTAGGATGATATGATCATAACGAAATTTTGCACTAGATTTGATATCTGCATCTACCAACGAACTGACAGGTATAATTACGATTGTATCGGTATTTTTTGAGGTCCAGAAATAACCAACCTACAGACGAATGAACGAAGATATGACATATTTTTCCCACATTTATATCGGAAGATGAAATCGGCTCAAACTGAAATTTGGTACACTGTTTTGAAATGTAAAGTTTAACGTCTACGCAATATTTCGTCGAAGATTGATGATAACTTCTCAAAAATATTTTATCAACTTAACTAAACGAACAGAACAGAATTGCAAATAGCTGCGCGTCGGTAAGACCCAACAAACACTAGTTTCAGTCAGATCGCCCAAGTAAAGGGTTTTCCACTAAGAGGTGTTATTTTGAATAGTCCACTATTTCCGTAGATGTCACTTTTGAAGCTGTCATTTTTTGACATTTGACAAGTAGAAACTACGCCATTAATAAAAATGGAATGATACAGGCTTCAACAACGCATTGAAATGATTAAAATTCACTATAAAAATGGTGAAAATTTGGCAGAGACGGTTCGTAAAACTGGATCGTCGTGAAGCACCTTGTCGGACCGCAATAAAGAAATTGGTGGAAAAATTCGAGCTGTTGGGACAAGTTAGTGATGAGAAGAATAAAACCCGTGCACGTCGCTCAAGAACAGCTGAGAATATTGCTGCTGTAGCCGAAAGTGTTGAGGAAAACCCAGGTTTGTCCATTCCTCGTCGTTCTTTGGAATTAGGCATTTCACAAACGTCATTACACCGTATTTTGCATAAAGATTTGAGTCTTAAGGCTTATAAAGTTCAGTTAACACAAGAACTCAAGCCGACCGATCATCAACAACGTCATGTCTTTGCTGATTGGGTCGTTGAAATGCATGAAAATGATCCGGAATTCCATAGAAAAATCATCTTGAGAGATGAGGCCCATATCTACCTCGGTGGCTTCGTCAACAAGCAAAATTGTCGCATCTGGGGCTCGGAAAACCCGAGAGTTATTGTTGAAAAGCCTCTCTATCCTCAACGTGTGACTGTTTGGTGCGGTTTATGGTCCGGCGGAGTCATTGGACCTTACTTTTTCGAAAATGAGGCTGGAGCAACAGTTACGGTGAATGTATTGCGCTATCGAGAGATGATTAATAATTTTTTATGGCCGGAATTGGATGGTATTGACCTGGACAACGTTCACTTTCAACAAGACGGCGCTACGTGCCACACAAGCAACGAAACCATTGATCTTTTGCGGAAAAAGTTTCCGGACCGTGCTATCTCTTGAAGAGGTGATCACAATTGGCCACCGCGATCTTGTGATTTAACACCTTGCGACCTCTTCCTTTGGGGCCACGTGAAAGATAAGGTCTGCGCCAATAGCCCAGCGTCGATTCACGACCTCAAAGATGGAATTCTTGAGGCTATCGAGGACATAGGGCAGCCACTTTGCGAGATTTGGTTATGGAAAATTTCATTAAAAGGATATGGTCCTGTGAGCGTGGTCGTGGAGGTCATTTGCCTGATGTTATTTTCCACTATCAACGGCATTGCTCCTTCTTTATAATGAAAACAACATCCGATCATTTATATTGAAAAATGGCATTTTTCTTTGAATATCAAAATAATACCTCTTAATGGAAAACCCTTTGTTTCCACAGTTATCGACGAAATAACCTCGATAAGTTTGCTTGCTCCTTTAGAATTTTATCGTGTCCTCGGCCGGACATAATCGATTTTGACATAATATTCAACAACAGTATGTCCATTCCAGTCATTCGACACCATTTTCGTCTCATAATTCGAATATCACAGACATTTGCACCAAGCGAAAATACGATGTTCTCCAAAACATGGGCTTGAAAAATATGCATTTTTAGTCGACTAAACTCCTTTCGATGAAAAATGTATTATTCTTACAGCTCAGACACGCAATTTTCAACTCGAATTATTGAAACGTTCGACTCAAAAACTACTCATTATATACACAACCACTAGATAAAATGCACCCATATAAATGGGTAGCAGCAATCCTCTCGTAACATCACACAATTCTCTCCGCATTTACCATTCTAGAAGCTTTCCATTCCAAATTCGATTCGAAAATATATTTACTCGCTCAAATATTTACCCATCTGAGATGTGGCCTAGAAATCTGACAGTGTATTCAGGTAAGAGGGCTGCTCTAGTGACACCATGCTTTTAATGGAATGTGACCACAACGAAGGCGTATGTCTAATCAGATAATACCTAGGACATATATACACAGCACATTGGGTGGAAAAGGAAACCCGGCACTCTAGCATACACAGGTTTACACGTGCCAAATGTTTAATTCAGCTTGCGTTCTACTCGTAAACAAACTGTTAATTCAATTTTCATTTCCAACATTTCAACGCGTTATTTCTCTGAATATGGTTTTTGGAATCTTGGCAGACGGAGCTTGAATAGCAATTGGATTGCTGGAAGATGTCTTTCAGTGGATTAGACATGACAGGTCGGAGTTGGGAGAATTATATTTGCTTTAAGATAGGCAGTTGATTTGTTTATTTGATTGAAGGTATGAAAGTTAGGAACAGTGAGCAGTATTTTTTGTTGAGAATATACATTGTTCTAATAGCACTGTCATTAAAAATTTTCTGAAAAGTTGTTCATCAGCAGTATGGAAATATTTGCCGAGTTATGTCATTACTGGATCAGGATTTTTGAGTTATTTCAGGAATAACACCAATACCAGGGACAAAACACGAAGTTTGACATCTTTTTTCAAATCCTTCGACAATTATATCCGGATCGGAATGAAATTGAGTACATTGTTGTGAAGTATAAAGTTCAAGGTCTGTGCGGAAATTTTCCGAATCTGAAGAATCGTATCTGAACAAAATTTGTTGGATAAATTTTTTGTCATATTTCATTTTAAATCTACCAACCATAATAATAATAATAATAATTATAATAATCGTTTATTGATTCTTTCAGACAACAAAGTGCATAGGACAGGTCAAATAAAACAATTCATCAATCAATGATAAGTGCTAAACATTCGATTATAAAAAATTTAATTACTCTGCACCTTATTTTTGTGATATGTTCGTGAAATTTGATCGGTCCATGAGAGGATGCTTTTTTCTTGATGTTATGCCACTATTTACGTCTTAGTATTGTGAGTCCATTGACATCTATGTAAAATGTTATGTTGCAATTAATGTTTTTTACAGTATGCTCCGGAAGAAGTCTTCAAAGTTTAGACGAAATATAGAGCTGTTAATACAAATTGACTTTAAATAACTGCCCAAATAGTCGAAACACCCGTAACCTTTCTGATATCTTGTAACGACTAGTAAACACAACACAATTATATATATATATATATATATATATATATAAACATGGTAGAGAGGCAAATAATTTTGAACGAAAGCTGGTCTGCAAGATGTTCGAGAACTTAAATCAAATATTAAACGAATTATCCGTTTCTGAGCTATGAAAGCTCTGTTAAATTCTACACAGTTCCCCCAGAGTAAGATGTTATAGGAGAGTTGACTATATACTAGGCTGTAATAGATCTGCATTAATGAGCTGACAGGTTGCATGTCTTTCACTCTATTGATGGCATAGTAACAGTTATTTAGCTTTTTACAGAGAAAACTGATATGAGTAGACCAGGTTAAATTCCTATCAACATAGACTCCCAAAAATTTAGATTCTTCGGCTGATATTAAATTGAAGTTGAAGTGATTTAGTACAACAGTTTCTACAGTGTTTTTTCTAATACTGAAATGAATGTAAACAGTCTTATTGATATACACAACAACTCTGTTGTACCGACACCATTTGACGAATTGGCCAATAATTTCCTCACAAGCGCTGCGAAGCTCCTCGTAACTCCGCGCTGAGATCACAACCGAAGTATCATCGGCAAATAACACCAATAGAAATTGTCTCAAGTGAATGGGCAAATCATTAATGAATAAAAGAAAAAGTAGTGGTCCCAGCACAGAGCCCTGGGGAACCCCACAACCTATTGGGAATTGAGCGGAATAAGTATTGTCAATTTTAACACGCATATTTCTCTGGTCAAGGAAGCTACCCAACCAATATATACATATACATATACATACATATGTACATACAATCTCAACAAAATTCTGAAGAAAACTTCGCGTCATTCTTTGACTGCCAAGTTTTAATCCAGCTGGTCAAGTAGTTCCTGATATATCCCCAGAACTTCGAAGGATTTTCACTCCAAAACTGTCAGGTAGACTTGGCCCGTTAACGAACTCAACGATAGCAATAGCACGCCGTTCCCCAGAACAAGCGCACAAGAATATAACTATAAGATTCCCTGTATTCGTGTGAAGACATATACAGGAGAAACATCAAGTCCTTAAGATACTAGAAAAGAAGAACACAAAAACGATGTGAAGCAAAGATATTTGGAGCGAAAACCTGAAAAATAATGGAAGTATTGATTTTGCGGGAACCTCTGTGATTTATGTGGAGTATTGTCGACATTTTGTCAAAAGTTAACTCCTCAGATGAGAAGCTATCAGGTAGGATACCAATTTCCAGAGCTCAGCTATTTGATTCTTACATACATTTTTGAGACTCCACTTATATTGACCTGAGATACTGAAGGGTGTTTTTTAAGGAGCCCGCCGAATTTAAATATTAATACACAGAAACATTATTCTTGGAATTCATTTCCATCATTATAATTTGGTAGATGATTTCATGATACTTATTTTTTAAGTATTATTCACGGCATATATCTGCCGTGGCTACCAATTACATAGTCCATTCGATCAGTACAATTTTTCACTACTTTTTCCAATGAATCAGGCCCCATGATGTCAATGGTGGCTTGAATATTGGCTTCCAATGTTTCAAGATTTCGTGGGCATAACCAATGACTCAAAGTAGCCCCTTAAAAGGTAAGCGAGAGGCGTTTAGTCACATGAACGAGGAAGCCAGTCAACAGAACCACTTCTGAACCACAATACTGTGGTTTTCTTTTGAAATTCCCGATGGAACGAGTAATTCGACACAGTCCCTCTTCGAAATAACGATGAACGAAGGATGCAATCAAACACAGCCATCTTTGCATAATGTACTTGTTTCCATCTCTTTACCAAGTAAGTCCCTGTTACATAGATTTGAAATTTGGACTGTTATAGTATCCATCAATTCATTTGCGAATAATTGAGGAGATATTGTATGGTTTGTATACTGGAAGCGTTTATATAATTTCAACTTGATCAACTTGTGCTTTGTGTGTCTGTGATATTAGCAAGCAGTTTTGAGTACAGATTAATGTTTTTCGAAGTAAATTTCCACATTTTGGATGCGTTGTTCTGGTTTTAAAGTACTCACGATGAATTGCCAAACCACAGATGCCGAAATGTCAACACAATCTGACATTTCAAACTGTCGAACCATGGACAACTTCTCATGAAGCTGAATAAATGTTTCAATAACTCAATAGTTATCTTCATAATGAAATAGCTATCTTCATAATCACCGAGCACGAGTTACCTCTACGCCAATGTCGAATAGAATAGTTGCTAGTTCACAGTAATAACATTTTCAGCAATTCCCTTCAGCCAATGTAACATTCTTCACACCTGGAAGATCGTGGAATCTACCAACGTGTAGACACTCATCCGAATCCTTTACAAACCAACGAGCGTGCCTACAGATTTTCATTCTGCTATTGACAGATTGTATATTGCTTTTCCATGTATTTCGAACTTCTGTGCGGAATATTGAGTACAAGTTTGCAGTCACACGAAGCGCATAGAACTCAGATCCGACGCCCCATAGATATGTACGAAACCACCGAATTTAATATCGCACGTATTGGAATCTGGAAATCGCATTCGATTGTTTTTTTGTGTCTCGTCGTCTTGGAGGATAATATGTGGTCCTTCGCGACGGATTGGGATGTATTCGATCTATATACGACGTTCGATGTTGTGACTTCAGCGACCTTAGACCTTAAAGCCACTTATTATTAGTGGTTACGTGAAATAAGAGTTCATGCGAGGAGTTGACGAAATCACAATTCTTCAAAATTATTCAAAAATGTAGACGAGCAATGAAATGAAGTCAGGGACATTTACGCGCTGGGTCGAATTCGTGGCTTAAGCAATCACCTATTCACGTATTGATTAAAACGAACGCAGTTGGACAATTTGATAACTTGAAACTTCAGTGGAAAGTCTTGAATTTGTCGAGAAAAATTGATTCTAGCAAATTTTTCCTAATTGTCCAATGAAGGAGTCACATGTACATTTTGAAACTTTACAGTTCATTTCGTTGTTTCGTTATTGTTTATTAGGCAAATTTTTCTATAGAATCTGGCCTTAACAATAGTTTTAAGCCCCAATCCGATAAGGTTATTCCTTTGACTAATGATTAGTTCTCAAAAGTTTTAAATATTCAAAAAATATTCCAACTCGATGTGAGCTAGTGAGAATTTCAAATCATATAAATAGAGGTAGTATAGTCCGTAGAATTCGCGTAGTACAATTAAAAGGCTCGACCTTTAGGAAGAGCGACTCATATTATCTATTAGCGGAAGAGTTCTAGTTATTGGAGTTTTGTTGAGTGAATTATTTTCACATTTTTTCTATTTTATTCTGTTTTCTCTGATACTTTTCATAATATCAATTTCATATTTTAGTGGTTCAATGTTAATTTAAACAAGAAATTATAGATTTGAATTAATTAACGAATATATTCTGCATCCAACATACAATAGTTTTTAGTCAAAGAATTGATAATAAGTTTTATTTCATGAAAATCCACAACCCCCCCAAAATACCATCAATGATATTCGTACTCTATTTTCCAACATATTATTCTCGAACACCGGTCCAATATCGAAATTCCAATCGTGACTCCATTTTTCATCAGTCGAAAATCCTGACATGAGCCATCCTGCTCACGTGAAATGTCAATTTCCACATGATCGATAAAAATTAATAGATCCCTGACAAATTTGACGCATTCTCCTGAGATATTACAAACATTTAACCCTGCCCGATAAAAAGCGTAGCGGCCTCTGTGACTCGACAAAATTGAAAACGCCAGACGTCTTTCCGAGTCTGAAAGAGCTGCCGAAAAAGCGGGTGATCGATTTTGCTCTTTGGTTTAGTGGAAGATCGGTGGGGTTGACGACATTCGTATCCATCATTGTAGTGGAGAAATAAGTAGGAGTGTTGCTTTTTTGTTCGGGGAAAGATGGACGTACTGGATGGATTTTCCATTCATGGAAATGTTTGTTTAAAAAAAAAAATAAAAGTTTTGATGTTGCTTTGAGAGGATTTGCTTTTTTGATCAGTTATAATTTTTCAATGATACGATGGGATTTCATTCTTTTCAAATTACCACACATCTCGTAAAGTACTAGAACTGACAAGATTTGCGGTAAAACGAGCAGAGATACTATACGCGGTGCGAAATGGCGAATGCGCCAGTAAAACGAGAATGGCTCCAAGGAATACATCGAATTAAATTTGAGCCGGCTACGCCAACTAGCTTCATTTGGTGAATTCATATGTTCCATTTCTTCTATTTGTGTGTCTGTACATGCGAAGGTATTGATTGTCTATATGAAGCTACCTAGTACATACTAAGGAATGAGGGTTTCCTTCACCATTTTGCAACCCCAAACAATCTAATTGATGGGATTTGGTACAGTTATCTATCAAAGAGGTAGAAATTATCACTAAAGATATTCGCTAGCCTAAAATAGTGAAATATACTGAATTTCATAGTGAATTCAGATATCCAGAACTAGACGAAGCAGTCTGTTATTGGTTAATTTTCCATTTATAATATGGAAGAGATACGGGAAGGTTACGGAACATATAGTGAGGATGAACCTTTATTCTCCGAGAAAGCGACCCACTTCTTACTTTAAGCGAATGCGATCATTACAATTCGATTCAACTGATGGATTGAAGCGAAGAATCTTTCAAACTGGAATTGGGATGTCACTATTTCCTATCAATCTTTTCGAGAGTATATTTCCAAACCCAAAACAAACTAGCAAAATATGATGAAACAAGAAATGTATTTCTATGTTTCACTGTTCATCTTCAATGGGAATCATTTTCTGAAACTAACAGACATAAAATACTTTCGTTCTGAAAATGTGAATTGGCTCAATTTATGTTGAACTATCGTTTCATGCTCTATCAGTGGTTTTTTCTGTCAGCGAATGAATATTTCATCTTCAGCATTAATTCACAATCAGGACAACGAACTGAAATATTTTATGTAATGATAGGAATTGGCTAATGGAGAAGAAAGCCCTCTTGCAATAATGAACTAACACAATCACAAGGACGATAAATCAATGAATTATCCACCTTGATCAGAGCTAACCATCCGATCGACCAAAACATCTATACCGAAGAAGCGGATCCAAGGCGAATGAGTACAGCTGTTTCACAGTTATTACTGATCGTCAGGCCATCTTACCTTGGATGAAACCTTTCGCGGTGAAATATTTGTTGATTGATCGACAGATATTCGTCATTGTGATTATGTTAGTTTTTTATTGCTGGAGCTCTTTCTTCTCCAATTTCTTTCTTTGTTAGATGTTGGACGTAAGCGTCTTGTGGGAATCCACATGAACCGAGTGTTTTTGAAGTCGTGACGGTTAGTGTAATCTGCATTATCGTAGATACAGCAAGCTGATGCGACAAAAGAATGTACTTTATGAACATCGATCAAAGTATTCTGTACTCGAAGGTGGGATTTGTGAGATGCCCCTGGAAGATGGCGAGCTGTACGAAGTTATACTGCAGTATTTCATCTGAAAATGACAACTATCTAGATTCCCACTCAACGGTTTTATCCAAGTTAAGCTGGCCTGACGATCAGTAATAACTGTGAAACAGCTGTAGTCATTCTCCTTGGATCTTTTTCTTCGGTATAAATATTTTGGTTGATTGGATGATTAGCTCTGATCAAGGTGGAATATTTGTTGATTTATCAACAGATATTCGTTCTTGTGATTATTGTAGTTTATTTTACATCATGTATTCGAAAATATCAGTTAAGTTTGAAACTTTGGTGTCCCCATGTCTTTATCCTATTAAAAATTATCATTCTCAGATTTTTCACAATTCTCACACCATGTAATGATAATGAATAATAATTACTACTACTGATAACGAATATTGAGCACCATTTTTTTGTACACATAAGATAATGTTCGAGCATTATTTAAGATTTTGAGGAGGTATTATAACTCCTGGAATGCTTACATAGTCTAAAGATCTCTATAGCAATCTATTCTTGATGAATATTGGTAGACAAATATGTACTGTATATAATTAACTAGATGAATAATTTGGAATTTGAAGTACATTCTCTCAAAAATCATTAATGAAGTGAATATTGTGAGGCATTAATGACATTTTCATTCATAATTATATGACTGGAGCTTTTGATGGTTTGCAAGATAGCACTCAACTCTCTGAGGGTATTACGTTTCATCCTGACTTTGCCGGGGGGAACTCATTAGGGCAAACGCCAAACCAAGCCATTTCATTCCCACGTGATTGGACCCCCTTTATGCGGATCATACAGAAGAGCATCCTCGACCGGGATGACCAGGTTAATGAGATCTTGAGAGGATCTACTGGTCAAAACGCAAGCGCTAGCGCCACCTGCGAGTTGGTTGATACGGCCAGGAGTTACAGGCAGGTAACTCAGGGTACTTAGTACATTAGGAGTGAACTAGTGTGCGCTTGACTCAAGTAAGGGCTGAGAGATGGCGTGCTACAACTGAATATTTTGCGTGTTGTGTCATCTCAAGGAATGTATGTTTCTTGGTGAATTATTTGTGATCTTTGTCAAGTATAACACTGCTAAAAATAAAATTCTCAGTGTAGTATACATTTATGGACGTGCAAAATGATTTTTTTAATTTATGAATGTAATGTTTCCATGAAATAATACAAATTCAGCAGAACATGGCAGATGGGCAAGGCTCGTGTAGTGATAAGTTGTCTAATGTGCCATCTATCAATTTCTAGCTGGAACCTGACACGCCACGCTCTCTTTGGTCGAGTAGCAAAATAATTCACAACAAATATTCCAAGACCGAGAAAGATATTCCGAAACAGAAGCATAGAAGTGCGATCAATAATTGAAATTCAATTCGAGAACCGAATCAGCCTGAAAGTCCCGATCAATCCGACCATATCGATTCAACCTGGAACGCATTCGAGAGCAACAATATCAATTGATAACGCGTAATCCGAACAGGAGACCTCACTTATTCAAAATCTCGTTAAAACGTGGCAGAGCCGGCCGAATAGCGCGAGATCGGCTTTCTACGAATCCGCTTATACCTACGTACAAATGAAAATAGGGAATAATAGAGGCAAGAACAAAAGAAGGGCTTGATGCATTTTATGCATTGTTTTGCCCGGGGCCGCTATCTGGCTTGCAGCGTGATAAACAACAGATAAAATGAAACAGTAGAGGGATAAACGAACGCTAGTTCCGAGTGCGCTCAAGAATGTCCTGGGGTGTTTTTTGGGAATAACATCGGCAGTCCAGGAAAAGGGTTAATATGATTCTTGATATTATGCTTCTATTAGTGTGATTTCTATACAATGAAATATATGAGAGCAGGAAAGCTTTACTCCATTTACTATTATAAAGCCAGTCGGTGGGTCATAGAAGTTTGACACATTCTACTCTGTATAATTAAGCAAAGTTAGGTTATAGTAATTTTCCAGTCAGATGATTGAGCGTTGTTGTTCGTTCTACACAAAGGTTATAGTAATTACTATTATGACTAAACTAAACCATAGAGTCGTTGATAAATAAATATAAGAATTGCTGACGTCGGTCGAATTATTTGTATTTTGACTAAATTTCAGTATTACTCAGCTTAAGTTACAAAAAGCTGATAGCGTGAATCGAGTATATAAGATAAGATGACAGTAAAATTTGTTTTGATTGAATATCATGGCTATTGCAAAGAGTTCAAAGTTGAATCAAAGGAAATCTTAGCCGGTAAAAATCAGAACTCGTACGAGAATATCAGTCTTATAGAGAAAAGAGTAATCACAAATGAATAAATATAGATATTCCATAGCAGTTATTCGCAATATCAGAAGTAAGGTATCTGCGAAAAAAATTAATTGTTTTGATATTTTGTGTTACTGCAGTGAATATTTTCATAGGAATTATTCCTTAATGAAGTCTTAAAATTCGAATATTGATGCCAGTAGAATTTTTTTTCGAACTGAGAACAAAATTCTAGAAGTCAAAAGCTTTCACGCGCACTTTTGAATCTGGAGCTTTTTGGAGCATACATTTTGCATGAACCTCAACGCCATCAATCGAACCAAACCGCAGCTTATTACGTGGATTTTACGAGAATTTGGAGATTTCTGAGGATTTAGAGGAAATCGAAAATTTTTCTCGGAATCAGATACGACAAATTAACAAGAGGCCATGGAGTTTAGTATAATACCGAAGCTTCTTTTCAAAAATTCTCAAACTAACAGTGGCTTACTGAAACAAGTTCTGAAGGAAAACAGTGCACAGTGTTCTGGAAAAAATATAGCCCTCTAGATAAGAAATCGAAATTGGCAGGTTACATACTGTGAACTCAGAATTTCTAGTTGAAATGTAGGTACTATGACAACAAACTTGATATAATTCAAATTTCAACACTCTGTATCTCGAGGAGGTAACGTCTGAGGTTCCATGTTTATTGGACTTTTTTCCTCAGAATCACGCAAGGAATATTTCTTTCCGTTTGTACTTCTAATTAAGAAAGACCGGTGTAATATCATGAGGTAAGAATATTTAATATGAAAGATATATTCCTACGCAATTTTTTGGTTTTGGAATATTTATTGTTTCAAACTAGTTTTCTCGAAATCTGATTCCTTCTCATGCCTCTTCCGCTCAATACGTCGACATTGCAAGAATCAATTTCTTTCGAACTTTTAGTAGTTTGAGACTTTTTTTCTACAAATTGTCCTTGACAAATAGTTTCGTTCCCGAAATCCACATTTTCCATAAATAAACATTTATATTTGGATTTCCATAGTATTTTTTTTGCATTTGAAATGATCAAATCTTTCATTCCAAAATTTCTTCGTTATATTCATATTTTGATAACCTATCAACTTTGTAACTTCGTATATTGAATAATATTTTGTGCTCTATTCCTTTCAGAATGAATATCCCTTATACAACACGATCTCCTCGATTTTTTATTCAACATCGCGGATATGGAGAATTATTTATTGGAAAAAGCGACGTCTCAAGGGCGTACAAGGATATTCCTCGTCGATGCCTCCGATTCAATTTTCCAAAAATCAGTTATCATTCTTTTCTCCCTCCGAATATCCTTCTCAAATCATGCAAATTCAATATTATCTTCAAGGCTCCAGGTCGTGAAATAACTTCCGTCATCTCTCGATATCCCCTTGTTTTTCTGATCACAACTCCAGGGCTCAGAGCGCTCCGGAATCGGCCAACGTGAAGTCCGGAATGCCTACCTATTTGTCATCTCTCGCACCCACCCGGCCATGTACGACGAGAATTTTTCTCCTAAGACAATTTATCATCTGTAACCATATTATATCCGGAGATCTGCAGTGAGTTATGGTTACGGTATAAATGAAGAGACGCGCTGGATCTGGAGTCTATTGTATGGTTTCGGTGGGACTTACTGAGTCAATTTCAACGGACTTAGAGCGGCGTTTCGTCAAGCCGTTGCCAAATGGCGGAGGTGCCAGCGAAGTGTTATGCGCTAAAGCATAACTGAGTGTTATTGGAAAATAATATATTATGGTATTGTTGTTAATTCTTCTGGGTTCTCATGAAAACTCAGAGAAAATCACAGCTTGTGCGAATTTTATTCCATCATTCTTGAAAAATCATATTTTGGTATTAATAAGGAGGAATGACGTTGATTTAACAGAATTAATCATGTGTAACAATATTATACCCACAAATCTGCAGTTAGTCATGGTTATGGTTTGAATGAAAAGAGGTTCTGGAACTGAGATTTATCGAATGGTTTTGGTGGGACTTATCCAGTCAATTTTAACGGACTTATTGTCGAAGCGTTGCTAAATGGCGGCAGAATGAAAACAAGATTTAGAATGACTTGTTTTCATATTTTTTTATTTTTCTGGGTTCCGAGAAACACTCTATGGAGTCCAGAACTGCAAATTTATTTATTATATACGAGGTGAGATGAACATTCATTATAACCATAGATTCCTTCCATCGAATAGAACACACAATGAATTGATGTGTGATTGTTGTGATAATTTCTCTAACTATGGCCATTATTTATCAGTAATAACTTTCATCCTACTTCAACCGGTTTCCTAGTTATATGTATACTCGCTGCTCGAAAAACTCTATAAAACTGAAACGATCAATGCAGTTGAAGTCCATCTTGACTCATTATTAGAATGTTGAATCATTCTAGAATGCTTCAATATTTTTTATAATTTCTCATCGAGCACATAATTTTCGAGTTATTTAACGTTGAATGACCATATTACAAACATAAATTTGTATTCTGTAGACCAGAGTTCCAATAAAATTCAAATTTCCAGTTTAGTGAATATGTTGCGAAATGGCGAAGGGGCATGCCAACTCGTGTTTGTTGAGAGTTCTCCAAATTTTGCACTGAACGCGAAGGACGTTGAATGGCTTAATAACAAGAGATAAAGAATCCCATCTGTTCGATTTCAGTCTTCTTGATTAGCGAACAATATTTTCACAGTTCTGCAGTTCCAAAGGACCCATTTCAGAATCTTTACAAATGTTTTGATATGGCGAAGGAGCCAGTTGTTTCGAGTCTTTTAGATCTTCGAGATAATACTGTATTGTATTTCTGAGTTTCCTTCTGCATCAGTTGTGAGAAAATAATTTCATAGTGACAGCGTGTGACGTATGTTTATGGCCCAAATAAAGAGGGTCCCTAGTACAAGTGCTCTTTGGAATGTTCGACTTTAACTTTCCATTAGCCTATTACAAAATGGCGGACGAGTCAGTGTATTCTAAACAATCGGCAAACAAGTTAATAAGTGTTTTTTCCAAGTCTTCTATTATATTGTATCGTGTAAGTGTAGATTATTCTAAATTCCTGAATCCTCTTCTTGATGATGTTTGAGAGGATAATCTGAAAAAAGTCGAGCATAATCATAATTCTCGAATGAACCAATAGAGAAGCCGATTCAGCGTATTGCAAATCAGCATGAATGAAGGAGGTAGAAAATGTTGAAGCACAAGAAAATTAACGGATTTTGAAACAAACAAATATGTAATTGTTCTCTCGCATATCCAACGGATGAAATCAGACTCGTAGTATAGGAATTCAAGGGTCCATTGTGGAAATTCATGCTCGTATTTTCAAATTTCAATAAAAGCTCTACATTGAAGCTGTTTCCAATTTGTTTCGAGTTCGTCCTGAAATGAAATCGTCGTTCTCTTTATGGAGTTCATAAAACGTTCGAGTTTAGTTATGTATCCTTTGAACATTTAACAGAGGTACCGAATGATATTTGGGTCTGGAATCTTAATTATGTCGAACATAATAGTCATCTTCTTCAATTCAGAGTATCAACAAAGGTTTCAACGTAATTCACTGGAAAACAATTTCAATGAAGTAGAAGAGGAAATGCTGATTAGAGCGTTGAAACTATGTTGGAGATAATTTGTAATATCATCTAATAGTTCATGGTATTGATACTTGTACAGATAGTTTTATCATTCAATGAATTAGTGTATTTTTAATTTTTCTCAATTCGTCAATTGATCATCAATATTTTGCATTCGGAAGTTCGATCGGAGTTTTTCCTATAAGATTACAAATATAAATTTTTTTGATCTGTGTCCAGACTATGCACATAATTCATTGAGTTTCATAAATGTCTTTACGATGATTGAGCGATTTCTTCGAATAAGTTTTATTGAATTTCAAGCACCAAACAATGCATTATTTTTCAGTAATTTCATACGGAAACTTTAAAATTGAATTGAATTATTCAAAACAGGAATCGCACTACCGGATTGCGGATATGAACTCTAAGTCAAGGGCAGTTTCTCGAAAAATATCGCCTAATGAACCATATAGAAATAATGTTAGTGGCCAACGCGGTGAACTCTAACGTTTCAGAATCTAAATCTGCCAGATGCCGAAGGATTTCTGAGTTTTTCTCCCCTGTTGGAAGACCCTCTGTTAAACAAAACTTCACGAGCGCCATCTCTGGGATATTTCCTGAACGCTTATTACGTTGGAAACCTTGAGTGACGTGAATAATACGTTCATGCGTTTGTTATTTCTGTTCATATTAGTGCAAAATAAAAGGGACAGCTTTTCTGAAATGAAGTATGAATGAATGTTATGTTATGTTTATCAATGTACAGGGTGATTCATTAAGGGTGGCCACCGGCCGTATCTCAGAAACCGTTTATCCTATAACTTCCGGAAAAAAATTCTAATGACAAAATCGGCCCCTAGAAAACGATTAAAAATATTTTCAAGTTCGAAGTTCCCCACTAGAGGGCGCAATCTATCACTTGTAAAATATAATCTCATTTTTTACGAAATATTCTCAGCTAACAGTGGTAAAGAATAATAAAATAAGAAAATACTCTTCCTATTCAACAATTTTGTTTCAGTAATTTTTCTATATTTCCTTTTTTTTAGTGATGGGATGGAAAAACTTTCCTTCACAAAAAAAACACTCTGACTTCAATATGCGTGAACCGATTTTTACGTAATTTGATTTCATTTGAAGGCAATTAAAAGTAGATCACAGAAAAATATGACAACAACATACCGGGTGATCCAATTAAAAACTACAGGCTGTTTTATGTTACTTCAGCCTATTTGCGCGTTTTACTGAAGAATTTCAAATGCAATGCTATGATTCTAACCAACTGAGAATAAGCTAAGCTTTATCACTTATTGACTTGTTAAAACCGCAGACAGATATCTCCGGTCATTCCGAAGATATTAACATTTTTGCAGATTTCGATAAGTATTGATCAACCCTGTGAAATTCAGGAGGAATTGAGTTATTTCATCATCTAAACAATCAAATGAAAGAAAAAACTTATCAAAAATTGCATCTCACTCACAAAACAAGCTGATCTAGATCCAGTAAGCTTTGGCGTTACTGTTTATTCTCGGTTTCTATAGCTGTAAAATTTATTTAGGTCGATTGCAAACTACTAGTTCATGAGGCCTCATTATTCAAACGGAGAAGCATATGATATGCTTAATATTTATGCTGAATGTTTAGAAAATGCAGAAGCTGAAAGGGAATACCCGATATGATATCCTGGAAGGTTCAATATGTTGCAAGAAAAAATAGAAAACGTAGAAGCCGTAATGAGGATAATATCGTAAAAGTTTTGGCTTATGTTTATGCTGAATCACATTTAAGCATCCGAAAAATTGCAAGTGATTTGGGATCGAATTATTCGCTAGTTCAAAGGATACTAAAGGACCATACTCTGTATCCGTATCATGTTGTCTTGCACCAAGAATTGAAAGAGACGACAGGACTTTTGCAATTGGTTGAAACGAATGCTGAACGGCGAACCTAACTTACTTCATAGAATATTATGGACTGACGAGGCTACTTTTTCTAGCAATGGTAAAGTAAATTTACACAACCGTAACAACAACTGATCATCTAACAACCCATATTGGCAAAGATAAGTCGATAATCAGAATTGCTGGAGTGTTTAGGTGTGGTGCGGAATTTTTGATGGAACAGTTGTCGGACCATTCTTTTTCGATAGTATCTTAACGGGACGAAGGTGCTTGAAATTTTCGAATTATTTTAGAAGATATTGCTATTCAAAGTAGGTTAGATATGTGGTATCAACAAGATGGTTGCCAGGCGCTTTATGCTGCTAATGTTAGGTAATATTAAGATACCGTCTTCTCAAAGAGGTGGATTGGACGAGGGAGTATTTTTCCAGCAAGATCACTCGACCTCACAGTATTAGATTTTATATTTGGGGGAGAATGAAGACTAAGTTTTACGAATAGCCCCAACTACAAGTGAGGATATTAAAAATAGATTTCGACAGGCAGCTGAAACTTTTTCTCATACTGAAATTGTGACCAGTATCAACTAAAGAAAGGCTAAATTCATGTATAGAAAAAAATGGTAGACATTTTGAATATTTGAAATGATTATGTATATGGGTTGTTTTTTGTTCAAATATTTTCGTTGTTGCTAATTTTTGTTTCATTTTATAGTATTATTGTTATTTCATGTGTGTTTAGAATTTTGCTGCGTTGTCATGACGAATAAACTCACTTCCTTGTTTTTTCAAGCTCACAGGGTGGATCAACACTTATCAAAATTCACAAAAATGTTAATATCTTCGGAATGACCGGAGATATCTGTCTGCGGTTTTAACAAGTCAATAGGTGATAATGCTTAGCTTATTCTCAGTCGGTTAGAGTCATAGCATTGCATTTGAAATTCTTCAGTAAAACGCGCAAATAGGGTGAAGTGACATAAAACAGCCTGTAGTTTTTAATTGGATCACCCGGTATGTTGTTGTCATATTTTTCTGTGATCTGCTTTTAATGGTGTCCGAATTAAATCAAATTACGTGAAAATCGCTTCACGCATACAGACGTAAGAGTGTTTTTTTTGTGAAGAAAAGTTTTTCCATCCCATCACTAAAAAAAGGAAATACAGAAAAATTACTGAAACAAAATTGTTGAATAGGAAGAGTATTTTCTTATTTTATTATTCTTTACCACTGTTAGCTGGAGAATATTTCGTAAAAAATGAGATTATATTTTACAAGTGATAGATTGCGCCCTCTAGTGGGGAACTACGAACTTGAAAATATTTTTAGTCATTTTCTAGGGGCCGATTTTGTCATTAGAATTTTTCTCCGGAAGTTATAGGATGAACGGTTTCCGAGATACGGCCGGTGGCCACCCTTAATGAATCACCCTGTACATCTTCAATCATTACCTTGGTTACTTTAACTATTAAATTTCACCAGGAATTATCATCAACTGGTCAACTCTATCCATGTAGCGATATTTGTATTTATTAATGGCACATCATCGTGTACAAAACTAATTGAAACTCTGTTAACCCAACCCAGTTACGCTTCTAACGAAGTCACAGGCCTTTTGACACCCCGTTTTAATTTGCTAAATTGAAATATACCAGACGTTTATCGTTGTAAATCATCCTCAGATGGGAGAGACGAACGTGACTCAACATCGTATTTAGGTTTAGCGATAAAACCGCACGGGGGGTTTTAAAACTATCGTTGAAAGGGGCTTTTGCGATATATTGCTGGTAATGGTATGTTTCCACGTTTGGGTAGGATGAAACGTTGTCGGAGAGTCTCAATTGCGGGGTTTATTTAGTAGAAAATTCAAGTGCAGTTTGTAAAAACTGAAAAGCGGATGAAATTTGTACGAGTAATTTTGTTTTCCTGACTGCAGCAATGAGAATATATAAGTTAATAAACTTTTCAACAAATTTTCTGCGTGTTTCACAAATGGTTCTTCCACCAACATTTTTCGGAGTCCTTTCTAATTTTCTTTCATCCTCGAATATTTCCCCATATTACCACAGAATATGGCTTTGCATTATTTGAAGGAGATGACTAACATCCAATCGTAAATATAATAACTTCCGAAGGAAACTAGTCATTTGTGGAGTAGTTTTCTACCTTAATAATCCACACATACCCATTCGAAATTTAATTGTTTCAATACTTCGAAAAAGAAATCGGATCGAATTGAAATCGACTTAGTTTGAAGTTTATGTTGACCATACGAAGAGATGATCGCCGAACCTTTTCATCAAGAAGAAAAGAAAAAAAATTTTTTTCGAATTGTTGTAGTGCCACGATGATCACAAAAGTTTTTATAGAGTTGTGCATCAGCATTTGCTTACTAGTTACGAAGATTCATTATTGATTTGATCTGTATTTTTGAGTTATTCCAGAAATATCAACTCTTTTCAGGGAAGACCACGAAAATTTTACTCATTTATTTCCCAATCTCTCCGAGAATTGAAATCGGGTCAAACTGAAATTTGGCCCACTGTTGATTACTATTGGCTCGGAGGACTTCGCACAATTTGATGGATAGTTGCCCAAAATAAAAATTTAGATAAAAATGTTCAAGAAAAGTTTTGAATAGACCCAACAATAAGATCCCAACAGAATAGCGGTTAGTTAGTATCATACAACTAACAACCAATTCCCAATCTGATTCATGAGTAATTTCCGGAATATTTCGGAATTCCCTCGAAAATCCAAATTAAATAACTGGGACCATTGAAAAACTCATCCAGCGCACTCTACTTTGGAAGTTTTGAGTCACTAGCTTCATTCGTTTTTAAGTATTCAAGCCAACGAACTGCCGGCCAGGTAGAATTAATTTTGGGATAAGATCAGTAGCTCCAAAATAACTGGCATTCCGACAAAACGATAACAAGAATATGCACACAAAAAATATTGATGACTCATACAGGATCTCTAGGTTGTACATCAATTTTAACCCTAGATTCCTCTCATCCAATACAATACTTTTCTCATTAACCATTTTTCTAGATAAAGCCTCGGTTAAAAGATACCACTGTTGAAATTTTCAAAAAAATACAGTCCTTCTTTCAAAGTTGCAGAAAGTACCAAAATATAAGAATTAAGTGATTGAATGAGTTTTTCCAGTTATATTTCTTTGAATTCCAAGCAATGGAGTGGTGATTCTGCAATAAAAATCACTGTGTTGAAGTTGCAAGCAAAGTGCAGGAGTGTATTAGCACATTGAGAAATATTTAAATGCTCGTAACTTTTTACCTGAGTCGAACCTGAAAAAATGGTGAAAGAATTGTTTTATTTGCTGAGAGGAATCTATGGTTGAAACTAATGTACAACTTGAAGACTCATCGTGTATAAAAGGTTCTTCGTGAGTCTAGGAACAAGTTGTCTATGAAAATCGAAACGGAAAATTTCAGGCACAATACTCCTATTCACAAAATACTCAGCTAATTATATAATTTCCTTCTGGCCCTTCTTCTAATCCTTAAATTACTTGATTCTCCATTCAGATATGGTGGCTTCAGCATATGGATATAATCCTCAATTTTGACACGAATACAACCGGAAAATTAGCACAATTTTGTCCATGGCAACATTGATAAAATAGCTATCGTGAATTCGAAGCTTTGAAGGGATCAAGATAAGAGTAATAGCTTTACATTACTTCAGTCTATATTACTGCCCTAATATCATCAAATTACAAGCTGAAAGGCAATTATTCGAAATTATGCGTTGTAAAAATGATCGTAACCGAAACCTCTAATTTATGATAAGGCTTGGAATAGACGTTGAGCAAGCCTTCAGTTCAGTCCCACATGATACTTCGTGAGTTGACGATCTTGAATCTTATGGAAAAAGTTGAAGAAAACCATCGGCTTTACATAAACGGCCGATCGTAGCCACAATATTTTCAAAAAGATATACTATCTTACAGACTCGTTATTTGTAGAGCAAGTTTTTTTATCAGACCGAATTCCAGAATGCGTGAAATCCACCTAACGATTCCGCAGATATAACTTTAAAATTTTGTATTGAACCAATATTTCCAGAAATTCGAATCGGATCAAATTTCAATTTAGTACTCTGTTGAAAATGACAGCTTGGAAGTCTAAGCAGAATTTCGTGAATACCATATTGTGAAATTAAGGCAGCTTAGGAATCGCACTTTATTTTGTTATTCTAGTTATAGAATCTTCATGAAATTTAGCACCAGTTTGTGACGGCATTTTACAACTATCGGAATCAATCGTGTCATAATTCATGAAATATTGATTTTATGTGTAAAAAATCTGGCTTTTTTAATTTTACCAACAGATTTTTTAATAGAATTGAAAAAAAACACGTTTTTGCATCAAACCTCAACAATAACTCTGATCGAGGTGAAGTCTGGTTGTTAAATTGAGACTCTGAAATCACGCCAACTTTCATCGAAAATATCTTCTAATAAAATAATTTCATAGCAAATTTCGCATACATTCCTTAAGTTCTTCGAGAAAAACGGTCCATTAGGTATATTGTGTTGGTTTGGGCGTGGAAATTCACAAACATTCACCAAGTTTCAATCTGATAGCATCAGGTTTTTTTGAGTTATCGAGGATTCACGTCGGATTTCAAATTGGTATATTTTATGAACATAATAGATTCATTTTGATTTGAAACCTACTCTGAACAATGCAAATTGTTAGCTGATTATATTCAAAATTTATCATGACAGAGGACGGAAAACCAGCTGGACAGAATTGAATTTGACTTGGGATTCTCCATTTGAGAGTCCAACCAGGTTTGACACCATTGATGCAGTTATTGATCGTTTTCGCACTCATTTAACTTTTTTGATTCAAAATCATCAACAAGATGAAGTTTTCGACTTCAAAAAGCAATCAGCCAAATGTCGACGACATCTGGTTCCAGCAAGATTGTGCAACATGACATCGAAAAATGAATTCGATGACTACTCTATTTCCAGAAGTTATCCTGTGAGCTGGCCCTCTCGTTTGAGCAGTTCAGCGCCTCTGGATTACTTTTATGAGGCTATGTCGTGGTTCATGCCTTCAAACCAGGTACTCTTGAACTATTGGAAGCCAATATTCAAGTCACCATTGCCGCCATACGGTCAGATTTATTGGGAAAACTAGTAAAAATTTAACTGATCTGATAGAATCAGTAACATGAACCCACGGCGAACATATGTCGGAAATCATATCTTAAAGATGAATGCCATGAAGATCTACAAGATAATAATAATAATGAAGACTTAAAAAATCATTATTTCTACCTTGTATTTTTATTCAAGTTCTCAAGCTCTTCAAAAGCACCTTTCAGAACTGTGGAACAACTAGTTCGTCTTCGAACATCCGCTGATGTCACCACATCATTTCCCCCAGGAGGTCAATGAAACCGGCAGATACAAGCAAACAGAACTAATGCCCCCATTTCCCGGAAACAATATACTTTTTCTCGCAACTCCAACACCCCCTAACTCCAACGGGACGATATTACACGAAAAGTACATAAACATATAGCTCCTCCCAAAACTTTTTTTAATAAAATTTAATAAAAACTTTGTTCCATCTCCTGCTGAAGTTTTCTCTCACAGGACAAGACGTGAAAGATGATCAAGTTGCCTGAGTGCCGCCATACTGTCGACACTTAACGCGTTCTCTCGCCTCTTTTCTTGTTTCTCCGGTCGACTGAAAATGTAAACCGAAACTTTCAAGCTTTGAAAAATAACGGGCAGGTTCGCACCTGCACAAAAAGCGGCCAGTTTTACATAACGTGTGACGTATAGGGCGCAGAGTGTCGGCGAAATTGTGAAAGTTTTACGTGTAAAGTTTCAAAGGGAGCGGGAGGAGAGATAGTGGAAGCTTGACGAAACCGATACGTCAGAGGCATCCACAGAATTACCCGGGAAGCGAATGATCCAGATTAATTTCTGTAGTTGAATGTTGTTTCAACGTAAACGACGAACTTTTATGGATTCGAAAAATATAGGCTCCTTCGCCATTTTGCAGATCGACGTTGTGCCCTTTGGTAGGTTATATATTTGGGTCTTGCATTGTCTCCTATTTTTAAAACTCTGATTGTTATAGTCCTAACGAATCAAGAAATTCATCGCACATGCAGCAATCCAAAAAAAGATCCAAATCAATTCTTGTACTCAAATGTTATTTCAACGGAAACGCCGAACTTCCAGGTAGTCTATGAATCCCTGCGAATTCACCATGTTGCGTATCGTGATTAGTTATTTTATTTGTTCCTATCTGCAGAATTTGGACTGGTTGAATTCTGATTAATCCCAAAATTTATCGTGTATCTTGCTTATAGGAAAAACTGTTCTGGAATGATGGATACAAAATTACTCTCATTTTGCGAGCATGTTCTGGAAAGCATCGTGATCATTTCGTCCAGATGCCGTTTTCACATTTTTTTCTCGCAAATGCCATCAAACGACTAGGTTGGATTCACTAATAATGAATCCGGTATCGAAATTGATTCTGTCAAGTCGGCCGACCGTAGGCACAAGTACCGGCGTACGGGGAATCCTTTCGACTCTGAACTTTCAGGGTAGGTTCAGTTTCAAAATGGGTTTGTTAATGAGCAAAATCATCCGAAAGGTTTTAAGGTAGAAGAAATTTGAAATTTCGAAGCTATGTCCCTGATATTTAAGCAACTGCGGAAGCGATTGGTTTGAAACTTTGTAGTTTGTTAAAACATAACAACGCAAAACTCTGGGTGCGATTTCGTTGAGTTAGTACGGTTGATAACATACAAAAAAAATTAGACCTCGAAATCTATATTTCACAATCGTGCACCAAACTTCAATTTTATAATAATCAAATGTTCTGGGATATTGAAAAAAAATCTGTCATCATTGGTGGTTTTTTTCTGGGTATAGTTGTTCATTCCAGAATAACTTGAGAATAATGATTCTTTCATGATGAAAGTGAGTTATTAGTTTGAGAATGATGAAGAAAAACTCTACACAAAATTTCGTGATCATTGGGTCACCAGAACAATCTGAAAAAAATTCAAGTTATTTTTTTTCAAACATTCCAGAAGTTGCCATCCTCTGATAATATTATCATCACGAAATTGAATATAAACCTTCAAAATGTCATGAACGTATCTTACGTCTAAAGACTTTTAAATTGGTTTTCCTCAGAAGTTATTCAGTTTACGATCCGACCTGAGATTCAATCGAAATTCAGTCTCATTTTCAATACTCTTATAATGGTTTGATCAAGGGATATTTTATCACACTAATATATCTCTCATAGTAAACATGTCAGAAAATGACAGAAAATGCAATTATTATAGAATGCTATCCATATATTGATGAATAATTCGATCGGAAACAACCTAATGAATATCGGACGCAACCATTATTGACACAATTAAAATCATAACTCAGCATTTAGTAGGAAACTAGAGACACAAACGTCATTAGCTGAAACCATCGACTACGATACAGGCTAATTTATTACAATTTCCATCAATAATTGTGGCAATTCTTGTCCAACGTTCATTTAGCTTGATTGAGAACATCAATTCATGCCCTTTTTCAGATAGGAGACCGAAACGCTTCGGTCAATTTTGTTCCAATATGGATTTAAAGGCATTCGTCAAAGTGAAATATGTCACGGAATGGCGATGTATTTTGAATTATTGGTTTCGAATTCTGTGATAGCTGTGTGTTTTACGTCCATACAGGAGTTGGTTGAATGGGTTCTTCGTTATTTTGTATGGCTGAGTTTGTCCAATGCTTTCAAATACCTTCATCTATGCATCATCCAGTTCCATGATTTTTCCAAAGGTATAACAAAGTTAACGAAGTATTAACGAGTTATATTTGAAAATTGATATTTATAGAAAAGCGCCCCTGGGGATTGCAGGATTGAACTATTTCTCAAGGGCAATTGAAAAAAGTTGCCCAATGCAACAATGCAGACGATCAACAAGGTGAACTAAAACCTTTCAGAATCCAAATCTGACTCCTTCACCAGAAAAACGAGAAAATCTGCTGAATAAATTGATGAAATTTTTTTCATTTAAAAATGTTCCCTGGGTTTTCTGAGTTTTCATTCCCAAAATCTGAAACAGATCTATTAAATTAAATAGAATTTTTTCACGGCCCTTGCCGGTTGCGGGATTGAACTACTCATCAAGAGCAGTTTCTAGGAAAATCATCAAAACAAATTCTCGAAATTTTCTCGTTTGTCCGTGAAAACAGATCTTTAATCTGAAACGTAACAGTTCGCTTTGTTGGTCGTTTGCACTGTTCCGGTATTATTCATCAGGCAACTTCATTCCTAGAAACTGCCCTTGAAAAATAGTATCAATGCTGCAAATAATTTTCCATTTAATTTTTGAGATATATCAGATATCGGAAGTCAAAACCCATGAAAAGCTACGAAATGATAATATTTTGAGCATTGAATGTATTTGTGAGTATTTGTGTGGGATAGATCAGTTGACAAGTTCGAACCATCGAATACTGTAAGTGACAGATAAGCCTTCTCCAACAGATGAAGACAAGACCCAATAGTTAGATCATCTAATGTTGCAAAATGGCGAATGCATTTCGTATTCAGTTTTCAAAATTTGATTAATTCTCGATTTTTCGCTCCTAAATTGAGTCCAAATAGTATCATTCGATAGCACTTTCAAAATTGAATGATATTTCGGTGAAATGATATTGCGAAAGGCAAAACATTCCATATACTTCCTTGGTCCACACACCGGTGTTCATAACAGAAACTTGGGAGTAAATATCGTTTTTGTATGTAGTAACAACTTCTTCTGTTCACAAATTCTGTATATTCTTCATGAAGGTTTGATTTGTTATTGAATTCCATCCAATTCATTCCAAACCATTACGATAACACAAAACAGCAGTTTCTAGTTTGTCATCGAACGTGTTTCAAAATACAATCAGATTATTGAAACCTAACAGTATAATGATGTTCGTAGAATATAACGTATTTTAGGATCATCAAGTTCTAAATGAAAATTTATACGAGCATGAACATACTCAACGGTATTGTATCTATTCAATTCCAACATGTTCTATGAGTATTAATAATATTCTGTTTACCAGGATATTAAAAGCTGTATGATGATCCACAAAATGCTTAATGGACTATCCTCATGAACATCATTACCCGAAATTACATTTTCATTCGGAACGCTTACCCGTTCACAATGCGTTGCACTGATTAATTCCCAAAGTCGCCAGTAGATGTCACCCTCGAAGACGAGTGAGTATCGGGGGATGCATGGTCTACCCTGATACGTCGACAAGAAGGTTCGGTTCTTACCCTCAGCTCATCCATCATAACCAAAAGTGTCATAGTCAGCTTCCAAGGATTAGTGTTTATAATTAAAGCGCCTTATGAAATGCTTTTGCGCCTTTATCTATTCTTCGTAATTAAATACTGTGGCGGAGTGAGCAGTTGAGTAGCGAAAGGGGGTGATGGATTTCTGAAGATTATTTATATGCCTGACGACGTTATGTTGAGTTCTGCTTCATTTGCAACTGTTAATTGATGATGAGGCTACTGAAGGAATGAAAGATTATGTTGGCTCCTTGTACCGTACTGTATGACGAATTAGAAAGTATTGTGTGCCAAGGAATATGAGTCAAAATAAACTGATATGGGATTTGAGAAAATATCGAAATATCCGGAGAATTACATATACAGGGAGTCGATAAACTAATGAATTTTATGATTTTTCAATTTCTTTTCGGAATGAATCAATGGATAAGTAAGCCATCAAAGATTTTCTCTGATTTTTGAGGCCAATGCACTGATCTTGCTCAAATTTTATACTTTGATAATTTTTTTTCAAGTTTTACCTAACGTTGTGTAAAAAAAGTACACTTGTGCGCCAAATTAAGAAGAAAACGTGTCTGATTCGTTGAGATTTCTGATGGGATAATACACTCAATTTACAGCATTCAATGCAAAATTAATTCCTATTACAATAAATCAAAGCATCGCGCCAACGGAATACGTGAACACAATAACTTCCCCAAGAACAACTTAGGAATTAGATATTATAAAGTGGGTTTGAAGCTATACTACGGAGGCTTAATTCGTGAATTTCCTTAAATTTTCAAAAATGCAGATTGAATCGAATTGAAATCCAGTACATAGGTGAAGAATGATTGAATGAGAATTTGATCAGAAGATGGAAGATCGAAGATTGAATATTAAAATTCGAATTTTTTTGAAATTGATTCAATGACACGATCATCCAAAATGTAGCATATCAGCATTTTTGATTCAGCCACTAAGTCTCATCACCATTGAATCAGTTTTTCTTGAGATAAACAAGAACAACGATACCGAAGAGAAAACGCTGCAAATTTCACACAAGGTTCTATTATTTGCTCAGTTAAATAACCCAATACCATTGATATCTTAAATAAAACTTATACAGAGTGTAACAGCCAAATGGAATAAATTCGATAACGAATAAATGAGGGCGTGTTGGGAAAAACGCTCGGACACGTCGATTTTTAATTTTAAATGCGCATATTTTTCAAGAAAATAAAATTATATAGGGCGTTCCATGCAACCGTGGCCAATACCAACTTTCTTATTTCAAATGTAACCCCCTGTATATTATTTATTTTTTGGATTCTTCAGAAAATTCCAGACATAATTCATGTACAATGTCCTATACCTATCTTCAACTTTTCCGGAAATATTAAGTGTTTTCAGATTTTTTACAAAAATTAACATTTTAAATGAAAGTTATTTTATTTCACAAATTCGATACATTACACTCATTACTTATTTCCCATTTATCTCTTGATATGAAGAAACTAAGCAAAAACCATTACTGAGAAGAAATTAAAAAAAAACAAAAAAAAACCCTTAAACTTAGATGACCTAAAAAATCGAATCACACTTGCGATTATATCAGTCACGCCTGAAATGTTGAGTAACTTTAGAAGACAATTCTACACCAGATTAGCATGTTGCCAAGACGTTCGCGGCGAGTATTTTGAACATTTCCTACATTGACATTAATGTTTTTTTTTTGTTTTTTTTTCAATTATTAAGAAATAATCAGTATTACTTATGAGGTTTTAAGTGTAATGTACCGAATTTGTGAAATAAAATAATTTTTATTTAAAACGTTGATTTTTGCACTAAATCTGAAAACACTTAATATTTCCGAAATAGTTGAAGATAGGTATAGGACATTGTGCATGAATTATGTCTAGAATTCTCTGAAGAATCCAGAAAATAATTAATATACAGGGGGTTGCATTTGAAATAAGAAAGTTGGTATTGGCCACGGTCACATGGAACACCCTATGTAATATTATTTTCTTGAAAAATATGCGCATTTAAAATTACAAATCGACGTGTCCGAGCGTTTTTCCCAACACGCCCTCATTTATTCGTTATCGAATTTATTCTATTTGGCTGTTACACTCTGTATATTATCCATCAACTCATCAGTTTTTCACAACACAATTTGCAGCGTTTTTCTTTATAACTCAGGGACCACTGGTAGAAAATCATCTGGGTGAAAATTTTGAGGTTGAGTTATGGAACAGTAACCAATGTTGAGAGTTTCATGAAAATTCAGTAGTAAGTTTTCGAGGAATATTTTTTTTTCCTCCTACCCCAAGTTTTTAGCCCTCAGGGTACACCAATCCTGTTGAAAAGCTCGGAGGATCAATCTCGAGCGTCACACGGTTTTTCCACTACATTCCACGGGTTTTGGTTGAGTACTTACAGAGAAAAGCCCCAGACAACAGACGGCGGACGGACGGATTTTTTTTATTAGTTAATTCAAATCTACCTACTTCAAAATTTAAACTGTGAAATTTTCAGAGGGGGGAATTTTTTTTTTTTTTGGTTGACCACTAAGGTTTATTTTTTGATTTCATCAAATAATAAACCAAAAGTGAGAACCACGAAATTTGACATATTTTTATTATCCAAAAAGTTATACACGTATCGAATTGAAATTTGGTATTCTGCCTTGATGAATAGAGTTCAAAGTCCGAGTAATTTTTTTCCAGATGAAATGAATAGGTTCTGAAAGAAAAGACATTTTCGGAACTTCATTTCTCAAATTTACAGACAGTGCGATCGCAACAAAATCTCGGAAGAAGTTGCGCGTAGCCATGCAATTAACTGTCAAGCTTCAATCCAATGTCTCAAGTTGTTACGGAAATATCAGGCGAATAACTCCAAAGTTTCGAATGACTATAACTCCGAAACCGTCTAGCAGATAACTCCCATTAACGAACTTAACCGTCACAATTTGGAATGCAACCTAGCCTGAAAGTTTCAAGTCAATAGGCTCTTCTATACGCCCGTTATCATGCTTACGGCTGGTTTGCCGGACAGAATAAATTTTGACACCTGATTATCATCAACTTAGTTCAACCTAGTACAATTTCCGAGGAATAATTCGAAAATTACAGACTGAACGATAGCACGCTGTTCTCCAGAACGTACGCACCATAATCAATTCCGCTTCAAAACAGAACCCCCTTTTTAAACTGAATTTCCCCACCTAGACCTAAATACCCCAGACACTCACAATGTCCAGAATTCCTCCACAAATACCTACCACTCTATAAATTACGTCAATATGTAATTAGCGTTATCGGAACGAGCACAAACAAGTTTACCTGACGAGCACAAATTGAAATTATAGTCGGAACGGACGCCGGGGTCCTGAAACATGCATCAAATCATGCGATTCCGCCTGGACTCTATTGACAACAAGTTGTCCCACCTCACGCATGAGGGCGCTCATGTTCAGGGATATCCGATGCTCATTTCAATGGCGATTTTGCCGTCAGATTCGTTAACGTGAAAATCGATCGAAGGTTTTTTGCTTCGGTTATAACGGTTGGCTGTACTGAAAGTTGGGATGCAAAAAAGCTGAAAATTTCGGAATATTGAGTCAGTTTGTTGTACCCGAAACTGTGGACGATTTTCTATGAATGCACTATTGGCATGAGATAGATGCATAGGGTTCATTTGGCGATACTCTTTGACATATTTTGGGTCAGAACAGCGTTCCAAATCTTCTCAAAATACAGTTATTGTTCTGCTTCAGTTTTCGCCGATAGATGCCAGCATCTAGTAATCGACATGTCATGTCCAAATAAGTCAAATCAGAGGGCTGTTTTGTTTCTCGAGTCAGACCGTATAGTATCTTCTAGAATTTCTGAAAATGAATTCATTCTGACAAATTTAAGTAATGATGATTCAATTTCATTTGATCAGAATGGCGATAATAAAATATATAAAAGTTTCCTTTTTACGCGATTCTTCTAGGGAACAGCGTCACGATGTCTGTAATCCTCGACTTTTGAGCCAAAAACGGTCTCAAACCATTGGGTTGATCTCCCTGAAGAAGAATCCATGGTCAAATTCAATTCTGTCCGTCCGTCCGTAGTCCGTATGTGCTCTAACAGTCGAAGGAGAAGACTTAGCGACTTGTCAGATTAGGTTTGGAGTCAGAATATCTCGGTTGAGCTCGATAATGGGTGGAATCGGTTGGATAGTTTCGGAGTTATTTGAAGTTTTGAGGTTCCTCGATATCTCATGAAGTATTGACTCGATCAAATTTAAATTTCGTTCACAGTTTTGAAATATTAACGCCCAGTTTAGAGCAAAATTTCGTGTGGATCTAATTGTGAGAAATTCACAAAAAAAAATTCTTAGAAAATTTTCAGAATCTTTGATAAAAAATTTTTTTTCTCTGAAAATATTGATTAGATTTCGATGGAATTTGGAACAAACCTGAGAGTCAGTGTTTAACAACAAGGTTTCAAATTTCAAATCGACCCGATGTTTACTTTCGGAGATAAAAGGAAAAAAATGTGCCAAATTTCGTTATTTGGAATTCTAACGTTATTTCCGCAATATCTCAAGAAGTACGGATGCAATCAGATTTAAACTTCGTTATCAGGTGGAGACAACTAACACGTAACTAGGTGCAAAATTTCGTGTTCATCTAATAATTAGAATTTTAACAAGCGCGTAAAAGCCCCTGACCCTATGTCAGTGCTTTTCTAGATTTCTTTCCTGAATACACAAATCTGACGCAAATCTGACAAACGGTATGTATCATTCCATTGGTTCGTTCCATGGAAAAGAAGTTTTTGACAGTTGCGTATTCAAAAACACTCGAAGGAATTATTTGGAACAGTAGATACCATTAATTTTTCGGGCTTAAAATTATTCTGTCGAATTCATATGGGAATATGAACAGCAAAATGATTGAATTATTTGTCAATAATGAGTCGCCTGTTCGGAAAATACCATTGTTTATGGATTCGAAATGACTTTCTGTATCCATGACAGTCTTCTTACGATATATACTTTATTACTTTTATTCCTATATACATTGTCAATAGTAAACACCATAAGATGCTCCACACTTGTTATACCCATTTCATACCAGAATGTTAACAAGAAAACAACAAGAGAGCGGTCAGCTGATCTGAGCAATTGAACAATTTTATTAGATAAATCGGCTTATCGCTCAATTAATTTTTATTCAGCGAAATTAATTGTATGGACTTGACAACGCTATTTTAGCGACATCAACGTACACAAAGAGAAATAGAACGACATTTGACAATTCTAGTTCTGCGTTTTGGACCCAAAATTTTAGCGGGTCATAGAAGAATTTGAATGAGTGAGTTATCATTGTAAGAGCTATTTCAGTTAGTACTTGAATGGACAACTCATTCATTTGCACTACAGATCGTAAATCTAAGCAAGCTGGATAGAATATCAGGAGTCAACAGTCACCCATACCACCTTAATCAAATATATTTCCGAAGAATGGTTCTAGAACTGTCAGATATTTCTATACTTCGTTCTGTGAATGACGATGGCTTTGAAGTCAATTAGACATTCGACAGGTCCATATAGTTAATTTCGCTCAATAAAAATAACTAAAGCTTTAATCTGATATTCCTGAAGAAGTTATATCTCAAAGCGCATACTTGAAGTCTTTCGCAAGCTTGTTTCATTCAAAAGTCTAATGAGCAGGCAGTTTAAAGGACGCAACGACGAAGATCTGACAGAGGTGCAAAATGGCGAATGCACATCCTATTCGCTTGGTTCATAGTAGGATTATTATTCTCTCTATGAGTGTGGACAACCTCACAGATCATTTTTCAACAGATGACGATTGCGTAAAAGACCTAATTAAGGCCCGAATTTCTGAAGTTACAAAATGGCAAACTATAAGGAATCGATCTCTACTGCATCTATTTTAAGATCATTTTAACCATAGACAGAAATGTTGAGAATTGACCTTCTATAACTCATTATTTAAAAATTTTCCTCCACTTTCAATATGGTTCGAGCTTAACATTTCTGAGATAAAGCAATTCACAACTAATTTTCACTTTGAATTCATATTGATAAATTTCTTCTGTGTAGGAAAGATCTTGATATTAATTTCCACAATAACACAATCTAATGCACAGATTTTCCACAATGGAAATAATGCAAATAACATCGTAATTACGACTGAGAAACAATTCACACTGCCTTCCGGTTCCAAAAATATCTTTCAATCAGCAAATTCGACTTGCCAATTTCTCTCCAAACGAACGGTTTTCTCCGATGAAGTGATAAACTTCGGGAAAATCTGTCGTAAATTATTCGGCCTATTATTACCGGAGTAATTTCCTGGAGTTTCCTTTGGACTTTACGAATTTATTTTCCGGTCATAATGAATCGACACTGTTTCCGGTCGAGGGGGTAAGCGCCATCTACGAATTCGCTATCCGTTCCAGAATGGGAATCTGGGGAAATTATTAGTTTGAGGTGACTTTTTGCTGACTTTTTGTGGGGAATATCGATGTATTCTCTTGTTTTTGGATTGGGGTATACTCTAGTACTCACATTCTAGGCCAGAAACGTATCCTCAGATGAATGATTTACCTGGAAAAAGGAATACAAATTAATATTCAATGTATATTTCGATATATATCTATATTTTTTTCAGTATCTTCGACAATTTTTTCTCAGGAATAGTATTGGCCATTGATACGAATTTGTTAGTCCATCTATTTTTTTGTTCTATCTGTTTGATCCATTTAGTTTTTCTACATTCTTCAATGTTTTGAATTTTTATTCAATTTTCACTATTTTTGTATTTAGGAACCTGATATATATTACGGTATTTTATTGGTTGAGGAGTATTTTCTAAGTTTTATTTTTCAGTGTAAGCTGAAAAAACGTACCTTTCTCTATACATTTCTATTTATCCACTCACGTCTATTTAAAAAACGAAGTTTGTACACATCTCATTCTTTCTGAAATAATCTCAAAAAAATCGATTCGGGAACTTACCAAAGCCGTTATATCCTTTAACAAGCGCGAGGAAGCTGCTGACTTTTTTCCAGTGCTTTTCTAGGTTTTTATCAATCGACTACCACTCAAAACTTCACAGTGATGAAATGAAAAAAAAATATGAGAAATTATTCATAAAAATTTTTTCCAGAAAACCATGAAAAAATTTTTGATAGATATTCATAAATTTATTTGTTGCCTGGGAGTTCACCCGATTAACATAAGTGCATATTAATGTACTCACTTCACTAGAGTGAGGGATCGACTCATGTGGGTGATGAAATAATGGAACAATTAATTAATAGTGAAAATATGCGCTTATCCTATATTGGTTATAAAGAAAGATAAGCACATTTTGCACAATCATTGTGCAAACTTCAACTTCAACTTTTCCGGAAATATTAAGTGTTTTCAGATTTTTTACAAAAATTAACATTTTAAATGAAAGTTATTTTATTTCACAAATTCGATACATTACACTCATTACTTATTTCCCATTTATCTCTTGATATGAAGAAACTAAGCAAAAACCATTACTGAGAAGAAATTAAAAAAAAACAAAAAAAAACCCTTAAACTTAGATGACCTAAAAAATCGAATCACACTTGCGATTATATCAGTCACGCCTGAAATGTTGAGTAACTTTAGAAGACAATTCTACACCAGATTAGCATGTTGCCAAGACGTTCGCGGCGAGTATTTTGAACATTTCCTACATTGACATTAATGTTTTTTTTTTGTTTTTTTTTCAATTATTAAGAAATAATCAGTATTACTTATGAGGTTTTAAGTGTAATGTACCGAATTTGTGAAATAAAATAATTTTTATTTAAAACGTTGATTTTTGCACTAAATCTGAAAACACTTAATATTTCCGAAATAGTTGAAGATAGGTATAGGACATTGTGCATGAATTATGTCTAGAATTCTCTGAAGAATCCAGAAAATAATTAATATACAGGGGGTTGCATTTGAAATAAGAAAGTTGGTATTGGCCACGGTCACATGGAACACCCTATGTAATATTATTTTCTTGAAAAATATGCGCATTTAAAATTACAAATCGACGTGTCCGAGCGTTTTTCCCAACACGCCCTCATTTATTCGTTATCGAATTTATTCTATTTGGCTGTTACACTCTGTATATTATCCATCAACTCATCAGTTTTTCACAACACAATTTGCAGCGTTTTTCTTTATAACTCAGGGACCACTGGTAGAAAATCATCTGGGTGAAAATTTTGAGGTTGAGTTATGGAACAGTAACCAATGTTGAGAGTTTCATGAAAATTCAGTAGTAAGTTTTCGAGGAATATTTTTTTTTCCTCCTACCCCAAGTTTTTAGCCCTCAGGGTACACCAATCCTGTTGAAAAGCTCGGAGGATCAATCTCGAGCGTCACACGGTTTTTCCACTACATTCCACGGGTTTTGGTTGAGTACTTACAGAGAAAAGCCCCAGACAACAGACGGCGGACGGACGGATTTTTTTTATTAGTTAATTCAAATCTACCTACTTCAAAATTTAAACTGTGAAATTTTCAGAGGGGGGAATTTTTTTTTTTTTTGGTTGACCACTAAGGTTTATTTTTTGATTTCATCAAATAATAAACCAAAAGTGAGAACCACGAAATTTGACATATTTTTATTATCCAAAAAGTTATACACGTATCGAATTGAAATTTGGTATTCTGCCTTGATGAATAGAGTTCAAAGTCCGAGTAATTTTTTTCCAGATGAAATGAATAGGTTCTGAAAGAAAAGACATTTTCGGAACTTCATTTCTCAAATTTACAGACAGTGCGATCGCAACAAAATCTCGGAAGAAGTTGCGCGTAGCCATGCAATTAACTGTCAAGCTTCAATCCAATGTCTCAAGTTGTTACGGAAATATCAGGCGAATAACTCCAAAGTTTCGAATGACTATAACTCCGAAACCGTCTAGCAGATAACTCCCATTAACGAACTTAACCGTCACAATTTGGAATGCAACCTAGCCTGAAAGTTTCAAGTCAATAGGCTCTTCTATACGCCCGTTATCATGCTTACGGCTGGTTTGCCGGACAGAATAAATTTTGACACCTGATTATCATCAACTTAGTTCAACCTAGTACAATTTCCGAGGAATAATTCGAAAATTACAGACTGAACGATAGCACGCTGTTCTCCAGAACGTACGCACCATAATCAATTCCGCTTCAAAACAGAACCCCCTTTTTAAACTGAATTTCCCCACCTAGACCTAAATACCCCAGACACTCACAATGTCCAGAATTCCTCCACAAATACCTACCACTCTATAAATTACGTCAATATGTAATTAGCGTTATCGGAACGAGCACAAACAAGTTTACCTGACGAGCACAAATTGAAATTATAGTCGGAACGGACGCCGGGGTCCTGAAACATGCATCAAATCATGCGATTCCGCCTGGACTCTATTGACAACAAGTTGTCCCACCTCACGCATGAGGGCGCTCATGTTCAGGGATATCCGATGCTCATTTCAATGGCGATTTTGCCGTCAGATTCGTTAACGTGAAAATCGATCGAAGGTTTTTTGCTTCGGTTATAACGGTTGGCTGTACTGAAAGTTGGGATGCAAAAAAGCTGAAAATTTCGGAATATTGAGTCAGTTTGTTGTACCCGAAACTGTGGACGATTTTCTATGAATGCACTATTGGCATGAGATAGATGCATAGGGTTCATTTGGCGATACTCTTTGACATATTTTGGGTCAGAACAGCGTTCCAAATCTTCTCAAAATACAGTTATTGTTCTGCTTCAGTTTTCGCCGATAGATGCCAGCATCTAGTAATCGACATGTCATGTCCAAATAAGTCAAATCAGAGGGCTGTTTTGTTTCTCGAGTCAGACCGTATAGTATCTTCTAGAATTTCTGAAAATGAATTCATTCTGACAAATTTAAGTAATGATGATTCAATTTCATTTGATCAGAATGGCGATAATAAAATATATAAAAGTTTCCTTTTTACGCGATTCTTCTAGGGAACAGCGTCACGATGTCTGTAATCCTCGACTTTTGAGCCAAAAACGGTCTCAAACCATTGGGTTGATCTCCCTGAAGAAGAATCCATGGTCAAATTCAATTCTGTCCGTCCGTCCGTAGTCCGTATGTGCTCTAACAGTCGAAGGAGAAGACTTAGCGACTTGTCAGATTAGGTTTGGAGTCAGAATATCTCGGTTGAGCTCGATAATGGGTGGAATCGGTTGGATAGTTTCGGAGTTATTTGAAGTTTTGAGGTTCCTCGATATCTCATGAAGTATTGACTCGATCAAATTTAAATTTCGTTCACAGTTTTGAAATATTAACGCCCAGTTTAGAGCAAAATTTCGTGTGGATCTAATTGTGAGAAATTCACAAAAAAAAATTCTTAGAAAATTTTCAGAATCTTTGATAAAAAATTTTTTTTCTCTGAAAATATTGATTAGATTTCGATGGAATTTGGAACAAACCTGAGAGTCAGTGTTTAACAACAAGGTTTCAAATTTCAAATCGACCCGATGTTTACTTTCGGAGATAAAAGGAAAAAAATGTGCCAAATTTCGTTATTTGGAATTCTAACGTTATTTCCGCAATATCTCAAGAAGTACGGATGCAATCAGATTTAAACTTCGTTATCAGGTGGAGACAACTAACACGTAACTAGGTGCAAAATTTCGTGTTCATCTAATAATTAGAATTTTAACAAGCGCGTAAAAGCCCCTGACCCTATGTCAGTGCTTTTCTAGATTTCTTTCCTGAATACACAAATCTGACGCAAATCTGACAAACGGTATGTATCATTCCATTGGTTCGTTCCATGGAAAAGAAGTTTTTGACAGTTGCGTATTCAAAAACACTCGAAGGAATTATTTGGAACAGTAGATACCATTAATTTTTCGGGCTTAAAATTATTCTGTCGAATTCATATGGGAATATGAACAGCAAAATGATTGAATTATTTGTCAATAATGAGTCGCCTGTTCGGAAAATACCATTGTTTATGGATTCGAAATGACTTTCTGTATCCATGACAGTCTTCTTACGATATATACTTTATTACTTTTATTCCTATATACATTGTCAATAGTAAACACCATAAGATGCTCCACACTTGTATACCCATTTCATACCAGAATGTTAACAAGAAAACAACAAGAGAGCGGTCAGCTGATCTGAGCAATTGAACAATTTTATTAGATAAATCGGCTTATCGCTCAATTAATTTTTATTCAGCGAAATTAATTGTATGGACTTGACAACGCTATTTTAGCGACATCAACGTACACAAAGAGAAATAGAACGACATTTGACAATTCTAGTTCTGCGTTTTGGACCCAAAATTTTAGCGGGTCATAGAAGAATTTGAATGAGTGAGTTATCATTGTAAGAGCTATTTCAGTTAGTACTTGAATGGACAACTCATTCATTTGCACTACAGATCGTAAATCTAAGCAAGCTGGATAGAATATCAGGAGTCAACAGTCACCCATACCACCTTAATCAAATATATTTCCGAAGAATGGTTCTAGAACTGTCAGATATTTCTATACTTCGTTCTGTGAATGACGATGGCTTTGAAGTCAATTAGACATTCGACAGGTCCATATAGTTAATTTCGCTCAATAAAAATAACTAAAGCTTTAATCTGATATTCCTGAAGAAGTTATATCTCAAAGCGCATACTTGAAGTCTTTCGCAAGCTTGTTTCATTCAAAAGTCTAATGAGCAGGCAGTTTAAAGGACGCAACGACGAAGATCTGACAGAGGTGCAAAATGGCGAATGCACATCCTATTCGCTTGGTTCATAGTAGGATTATTATTCTCTCTATGAGTGTGGACAACCTCACAGATCATTTTTCAACAGATGACGATTGCGTAAAAGACCTAATTAAGGCCCGAATTTCTGAAGTTACAAAATGGCAAACTATAAGGAATCGATCTCTACTGCATCTATTTTAAGATCATTTTAACCATAGACAGAAATGTTGAGAATTGACCTTCTATAACTCATTATTTAAAAATTTTCCTCCACTTTCAATATGGTTCGAGCTTAACATTTCTGAGATAAAGCAATTCACAACTAATTTTCACTTTGAATTCATATTGATAAATTTCTTCTGTGTAGGAAAGATCTTGATATTAATTTCCACAATAACACAATCTAATGCACAGATTTTCCACAATGGAAATAATGCAAATAACATCGTAATTACGACTGAGAAACAATTCACACTGCCTTCCGGTTCCAAAAATATCTTTCAATCAGCAAATTCGACTTGCCAATTTCTCTCCAAACGAACGGTTTTCTCCGATGAAGTGATAAACTTCGGGAAAATCTGTCGTAAATTATTCGGCCTATTATTACCGGAGTAATTTCCTGGAGTTTCCTTTGGACTTTACGAATTTATTTTCCGGTCATAATGAATCGACACTGTTTCCGGTCGAGGGGGTAAGCGCCATCTACGAATTCGCTATCCGTTCCAGAATGGGAATCTGGGGAAATTATTAGTTTGAGGTGACTTTTTGCTGACTTTTTGTGGGGAATATCGATGTATTCTCTTGTTTTTGGATTGGGGTATACTCTAGTACTCACATTCTAGGCCAGAAACGTATCCTCAGATGAATGATTTACCTGGAAAAAGGAATACAAATTAATATTCAATGTATATTTCGATATATATCTATATTTTTTTCAGTATCTTCGACAATTTTTTCTCAGGAATAGTATTGGCCATTGATACGAATTTGTTAGTCCATCTATTTTTTTGTTCTATCTGTTTGATCCATTTAGTTTTTCTACATTCTTCAATGTTTTGAATTTTTATTCAATTTTCACTATTTTTGTATTTAGGAACCTGATATATATTACGGTATTTTATTGGTTGAGGAGTATTTTCTAAGTTTTATTTTTCAGTGTAAGCTGAAAAAACGTACCTTTCTCTATACATTTCTATTTATCCACTCACGTCTATTTAAAAAACGAAGTTTGTACACATCTCATTCTTTCTGAAATAATCTCAAAAAAATCGATTCGGGAACTTACCAAAGCCGTTATATCCTTTAACAAGCGCGAGGAAGCTGCTGACTTTTTTCCAGTGCTTTTCTAGGTTTTTATCAATCGACTACCACTCAAAACTTCACAGTGATGAAATGAAAAAAAAATATGAGAAATTATTCATAAAAATTTTTTCCAGAAAACCATGAAAAAATTTTTGATAGATATTCATAAATTTATTTGTTGCCTGGGAGTTCACCCGATTAACATAAGTGCATATTAATGTACTCACTTCACTAGAGTGAGGGATCGACTCATGTGGGTGATGAAATAATGGAACAATTAATTAATAGTGAAAATATGCGCTTATCCTATATTGGTTATAAAGAAAGATAAGCACATTTTGCACAATCATTGTAGAAGATTTTCAATCATGCCCAATAACACAATAATGAATACAAATGAAGGAGAGCTCCCCAGAGAAAGAAGAATAATTGGTAGTTAGTTAGAATCTAGAAATTTCATATTTCATTTCTGCACTTGATCTCTTTCTCGATATTCCTCCGAATCAAAAACAAATAACGTCGACTTTATCGGAAAATGTGAAAATAAACAAGTATACAGTCATAACATCGGTTTCCGTTTATTAAAGATCATATTTTCGATTTTGCTCATGTGAAGAAGTAGATTTCAGCGGAAATTCCCTTGTATGTTATAAACTTTCTTTATTCGCATGCCTACAAAAGCACACATAAGATTGGGTGGAAAAACTCGGTGTTTGATTATGAAAACTCCCTTTGATTTGTTCTTCAGATGATGGCGGAATATGAAGTAATCCCGTGAAGGCAGCGGGGTTCAACTCCTTTGATTTCATGTTCCTTTTGATCGAAGTTCTTGTTTGGTCTTACGTTATTAACAGAAGCAAGTTGTTCGAAACGAAAATATTCTTTGTTTCCTCAATTTAATTGTAATCGAGATTGAAATTTCAGCTTTTTGTTGTATGTTTATTCATGACGACAGAACATGAAGATGAATCCTCAAAAATGTATACATATATTCCCAAGAAAAAATTGTTTATGAGAAAAACCTTGTAAATGAATCATGTAGGTTAGCCTCCGTATCAGTTTCCTATTCAAGCACTAGTGCTAGTTGAGCAATTATTCAGGGCTAGGGATTTGTTTGAATTCACTGGCTCATTTATAAATGAGCATAGTGGGAATTCCTTTTGCTATAAAGTGAAATCTCTTTTGGAATCGAAAAAGAGTAATCCGGGAATTAACAACAGAAAAACAGGAACTGGAAGATATAATCACTACTACAGTAATTTGTGTCTGTTCCTGACTCACCTCCTTATTGTTATCTTCGAGGTTATTGAGAGCTTTATTCAGAAAATCCCTGAAAAATATGAGTGGCATACTTCATCTGAGACTATGTTTGGAGACTTCATATTTATAATTTTTTTCGATCATTAAAAAAATGCACAGGAAAGTTGATAAAGGAAGATCATATGAATTTTATTAGTAGAAAGCTTATATACTAATTGTTGTATTTATTTATTTATTAATTATGGATTGACTGAGTTTGAGTTAGTGCGAATCTATATCTAAGCCCTTCCTAGTACAGAATATGCTCTTTCTAAGTTGGGTTTCAAAACATCTTACTGTATGAACGTCATTATTATCTTGATCTTTTATTCTGTTGTTTGAATTATTTCTAGTGGTCATAGTTGAATTATTATCAAAATAAAATTTGTTCATGGATTGAAATACGTCATAGGACCTCACACGATATTAGATTTTCGATGATTAGTTGTATTCATCAGGTTTTTGATGATTATTTTATATTCGTCATTCCTATATCACAATATTTCTGGAGGTTCATTTTTACTCAAGAACCATGCATTGATAAAGACAACATCGCATACAAAAACTACGATTTCTCCGAAGTTGCTTCCGTACTGAATTTTGCTCACCCTGGATTATTGGTCCGAGTTTTCGAAGGTTCTTGCGTACAGTTTAAATTTCATCGTAAACATGATTACCAAACAGATTTTAGCACAGAATTAATGTTTCACCTAGGGACCTCCAATAGATATCTCTTTCCTTGAGGAGATACTATCTGTTTCAGTTGAATGAATATATTGAGGCCTTTTAGTTTATAATGAAGGAAAAGTCTTCTCGTGAATTATTATCAGTTGAATATAGTTGTAGAATATACATAATAGTTTTCCTTCGCAAACACAGGAATGTCGAGGATATCTGTTCATTTTGATTCCCTTATTCTACGCCACTGCGTCATCCCTATTCATATACCAGATATTTTGATTCCTCCATACTCTATAAGACAATGCCCTTCTTGTATACCTGCGTTGGGACACAATAGACCTTAAGGTCCCAGTGGAATGTAACCCCTTACCAAACTATAAACTATAATTGTGTTAGAATGAGTAGTTCCCAAAATATTCGAGTTTGAAGAGGAAATCATGAATACATTTTTCATTGCTGCATTTCACGTCAGTTCGCTCATGTCTATTTCACATGAGTCATACTTATGTCAATTTGCAACAGATGTCTTCAAATACCTTCGACGACAGTACCTTGAAAACCAGAAAAACGAAATAATCAATTGAAAATAGTTTTAAAAATTTTCTTAAAATTGTCTGATGAAGGATTCTCATTCAGACTTTGAAGGGTTACAGTTCACTTTGTTGATCGTTTGCATTGTTCTGATATACTCATTAGGTTATTCGTCTTCCCAGAAACTACCCCCTGATAAATATTTTCAATCCTGCAACCCACAAAGGATTTTCTTATGAATAATAATTTCTATTTGATTTTCAATAGTCCTCTTCAAAATACTGAAAGTGAAACCCTAGACAACACCTGAAATATAATGAACAATTCTCACAAAATTTTCCAATCGATATAAGAAAGTATCTATCGTCACTATTCGTTATATTATATGAATAGTAGGATGCTCAATTAGCATCAATTTGCAATAGTGAAATGTCCCGCATTCGCTATTTTCAAAAACTACAAGAATGAGCAGTGAACCCAACCATGTACTTGAATAGCCCTGACAAATATAAAACGTTATTTTATTTTCTCATTTCATTGTTCGTTCGTGAGTAACAAGATTACGTTCTCTGAGATGTATCGATTTAGTTCGTGGAAAAATTCACAAATCAACGCTATTTCACGGCAGACCGACTTTGACATGTTCAATTTGGGACGTGAATTGTTTGAAATGAACAAATGGCATTTTAAATTGCTTTTGCGTTGACTTATTTCCTTTGATATCGAATGTGAATATGCTACGTGACGAAAAAATACGAACAATTAATTTCTGTTGAAGGAATGTGACAACAGACATTTGGATTTTGCATTTTACATTTGCGGAATATTTGTAGAAACATTCATTATTATTCATTCCGAAGGATATATCAATAATTCCGTCCAATACGACTAATTTCTGTCCTAATTTTCGAAGCACCTTTTTTTAAAAAGAGGGCATTATTTCTAAATCAGAGTTGCAGGCTGTTCTGTCTGTTCCCCAATGGATGATCCAATTTCCGGAAGGAAATTACTCATTGATTTATTTTCAGGACTTAATAGACTATCAAAATATAGGTACATTACCACATGCAGCATAATTTGACCAACAAAAAACATAATCTGACATACATGAAAAGATAAGAGTGCTTAGAACTGAATCACAGATTTCTAGAACCAGTAGTTCATGAATTTCTCCAACGAGTAGAATGCAGGTTCAGTGAGTAAGATTTTTAAAGATTTCCGGAAGGTTACAAGACTGGGTGATGTGTTCGGGAAGTTTATTGAACATTTACGAGTCATTACAGATGGGTGTGTTCTTGGTTCTTGCTGATAGATGACTTGGGGTCACAAACTTATTTCTTCATCTGTAACAATTCTAAAGTTGGACCTCTAACACCATATTTTCCATTTTTTTCTCATTTTTTTATTTTTTTTTTCAGGTTTCGATAATAGTTTCCTGTGATTGACACAATCGAGAGCTTTACTCGAATCCATGCAAGATACAATCGCCTCTTTCGAATCATTCAATGCCTCCGTTAGAAACTCAACTACCCTCATTGGAGCAGTGGTTATAGACAGACTTTTGGAAACTCAGCAACGAATTTTGTTCCAAAAATGAAACCAATCTCCTCTTGATAAGGGACTCAAATAACTGCGATAAATTTGGTGGCATCGATATTGGATGGTAATTTCCAAGTAAATTTTGGTCACCGTTTTATGTAAGGGTATGATTCTTGCAACCTTTACTTCGCCGGGAAAGCATCCTTGTTCGAAGCACCCATTTACAAGAAATAATAATGGATCAGCCAGGCAGTCGATGACTTTTTTGAGAAACCTCACTGAGAATCCATATATATATATATATATATATCTCACGCTGGTTTCGTTTTCAATTAATAAATAGAACGTTTGACTTCTTCGGGTGTAGTTGCGAGTTAGAGTTTTTAATTTTCTGATTTTTCATGAAGTGATCACTTTTTTTCGAATTTCCTTCTTCTTTACCTATGGTCGCAAAATATGTGCTGAACTCCTGGTCTCACAACTCTGAGACTTTAGTTTTTGCATTTTTGACCCTGGAATCTATTATGTTCCATATTGCACAATATTTATCATTAGATTCATTAACGATTTTTGCATTTCTTCTTTTAAAGGTATTTCTTATTAAATATCTGAGTTCTTGTACAATTTTCATGCACATTTGTTTCGAACTTTCGTCACGCTTGATCGTAAATAGGTATGGGCTGCATCAACCTTGTTCTTGAGTATTTTTTTTCGGTATTTCCCAGTGAGTTTTCTTCGTTAATTTCGGACCTTAACTCGTTTTCTAAGAAAACATTTGTTGAACGCTTCTGTTATAATAACGTGAAAGTTGGTGTAAGTTCCTTCATCAGGCTCCAGTCAACCTTTTTCAAGTCGAGTTCTTTAATGGGCAAAATTCGTCAGGTGGCTATGGAGTTTTCAACATCTCAATTTTCTCTCAAGCTGGCTCGCAAGATGGCTATACCACCAGTAATATTCAACGAAATTCTATGAAACAACTTGATTGGATTTTTTTTACATATGGAGATAATGAAATGGAAAATGGTGATTACTAAGCAATAATTGGACATAGTTTTTCTCAAATATGACTTCCTGATTAAATCCTATATTTTTCCAGTCATTTCTTGGAAATTCGTTCACAAATTTCATTTCTAGAATATCTCCAGAAATATGATTCGAATGGGTTGAAATTTAGTTTATGGTTTATCAAATAACGTGTCGGAGGTTTGCGCCAACTTCATAAGTATCATTTGATTAGGAAATTAAGAAAATTCTAATTTTAAAGCCAAACTGACGATTTATTTCTAAATATATAACGTGTCCAAAAATTTCTCAACTACTCGTCTGGAACCTACACTGCATTCGCCGTGAAGTCCAGACCTGAAACCAAGTGACTTAACCTCCAAAATGTTCCTTATGGTACTGAATTCTGAAAAGGATTGTGAGAGTTGAGCTGTCAGGAGCAGTCTTTTCGAATTGCAAAATTAAGTATTTACTACCTTGATTCTGATAAAATTTCTAAAACAAAGTAGCGCATTATATACATCTGGATCAGCGAATCCTGTCCATGTATATTTAATAATCGAAATATAGCGCTCTAAAACTATTAATTTTTTCCTTATATTCTGCTATACATCCATTCTACGCTACAGAAATAAAACGAGAAAGCTGATGAATAATTCAATCACAATTTTACACTAAAGAATAGACGAGCGAGGGAGTTAATTTCAGAAATTAATCTCAAATATTACTGTATAAAACTCAAATATTTCTCAACTCACCAGCAGCTGAGTATTTTTAAAAGAACAATATTTCCTTAAGCCTTACTCAAGGTAATGAAAACTCGTGCTTTTCGTGTTTGAATAATTTTTCCTGAGAAATTATAACTGCCGAGATCTTACGTAAGCGAGAAGAATCGATTTTGGTCGAGGACTGTTTGAGTTTGCAGGTCACATTTTTTAATCTGGAGGAACAATTAGAGACTGCAAGTAATATCCGGTGAAAATTCACGATGAATAAGTCAGGAGAACAGAAAAGGTTTCAGTTTATGAAAGAATAGTTGTTTTTGAACCGAAAGAATATCTAAGAGAAAAGTTTAAATTTCCTTTATTTCAATATTGAATCATTTCATACTTATGCGCATGTAAATCCAATTTTATGTGTAGATTTTAGGTAATACATCAAGTTTTCAGGTTATAACCCCGAAGCTTTCGAGTAAGAAGAAACTGAAACAAATTCTCCACACAATTTCGTACTTGAGCACATCATTCTTCCAGTGATTTCTTCACATCAGTTCTTATTGTTTTTCAGGTATTTTCCAGGTTTTCACTCCCAGTATCTGGACAAACACTATTGAGAGTCTTGAAATACGAAATTATTGAAAAAAAGTTATTCTCCAAATTTTTTCGTTATTGCATGTGAAGGAGTCTGATAAAAACTCTGAACCATTACTGTTCACTTGGTTGACTGTTTGCTATACTCCGATATTGTTCATTAGCCAACTTCATTTCTAGGAAATTTCAGACCCCTTGAGAAGGTATGTAGATGTAGACTTCATTATTATATTCTAACAGCACCTAAGGCAGAGCACCTTCCATTTTCAACCTGATGCGACTTTTGTCAACTTTGAAAAAAGTCTCAAAAAACGTGAATAATGGAAAAAAAATCTGCAAACTTTCCCGCTTGTTTGATGAAGGGGTCAGATTAAGACTTAAAACATTTCAGTTCGTTTTGTTTATCGTTTGCATTGTTCCAATACTGTTCATTAGGCATTTTTTTAGAGAAACTTTCCTTCACAAATATTATGACCCATGCAGGTGTATTTTCTATAAATAACAATTTTCATTCATTTTTTCATAGTTCTCTTCCATTCTCTTCCATTTTCAACCTGATGCGACTTTTGTCAACTTTGAAAAAAGTCTCAAAAAACGTGAATAATGGAAAAAAAACCTGCAAACTTTCCCGCTTGTTTGATGAAGGGGTCAGATTAAGACTTGAAACATTTCAGTTCATTTTATTTATCGTTTGCATTGTTCCAATACTGTTCATTAAGCAATTTTTTTAGAGAAACTTTCCTTTTCAAATATGACACATGCAGGTGCATTTTCTATAAATAACAATTTTCATTCATTTTTTCATAGTTCTCTTTCAGAAAATGAGGGTGACAACTCAGAAATCACCTGAAGAATAAAACAAAATTATGTCTGCATTTTTCCGAAAATCGAGAGCAGATTTTGCCCGTATATTCCATATTCCATCTTCAAAAAAAAGAAACGTCTGTGGAACTTGTGTATTGTAGTTGGAAAGATTTACCCATCATCAGCACGATTCACTGTGTTGGATACCGAAAGAGATCTAGGAAGTTAAGCCCTGTAAGACGGAAATGCACATGTATGAACCTAGTAGGCATCGCGACAAGTTCTCTTGATCGAAGCAGGAACCACAACTATTTTTGCAGTTACAGAATATTTCGTAAAGCAATTCGTTTAAGGCTGGCGGACTCATTTTCATAACAGGTTCCAGGAATTCATCATGCATTATCCAACCCCAAGTTGGGGTTCCAAATCATGCACCAACCATCTCTGAACTTGATAGTATACACGGTTGAAATGTTGGTGAGCTACTGCACTCGTTGGTGGAAGACTTGATAACTGCACAGGTTCATTCAATTTTGTTAACTTGATGAACTGTGCATAGCGAAGACGATTGTTACAGTCCTCAGATTTTTGAGCATTATAGATTTTCAACAATGTTCACAAATAACGATTGAACTGGGCAGGAAGTTTGGAATTTGGATCAAACTGCTATAGCATTTAAAGATAAAACTGCCCAGTTCAATCTACAGGTAGAACTTGAGACCAGTTCAAGAGCACCAAAATAAAAGTTCTAACACATTTTTAGCCGACCATCTCTCGAGATTCTTGCCTTCTTCTGTATAATTTGACTGGACTAATACTATGTTGAGACATTCGAATTTTTTCGAGAAAATCGAGGAGATAGGAAGCCGAGCAAAAAATATGACGAAATTCCGTGAAAATATCCACTGCACAAGTCAGTTTAAATGGAGCACAAATTTGTCAAAGAATTTTCTGGAAAAGAAGTATCTGGGCTAAATTTTGCCACAATTTCTAATTTCCTGAAATATCAAAGGCAATTTGAACGACTCAGATTTATGTTTGAACATAATTCAATCTGTTTCAACCGAACAAAACCAAAAATATATAAAATTTCGTGTTCGGTATCGTTGTTGTTTCAAGAGTAGTATATTGATCGAAGCATGATGAAAATTTGTTACTAGTTGAGATAATTCACAGTTTTGTGCACAATTTCATTATGATCAGGCCTGCCCAACAATTTGAAAAAGTATTTCGAGTACTGGCATTCAACTCGATCCAAACTGCTTTTTCAGAAAAATTGGCAAATTCAATTATGAATGGAATCATTGGGTGTATTTTGACCATTCAAGAAATCGATCTTCGTTATTAAGCCCCAAACTGACTCGGAAAGTATTGTGTTGAAGGTCGTGAACAACCAAAACAATTCTCCCTAAATGAAGGACTCTAATCTCAGGATCAGGTTGACGTAGTTTACACTGACCTAAAAAAAGCATTCGATAAAATAAATCACTCTGTATTATTGCGTCGGCTTGCTGAGGTGAGACTCTGTGGTGATTTGTTGAGATGGGTTGAATCCTACATTTCAAGGATCACAATTTGTATGTGTTGATGGGCAGAAATCGAGACAGTTTTACAGTACTTTTGGGGTGCCTCAGGGCTCTCATCTGGGACCCTTGTTATTTATAATTTATTTGAACAATATATTTTTATGTTTCCATTATGCTCGGTTTTTGTTATATGCGGATGATCTCAAGATATTTCTCAATATAAGGTGTTTAGACGATTGTATTCAGCTGCAGAAAGACCTTGATAGGTTATCAGAGTATTGTAGGGAAAACCATTTGTTTTTGAATTTGAATAAGTGTGTGTCAATAACATTCACGAGAAAAACTAACATAATTAATAATTCATATTCGGTAGATCGAGTGCAGCTGCAGAAGGTCAACAGTATTTGTGATTTGGGTGTGATTTTCGATTCCAGGCTAAATTTCATAGAGCATATTGATAACGTAATCTCAACTTCCAATAAGATGATTGGATTCACACTACGTTATGAAAGATCATTCAGAAGTAGTAAAGCACTCCTGACGTTATATTTCTCTTTCGTTTTCAGTAAATTGAATTTTGCATCGCCCATTTGGAATCCCTATTATAGGTGTCATGTAGAACGCATAGAAGCCATACAGCACAAGTTCCTAAGATACTTGTCCTACCGAAACAATTTTGAAATAATCAATCATGATTACTCGGGGGCTCCAGGTAGATTTAATTTGCTCAGCCTTGATATGCGCAGGAAAATGAACGACATGTGTATATTATATAAGATCTTAAATGACGTCCTCTCGGTTCCTTCAATACTTCGATCTGTGTCTTACAAGATCCCTGAGAAAAGATTAAGATCAAGAGAGATGTTTGCTGTGCCGTTCCGTAGGTTGAATGTTACTAAAAACTCTCCAATTTGCCGGATTTTGACAACATTCAATACAGAATTTTCTGATGTTGATATTTTCACTATATCCCTCGCTCAATTCAGGAGATATTTGAGGGGGAGATTTCTCACTTAATATCTAATTCATGTATATTTTCCACTCCTTTTGTTTGTTTTACTTGATACTCTTGGTTAAGGTTTTGTTTTTCTGTTTGGTTACTGTTAATATTAATTTTTATGGTTGTATGATACCCTCAATTTCATTGAAATATGTGAGTACTGTGTTGGGTTGGAATACCTTTTAGTATTCCTAATCTCTAATAAATAAAAACAATAAATAAATTCTTGTACCTGGTTTTTATCTTCCATCAACTACTGTTCAAGCCAAGTGAACGCGTATCGAAAAATAAATTTCTCGAATTTTCAAACTCATAATTGGTGTTTTGTTATTGAGATGTGAACCCTTTCACATAGGAGAACTCCCAGAGTTCTTCGTCTTCTTTCAACACATTATCTGTCAGCTGTGTTGATTTTTCGTCTTTTTCCTTCGTTTCCACCCGTGAAGAAAAATATTATGTCACATGTTTGTTGCCATCTAATTCAGTATGAGATTAGATTGATTCGAAATCGCATCCTTCTGCTTCCCAAATAAACAAACGGTCAATTCAAAGTACATTCAGTGAATTCTGAATATTATTACATTTCAAGATTCCGGTTTGAAACGGATTTAATCAGAAAATCGTGTTTTGTTTCCAATATTTTCGAATTCAACATCGAAAATAAATTCGATAATATAGTGTCGATTTAAGTCATTGTTACCAGTGGCGTGACTTTTAAAGCATAAGTGTTATCCATCTATTAGCAACCCTGACTCCAAGGATACTCCATTTCCATGTTCGTTTGTCGAGATCGATCACTCTGTTCATGGAATAGTGGAGACACCATCAAGATCCATCTGAGTTGCTGATAAAGGTAAGAACTTTTATTGCTTTTGGGGACACTTATCCTAGCATTAGTGTTGGGAATAAATGAATTAAATAAATTCATCCATACAGTCCATTCGCTAGTTTTTTTTCATTTTATGATATTTCAAATAGTTTCTATTTCATAATCGAACAGCACTTCAGTTTTTTGAAAAGCTGAAATTTTATCCATCAACTACAAACAACCTTGTTTGTTTCAATTCGCCTGATGCATTCTGGAAATACACCTCTAGCGCTTAGTCGTAATCTCCAGAAACAATCCAAACCCATTCCCTGCCATATCCGGCATCGTTTATCCCATAAATCACCAGCGATAACCCTTCTATTTTCTGGAAGAGCTTATGAAGTTAACGTCATAGCTCACCTGTGCATTATGTCGCTTGCGCTCCTTCAGGAGCGATAAACCGGAAGAATGTCTCAGATTCTGCACCCGGTTTTATTCGGTCGGTATATCGCCAAACCCATCAATCCCGAATTTTATTAGTTTTCGATAAAATGTCGGGAAAAATGGGTTCGCAGTTATTGCTGCCATCGATTTTTTTTAATTCAGATGGTTTCGGCTCGCGATAAAATTTTCAGTTTTATTACAACATCCGTTTTTACGAGAGACTGCAACGAGGACACAATAAACCTCGAGATTTTCTGAGTTGGGTGACGCTGATGAAAGACCTTATCTTTTATTTCCTCACTAAAAGTGTCCTTAGGCTAGTTCAGATTGAGTTCATAGAAAGTGTACTTAGGCTTCACATTGCACCTGCAAAGAAAAACAGCCACTAAAATCTGTCTCCAATTTCGAAGTTGATTTCCTCAGGAATTACTCATTAGATTTTGATAGCGAAATTTTCAGGATAGGGTGGGAGCCTGAATATCTCGGTTGATTGAAAAAAACAGGTAAAATTTAGTCGTTAATTCGGTATTTTGAGATAATGTTCTTGAAATCACAAGCAATACTGAGGTAATCAGATTGAACCTATGAAATTAGTTGTGGAACACTAACACACAACATACTGAAAAATTTCGTTGGGATCATATTGGTAAAAAGTTCGGAAAAAAAAGTTTTGGGGAATTTTTCATATTGTTCTTGAAAACAGTTTTTTTTTGACAACTTTTCATCGGTTCAATTGAACGAAATAGAATTCCACCAAATTTTAGTTCGGTCTGATATTCATTCCCTGAAATATTGGAAACAAAAAAACAATGTCGAATTTCGTGGATATTTCAAACTTGAAAAAACTTTCTCACCATCTTGAGAACGAGGGCTTACAGAATTAAGTTTTATTGATGGTTGTGGACAAGCTTTGCATAGCTTTGTGCAGAATGAGGTGCGTATAGGTACAAAATTGAAAAAATGTTTTTTCGGAAAATTCCAAATTTTTTTAGAGAAAAAATGTTTTTTCGAAAACTATTCATCAACTTACAAAGAAGGTTGGCACAGTCCTCGATGTCACTATTCAACAACAATGTTTCGAATTGCACTTTGACTGATATTTATTTTCGAGGATATTGGTAATAAAACATATCAACTTTCGCGGTTATTTTCTTGATAGCATTGTTATTATTGCGCAAACCTGTTATAATCTTTTATTAAAAATTTTATTAAATTAAAACTTCGTTTTAAAACATTTTATGTTTTGAAATATTCTAATTATGTTATTCACACGAAGTTGTGCTTGAACGCTCATGCTGTAATTTTCAATGAAGTACTGGATTTCAATTCGATCTAATATTCCGAAATGAAGAAGGAAAGAAGCGTCGAATGTGTATTTCTGCAGAATACTTGAGTGGAATTCACCCATTCGCGAATTCAGCTTTCGTAATCAAATATCAAACCTGCTTTGCCATTATCAAGTTTTTGAGTACATCACTTCAGTAGTTACTTCGTTTATGAACGATGCTTTAGGGTGGTCCAAACAATTAATTACGGAAGAAATGACTTGGGGAGTAAAACTATATATCAATAGAGAAGGTTTAGGGCTTGATTGAGAATATCAAGCTAGTGAATGGGTAAAATCCGTCAATGATTCGTAGAAACACCCATTCAAATTCTTATTTTCACTATATTTCTGAATTCAATTATTATTTTCACTAATTTCTGAATCAAACTGATTGGACCGAATTCAAATATTCGATTGAAAAGTGATAGCTTGAACGGTTATGCAGAGTTTCATGATAACCATATAAAAGGGAAATTGCCAAATTTGTCCATCAGGAAGTAAAGCTGCGTATAGCGAGGTTAATACATGCATGAGTGACCGGTTTGGTAACGAATTCGAACAAACCTTCATCAGCACTATAATGAAATTTTTCTTCAAAGTGGTATTTCAAAATGCTAGCTCCCCACACAACAAATTTGCAGGATAATCAGTTTCAGTACATCGTTGATAAAATTGATCATAGTGCACTCCTGATTCTGAGCTATTCTGTTTGTGTCCAACAAAATCAACTCTCGCATTATTTTCCAGGTGTTTTTCAGGTTTTCACCCTAAGTTTCTGAAAGAGAACTATTGAAGAAGCCTTGGAATACTTGGAAGTTCACTTCGTTGATCTTCTTCAATTGTTCGATATTGTTCATCAGAAAACATTCTTTTTAGTAACTGCCCTTGACAAATATTCTAATGTCGTGAATCGCAGGAAAGTTTTCTATAAATAACATAATCACAAGAACGAATATCCGTCGATAAATCAAAAAATATTCCCCTTTGATCAGAGCTAATCATCCAATCAACCAAAACACCTACACCGAAGAAGCGGATCCAAGGAGAATGACTACAGCTGTTTCACAATTGTTATTGATCGTCAGGTCAACTTAACTTGGATGAACCGCAGAGAGTTCTCTCGATACTTGTTACCTTTCAGAAGGACCGCTGCAGTATACAACATACAGCGCGCCATCTGCCAGGAGCATCTTGCGAGTCTCACCTTCGAGTGCAGAATACTTTGATCGATGTGTATGACGTTCACCCTTTTGTCGTATCAGATCACTGTATCTGCGATATTGCATATTTACAAAAAACCGTCACGACATTGGGAACACTCGGTTCATGTGGATTCATAGTTTCTAAAAATAATAATTTTTATTTATTGTCGTTCACTTTCATTTCAGATGTTGGAACTGAAAACCTACGAAAAACCTGAAAATAATGTAGAATATTTCCCAAAATAGCCTATAATCGATTCAATCAATGCCCTCATACGGAAAAACTACCATAGCTTTAACTCGAATCATTCTGAAGTTCTAAAAGTTCACTCCAAATCCCTTACTCGGCGTGTGATATCAATCCACCCTCGGCCAAATCAGGAAACGAGATTAGAACAATCTACTGAAAGCTGCCCAAGGGTCTCATTCCTACATTATATGTATATTCGCAAAATTGTTTCATTTGCCCCAGTTGTATGGAAATTAATTGATAATGGGCTCTGCAGCGATGCACCAGCGACCTGGCTACAGGGCGACCTAGCCCCAAGGCTGCTTTTGTCGAACATACCTAGGACCATGCGGATCTTTGTTCGATGCTGAAGCCACTGCAATTCGATATCATGTGGCCTTAGGCAGGATTTTGTGGAAACAGGGAGGAACTCTATCAAATCTACTATTGTAATTAGAACGTTTCTAAATGGAATTGGAATGGAAACATGACTTTAAAACATATTTTGAAAGGATTTTGATTCACTTTGTAGGTTTTTTCTGTGTTTCGCTCCCAACACCTGAAACAAAACTATTAAAAATTAAATAAAATTGCTTTTTTTATGGAAATCGCCCTTACGAATGGCAGGATTGAACTTATGGTCAAGGGCAGTTTCTATGAAAAAAGGTTTCCTAATGAACAATACCGGAACATTACAAACGATAAACAAAGTGAACTATGATGTGACAGAGTACAATTCTGACTCTTTCATCAGAAAAACGGGAAAATTTGCAAAATTATTATTTTTTGATTTTAATTTATGTGACTCCAGTCAAATTGACAAAAAATCAAAAGATAACAATTCTGGAAATTTTCTCATTCATCTGATCGAAGAGTCAGGTTTGTACTATGAAATGTCACAGTTCGCTTTGTTCATAGTTTGTATTATTCCAGAATTTTTAATTAGGCAACCTGTTTTTCAGGAACTTCCCCTGAAAAAAAGTTCAATCCTGCAATCCGCAAGGCATTCTCCATAAAAAAAACAATTTTCAATTAATTCTCAGTAGTTCTGTTTCAGATATTGGGAGCGGAAACCCAAAAAATAACTACGAAGTTGAGGTAAAAGGTTTGTAATTTAGTATTCATTGATTCATTATCGATAAAATTCTTCAAATTGGATATTAAATTCAATCCTTGACATGCCACTCTGTAAAAACTTTAATTTTGTTGTTAAAGACGTAGTTCGTTCATATAAAAGTATATCTTCAAATATCCATATCAAAAGATGTCAAGTTGAGGTATCATAAAAAAAAATCAGTATAACATAATAACTGTCTTGAGTTGAACTTAAAATTATATTCTATGCAGTACATGCATATTCTGAATGAAATGTGAATTGAGATGAGTTGAATCTGAAAAAGAAAAGTTCTGATAGAATTCCGACGTTTCTGGCTAAGCCATACTATCAAATGGGCTACAGAATATATTGTTTCGGAGTATTTTGGAAAATCCCAGATGTGAAAACATAACATAAGATATTGACTCGTCACCATTTCGAAAAATCAAGCCCATATCAATTTCTTGATGACTTTTTTGTGCTAGAGAAAGTCCTATTATAGCTATAATCAATTATGTCCGGCAGTCCGTCCGTTTCAAAAATTTGAGAACGAAGAGCTTGCAACTTGAAACTTTCAGACTATGTTGCGTGTCAAAATAAGATTTTATGATGAGCCAGATAAGCCGAACGTTCTCACAGGAAATTATTGTGGTTATATCTTCCTTATCTCAGGAATTAGTTATGCAATCAGGTTGAAACTTGATTATCGGTTTTGGAATATAAACGCAAAGCTTTCTACAAAAGTTTTCCATTTTTCATTCACAATTTTTCAAATTTTGGTTGAATTTTTTTTCTTTGGAAAAAATTCGGCCAAAACCTTGAAGTCAATATTGAATAATAGTGTACCAAATTTAAGTTCGATTCGATTTTCAGTTTAGGAGATATAAGGAACAAAACGTTAAGTTTCAAGGTTCGATATTATTTCCGAACTGAAATTTTTCGTTAATGGGCAACTGAAGCTGGGTTAGGTGGGGTCTATACTTAAATGAGTGGCCGCTATGACAACAACAACATGCACGCAAAAGATTCAGACTTCCCGTAAGAATTTTGTAGAGTTTTTCAGAGCAGGCATTTGAGCGCTAAGTAGATTTTATGATCGACTATAGACAGTATACAGAAAAATCATTATAATGAAATATTCTGGAAAAGTACTGGTTGCCAAGGTAGTATTTTTCGGGTAGTTCAGGAAATAATGACTATAATGACGAGATAACTACGAGATTGAGATATTTTCGTCAATGTTTCCCAAAATAAATTATTATTATAAGGTTAAGCTGACGTGATCTCAACGTTAGTGCCAAATTTCATCGACATGTGATAGGTGGCTGCGGAAGAAGCTTCATTTTTCAAATTTTCGATAACATTTTTTCGAAAAATACAGAACTGAGAACAGATGCACGTCAGTAATCTACAATCAACTACTGAGTTCAAATTCTAGCCCATTATAGTTCCCAGGATATTGAGGTGGGCTCTCATACTGAAAGTTTCAAGTCGCTAGTTTAATTCATTCTAATGTTGTCGTGCCAACGGCCTGACATAATCAAATTCGACATCAGATTCCCTATCGGTTCAGACAAGTGGTTAAGATCAGTTTCGGAAAGAACGAAATGAAAGCCATTTGGGCAGGAAGATTTTCTTAGATTATGCAATAAAAAAAAATGGTGTAACTGAATGGAGCGATTTCCTCATGTCCAAAACTGATGAAATCACGATATTTCTGTGTTATATTGCAAGAATTGTCAACAGAATGTCATTTCCCAATGTTGTCAGGTGTTGCTTCTGCAACGTGGGAGTCTGCATTCATTTGGTTCCCAGGAATATGCCCGAAATTCAATATTTTTGGTTTGAATCAATTGACACCGGCTTTAAGAGCATTTTATCTCAACCCAACAATGAAGTATAATTTTGCATGACAGAAAACACTCAGATAAAATTCAAGCTCTTAGCATTCCAGGAATCGGAGCTTGATGGGTGATACACTTCGGTTATTCGAAGAATTCAGACACCACTTGTGACAGCTTATAGAATTTATCATCCTAGACCATTTAGGGAAATTTCCTTCACACATTTGTGCTCTCTCTTTCACACCAGTCAATCCGATTTATATTCTCCCTCTACAATGTGAAGAAGGGGATTTTCTTAATTTGGGTTTAGTTAGTTTTTAGACACTCTTCATTTGACCGTTGTATAGTAAAACAACAATTCGCTCTTGAAATTGCAAACAAGACTGATACGTTAATTTTTGTATTGTAAAAATCGTAGCTTGTTATTTGAAAGTCACTTCGACCTTGCTATTGTGAGATATAGAAGGAAGATTCTATTGTATAAATTGTATACCACTTCGGTCTTGTTATCTTATACAGATACAAGAAAATACATTTTTGTTACTTGTTAAAAGTGCGTTTTTAATACACCTCAACACCATTTTCGGCCCATCAGTGTAACGATATTGAACAACTGGTCAATAAGTTCTTCAATTATCTGCTTATTTCAGAACATTTCTGATAAGATCAGAAAATATTCGTCGGTCATGTCTTCATTTTGATAACGACAGGATTAATCAAGTGCGATTAATTCGTCCACACGTGGTCTCTACTATTGAAACCCCCAAAACACCTGAATAAACCAATTTAGGTCAAAAATCAAGTATTTTTTACATATTCCTTTATATGAGAAGATCTATACTAGCGCATTCGCCATTTTGCAAAATTTGATAGCAAACTGATATCGTACTTTTCACTGGTTTCTCACCTTACCATCACAAACAAAACTTTCATAAGCGGAAACGCAGTGCATCAACTGACAGTAAGCCAAGGTCGATAAAAGATAACACGAGCAGAACCTTCCACAGCGACCCGTGACACCTTTTTAGCCACCCATCTTGTCCATTAATTTTCATTTAAAAATTATCCTCCTTATGGCACTCATTCCACGTATCAAAATAGGACCTATTCCACTAAAACTAAAAACCGAACTAGAAACGAAGAATGCTCATGTTAACGCAATTTTTGATACTTCATGCAAAGCTTTCTTCCAAAGCATTCAGGAACTTTTGCCACCAGCACGGATATCACCAGCCATATTAATTCCGGAAATGCCTCCCCGAATCTCGCCTCATTCTAATATCCGATCCTAATGAACAAACACACCGAAATCAATATCCAATATTCAGCCGTATCTTGGTGCAATAACCCACAAACTGCTGAATACGGATCCAATATAATCCAGGACCTGATGGAAATCAATCGACTGCAGTCACTCATGTGAAGAATCATCATCTATATTAGCCTTATAATTAGTTCTGAATGTCAGAATTGATATGTTGCGACAAAGGAAATTAGAGTATGTCGCTCGTCTTAAATTTGGATCAATACAGGCGGTTTATTGGAGATCAAAGGTGGGTGTCGATAGGGATGTCACAGACGTAGGAAAGTAGCTTAATCAGGTTGTTAGACAGAGCGGGTGTTCATTGAAGCCCTTTCAATTACAGTATTTGCTATACAGCACGATAGCTGGTAGTGGAATTTCAGTCAGAAGACAGGGAAGTCAGAAGCAGGTTTTGCTTTGTGTTGTGACGAAGAAAATTTGTGTGGAAAGTATCTGGAAATAACCAATTTTGATCGGAGTTCAATTTCAACCCCCCTCTACCTCTACTCTATCTAACACGAAGCTTGAGTTCTTCATAGAGAAAATAATGTAAGTAGTCACTGTAACGAGATATCTCGTTGGAGAAAAATCTCAAAATATGATAATTCGTGCAACGTGCACGAACCCTTTTCCTACACGCCAGATTCATATTCCATCTCCATCCCAGAGCGCCACATAATTGTTTATCATCCCGCAACCAATTTTCCCCTCGGATTCCTCAAAGTTACGTCCCTGGCAACCCCAGCCGCCTCCGAAACCAAACAAACATCGTTCCGGAAACGCCTGAAGAAGCCTAAGGCACATCCGTCACGCCTAGACGGCGACCGAGTGTCGAATAAACTGTAATAGGAGTTCACTTAACGACTTCTATTTCATTGAATACGTGTGTAGAATTCTGCCTCGACATTCGAGTTCTCGGATCCAGTGCTCCTCCGGAATCGTTTCCATTGTCTCGTCGCTTGCTCTTCTTCATCTTCCCGTTGTTTGGGCGTGTTTTATTTTTCAGCGTGAAGGCTTACGGTTTTTTATTTAGTTGACTGGGATGTTTGGAATTTGCCACTTTTATACGCACTGTTGTTGATACGGAAAAGAAGCGAACCGAAACGAAAGTCGACGAATTTTTGTCTTGAATTATTCAAGATGACATTACATCGATATGTTAAATTCATCTTGAATTCTCGTAGATTTTCGTTAACTTTCGGTTCGCATTCGTAGGAGTATGTACTTAGCTTGTGCTCGGATTGGCAGAGCATCTTTTCGACCAGAATGAAATTCAATCGAATCTTGTCGGATGTTTTATTGATACAGTATGACATTGAATCGATTTAAATTCAGATTCAGTAACATTGGGCTCCTTGGACTCAATTTTTCTGTCAAAAATAACCATCCTTACTCCATTTTAATCCCAGAGTAGTGGATCCACCCTGGTACACTGGACGTATCTGTGTCTATTCCTGATTACTTTATTTTCCTCGGTGATATCACTACCACTATTGGCTATGAGGGTGTCTATATCTACTGTAGCAATGATATGAGCATAGGTTCTCCCCCTAGTACCATGTCTTTCAGTTACCCTGGCATTGACAAAATATTTCTTAAAATCTCTGATAATACTTTTACTGAATTGAACATAGGCTGTATCTTCTTATCAGAGGAAATTGTCTTTATTGGTGGTGATTTTAATTCACCTAATTTGCAGTTGCCGTTAATGGATGGGCGACTGTGCAATTTGTCATCGGGATCCTCCGTTGAAATGATGCGCATTACCAACTTCATTCAATTAGCTACTGAGCCCAGTAGATTTCGCAGTAATCAGAACCCATCTCTTCTCGATATCACTCTAGTCAACAACAAGGACCTAGAACAAAAACCCAACTCCTTGACCCCGTTCAGTAAGTCAGATCACGTCATCTTTGCATCTAAGATTCATCTTTCGTTGACTTCAACAAGTACCAATAACAAAATAAGGTTAAGTCGATAAACTTTAACCAACAACATACAGCTCTTGATATCGGTTGTAGAAAGATTATTTAAGATATTGGAAGTAAAAACCCAGAAGAAACCAAAATGTGATGCGGAATCCTCTCAAAATAAGCTCTAATCGATACAATAAATATCTTTGGTCATATATCAGGTGCCTTCAGGTCCCATCAGATATCTATTAGACTGTTACCAACCAGCAACTGAGCGAACTGAAGACTTGAATCAGGAGTCTCCATATCTCTGAATAGAAGTAAGTGAGCAACTTGCAGACTCCAGGTCTCAATATCTCTGAGTAGAGCACACTTTCCAATGTGATTGCTTATATAATACGTATCACTGTGCCCCTTTGCCTCAAATCCTCACTTATCCACCATGTCTTCTCCAATCAGAAACCAATTACAATAATTCTTAGATCGACATTCCATACCAAACAGCAATAAAGCCCCAAACGCACGTCACACCCCTAGCTGCCGCTAATTACCAACATCAATAAGGGCCTCGTGTATCATACGCTGGGTGCCGTTGACATCCATTGAACATTACATATTCATTATACCATGTAGACGGTAGGTTCAGGCATTGTGCCACCCGGAATATCTGTATATAGGGTAACGTTGAGAGTCTAAATTATAAAAGCGATTGATTTGGTTCGATGACTACATAACAGTCGATTTGTGGCTGGAATTGATGTATATGAGGAGGGTTGTTGCTGTAAAGGGGATACGGTGTTTCCAGGGGTTGCAGTAGGGAACGGTTAATCTTTGAGGTTAAAACATGATTAAGTGATGCTTTCTTTAGAAGACTGGATGTGAACTAATTATAAAATGTCGTTTCAATCTCCATAAGCGTATCTGTTTTGATTTCAAATTTTATGTTTTTTCTCTTTCCACTCCTTTTATTTTTGTATATACCTTGTCATGTGACGACTGATTTCATATTTCAACTGTCTTCAGTTAACGTTTTTTGTCATTTTGTGTATTTTTTCACATTTTTTTTATTTGAAACGCTTCGTGATGTGCCCAGTATTGCGCTATGAAATTGAATGACTTTTTACGCTTTTTTAGTAAGAAAGTATCACTATTATAGCATGCGATGATTCTGAACACAAGGACGAACATCTGTCCATAAATCAACAGATACTCTTCCTTGATCTGAGCTTAACATGCAATCAAATGAGCCTGTACACTGAAGAAGGGCATTAACAGAATTCCTTGAATAGCGCTTCCTCAGTGTAGAGGCTTAGTTAATTGGATGATTAGCTCAGACTAAGGTGGAGTATTTGTTGGTTTATCTACAGATATTTTTTTTGTGTAAATTTTAATTTATTATTACTGAAATTCTTTCATCTTTGTAACCTATTTTCTAGACAGAATATAACTTTATCATTGAATCTTCCTAGGCGAGGAGTATCTCTTGAAAAAGGAACATAAATCTTTCTCGGTCTCCTTGGGCACTGCCAAAGGGATTTCGAATTTTTTTACTGCTTTTCTATATGTAAAAAATAATTTGAAGATGCTCTTTTGTGCGTTATTCATTTTTTATATGCATCTCCCATCATTTCATTCTCAATGAAAATTAATTCCATAGTCAGTTCAAAACGAATACGTTGAAACATCTTCACATCTCCATCACGAAGCTTCTCCACATTTGCCGAATAGAAAATTCGTTCAATCCATGCGAGAACATTCAAAGAATTGCGAATGTCGCAGACAGATTATTCTATTCAACGACTGAAAGGCAGCAATCGAACCAAAAATCCCCCCCAAACGAAACGTAGTCACAACACTATAGAACCATCTCCACTCTCTCAAAACCTCAATTTCAATTACATCCCAAATCCGATCCGAAATCACCGAAAACCCCGACTGAATAAAAAAAGGCGGCCCACGAACGCACCCCTCCCGGACCCCTAGGAATGCAACAAATCGAATCGAAATCTCGACTCCCAGAAACCATCCGAAGCGAATAATCTAGACCCGACGAAAGCTATTACATTAAAGACTCGTCGTGATCGGCCGCGAGATCAGAGGATGCCCCCTGCCCCCTGCGGGGTCGTGGCCGCAAATATATGACTCCGTTCCAGGAAGGAAGACTCCGATTCGGATCTGGAACAGTTGCAACGGAATTGTAATGGCGTAGTGTAACGATTCAGTCGTTCCTGCAATCTGTTCTTGAAGCGGGGGAGCTAAAGGGGGGGCTAATAAATTAAATTCCCGTTGTACCGCACACATACAGACAGATCTGCTGGCTGCTGCGGACGTGATCTTCGCCCTTAATTGTTATTGTGGTGCCTCGTGCATCGTCGGCGGTTTTATGACGATTTCGCGGTGTCGGATTCCCGCAGGGGGGCTTCTGCAGTTCGTAATCGTTTCGACGGAAAAGTTAATTCAACTGTGACAAACTTTTATGGAGTAATATCTTTCAGGGTTCGTGTTGCAATTCGCTGATTCAAAATTAGTTTCGAGGGGATCGAGTCACCGGTGTGTTCGTAACTGATAAAATGTATGATGATATTCGAGTAAGGTTTTGTTATGAATAGATTTGAGTTAAAGGTTCATCCAAACATTCATGATAATTAGTTTTGCACCTGGTTAGTTCTACACTGAGCTGAAATTAGCATTTCGAAGAATTTCGAATAGTGAGGGATGTCTAATCAAGGGAAATGATTCATACATATAAATGCATGGAACTTTTTTTTCAAACAAAATAGAACTTACATAAGTACCTAGAGTCATCACTGAAAATCAAGCGCAATACTCTCTGCTGAGCAAAAAAGATTCTATTTACTTCAATGGAATTATCTCACAGTGAAATATTGTAAGAAATCTGCCTCTAAACCAAACAATAAAATAAATTGAGTAGACAAGAAAAATAATTTTGAAGCCAATATACTGCATAATAGGATGAATTTAATCACCAATGATGACTCCACCTAAGGTATTCGTCAATATTTTATTTGATTGGGCAGGAAACAAATTATTATAAAATAACACTTCCAAGCTGGTTGTTTGTAGAAAACACAAATAAATAGCCTTGAACAGGATTCACTTAAAAATAGTACGATGTATACAAAAATCATTAAATCATGAATAATTGTCTCTATAAATTCAACTAAATTTTGCTCATTGAATGAATGACCCAAATCCGAAAGTTTTCTTCATCGAATCCCAGTAATACCTTTGCCAGTTGCCTTTCGTAATATCCGCTTCTGCTGATGGAACACCAGTTTGTGTCAATCTAACTTCTGTATGGTCTGTATATATACAGGGTCTTTCACGAGGAACCTCACCCATATTTATACGGGAAACTACAGAACGTATTTTCATGAAATTCAGCACTTATAAGTATTTCACGATGCTGATGAAATCTAAAATATTTTCAAGGCATGAGCACCTCCGGTTTTTCGGGAAATGACGTCAACTCCCGTTTTTCAGATTAGAACACCACTTTTTTATTGCAGAAATAGATTCCTTAGAAAATTTCAATTTATTTTGATGTAACATTTTTCAGTTTTGGTTGGAAAATTCTCTCTGAGCGGGAAAATTCGAAAAAAAAATCGAAAATAGAGCTCCGCTGAAACAAGAATAACTTCGAGGTTTTTGGATGGAAAATTTTCATTTTTGGGATTTTTCAAGATGTAAGATTGATGTATCCACTTTAAAAATCGAAATCGCGATTCATGATACAGGGGGTGAAAAAATCGCTTTCAAAGTTAGGGATGACAAAATCGTGAAAAATCAATTTTTTCAAATTAGAACCCCATTTTTTTATGGCAGATATTGAATCTACGTTAAAAAATAATGTGAGTGTATGCATCAAACCCTTGCCCTAAAGTGGATATTTTCTGAGTTATTCACAAAAAACTGTTTTTCGTCTTGAATTTTCAGATATTTCTTTTCCCTTCACGCCAAAAAGATGACGATTTTTAAAGTGGATACATCAATCTTACATCTTGAAAAATCCCAAAAATGAAAATTTTCCATCCAAAAACCTCGAAGTTATTCTTGTTTCAGCGGAGCTCTATTTTCGATTTTTTTTTCGAATTTTCCCGCTCAGAGAGAATTTTCCAACCAAAACTGAAAAATGTTACATCAAAATAAATTGAAATTTTCTAAGGAATCTATTTCTGCAATAAAAAAGTGGTGTTCTAATTTGAAAAACGGAAGTTGACGTCATTTCCGGAAAAACCGGAGGTGCTCATGTCTTGAAAATATTTTAGATTTCATCAGCATCGTGAAATACTTATAAGTGCTGAATTTCATGAAAATACGTTCAGTAGTTTCCCGTATAAATATGGGTGAGGTTCCTCGTGAAAGACCTTGTATAAACTGCTCCACATGAGTTAGGGATATTGACTGAAATTCAAAAAAATATTGTAAAAATAAGATTCATTCATATTAATGTTTTCAAGTTGAAAATTAATTTTAGCCTATAGGTCTGCAGCATATACAGGGTGGTTAAGAAAAATCGAGTAAAATAACGAAATTTTATTACCAGAGAATTCAAGCATTTTAAGACTATCAATACAATGCATGGCCTCCACGGGCATCAATAATAGCTTGAAATCTTCTTTGCATACTACACACGAGGTTGTTGAACATTTTTAGAGGAATTTGGTTCCATAAACGGGGCAGAAGCTCTCTCAGATCATTTACGGATTCTGGGGTAGGTTGATGATTATCTAATCTACTTTGGAGCATATCCCATGCATATTCTATGCAATTCAAATCTGGTAAGTGCGGAGGTATTGGTAAATGTGGAATACCAAGCTCCTCGCGCGCATTCTCAACTATGGCTGCACGGTGCGGTCTAGCGTTATCGTCTAGAAATTGAAAAGTTTCACCAATAGCAGCGTGAAAATTTGGCACAACATTGTCAATGACATGCTCCCTATAATTTGAGGCGGTCATATTCCCAGGACAAATGTGTAGATCTGTGCGCCCGTTGAAACATATCCCGGCCCATACCATAACACTACCCCCTCGGAATGGATGGACTTCTTGGACATAGCGACGATTACGGGGTATGCGTGGGATTGTCCATACCCTTATTCTTCGAGGATCTGAAAATCGTCCATATCTGGATTCATCAGTGAAAAGGACACTACGCCATTGATCCTTCCAATTGATATGTTGCCTTGTCACGTGTTAATGGTACTCCTCTTAATGGACGTCTAGAACCTAGTTTCACCTCTCTCAAACGTCGTCTGATGGTTTCGATGGAAACTTGAAGAGTATTCCGTAGCATTCTACACGTAGATGTAGGGTTTCTTCTCGCCGAAACGGTGATGAAACGATCCTGAGCAGGTGTTGTTTTTCGTCGCCCACTAAGCCTTGGTCTTTAACACGGAACCTGTCTCCCTGAACCTATTCCAAAGTCGAGATATCACACTTTGGCTGACTTGGAGCCTTTCCGCTACAACAACCTGAGTTAGGCCACCCTGTAGCATTCCGATAGCCCTATTAGCCTCAGCGTTTGTTAATTTACCTCTTGGCATTTTCAGAAAACTCGTTTCAAATCGAAGCCGTTGACAAACTGACTTAATTTCAAAATAAGAACATTCATGAAGCATATGCAAAGAACCAAACTTCAGAAAAAAGGCGGCCAGATTGACGAAATGTCTCATACTGATTTTTATTGGATCGATTCAAGTTGTTATTGAGTTTTAAATGATATTTCAGCAATTTTCTCGAAGATTACATACTTTTAAAAACGATTGAATACGCTATCCCTCTCTTGTGGAGCAGTTTATATACCTAAAAATTTTATCCATTCATCCGATTTTATCGAAGTATCAGTATAGGTGATAGTCAAAGGATTATGCCAAATATTTTTGTTGCCAAAATAAATATTTTTAGTTTTCTGACATTCAGCAAAAGTGCATTTTTTCCGACACCAATCCATGAACTTTTGAATGAGGCTCTTTCAGGCATACTCAGGCAGTAATTGCAACAGAAAAATCACCAGCGAAAATAAGCACCAATAGGGATTTCAAGTATTCTGGTAAATCATAAATAGAAAGTATTAATAATAGTGGACCTAGGACAAGACAGAACCCTGGGGTACTCCAGACGTAATGTCTTACTTGCTATTGAAAACATTTTTAACTTTGACTCTCATGACCCTACCAGAAACGAAACTATACAACCAGTCGAGAATTACACCTCTAAACCCAAAATTATAAAATGTTTTCTTCGTGAACTTGAACGAAAGAATATCGAATGCACTAGAAAGGTCGAAAAATATGATCACTACAAATCAACTTTCGTCCAGCTCTTTATATACAAATTCAGTGAATTTGAATTTAGTGTGAGCAGTCACACATCCGGGGAACTACCTCATTCACACAGAAACCTAAATTCAGCTCTATTGAGCAAAACGCAAACTTTCTTCTTCCACAGAGCAAGTCAGCTAAAATGAGGGAAATATTCAATTAAAATTTGTGTTAAGCCGACGTCGTTCTTCCTGTGAAAACCGGAGCGAAAAAGTTCAACGAAACATCGAGGTGTTAAAAAGGAATTTGTCAACATCCAAAATAATAACAATCCGCCATCCAATTCACCAACTTCCGAACACTCGGATTTCTTTCGAATAAATTATTTTCCTTTTACGTCGCTCGCGGAACCCATTCAGCTTCCACAGGCGGAACGGCATCCCATTAATACCGACGCAGTCCAAATGCCACAATATCCACACGCAAAACCCGAGAAATCGGAAAAGAATACGCACCCTCCATACCAACATCCCTCCGAGCAGAATCCCTCGGATTCCGCACGTCGGAAAAAAAATAAAAGGAGCGAAAATAACCACCCCCGGAATTGTTATTACCCTGTCACTTTCCCCTTTCGGGGAGAACTGACTCCTCTTCCATTCCGGAATGGAAATTCGAGTGAGTCCAATACCTGTAATGTCCCGGAAATCGGGCCATCTGAACGACTGTCTGGATTTTCAGCGTTAGGGACTATCCGGTGTTATGGTCAGAGTTCTACGGGATTGCGGTATCAAGGGGCGTCATCGTGCGATTCTACGTCGGGAATTCGGCCGAACTTTGGGGAAATTGGAACGAAAACTGTTCAGGATGTCGTGTAATTCTGAGGGATTCGAAAATATTGGAGACCATTTCATTTACTATTTCGCTTTATTGATACTGATGGATTGATTGAAGCTAGTCCGTGATTCTATAATGTAGTTGTATCTACAATACGTTACTGCTTATACATGTAAGGATACTATTGGAATATCAGATGATCATCCAGAGCTGGAGTGGGAATATTGGACACATTCCGGAATGGACATTTAAGAGAGAGTGTCAAGGAAATCAGGCAATCTGAACGGCTATCTGGATTTTCAGCGATAAGAAATATTCGGTATTATGGCCAGGGTTCTAAGGGATTGCGGTATTGAGAAATGCGATTGTGGGATTCTACGTCGTGAATTCAACCTTATTTTCAAGAAATCAGGATACGAACTATTCAGGAAGTCGTGTAATTGCCAAAAGTTTGAAAACATTGGCGATCGGCGCATTCGCCATTTCGCTTTACCGAAGTGAAGAATTTCTGGGTTGATTGAAGCTTCTTCCTGATCATATTATATCTACAATTCGTTGCCACTTATACAGGGTGTTGCACCATTAACTGGACAAACATATAGCCATGTAGATAACATTGGGATGGTCATGTTTACCTTACGACATATATTCCGTTTTCGAAGCATAAGGCCCCGTACGCATAGGCAGGCGGCTTGCTTAGCACCTAGAGCCTAGCGAATCACCTACAGAGTGGCATAGTAAAACAAACGTTCTAAAACTTTCGCGACCTGCCGCACTGGTCGCTTGGCGCCTAGCAGCTAGGCAAAACCAAATATTCTTAGCTTTCCATTTTCTAGCCTTCCAAAGATTTCACTCGGAGTACTCAAAATTTTTTTATTTCAAAAACTTGTGCCAATGAGCCTCCAGAATGAGCAGGATATAAACATGAAGTTATCAAGAAAAAAATTCCTCAAAAAAACTTTGTTGGGAATCGAATTCCCTCCACATTCGGATATTAGGGTCGAATTCGAGTAGCTGCCGTTACTTGGGAACGGGCAATAATATGATCAGAATAAACTTAATTTATACTCTAGAGGTAACGTGACCCTGTTGTCCGATGTTGGAGCAAGTTCGATTCCCACCGAAGTTTTTTTGAGAAAATTTTTTTGTAGATAACTATATTTCTATCCAGGTCATTTTGGAAGCCAATTAGCACAATTTTCATCTCCGTAAGGCCACCAATTTTCAGAAAAAAATTATTTGAGTAATGAGGAAGAATCTTTGGAAGGTTACAAAAAAGAAACCAATAGATATCTTTTTATTCTGTGTCACACCAGTGTTCAGACTGAATGAGAGTTCACCTGTGAAAAGTTTCGAAAATTTCTGCTAAAATATTTTTTTCACTTCAGACAAGTAAAAAAAATGAGTTAAATTTAAGCAATTTTTTTCACTTTGAGAGTACTATAGATCTTGTAAATCTGGAGATCAACAAGGGATTAAGTGGGAAAAATTTTTTCCAGTTTTTGAGGAAGCTTTCCGGAATGGAAATTCGAGTGAGTCCAATATCTGAAATGTACCGGGAATTGGTTAATCTGAACGGCCGTCTGGATTTTCAGCGTTATAGACCATTCAGGGTTACGATCACGGTTGTATGGAATAGCGGTATTAAGGGTTATCATCGTAGAAATTGACGACGTGAATCCAACCTTATTTTTGGAAAATTGGAATGAAAAGTGTGAGTAATGTTTCGTAATTTCAAGGTTCTAAAAATATTTTCGGCCAGCGCATTCGCCATTTTGACCGGATGAATATGTTGGTAATAGAATTCAAGACGTAGGTGCCAGAGGTACACCAAAAAAATGATTACTATAAGAACTGGACATGTGCACAGAAGAAATAGCAGATTGTAGAATTTCGAGATCAATTAGCACCTCTTATGATTTGATATATTCGGCAGCCTTGAGCTGAATATTTGGAAGAATGTAGAACTTCAAAACGTGTTTCTTTTTGATATCATGATATCATCCAGGAGATCACTATCCTCCCTCGTTCCTCCAGTTCAGGAATACTTTGTAAATTCTATGATGATAATAATGACTAATGAGAAAAGTGTTATGCTTACCAAATGTGTTCTGAATGTTTGGAATAAAATCTCCAGAAGTCAAGTTCAAGTAGACATGAAATGTGAACTTCTTATCTTTTAACGCGCTTGTTATTTTGAACACATCACTCAAATATCTGTTATTTTCGAATTTGGCGCCAAAAATGTCTCGAATCGACTCAATGATGAAGAATCCGATGTCGAATTCAATTCTGCCTTGCCATTGACACAACAACTCCCGATCGAAATAAGCTTGACAGCTATAATGTCACATGATTATGACGTGACAGATTGAAAGTTGACAGATTGGAGGTGGTAAGCATGGAGCATTAAGATTGATTCTCACTATACGTTCCGTAACCTTCCAGTATCCCTCCCGTAAAATATTATAAGGTGTAAATGAATTAATGCACACTATACGTTCAGTACACGTTCCGTCTAAATGACATTTTTGCCGACTAAATTTTGACGTAAATCATGCGGAAGGGATACTGGAAGGTTACGGAACGTATAGTGAGAATCAACCTTTATAAATCTGGAGCTAAACCAGAGAAAACCTTGTTTCTGGTTGAACCCATTTGATATTTCCAGGTTTTCTTTCATAATATCAAGAATGACAGATGCGATTAGATAAAACTTTGTTATATGTAGAAGAATACTTCGTGCAAGATTTCGTGAGAATTGTTCATTCAGGAAGTGAGGAAACTCCGGAATTTCCCAAGTTTTTTCGATATTTTTTTTTTAGAAATTCTTATGAAATTCGGCACAGACCTCGGAGTCAATATTCAAAAATGGAGCACAAACTTGAATTACAATTTGATATGTAATTTAGAGGAAATTGGGAAAAATATATAAAACAACATATTCGAAAAAGCCGGTAAAAGCTCCTGATCTCACGTCAGGGCTTTTCTAAAATTTTATTTCATATCCCCCACGACATAAAATTCACAAATCGCAAAACAATGTTCATAAATCCCTCTATATCATCCCCGATAAATCCGAATATAAATCGACTCGATTTTTGAAATATCATCTAGTGGGTGTCACGTGTCATCGTTGATGTTTACGGGATAAATTTAACACATCAACGTGAAACATTCGAAACAGGTCAGGCTCTACTGAATGAGACGAAAAAATTGGAAAAATATCCACAAACTCCTAAATTTCAAGCGATGATCCCAAGAAGCGAACCATGTATGTTCGACTATTGGAAATCACATGACAGATCTGGATAATCAGAATACTGATAACGGAGCCAGATAATAAATAATAAAAATTTAAGAGTCCTCATGTATTTTCCTGAATAGAGAAAATAATTTCAGCAATGGCTCTATAGAAATGGACCCTATTTGGAAGAGAGAAGTAGAATTCATATCAAGTGAATCTGTGTATTGCTCTGGTATTATGAAAATGTAAATTTGACGGAAGTTTTGAAATATGGAATTGTTAAAGGAAATATACTGCATAATTTTTTTTATTCCCTGATGAAGGATTCAGATATGAACTCTGAAACGTTACTGTTCATTTCGATGATCGTAATCCGCAAGGGCGTTTTCCATAGATAATAATTGTTATTCAATTCTCGAATGTTCTTCCTCAGATAATGGGGGTGAAAACCCAGGAAAAATATGTCATATTTTCATAAATAGCCGACTACTTTGGCACCGAATTCGAACAAGCGCATTAAAGCTTCTGTACAGAATTTAAATCTCTTTTAGAATCTCAAGACACGAAAACATCTTCGAATCTTATATCGTCTATGAATTCACAAACAAAATGGTGGGTCTTATTTTCGCTTCATGGTGAGTTTCGATGGTTGTTGACTTAGGTTTGACGGTTGAACTGTCAAACATGACATTTCTATTCAGTAAAGTTCGAGAATCATCATCATCAAGTGATCATAGCCAAAACCAAGCTGTCAAATTGCAGAAATTTACTTTGAAAAAATGAAATCTATTCGAGAAGTTCATAAAGCACTTTGACTGTTTCACGGTTAACAGAATCGGCCTAATGAGCAAGCAATCCGTGCAGTTATAGATCGTTCTCGCAAGTCTCGCTTCGAAAAAATCAACAAGATAATGAAATGTGCTCTGAATATTGCTGAATAGCTGAACATCGGAGACATTTGGTACCAACAAAACGGTGCAACTTGCCATACTGCACGCTTAACCATTAATTTACTACAAAATCACTTCGGTGACAACTTCATTTCCAAGAGTGGCCCACTACATGGCCCCTTATAGTTATAGTTTGGTAAGAGGTTACATTCAACTGCGACTTAAAGTTCTATTGTACCCCCACGTCAGAGCTCTTTTCGCACTGCACTATCTACAGCTTGCCCTGTTCTCAGTCCTCCCCTGTATATTCCTGTCCGGGAGATTCCTTCAGCAGGCTTGCAATGGTGAGGCATTCTGTTATCAGGTTAACAGAAGGTTCCCCGCAGAATCTGCACTCGTCAGTTTCTGATAAGCCCATTCTCATCATTTGGAGGCCAATGAGGAGACGTAACATACTGAGATCCGAATAATTTTCGGACCATGCAATTTTAGTTCCGAAGAACCTTTTTGGAACGATCCATTCCTAGAAGATTCCTCCAAAGTGCTTCTCTTTCATTTTCCTCCTTCTGCAAAAATTCTTTCTTACAGGTGCATTTGCCTTTTCCACATAAAGGTTCTGGGCCAGTAGGTAGCTTTTTTGCTTCCTGTCTGGTCCTTTCATTCGAGCAACTTAACATCTCTTGATTACATTTCATGGGTTGTTGTAACATTGGTTCATGCCAACAAAGTAGCTTGAACTCTTGAATCCTTGGAAGCCAATATCCAAGCCACTAATGAAGCCTCACGGTCAGATTTATCGTAGTGAAGTAGTGAAAAATTGGACTGATCGAATGGGCTATTATTATTATTATTATTATTATTGTTGCTGATTTTCCTAGGTTCCGCTGCGGAACCCCTCAGAAGCTAATACTTGTGCGAGTTAGGAGACCAGGTGTGTTCTGTGTAGGCTGTTTTTTTAATTCCTTGCGCCACGTTAGGAATAGCACTGTTAATTGTTTACCAACCAGCAAATGGTTGGACGGTCCCCTGAAAACCGGAAAAATTCTTTCCCAGCCAAGGGCTTGAACCCCAGACCTTTCGATCATGAGGCTAGCGCTCTAACCACTGAGCTACCGCCGCATACATATGTACCTTGTGGCCGCGAAGAACATATGCCGGAAATCATATTGAAATAATGAATGACACGAATTTATCCACCAGATTATCATGATAAATTAATTTCGACAATATTTCTGTCTTTTGTATTATTATCTTGAGTTCCCAAGATCCCTACAAAAACCTCTGTTTCTGCGGATTTGGCCTCATTTTATTCATTCACCAAGACCACCCACAATGTGATTTAATTCCTGCACCCGATGATTCTCCCGAATACATTCAAGCCATGCACGGCATTCGAACGTACCCAGCATCAATTTCAACAATTTTTACCACCTTTACGTGATTCTTGAAGTCATAAACTTGGATACGTTCCTGGTTGAGGATAAAATTTCACGTCGTTTGCACACTGCAGCCGTCAATTGGCTAATCGATATGGCCATTTCAGGTCCGATGTTTAGGGATATCGCACTCTGGCAAATATTGGCGTTAACCGCCACGACCAATAACCATTAATTTGGTCCATTGAACCCGAATATTTCTCGTTGTTTACGCCACGATGCGGACAGAGGTGAGACCCGTATGGATCACTCCTGTCAATAACGTTAAGGGATGAAGTTTAGAGTGAGAATTTACGCCCTTTATATATAGCGGAATGATGCGCTGCGACAGGGTAGCGAATTATCGTTTTTTATGGGGCGATCGGGTTTTTTTTGAGTTTGTTACAGCATTTGAATTCGAGATAAGGGTGGAAATCGGTTTAGTTGTTTATATGGTATAGAACGGATAATAATTTGAGGAGATAAGATTTGTTTCCAATGGATATTTGCAAGGACACATCAGTTTTCCTGATTTGATTAGCCTCTACACCACAGAGGATCATCTGAAAAAATATTGGACTTTCATATGGTTTATTTCGGATAGTATCGGAGAAATGCAAAGATCTAGATAGATAGGGAAAAGATGAAAACTTTCATTTCTGTACAACATATTGCGAGAAAACGTAACGTCTTATCTTGAAAAAATTCTTTAATTCATCGAAAAATTTGGACCCTACTGAAAAATGGGGAAACATGGTTCAAAATACTCTTCAACTACGATTCCCTGCTACTTAATGATGGTATCTTTTCCAATTGGAAGATGAAGTCCTTTTGGATGTATATTTGATTTCTGATTCTTTCTTGTTTATTCAGAATTCTCGTCGCAAAATGACATTTTCTGGAAGGTTTCAAAATTTCGTATAATTCTTCGATCTCATATGACATGAGTTTATTTCGATAGGATATGTATTATTTGAGTTGTTGAAAGAAACACTGACAATTAACCATAACTGGCAGTCCAAACTGAACGTTATTGTCAATTCAATGAGGCAAATTGACATGATTTCAGATTGACAATTATGCGTTATGGCCGGTTTGAACTAGCATTCTTGATAATTGCCAGTTTGACATGACAATAAGCCAGAATTTTCAATTTAAACTGGCAATTAGAAATAATTGCGAGGTAAACCATACAATTATCTTCAATTTCCATTTCCAACTGGCAATTATTGATAATTGTCAGTTTGAACTCACAATCAGCCATAATTGTCAGTTTAAACAGGCATTAAGAGAATATTGCCAGTCAAACCTGACAATTATCCAAAATAGTCGATTCGCACTGGTGATTGTCCATGATTTCCACTTTCAATTGACAATTATTCATCAATTATCAGTTCAAACTCACAATTATACATAATTCTCAGTATGAATTGGGCAATTATTATATTTTTATTTTCACGTGCTTTCAGCGCTTTCTTGTGAACCTCTTAACTAAGTCATAGGTAAAAATATAATCGTCAAAACATATTGGATGGGTTAAGAATAAGTTCTTCTGTGATTTCGAATTGATCCGAACATCCGAAACTCCTGCACTCTCTACGAACTTTGCAGTATTATCTGGACTTGCATTGCATAAGTTGCATCTACAACATTCTTGAGAAATCATTCGAAAGGAAATTAAATTTTCATACTGTCACTTCACGCCGGTTTCTCAGTAAAATGCGGTGGTTCGGCAACTTCAGCTTTCAAGGACGCGGATATTGAATATAAGAGGTCGATTGTATTGGTTGAAGAGGATACTGCTATTTCATATATGAAGGATGACTTCGATACGAGAAGAACGATATGCAATAGAAGTCAGTGTGTGGAACTCTTCTGGAAAATTCAAACCGTCTTTCAATACAATTCTGGAAAAGACTTGTTTTCTTTTATTGATTCTTGTTAGTCACAACTATGAAAGAGGAAATACACATTTTCCCTGAAAAATTTCGAGATTATGATATGTTTCAGATATTTCCCCTTCATCAAGATTCTTTAATTCTATTTTGGACCAATTTCTTCGTATATAATTCCTACGACGATTTTCACTTTACTTATCGAGGAACTTCGCGAATTATTTCATTCTTCCAGTTGCTTGACTTTCCGAATATTCCAATTTAGTCTATGCTTATTTAAGTGATGGTTAGGTTTCTTTCTTTCAATTGATTAATTTTTCGAATATTCAAAATTTTGTCTATTCCTATATGAGTGATATATAAGTGGATAACGAACATTTCATTTCGGACAAATTTTTCGAATATGATTCCTAGCAATTTCACTATTTTCTTGAGCTTCATATCGAGGAAATTCGCTAATTGTTTCATTCTTTCAGTTGCCTGACTTCACGAATATTCAAGATTCGTCTATGCTTATATGAGTGATGTTGATTTTTCGAATAATCAAATTTTGTCTATTCCTATACAAGGTGGGTCTTCAAATTTTTCATTAATTTTAATTATAAGTTCTAATCAAAGAAAACACTTTTTTCATTCACAATTTTCCACATTTCCGGATCTAATTAAACGATACAGGCTGTTGAAATTAAAAAAAATCTTTCTTTTGTGTCTCTGATATGATTATTTTGAATGAAACTTTCATCCTACTTCGAACAGTTTCCTATTTAAAGACTCGTCGATTCATAAAACCATAAGAAGTTAGCATGAAGAATTCAGGCCAAGCTTATCTTATATCATTATCAGAATCTTTAATCTTTTTTGAATGCTTAATCTTTCCTTCTAATTTCTCCCCAAACGCACAGTTTTGAAGATATTCAAAGATGAATCTCATTAAAATTCCAGAAATAATCTTATTTTATGAACCCGCCTATGAGCTAGTGAAGGCCATAAATAAAGTTCCGTCCACGTTTATCCGGACCATAGAATGCACAGAAATATTTATCTAACTAATTTTACAATATTTTGTCTATGCTTTTTCGTGATGGGATCACAGATATGGATGGGATATCTTCAAGTCTATGGACCAGACTTTCCATATAGTTTAATTAAAGTGTTGAGGATAGTTCGTGCTCATTATGAGTTTTCAACGATAAAATTTCAATCAAGTGAATACTCACTGTTCAATGACCAAGCTTCAAAAGATGTAGTTACCTGAAAAAATAAAGATTATCAATGAAAAATCAATTAATTGATGCAAAATCATGCACCCATTCTGCTCGTAGCATAATGATTTCAATAAAATCCATTATTTTATCTACACTCATATGAACATTGTTCGATTGAAAATTCGAATGGGGTATTTTTGTTCGAAACACGAACGCATACAAACGCAAAACCATTGAAATATGGAATTTTCATCATAATGTGGCTGTGGTGCAAATCCTACAAAGAAAATTCATTATTCATTTAGATGAACTATGATTATTTGTTAGAAAAACTCAACTATAGATTAGGTTCATATTGACTTGAATTTGTTTGGCGCTTGTTCTGGGGAATAGCGCTTTATCAGTTCGACTGAGTGTTAATTATTTTCTGATTTTTTTCCGATTTCACTCACTCATGAAGGATCCGATATTTTTTAGTATATTGGGGAAGGAAATCTCAAATGTCATTGGTGTTTCTTCAGTATCCGTGATGCTTTAAAAAAATCAAAAATAGTGCGTTGGAAACGAAATTGAACAAGCGCTTTCAAAACTTTAAAATTTGAATAGGTATATCTATGGAGTCATTGGGTATATTCTACCCGTCCCTATTCAAAATTTAATTCTTCCAATATTTTCAAAAAAGACAGATCGGATCACATTGAAACCTAGAATTTGATTATGAAATGAGAGCTTGTAGGTTCATACGAAACTTCATGAGGACCATCTGGAGAAAAATTGCTAAATCACACGCAAAAAAGTATATAGCTTTCTCTCACATATCTATCAAGAGCCATGATGTACAAACTCATCCTGTAAACCATCCTTCGATATCTGTCGACTACAACTATTGCAATAGTTGTAGAAAGGTAATAGTTTCAATTTCTGATAATCCGATTGAACTCTCCGTATGTGATTTCGAATCACATTGAAATCTAGTATTTGACCATAAAATAAAATTTTGTAGGTTCATACGAAATTTCATGAGGACCATGTGAAGAAAAAATTGCTAAATCACCAGAAAAAGTATATAGCTTCCTCTCAGATATCTATAAAGAGCCACGATGTACAAACTCATTCTGTAAACCCTCCTTCGATATCTGTCGACTACAACTATTGCGATAGTTGTAGCAATGCAATTATTTCAATTTCTGATAATCCGATTGAACTCTCCGTACGTGATTTCAAATCACATTGAAATCTAGTATTTGATTATAAAATGAAAGCTTGTGAATCATACGAAATTTCATGAGGACCATGTGAAGAAAAAGTTGCGAAATCACACGCGAAAAAGTATATAGCTTTCTCTCACATATCTATAAAGAGCCACGATGTACAAACTCACCCTGTATACCCTCTTTCGATATCTGTCGACTACAACCATTGCAATAGTTGTCGAAATGCAATTATTTCAATTTCTGATAATCCGATTGAACTCTCCGTACGTGATTTCGAATCACATTGAAATCTAGTATTTGATCATAAAATAAAAGCTTGTTGGTTCATACGTAATTTCATGAGGACTACAACTATTGCAATAGTTGTAGAAATGCCATTATTTCAATTTCTGATAATCCGATTGAACTCTCCGTATGTGATTTCGAATCACATTGAAATCTAGTATTTGATCATAAAATAAAATCTCGTAGGTTCATACGAAATTTCATGAGGACCATATGAAGAAAAAATTGCTAAATCACACGCGAAAAAGTATATAGCTTCCTCTCAGATATCTATAAAGAGCCGCGATGTACAAACTCATTCTGTAAACCATCCTTCGATATATGTCGACTACAACTATTGCGATAGTTGTCGAAATGCAATTATTTCAAGTTCTGATAATCCGATTGAACCCTCCGTACGTGATTTCGAATCACATTTAAATCTAGTATTTGACCATAAAATAAAAGTTTGTAGGTTCATACGAAATTCCATGAGGACCATGTGAAGAAAAAATGCAATTATTTCAATTTCTGATAATCCGAACCCTCCGTACGTGATTTCGAATCACATTGACATCTAGTATTCGATTATAAAATGAAAGCTTGTAAATCATACGAAATTTCATGAGGACCATGTGAAGAAAAAGTTGCGAAATCACACGCGAAAAAGTATATAGCTTTCTCTCACATATCTATAAAGAGCCACGATGTACAAACTCACCCTGTAAACCCTCTTTCGATATCTTTCGACTACAACCATTGCAATAGTTGTCGAAATGCAATTATTTCAAGTTCTGATAATCCGATTGAACCCTCCGTACGTGATTTCGAATCACATTCAAATCTAGTATTTGACCATAAAATAAAAGCTTGTAGGTTCATACGAAATTCCATGAGGACCATGTGAAGAAAAAATGCTAAATCACACGCAAAAAAGTAAAAAGCGCTCTCTCACATATCTTTAAAGAGCCACGATGTAAAAACTCATCCTGTAAACCCACCTTCGATATCTGTCGACTATAACTATTGCAATAGTTGTAGAAATGCAATTATTCAATTTCTGATAATCCGATTGAACTCTCCGTACGTGATTTCGAATCACATTGAAATCTAGTATTTGATCATAAAATAAAAGCTTGTAGGTTCATACGAAATTCCATGAGGACCATGTGAAGAAAAATGCTAAATCACACGCAAAAAAGTAAAAAGCGCTCTCTCACATATCTTTAAAGAGCCACGATGTAAAAATTCATCCTGTAAACCCTCCTTCGATATCTGTCGACTATAACTATTGCAATAGTTGTAGAAATGCAATTATTCAATTTCTGATAATACGATTGAACTCTCCGTACGTGATTTCGAATCACATTCAAATCTAGTATTTGACCATAAAATAAAAGCTTGTAGGTTTATACCAAATTTCATGAGGACCACGTGAAGAAAAAATGCTAAATCACACGCAAAAAAGTAAAAAGCACTTTCTCACATATCTTTAAAGAGCCACGATGTAAAAACTCATCCTGTAAACCCTCCTTCGATATCTGTCGACTATAACTATTGCAATAGTTGTAGAAATGCAATTATTCAATTTCTGATAATCCGATTGAACTCTCCGTATGTGATTTCGAATTACATTGAAATCTAGTATTTGATCATAAAATAAAAACTTGTTGGTTCATATGAAATTTCATGAGGACCATGTGAAGAAAAAATTGCTAAATCACACGCGAAAAAGTATATAGCTTCCTCTCAGATATCTATAAAGAGCCACGATGTACAAACTCATTCTGTAAACCCTCCTTCGATATCTGTCGACTACAACTATTGCGATAGTTGTAGCAATGCAATTATTTCAATTTCTGATAATCCGATTGAACGTACGTGATTTCGAATTACATTGAAATCTAGTATTTGATTATAAAATGGAAGCTTGTAAATCTTACGAAATTTCATGAGGACCATGTGAAGAAAAAGTTGCGAAATAACACGCGAAACAGTATATAGCTTCCTCTCACATATCTATAAAGAGCCACGATATACAAACTCACCCTGTAAACCCTCTTCCGATATCTGTCGACTACAACCATTGCAATAGTTGTCGAAATGCAATTATTTCAAGTTCTGATAATCCGATTGAACTCTCCGTACGTGATTTCGAATCACATTGAAATCTAGTATTTGATCATAAAATAAAAGCTTGTAGGTTTATACGAAATTCCATGAGGACCATGTGAAGAAAAAATGCTAAATCACACGCAAAAAAGTAAAAAGCGCTTTCTCACATATCTTTAAAGAGCCACGATGTAAAAACTCATTCTGTAAACCCTCCTTCGATATCTGTCGACTATAACTATTGCAATAGTTGTAGAAATGCAATTATTCAATTTCTGATAATCCGATTGAACTCTCCGTATGTGATTTCGAATTACATTGAAATCTAGTTTTTGATAATAAAATAAAATCCTGTAGGTTCATACGAAATTTCATGAGGACCATGTGAAGAAAAAATTGCTAAATCACACGCGAAAAAGTATATAGCTTCCTCTCAGATATCTATAAAGAGCCACGATGTACAAACTTATTCTGTAAACCCTCCCTCGATATCTGTCGACTACAACTATTGCGATAGTTGTAGAAATGCAATTATTTCAATTTCTGATAATCCGATCGAACTCTCCGTACGTGATTTCGAATCACATTGAAATCTAGTATTTGATTATAAAATGAAAACTTGTAAATCATACGAAATTTCATGAGGACCATGTGAAGAAAAAGTTGCGAAATCACACGCGAAAAAGTATATAGCTTTCTCTCACATATCTATAAAGAGCCACGATGTACAAACTCACCCTGTAAACCCTCTTTCGATATCTGTCGACTACAACCATTGCAATAGTTGTCGAAATGCAATTATTTCAAGTACTGATAATCCGATTGAACTCTTCGTACGTTATTTCGAATCACATTGAAATCTAGTATTTGATTATAAAATGAAAACTTGTAAATCATACGCAATTCCATGGGGACCATGTGAAGAAAAAATGCTAAATCACACGCAAAAAAGTAAAAAGCGCTCTCTCACATATCTCTAAAGAGCCACGATGTAAAAACTCATCATGTAAACCCTCCTTCGATATCTGTCGACTATAACTATTGCAATAGTTGTAGAAATGCAATTATTCAATTTCTGATAATCCGATTGAACTCTCCGTACGCGATTTCAACCCAGACAGAAGGAACAGCCACTTCTGAAGTAACTTTCTGCCAACCGCACATCCCAAGCATTCATCAAGCATCTCAGCGAATTCGCCTTTCTATACCAACCCCCAACACCCTCCAAATTTCACCCTTACGGAGTCTACGAATACACACGCGGATAATCTATTGTTGGAGTTTGGCACAAAAGGCTTTTTACTGTAGGAAAAATCTAATTACGTATAGAGCGCTGAGTGCCATGCATATCGGATAGGAACAGAACCGTTTAGAGATGGTAAAGCTGTATCATTAAATATTTACGTTGCACTCCGAGCCTTATATGAGGACAAGAGGGGGTTATGAAGGGTGTGAATTCCTTGAAACTTGGAGTAGTTGAGCTGGATCGTTGCTTGGTTCTAGAGGTTTTTTTTTGGGGTTCTTTGGATAAATAATGATGCTTGTCGCAGTTTGTGGTCGATCCATTGTCTGCTTGTTTCTATAGGAGTTATAATGTGTTGCCATCCAAAGTAATAATTATTGATGCGGGATATTTTTAATAAGTTGCAGAGTAGGACTGCGGTGCTATTCCCGAGAACGTATCATGTGGAAACTTGTTATCAAGTTAAATTATGAAAGGATGGTATTTTTTGAGTTATTCGGGAAAAAACGATAATGAAGAAAATTTTCGAAATTAAAAGTTAAATCGAACTGACATTTAGTTCACTCTTGTGGAATATTAGCTCCAAAATATCTGCAGGATCCAATTGAAATTTGATGAATAGTTTCCTAATTAAATGTATTCTTCAAAAAATACTCAATTTTTCCAAAATTCTCTCAGCTTGTGATTCCAAAAAACTTCATCAGCAGTTGCCCGCCAATATTATATTCATCAACAAAGTTGAAATCCCATCGCGTTAATTCCTCAAATATTCATATTAGTAACTTCAAAACGAGTAGCCAACCGGTCAGACGTACAGAATCGAGTTTGGCATCGAATTATTCATCATAAATGGGTCAAACCTACTCGTTTGACACAAAGTTCGATTCAAAACCCGAAAATAACAGAAACTTGGGCAGGTTCTCTAGAACCTGCGCGCAAAAAAATTTTTTTTCTTGTGATACATTCCTCTTGAAATTCTGCATAATTCTTCTCGTTGAATACTTTTCAAATAACGGGTTACAAAACTTTCGAATCTTTTATTGAAAAAAATATACAAATTCCAGCAGGGAGATTTGGTTATGCATTAACAATATTCCTTGTATCATCCACGTATAAAGAAATGAGTCGTAAATTATACAGAACTGGTAAAGAAACAAGGTTTTTTCAAGACATACTATAACAATAAAAATTGCGTTTTCAGTGAAATACCTTCCAACCGATATACAGGGTGAGTCTTTGACCTTGCAGAATATTTTAACAGAAGATTCTTGAAGCTGAAAGAAACACATTTGTCGTCTACCATTTTTTCAGATTCGGCCTAGATAAAAAGATATAGGCATTATAAATTTTCATAATAGGCTAGCCGCCCCTGGAAACCTAAACACTAAAGTTTTTCCAAGCCTACGATACACCATTCAAATCTTCGAAATAAGCAACTCTGTTATGAAAACAAGCGTCAACTTACTTTTTACATTCCAGTTGGTGAAAAAAGTTGTATTTATAGTACAATAAACAAGTTGGTTATTCCAAATTTCGTGGGCGATAAAAGTTGAATATTCTTCTTTTGGTTTCATTTTCGATAATGAGGAATTCATCTAGCTATCACTCATATTAGCTTTGAGATTCATCTTCAATTTGTAATTATTAATTTTCTTTATTTATTTCATTTTCTCCAAGAATTATCAGATTCAGGCATAACCCATTCAAACTTTCATTTTCATAAATAAATAAAACAGATGTACCTAATTTATCTATGAACGTACAAACGTTGCCAAATTGACGAACAGAAAGAAAGAACTCTTCGAAATCGAACAACACATAATATGCTAATTCTATGTATACACTTGTGTAGTCTATGATTCTGAACTGAACTATAAATCTGTGGCTCCGTGGTTTTAAGGCTATGTCATGATGGTTTTCTTCCACCATGGGTTGTTATGTTATGAAAGCGCATTGCGCATTTGAAGAATACCTCAAAATAAATACTATCAAAGTTCTGTACATAATTTCAAGAAATTTGGGTCAGCAGAAAGATTGCATTCAAACCAGTAAGAATCCCCATTATCATGGAAAAGTGAGAAGTTAATCAATTATACTACACATTTTAGCTCAAAATTGAAAAGGAAGCTTCATGAATGGATTCAGGACCGAATCACCACTGTATAACACAGATATAGTTTTGGGATGAAAGCCTATTTTGGAGAAACTTCTTATTTCGTCTTGGTGATAATAATCGTAGTATGGAAAACCTGAATTGGCCAAATCATTCTAAATAAAAAATGCTAGGATTCCCTTCTCAACTTATAGACGTGGCATTGCGGAAAAATTGAATTCTGTGGATTTTTTTAACAGAGTTGCATTCAGCCAAAGTACCCAATTCTCAGAATTTCACAGATATTTTTTATTTTTGAATTTCAGATAACTCGAAAACGGCGCATCATACGAAAAAAAATAAGGAATACTTTTACTTTCCAAAATGTTCAAAAATTCGTTGAATAGCATTCAAATTATTTGTAAAATTTGGATTATTTGAATTTCTGGTATATTTATGAAATGTTATGGTCATATTAAAGAAACTGGGGGATGTGGATGAAATTTTGTAATCCAAGAACATTCATCTTATCGATAAAAACTTTATTCCAAAAATCATCTCATTCGATGAGATTGTTTGCGAGATATAATCGAAAATTAAATTTTTTTATGGATTTTCAACAGTCTGTGTCTTACGAACCAAGCCGAATCGGAAAAAATGGTAAGGGAAAAAAATTTTCCTTTTGGCTTCAGGAATCTTCTGTTAAAATATTCTGCAAGGTCAAAGACTCACCCTGTATAACATTTCTACACCAAAATGTTGAAGTTTTTGAATTGAAAGTGAGTTTTCACGCCACTTATTCTGCATTAGTTGGAAAGAAATTCATCAATTACTCGAAAACCGCTAGAGATGGGGAGGGGGAAATGAAAATCGTTAGTACTTTTCGATATGAGCGCCAACACGGCAGTACTTAAAATATTTTTGATCGACCGATCTTCGTTTTCTACCCAAAAAACAAAATTTCCGAAATGTCTTCTCCCCGCAAAAGTCCAGAGTACCATCGATCCTCATCTGCTCTGTATATGTGCGAGGGTTTTTAGACCCTGAAAAAGTACTTATGTCAGTTATTTTGCAGAACACCAAATTTTCAATGAAATGGTACGTCATATTGCCCGAAGTCCAGGGTTCCATATACCGTTGCCTTGCCTGTATATGTTCAACCCTGAAAATGGTGAATCTGAACTATCATAACCACTAGGAGGAATATATGACGATATAATCAACAAACATTTCACCTTGATCAGAGCTAATCATCCAATCAACCAAAACATCAACACCGGAAAAGCGGCATCCATAGAGAAGGGTTACAGCTGCTTCACAGTACTTACTGATCGTCAGACCATCTTACCTTGGATAAACCGCATAGGAATGTGGATACTTATAACCTGTCAGATGGAATAAGTATATAGATTCCTATGCAGTTTATCCTATGCGGATTGTCCAAGGTAAGATGGTCTGACGATCAGTAAGAACTGTGAAGCAGCTGTAACCATTCTCCTTGGATGATTAGCTCTGATTCAGGTGGAATGCTGTTGATTAAATCGACAGATGTTCATCCTGGTGGTCGTGTTAGTTTATTAATACTGGATATCTGTTTTCTCCATTAAGCAATTCCTTTATGAGTCTGAACGTTTTCTTTCCAAAAAGCCTATTATCGCTGTATGTAAATCAATATACAAAATTTCATTGAGTAAGGAAATCGGGGCTCATGAACTATTGAAAGAAAATAATCTAATACAAAAAAGATTCGTTAAAAGTCAAAAACAGGTTCAAGTAATAATCAACTCGCCCTGAATTATTCGAAGAGTTCATGACCCTGGCTCCCAGATAAAATAAGCCAGCTTGATCCGGTTATACTGTTAGCTGAACAAGCAAATCTGACTGATCGAATTCATCCAATTTATCAATATCTAATCCGATACGCCCTATGATGCCACCCTCACAGTTCCTTTCCATGCAAACAAGAACCCTTCAATTAATAACAGAAAACGTCACTCCTGTGTTGAAGTTTTTAATTAAAAACTTCTTCAAACTTCGCAGGTCTCTCATGGTTTTCAATTATTAAAATCCTATTAGGACATCGGGAGTTTGAAAAAATAATTAGAGGAAGAATGGATTTTCTTTCCCTCGCGAACGGTAACTTTCAGATAATAAGAAATTTTCCCGAGATGGAAAAGGATTATTTTAATGCAACGTTCTCAAATCCGACAGGATGAATGAGGGCAATGGCAGATTTGCCAGGAGAAACTTCTAACTTAATGTGAGAGTGGACGTGGGATAGGATGGCAAAGTTCGTGTCCATTCAGAGAGACCATTGAGCTTTAATTTTTTTGAGTTTTGTGAGTGGGAAATTTTCTTCAATATTTTCGTTGAAACTTCTGAGCATTTTCTTCAGGGTCGTATCTTTCGATCTAAATGTCTCTATTCTGAGAATTTTAGCCAGAATCCGTCGCAGACTATAACGTTGAATTAACTAATGAAGATTTAATGATATTCACCTCAAAAAGAGGGGAAAAGTTTGTATCTATAGCGGGGCAATTCAGCTCATATTTTTTCATGTTTTTTGTGGGATGAACCTTGAAGTGGAGTTTTACAGACATGGATTATTCTTCTGTAGTGTTACATATTTCTCAGATATTTTCGTTGAAATTTTGAGCGTTCTCTTCAGTGCAGAATCTTTCAATCATAATGTCTGTATTTCAATGTTGAACCAGAATTCATCGAAAACTATTACGTTTAATTAACAGACGAAAAAATACTGATCTGGACTTGGGAAGGAGTCGAAAACTTCGTGTCCATATAGAACATTAGGGTCTAATCTCCTGGGTCAAGCAGATTATCTCATCGAAATATAACTTTGAAGTACAACAAAGAGAGTTTTTCCAAGAGGTTGAGAATTCTAAATTAATACAAGAAAGAAATATTGTTGGAAGAAATTTTCTAACATTATAAACTGCTAGATAAATTCATGGAATTATTTTCTGGTGGGTGGGTGCATTTTGGCCATACTAATGAGCCTTGAATTTCTGAATGGAAACACACAAAATAAAGGTGACCTCAGGAATAGAAAATACATTTACATATGTTTTTATGGTAATCAACAAATTCACTATTTCAAGCGATCGTTTCAAATTTTTTCCATCGAAAGAAATACATCTGGAAGAAATGGTAAATAACTGATACGAACTTGCGAAATGCCCATACGGATTTCCGTTCGTGGAGTTTTTGCTCAGAATATTGGGGAATATTCAATTGAATATCCCAAAGCATCTATTAATCATAGATAATCCCCCAAAACTTTCGACTCCATATATCTCTAGGCTATGTGAATATAATATTCATCCAAATTCAACAATAAATTCACATGAATGTGGGGAATTATACAGGGTCCCGAAACAGTGGCGCGGTGTTCCATATCCCTATTAAGGAAACCTTGTTGCTCAAACTCGACAAATCAAAAAAGTTTTCAGTTACATAGAGTGTAAATTTTTTCTGCGCGGGCCCCAACTTGATTTTTTTGAATGGCAAGCAATATTTTTTTAGCACTTTTTCGGTTTCTACGTGGAAATTAAAATACAGTTGATGCATATCTCTACGAAAAAAATATTAACGGTTTTGAAGATTTTCTGCCCGACACGTATTTTGCGCGCATGTTCTAGGGGAACAGCTTGATATCGTTCAGTCCAAATGTCTGTAATATTTAACTTTTGGGCCGGAAATGGTCTCAAACTACTAGGTTTGACTCATTGATTGATGACGAATCCGGTGTCAAATCGATTCTGTCCGGCCGGACTTGCAACTTTTTGCAGAATTTTGTTGAAATCGTGTCATTATCCAATTTTTTTTCGAATAATCAATATTCGGAGATTTTCTGATCATAATATCTTCATGAATTTCTGCATGAACATTCGAACTCTGATTTTTCGCTAAAGTACTGGATTTTAATTTGATCTAAGAAGCACAAAAAATATGTGGTTATATATGGTTCACATTTTTTCATGGTTGAGTTAACTTGTTTTCCTTTAAACAGCTCTTTTTCACGATATTGGTATGAAATTTTTAACTGTGGTGGTACGCTAGATCACCTGATTAAAAAAACAATTCTTCTTTTATAGGGATACATAAAAAATATAGTTCACGTCGAGCCACCAACTTCTATCGAAAAGATCCGGCATAAATGATGAATGCTCTTCACAGCAATAAACCATTGTACAGGATGAAACAGTATTTCAAACATAGACTTCATTCAAAAGAATGGAACTAATGTTGAATATAGGTTTCGATTTTAACTCTCATTGAAATAAATGTAATATGAACGATTGATGATCCTTTTTGGACCCATCAATTGAGATGCAGAAAATCTAGAAAGTTTTCAAAGTTGCTAAATGGCGCAGGAACCGGGATCGATCGCTTCCTGTGTCTTTTTAGATTGTCGGAAGTGTCATGTCGATCTCGTTAGATTTTGATCAGTTGTTGGTGAAGGCACATGGTAGGATTTTGGACACTGTATCTAGTATTATTTTCGTATTGTGTTTTTTTGTGTTGCTTTCTTCTCAAGTTTTGTATTCAATCGTTGTATGCCAGTTGACGTTATATTCGAATGAGTCATACAAGATGTAGTACGTTGAAGAAAATGAAGTTTATCATGAGATGACAAAATGAAAATATATGTGAAGATATTGCGGAAAAATCTGTATTATTGAATGAAAATGTCATTTCATAGAGGACTTCAATAAGCTGCATTATTTTCAACTCAAGCTATATTGAAATGCCCGAGTATATACTCCATTCACTTTTATAATGTAGCCCGGTTGGCCATGATTTAGGTTTATCAAGTTTTTTCCCTTAAAACTGACGCAGGTTGGCACTCATGAAATATCGGCAATGTCAAAGGACGTTGCCAAATTTCAATTTCTACTATTATCAATATCAATCGATTCTAGATTTCTAAATCTCAGCATAATAACGCTTGCAAACTAAAAATGCCGAAGGTAGTTTTGAAGAAGCAGAGGCAGAGTGCTATGTCGAATTGAAATCTGCTTATTCTGATACTGACCCTGATAACTTGGAATCAATAATTCAACACAAGCTATCCAACATTTTCGACGTATATATGTGAGTGAAAACCAAGGAATTATATTTTATATGAATAGATATTTATTTTTTAGCTGCACATCAACTCAATAAGGAAGATTTTAAGTGAAAGAGACGACAAAGAATTTCCTTCTATTGGAGCACCCAAAATGACACTGATTACAGACTTTATTTTGAAAAAAGATCTGCAACGACAAATTTGGAATTATAATTTGAGAAATGAACACTTTTCGATTAATACACTATATATAGTTTTACTGCAGGGTTATTCGGGTGCTTTTTTTTTTCTAATGAACTCTCACAAAGTAACGAATTACTCTATCCATCATTTTTCAGTAAAATTCCAAAACACTCGATTCTTGATTTCCGTACAAGAAAAAAGCATAACATTCGCCAGGTCTTTGGAATTATTGAATTCAAATAATATTTTCTCAATTTCATTACTTTATCAATGTAGATTGACATTTGAAAAATAAGTAATTACTACGACCTCTTTGTAGAGAGGACAACGTTGCATAGTTATCTGACAGGAAAATGACTATAACCTAACATTTTCAAAATATACACGGTGAAATCTGTCACGATGTCATGGCCAACCGGGCTACATTATAAAAGTGAATGGAGTATACATGCATTCCTTATTTGTTTGAAAACAAGCGAGTAATACCCGAAGATCTACCAAACCTCAAAGAGATACAAAATAAGAAGACCTTGTAAGATGAGAAACGACGGAAATAAACTCTACAATTCGTGTTGCAGACTGAATTGGAATGATGTTCCGATACATTTTGTCCTCGAAGAACTAGTCGATCGTGGTGAACCAGCCGGGGTCTTCCATTCGGAAAAATTTTCATTTTTCGACGGAATTTTCTCTTGATTCGCGAAATTACCATCAATTCAATTAGCCACAGACGAGAAATGGAAGAAAAACCTGCGGGTCGGATGTTGAATTTAGAATTAACATCTCGCGAAGAGCGATCTTCATAATTAAATTATTGGGGACTCGATGGGTTTATGTCTGGTCAGCAACGAATTTAATTTTCATCCTCAATGGGAGTAGGGAAAATTGGAACTAAATATTTATTTCTTACATTTTCCAGACGATCTGATTATGATTCTTTATTTTTTCATTTAGTGAACGCGATGAAATTTCTATTTACGAGCTCGTTCTCGGAACACTGTGTTATAATTTTGCTCCAATGTTTATAATTCTTGAATTTCGAGCTGGCGATGATCTTAGTCCTAAATGATTATGGTCGACTTCCGTAGTCAAATTTATGTCTATTTGGTCATCCAGTCTTTTGTGTCCGCACTTCCGAAGGGAAGAACTTGAAATTTTGAGGTAAGGTTTGGAACTTGAATATCTCGGATTAAGTTTCGGATTTGTATATACTGATTTGAAATTTTGAGGTTAGTTCCTCAATGTCACCAGGAGGTCCAATCCAATACTATCTCATAATTTTCTCAGAGATATTAGGGAAAAAATCTAGAAAAGCACTGCCGTGAAGGCAGCAGCTTTTGCGCGCATGTACAATGTAGGGGACCGCCTCGACAACGAATTTGAATATGAGCCCAAAAGCTGCTGTCTTCACGGCAGTGCTCTTCTAGATTTTTTTCGATGAATTATCCTCATTAAATTCTGTATGAACCTTCGAACTGATATTTTTCGATAAAGTACCGGATTTCAATTCTATCTAATCTGTATTTTTGGAAATATTGGGAAAGTAAAATTTTGAATGGGTATATCTGCGGAATCATTGGGTGATTTTACCCATTAACGAATTCGGCCTTCGTTATTAAGGTCCAAATCTTCTCTACAAATATCGAGTTTCTATGTTGTTTCTCATGGAAGTTATTATGTTTACGGTCCGGCCCAATATTTCCAAAAATACAGATGAGATAGAATTGAAATCCAGTACTTTTTTCGAAAAATAACTGTTCGAAGGTTCATAAAGAATTCAGTGAGTATAATATGACAAGAAGATCCCAGAATATTGAATATGTATTTGAAAGAAAAAATTTGAATTTTTTTTAAAATTGTTCTAATACGATCATTACAAAATTCTGTACAAAGTTGTGTTTCAGCATCTTCAAACTAGGTGCGAAGTTTCATCACGATTGAATCAGTAGTTCTTGAGTAATACCCAAAAAGAAGAAGAAAACTACGAAATTTCATATATTTTTTCTTAATATATTCGAAACCAATAACCGTATCGGATTGAAATTTGACACACTGCTTTGGAATATGGAGCTCAGAGTTCACGTTGAATTTTTTTCAAATGTAATAAACAGTTTGCGAAAAAAAAATTTTTTTCGAAATTTACCGATAGTATGATCTCAACAAAATTTCGCGAGAAGTTGCGCGTTGCTATACTCCAACTAACTGCCAAGTTTCGATCCAATCGTTTCAGTAGTTTTCGAATTATCGCCAAAATAATGTCAAAACATCAAAGGGCTCTAACTCTGAAACCGTTTGGCCGATTTAGCCCATTAACGAACTCAACCGTCGCATCTTGAAATGCAACTTACCCTAAATGTTTCAGGTCGATGGGATTCTCCGTACGATCGTAATCGTGTCTACGGACGTCTGGCCTTACACAATCGTTTTTGACACTGCATTCTTCATCAGTGAGTCCAACCTAGTCGTTTGAGACCATTTTTGGCTAAATCATCGAGAATTAGAGACATTTGGACAAGATAGCATGCTGTTCCCCAGAAAATGCGCGCAAAAACACTGTTCCATTGTATTGAAATGTGAAGAATCAATATTTGCATGTTTAGTCTTTTGCAGGCGCCATTTCTAGCGCTTTCAGTTTATTATATTTCCAGAGTTAAAATAGTATCGTGATATTTCTAACCTAGTTCCACGTAAATAAACATGATATCATGAAGGGCGTTTTCATTAAACGAACGCAGTTATCTTCAGCTTTTGACGTGACAAGGCTCGCTCGAAAGTTATACCAACAGATCTGATAATTATTTTAGGGTTGGGTCATGCCATATCATTTCAGTTTTCTGATATTTATGAGTTCTAAAAAAATAGGAGTTTTCTGTTTGATAAATGTTGCTGTATCACGAACCCTCCGAGGGATGCATAGAATTATGTGATACTCATTCCGGAATTTTTTAATGGGAATTGGTTCAGAAATGTTCACCCTATTCTGGAAATAATCATAGAAATATTGGAATATTTTTTGACAATGTATCATATTCATCATCATACAATGACATACATAAATTTGGTGCATTTTGAATCGACTTAGAACCGGTCATGGTCGCTGTAATAGTTTCCTCTTCAAATGGAATTCGGTCGAAAGTCCAAGGTGCGAGTGCGGAGAAGAAGAGGAAACAATAGAACATTTAGTAAATACTTGTCCAATATATAAATTTGACGATGGTTTCGAGGCAATTCATTCGATGTCTGATTCTTTTTTGAGATGGATTGCGAACTTCAAATTAATTCAATGAGTACTAAATCATTTACTAGTTCATATTAGTTTTTTCGTCTCCTTTTTGGTTTTCAGGTATGTTTCCAAGATTTCAACCTGCATTGCATAGGAAGGAGGAAATTTTGTCGATGAAAAAGAAGCGCTTCAATAAAAAACAACAATTTCATTACACTTATACGGGGAGACAGAGTTTTTCCTGAGGTTTTTATCTGTGCTCTTGTATCATACGTAAAAATGTATGGTACCCCGTTGATATTTCCTCTGCTAAAACTGTTATGACACAAATTGTTTGATATAAAAAAAATGTAATGCTCATCTCAAAAGAATATATATATAACATACAGAAACAGTGTTCTTGGTCTGAATTTAAGATTGCAGCACACCACGGTGGCCAGTTTTAGAACCTTAGATACAGACAAAGATTTTGTTTTGATAGTCGATTTTGTACTGCTTGTTAGTGTTTGGTTTGATAATTTTTGATTTCACGATTTATTCAAAGACTTTTTAGACTTTTATAGTTGACGAGAGTATTACTGGAAGTACATATTCCATTCTCATAAAGTAGGTATGTGTCATTCATCAATCTTATTGAGTGTAGCAACTCTAAAATTACGGGGATATCTTCAAGGTTAGACAGTATTTTGATATTATTTATTTTCAGATCCAAATAGCAAGATTGAATTTGTGGATTTTTTCAGGCTGTCTTGAAAAAAAAAATAATCATAACTTTACTTTTTTATAGCGAAGGACTAAATATTCAATATATTGTGAATTAAATGAATACATTCACATAAAACTAATGCCACTTGTATCGTAAGTCTTATTCATTATGGATTGACAAATAAATTCCCCAACACTCATATGATTGGTCTTGAAAAAGCTGTAATGATTAAGCCTTGTACAGCTTTGATTTCATCGGCAGAAACACTTTGAGCGGACAGTATTCATCACCAGATATTTCCTTGTTGAGATTTTTTTTTCAATAGTCAGTTCTATCACTAAAACATTTACGTTGTTCCTTAATGATCAGTTCAACAGGCAGATTTCTGGAAGGCAGAGCATTCCTCTTAAGTAAATTCCTCTGCTTGGATTAGGGGCCTAGAAAAAAATTGTCTTCATGAATGTGATCTAATATTTTATGAGCGATTCGTGCTTACCTTTATAAAATGATCATCATCGGTAAAATGCAGGTAACAGACTCTCATAAATCTTGTTTGTTGGTTTTTATCGATTCTTCACCACTTTCAGGCTCGACTCGTTAAAGGAAGTTTCTTTCACCCTAACTCGAAATTTTTCACCGGACTGTGGAAATCTATGGGAAGGCACATTTGAGTGTGCTTTTCCTCAGTAGAAGCACTTGTAAAATCACACAAACGCCAGGAAAAATGCATAAAATTTCTCATTTTCTTGATATTTCTATTAACTTGTCAATGATAATGTCTGTACCTCGAGTTACTCGGATAGCCACCAGAGGGAGTAGCGCTTATCTTCATTCGCCAATAAGAATAAGGAATATTTGGCATGTAAATCGTGAATCGATGTTTGTGCTCATGTTCTAGCGTGCTACCGTTTTGCCTGAATATCTTTCATTTTTTTTTTCGGAAATGGTCCTTGACGACTAGGTTGGACTCACTGATGATGAAGCCAATGTCAAAATAGATTCTATCCGGCCAATCGTGGGCACAATATCTTGAGAACAGAAACAGCTAGCGACTTGAAACTTTCAGGGTAGGTTCCGTATCCTCGATATCTTGAAGTATTGACTCGATCAAATTGAAACTTCATGGACAGTTTTGGAATACTAACAAACAAATCAGAGCAGAATTCCGTGTGGACCTAGTTGTTAGAAAATCTTAAAAAAATGTTTTCGAAAATTTTTAAAATTTTTGCTAGATAGCTAGAAGTTAACCTGTGAAATCTTCTTCAGAAATTACGGTTAACCACCCTCTAAGGTCGAAAACATTTTCATAATACCGACCCTTAATCGTTTCATATTATTTGCGGTCAAATTCGAAAATAAAAGACATTCGGACAAACCGATAACGCTCTCATCCCACAAAAAGCACCTAAAAATACATTCGAACGAACTTAATTAAAACCCTACGTAACGAGAATAGAAAAGTAACGTTAAGCCAACAATTTTGAATCAATTTTCATCGCACACCGAAGGGATCAGTGTTATTCATCCGACAAAGCATCGATTCACTTTCATACCCGATACATATTCACAGCATGCAATTAATTTCGCCGAAACATTCATCGTTGCTATCAACAATCGCGTCACACGGTTGGTCGCGCCACTGCTGGAGTTCAAATTGGAACATATATTTTTTCAAATCGTCCGAGCTATCTGTTCAAACAGCCGTGCACGCTGGATGATGAATAGGTAGGTCAAATCGGCCAAAAATGACGTCAGGGTTTGGCGGACGACGATAACAAGGGATGTTTACCTTGGAATTCGAATGCGGGGAAGAATCGGATACGAAGATTCGTGGGGAGCGTATTAGGGATCTTTGTTGGTTGAAGGAATTATAATGGATGTTTTTTTAGCTGCTCGAGATTGTTGTCTATGGTTTGACAGATGAGAATGTTGAAATGTGTTAGTATTTCTGTTCAGTGAGGTTTGGAAAGTCATATTGATTCATTCAACGCAAGACCAACGCTGCAATACTGTGGATATCTACTTTGAGAAAATAAATCTATTCACGAAGTTCTAGATCAATTCTTCTATTTTATGGTAAATATGATTTGCCTAGTAATCATACACAATTCGTCCGTTTACTGATCGATTTCGCACTTAATTCACTCTCCACCATTCTAAACTAGCTGACATCCTGGCATAATATAGGTCACAAGTTTTTCCCGTTTTTTCCCGATATTTTATTAGATTTCTAGTGTAAATTGCCAATTATGGACCTATGGGAGATGATTCTCCGATATAAGGGGCCTGTAGCGTTCTTCGTTCATCTGAAGATCTGAAATATCCTCGCTTGGAAAGACTCTCCTGGTCGGAGAGCAAATGTAGGTTATATTTTTTACTGCTTTCTACTGGTTTCCTGTTCCTCTTTCTGTTTCAGATATTATGTCAAGATATTTCTTCAAAATAAACTCAGAATGCCGGAAAAATTACGTTCCAATCAGAAAGATGCCATCCATGTTAGTCAAACAAATTTCAATTCCACTAAACTTATACAAGGAAGCAGAGTTTTTGCTGGGGTTTTTATCTGTGCTCGTGTATCATACGTTAAAATGTATGCTACCCTGTTGACTTTTGTCCTTTGACTTCTTGTTTCCGAAAATCAATGAACATCGACAATATCTGGTTCTGACAAGATGATGCAATGTGCCATACAGCTCGCTTAACCATCAGTTGATTTCGAAATCAACTTGGCGACAACTTTTAAGAATTGGTCCTGTTAACTGCTTCTCTCCTTCGTGCGACTTAACCCTTCCCGATTCATTTTTATGGAGCTATTTTGAATCATTCATTTATACCTTAATATCATATTGAAGCATTGGAAGACAATATTCACGCCCCCATTAACTCCATACTGCCAGAGTTATCAGAAAAAGTGGTAAAAAATTGGACTTATTTAACGGATTATATAACTCGTAGAAGCCTCAGACATATATCGGTAATCATATCATCAAAAATGCAATAAGATGATCTACCAGAATGTTATAACAAAAAATTTATTCCAACAATATTTCTGTCTTGTTTTATTATTTGAGATTCTCGAGAGGTCAACGGACCACCCTTTACAGTAAGTGAGAGGATTATTGATTTTACAGTTTACAGTCATTTCTGTAAGCTGAAGATGAAGCGAAGAAAATTCGAAATTCTGCACCTTTTATGCGTCTGTTCTGGGAAACAGCAAGTTATCATTTTGAGAGAATTCCGCTATTTTCGAATTTCATACCAAACATTGTCTGAAACCTCTAGGTTGCACTCACTCATGAAGAACCGATGTGGAATTAAATCAAAATAAGGAATAATTAATACAGAAAAAAGAGCTCCAGTTCAATGACATACCTAACGTAACATTACACAAGAACGAATATGTGCCGATAAATCAACGAATAACCAGAGCACCTACACTAAAGAAATGTTTTTCGAGGAATTCAGTTTCATCAATCATCAGACCAACTCGCTTCAGAAGCGCTAGAAAGGGTTCTATATACTCATTACCTGTTGGATGACTTTTCTGTAGTATAAAACTGATACCATTTCAGGATCATATTCGAACCCTAATATAAGTGTGGAAAAATCCTCAGCATGACGTTCATACAATTGTTGGCAAAGCTTCTGTAGTTCTAGAAATACTGAAGTGATACTCTCAAATTTGAAATGAGTATAATTACGAAATATTTCCGATTCAGATTTCGCCCATTCAAGAACCTAACCCAGGTTTCAAGGCACCAAACCTACTCTGAAAAGTTCAAGCCTTTGGGTATTTTTCTTCGGAAGTTAGATCACCTTGGGCTGGATATTTGGACAAAACGATAAGAGCGTGAAAATGCATATCTCATCCTGCAGGAATCTGGCAACTGTTTTCGAAGTGATGGATTGAAGATTGAAATTCCTTGGTCGAAATGTCGTGAAATTGTTATGGTTTGGATTCTACGTCCTTGGTCATGTCACCTATGCTCATATCAGATAGTCGAGATGAATAGTTTTGCCGAAAGGTGTTGGAAATATACGATATTTCAAATAAGATACACTTTCATCAGTTTCTGACTGAGATGAATGTCTTTCACTTCTAACTACAGAAACATCAATCTATGGATGAATTGCTTGAATTAACTTTCTCGAAACTAATAAGACTCATCGTTCGGATATCACAAAAACGATAAGCCTTCTATCTGAATTGTTTGTGAGCAAAACTAACAAAATCATCGCACGGTTTTCCCCGGACTGACCGAGGGAGCGATTGATATTAAATGGGAACTTTCGAGGGTTTACGATCGATATAACTTACTTTTTCAATATTGGCTCGTTCTCAACTTTATTAGAGTATCGTGCAGGATGCTGGAGTAGAAAAAACTTAGAGGAGTAGGGAAGTTTGTTCGGTATCAATATAGGAATCCATACGGTTACTTGTACACATGTTGGCCGAACACTTTGGAACATCAAATTTCCATTTGCCAGAAAAGAATTATTCATATAGGGGACATACTAAAATTCGTGAAAGATCGACGCAAAAATTTTGTTTATACTTTGTAACATTCTGTAGTGATTATGTTGTTTTAAACATTTTTCAATAATCAGTTGATTTTGAGCCATAATGCTGAAATCAGATCCGCGGGCTTCGTTCTTGAAGATTAAAAAGTTGTTCGATCGATTCAAAGATAATTATTGCTCACGAAAAAACTTGACATATGGGACATTCTGAAGTTTGTGGAAGATCGAAGAGAAAATTGTGTTCATTTTTTGTTACCATTTTTCAGCTATTGAGAACGTTTTTCTCTGATCAGTTGAGGTTAGGCTCTGAGCCATTATGGTAAAATCGAATACTTATGCTAAGTTCTCGAAGAAGTGTCCAGATGGAAAAGTTGTTGGATTTCGTCAGGAATTTTTTTGACATTTTCTCCTAGGAACGAAGTTTCAAAAATGTTAAATGTTGCATATCATATTCAGTGAAAAAATCTAGAAAAGCACTCACGTAAGGTCAGAAGCTTTTACGCGCTTGTTCAAATTCTAACAATTAGATCAACACGAAATTTTGCACTAAGTTGCGTGTTGGTAATTTCAACCTGATAACAAAGTTTCAATTTGATTGCATTCATACTCCTGGAAATGTTGCGGAAATAAGGTTAAAATTCTGAAAAAAACGAAATTCTGCATAATTTTTTTCCTTATATCTCCGAAAGTTGATATCCGATCGAATTGAAATTTGTAACAATTTTGTTGAATACCGACTCCAAGGTTAGTGCCAAATTCTCTTGGAATCTACTCAATATTTTCAGAGTGAAAAAATTCTTATTTGGATATTTTCAAATGAAATTTATTCAAAATTTTATAACAACTGAATTCACACAAAATTTTGCTCTAAACTGCGAGTTGGTATTCCAAAACTGTTCACGAAGTTTCAGTTTTATCGAGTCAATACTTCATGAGATATCAAGGAATTAACCAAAAAATTTCAAACGGGTCTAACTCCGAAACTATCCAACCGATTCCACCCATTAACGAACTCAACCGAGATATTCGGTCTCTAAACCTGATCTGACAATTTCAAGCTGCTAGATTAGATCACATACGGACGGACGGACGGACATAATTAAATTCAACCCCGGATTCTTCTACAGGGTGTTCAACGCGAGGTTCAACCCAATCTTTCAAGACCATTTTCAGCTAAAAATTCGAAAATAACAGACATTGTGATGAAACGATGACGCGCTGATCCAGAACTTTATTGAGATCTTATGGGAAATATCACAGGATCTGACAATTTCAAGGCTCCAAGACTTGCCCTTCGAAAGTTAGAGCACATAAGGAAGGCCGGGCATTGCTCGATTTGATCCATCTGGAGTCGGTTTCTTGATGCAAGTCAAAGTAATTCTCGTCACCGTTTGGAGTTTTCACCCAACTATCAATCAAATTCGATGTTTTCTGAGCACAACAGAGAAAGAGAACCTTAACCGATTCATCACGTAGAAATCTAACTCGCGTGTGTTATGATATCGTACCTGTAGGACCCCAATAACTTCAAAACAACTCAGGAGACACACAAACCAGGAGGGAGGCCACCCTTGATAGGTGTTCACTTCGCCGTCGAAGTTTCCCTGCTCAGGTTACGTCCCCATGAAATATACGAGGCAAAGTTTTCCAGTTTCCGATGCAAACAAAAGATTATCCTGATGGCTTTTTCCGGGTTCCTTGTATGCGGTACAGATCGATGGAGACGTCATGGGGAATTTTTCCGATGTAAGCGCCAATATTTGGACTGGCAATGGGAAATTATGAGAGAATCGAACGAGCGAATCATCCCAGGAGCGTTTTCATAGGGGGGGACTTCATTTGAAGTTAGGTGTTGACAAGTGGTGTTATTTGCGACTTATTTGTTTTCGATTATCTTTGTTCATTAAGAAAATATGGTTATTTAAATTGAATTGGGTGCCTAATATAAGTTGTCCAGCTGAGATCAGATAGACGTCATTTGAACGTCATGCAAGAAAGTTTGAAGAGATTGTCGTTATGAAGTTTTTACAACCGTCAGTAATACACACGCAGAGCTTAAACACCATATTTCATTCAGTTTGATAATTTTTTGCAAATTGCAAATAAAATGTTTGGAACGGAAAAAATGAAAATATTTCAAAAGACTGTCAATGAACTTCATCAATACCAGTTTGTTTGACTTGTAGAGAGCGTTAAAAGAAATTTAGATTTGACTCTTTTTTTTGCGCGCATGTTCTAGGGGAACAGCGTGCTATCGTTTTGTCCAAATGTCTGTAATTTTGGATGATTGAGCCGAAAATGGTCTCAATCGACTAGGTTGGACTCACTGATGACGAATCCGGTGTCAAAATTGATTATGTCCGGCCGGCCAGCCGACCGGCCGTCCGTAGACACGATAACTGTCGACAGAAGCAAGCTAGCAACTTGAAACTTTCAGTATAGGTTGCGCATCACAATGCCGCGGTTAAGTTCGTTAATGGGCCAAATCGATCGAATAGTTTCAGAGTTATAGGCATTTGAAGTTTTGAAGTTATTTATTTTTTGTTTCAGAAACTACCTTAGCGATTGGATTCAAACTTGGCAGTTAGGTAAAGTACAACGACGCGCAACTTTGAGCCAAATTTCGTCAGGATCGTACTGTCGGTAATTTTAAAAAAAAAATTTTTCGAAATTTTTTTCCAGAAAATTTTCTTTTTCGGAAACCATTCATCATATCCAAAAAAAAATAATACTCACACTTTGACCTTCTTATTTCACAGCAGTGTACCAAATTTCAGTTCGATACGATAATAATTTTTGGAGATATCGGGGAAAAATATGTCAAATTTCGAGGTTTTCTTCTCGATATCGTTGATTTTTTCGGTATAACTCGAGAAATACTGATTCAGTCCTGATTAAACTTTACAGCAAGTTTCAAGATGCTGAAAGACAACTTTATGCAAAATTTCGTGATAATCGTGTTATTAGAACAATTTGAAAAAAAAAATTTCTATGATTTTCTCATCATATCATCCTCATTAAATTCTGTATGAAACTTCGAACTGTTATTTTCGATGAAGTACTGGATTTCAATTCGATCTGATCTGTATTTGTGGAAATATTGGAAAAATAAAATTTTGATTGGGTATATCTACGGAATCATTGGGTGGATTTTACCCATTCACGAATTCGGCCTTCGTAATTAAGGTCCAAACCTTCTCTACAAATATCGAGTTTCTAAGTTGTTTCTTTCGGAAGTTATTGTGTTTACGCAGTCGGCCGTTAGGCTGACCGTGAACACAATAACTTCCGGAAGAAACTACTTAGAAACTCGATATTTGTAGAGTACGTTTGGGGCTTAATAACGAAGGTCGAATTCGTGAATGGGTAAAATCCGCCCAATGATTCCGTAGATATACCCATTCAAAATTTTATTTTTACAATATGTCCAAAAATACAGATATGATCGAATTGAAATCCAGTAATTTATCAGAAAAAAATTTCAAAAATTTGCGCGCACGTTCAAATTCGTTGCTGAAGCGGTCATCTACATTGAACATGCGCGCAAAAGTTGCTGCCTTCACGGCAGTGCTTTATGAAATTTTTCGGTTAACAATATCTTCAATTGTATTCAGCATCATTAAAAAGAAAGATAATTATGGTTTGAATTGTCGTTCACGTCAGAGAAAGATAGATGTTACAATTCTGAGTGTCACAAATCAATTCCAAGTTTTTGAATACAATTTTGGACAAACCATTCTCTTTTTATATGAGCCGGTCAGAAAAACAAATTTCTACGTCTAATAGAACATCTGGTATACCGTATATAAGACAATAATTCAGAGAAATTTATTGTCACATTATCCTCAAAATGTCTTAGCGTGCAAAATTTGTCATCGTTCCTGCACAGTACCATTCGTCGGCACGTACTCTTGATGAAGTAGATTCACCCTTATATGACATTTGCAGCCATTTCGAATTTGACCTGAAATGTTAAATTTAGGATATATCCTTGTTTGGAAATAATCATAAAGTGAAAACATTGTAAGAAACACTTTAGATTTACTGACAAAATGAAGCTCTGTAATGAAACTAAATGTCTGACCATACTCAAACTCTACGTGAGTATACAGGGAAAGTGGTCCCTGCAAAGTGAAATTCGAATATCCCTTCTCAATGATCAATTCTTGGTATTTTTCAATAATGTGTTCACATATATATTGTTAAAACATTTTAAGAGCTTTTTCAAGACCAAGAAGTTAATTATTTCGACAGTTATCGTGTTAACGAGAGGCTTTTACTGAGAGGAGGATACTTTTAAGGATATCCAATAAATTATAATTGTCTTCTGTCTTTGCCACTTCTGTCAACATTCAGTCGACAGATCACAAATGTTTACTGTCGATTGACCGTGTAAATGAAATATCGTAATTTTTCCATACTTTACTAATTAAATGAGGAGTGCATTCGCCATTTTGCAACACTCGACAATCTAACCGCTAGATCTTTTACAATGCTGTCTCTGACATTTAGGAATGGGCGAATCTATATCTAAGGAAATTATATGGCATATAATAGTATTCATTCTAAGGGGATAAGATAAGTTGATTTAAATCCTTGAGAAATTCACCAAAATCCAAATCCAACTTCATGAAATAGTTACATAACGCGTGGTCTTCTGCACTTCACAAGAAGCCCATGAGTTTATACGTACCCATTTTATTCTTCACGAAATAATCTCAATTGACCAGCATGTTTACCTGAAAAAAATATGGAAATCAGAACCTATAAAAGATATATATACACCAGAAAATTTTTCATGCTTGCAAAAAGGCGCAGGATCCGGGATCGATCGCTAATCGTGTGGATTTTCAGAAAACACTCGTAAGTCGATCAGCGTACTATCGTTTTGTCCGAATGTCGGTAATTTTGAAATTTTCTGCCGAAAATGGTAGGCTTGGCGACAAATCCGGTGTCGAAATCGATTCTGTCCGTATGGACGATTACGGGTGTATGGGAATGATGTCGACTTGAAACTTCCAGAACAGTATGCATTTTAAAATGCCAAGGTTAAGTTCGTTTATGGGAAAAAAAGGCCAAACGGTTTCGGAGTTACAGGCATTTGAACTTCTGAGGTTGCATGATTGAAGCGCTTAGTTTGGAACTTGGTAGTCAGTTGAAGCAAAAAGCCGCGCAACTTACTGCAAAATTATGTCGAAATCGAAATGTTAGTGAATTTTGAGAAACTTTGTTCGAGGAAATTTTCATCATATTCGAGATAAAACTTGTTCAGACCTTGAGCCTTATATTTCATGGCAGTGTACCGAATTCCAGTTTCATGCGACTGTAATGTTTTGAGATATTGAAAAAATTATGTCAAATTTTGTGTTTGATAACTCAAAGAATACTAATTAAATCATGAAGAAACTATTGAGCTACAGTGGACCATTTCAGCCGTTACCTAAGTAATAGGAGTTTTTCCATAATTTTCGTCGAATTAGTCCTGACTGAAAATGTGACAGCTGAAGATCTGTTGTTTTTTAAGGTTTTCTAGCATTGTTACGAATGGAAAGGAAAAAATGATCTTAATAGGAAAAAAAAAGAATGAGTCAACGGCGAATAAATTTTTCTCTGTTTCGTAGTCAAGAAAAACTACATCAAAACATTAGCCTCATCAATCAACTCTCTAGGTATTCCATAGGCTCACATGGTTATGTATATTCCCAATGTTATCAGAATAAGTTGACGATAACTAAGCCTACGTTATATTGAATAACGTATTGGTTTACTGGAGTTGCTCCGTCTTCCGTCTCGCGCGACATATATGGACTATGACATTAATATATGGTGCTGTATTTTTCCGGACATGGAGGGAATTCACAGGTGATTCGGAAATTGTTTAAAATATTGACAAGGTTGATTTTCTGAGTGTTTTCTAGAAAACTTGGTGATTCTGGAGCTGAAACGGCACTGAACGAACTAATAGTGGTATTAAGTTCCGGTTACTATTGAGAATTCACCTTTTAAACATTGATATAACAATTTCGAGCCCCAAATATGTTCACAGCTTCATAGTTATCCGTGTTCAGGATTGAATATTGAAAATTATTCGATTCATTTCAATATGAGACCCGATGAAAAACGAATTGTAGCTTTATGCAGATGTAATATTCATACTCAGAATATAAACAGGATTCCACCTCATCACGGTATACTCGCAATCTGCATATATTTTCTGCACCATTTCCAATTCCGAAAGTTCCATCAATGTTTCTGCAATCAGCGTCGAGGACGTAAAAAATTGCCGAGAGCGTTAGAACCGCCATTCGGAATAAAAATTCAAATGGATTCTACGTTTTCGCCAATAATTTATGTACGAAAAAATTAATATTCCATCTGTTGTGATGCAAAAACCGATTTGAAACCGAAATACTTCAACGGGAATCGAGATTATACGTCGCGTCGTCTGGCAGTTTGTTGAGTTCGATATGAATTTAGTTGAAATATTGTTTTTCACTAGTATATATACTCTATAAATATGGTGCATTTACCCGGAGCCAGTTGTTAGTCCTAAAGGCTTGAGCCAATTTCTGGGATCGACTGAACACCACTGGCTTCTACTGACCATTTCAGTACAGCAGAAAATATTCTAGAGAACGAACGTGAAGTCGTTAACTATCCATCAGGTTCAAATGAATATTTTTCAAATGTATACCAACTTCCAGTTTGATACAATACCAAATTCGCACATAATACTGAAAAATATGTCGACTTTCGTGTTTTTTTTCTCAGTGTCTTCATTTTGTTCGAAATAACTCGAAAAATACTGATTCGATCATCATTAAACTTGGAAATCAGTTCGGAAATGCAGATGTTCAATTTCGACCAAGCCTTGAGGACCGTTCAATTAAAACAATTTCAAAAAAAATTCAAATTTTTTTTTTGAAAATTGAAAATTTTCATTTGAGTTCTAAAGATATCTTGTATCATTTATTAATACCTCCAATGAATATTATGGATGACAGATTGAATAAAGATAACTTATTCCACATCGATCAATTTGTTTCAACATGTTCGTATCTGCTTTTCGAAAATTTCTGAGATTTGGGAGATAATGGGCGATGGATTTTTATGATTTTGCGAAATTGAAAAAACTCAAAACTGTATCTGAAAATAATTTTCAGTATTGAATACGTTTTGCATGCCGCTCAGAATAGTCAAAAAAAATATTGGATTTTAAATAAAAAATACTATTTATAAAAATCGCCCTTGCGGATCGCGGGTTTCAAACTATTTGTCAAAGGCAGTTTCTTGAAAAAATATTGCCCAGTGAAAAATATCGAAATGATGTAGATAATTAACCAAGTGAGATGTAACGTTTGACAGTCTTTATCTGACTCCTTCAGAAAATAAAGCAAAAACTTGCAGAATTATGTTTTTGCAATACTCGATTCACTTATAAAAATTCTTCAATTCTTTAGTCCATTTCTTTGAAGCAATAGACGATATAATGTTGTCCATTCAGCCAAATACAGTGGGACACTTTAATTCTTCATTGTCACCTGACATAATATAAGTCACAAATATTTCAATTTATTCCTGATATTTTATTAGATTTCTAGTTCAAAGTAGCCAATTATGGATCTATGGGAGATGATTTCGCAACTAAGGAGGCCTGTAGCATTTTTCGGTAATCTGGGGATCTGAAATATCGTAGCTTGGAGGACCGAACCTGGTCGAAATATCCTCCTGGTCAGAGAGCAAAAGTAGGTTATATTATTTACTGCTTCCTGCTAGTTTTCTGTCCTTCTTCTTGTTTCAGATATAACGTCAAAATAGTCCGTCAAAAAAAATCAAGAAGGCGCACTGAGTAAAGTGCTCCATGTTCTTTAAACAAATTACTACACTTATACGGGAAGACGGAGTTTTTGCTAACGTTTTTATTTGTGCTCTTGTATCATACGTGAAAATGTACGGTACCCCGTCTACATTTCCTCTACTAACACTTTGATATACTAAAGAATGTAATGCTCATCCTCCAAAGAATATATGTATATTTTTTGTTTCAGGTTATCCGTTTCCATTATCCGTATTTTTGTATCATCTCAATATATTATGTGATCTTTTATGGTCGAACATACGTGATTCGCTATTTAAAATCTATAAATGCTTCTTGCTCAAGTTTTTTTGGGTTTTTGTTTCACTGATTTGAGATCATTGTGTTTATCATATTACCTGTATTTGTGGGCATATACAGGAGAATGATCACGACCGTTAGATCAGAAAAAAAGAACACGAAAACATTCTAAAAAATAAAACGAAGAGCTCAAAGAGCAAATAATGTTTGTGCCACAATTTGAAATTACATGGAAGATAGATAATGATGACGAATCCAAAAAATCTGAAAATAAACAAGGCGTCCTCCTGTATTTTGATGAATGGAGAATACAGTTTTACCATTTTTCTCAAGAAATGTAAGATATTTCGGTAAGAACACTAAAAAAAATTGAAATTGAAAATTTTCGTCTCAAGTTGCTATAATTTTCGGAAATGTTGATTTGACAGGAGCTCTTGAAATAGATGTGATGCAAGAAAATGATTCGGCAAATTATCGCTCCATTGTCTGATGAAGGAGAAGAATATAGACTCCGAAACGTAACGTTCATTTCGTTCATTTCGATATTGTTTATTTTCCCAAGAATCGAATGACGAATAATTGGAATCCTGCAATCTGTAAGATTTATTTTAACGAATAATGACTCTTATTCAATTCGAAATAATTGTTTTTCAGATATAGACAGCGAAAACCTGAGAGGAAAAACCTGGAAATAATGCTTTCCTGATAACTCCTGTAGTTTATAGCTTCATTTCTCAATGTACTATCTTTGAACTAGAAGTGGTCACAATGTTTTCGATTGAGTTTAATTTCCACCCCAACAAAGCAACCTATTTCCACCTCCTGAAAAACTCCAATATTGGCATTTTGTTCTCTCTGATCGATCCAGAAGACCTTTCCTATTTCTCCAATTTTTTCACATCCTGTTTTCTCCTCGATTTCTACCGATCCACCGGCTTCCTCACGATTTATTTTGAGCGTGCATTTAAGGACCGGAAGTACGAAATCGAGTTCATGTAGCGACGTCGCTTTCCCTGAGACGCAAAAAGGGTAATAGGAAAAAAAAAGATGGGCTAGGACGTCAGTATCCTCTTCGTCGAGATTCAATAAGCCACCGATTTTGAGAGCAGCGAGAGTCCAAGGTTCAAGAAGGAATGCAATTTGTGTAGCAGGATCGCTGACTTTGCGATAAGGATTGCTGGGGTTGAAGGGGAGAAATTGAAAGTAGGTTGGGGGGATTCAAAGTGGTCTAGGAGATTTTTCTCGAGAAGATTCACTGTTTTCATTAGAGGAATAGATGAAGTTTTGAGGGGGATATGAAAATATCAAGTGCCATCAGAATGATTTTATTTTGGAATGATTAAGAAATAATAGGGAAGTGAAGGCCACAAATCAATCCTAACGATAGATTCGACTTTTCGGGCAGATCAGTGGAGATAGAAAGGCAAAAAACCATCGAATTTGAAATTAGTATTTTAAGTTTCAAAATGGCGAAGGAGTAGGGATAGATCGCCTACTATGTCAATATCGAGAATTCGTCGAAAATACTCTTATTTTTAGTTCTTATGTCCCGGAAAAGTCGAAATGTCTTCAGAATTTACATATTTTTATTCACATCTTATTCAATTAGTATATCATAGAGTTATTCTGTGGAATTTCTTAAAATCATTTCTCTATATTGTTTGTTTTCGATTCAAGTTTTGTCTACGAATAACTAGTTTTTTGTAAAAAGATTTGGAGATCTTCTTTTCATATGATCCTCATTCACCTAACATTTTCCAATTGAGTACTAGATTTCATTTCTGGAAACATTGGAGAAATGAAATTTTGAATGGGAAAATTCCGGAAAAAAAATTCTTCATTATTAGTTAAAAATCGAAGTACAATGAAATTTGAACGACTCTCATTAAGTTTTATTTTGAGGGCTTTGTGCTGAATTCCACAAAAATGATGAATGGTTTTCGAAAAAACAACATTACGAAGTGTTGATATGACGCTTCGGTACTTCTTACAGATCTATTTCAGGTTGTCACCTTCAATATCTGAAGAAAATTTAGAAAATACCCTTGCGGATCGTGGAATTCAAACTAATTGTCAAGGACAGTTTGTAGAAAAAATATTGCCTAATGAACAATATCGGAATATTGTAAACGTTCAACGGGGTGAACTGTGACTTTCTCCCAAAATACGATGCTTTTCTAAGGAATCAAGTTGCAAAAAAAATTCTCCATTAACTGCATCGTTTGAATTCATATTCCTGAATTCATTTCGATGAACATTCACCTATTTTCATAAAATACAATCCTAGCAAGCGTAAAAAAGGAACCAAAAACCATTTCCTATTACGCAACGTTGTACTGAAAAAACAACCCTTTCAAAAGGGTTATTGCTTCACAGTTAGTGCACGTGTAATTGCTGTACAAACCCAGTTCTACCTTCAATTATCAACCGTGAAAAGGGAAAAGCCCCGTGGAAAAGTATACAAACGGCTGCAAAGGTTCCTTTTTATGACTATCGCTGCAGTTTTGGGACCTCTCCGGTTAATTTTTATGTAAAATTGCAGCTAACATGAAATAATCCCGTATAGAAGCGACGGTTTTCATTGAGATATTTCCGCGTTACGCTTTTCCATAAAGGTTTTCGTGCAGAAAATGGTATTTTTATCGCTCTAGATCCTTTGGAAATATAAATACGTATATTATTTTTCATGCAGGAGCTTGAATAGCAACAACGGGAACTTCTAGAATTAAAATAACATTAGCTTTTTCATATCGCTATATAATTTCAGTTTAATGTTTCCTTTTCCGTAAGAAATGAAAGTTCCTTCCTATAAATCTTCTTCTTTTATTTCAACTGTTCAAATCCTCATAAAATTTTTGCAACTTTTATCGTGCATGGGTAACTTTAAAATTGAGATAACAATCATTAATTGATATAGATTTTTCTATGATATATTTATATAATATCTCTCGACATTGATATATTACGATAAAGTAGTTTATTGCCATCAAACTCCTTACCTCTTGAATGGCAAAATTAAGATTGAAGCAATTGGCAAAAAAGAACACATGTGAAAAACTCGAGAAATAGGCAACATAAAGAAATATAATACAAGACTTACACAAGACACGTGTTTCATTTTGACCTTACGCTTCAGAATCAATTGAAAGAGTTCAAACCCTATTGACTTCTTTATCAAGACCTTAGTATTTCGTTCAAAAAGTGAAACTTATTATTTTCCTGAATGTTTCAATATTGTTAACACAATAGAGATGTTTATGATCTTGGAGTGATTCGACTATATAGAAAGCAATAATTTTAGCGAACGAATTTTTTTAAGTTTCAATGTCATATGCTTCAAAATTTTATTCGGAAGATTTCAGAGTAAGCCAATGCCTTTTATGTCAGAAATAAATGAAACGAATATAAACTAGGAATTGAACAAGAAGAAATTCCAGAACTGAGGATAAAAAACTTTAAAATGGCCTCTCCCTCCTATCATTCAACAAATAGCTTACTGGAACACCTTTCAGCTAATTCTTCACATAACTTAACATCATCCAAGGAAAACAAGAATCACATCGTGAATCTAGGTCACCACAATAATAGACCACGATATAAATCCAACTCTGCTGACGTCAACCTTCAATAGCAATCCTATTCCCACATTTTGTTTACCAGGTCATCACTTCGACAACATGGAGGTAGGATGAAGGGGTGGAAAAATAAACTTCACCCCGATAAAAATAATCAGACTATTCCACATTTCGGCACATTCAGGTAGACAGGTTGTATTTCCCATATTTTCTGTTGGCTCCGGGTAATGTTTACTTCCCAAGTTTGCGTGATTAAAAGTAAGCATTCTTGTTAGCCGACTCAGTATCGATTGAGGTGTTCTGAAGATGACAATTGTTGAATGTAGATTTCACCAAGCCATGCAGTTATGACTTTCGATTGAGTTTACTTTTATTATTCACGTTTGCTCATGGATCGCTTTTCATACTGTCCATTATGATAATTCATTGTGAAACCTATAACTAGGAGCTTGGAGATGTTGCGTTGCTGTTTTATCCTCAACTCCTCTGGTGGTTCCATTCTTCTTCAGGGAATCAAAGTAATTAGGCAAAATTTCATTTGTATCATATTATGGGAAGTTTGGAAAATTCCACCGTACCGAAGAAACTATGGTGTTGCTAAATGGCGAATGTGCCCGTCTCAGTTCATACCATCGAAGCCAAAATTATTCGTTTTTTCGGAACCTTTCACAACTTTTGAATCTTTCTTCTTGTTGTCACCTTTACTGAATGGAAAAAAATCATTTTTTGACAAGTTTCAAAGAGACCGGACATTTATAGTGATCGGCTGTACAGGATACAACTAAAACTTAATAATCGTGTCAATTTATAGTATGTAGGGCGTAGTATTGAGCATTGGCCCTTGGAGACTGATTATCGTGGTTGAAAACCATTCAACTGGACAAGTTTGATATATGAGAAAATAGGTGGTATATGTATAAATTCATTCATACAAATAAAGTGAACGCCATCTCTTCATTCTAGCAATAGATAGGCTTTCCTGGATCGACCAATAGTGTTGTTAGTGCAGAAAAAATAAGAAGACATCGGCACCATCGCCGGTTTCGAGACTTGCAAAATAGCGCAGGAGCTGGGATCGATCTCCCAATGCGAATATTTTGAGTTTTCTTGAAAGAAATCGAAATCATCGTAATATCAAGTTTTTTGTTTATTCATTCCTCCTGTTCCACAACTTACTCCCAATAAAGTCAAAATATCCTCAGAATTTTTTCATTTCGAGTTAAATCTCGCCACGATTAACGCTCTTTTCAATTATCGAAGTGAAGAACATCGGTCGGTTTTAGTGACAGACAACCTTTTTTGAATCGAGCAGTTGAGATCTTGTGCACAAAACCACGTTAAAGGTCACCGGCACTAGAAGTTCCACTTGAGTTACAAAATGGCGCAGGAAACTGGATCGATCGACGATCGTATACATTTTCAGAATTTTTGAGATCAGTTCCTTCAGTTTGCTTGTTAACTCTATTTTGCAACATCTTCAATTAATAAGAAATGTCACTTCTTTCCAGTTCGAGCTTGCCACGATTCACGTCTTAATCAATTACTATAATGAAAAGTTATTTCCCAAAAAAAAAGCATACTTGAACACAACTTGAAAACAATACTTGAAAATGGCGTAGGAAGTTAACATGTTATGTTATTTCGAGTTTAAGCTTGCCATGATTCACACCTTATTCAATTAGTATAGTTAAGAGCTGGTGTAGACCCTCAGGGGCGCTATTCTTGAAATGTCGTAAGAAAAATAGTCGGCATGTCGATGCTGTTGCCAAGAATACGCATTTTTGATGGACCCATAGAAAGCATTCATACCATCGCAGTCAAGAATAATGACCCAAGTTTACAACGTGGTTGCAAAATGGCGAAGGACAGGGGACGATATCGTACTGTGGACTTTTTTTAAATACCCGGAAGCTACTGAGATGAGAATCTTACAGCACATTAGATACTTGGGTCTCCTTCCCTAAATAGTCGAAAGTTTGCAGGGTTACTTAGATTTACTGTAGTATAGAACGATAGCTTTTTCAAGTCAACTTGATTAAGTGGCTTACCAAGGACTACCTCATATAAATGGGGTGATCCTAATAGATTCATCCAATTTGATAACCTAATCTCTATTATTTCTTCCACCCCTGTATCATGGAATAGTTTTCAATATCAGTCCAATCTACCATATGGCTGGCAGAAATCATTCCTGATACCGAGCAGTATATAATTCCCCATCGTTCATGTGGGGGAATTCAATCGACTCCATATTGTTTTCTCTGCACAGAAATGTTTTTATGGCAACTCGTAAACTTTTACCGGTCCTGAAGGCCTACTTGCCACATCCACATTTTTATTTCGCGGGTTCCCAACAATTTAAGAACTCCCCATAGTCATAACTACACCCGCATGCCAGATGAAATATATAAACAAGAACGACACCCTTCAGCGTCAAATATTGCTTATAGGTTATTTTCTTTGTTTCCCTTCGTTACGGGAATCGGAAAATGTAGATTTCGGGAACTGGAGGAAGAAAATATGGAATTGTCTTTCGTTTGGTTCTTCTGTTACTGTTATTCGGATCGAATAAGTTTTGTCTTTATTGAAATTTATTCTATGAGCGCGAGAAGTTTTGTTATACGGTTGCGTTCCGAATAAGTGATAGGGATGTGTTCCGGTTTGGGGATGCTTCATTGAATTTTGTGGCTATCTTCATGCACAGGGGAGCTCCAGTAAATTGAAGATGTTATTTATCCGATTTCCGCAATGGATAGGTAGTTTGGGAATTGATTTCTATTGGAAATGTTAATTCAATCTAGATGTTGTGGCGATAACGAGGGTAATAGAAATGTATGGAGTTATGGGTAATGGCTTATTATTTTTGGTACTATTAAGTGTGTGAAGATTAGAGTCTTACTAACATGTTTCTAAGTTGATCGAATTGAACAAAAGAAAAGATTTATTTGTACTTTGACCTCATTTAACGACATTGTATGGGTGCATTCTGTAATAAAAATAGATGCAACTGCATTAGCGTTAAGTGAAAAAGGTGATTTTCCGTACCTCTGAGAAAAGGATCATTCTTGATATCGTATGATGTTTGGCTGTTAGAGTATACTTGGAAAACTTTAGGTGCATACTTTTTCTCTAATGATGTTGAGAGACTGAGGAAGAAGAGCCAGTTAACAAATTCGTTATTCAACGCCACGGTACGCTCACATGTTGCGGATTTGTTCGAAAATTAAACAGCTACTCGCTTCTACGAAATACCTTTCGGCTGAAAGATTTATTCCCAGGTCGAAGCTGCTTTATGGGCACCTTTCAAAATATGGTCAAGAGTCGCGTTCAAATCAATTTTCGGAACATTTCGAAAACATTTCAAAAATGAATGCTGATGAAGATATATATAATTTGTAATCTTATCAATGTTAAAAAAGTTTCACGGGTATTCGTTTAGTGAGGAAGTTATCAATAAATTTGCATTCTAAGCGTTCCGAAGAATTGAAATAATTTATAAAAATGTAGTGTTACAGTTTTTTCTCTTGAAATAGGAAACAGACAAAATGAATATACCCTTGAGTTATTTCGTTCCTTTCTGTTTAAATATCATTCGTAACTCTTCATTCAGACCAATCGTAACAATGATATGAAATCTTTATAAACAACAAACCTTTAGTAGTCGTTCTCTCACTTACGAAGATTATAAGGAGTCTCTTATTCTACAAGGCCTCAAATTGTCAATGCTTAATATCTGCTTGCTCGGCAAACTTTCCCTATTACCATAAGTCGGTACCTTCTGATTTCAATGCAGAACACCGACTTCTACTACTCACGAGCTGCCACTGATTTGTGCCTTCACATAATATCAAAAAATAATATATGGGGATTTCACAGAACAGTTCGAGCATTAAAGCTCATTCGAAATATAAATTAGGACCAAAAACTATGATGTAATTCTTCAAATGTATTCGATGAATAATTGCGATGACTAACAGAAATTTCAACATTTATATTTCTGTCAGTTACTCGATAGTTTTTCACATTTGATATGAAGAGAAGGGAGTTTGACCGATTCATTATAGAAATTTAACACACAGATTCACATCGAGTTAGTTCGGAGGTGATAACACACTTAAGTATTCTGTCGAAGAGCATCAATTTCAGGCAGCATTCTATTCATAATGAATATTAGTGTGACTACAGCAATTCGGCTAAATCATTTTGAAACAATTGTTCGATAAGATGTCTCAACAAATCCCTCTAAACCTTGTAAGTTTCTGAATATTATTCGACCAAGCGAGTTAAATTTTCATCAAACTCTACTTCTTCACAATGAAAAATAAATACCCAACAATTTCGCATGGTTGCTAAATGGTGCATGCGCCGTTGTTTTACGCCTCAACAATTTCATTCCCATTATTGAAGCATGTCCGCATAATTTGTCATGAAAGAAAAGATAGAAAACGGAGAAGAAACTTTATGAAATAAACTACGATTGAGGGGACCATCCGCATGTGAAAATTTACTTCTCGATATACAGGGTGAGTCTTTGACCTTGCAGAATATTTTAACTGAATATTCCTGAAGCTGAAAGAAACACATTTGTCCTCTACCATTTTTTCCGATTCGGCCTAGATAAAAAGATATAGGCATTATAAATTTTCATAATAGGCTAGCCGCCCCTGGAAACCTGAATACTGAAGTTTTTCCAAGCCTAAGGTATTCCATTCAAATCTTCGAAATAAGCAACTTTGTTATGAAAACAAGCTTCAACTTAGTTTTTACATTCCAGTTGGTGAAAAAAGTTGTATTTAAAGTACAATAAACAAGTTAGGTATTCCAAATTTCGTTGGCGATAAAAGTTGAATATTCTTCTCTTGGTTTAATTTTCGATAATGAGGAATTCATCTAGCTATCACTCATATTAGCTTTGAGATTCATCTTCAATTTGTAATTATTAATTTTCTTTGCTTATTTCATCTTCTCCAATAATTATCAGATTCAGACATAACCCATTAAAACTTTCATTTTCATAAATAAATAAAACAGATGTACCTAATTTATCTATGAACGTACAAACGTTGCCAAATTGACGAACAGGAAGAAAGAACTCTTCGAAATCAAACAACACATAATATGATCATTCTATGTATACACTTGTGTAGTCTATGATTCTGAACTGAACTATAAACCTGTGGCTCCGTGGTTTTAAGGTTATGTCATGGTGGTTTTCTTCCACCATGGGTTGTTATGTTATGGAAGCGCATTGCGCATTTGAAGAATACCTCAAAATGAATACTATCAAAGTTCTGTACATAATTTCAAGGAACTTGGGTCAGCAGAAAGATTGCATTCAAACCAGTTAGAATCACCATTATCATGGAAAAGTGAGAAGTTAATCAATTACACTACACAAATTAGCTCGAAATTGAAAAGGAAGCTTCATGAATGGATAGTGGTGTGGAAATTTGCTTGAACATTAGGAGTATTTAAATTGTAGAAGTTGAGGTGAGCTTATTCATATTACTCCACTTTCGAACTAATAGCCAATTTACAATGGACATAACTTAACCGTAAATTTACTTATTCATAAAATGTAAGAATTAAACAACAGAAATCATAAGGAATAAGAATAGAACTGCATTCGACTTATGGAAGTCAAAAGCAAAGTTGAACCTATTGTGAAGATTTTGGTACTTATGAATTTTGTAGTTTCCTCGTTGATTTTTACGCACGAGTTGCGGCATTCTTACGGTTACGTCCATTGTGAATTGGCCAAAGTCGGGTACTCCGCTTACAAATCATTCCAAATAAAAAATGCTAGGATTCCATTCTCAACTCTTAGACGTGGCAACGCGGAAAAATTGAATTCTGTGAATTTTTTGAACAGAGTTGCATTCAGCCAAGATACCCAATTCTCGGAAATTCTCAGATATTTTTTATTTTTGAATTTCAGATTACTCGAAAACGGCGCATCATACGAAAAAAAATAAAGAATACTTTTACTTTCCAAAATGGTCAAGAATTCGTTGAATAGCATTCAAATTATATTTAAAAGTTGGATTCTTTGAATTTTTATGAAATGTTATGGTCATATTGAAGAAACTGGAGGATGTGGATGGAATTTTGTAATTCAGGACCAGTCATCGTATCAATAAAAAACTCCATTCCAAAAATCATCTCATTCGATCAGATCGTTCGCGAGATATAATCGAAAATTAAATTTTTTTATGGATTTTCAACAGTCTGTATCTTACGAACCAAGCCGAATCGGAAGAAATGGTAAGGGAAAGAAGTGTTTCTTTTGGCTTCAGGAATCTTCTGTTAAAATATTCTGCAAGGTCAAAGACTCACCCTGTATATACTGTGTCTTGATATCTGCAAGCAATTGCTTTCGTGATTCGAACTGTTGCCACGGGAAAGACTGTTAGTTTCTAATTGAACAGCTTCGATGTTCGAAAAGGCGGAATAATGACGTCACGTGTTCTTTGTAGCTCGGATAAAAATAAAGAAATGGTTTTCAGATACAGAACCTAGGTTGTCTGGGAAAGTTTTTATAATGACTGAGCTGAACTGGGAATTATTTCAGATAGAGCATTTGTTTTCTAGGATGTATGTCCCATCCGTTGAAGAAACACTTTTCATCGCTTATTATTCCTCTAGAAATTTACATTTCAGTTGGAAAAAATTTAATTCCTCAAGATGTGTATGAATACACTCCTCCCATTCAATTTTGATGAAAAAAATTGTGACCAAATATAACTAATTACTCACTATCTTGATTTTTTCCGAGGTTTTCCTAAAACATAAAGTGTTAGGTAAATATGCGGCACGAATTCAAAGGGTGTTCCTGTGAACTATTTTCAAGAAAATTTTGTTCTTCCATGCTTTTCGAAATACCGCTTCATTTCAAAGATACAGGGTGAAGAAAATATGCGGCAGTTACAAAATTTTTTTATCAAAAAGCACATGTTAAGTGTCAAGATGACTTCCACCGGCTTGAATACAAGCATGCATTCTTCTCATCGGTGATTGCCGAACTCTTTGAAACCCACCTAGGTTCGTTTTGAATGGGGTTATATCCAGCAATTATCCGATTCCGCTAGTCATCCAAATTTTCTGCAGACTTAGAGCGCTTGTTTTATTTCTTGTGAGGTTATCTTAGGTCAATAGTTCACACTACTCCAGTAGAAAATTTGGGAGACCTGCCAAATGGGATAATTACTATACGTAGCTCCATTCAAACGAACCTAGTATTTGAAAGAGTTTGGCAATCACTGATGAGAAGAATGCATACTGGTATCCCAGTTGGTAGAAGCCATTTTGAAAACTCATTGTAAATTAAGCAACTCAACATGTGCTTTTCGTTTTCGAGAATGAATTGTTGTGGCTATCACTCTTTGTCTTCGAAATGAAACTATTTTTCAAAAACAGTCAAAAAATGATATAACCTAGAAATAATTCAAAAAAAAAATCTATGCCGCATGTTTACCAAACACCGTGTATATAATTTCCTTTTACCATGCTAACTGAGAATTCAACTGTTTTATTTAATTTGATATGTTTCGATCCATACATTAATTGTTACATCAAATACTCAAATTCCTCAGTTGACATCTTGCAGTGTTCTGGAATTGAAAAATTGATTTTTCAGCCATTTAAATCAGAAGTAGATTTCTACACAATCATTCACAAATGAAATAGAAAGGAGAAACTAAGGTGGATGATCAAAAAACAATGAAGGATTTGGAATTCGATTGGATCGTTTAATGTTCATATCCACGATTTTATCATGAACTAAAGCTTCGTTACAACAGAAGCAATTATCTTTTCCTTCCCTCTTACAAGAATAATTATGAAAATTCAAGAATCTCCTTTGCTTTCACTCTTGGCAAAAGCAGGAGTATCCCTGAAGCGACCTTCCGAATGATATTCATGATCCAACCATGAAAACGGGAACGTAAGCTCCTTATACATTCGAAATTATAAGGTTCACTCGATCATTATGCTCAAAATTGAGCCTGTATCGGGGAGAAAATCACGTTCACCAAAGTGGCTCCTTATAAATTCAAAGTGGATATTAAATTATTTCATGCTCCCGACATAGATAACGGAATGTCATTTTTATTCATCATGATATCGATAAGGTCCAATATTCGTCGTTTCAATCACGCGCCCTTTTGCTCCGGAAGATGGGAAATTCACAAAAATCTACAGGACGCAGTGGCGTGGATGCAATGGAGATTTGCAGAATTCACAAAATGTATTGTTTTTGCGATTTGTCAACCTATTTTTATTGACAAAACATTATCAATAAGCTTCGCCGATTAATATCTTCACACAATATAATAGTTTTATTGTTCAGACTTTTACTCTGGATATCTGAAAAAAAACGGGCAAATTTTTACTCATAGAAAACGCTCTTGCGGAAAGCAAACTATTTGTCAAAGGCAGTTTGTAGAAAAAATGTTGCCTTATGAACCATATCGGAATATTGTGAACGGTCAACGAAGTGAACTGTTACGTTTGAGTGTATATAATTATGTGAACTATCAATGAAGAGGCTTATTACATTACCCCAATATCTAGGGCCTGGCAGGCAGGGACCAGGTATTGTGATAAGAAACCTACACTAATGGTTATGATCTAGGGCGATAGATCAATTATCATAGCAACACCGGGAGCGTATATTCAGGAAGGGTAGTGTAATAAACGACACCCGACCCGGCAGATCGTGCAGCCTATATACCATGCCCTTGAAATTTGATAGGGCAATACACCTTTTAGTGATCTCTGATGTTTCATGGTCAGATGAATGTCAATTTGACAGAAGTCATGAATTACAAGAGTGTTCAAAGAAATTGAAGCAGGCAGGTATAGACACTGAGATGTTACAATTCACTTCATTTATCTTTTACATTATTTCCTCATCCTTTATTAAACAACATTTTTTTAGAAAACGCCCTGGGCAAAAAGTTGGAATCCCGGAATCAGTAAGGGAATTTTTGATAAATAATAATTATTTATATTATTTAATTAATATTAGAAAGATTGTCTATAAATGATGTTCTAGGATTATATATAGACAATCATAAAACATTTTCATACCTATAGCACTAAGGAATTAATGAACAATAAACTTAGATTCTTCATTGATAGGATTGTCTATGAACAATGTTCTAGGATTGTTCATGTACAATCCTAGAATATTGTTATACATGCTCTGGGATTGTCTATAGACGATCCGAGAACATTGTAGACGCAAAATCGTGAAACATTGTTTATGGAAATCCCTAAATTATCGACCATAGACATTCCCCCCTTAAAACAATTTTAGAATAATGTGTATATATTCCTTGCGCTAGCTGGGTTAATTGTCAATAGGAAATCCTAGAACAGAAGGATAGACAATCTTAGAACATCGACTTTAGTCAATACGATTGTCTATAAATAATGTTCTAGGATTAACGATCATAGAACATTTTCATACCTATAGTACTAAGAATTAATGGACAATGAACTGAGATTCTTCATAGAAAAGATTGTCTATAGTCAATGTTCTAGGATTGTCTATGTTTAATCCCAGAATATTGTTATACATGTTCTGGGAATATCTATAGACGATCCGAGAACATTGCAGACTCGAAATCGTGGAACATTCTCTATAGAAATTCCTAAAACATCGAGCATAGATATTCCTTTCTATAAACAATCTTAGAATAATGTGTATAAATTCCTAGGGCTACCTGGAATAATTGTCAATAGAAAATCCTAGAACTGAAGGATAGACAATCTTAGAACATCGACTATAGTCAATACGATTGTCTATAAATAATGTTTTAGGATTAACGATCATAGAACATTTTCATACCTGTAGTACTAAGAATTAATGGACAATGAACTGAGATTCTTCATAGAAAAGATTGTCTATAGTCAATGTTCTAGGATTGTCTATGTACAATCCTATAATATTGTTATACATGTTCTGGGAATATCTTTATACGATCCGAGAACATTGCAGACGGAAAATCGTGAAACATCGTCTATGGAAATTCCTGAAACATCGACTATAGACCTTCTTTCCTATAAACAATCTTAGGATATATTGTCTAAAAATTCCTAGCGATAGGGATGTGGAAAATCCTAGAGCATTGTTTATGGGCAATTCTCGGACATTGTTTACAGCACTTTTTTCCTGGGATGATCGTAACATGTCGGGCACGCTACTGTCTCGATACACTCTCGCGTTCAAAACTCCGTTGTATGAGAATTCGAAGTTTGCAACGTATAACTCGCTCGTTCTATTTGCATACATTTCTGCTGCAAAAGTTCGTACTGACGACATGAAAGATCGGTTGGTTTGGAGCTGTTCTCTGCAGGCTTTCAGACCTCAACAAGTTTCTACGTGGGCGAAGTTCGATATATCTCGGTTTAGTGCCGGTTTAACTCGCCTCGCTTAATTAGAGATCGGATTGGCGAATTGGCCGTCTTGTGTGATTTGCGTCGTGTTTTCAATAGAAATCGAATTCGTTCGTTCTGATTTCGGAGAATCGAAAGTTGCTCTTCTTTTGTTCGCTGAAAGTATGGCGTAAGTTCCAATTATTTCGAAATTGAATTGAATAGTATGAAGAGGGGTGGACAGTTTCAACTGAATAATTTGGAGAATTCATACGTAGTATGACTCTAAATAGGAGTTTTCAAGAATGAGCTCTTCAGGTATATAACTTCAGGTTTCGAAATTCCTGGAAAGTTCAATTATAAGTATTTCGCTGGATATGGCCAAAAGAATGATGATACATGTGAATTCGATTAATTCCTAGGAATTACTATTTCAAAAACACACCCAATTGACATAAACAATATGTTTGTGAACACACTATGGCTCTTGACTGGTACATGCTTATTTAACGGTTGATTGAGGAGCCTGGGTCAATTGGCACGAATGAAAACGAACGATTTGAATTCCAATGAAATGCGATACTCCCGAAAGAAAAATTCCTGTAATTTTGATGATCGCTTGCATTTCTCCCTCACGATAAGTATTCTTATAGCATACTTCTTCAGCTTCCATCGAAAGAATGTTAAAAATTGGACTCGAATCTTGATTTTGAATATATATTGAATATAACAACAGAGATTTAATTTTTCGATAATATCAACCCGATGAATGTGATGACAGCAACCCCTGAAATCTTAAATGGAGTTAGAGTTTCAGTGAAAACTTGTTTTGAAGGTTATTCGATTGCCTTTTCAGGAATTCCATACACCGGAATTTTTTATTAGAACTTCTGAAAAATAAAGAAAAATAGTTCAACAGCTATGACACCAAGAGATGCGATGAAACAAGAAAATGATGAACATTTTCTTCACTTACAGAACCAATAACAACATTTCTTAGAATACCAGCGAATCCCACGTGTGAAAAAAAAGATTTTCCAGATGCCATGATGATGAGTTTTTTCACAATCTTACGGAATTTGTTGTAGCATTCTTCTAGTATTTTCTCCACTTCTTTAGAATTATTAATTTAAGAAGTACCAACAAAGGCAAGTATACGGCATCTTCGAAAAAGTCATCGATTTACCTTCAAAATAAGGTGTTACTGAACTTCCCTTTCTATTCAAGATCAAATGGGGTGTAGTCATAATTCTCACAGACTTGATACAAATTGGTTGGAATCAACCCTTCGAAATATCCCCCTACGAAGCAAAGTTTACCTGTTTTCGAATTTTCTCTGAGTTTGCCTAGGAGAATCTCTAATATATTCATTTTTCCTGAGTATCTGGAAACATTTCGAAGAACATTTGAAAACGTTATCTGCCATGAGGGTTAAACGTTTTCTTCAATGAAAAATATAAGTTTATTTTACTGGTGTCATCCATATATTTACAAGGAAAAGTACATTACACCATTTTTGTTGAGATTGCATGAGTTTGTGCGATAAACATCCTCGATTTATATATAACTCTGAAAAAATTCAACGAAACTGACGAATGAAAACAGATACAACGACGACATAGTAGGTCAAATTTTCAAGTTGGAAAATCTGATCGGAACTTATGGAGAAGATGAATTATAATTCGAAAAAATGCTTTGGATTTTCTTCCTAATTTAATTTTTCATCGTTATGGAAATATAATTGTGATCTTCATCAATTGATTATTATTTAATGATTTTCACTTCGAACTCAAAATAGACGATTCGTAATGAAAATCTGAATATTTGAATAAAGAAATTGGAACTTAAAAAAAAACGCGAAGTCAGGAAACTACCCGCTTGCTATTATTTCTCTCTTACCCCGAAAACGGCTAATTTGATTCAACTGAAAATTCATGTGACATGAGAAGTCCACAAAGTTTTGCTGAATTTTGTGAGAATCGTAGTACTCGGAAAATTTCGAAAAACCCACATACCTTCTGTATTCAGAATATTCTGAAATTTCACACAATCCTAGGGGCTATCAGTTCCAATCAATTACTTTAATTCAATTTGATAGAATATGAGTTCTCTAGAATTTAAGAGCCATTATATAATATTATCTCTAATTCAATCATGATACACTGTGTATCCACAGCGAAGTCTATTTCCCAAATGAAGTTCATGAAACAAAGTTCCATCATTTCCTAACTTCCCCGCATTCAAAACTGTACCATTATGTGAAACGAATTCCAGAACCTAACAAAACGAAAACTTCAACTAGAGAATTTTTCGAATATCCTGCATTTTCAACGCATTCACTATGGTCGGAAGGTCCCGCTAAACCCACACACAAAACTCCTTGATCCATTCTGTGGTTGAAGGACGGTTAGAATACCTAGCTGGATGAAGCAATGAAAGATCCAGGAAATGAAAACTGTAATGACGGTCCCTAGGATAAAATGTATCGTAAAATATGAGGATTGAGGCCACAGTTTCCAGAGGTTGGGATATGAAATTTCTGCTGGAAACGGGATGTTAAAGTTGAAGGAGCTTCTTCCACAAGGAGCTTATCGATATCTCCGGCAGTCTTCGAGTTGGTTCTCTTCATACTAATAATAATATAGCTTTGAGCATGTCTAATATTAAAAGGAAATGGTAAATTGTTCCATATTTTCATCAGAACTTGGTGCGTAATTGTAACAACCCCGTGAGTATGGTGACAGCAACCCCTTAAATCTTAAATATAAAGGGGGGCTGAGTTACACCTTGTTTTGAAACTCGTTCGATAGCATTTTCGAAAATGCTGTAAACTTGAATGTTGTTGTTACTATTCTTTGAATTTATTAATTTGGAAATTGACAAATTCAATATTATTTTTGCGAAATGTTCATCATGGAATCTGAAATTTTGTTTTTCTTCCACACGTGGAATTAGCTTGTATTCTGGGATATGTTTGTATTCGACCTATACGTTGGAAGACTGCTCAATACTCACTAATGCACAAATGAAATTTTGATTATTTGCACAAGTGAAATATTTCACAATTTTCGTAAAAAATACCAACTAAGAAGCAACACAATTGTATCCTCAAAAAAATCATTGGGTAAGGAGCTTTTACGCGTTTTTTCAACTCCTTACTATTAGATCAACACGAAATTATGCATCTATTTGCGTATTGGTAACGAGAACGAAGCTTCAATCTGATTCCATTTGTACTTCTTGAAATATTACGGAAATAACGTTAAAATTACAAATAAACAACAAAATTTGGCATATTTTTTCCTTCTATTTCTGAAACTAAATATCGCATCGTATTGAAATTTGAAATATTGTTGTTGAATACTGACTTTGTAGTTCGTGCCGAGTTTCGTCAGAATCAAATCAATATTTTCGGAGAAAAAAACTTTTTCATCAAAAAGTTGCAAAATCTTTGAATGAATTTTCTTTAAAATTTTTAAGAACTAAATACTTACCATATTCTGCACTCAGTTGGGCGTTGGCATTCCAAAACAGCTCACAAAGTTTAAATCTGATCGATCTAGTACTTTATGAGATATCGAGGAATTAACATCAAAATTTTTGATGGGCCGAACTCCGGAACTACTCAACTGATTTAACTACACTTCATCGAGATATTCAGACTACAAATCTAACCAACAATCAGACAATTTCAAGTCACCAGGTCCTTTCCTTTGCAAGCAAGAGCACATACGGCTTAAAATTAAAAAATACAGACATCGTGACGAAACGATAACGCGCTGTTTCCCAGAACAAGCGCGTAAAAACTCCTTCCCGACAAATCAAAATTTTTTTCCTCATACTCGGTTGATCTGGAACGCTTACCGCAACAAATAAATAGATTTCTGAACGCAGTCTCGGCAACTCCGTTTTCCCAAGGGGAAAACCCAATTAAACCGTTACAATTCGAACACAAAAATATCAATCTTCGCTATCTGACAACAGTGATCTTTCATATTCCGTGATGTCGAGTTAGCAGAAACGGTATATCGAACTCCCACCAGTCGGTTGGGCCCCTTTCAGCCCTATACACCGAAAAATTGACCCTTTGAATCAATTCAGAAGTATCTGTCTTCTTTGGCAGCCTCTTTAATGCGGTTGTCAAAAAATATAACTGGTTGATTGAATCCCGCTGAATCGCTGGAATCAATCGTTCGGATCGCAGTGGCGGATTTATTTCCTCGGTCGTTTTTGTGATTTGAATGGATGTTGGGTCACTTAGTGAAATATGGAGCTTCGATTTCCTCATTCGAAATCGATAACTTGGCTACTTCGTTAATTGAAAATTTTATAACAAGGGTATATTTGAGATCTTTGTTCTTCGAGCATGTTGGTTGACATGAAAATGTCAGGTTTTCTAAATACTACCACTTTCGAAATCATCTTCAGGGCTTCTTTTGAAATGGTTATGTCATCGAAATATCAAAAAATACACCTCAAACAAAGACAGAGAACAGACAGGAAACAACGTTATTTCTCTCGATCTTAAAGTGACATCGTGACATGACTTAGACCATGTTGAACTAGCCCTGAAGATGATTTGGAAATAATATGGAAACTGATCGGCCTTATTTCAAGAAGTTGTTTTGTTGTAGAAACTGACTTGTTTTCTTTCTACCATCATCATTAAAAAATGTATACAGTGCGCGTCAAAATTATGGAACGAAAAAATTTTCCACGAAAATTATAAATATTTTCAGATGAAAATATCTTTAAAATTTTCTAACAGCTGAATTTACATGAAATTGTGCATTATGTTGCTCGTAGATATTCCAAAACTGTTCACAAAGTTTCAATCTGATCGAATCCGTGCTTTATGATATATCGAGTAACTAACCTTGGAATTTCAGATGGGCCTAACTGTTCGACCGATTTCACCCATTAATGAACACAAAATTCGAAAAATACAGACATCGTGATGAAACGATATCGTGCTGTTCAACAGAACAAGCGCGTAAAAATGGGAGTGTCTGTTCTATACAGTGCGCGTGATAATTATGGAACAAACTCATTTTCTCAGAAGAAAAATATTTGGCAACCAAATCCTAAAGCAGGTCAATTTTTGTTTCAATTTTACCAAATTTATATGTATTTTGAATACTTTCTCTATTCAAAAAATTTAGAGGGTTGATGGGGATGTCACAAGGTGTAACAAAGATCTTTCAAAAATGCATAAAAATTTGGTGAAAGTGAAACAAAAATTGACCTGTTTCAGGATTTTGTTGCCAAATATTTTTCTTCTGAGAAAATGCATTTGTTCCATAATTTTGACGCGCACTGTATAGAACAGACACTTCTATTTTCACGCGCTTGTTCTGTTGAACAGCACGATATCGTTTCATCACGATGTCTGTATTTTTCGAATTTTGTGTTTGTTAATGGGTGAAATTGGTAGAATAGTTAGGCCTATTTGAAATTTCAAGGTTAGTTACTCGATACATCATAAAGCACTGATTCGATCAGATCGAGACTTTGTGAACAGTTTTGGAATATCTACGAGCCACTTAATGCACTTAATGCCCAATTTGGTATTAATTCATTTTATTCCCATTCGAAAATATTTATAATTTTTGTGGAAAATTTTTTCTTTCTCTGAAAATATTGATAACATTTCAACAAAGGCACGATCTTCAGGATCAGTATTTGACAACAGTGTTTCAAATCAAGTAATCTAGTTCAGAAATTGCGGGAATAGGACAGGAATAAACATACAAATGACTTCTAGATCATATATTCAGCTACGTTTCGCAGATTTACATCCGCTTCTTCAGGCCTAAAAACATCAAAATGACATCACTTATACAATGGTACAAACAAAACAGCAAATTACCTCTATAAAAATTAGAAGTTCTAAAACTAAAGAACAAGTCTAACATCAAACTCCGAGGTGCAAACTCAATTCACAAGCAATCTTTCAAATATCTAGAAAGGTTCATCAAGCCACAACGTAAAAACCCAACCATAAAATGGTCGAACACAGAAAATCCTAACCCCACGAAAACCGTCATGTCATATTACAATTGTCAACCACAAACACCACAAATTTCTTCTTTTTATTGATATGGCAGGATAGTGTACACAATTTATCAAGATTGTAATTTATTTCTTAATTACAGTCTCACCCTGTCTGTCCGCTCTGTATAAACATATATCTTGTCAAAATTGAATTATATAGTTTACTAAGATGTTCAGAATCAGATCTAAAATTGACGGAGTTGTTAACATTAATGTATATCATCTCTAAGATGTTCCTTTTTCTAAAGTGTTTTTCATTATCCAAGATTTTAACATTAGAAAAATCAACCCTGTGATCCTCTGTAAAAAAGTGGGAACACAAAGCCGTTTTCTCCCTATTTTTGACATCTCTGATATCACACTTATGTTGCCTTATTCTACTATGTAGATACCATACATTCCTGGACTTTCTCAAAAAATTAAAAGAACTCTAAAAACAGAAAATAATCAGTTAGTCTTTTACAACATGAAAACGGTTAGTACTTTGTATAGTAAAATAAAGGACTCGATCAGTTATGGTCAAAGATCCAGCTTGATATATGGGATTCCTTGTTTGGATTGCGATAAAATATATATAGGTCAGACAAGATAGTATCTATGTACATAGTAGAATAAGGCAACATAAGTGTGATATCAGAGATGTCAAAAATAGGGAGAAAACGGCTTTGTGTTCCCACTTTTTTACAGAGGATCACAGGGTTGATTTTTCTAATGTTAAAATCTTGGATAATGAAAAACACTTTAGAAAAAGGAACATCTTAGAGATGATATACATTAATGTTAACAACTCCGTCAATTTTAGATCTGATTCTGAACATCTTAGTAAACTATATAATTCAATTTTGACAAGATATATGTTTATACAGAGCGGACAGACAGGGTGAGACTGTAATTAAGAAATAAATTACAATCTTGATAAATTGTGTACACTATCCTGCCATATCAATAAAAAGAAGAAATTTGTGGTGTTTGTGGTTGACAATTGTAATATGACATGACGGTTTTCGTGGGGTTAGGATTTTCTGTGTTCGACCATTTTATGGTTGGGTTTTTGCGTTGTGGCTTGATGAACCTTTCTAGATATTTGAAAGATTGCTTGTGAATTGAGTTTGCACCTCGGAGTTTGATGTTAGACTTGTTCTTTAGTTTTAGAACTTCTAATTTTTATAGAGGTAATTTGCTGTTTTGTTTGTACCATTGTATAAGTGATGTCATTTTGATGTTTTTAGGCCTGAAGAAGCGGATGTAAATCTGCGAAACGTAGCTGAATATATGATCTAGAAGTCATTTGTATGTTTATTCCTGTCCTATTCCCGCAATTTCTGAACTAGATTACTTGATTACCAGTGGAGGACACTAAATTTGGATTTTAGTGTTTCAAATTTCATTTCTTTCTGATATTTACTTGCGGAGATAAAGAAAAAAATTGCAAAATTCCGTTGTTATTCGGAATTTCAAGATTATATCCGCAATATATCGGAATAGAAAAGCATTTCCATGAAAGCAGCAGCTTTTACGCGCATGTTCAATGGAGATGACTCAGTGAGTATAGATGGCAAATCATTTTCGATCTGAAAACTGTGTTTATGGTGAATATAGCAAAATTTCTGATTTCTTTCTTAATGAAAACGTTTACCTATAAGGAATCACATTCGATGTTCTAGATGATTCGTTTGAGGATTGGAACAAGTTTATTTGTCTGACTATGAATTGATTCTATTTATAAATTTCCTTGGATATCTTTGTTCTTCAAGGAATGATTTATTAAGAGAACATACTTCTGCAAATTTTTTCTTTATTGTCCGATGAAGTCAGATAAAACTCGAAAACGTTACAGTTCAGTTCGTTGATTGTTTTCATCGTTCTGTTCAAGTTGTTAAGCGATTTTTTTTATCGAAAACTACCTTGGACAAATAGTTCCAGTCCCGCAATTCGCGAGAAAGATTTCTATAAGTAATAATTTCTATTTTATTTAAAGGTTCCTACTCAGATATTGGCAGTGAGAACCTTTGAAAAAGCTATAGAAGAAAGCCGAAAGGTTTCGATTCCATTTAAAATTCATCTTCAGGCCCAGTTTCAAAATGAGTCATAAAAAGATGGAAACAAATGCACATCAGAGTGAGGTTACGATAAGGAGACAACTCGCTCTCGAATTGAGTTGAGTATTCACACCGTTAAGAATCAGCATTTAATTCTAAAACCACCTGTAGATATCACAAGTCCTCAAAACCTTCAGTGAATTTCATGATTCTGAAAAAATTCTACTTTTGACATCGATGCTGATACTCGTCTTGGAACAAATGCAGACCAAGAACCTTCAAATTCCCGATGGCAATATTTTGTGAAATAAGATCAATAGTGCATATCCTGATGATTTCCCCCAAACAAGCAGATCCATTCAGCAACTCCGTTGATTGTTGGCGAAACTATTAAAGTTTTCAGGTGCGCCCTTAATGTACCAACACCAGACAATGAATTTCTGGGAACTTTGGGACATATATCACCTTATACAGGACGATGCTTCATTTCACGCCCCATTGTCTATTTTACGAGGTCTTTATCACCTCATAACCAATTAATCTTGGTCCCATTGTGCCGTTCTATCACGTCGCCAACAAAACTGTGTCGATGAGTCCTATATACGGGCCCTATTTCACCCCTGCTGATACGAAAGATGTCAGGGACGATGGAAAATTATATAACAATGTTTAATTACTTTCAGCATAATGAGATTTCGATTCGGAAATACAGTATGTCGTGCTGGCAATATCTGGAGATTTTTCTGAAAAGTGATTCATCATAAATTTTCTCCTATAACTTTCGGTATATTATTCGATAAAATCGAATAATAAACCTTAGAGATCGAACAAAAAAAATTACCCCCCTGAAAATCTCACAGTTTACATTCTGCAGTATGTAGATTTGAATGAACTAATAAAAAATATCCGTCCGTTGTCCGGGGCTTTTCTTTGAAAGTACTCAACCGAAATTTGTGAAACTTGGTAGAAAACTCGTGTGTCACTTGAGATGGATCCTACAAGGTTTTGAGCAAGATCGGTGTACCCTAAGGGCTGAAAATTGGGGGTTGGAGGAAAAAAAAGTATTTCTCGAAAACTTGCCACCGAGTTTCCATGAAACTCTCAACGTTGATTACTGTAGGATTTAGGCTAGTGAACGGTATATAAATATGGTTTTAAATGTTGAAGAATACCTTCAAATCCTACCTTTATTGTATGGCTTGGTTGGGTATTTGGTGCGCGTGTGTGTCTTGAACTGAAATTCCAGGTTATATGTGGGAAAGGGCTCCAAATTGCACTTTTCTTGTTTTAAGTTCAGCGGAAAATATGGAAATATGAAAAATGTGTAACGAACCCTCTTCAGCTTCGTGTTGGAAAATGAATGAATTCATATGTCCTCGAGAGACGTGAAGATAGATTTGAAGGTATACAGGGGAATTGAAAGTAAATGAAATTAATTTGAAGTGAAATTTTGATAACAATGAAATATGATCGAGTTATGGAAATAAGAAAATAATAACATCGAATATGAAGAATTTAAATACGAGGTTGCAACAATTACTGTTGCATATCTCAACCTAAAAATGTTCACCCGGATGATGACCAGTGGTACCTGAGTTATGATGGAAAACGCTGCAAATTGTGTTGTGAAAAACCAATGAGTTATGAATAATAAACAAGTTTTATATAAAATATCAAAGGTATTGGGTTATTTAACTGAGGAAATAATAAACCCCTGTGTGAAATTCGCAGCGTTTTCTTATTATTCAGGCATTTTGAGATTGATATGAATTGGAATGAGTCTAGAGATATTGCACTACAAATGATTAATTGACTTTTGAAAGATACAACTGAGAGACTCGATATTTGTAGAGCAGGTTTGAAATTGTATCGATCATTGGATATTCTGGGAGGATTTCGCATTATTTTTCAGGTTCTTTCAGGTTCCCATCAATATCTGAGAAGGAACTATTAAAAATGACATGGAGTTATTGTTTACAAAAAACGTCCAAGGGTCGTTTCTAGAAGAAATATTGCATAATGAACAATAATGAAAAATTTAAAACGATCAATGAAGTAAACCAAAACTTTTCAGAGACTTTCATATCAGAAAATTAGGAGAAAATTTGCAAACTCAATTTCTTTTAACCATTTCTTCATTCAAGATTTTTATCAAATCGACATCTTCGAAAAACAGCAACGCTGACTCACTTAATAGGTCAATTTTTCAATCCTACTTTTTTCCAGTGAATCAAGCCAAATGAGGTACATTCCTATAAAACAATAGACTGAAATATATCTTTCTTTCAGTAAATTACAGTGGGACTTCGTATTATCCCTATCAATCGTGTAATTTTCAATGATAGAACCAAACCTTGTCCTGTATATGTTTTATTTCTGTTTCACGTTAATTGATATTCAGATGGATTTATTAAAAACAGAAGTTGTTATCAGGGTCGCTATTATTGACTGCGATGATATAAAACGTTCTATATTGTTCCATGCAATTGCACCACTTATCCTTGCCGAAGACATAAAACTCACTTTTTCTAGGTTGTTCTCTCTCCATAATTTCAGGAATGACGGTCATGGCGTGTTTGTATCGCTATGTTTCTTGAAAATGTCAATTTGACGTTGAATTACGAAAGTGTTGAAAGGAATTAATTCTTCAAATTTTGGTTTATTATTTGATAAAATCAAATAATAAACCTTAGTGATCGACCAATCAAAAAAAAATTTTAAGACCCCCTGAAAATTTCACAGTTTACGTTACGGAGTATGTAGATTTAAATAAACGAATAAAAAAAATCTGTCCGTCCGCCGTCCGTTGTCCGGGGCTTTTCTCTGGAAGTACTAAACGGAAATCCTTGAAACTTGGTGAAAAAATCGTGTGTTATTCGGGGTTGATCCTCCAAGCTTTTTAGCAGGATCGTTGTACCCTAAGGGCTCTAAATGGGGGGTTGGGGAAAAAAAATTATTTCTCGAAAACTTATCACCCAATTTTCATGAAATTTTAAATATTGATTACTGTTGTATAACTCAAACTGAAAAAATTTACCAGGATGATTTCCGACAAGTGGTTCCTGAGTTATAAAGAAAAAGCTACAAATTTCCAATAATGTCGAAAATGAATCATAGCATTCGGTTCTAAGTAGTTTGAGTTATCAATGGTATATTGGGTTATTTAACTTAGAAAATGATAAACCTTTGTGTAAAATTTGCAGTGTTTTTTCTTAGTTATCAGATGAAAGAGTTAGATGTAGAATCTGGCAGTTCACTCCATTATACCGTTATTTTCTAAAAACTGCCCTTGACCAATGGTTCAAATTACGCAATCCGTGAGGACATTTCCTATGAAAATCCGTAAGAACGTTTTCTATAAATTATATTTTTATTTCATTTTCAACCGGAAAAATGATTGTTGTTTCATATAGGAGGTCAACTGTTCAAAATATGTTATTGTTATTGACTAGGTTTCGTTGATACTCGGGTAATCATCATTTCAGTCCAACAATGTATGCTGGACAACCTAAGAGCTTTATGAATCACAACTTAAATGAAGAGAACAATTCTCAAGGAATATATCCCTAAGAAATTCGTTAAAAACTGCAATTTCAAGCACGCTTATCCCTTCTTGTAGAATGATACTTTGTTGACTCAAAGTATTAGAGCCAATGTTGCAAAATAAGGTAACAAACAAGCCAATAAATTGCGATTCTCCAAACTTTCGCGTTCTTCCAGCGATAAATCAGATTAAAAGCATCAAATCCCCTGGTTTATATTTCCACTCAGGAAATCATGAAAATATACATTAAATGGAGAAAATGGAAATATATCTGATGGAAAAATTCAGAGTTATCGACATGAGGGTCAGACTTTCCGACTACGCTGGAGAAGCTCTCGGTTTTATGACAGGTATAAATTGATTTTACTGTTGTTCAACCGAAAAAATTAGCTGAGAAAGAAAATATGTTGTTGTTCTGATCGAAAGACCTTGCTGAAGTTTTTGCGGATTATTTCGACAAAGACATCGTTCAAATAGAAAATGATTTTTCCGTCGAAAATATCATAACACGGAGTCCATAACAATATTCAACCAATCGAGCTTTGTTAGTTAAGTGAACTCACATAAGCAAAACAACGATAATAGCCAATAATATCTGGGAAAATGACCTGATATCCGTATTCGATTATTTCCATGTTCCCCAACAATTGATACTATATTGTTGACGCTCCAAACAGAATGTCGATAAACATTAAATCATTGTGCTAACAGTCATTCGAAATGGGTCAAATCCACCCAATGATTCGGGAAATATACTGATAAAATTTGATTCAACTGATATTCAAAGAGCATCGTGTGACCTATCGTGGGATTGAGACATCCTTAGGCATAAGTGGAATCAGCATACATTCAATATTGCATTTGTCGTCAGAAAAATTTGTATGCGCTGGATCCCACACAATTGGTCAATCGCTCAAAAGAGGCTTGTGCTGATTGGCTGAAAGAAATACTCAAAAAATTCTAGAACTGGTATTCTTTCAGTGATCACGATGTTTTAATCTAATTGCATTCTACTTCTTGGCATATTGTTTTCTCTATATCTCCAAGAGTGAATATCGAATAGGATTGAAATTTGGAAGATTGTTATTTAAAACTGACTTTAAGGTTGTGCGAGCTTTTTTTGGAATCTTATCAATATTTTCGGAGAAAAACTAAATTTTTCTCTTTTTTAAGTGAACTCAGCCAAATAGGGTCAATTTCTCTAGAACAATGGCTGAATTCACTCGAAAAAGAGGTAAAATTAAAAAACTTCCGAACTAAGTGCATCTGGGTTGCTATGATTTCACAAAATGTCAATTTGACAAAAGTCTTATTTTGCCAGTGCTAATGCACTTATGTACGAATGTTTTGTCCAGTCAATACAAGATTCATTAGATAATGGATTTCTGGTGGCTGGTTTATTTTTTGACATGTCGCGTGCTTTCGATAGCATAAAACCGAATTTCCTTGAGAGTAAACTATATAACTTGTGCTTTAGGGGCAGGTTTCTCAGGTGAATTAGCTGTTTCATTTCAGATAGGAAGATTTCAGTGAAGGTTGAAAACTCTTTTTCTAATGAGTTCGGAATAAAGCTCGGTGTTCGACAGGGTTCAGTTTTGTAACCATTATTATTCATCTTGTGTATAAATGATCTGCCAGGGTATTTAAGATATTCAATATTGAAAACGACAGCAACAGCAAAACTGTATGTATAAAATTTGAATTGAAGAAAACAACTCCTCTGACTTTGGACAACGGTGAAAGCTCTTTGATATCGTGCAACTCAGCTAAATTCCTTGATGTATACGTTGACAATAGCTTAGGATGGACGGATCATGTTGCATAATATATAAACTCAGTTCTTCTCTTTACGCGATCAGCAGATTGAAATATTATTTGCCTGTTGATGGATTAATTGAAGTTTACTAGAGCCTAGCATATAGTCACATCGCTTATAACATTGAGGTATGGGGTTGTTCATTTGAGTTTCACAGAATTTTCATAGCACAGAAGCGTATTATGAGGATGATATTCGGACTAAATCCACGTGATTCATGTAGGCCTCTTTTCAAAAATCATGAAATATTGAGTGCTCCATGTATTTACATCTATAAATGTATTAGATACGCTAATGACAATAAGCAAAATTCTGTTAAACTGTCTAGCTTTCATAATTATAATACAAGAAATAAAGAAGTTCTGTTTATACCAAGACATAGTACCAGTAAATTCCCAACATCAACTTTCTATCAGTATATAATTCTTTATAATAAACTACATGATTGTATTTAATCCTTGAACGACAAGAGTTTTCGTAGATCAGTGAAATCATTGCTACTTGGGAAGGCTTACTATAGTGTAGACGAATATTTGTCGGATGGGCTTCAGAGTTAGCTCTGAAAATTGTTGCATATTCGTGTATGTATTATATGTCTTTTCTTTTCATAATTGCTATAGTTAACTTTGTGGTCACTGACATGTCCTATTCATGGTAAAATTGTCTGACAGGATGAATAAAGATTATTATTATTATTAAAGATTATTATTATTATTATTAATCTCATCAACTCTTGAGATTCGTCAACGTGAATTGAATTACATATCGGTACATATCGGTTCTTGAAGTAAATGGATATCTGAGAGAGTTTATGAATAGAACCTTTTCAAATTTAGACAAAAATCTTCTTTTAATTATAAACCAAGTCAACCGAACAACCATCATGAACAATCCAATGTATTGAATATGATTCCTCATATACATGGACTTTCAGAAAAAATCGGAAGAACAGTTTTCGAATCATAAAAATTATTTGGGATCCATACTAACTAGAAGCAATCCAATTAACCAAAAACAAAATCAAAAAATTGTGTTCATAGTATCAACTCTATTTTTGGAAAAACATCCGGAGAGGAAACGTTTCGAGTGTTTGATATCAGAAAACGAGAGCACAAAAAGAACCTGAGGCAGAGGGACATAGAAAAAAACCGAATAGCGGTTCGATGTTCGATGATTGGGAATCACATGATAGATTGGCACAATACAAAAATACAGATGTCAGCATCAGATAATTTGAAAAGAAAGACTAAAGAGTCCTCTTGCATTTTGTTAAATTTAGAGAGTAATTTTGCTCATTGTTTTGTAGAAATGAACCTTTATTGGGCTGAATTTACTTTAAAAAGAGGTAGAATTGAAAAACTTTCGAACCAAATGAATCTGTGTTGCTGTGATTTCTCAAAAATGTCAATTTGACAAGTCGCACCTCAAAACGGAAAGTCGAAAGGAAATAATTCAAAAAATTTTCTCGTCTGATGAAAGATTCACAGTTCGTTTTGTCTATCGTTTGTATTGTTCATTAAAGAATCTGTTTCCCAAGAAGCTGCATTGGACAAAAAGTTCACTTCTTGAATACGCAAGGGCGTTTTCGGTGAAAAATTATTTTATTTAATTTCAATATTTCGTTTTCAGATTTGTGGAAACTCAGAAAAAATCTAAAAAATCATACTATTTTGAATAACCTAATAACTCAAATTTTTACTCATAAAAGCGGTTATTGCAAAATTTCCATAAGCAATCAAGATAAGCTGGCAAATCATAAATTACGCACGAATTACAAATTAAGCAGACTCCTTCGAATATCTATCGTAACGTTCATTGTCAGCGTAATTCAGGTCGCGCAGTGTGTTCTCGAAGGACTGGTAGTTAAACAATACATAAATTATGGCACGGATTAAGCAGAAAGACCCTGATATAATATTTATAACGGGTGCGCCACATTACAGCGTTTGTTCCATAGACATTTAGGGGGATAACCGAGCACGAGAGGATAAGATGAAGGGGGGCTCATCCCCATTCTGTAATATTAATTCCTCCAATAAGTTGCTAGATTAATCAGGTTGAATGAACGGGGTTGTACCTATGTATGTATATTTGGGGATAAGGTAGGATTGTGTTTTATCGGTAAATATGATTTGTCCTGGTTATGGGTGAATTTAAGTTTGTTTTCATAGTTGTTGTCCGACTCATGTAATGAGATTAATCATGCGCGTATTTCTTTCTAACATTGTTTTGTTTGTGAAGATTCAACTCTGTTTATGAAATCAAAAATAAACTGCTCCACAAGAGTTAGGGGTATCGTATTCAATCGTTTTTAAAAGTATGTAATCTTCGAGAAAATCGCTGTAAAATCATTTAAAACTCAATAACAACTTGAATCGATCCAATAAAAATCAGTATGAGACCGTCGACCTGGTCGCCTTTTTTCTGAAGTTTGGTTCTTTGCATATGCTTCATGAATGTTCTTATTTTCAAATGAAGTCAGTTTATCAACGGCTTCGATTTGAAACGAGTTTTCTGAAAATGCTAAGACGTCAATTAACAAACGCTGAGGCTAATAGGGCTTTCGGAATGCTACAGGGTGGCCTAACTCCAAGTCAGCCAAAGTGTGATATCTCGACTTTGGAATAGGTTCAGGGAGACAGGTTCCGAGTTGGAAAGACCAAGGCTTGGTGGGCGACGAAAAACAACACCTGCTCAGGATCGTTTCATCACCGTTTCGGCGAGAAGAAACCCTACATCTACGTGTAGAATGCTACGGAATACTCTTCAAAATGCAGATGGGGTCCAAGTTTCCATCGAAACCATCAGACGACGTTTCAGAGAGGTGAATATAGGTTCTAGACGTCCATTAAGAAAAGTTCCATTAACACGTGACCATAAGCGTCAAAGACTGGAATGGACAAGGCAACATATCAATTAGAATGATCAATGGCATAGTGTCATTTTCACTGATATATCCAGATATGGACAATTTTCAGATTCTCGAAAAAAAGGGTATGGACAATCCCACGCATACCCAGTAATCGTCGCTATGTCCAAGAAGTCCATCCATTCCGAGGGTGTAGTGTTATGGTATGGGCCGGGATATGTTTCAACGGGCTTATAGATCTACACATTTGTCCTGGGAATAGGACCGCCTTACACTATAGGGAGCATGTCATTGACAATGTTGTGCCAAATTTTCACGCTGCTATTGGTGAAACTTTTCAATTTCTAGACGATAACGCTAGACCGCACCGTGTAGCCATAGTTGAGAATGCGCGCGAGGAGCTTGGTATTCTACATTTACCAATACCTCCACAATCACCAGATTCGAATTGCATAGAACATGCATGGGATATGCTCCAAAGAAGATTAGATAACCATCAACCTACCCCAGAATTCTTAAATGATCTGAGAGAGCTTCTGCCCCGTTTATGGAACCAAATTCCTCAAGAAATGTTCAACAACCTCGTGTGTAGTATGCAAAGAAGATGTCAAGCTGTTATTGATGCCCATGGAGGCCATACATTGTATTGATAGTCTCAAAATGCTTGAATTCTCTGGAAATAAAATTTCGTTATTTTACTCGATTTTTCTTAACCACCCTGTATACGCTGCAGACCTAAAGGCTTAAATTAATTTGCAACTTGAAATCATATTAATATGAATTTTTATCACAAAAATCTTATTTTAACTATATTTTTTGGAATTTAAGTCAATATCCCTAACTTATGTGCAGCAGTTTATTTCTTCGCATACATTATGATGGGGGCGAATTCAAAATCAGTAGTTAATTGTAAAATAACAATACGGAGACTAGTTCGAAATTACTCGACTTTCTCTAGAAAAAATAAACGAAAACTCCAGATTATTGAAAAAAAATAACTGGGTCAGTACCTATTAACGAAATTTCTGTGAAAGTTTGCTCGAACTCATCATCATGAAGTGATTTTCTATAAATTATCAATGTCACTATATTCAATCTAGTTTGCAATTTCAGGATGCAGTGTTTGACTCTTCTTCACATGTTTGAAGTAATAAAATTTAGAAAAGCGCCTATGCGACGTCCGGAACTTTTTACGCGCTTGTTCAAATTCGTTCCGAAGCAGTCACCTGCTCGCGCATCTACACTTCTTGGGATATTGGGGAAATTACGTCCAAATTTTAAATAACAACGAAATATGACATATTGTTCTCCTTATATCTCCGAAAGTATATCTAGTTTCGAATTGAAATTCGAAATATTGTTTTTGAATAAAATCTTCAAGGTCTATGCCAAATTTCGTTGAAATATGATCGACATTCCCGGAGAAAACAAAAATTTTACCTCTCAATTCAATTTCTCTCTTGACAAAATTTCTGTCGGAATTAAACGTAGGCTACGATTAAGAAAAAATATACATCAGATTATGTATAATATAAAGTTTAAAAGTTACGTAACATAATCACAAGGACGAATATCCGTCGATAAATCAACAAATATTCCCCCTTGATCAGAGCTAATCATCCAATCAACCAAAACATCTACACCGAAGAAGCGGATCCTAGTAGAATGACTACAGCTGTTTCACAATTGTTATTGATCGTCAGGTCAACTTAACTTGGATAAACCGCAGAGAGTTCTCTCGATACTTGTTACCTTTCAGAAGGACCGCTGCAGTATAACAACCTACAGCGCGCCATCTGCCAGGAGCATCTTGCGAGTCTCACCTTCGAGTGCAGAATACTTTGATCGATGTGTATGACGTTCATCCTTTTGTCGCATCAGGTCGCTGTAACTGCGATATTGCAGCTTTACAAAAAACCGACACGACATTATTATTATTGCTGGAGCTCTGTTCTTCTCCGAGAAACCAATTCCCATCTTTAAAAGCTACGTTCACTGCCCGTTATGGCGGAAGTCATAGATACAAATTAATTACTTGAGTCTATAAATAATAATCCTTAGTATCGATATCCCAAATTTCAATCCGATATCTTTAAAAATTGCAATTTTTTTCGGGGGAAACACCCGGTATACGGAATTACTGCACAGAGTGATCAGAAAACAATCTGATCGGAAAAGACAGTGTCAACGAAGCCGTGGTGAACATTTGAGTGATATCTTATTCCCACCACAACTGTAATATTCAATTCTCGAAATAGAGCAGGAATTAACGTGATATGTCCAACATACGTTGATTGATCTCATACTGAAATTTGTCAATTTATTCCCGATATTTTATTAGATTTCTAGTTCGAAATAACAAATTATGGATCTATGGGAGATGATTCCCCAATAAAGGGGCCTGTAGCGTTCTTCGTTTATCTGAGGATCTGAAAATCATCACTTGGAGGACCGGACCTGGTCGAAAGACTCTCCTGGTCAAAGAGCAAATGTTGGTGATTTTATTTACTGCTTATTGCTGGTTTTCTGTCCCTCGTTCTGTTTCAGATATTATGTCAAGATATTTCGTCAAAATGAATTCAAGATGACGAAAAAATTATTTTCCAATGAAAAAGATGAAATCCATGTTCTATAAACAAATTACTACACTTATACGGGGAGACAGAATTTTTCCTGAGGTTTTTATCTATGCTCTTGTATCATACGCAAAAATTTATGGTACCCCGTTTACATTTCCTCTGCTAACACTGTGATATACCAAAGAATGTAATGCTCGTTGTCAAAATATATACTGAAATCCTATCATTCGTATTTGTATTGTTGCCGATTCTCCTAGGTTCAATTTTGGAACCCCTCTGAAGCTAATACTTGTGCTAGTTAGGAAACCCGGTGTGTTCTGTGTAGGCTTTGTTACGAATTTCATGCGACACGTTAGGAATAGCAATGTTAATTGTTTGCCCAACAGCGAATGGTTGGACGGTCCCCTGAAAACGGAAAAATTCTTTCCCAGCCAAAGGCTTGAACCCCAGGCCTTTCGATCATGGGGCTCAAGTTCTAATCACTGAACTACCGCTGCATTATGAAAATCTCTTCACAATGGAGTACCAGATTTCTATAAGATCATGGAAATATTTTTAGATTAAAGTTGCGAATAGGACATTCATGCAGCCTTTAAACGAATTTCAACATAATTCAGGACAATTCCGAACTAAGTGACTTGAAGATTGATAGTTATCTGTTGGGAAAAATTTGGGATTGTTAATGGAAGCCAAATTCTTGTTACATAAGAATTTTTTGTCAAAATGTATTTATTCAGTATTCTCCCAGATATATATTCAATCGAGTTGGCATCTTTAAGCTGGTTAAAATTCAATCAAACCAATATTTCGAAACATTAAAATCATATAAGTGATTGGGAGGTTGAAAATGGAGCAGAAAAATAATTAGTAATTTCTCCATTCAATGTCAGTTGATTTCTTGACCTCACATATCTGACAAAATTTAACGACAAATGCTCAACAATTGAATTTATTCGATATACTTCCAATCACTTATACGAACTCAATGAAACTCCAATATCTAGGTTGGTAACACAGTATTTCTTATAATGATCTAACGATTTTTTCCAATTTTGGAGTGAACTACAGAAGGCATTCAAAAAAGTTACTGCCTATTCCTTTATTTCCAAATCATAGAATTATTCTTAAGAAGTGTATAAAAATTCCAGGAATGATGAATCAAAATTTTTGAAGGTTCCGAGTTGAAAGTAATCTGTGTGTTTTCAACTTACCTAGGTGTGAAATAGGAAAAAATCTTGTATGCGGCTATGTCAAAAAAGTCTCACCTGAAACAGAAAAACAATTGTTTTATAAGAGTTGAATTCAATTGTATGTATATTAAAACATGGTTCATACAAATCTTACTTCACTAAGGAGTAGAACGTAACTAAACATTGCAGTTAGCACTTTTGATGGGAGTTTCATTGCTTTTAACGAATGGATCAAATGACAAAATTTCCTTGAACAACACGGAATCTGAAGTCTGACAAAAATACAACTCCCATACAACATGATGAATATTTTTCCACAATTTCATTGAATTTAAAATGAAAATAAAATGTCAGGCATCAGATTTTATTCTATCTCCTAGGGAACTTTTTTCGCCAATGTTACGGTTTCGAAAATTGTCCTTTCTCAAAGCTGAAATATCCGGAATTGATAATAAAGAACTTACCGTAAAAACATTTATTCGCTTCGAAATGCCTTTTAATTAATTATTGAATAATTGCATTTTTCAGTTATTTCCTTCATTTTTTCAAGGACATAAACTGATGAAGTACTTACAAGAATCAGGCATTTCCGAAAATGACATTGAATGACCTTGCAAAACAAGATGTTTCCCAACCGCTCCTTCCCATCTAAGATTTAAGGGGATGCTGTCATCACCCTCCAACTACTAATCAAAGTTTACATCTGAATTTTTCTTATCTTACAATTATTTTGAATCGACAGACTGTATATGCAACGCTTAATTCTGGGATAATTTCAATATGAATATTAGGACAAAGATATTAGTAAGCACTTCGAGAAACCACCTAATATCAAAAGTTATTCAATAATCCCCCGAAATTATTGAAATAAATTCCATGTAGCATTTCCGATGTCAGAGAAATGACGGAAATCTCATTTTCGAGAACGTATTCCACTGCTTTCCCAGACATATTTCGCGCAGTTACAGCTGACAATATTGAAATTTAAATATCCAATAAGTCGTATATAAAAATTTATGGAAATAACCCCGTTCTTGACGCTGTATTTCCAGGAGGTATATTTCAATTTAGAAAATGCGGATGCTGTTCGGAAAAGCCGGATGTTTGACTGGTGGTGTTAGTTTTACGATCCTGCTAAAATGTACGGTGATAGAAAAGTTGAATCTGATGAGCTACTTTTCAGGGTTTAGTGTATAAAACATTTTCCTGAAAATAAACACAGAAAAAGTTTCTTTGAAACCAGCAAAAATTGAGATTTGTGGGAATAAACTTTAAATCCTGATGAAAACTTATAAACTTGTACTTCGAGAATAGAAATGACAAACCAGTTAGCAAGTCCCCAACTGTACAAGATATTACTTCGGCTGAAAAAATTTTCGTTTCAATTTGAGTAACGAATACAGAAATATCAATTATTACATGTTATTACAAGGCTGATATATATTTTTGTGCAAAAGTCATCTTTCAATTTCTTTCTTTTCCCCCAGGTGAGCCTTCAATAACTAATTATAAGAGTCAAGGTGTTCAATAATATAGCGATTAGCTTGCTATTGTTTTCCGTGATTGATTTACAGAATTGGCAAAATGGCGAAGGGGCCGACAACTTTTATTACAAGAACGAATACTATCAATTTCCGAAATGCTCGAAAGTAGCTTGAAAAGACTTTTTCACTACGTTCTTGAAAGTTTTATTCTCTCATCATCTTCTGAAGTGGACATGCCGTCAAAAGTTTTGAACTTAAGATCAAGCTCCTACCAATTCGCAACTTATTTCATCAGTAGGTATATCTCAGGTGGTATGGACCAGCCAATCTTCTGAGTGACTGATATCCCTCTTTTTCGCGAATAAATCGGGCATTTGGAGTTCAAAACTATCTGAAATATCGTCCGAGGCGCAATTTTCGAATTTGCAAAATGGCGAAGGATCTAGATCAATTCCTTAAGAGAATGAATCTTCACAAATAATCGAAATCAATGAAAAACGATATTCTTTATTTCGTCTGTTCGTTCGGACTTCAAACAATGTGCGGAAATCCAAAAATTGTCTGGACCTGTAGACATGTAGTGTTGAAGACGAAGTGAAATATATCGATATAGTTTCGACTTTTCGGGATTGCAATCAGGCGACGGAGACAGATATGCTGATTTACAGGTCAATTTTCGGAACACAGCCCAATCATACTCGTGAAAAGCGGAATAAGAGGATTTTGAGACCTACTTCTGTAGAAGAAATCCCAACCAAAATTATGTTGATATAGAGGTCAGTGAAAGAATAATTAAAAATGTCAATCAATTTTTTGATGAAGTAATAATCGAACCATTCTTGTTCACAGCTTGACTTTAATTAATTCGAACAATGAAAGGAGAGAGGCAAAATAAACGCATATTTTCCTTGCTTTGTACTGCCAATTCATAAATAAATGTTTCATTTTTTCCCAGGCGGTTCACATTTTTTTTTCAGATATTAACATTCCCCTCAAAAGTTATATTTTTTGTTGGCGAAGAATTTCAGATTATTATTATACTTTGACCTCAATATCCTGAAATGATGAAATTATTTCATCTGGACCGCAGACGATAATAAATCTTTTTATAGCGTGCTTCAGTTTTTCTAAAACGCAATTTTCGAAGTTTCTCCCGAAAATGGTTTCTTATGACTAGGTTGGACTCACCAATGAAGAATTCTATGTACAAAATTGACTTTCCGCGGCTAGGATACTTGAAACTAGGGTAGGTTGCACATCGAAATGCTGCGGTTATGATTGTTTACGGACCAAGTCGATTCAACTCATTACTAATTTATATTTGTTAGGTTATTTGTTATTTGTATTTGTATCTGTATTTTTTTCGAATATCCTAGGCTTCAATGAAACCCCTCAGAAGCTTAAAGCTTGTGCGAGTTAGGATACCGGGTGTGTTCTGTGTAGGCTTTGTTACTAATTCCTTGCGCCACGTTAGGGACAGCACTATTAATTGTTTACCCAACAGCGAATGGTTGGACGGTCCCCTTAAAACCGGAAAAGTTATTTCCCGGCCAAGGGCTTGAACCCCAGACCTTACGATCATGGGGCTTGCGCTCTAACCACTGCGCTACCGCCGCATTATGTTATATATTATGTTAAGCACGATTTTAACGAGAAAGAGGATTTGAAGCTCTCAGGTTGAAGGTTTCAGGAAGCTCCAAAATAAATCGGCTGAGGAATACCGAAAATTTACTCAATCGCCTGACATAATTATCTAGATCAAGTCCTGTTTGCCTGAAAAACAAATGGTTTTTCCAAACTAATGGGAACTGAGCTATGATGTTATACCTGGACATCTTTTGCGTTACACAACGAATTCACCATAAACGAGTACCTGTTCTATATTCTCAATTCAGCCGACCAAGAGCCCAGTGAATTTTCGAAAAATCAACAGACATATAATGTATCCCCGCCACAAAAATTCCCTCACATAAGGTTTGAGAACAATTTTTGAACTAGTTGTCTGATAGCATCTGAAGAAGCTGCAACGGAGCAAAACGCAACAAGTTCCAACTCAAAATCAAAAGAAATCAACACATACATGTTTCTTTCAAATTTTATCAGGGGTTCACAGAAAAATCTTTTCATTTCAATATTATAACTCAACTTGATCAAAATTTTCAGAAGTGCCTGGAAATGACTGCCAGCTTCTAACATCCGAAAATTTGACCTTTTCTTGCCGGAGCACAGCGCAACAGTATATTCCACAGCGCCGGCCTCGGGAAATGAAAAAAATTCTGTCAGTCGTAAAACCAGATTGCAAATATACGAGTCCCAGAGCGTCGAAGAAACGCCAGCCTCCATTAGGCCCCTGTGCAATTTTTATAACCTCTCTGTAGACGACGTCGGGCTGTGGTTTGACGGTGGCAGGAACATGGGAAGCATCTTCGGCAATTTACCCTTTTCCGTGACATCCGCTGCAGCGGAAAAAAGCGACAAATCTCGGGACTGGAACGAAAGGTCCCCATAATGAGGGTCTTTCAACGGGGTGATGTACTAAGGAAATGTCTCGGACATTTGCACTGATTTTTTCCGATTTTTCCCGGTTATAGTTGAGTGGTAACAGATTGTGGATCTTGAGGACGGTATATTTTGAATTGCAAGGACTTACAAGAAGATGGAGGGTAATTTTGAATCTGAATCACGAACGAGCGCTTTATAATGAATTCATTGAAAAGGCAACGGTCAATCAAATCATTACAATAATTTTGGATAAATGAAATTTTACACTTTCCAAATTTTTCTCGAATGAAAAGGAATCAATCATATATCCTCTATATGTCCACGCCATTCATGAATTTTTTGAGAATTTGGTGTATTTTTCTCTCGAATCAGTTCGAAGTTACCGCTTCTTTGCTGTGGATAATTGTGGTGATCTACCACACAAATGACAACGAAGAAGCAATTCAAGAAGAGCATTTTAGAATATTCAGTAACTTTCTACTGGTCGTTCTGATTTATATCCTGAAGCGATTCATCATCCATGTATTGAATACGACGAACGCTGTTTAACATTCAGATAAAATTAATTTTGAATTTTTTGAATCAAGAATTCACTTCCCCATGTGACTACCCCTAGAATATAAAAGAGGGAATAATCTCGGAACTAAAGCGAGGGGTAAACCATAATGAAAATCTTCAGAAGGAGTTCAATCCTGCGGAAATATTTCAGTTATTTGCACAAATGTTAAATTTGGAGTGGTTCTATTTGGAAATTCTCTCGGACCAAATAATTATCTGAAAAACAGTTAGTTGCCTTCTTTTTTCTCTATTGTTTCTTGGAATTCCAACTCACAACATGGAATTACCTTCTGAGGTTTCATACCTTTATTGAGGAAACACCCCATATATTCAGATATTCAATGAAACATTCAAAAAACACTGCCGTGAAGGCAGCAACTTTTGCGCGCATGTTCAATGTAGATGACCGCTTCAGCAACGAATTTGAACGTGCGCGCAAAAGCTGCTGCCTTCACGGCAGTGCTTTTCGAAATTTTTTTCTGATAAATTACTTGATTTCAATTCGATCATATCTGTATTTTTGGACATATTGTAAAAATAAAATTTTGAATGGGTATATCTACGGAATCATTGGGCGGATTTTACCCATTCACGAATTCGACCTTCGTAATTAAGCCCCAAACCTACTCTACAAATATCGAGTTTCTAAGTCGTTTCTTCCGGAAGTTATTGTGTTTACGCAGTCGGCCGTTAGGCTGACCCAATCAAAATTTTATTTTTCCAATATTTCCAAAAATACAGATCAGATCGAATTGAAATCCAGTACTTCATCGAAAATAACAGTTCGAAGTTTCATACAGAATTTAATGAGGATGATATGATGAGAAAATCAGAGAAATTTTTTTTTTCAAATTGTTCTAATAACACGATTATCACGAAATTTTGCATAAAGTTGTCTTTCAGCATCTTAAAACTAGCTGTGAAGTTTAATCAGGACTGAATCAGTATTTCTTGAGTAATACCGAAAAAAATCAACGATATCGAGAAGAAAACCTCGAAATTTGAAATATTTTTTCCCGATATCTCCAAAACTTATGATCGTATCGAACTGAAATTAAGTACACTACTGTGAAATTAGAAGTTCAAAGTGTGAGTATAATTTTTTTTGGATATGATGAATGGTTTCCGAAAAAAAAATTTTTTTGTAAGAAAATTTGGAAAAATTTTTTTTTTTAAATTTACTGACAATATGATCTTGACGAAATTTGGCTCAAAGTTGCGCGTCGTTATACTCCACCAAACTGCCAAGTTTGAATCCAATCACTTGAGTAGTTTCTGAAATAAAATATAAATAACTTCAAAACTTCAAGTGCCTATAACTCCGAAACTATTCGACCGATTTGGCCCATTAACGAACTTAACCGCGGCATTCTGATGCGCAACCTATCCTGAAAGTTTCAAGTAGCTAGCTTGCTTCTGTATGCTCATATAACCCATGGCCAAAATATTCAAGGTAATTCTTCAATTAAAGATTTTGTGTTTTCGCGGAATATCCTATTTTTTTATGAAATAAATCACAATCCAATTATCCAACCTATCCTGAAAGTTTCAAGTAGCTAGCTTGCTTCTGTCGACAGTTATCGTGTCTACGGCCGGCCGGACAGAATCAATTTTGACACCGGATTCGTCATCAGTGAGTCCAACCTAGTCGATTGAGACCATTTTCGGCTCAATCATCCAAAATTACAGACATTTGGACAAAACGATAGCACGCTGTTCCCCTAGAACATGCGCGCAAAAATTTGAAAGACTAGGAAAAGTTTACAAAATGGCGAATGCGCCGACCCAATTCGAAGTAATTTCAATGCGAAAATTAACCTCGTAACTGACAATTCTACGTCGCTTAGCCAAACTAAACTGTGAGTCTAAAATGAATACAAGTGCCATCCTGAACACCCGACAGGTTTCCGTTATATCTTCCGTATAAAACAACGAAACAAAAAAATTCGAATAGAACCTTCATTCCCACTTAATCCGGAGTTTGAAACTCCTCCAAAGCAGTGTCCCGAACCACACAAATGAGCATATGGCGTCTTAATCCTCGCCGTTGTTATTTCTTCGAAACTTAAGCGCGAACATCCATTTTACCGGGGAAAATATCTGTTTCCCTTAATGCAAACTGTGATTTGGCTAATGTTAGTTTTACATCCCGTAACGATTGTTGGAGCGGATAAAGTCTTCGGTTGTAGCGTGTTTGGGGTTGTTAACGTTAACGACTAAGTCTGTCTGATATCAGTTTCTAGGTAGTTCGAATCTTTATCGTTCCGCCTTGTGTGACGTATACGAGCGAGGGTAGCTTTGGGATGGATCCGGTGTTTTTTCAGAACGTCATTTTGATTGATGGAGGGAAAGTTTCGATATCAATTGGGGTTGAAACGTTTAGGAAATGTATGGGGTGAGTTTTGGATACAAACAAGCCGGATGAGTTCGGATGAATGCAATAGAAATTATTCATAACGGAAGCATGATGTCTTCTCAGGCATTCCGAATAAAAATTTAACGAAAGGAGACTTTGCTCATCTCATTATGACATTGCTACGCCAATGTTCTGCGGACTCAGCACGTTGTCATTACCTACAATTTTCTGATGTTCAGCCGAAAATTACTTTGAACGATTATTTAACATAAGCACAAGACAGAATATTTTTCGATAAATCAACAAATATTTCAGCCTGTTTTATCATCATCCAGTGTCCCTGCACAGAAGAATAATTGTTCGAGAAATTCGTATCGACTGAATACTATTTTGGGAGGATTTTGCATCGATTTTTAGGTCTTTCCTGGGTTTTTAGTCCCAATGCCAGAAGCAGAACTAAAATTTTTTCATGAAAAACGCCCATGCAGATTGCAGGATAGAACTTTTTGTAAAGGGTATTTATTTTGAAAAATAAATTGCCTAGTGAGCAATACATGAATATTATAAACGATTAACGAAGCAAACTGTTACGTCTCAGAGTAAAAATCTGACTCTTTCCATAGACAAACGAGAACATTTTCAGAATCAGTTTCCTATATTTTGGGAGTTTAAACCCAGAAAAGACTTAAAAAATGATGCAAAATCCTCCGAAAGTAAGCTTCAATCGATCCTTTAAAGAAACGTAAGGGCTCCTTTCTATCGTTTGATTCAAAAAATTGCAACAATTATATAAGAAATTTATTTTGAAAATTGTATACTTTGTCTAATGAAAGAGTCAGATTTGTACTGCGACACATCAAAGTTCGCTTTGTTTATCGTTTGTATCATTCTTTTTTTGTTCATAAGGCAATCTGTTTTCCATGAAACTGCCTTAATAAATAGTTCCATTCTGCAATCCGCAAGGGCGTTTTCCAGTTTCTGTTCCAGATATTGGCAGTGAAAACCCAGAAAATACCCAAAAAATTATGAAATTTCTATTCTGCATCTTCACGGTTTCATCAGCTTTTCTCATGCTGAAAGAGTTCTAGGTACTTCTATAGATTAGATTAAATCTTCAACGAAAAAAACTCATATAACCCATGGCCAAAATATTCAAGGTAATTCTTCAATTAAAGATTTTGTGTTTTCGCGGAATATCCTATTTTTTTATGAAATAAATCACAATCCAATTATCCTTGTAGCCCCATCAAATTTGATCACATATTTAAAAAGAGCATGAATTTGACTGTAACACAATAATTTTTTTGCGTCAAAATATTCTTTACTGCGGGCGTGGTAAGCAGATAAATATAGAAGTTCTTAGGTGAAAATTATCAATGATTTCCAATAGGTTTATCGATGAAAAATGAATAATTACGATCATGTTTTCTCTTCAGTAAAAACTTCCCCATTTAGTTATCTTCCGAATATTTAGTTACTAGCTGTTTCTTTCAGCCTCAATATCATGGCTAACATGATAACAACGCAAAATAAGAAATCATTCACACGTAGTTTTCCTTCGTTTTGATGCTCTTAATGATTGAATAGGTTGTTTTTCTGATCTCAGTAGAACTCAGATATTCCGTGAAAACACAAAATGTTGAATTGAAGAATTACCGTCAATATTTTGACCATGTGTTGAATCTTTCTTTGTTGGAAATCATATAAAGAATATTGCCTTGAAGTTTTGGACTTTTTCAAGTAGATACCCTGTTTACGAAATATCTTTCAAGAATTGGTTCATTCGAGTAACTCCCAAATAGAACAAATGCAACACAATAAAAACTGTAATATTTACAGTGATCGGTTCTTCTGCAAACATTCAGTTTTTCCAGACGCAGAATCGAATCCATGGAGAACAAAATCAATTTAAATGAACTCCACACTTGCAACGTTGAAATATATCCATCTTTCAGACTTACGAACGATGTTCCGCTCTAAATCGGCAAAATAATGAGCATGAAAACCATTACCTTTCCTCATAAAGCTGCTACTCTGTCATCTACCTTCTTCCACCGGAAATACGTGTTAAGCTTTATCCTCTTGTTATTTCCGAAGCCGAAACGGAACAAATGGATCTCTGCGATAGTTCGTCTTTTGTTTTCCGAACTGATGAGCTTGTTTACGTTTTTGAACTCTCCCCACCCCCCTCGGGGGTAGGGTGTGCCATTAGTGCGGTTTTTTTCCGTACATCGAAACGAGCCATCAGTCATGCAGGATGTGGAAGGGAGGTGGAACTGCCGAGAAAATTGCCACGGTTTCTTGCAGGCTTCTTATTCTTAACTGACAGTTTAAATGGTGATTTATCATGAAGTAGTATCGAACTTTTTGATGACCGGGTAACTGATCATTCCGTTATGTTTTGTGTTAGGTTCTGTGACTCGAAAGGTTCATCGGAAACTTTTTGATCATTTGAAATTTTAATTATGAAAAAATTAGAATTGATGAGGCAAGAAAAGTTTCAGTGGGTGACAAATTGTTCGTTAATCATTTTAAATTTTGGTTGTGCCCGTTTTACTATGCGTGAAATATTTCGGTGCTCACGAAAGACTTGATCTCTGAGTAAATTGGCGCCCAACGTGGGGCTTCAATCGCACATTATAAGGTGAAATTTACGATATACAATAATTTTTTATCAATAAAGTAATAGACAGTACTCTGAGAAGATAGCCGTATCGAAAGAAAGCAAACATATTGGTGTTAGACATTGAAGACTGCGTCGCTGAAGGACACTATCCAATGCACCTTTTTTATATCAGTGCAATTAGTTCTGAAACTTAGAGATGATTCGAGCAATTCAAATTGGTTTAGGTGCTACTATTGAGGAAAAATAATAATATTAATAATAATTCGTTGAAAAATGATGATGCATAACTTCTTGCGAAATTTCAAGATTATCGTATGATTGGAACCATTCGAAAAAAGTTTCCGAGATTTTTCTTGGATGAAAAGTATTCTTCAGATTCCGAATCAATCCTTCCATACAGCCACCACATTTCAATTACCAGTTATTTAATAATATTTTACACAAAAGCGAAAATTTTTTATATACGGAATGATTTAATACCCGCTCCTTCGCCATTTTGCAACACAGGCGACAATTATCGATGATCTGAACTAGTCAAACTATCTATCTTATATTCAAAGTATGGATTGCTAATGCTTGAAATTGGAACACATCAAAAAGTGCGAAATTCGAAATTCTTATCGACCTAGCATGTATACAACGGAAAAATTGTCTTAGTTTTACTCGAATCATTTCAATTCAAGAAGATCAAGAACTGGATTTGAATATTTTTCATTACAGATCATACTTAAAATACTTCAGACATGTCGAGAAGAGAATTCTGATAGGTAGGCTTCCTCGAAAACATCATCAACAAACAACGAATTAACTTCACGATATAACCCCGCAGAGCATAATTCGGAAGCCGCCATGTCGCTATATACCACAGAAAAATGTAGAAATTTGCCACTACAATCATTGACTGAAGACAAAGTGCCCCCAGTCGATTATTGTAATGATTAATAGCGGCAGTAATTCAAAAAGCCGTTTTTCCTCCATTCTTTGTCTTCCTGACGCCTGTTTTCCCATTTTTGCGGCCGGCACGACGTTGAAATAGCGAATTTTAGCTGATGGAGTATATGGCTAGCTATTAATCACCTTTAGCGGGGCCAATATCATCGTGAAAAAGCAGCCTGTCTCGATGCGGCCGGCGCTTCGTCACTCGTTCCGATGAGTGGTTCTCTTTTCGCGGGATATTACAGTTTCCTGTTGATATATTCATACGAAAGTGTTTCAAGGAAACGGTAAAATATTGTGAAATACCGATATCTTCAAGATTTCACGAAATGATAATACAAAAATCAGTCTTTATTGAATCTTTTATGATTGGAAGATCGTAAAATATGAAATCTCTGAAATGTAATTATGATTTATTATCGAATTGTTCGGAAAGTATTTTGGAGATATCAATTATACCGGGAAAATGAGCACAAAATTCGAAAAATTTTTTTCCCACTATCAGATCAAACTGAAATGAAAACGCTCTCGTTGAATAATTACCTGAAGATTTTTCCGAACAATAATTTTAAGGAGAAACATCTCGTGAACATGATACTGAGAACGCCTCGGGTGTTGGACTTTAAATATCTCCAAAGTTTTTTTCAGTAGATATTTAATAGAAATTTGGCGGAGATATTGCATGTTAGAATTTCGATTGCAAATCTACGGGGTGATACTTTTTCTGGAACCCCGTCCCTTGTTTCCCTTGATATTTTTTTTTGGTGAGACATTTTTAGTTTGAATAATTGTGAAAAGGAGATTTGTTATTATACTGACCTTTATGGTCTCTTGTTGTTTCATCGTATCTGCAACTGATTTGAATAAAAATTCTGAATCATCTTCTCGAAATCCTCAAGATAATACGAATTGTGAAAATCTAGATGGTGAGCTGGTGAGAATTAATTAAAACTCAGTTCTTATGGATATTTTTCGTATATATAGCAATGTTGTTAAGATTCGATAAGCTTGCATAATCATCTGTTGGAGTGCATGTACATGATATATGTCACAAGTTTTTCAATTTATTCCGATATTTCATCAGATTTAATAGTTAAATAACTAATTATAGATCTATGGGAGATGATTCCTCAACTCAAGAGGCCTGAAGCATTCTTCGTTTAGCTGAGGATCTGAAATATCATCGCTTGGAGGACCGGACCTAGTCAAAAGACCCTCCCGCTCAGGGAGCAAACATAGGTAATTTTATTTACTGCCTCCTGCTGGTTTTCTGTCCCTCTTTCTGTTTCAGATACTATTTCAAGCTATTTTTTGAAATAATCTAAGAAATAGCGACAGGAAAATCTCAAATAGCGTTGAATATCACATGATAGAATGGGATAATATAAAAAGATACTGATGATGGAACCAGATAATCTGCAAAAACTTAGAGAGTTCTCCTACAGTTCTGCTGAACTCACCGAAAAATTGAATAGAATTGCAGGGTTCTTGTATAAATGAATAATATATGCGTGATTTTGGAGAATGTCATTTGAAGAAACCTCTTGAAATCTGAAAGTATAGCAAAGAAATAATTCTGAATCGTTCCAATATTATTCGTCAGGCAATATAATTCGAAAAACTGCCATTGACAAAAAAAAATGCTAATACAAAATGATTTGATTGAATCTTTGATAGTTCTTTTTCAGTTTTTAGAAGCGAAAAACTAGAATAGTCCTGAAAACTATTCCTGTCGTATGTTTAATGATCCAAAATACTTCAAAATCGAAATAAATTCTAGACAAACTTGGTAAAATGAAACAAACAGAAATGAACTATACTAAATACACTCAAGCATTGAAATCGAAGTCAATTTCAAAACAAAACTCAACAGGTATCGAACCTATATCTTCAATATCCTTCCGCCTTGCGAATTCTAGGCCCTTCATCAAAGCGATTCTTATTGCAGAGTCGAGAAGGGTTCCTTTGTTGTCTCCTAATTGGTTAATATTATCATTAATTACTTGGCTGCATTGTCTTTCCTGGCCTCTGACGGTGACATCAAAACAACTACTGTCTTCTGTTCAGGGAATTAGTAGGGCTTAAGTCCCTTCGTCTCAGTCATACCGCGTCGGCAGGAAGAACCGATTTATCTCTTTGATGTAGCCGCCTGCATTTTGCATGTGATAGATGGTAGGTTTTAGGATATTAGCAGGTCAGATTAATTTAATATACCTAGTTGAAGCTGGAGCGGTAATTTCATACTTGAAATACATATTAAACCCTTTGCGGAATTTTAATTACATATCGCCAATTCTAGTGAAGTAGTCCTAAGAAGTGACAATTTTATTTTTATGTGAATATACTATAGGTATGTTTATATGGATTTTTCATTTGATCTGGGTAAAATCGCTATAAGTTTATGAAAATGTCTATTCTTTTCTGATTTTGAGCAGAAAATAATATCATGCACCATCAACAAAAGCATCAGGCAAAAGGAAGTATCAAGAACCCTTTTGGCAATTAAAATGGTAAGTCGTTTTGATGATCGGTTGATCCAGAAACTGGAGCAAATGAATTCCATGGACAATGCTCTTCCAATGTAGTATTGGTTATTTGTTGGAATAGCTCAGATCAAGCTATACATATTTAAATGTCATCGTGTAAATAATATTTTTCAAGCAACAACTGTTTATAAGTATAATTACACCTGACAAATAATGCTTCACTCCTCAACCCCTCAATATAACTTTTCCTACTTTTCAAGCTATTGGTGGGGAAAAAAACTACAAATTTCTAAAACAGATTTTGAAATCACCACGTTTTGTTTGTTTAATAATATGAATCGAGTTAACGAAGAATAAATTCGAGATCTTCCAGAATAAACTTCTGAAGGATCAATACTCATCTGTTGAATAAATTCTGAATTAATTCATTCCAAATGGAATAAAATCTTCAATGTTCTCTTTCTGACATTGAGAATATTTCGAGTTTGAACAGGAACGAATTCAATTAAGAAGCTCTGATGATCTTGAAACTACTTTTGTGAAAGCTTCCAGAACGACAAATTCAAGAAAGTCGTGAAAATATTCCACTTCACTTTATCAGTTTTGAACAGCCTACATGCATGAATTATTATATGCTACCATATTTTCTTGAAAATTTTAAAGGTTTTTATGGGTTTTCACTCCCAATATCTGAAACAGAACTATTAAAAATCAAATAAAAATTTGATTCATCAAATCAAATAAAAATCAAATAAAAATCAAATAAAAATTGTTTTTTTCCTGAGAAACGCCTTTGCGGACTGCAGTATCAAATTATTTGTCAAGGGCAGTTTCTTGCAGAAAAGATTGCCTGATGAACAATACAGGAACAACACAAACGAAAAAGAAAACGGACTGGGACGCTTCAGAGTACAAATCGGACTTTTTCATCAGAAAAAGCAGAAAATTTCAAGAATTATTTTCTATCGATTTTTGTTTCGATTTGAGACTTTTGTCACATTGGCAGCTTTGAGAAAACATAGCAACACTATGTGTTGCTATGTTGAATATTTTTCGAAATGCGGATACTCTGAAAAAAATCTTGAAAAAATTCAAAATTTCAACACCCCATATCCCGAAAACGAAATTTTTGGAGTGCCATGTTTATGAAACTTTTTTCCTTGAAGTGATTCGTTTGTAACTCAAATTTAGGAACACCAGGTATATCCCAAATTCAGTTTCAACCTACCTTGTTTTTTTACTCCCTAATTTGGCTGGAGTATTTTTAGTCGCTTTGAACACTACCTTTCCCGATTTTCATTATTCTCTACCAGGATCGAATGAATTTGCTCATAAGCAACACTCCACATTAAATCAGAGAGAACACTAACTACAAACCGGCTCTTTACAGACGATTATGTACCTTGTTACAAGATAATAATGAAGCCATAACGAAAACAATGGACCCTCATAGCTCGTTGGGAAGTAGCAGGGTTGCGGAATTTTGGACGTGCACCTCGACTAACTAGAGGGATTTTTATTAACATCAGTTGGAACTTCCAGAATATTTCGAATTTTCTGAGCGTAATACATTACGGTTCCTTTCAAGCTTATGATAACATAAACAGGAGATGTTTACCTACGTTTGTAACGACCTTAATGGAAAATTTCCGAAAACATTTCCTGGAAATGGAATTGGAAATCACAATGAGTTTGCCAGATCGCTTTTCCAATTTCTAAACGGTAATAAAGCTCATACACTGACCTAAAAAAGTTACCAAAGTAATATACTTTCTGATTTTTTGTTTCATACATTCTAGTTATTTTTAACAGCAATAAAAAATTGACAAAGGACTTTCAAAATTAAATGAGTTTGTAGCGCTCATTAGATTATGTTTGAATTATTCTCACTATTTCATTGAAATATGAATTTCTTTTATTTGCAATTAGGATGTCAGAAAAAAATCAAAGTTGCAATCAGAACTCTACGAAGTTCTTGATTACATATCATAAGGATAAGCAAGATACGTGTTTCAATATATTATTCATTATCATCTAAAAGACGCTCAGTGATTGTAAACATTATAATTGTTATGACAATGGCTACTGACTGAAAGAAAAAATTCTGATATTCACTTCCTCAGGTAGAAGACTAAAGCCTGTAGTGATATAGTTTCAAAATCGCAGAGAGAATTTTACCCATTCACAAATTGAACCTTTGTATTAATCCCCAAACATTCTTTACAAATATCAAGTTCCTGAGTCATTTTTTCGGGAGTTATTATATTCACGCCACGTTCGATAAAAACCACAATAACATTCGAAATAAATAACTGAAAACTCGATATTTTTAGGGAAACTTTCGACCCCAATTACGAAGGCTAAAATTGAAAGTTGAGTTTGTGAATAGGTAAAATCCACCTAATGATTCCTTAGGTATACACATTAAAAATTCCATTTTCCAATATTTCCTAAAATGCATATCAGATCGAATCAAAATCCAATACTTCATTATAGAATGATAGTTTGAAGCTTTATACAGAATTTTGTGACGATAAGGAGCTCAGGGAATGAAGAATATTGAAAAAAAAAATTCAAACTTTGTTTTGAAATTCTTCCAATGATATGATAATCAAGAAACTAGGCACAAAGTGTGGTATCAGCATTATGAAACCAGCAACTAAGTTTAATCATCAGAGGATCAGTGTTCTTTAATTTCAGAATCCACAAAATCTTACAAATTGTTTCCAATATCTCCGGAAATTTCGGAAATCGGATCATAATGAAGTTTGATATACTGTTATGAAATATTGTGTGACAGAAGCGTCCAAATATCTTTTAGATCTTATTGAAAGTGTCGAAAAAAATTTTCTTGGAGAATTTTATTTTTTAATTCAGTAATCATATAATGCCAACAAAATTTCGCAAGAAGTTGCGCGTTATTACGCTACAACTTACTGAAAAGTTTCAACTCGATGGCTCCAATAGTTCCTTCAATATCGAGGAAATAACCTTAAAAATTAAAATGACTAAAACTCCGAAACCATCCGGCCGATTCGGCCCAATAACGAACTTAACCCTCGTTTTTCGAAATACAACCTACTTTGAATGTTTCAAGTCGATAGGATTCTCTGTGCTCACGTAATTGTGCCTACGGAGGGCCGGATTCGCCATCAACGAGTTCAACCGATTTTCGGAAAAGAATTCGAGAATTAAAAACATTCGGACAGAATGAATTTTGAGTGTGTAAAATTTTAATATACGAAGAATCATACTATTGAATTCATCAATTTCATATCCGAGATGGAATTGACTGATTTATGTGGCGATTTTCACTCCTGAAAAAAATTACCGTTGTTATTATATACTGAAATAATACACCAGGCATGGAATGCGGATTCGAATTTGAACGCTGAATTGAAATCGGCATTCCGGAAATTGATTCCTCATGAAATTGGGCAGTTTTTCCAGCAGGAATGTGCCTGCCAAAATGGTTATGCACCCTAACTCGTGTCGGTAATTTTTTCATCGGTTAACATTCCATCAACATGCAATAATTCAGTGGAATACAACGGGCCTTTTTATAGATAATTCAATCGAAACGACAATTGTTTACTCTGAACTGCTGCGAATGTAATGAAATATTTAATCGCTTATCTGACAAACAAACAGGAATGGTAACTGGGCGTTATTTTTCGATTGAATACAATAAAATTCTGCTTATATTCGGTAATTTTCAGGATATACATAAATTGATTTTCTGAAATATTTTGAATTGAAACAATTCGTATCCTATAGCGCTTGGAATTATTTCAGCGCTGAAAAAAATTCATTCAAAAAAACAGAACTTACCTATTCAACACAACCGACAGTAAGAGTTTCAATTATCCAACGAATTCTCACCTGAAACAATAATTGAAATTTCAAAAACGTGATTGATTTTGACAACTCACAATATATATCTATATATAATCTTTTGAGAACGAGCATTACATTCTTTTGTATATCACAGCATTAGCAGAGGAAATGTAAACGGGATACCATACATTTTTTCGTATGATACAAGAGCACAAATAAAAACCTCAGCCAAAACTCTGTCTCCCCGTATAAGTGTTGTAATTTGAAGAACATGGATGGCATCTTTTTCATTAGAAAATAATTTTTTCATGACTGCATCGAAATGTCCTTTGATTTCCAGAAAAATATTGCGGAAGTGATTTTCAGAGGAATTTTCCACACGATAATATTGATATTGTTCAGGTATTTTTTTGGTTTTTTCTACCAGTATCGGGAAGAGAATTATTGAAAATTTAACAGAAATTAGTTTTGTAGACAATAAGGAGGAACTCTGCAGGATTATTTTCTCCTCATGAATCCCAAACAGCGACTCGTGTATGTTCGACCGTTAAAAAATTCATGGAGAATTTGGGATAATAAAGATAAAGTGATGAAGTAACAAAATAATCAGAAAATAACATTTGAAGAGACCTCTCGTATTTAACTGAATAGAGCAAATAAAAAATATTTTGCGTATTTTTTATCATCATCTGATGAAGGAGTCAGATATAGACGCTAAAACTTTACACTTCACTTCATTAATCGTTCGTATTCTCCCTTTTTTGTTCATAAGGCAACATTTTCTCTAGAAACTACCCCCTACAAAAAACTTCAATAAAGCAATCCAGGCAGTTTCTATAAATAATGATTTCAATTGAGTTTTCAATATTCAATATATATAGGTAGTGAAAACAGAGAAAAAACCTGAAAAATAATGCAGAATCCTCGTAAAATATCCTTCAATCAATAGTTTATTTTATTGACCATCATTTTGAATGAATAAAGATTTAAAATTCGAAATGCCATTGGGAACTTATTTAGAATGAACTCTCCTGAGAATTTAATATTTTCTGATAAGAACTTTGATGTTATGCCAATAAATAGCCCAATTTGAATTATCTTTAGATTTAATCTTTGAGTTATTGAATATTTCCCTAGTTTTCGCGTGCTCGTTTCATGATGTCTTCACCTCAATACATCTTATCCTTCGAATATGTAGCAAAAACTGGCTTCAAACTATGTTATTATATCTAATGATGAAGATTGCTTGGTCAAATTCAGCTCAAATTATCAGATGGAGGTTGGCTTCATGAACTGACTATTTTCAAGAGCAAAACAATGTCCATAGAAAAGACTCATGATTTCTTCTCACGAGTCAGTCGGAGATACAGCCTGGACTCACATAGCTTCAGGCTGAGATCCCATTCGTTTCCACATTATTCTTCAACCTCAGGATTCAGATGTGAAAGATTTTGACTCCCAATGGGCTGTCAAGATTACTCCATGATACATAAACATCAGTGAGCAAGAACGTGCCAGTGATAGATGCTCTTTTCTGAAATAGCCTGGGTTTCCAAGACCACTCTGTATTTTCGAATATAGGATGTAATTGAAAGTATTGAAATCATTTCCACATCTCAATTCCAAACAAGATCATCTGTCGTGTGTCAGATGGCTTGAGGCGACGGACCTACTTTTTAACAGTTATTCGATTATTCAAAACCTTGACAAACGTTCGAATTGTAATTGATAAATAAGATGGAAACGTATTGGGGATACAGAACTTTAATGAGAGGAGAGCTTCACAATGTTCTCTGAGCCAATGTCATCCGATATCAACCTCCATATGGTCTGCTTAGATAAATTCATCTTCATTCACAAACTTACATCTGCGAAAACGCGGTGCTCCAACCACCAATAAACATTTTTGAATTTAATATGAAATGTAATTATGAATACAGAAATAAATATTCGATTGAAATCTCGAGACAATGACCACAAATGCAACATTCAGGTTCTTACTTGAATTATGTTTCGGTGGAGATCTCGTGTTGTACGTGGAGGAGTGACTTTTTTCTTGATAGATTGACGTTACTTGAAATTGTGCCAGAGCAGCTGGAGTCTGCAGCTTCCATTGATCCAAAATTGTGCATATACTTTCATGGGTAAAAACAAAGTGCTCCAACTACTTTTCTTTCAAAAACCTTCGATTTTCTGATGTAAAATTCAGTTATAAATACAGAAATGAATACTTGAAATTTTGAAACATTGTGCATAACTGAAACCTTCACCTTTTTACTTCAGTTCTGCTGCCAGTTCCGGACAACAAATATTGTGGTGGACGGACGGACTTACTTCTTGATAATTCAATTATTCAGAACCCCGACAAATATTCAGATTGTGACTAATAAAAGAGGTGAAAACGTAGTTTAGGTGCAGAACTAAAATTAGAGGAGAACTGAACAATATGCTTCAAGCAAATGACCTTCTAATGTCAGTCAGATCTCAGTTTGGATGAAACGCGGTGCTCCAACAGCCAATGAACCATTATCTATTCCAAAAACGTTCGATTTTTTCATGTATATTCGCATGTTATATGTTGTTTCATCTATAAAAAAACGAGTGGTTCTTTCGAATCTCAAAACATTGGATACTACCAAACCTTCAGGTTCTTCGTTGAATTCTGCTGTCAGTCCGGCAAATCTCGGGTCGTACGTCATATTGCGGCGGACTGAAGGACCAACTTCTCCACAAAATTATTCAATTATAAAAACCCTGACAAATCTTCGGAATATGACTGATCAATTAGGTGGATGCGCAGTTGTGATCCAGAACTGAATTAGAGATGAACTGATCAACGTTCTTCGAGTAAATTACCGCTGAGGTCTGTCGGACCTCAGTTTGGTTGAAACGTGGTGCTCCAACTGCCAATGAACAATTCTCTTTCACAAACGTTCTATTTCCTTGTGAACATTCGCATATAAGAAGTTATAATTATGAAAAAAAATCGCTGATTCATTCGAACCCAACACACTGTATCCAACTGAAATCTTTAGGTTTTCAGAAGAATTCTGCTGCCAGTTATGGTCAAGATCCCGGGTCATACGTCATTGTGACGGACGGACAGACTTACTTCTTGACAGAATTATTCAATTATTCAAAAGGCTGACAAATCTTCAGATTGTGACTGATAAATGAGGTGGAACCTTAGTTGGGATGCAGAACTGAAATTAGAGGAGAACTGAACAATGTGCTTGAAGCAAATTACCGCTAAGGTCTGTCGGACCTCAGTTTGGTTGTTTTGTAATTTGGGTTGGTGTCCCTTCCATTGTTTATGGATGGAGAAAATGAGCTGAATGTTCATCGGGAGTCAAGGACTTGGGGATAATTGATGGTCTGAGGAGGGGGTGGAGCAATTGTTTGTCTTGGGGAGTGGTTGAAATCTATTTGACTACTTGTTTGGAGTTCCTGTTTGGAACGAAAGTTCGGAAACCAGAATAAACTGGCTACGAATATAATTAAACACAGATAGGATATAGCGGGGGATTTTCCGAAGAGGATCATGTTGAATCAAGTATGATTAAATCGTATTCCGGAAACGGAAATGAACTAATCGCAAATTCACTAACCTAACCTAACTAAAAGAAGCGGGCGGAATGTAGTCATGAATTTATTTCTTCTCATACTTCCGTCCTTTTACTCCAATACATTAGATATTACGAACTGGGTTGGAATTTCTTGAAGAACAATGCCCTTTCACATTTTCATAGACGAAAAATTCTCAGTGAGAATTTCCGATCACTTAAAACTCGCGATCGGTACGAGAGCAATGCCATTATTCTCGTTCGTTTTTTGGTGAAAAATACCCTTAACTTCGCCCCCTGTAGGCTTAATTCCAGTCCAATGATTGATAAAACGAAATTTCGTTCCATTGGCCCTGCAAGGCATTTTTCGCCCGGCAAAGTATGGAAACTTTTAAAAGGTTTTTTTTTCGCGCTATAAAAACGTCGGGGTAGTAGCAATATAGACTGAGGGATGGGAATGATCCATATCGTGAAAGCTAAAGAAGTTATGAAAAATGTTGAGGGGCATGATTTACAAACTTTGATTATTCGAAATCGCTCTTTCAGAATGAAATTCATGCATGGAATATTTTGTTCATTCCATGATTTAAATGGAAAATGAATACTTTCATTCGTTCTTTGAAGTTTCAGGCTTAATGTAGGGTGGTTGTTATCGTTCATAAAAGGTGAGTAATCAAATGATGACACATTGGATAAGAACAAGTTATCGATTTTCATTGATTAAAATACCTGATAACTCAAACCTTTTTTCGATTACTTAATGGAATATTCCTGAATTGGTAGTGTCGAAACTACATTGTCTAAATGCAGTACGGAAGGTGGCTTGCAACTACGCATCAACTATCTGATCAGTGGTTTGCAAACGAAGGTATAACTGTAACTATACAGGGTCTTTCACGATGAACCTCACCCATATTTATACGGGAAACTACTGAACGTATTTTCATGAAATGCAGCACTTATAAGTATTTCACGATGCTGATGAAATCTAAAATATTTTCAAGGCATGAGCACCTCCGGTTTTTCCGGAAATGACGTCAACTTCCGTTTTTCAAATTAGAACACCATTTTTTTATTGCAGAAATAGATTCCTTAGAAAATTTCAATTTATTTTGATGTAACATTTTTCAGTTTTGGTTGGAAAATTCTCTCTGAGCGGGAAAATTCGAAAAAAAAATCGAAAATAGAGCTCCGCTGAAACAAGAATAACTTCGAGGTTTTTGGATGGAAAATTTTCATTTTTGGGATTTTTCAAGATGTAGGATTGATGTATCCACTTCAAAAATCGAAATCGCGATTCATGATACAGGGGGTGAAAAAATCGCTTTCAAAGTTAGGGATGACAAAATCGTGAAAAATCAATTTTTTCAAATTAGAACCCAATTTTTTTATGGCAGATATTGAATCTACGTTAAAAAATAATGTGAGTGTATGCATCACACCCTTGCCCTAAAGTGGATATTTTCTGAGTTATTCACAAAAAACTGTTTTTCGTCTTGAATTTTCAGCTATTTCTTTTCCCTTCACGCCAAAAAGATGACATTTTCAGGAAGTGTTACTTAAACCATGTATTAGATTTTACTACCCTAATATGCAAGAGAAAAAAGTTACAGGTTGTTCCTAAATAGATGGCGAATTTGGATTCTAATTTGTATCGGAAACCTCTTTATTTTAACTAATCGGCCATCGGTTTTCTCTCCAGTGATAAATAAATAATTCCTTATGAACCATATGCAAAAACTTACCATGTTTTACATTATTTTTTTTTAATGATAGATATCATTAATTACATCTGCCAAATTCCTCTTTATTCAGTAGCATTTTGTGTTTACCATTAATTTGGTGATAATTCGTATTAAGTTATAAAATCGATCACTATGCCTAATTTTACCAATGAAGATTATTTAAATCTCATTCTACTTCATGGAGAATGTAATAAAGTTGTAGATAGAACGATTCGACGGTTCATTGAGAGGTTTCCTGACCGACCCAGACCAACGAGAGATACCATTAACAGAACCATGACAAACTTGAGAAATGTCGGATCTTTCGTTAAGAAAACTACACACAGAGAAAAAAGTGTAGTAGAAGATGAGAACAACGAAATTACAGTTCTTGCATATTTTCGTGTGAATCCTCAAAATTCTCTCAAAGATGCCGAGATTGATCTGGGATTATCTCAATCGAGTGTTTGGAGAATATTAAAAAAACATAAAATGCACCCATATAAATTCAATAGGGTACAGCATTTGAAGGAAACTGATTTCGTCAGGAGAACAGAGTTTTGCGAAGCTATGATGATTCGATTTCAAGAGAATGAAAACTTTTTGGACTGTATAATTTGGACAGATGAATCTAAATTCACAAAGAATGGTTCTTTCAATAGGCATAACAGTCATTATTGGGATGAAGAGAACAACCACCACTTCAGACAATGGAACTTTGAAGAGACCTGGAGTTTCAATGTTTTTTGCGCCATCAAAAATAATGCAATTCTCGATGTTCACATTTATGATGGGACTTTAACTGGTAAGATAGAACACTACACATGTTTGCATTATTTAAAGAATGTTCTCCCTTAGGAGATAGATATTCTGACATATTGACTCAAATAATTGAGCCGCTAGTACAGAACCATAATGACTTATGGTATCAACAAGATGGCGCGCCTCCACACAATTCACTCAATGCGTCAAATATCCTCTACAGGCTATTTGAAGATCGATGGTTGGCGAACAATGGTCCACATCTTTGGCCACCACGTTCTCCCGATTTAACTCCTTTAGACTATTATGTTTGGGGTAGGATAAAAAATATTGTCTACTCAACTCCCCTGACTGATAAAGAGGACTGCATAGAACGAGTCAGAAATGCGTTCAGGTTTGTTTAGATTTTTAGATTCATAGTTTTGAAACTCAATTTGGTTTTTGAACACTTTTGCAGATCTCTTCCTCCCGATGAAATAAGAAGAGCAACGCACGAAGCATTCCTGAGACGTATAAATAAATGTCTAGAAATTAACGGTCAAAACTTTGAGCATCTTCTCTAGTTATAACTGCGAGAGTTTGCCATGGTTCTCCTAATAGTAACTTGAAGTCGGTTTCAAGAAGGGGTGAAAAATCTACAGCATGGTTCAAATAACAGTTCCTGAAAATGTCATCTTTTTGGCGTGAAGGGAAAAGAAATAGCTGAAAATTCAAGACGAAAAACAGTTTTTTGTGAATAACTCAGAAAATATCCACTTTAGGGCAAGGGTGTGATGCATACACTCACATTATTTTTTAACGTAGATTCAATATCTGCCATAAAAAAATGGGGTTCTAATTTGAAAAAATTGATTTTTCACGATTTTGTCATCCCTAACTTTGAAAGCGATTTTTTCACCCCCTGTATCATGAATCGCGATTTCGATTTTTGAAGTGGATACATCAATCTTACATCTTGAAAAATCCCAAAAATGAAAATTTTCCATCCAAAAACCTCGAAGTTATTCTTGTTTCAGCGGAGCTCTATTTTCGATTTTTTTTTCGAATTTTCCCGCTCAGAGAGAATTTTCCAACCAAAACTGAAAAATGTTACATCAAAATAAATTGAAATTTTCTAAGGAATCTATTTCTGCAATACAAAAATGGTGTTCTAATTTGAAAAACGGAAGTTGACGTCATTTCCGGAAAAACCGGAGGTGCTCATGCCTTGAAAATATTTTAGATTTCATCAGCATCGTGAAATACTTATAAGTGCTGAATTTCATGAAAATACGTTCAGTAGTTTCCCGTATAAATATGGGTGAGGTTCCTCGTGAAAGACCCTGTATAGGCACGTTATTTAGTTGTATTCCAGCCTTAAAATCTTCTCACACCGTCTACGATTGCTTCTGCTTTAAACTGCAACGGAGAGCGGCTTCTTACGTGTTTGTTCTAGGGGAAAATATCTCGGTTGAGTCCTTTAATAACTGGAATCGGTTGGATAGTTTCGGCACATTTGAAATTTTGAGGTTAATTCCTCGATATCTACTGAAGAACCGACCCGATCAGATTGAAACTTTGTAGCCAATTTTGGAATACCAACACGCAACTTTGTGGGGGATTTCGTATGAATCAGGTCATTGAAAATTTAAAAAAATGTTTATTCGAACATTTTTCAAATTTTGTTGGAATTTTTCCTCCGGAATTATTGATGAGATTTCAACGAATTCCCCCTTGATCAGAGTTAATCATCCAATCAACCAAAACATCTACAACGAAGAAGCGGATTCAAGGAGAAAGACTACAGCTGTTTCACAGTTATTCCTGATCTTCAGGTCAACTTACCTTGGATAAAACCACAGAGGAAATCTCGATACTTGTCAGCTTTCAGATGAACCGCTGCAGTTTAACAACATACAGCGCGCCATCTTCTGGGTGCATCATGCGAATCCCACCCATGATTAGCTCTGATCAAGGGGGAATATTTGTTGATTTATTGACGGATATTTGTCCTTGTGATTATGTTAATTTATTATTACTGGAGCTCTTTCTCCTCTGTTAATCCATTTCTGTCTTAGAATCAGTGTTTAACAACAATGTTTCAAATTTCGATTTGATCCGATATTCACTTTCGGAGATATAAGGAAAAATATGCCAAATTTCGTTTTTGTTTGGACTTTTGAGGTTATTTCCGCAATATCTCTAGAATGACAAACGAAATCATATTGAAACTTCGGAATCAAATGGAGAATACCAACGCGTAACTAGGTGCAGAATTTCATGTTGATGTTAGTAGATATGCAACACCGTATTGAGCGCAAGTCCGAAATTTTTTCGGAGTCCGAAATGTGTGAAATTTTTTCTAAGCCCGAAATGTGTGAAATTTCGGACTTAAAAAAATTTCGAAAATATAGAATTTCTCCAAAATGGACCTCAGAACTTAGTAGGCAATTTAGTAGGTAAAAATGGTCAAGGTTGCGCTCAATACGGTGTTGCATATCTACTGATGTATCAGTTAGAATTTTAACATACACGTAAAACCTCCTGACCTCACGTCAGTGCTTTTTTAGAATCTTTATTGCATTATCTGCTGAAAGGCATATACGCAGGACTGTTACAGTTATGGTTTGGGGAGCTATTACCTATACTAGATGATCACCCCTGCTGCCTATACGCGGCAGTATGACATCTGCGCTTCATGTTGACGATATCCTACAAACAGCTCTACTGCCTTATATAAACGGCCTTTCATACCACTTCTTTCAGCTATATATCGAACGTTTCCATATTGCTCGCCAGACTATGGATATTCTTCAAGGAGTTGACATCAAAGATTTGACGTGGACACCCTGTTCACCGGATATAAATCTCATGATACAATAAGGAGAAAAATGTCGAATTTGCACCAAATTCCACAGACTCTGGCACAGTATATTCAAGAGGTTCGAGATGCTCCTAACAAGTTGCAACAAGTAGAAAAGAGTGTATTCACTTACTGAGTAGTCAAACCTATTATATTTTTGTTGTATGCATGTCAATCAAATTTTCATTGCCAAAAAATGTTCGCGTTATATTTCTGTATATACTATATTAGTTTCGATGTACTAAAGTATTTTTAGTTGTTTTTGGTTGTTTCCATCTCTTCAATACACAGTGTGATTTCGGAATAGATGTATCAATCAAAAATAATTTACAATTATTTATGTGAAATCTGTTTCATGTTGAAAAGTTTATTCGTATACATTCATATAAAAGTAGGAGAATAGTTCTACCTACCATCAAAAGCTTCCACTGCTCTTTCATTGTTGTTTTCCTATTGACCAGGACCAACAAAGGCTGACTTCAGGTTAAAACATTTTTTTCGACGAAAAGTTTTTCAACTGAAAATCCCATTTTCATTTCATCGAATATTCGTTTAAAAAAGTGAAAATCAAACTTCGAACAGAAGCATCAAGCAGATTTTAACAATTCACGCCTTGTACCCATTTTCATAAATACAGATCTATGCAACTTTCGATGGGTGGTGCATGATAACCAAGAAACATATTGAAAGAACAAAATCAAAAAAATTCTCAATATATTCGATGTGATACAAAACATTCTATTCAACTCCATCAAGGCATAACATTAATATTGATAGCCAATGCCACGAATTCAATATGACAAAATACAATGAAACACTCCATAAATACTTTATGAGCATAAGAGCATATCCCCTGAAAAGGATATATATCCTGCCAAATCGACATATATCCTGATAATACGCTTCCTTTATCCCATACGCATATTGTTTGTCGGATTGGCTCATCTATCTTATGCATTTTTCATGAGGTCCTTTCTCTCCTGGAGTCTCCTTTAACCTTTGAACAATTCTGACCCCCGATATTACATACTTTGGCCCAGCCGTTGACTCGTAAGTGGGATTGAAGGGCAACTTCACTTCAAAGTGACACATTTCTATTTTTCTTCGGGATACGGTTTCCAGAAGCCACCGACAGATAGCGTTGAATACACGGCCCAACCCCTGGTAATTCTGAAGATGGTATCGTTGATTTTGAGTTAGGTTATTCTTATGGTAATCCGTGGTTTCTCATGAAGTAAAGTTGTCCTTTATTTTGAGTTGGGTTATGGCGAATGATTGATGCTTTTCAGTTTCTACATGCTCGTGTCAAGGGGCTGTTGTTTCGTGAAGTTTCATCTATTTAACAGTCAAGTGTGGATGAATTGATCAAGGTTTTATTCAACAAGCCTTGAAGAAGGATCAAGCACGGTCTGAAACGTTGGAAAAGTAATAAAGTTTAAGTCTGAGAAATATCAGAATTGGTTGTAATTATAAATAAAATTCTCAAAAATTTAGTATAAAGCAATGGTCGGATTTCGCTGATATTTTTTTCGAAATTACTAAATAAGTCACAGATGGCAATGCCAGTGGCATACTACATCAATACAGTCAATTTCCATTTTGTTGTTTGAAAAAATTTAAGAACGAGTTTCGTGTATTGATATAATTTTGTTTTCCTATAGGAAAACGCTGCAAATTTCACAAGAGGGTTTATTATTTTCTCAGTTAAATAACCCAATAACATTGATTTCTTGAATAAAACTCATATATTGTTCATAATTCGTTGGTTTTTCACAAGACAAGTTGCAGCGTTTTTCTTTATAACTCAGGGACCACAAGTCCGAAATCATCAGGGTGAACATTTTTAGGTTGAGTCATGCAACAGTAATCAACGTTGAGAGTTTCATGAGAATTTGGTAGTAAGTTTTTGAGTTATATGATTTTCCCCTCCTACCCCCAGTTTCGAGCCCTCAGGGTTTATTGATCCTGCTAAAATGCTTAGTGGATCAATCTCGATCAACACACGATTTTTGTATCAAGTTTCACGGATTTTGGTTCAGTACTTTCGGAGAAATGCCCAGGACAGCGGACGGCAGACGGACGGATTATTCATATATTTGTACATTCAAATCTTGATACTTAAAATGTAAACTGTGAAGTGTTCAGGAGGGTTATTTTTTTCTGTTCGATCGCTGAGGCTTATTATTCGATTTCATCAAGTATTAAACCGAAAACAATAGCTTGATAAGTATAATTCAGACTCTGCTTCATCGACATCATTTGAAAGATGTAATGCTGACGTGGACGAAGAACTACTGAAAATGCTGAATGCTCTGGTCTACCGAATTCGGTAGTTATTTCAGAAAATACCAAAAATGTCCATGAAATAGTTCTTGCTGAATCTAAATCACTAATTATTTCCTAAAGTTTGGTATCAATTAAGGGATATATTGGGGGGATTTTGAATTTTCATTTCAGCTTTATCAGGGTATTCAATCCCAATATCTGAAGAAGAACTATCAACATTAAATGAGGATTATTATTCATAGAAAATGCTTTTGCATTTCTTAGTAAACAATGTTGCCTAATGAACAACATCGGAATAACGATCACTAAAGTGAACTGTAACGTATCACAGTATGTATCTGAATCTTTTACACGAAAATTAAGAGGAAATTTGCAGAAATATTTCTATTTAATAATTTCTATCTTTTCAGATAGTATTTGAACTGTCTGTTATATAAATAGTATCTTTCAAATTCTTCAACTTCTCTCAAATATTCTGGGATCTCTTAAATGTTTGTGGATCACCAATTACCACCTACAGAAAAATCGTTAAAAGTAGACCCATTTAATTTTTCGTTCGGAGAATAACTTGCCAAACAACTTCCTCATTTTCGACTCAATGGGTCCTTCTCAACTCAAGGAGGTAAACCTTATCCGAAACTTCGAAAATAATATAAACTTCGGCCTTTCGAATGAATAATCGCAAAGAGAACGGGTGTTTATAAATTCTAGACGGTCTAAAATATCAGAAAGATAATAAGAGGGAAAATTCTCGGCGGAGTCTTGAGTGAAGTTGGCCAGTACTCGGTGAAGAACAGAGTTGGAAATTGTTTTCGAAGAAAATACTTGAAGTTCAACAATTCGTATCGCTGTTGGAGTTGAAGAAAGAAATTTTAATTTCGAGCGAAACCGCAATAAGGCGACTAATCGAGGGTTCTTACGGTCACTGGATTTTCAATTTTATAGACGAATTGAAGAGAGCTTATGGGTATAAGAGAGTGCAAATAAAGGAGATTATTCAAATATGATGCGCCTTCAAGGGTGCATATGGCGTGTTCCACTTTGTGTGACGATTATTTTGATGCCAAACTCCCAAATGGTTATGGAATATATACAGGGTGAGTCCGGAGAGGACCGTCAGATTTTGGGATAAGTTTACACTAGTCAAGACAGTCTCGAAAAAATGTTTGGTTTATGGTTGGGGTCTCTGTTGAGAATATGCAGGGTGATTTTTTCGATTCGATCGATTTTACTTTTATTGATAACTTTGGTATGGCTTATGCGATTTTATAGAAATTTCCAGCGAAGTACAATATTGATGAGGACATTCATTAATTTCGAAGTTTTTTTCAAAATAAGTAGTTGTTATTGTGATAATTCCAGGTTAATTGAGCAGGTTGAAAAAACACCCTGTACATCGCATTTCCAAAACTACGCTATCTGTTTACGATTCTACTATGATAAGTCATTATTTGAGAGTTTCGAATTTTTTTGGCATACTTCTAGTTTTCTGAGAAAATTCCATCAAAAAAAGACAATGTCGAAATTTTGCTCCAATCAATTCTACTTTCATCGATAACTTTGGTATGGCTCATTCAATTTCGATGAAATTTGCAGTATAGAATGATCTGAAGGAGAACATTCAATAATCGCAAAAGTCTCCCAAAATACAGTGTTGAAATTGTGATAATGTAGAATTTCAGATTAATTGTGCAGTCGAAAATAAAACACCCTGTACATTGCTTTCTAAAAGTTTCTTATTCGTTTCAGATTCTAAAACAATATGTCGTCATTCAGAGGTTTTTAATTTCTTTGCCACACCTCCGGTTTTCCTAGAAAACATTTTTGAAGAAGATCATGATCGAAATTTGGCTCACAAGCAGTGAGAGTATTCCGCACTAGGTAGGAAAGCTGTATTGTCCAAGGATGCGAAGCAGTTCTTAGGTTCAAAAATATTCTTTTCAAATTCCAAATTTATATTTAATTGCTAATATTTTGTATGAAATCATTCAATTCGGAATATATTTAGAATTTGAAAAGAATATTTTAGAAGTGACGAACAACTTTGCATCTTCTTCAAAAATGTTTTCTAGGAAAACCGGAGGTGTGACAAAGAAATCGAAAACCTCTGGGTGATGACATATTATTGTAGAATCTGCAACGATTAAGAAAGTTTTGGAAAAGCAATGTACAGGGTGTTTTTTTTCAACTGCATAATTAATCTGAAACTCTGAAATTATCACAATTACAACACTGTATTTTGAGGGATTGTTGCGATTATTTAATGTACTCGTTCAGATTGTTCTACACTGCAAATTTCATCAAAATTGAATGAGCCATACCAAATCGATTGGAGCGAAATTTCGACATTATCATTTTTTGAAAAAATTCTCTCGGAAAACTAGAAGTGTGCCAAAAAAATTAGAAACTCTCAAAAAATGACTCATTATAGTACAATCGTAAACAGATTCCGTTGTTTAGGAAACGCTATGTACAGGGTGTTTTTTCAACCTGCACAATTAATCTGGATTTATCACAATAACAACCGCTTATTTTGAAAAAAAAATGAAATCAATGAATGTGTTCAATACTACTGTACTATGCTGAAAATTTCATTGAAATCGAATAAGGCATACCAAAGTTATCAATAAAAGTAAAATCGGTCGAATCGGACAAATCACCCTGTATATTCTCAACAGAGACCCCCAACCATAAACCAAACAGTGTTCCGAGACTGTCTTGACTAGTGTGAACTTATCCCAAAACCTGACGTTCTCCTCCGGAATCACCCTGTATATACTATTATGAATAGTGATATGATACTCAACATGAAGTTGTAATCTGTATATTAGTAACTTGCTATCTCTTGATGGATTGTATTCGAAATTCAAAGGAGGATTCTGCCTATTGAAGAACTCAAACAGTGCATAAGGATCCCTAACTTAATATGAACTTAGGAAATACTAGAAAATACTTGTGTAGCTTCCAATGATATTCAAATTCTAAAACACACAAAACGGTAAATTCTTTAAAAGCTCGAAATAACAGCTTTCCATACTATGTCGCAGTAGAACAGGATCGTTGCACTCCGAAGTCCTTTCAGTCCTGAAAGGAATAGCCTCGAGCGTTTTAACGCTGAAAACGTAGAGAGAATGCATGACGGGAATATTCTACTGGCGTATTTACAGAAGTTGAACAGGTGGATAATTCAACAGATGTCCGACCTGTTAAACAGAGGTTTTTATTGCAGTGGAGTTGTAAATGTTGGAAATCCATTCGATTACTACTGCAGAAGGTCTCAACCAAGGTAATGGATTATGTACAGTAGAATATCTTTGAGACGGATACCAACGCGACCGCAAAAATTCGTCCATACGAGAAAGGTGTCATGGAAACTTCATTCATTATAGGTGTCCTCTGAAAAGGGGTATCTGTTATGGAAGATTTCATAGTGATTAGTTTACTCCTTCAGCACAGAAAGTTTCTATTCATTCATTCTTTTTAGTTCGATAAAACTTGATATTTCAATGCCTACCGAATAATTCAAGAAATTCTTGTTCAGAAAAGGTTTTCTATAGGCCAGTTATATAGTAGGGGACTTCTTGCTTAATTTCCAATGGGGTGAAAATATCTTCTTCGAATATTCAAATATTATCCCAACTGACGATTAAAAAATTGTTTATATCCCACTTTACCACATTGTTTACCATTGAATATTTATATTTTGGGGAACTTGCCGTCTAAAAAGTTTGTATGGCTCTATTTGTTCGAGTTTCATTTATCCAAACGGCAACCTTTCACCAAAGTTACAAAATGTCGAAGGAGTCGGTGAAATGGCTATTTTGAATGCTTCTATCTCTGGGATTGCATCTGATATTTCACGGAAAGTATTTTGAATTATCAGTTGATTTCATCATTTCTACATTGAGTAATTCAAAGTATTCACAGAATAAGTTAGGTATTCAAACCAGGCGAATCCGCCATTCTGTTACAGATTTCAGTAATCGCCAACATGACTTCGAATATATTTTGCCCCCTATATGTCATTCAATCATCATTCGAAGGCTCGTAAGAGACTGTGGCGATTTTCGTAGACCTGAGAATTAACAGAATTTTCGCTCAGAGGACCGAACCTAATTCAGAGACCCTCCCGCTCAGACAGCAGATATAGGTTATATTATTTACTGCTTCCAGTTGCTTGTCTGCCTCTTTCGCAGGTGCAGACACTATCACGATTATTTTGTCGATAGAGTTCGGAGGATAAGAAGAAAATTCGTTTCAAGACATAGTATTACCTTCATTATGAATTTTATGATCTTATCTTTTTGACTAATCCAATTTAACTACTCTGATACAGGCAAACCAAGTTTACGAATATTTTCACCCCGGTACTCTTGTATCATACGTAGAAATACAGGGTGGTCCAACGAAAACTTAACAGCTCAGTTTTCTGACTTTGAAATGAAAATTTGGAAAATCCCTTGGACCCGTGAATTTCTGAATCGAGGGGGAACTTCTCGAATCAGAAATTGACAGGTCTGAGCGATTTTCCATGTTTTAATGTCAAATCCAGATGATCGAGGGGCTAAGTTTTCGTTGGACGACACTGTATAATGCTGCCTCGTTTACACTTCCTCTACTAATCCATAGATTCATTTAACAAGCTGTTTTGTTCAATATGGATGTAAGGCTCGTCGAATAATTTTTACGGAGTAGTTCTGCATAGAAAATAATTAAAGTTTGTTATTCAAGTTTATCTGCGAAAGTTTCGATTTCCGAGATACGGTTATAATTTTTCTTGGAACTGGTTAAGGTATGCAAATGAAAATTCGTAGATTTTATGAAATTTTATATTCATCATTGGTCTGCATACGGTTGACGATCCCAATTTTTGTGGAGGAAAAGATGGTTTACCACTGAAATACTTCAAATCAAAAGTCGATTCCCAATTCCTCGTTCAATTTATGGAAAATCTTGTTATTTTTTCATTTTCATGCGAAAAAGAATTTCTTTAGGCATATTTCACTTATCTCCAATACGTTAACACGACGGGTTGGTACTACTCCTCATTTCCTCAACGCACTATCTAGTAGGCTACAAGTATAGCTACTAGACAATGTAATGAGGCCTTGAGGCATATGCTTCATGAGGTTTTCACGATTTCGAATGAAGATCAAGCCCCATACGAAGAAATGCATTTTAGGCTTCATATGCGCTTGTTCTAGGGAACAGCTCGTTTTTCATGAATTCAACGAGGAAATGATTTTCAATTTTGAATACCCTAGTGACATATCATTTTTCCTGCGAAAAAAATTAGATCCTCACCCGTATGCACGCCAATGATGAACATAATTCCTGAATGTTGAAAATGCGCTTTGTGAACCTTTTGGAACCTACCAAATTTCATCTTCATTACTCGAACAGTTTCAAAGCAATAAATAATTAGTCAGTTCATAAGAAAAACCTCAAGACCACATATCGAAGAAATTAAAGCATTTGTGGATAGGAGTTATATAAAGGGTATTCCAATAAGAGGTGTTATTTTGATATTCAAATAAAAATGCCATTTTTCAATATAAATGATCGGATGTTTATTTCATCATAAAGAAGGAGCTATGCCAATAATAGGAGAAAATAACATCAGGCAAATGACCACCACGACCACGCTTACAGGACCATATCCTTTTTATGAAATTTTCCATAACCAAATCGCAAAGTGGCTGCCCTATGTCCTCGATAGCCTCAAGAATTCCATCTTTTAGGCCTTGAATCGACGCTGGGCTATTGGCGTAGACCTTCTCTTTCACGTGGCCCCAAAAGAAGAAGTCGCGAGGTGTTAAATCACAAGATCTCGGCCAATTGTGATCACCTCTTCGAGAGATAACACGGTCCGGAAACTTTTCCCGTAAAATATCAATGGTTTCGTTGCTTGTGTGGCACGTAGCGCCGTCTTGTTGAAAGTAAACGTTGTTCAGATCGATACCAGCCAATCCCGGCCATCAAAAATCATTAATCATCTCTCGATAGCGCAATCCATTCAACGTAACTGTTGCTCCAGCCTCATTTTCGAAAAAGTAAGGTCCAATGACTCCGCCGGGCCATAAACCGCACCAAACAGTCACACGTTGAGGATAGAGAGGCTTTTCAACAATAACTCCCGGGTTTTCCGAGCCCCAGATGCTACAATTTTGCTTGTTGACGAATCCACTGGGGTGGAAATGGGCCTCATCACTCAAGATGATTTTTCGATGGAATTCCGGATCATTTTCATGCATTTCAACGACCCAATCAGCAAAGACACGACGTTATTGATGATCCAAAGAACGACGAGGAATAGGCAAACCTGGGTTTTCTTCAACACTTTCGGCTACAGCAGCAATATGCTCGGCTGTTCTTGAGCGACGTACACGGGTTTTATTCTTCACCTCACTAACTTGTGCCAACAGGTCGAATTTTTTCACCAATTTCTTTATTGCGGTCTGACAATGTGCTTCACGACGACCCAAAAATGTTCGAGTTTTACGAATCGTCTCTGCCAAATTTTCACCATTTTTATAGTGAATTTTAATCATTCCAATGCGTTGTTGAAGCGTGCATCGTTCCATTTTCATCAATGGCGTAGTTTCTACTCGTCAAATGTCAAAAAATGACAGCTTCAAAAGTGAAAACTACCGAAATAGCGGGCTATTCAAAATAACACCTCTTATTGGAAAACCCTTTAATAATTGGTCATTGACTTTTCAAGCAGAAATACCTCCTGAAGTATTATTATTATTATATATTATCTAACTGAATTTTATATTGTTAGGATTATTTCAAGATTTTCCCTTCCAAACTGGTTTTTTTCAACTTATTTCACTCAAAAACCGAGTTGAATTATCCCAATTCCCAAACATTGTTCTCGAATCAACACAAAGAAACTTTCACGATTAAAACCTTTCAAATAAATCCCGAGGGACACCCTTTCAGGAATTTCCACCTCCGCAACTCAATTTGCGATCAACGTCATCAATTCCTCCTCCCACCAAGGGTTTTCAAAAGTCACCCCATCTCATCATCAAGGATTCAACGACAGATCTCGAACTTGTACAACAAGAACTAAGGGCCTCTCGAAGTGAATTTAAGTTCGCAGATTACAACCCTTAATTCTGAATGAGTCGCATTTAACGCGACAAAACTCGCATTACCCCCTCTCCTTAACAACAGAGATCGCGAGAAAGGACTATCTCATTATTCCATTCGGGTCTCGACCATAGAAAAGGCAAATAGGGAGAAAGGGTCTCTTTATGGACCTTCTACTCTATGGCAAGATTTAACGACTTGAAACAATTATTATTAATGTCGAGTTTGCTTATTTCAGGGGGACCGATTTAACAATATTTGGGGGATATTAATTCCTGGTTGAGTGTTATAGGGAAATGCGTTAGATTATTTTGCCCCAACATGATTTTCTAGACTTGTAATTTTCTACATATCTCTTGAAAATGGTCTGAAACGACTAGGTTGGATTCACTGCCAAATTTTGACGTGAGGATTATCAGTGAGACCAACAGATTGATCACTAGAGATATTTCTTATAATATAATGAATTGCAAAATTCACATGAACAATTTCACTGATGTTCGTAGGGAGACACATCTTACTGTAGGGTGGATGCTTGAAAACGCAACCCTTGTTGAAGAGGGGTGCTTTAACCCCAAGAGTTTGAATAAAGGACAGAGAATGAATGATATCTAATGTTAAAGGGGTTTGGATTCCTTTTGTAGGAATTGCCTAGTCGATATTTTTGGAGTCAGAAAACGAACTATCTGCTTCCTATTTGCTTGAATTTATTGAACGTGGGGAAACAATCATTCAAATGAAATGTTCAAATTGAGCGCCATTATATTCCATACAATATAATTCATTGAAGGTTATCGATTAGCACCAAATTCGAACATTTAATTTGAATAAATTTGTCCTCAAAAGTATATACAATGCGAATAGCAAACGTATATTTCGTTTTTTTCACTAAACCACTGATCTGAAAATATCGACTCGGCGATTTCTGAGAAGGAAATTTAAAGCCCTTTTACATGAGGTATCAATTCATCCTTGTCCCATATTCAAATTCCTGATATTATAGAGTTCCCTCATGTTGGATGCGTTTTCGAGCATCCTCTGTACAAGTAACATGTATCACGTTACGTGTTATTTCCTCTGTTTATTATAGCAGGAAAAATATCTGGAGTGGCTCCTTTTCATTGAGACATCCTTTATAGTAACGACCACATTGAAAAACACGTTGCAGTGTCGTAATCTTGGGACAAATATCATCCCTTTTCGAAGTTATTACCAAATATGTCTTATCGTCCGGATAATAAATTTGCCAGCTTGAAACCTCCATGGATTCATCATTAATTAATCAGACAATTCGATGATCGAATGAATTTTCTTATCTGAAAGCGAAGCTGCTTTGGTGGTTGCCAATAACTGGATAGGTTGTACCGTAAAGACATTCCAGAAAAAAAAATGGATTGTTCTTCCGGGATTCTCCAAGTTTCCTGAAGGTTTCATCTGCCTTATATAGCATATAGCATATACACAAGGACGAATATCCGACAAATAAATGATTATTTAAACTTCGTCAGAGCTATTAATTTAATCGATTTAAGCCTCTAGAACTACAAAGCATTTCCCGAATAATCGATTTACAGCAGTTCAATGGTTTAACCTAACATCAAATCGAGTCTTCCCGTTCAAAAGCAGGAAGAATTCTAGATTAACTTAATAAGTGGAAGTTTTGGGAACTAAATTTCACAAGCATAATCTCAAGAGCATCTTGAGTATGCCATCTTTGAGTGCAAAGAACTTGAAGGGACATGCGTGACAATCATACATTTCTCGTTTCAGTCAGCTGTATCTGCGATTAGGGTTCCCTCTAGATGGCACTAGTGGAATTTTGTTCTCAAGACTCCTTTTCATAGGATTTAAGTATCTAGAACACTCTTTCTGCATTTGAGCAAACCCGCCGATCTGATTTTAGGTAAAACCGTAAAACTGCAGTGAACGAGATCCATGGACAATGCTTCGTCGGCGTAGAGGCTTCGGTTAAATAGCAAAGATCAAGATTATATATTTGTGGATTGATGGGCATGTATTCATTTTAGTGTTCATGTTAGTTTGTATTACAACTGGAGTTTTTTATGTATTTCTCTGTGAACCATTTCCTTACATAAATTTAGAAACTTTCTTATAAATTCCAATTCTTGAAATATGTTATTTCTTCCATAATATTTCTTTAGTGAAAAATCATAATTTTCGTCTCGAAACTCGGACAATGCCGGAATTTGGAAGTCGTGAAATGATCACGCAATAAATGCTCAAAAGGAATCATTATTCAAACAGGAAAATGGCTTCATTTTTTCCACAATTAAATCCTTTTATTTTCGAGTATGAAAAAAATGACCATCAATTTCATTCAATTAATGGCACCTCGAAATAATCACCTCAAGAAGTAATTCTTCCATTATATCCAACAGAAAACTCAATCTAGTTCTTTTCTGCAGATGACCAGACCCAAGATTAATAACGTAGAGGGAAAAACCGTGTTTCGCGGTGGAAACAATAGAAAACGTCTCGCCTTGAGAAAGCCGGAAGAAAGGAATGCCAAAAAAGTCCAACGTAATTATTCCATCCGGGTTTTTCTCGATTTTTCACTGCTGGAAAGCCCGATAACGGATTAATTGATTCCTATCGGGATTTTCCGGCGACTTTTAGAAGGGAAAACCGTGCAACTTTGAGTTATTTCCGTGGTCTGATTTATCCAGATTGGAAAACTCGTTCAACGGCTATGTTAGTCGTAAAGGAATACCACGGTTGACCTGTCTGAGGGAATTTTCTGCTTACCAGGATCGGAATCAAGTCAAATCAGAATATATGGATGGAATTTCCTTCTTTATGATTATTCACTTGTTATTTTCAAGATTTAAGGAACATGTATTTTTTGGGGTAAATTCTAAGGATAGAAATATGGAAACTTCATATCAACGTAGGCCCTTAAATGTTCTCTACGGGTGCTAAAGCTCCTTCAACATTACTTTCAAAATTCCATGAATTCATGAGGGGTTTGTCAAAATTTGGCAGATCCGTATGTCGATCAAAAAACTGAATGAATCAGTGGCCGTGATAACAGGGAGGATTACCATGGAATTTCTTCCTCTTTTCGAATAAGTAATTCTTTTGAGAATTCATTCAAAGAAATGAACACCTCGAACACTTTTGAACAATAAAGGTTGAATCCGAGCCCCCTGTATACCAGCGGGAACTTAAGCAATACCCTCTATTTCTCAATCGAACCCTTTTCCAATTTTCATGTCAGGACTTCATCAACAACACTTCATATCTTCCATTGGGAATCCAAAATTCAACTATTTTAGTACTGTAGTACCCGATATCACTACTACCACTACTCTTGTATCTTCTGATACATGTCCAAAACTTTTCTTCTTCTGAAATAATCACTCAACTTTTAAAAGTTCGTAAACTTCCTATACTTCCTCATCCATTCTGAATATTCGAATATACATCCGATTCACTTCATGACTATTCCAATACTGAGTATAAATCTCTCATCAATATCATGAATATTTTCGGTGAATTTATTTTGAATTCACCGCTAATTTCCTTCATTTTTACAATTTTTATTTCGTCGAACCTAGCCTTCTTGAAGCGACTACTACTTGTATAATTCAGTAATACGTTATGTGCCTGTAATGAATGTAATTTATGGATTTTGTTACATGGCACAAGCTTGAACTCAAAATGAAAAAATCAGGCGAAATATTGTGGGAAATAAATCAGAAGTAAAATGAAGTTTTTCAGGAAATTTCCGAAATTGAATAGAAAGTGTAGTGCGATACCCGGCTCCTGCGCCATTTTGTCTCATTCAGTAAATGGTTATGGCGCCGATGTCTTTCGTTAGTTTTTTTTGCACTACCATCTCGAATGATCCATCTGAAAGGGCTTACTTTTGAATGAGTTAAAGGTTTTTTTTAGTTTTCTATAAGTGAAATTTTAAAATCGTTATTGAATTTATAATATGTGTCTAATAAATCATTTGCATATGTTGAATTTCATTTTTCGTTTATGCGTGAATGTTCTTTTTTGAATTATAGCCGTTCAATCTGTAGTGCGTTTCATATTTATAGACGTACACTCCAAAAATTTACAATTCCTTGAGTCGTGTAAAGAAAAAATATCCATCCCAGGGTAATTTCATTGATCATATTTATCGGGAAATATTTAGTTTTCGAATGTTTATTCAATAAAATTCTGACTATTTAACTGTTCTGTTGTACTTGCAAGTATTATTACAAATCAAACAAAACAGTGAACTGAAATTGAATATATCACAATCAGTAGTCGGTAACGCAGTCAATTTAAACTGAGTATAACTTGTCTGCATTCCCAGCGACTAACTAGTCAGTCGACTACCCCTTAATTGAAATTATAATATATCATAAATTTTCTGTAATGAAACAGAAAACCTCTGATACAACTCTGAAAAAAAAAATTTCAGTATAAACTACAGAATCACCATGAATATACATGTACTTCATTACTTCCAAGATTTTCCTCACCATCTGGAGAACGGACATATTCACTCGTCCTCATCAACCATCCCCTTGTTCTTAATCCACAAACCTGCAAGTCCCATTTAGCCAAGCAGCAAAACCCTCGGAGGATACTCAAGATTAATCCTCCCGACTTAATACTGTTCATCTATTCAGTTTCGACCACTAATGAGCTCTAGTTAGTTACTGACACCACCATCAACTACAGCATCCGTCATCCAACTCTTCATGCCCATTAACAGGAGGAGAACATATTGCAATATCTTTTCCAAGGAAAATGATTTAGTGAGGGAAAATTTGGGGAGAATATCGTTTTTCTGGATGTCGGAAATATGCTCAAGTTGGGGTGGTAGAATTCTCGCGAAAACTGAGAGAAAGAAGTGGGAATTATTGGATATTTTCGACGTTGGTTTGGCCTTATTAAGCCTCGAGATCGTCAACATTGAAGAGTGAGAAAATAAAATTATTCCTGCATAATGCATAGGTTCATTATCTCCAAAATAAATTAGATTTTTTTCACCTGTCCAGGAGTTTGTGACCAGGATTTCAACAAGAAATACTTTGCGACTTGGAATTCGGTACTTGATCTATTCACAAGATTTCAAGAGGATAAGAAGAAGTGAGAATTATTGGATATTTTCTTACGTTGGTTTCGCCTCACCACACCCTTAGAATTCCACCATTGAAGAATGAAAAATCTAGAAAAGCACTAACGTGAGGTAGCGAGCTTTCATTTGCTTGTTCAAATTCTAACTATTAGATCAACACAAAATTTTGCATGTTGGTAATCTCCGCTTGTATGTTAACTTCTTGAGATATTACGGAGATAGCATCGTAATTTGACCTTTTTTTTCTTATATCTCAAAAAGTAAATATCGTATCGAATCGAGATTTTGAACATTATACTTAAAGACTAATTTTAAGGTTTGTGCCAAATTCCATTGGAATCTAATCGATATTTTCAGAGGAAAAAAATTTCTCATCAAAAATTTTGAAAATTTTCGAATGAAATTTTTTCTGAACTGTTCTAAGGAGTGGATTCACAAGGAATTTCGCTCTTAGTTGCGCGTTGGTATTCCAAAACTGTCCACGAAGTTTAAATTTGATCGGGTCAAAACTTGAGATATCATGAGATATCGAGGAATAAACCTCAAAATGTCAAAGGAGCGCAACTCGGAAACTATTCAACCGATTCCACCGAGTTACGAACTTAACCGAGATATTTGAATTCCAAAACTAATTTGACAATTTCAAGCCGCTAAATCTTTTTCTTCGAAAGTTAGAGTACGTTTCGGGAGGATTGAAACTTAAGGATTTTGAACCTTCTAAGGCCCGAAGATATTCTAGCGGTGAATAACTTTTTTAATGGAAATGTTAGTGCAAGAAATCAACCAGAACACATCTGCCCGAGAGCCATTTTCTAGAGTTGCAAAATGGCGCAGGAGAAGGGACAGTTCAGTCACTGTCGTGAGTTTGAGATTCTCTGAAAATATTTGGAATCATCGTAAAACTCTTTTGTTAACCTGTGAGTTCTTTTTCGTTATAATCTCCCAAAGGAGTCGAAATGTGGGAATTTCGACTTCAAGCTCGCTACGATTGATACCTTATTATAGTACAGAATTATATATTTTCAATGTTATTCTAATGAAACATTTGGAAGTTCATAACATAAAGTTGAAGACTGCTTGAATTGACTGGAAACCCGAATTAAATTTGAACATTTTGCATTTGTAACCTAATGAAACGAATAAAAACTAAGCGAGCTGTAATACTCGGCTTTGCCAAGTCGAACAATAAATTCCCAGAGTAATTTTCATCCAGACTAGAGAATTCCCATTATCTTTTTCAATTAGGAAAGAAATTCTTTCAGTTCCACTCCTGTAATTATCGTGCGCAGAAAATGTTCAAAAATCAATGGTTTGGATTTTACGTGAACAACGCTTTTATTACAACCAATAATTTCTAGATTTGATATACAGTTTGAACCATTTTTATTGTTTGTTCATTATTAATAACTGGAAGTTAGTCATTGTTTTGATCAGAGTAACTTTAAAACATTCTTGGACAAGGTATCTTCAGTAAAGGGTCATTTGTTCATTGGATGATTAGCTCAGATCAAGGTTGAGTATTGATCGGTTGATCGAGAAATATTGATCTGTGTTTATGTTTGAATTAATTCAAAATCATTGCAGACAAATTATGCGATTTGGGATGACCCTTGATAATTGGTAGCTGAACCTACAACTGTGAACGAATTCTCAAGAAGATTGTAGGCTGAATAATTTTGTTCCACAATATTTTTCAATTTTGAAGCAATTGAATGAAAAGTTTTCAAATCTATTTTTCCTGAAAACTAGTTTTTCTACGAGAAAACATTGGGTTCCGATACGTTGCATAGAAAATAGAAATTATTGAGGTACGAAGAAGTGTTTTGGAATTCATTATTGAAGCCCTCAAATCGGACGCAACTGATTGGAATTTTCGTAAATTGTTACACAGTTGTAGTTTGAGTTACAGAGAATTTTCTTGGTTGTTTTTGGACTAAATGAATACAGTCCATCTGGAGTATCACATACTGAAAAGCCATGTTTTGTCTAGAAATATATCTTCTGAAGAACATTTTGGATTGTAGAACACGTTGATGAATTCTTGGCCACTAATTCTGGACACCCTGTATGCAGACCAGGAAATTAATTTCGATAACCTATTCGATTCTAGTCATAGATGCATCGTCGTAAATAAATATAGATCAACTCATTTTGTGTAGTGTTTACCGGAGAAAAGTTGATTTTCCATGACAAACCAGAAAACTGGCTGAAAGCTCTTTTCAAACCTTGTATTCATTATAATTAAGAACTTTTTACAATTAACTTCCGAACTAACAAAAAAGCAACAACTTTTTACGTAGTTGGAGAATTGAACGGCAGGAAAATTTACTTTGTATTTATAAAAGGGTGAACTTTTTGTCGTCGCTCTTCGTGCCGCTTCTGAACTAATTTTCTCAGCGCCAGAGGCAAGGAGAAGATAGAGGTGATACAAGAAAAGAGTGGCTTCGTCGTAATTCTATCTAAATCGATGTTTAATCGACAATTCACCTATAGATAATCTTGTGATATTTTCATGAAAAATTATCTTACAGGTTGAGCGAAAAAAGTATTAATTTCTTCGAAGAATTTATACTCATATCCTCTAAGAACATGATCAATTGAACGGTCCAGAAGTCATATTTATTGAAAAATTAAAATTAGGTGATCTAAGGGTCTTGGGATCCATTCCGAATTAAGAAAAAAATTTCTAGTCGGAGGGTTCAGGGCACCATTCAATGTTAGGTCGAAAATATACAGTGATGTGCATAGGGTCACGTAAGGACACTGTAACAAAGCCGCCACAGAGCACAACTGATGTCCTTACTCTGCCAAGCTCCTGAGAGGTTTCCCAGAAACCTAGGATAATTGACAAAAATATAATTCCGTTAATTTGAATCTCATTCCTCGGATATGAACTGAGTTCCTTATTGATCACATAGTATAGCAAATAATTTATTACCCAGACCAATAGCGTCTCTACCCACATGATTTGAACAAAATTTTGCATTACCCTTCAAACAGTAATTTTTCAATCGAGTACTATAATTTTTTATTCGATCTTAAGTAAGTACCTAGGAAAGCACGGACGTGAAGTCAGCAGCTTTTGCGCGCATGTTCAAATTCGTTGACAAAGCGGTCATCTTTTCACGTATTGACCCCACCGAACGCATACTTGGTGATTTACTTTGAACATACGCGCAAAATCTGCTGACTTCACGTCAGTGCTTTTCTACTTCATTTTGATAAACCTACTTGAATTATGGCTTTTCATTTTAATTAAATTTCTAGGCCAAGATATATCTTCGCTAGACCTGCATACTCTCAAAGCCCATACCATGACCTTAAGTAAAATACAGATTTTTCTATTATACCTTTACGTAATATCCTTCGATATAATTTTATTGTCCTCAATGTACAACGTATGAATGACAAATTTGATTACAATATCAACTGAAATAAAATAATTGAAGTTGAAGACTTCAAGAAATAGTAACATAATAAAATACGATACAAAAATGATACTAGACACAGTGTTTCATCTTTTATCTATCGATTCAGAATCCTCAGTAGAATCTCTTCTATATCATATGTCAAAATCTTACCACGTGGATTCACGAACACATAATTACAAACGGATTCAGCTGATTTGGAAACTCTGGCAATCTTGCCAAATCCTAATATTTTTGTACAGAACAATTCTGACAACCAGTTCCGTCGATGAATGAAATGTAGTGAACAACACTCTCAAAAATCTTAATAAATACAAAAATTATATAGCAGTTGATACTGACTCTATGAAATTATTTGATTCATATCAAACAATAAATCGAGACAAGTTCGCTTGATAAAGGTAATACCATTTATCAAGTAGACTCGTCTTGATTTGATATCTGTAAAGTTTAAAATTCTTTACTTTTGTAGATAGCAATAAGGATATTTGCATAAACATGAACGAATCTTGAATAATATTGATACTTACTCTGCTCCTCAATTCGGATGACAGTCAATGAAATGGAGTTATGCTAACAATCCTCACCTGAAACAAAAAATTCACTTTAGTATATCGTACACAAGAATTTCATACCTTCGATAGATTCTTAAACCCGGTTCAGAGAGGAATATTTTGACCATCGAGAATGAAATTAATATTACTGAGTTGAATCATTGCAATTGCTATTTTGCAGATGGAAGTTTCATATTGTTTTTTCTATAAGTTTATATAATTGTATATGACATCCCTTAGACTGAATTGACATACCTGAAAGCAATTTATGAAGCCTATACAGAGATAAACATTTTAAATCTGGAAACAGATAATTGAAATTGTGATGTCACGGTAACTTGGTTTCCAAATATATTATAATTTAATGATAATACAATATTAGACTTTCATTTTTCGATATTTCAGTTGGAAAATATCAGAATCGTTCCGAAACAAGTGCCTTCAGAAAAGATACTCATAAAAATACATGTCTTAATATTTTTTTCAATCATCCACAAAACAAGACAAAAAGAGGTATCATTGAAATCATTTATGATAGAGCTAATGTGATCTCATCAACCTATGATATTCGTCAACGTGAAATGAATTACATCAAATCGTTTCTTGAAGTGAATGGATATCCTAGAGAATTTATAAATAGAACCTTTCCAAATTCGATCAAGAAATTTTCTTCTGATTATCAGACACATCAACAGAACAACCATCATAAATATTCCAATTTATTAAATTTGATTTCTTATGTACATGGAAAAAAAAGAGAATCAGAAGAATTGGTGCGGAATTCAATATAACAACGGTTTTCAATCAAAAAATTATTTGAGGTCCATAATAACTCAAACCAAAACCATTAACAAGATAGAAAATGGTTCAGATTTCGGGAGTGAAAACCAGAAAATCCTGAAATATTACACGGTTTTTCAACAAGAACTTTGTTTTTCAATGTGGTAACACCGGCACCACATGACAGTTTTGACATTTAGTTTTTTAACGTATTCGCAGTAAATGCTTTGACAATTGTTACAATGAATTCAATTTCGCTCGAAAATCGCATTAAAATAGTTCAAATCCACTATGAAAATGGTCGTTCTGTTAAAGTTACATTTCGTAAAATTCGTGATATTTTCGGACAACATAAACGTGCTTCTGAGGCCGCTATAAAGAATTTGGTTGCGAAATTTGAGTCGACAGGCTCGGTACAAGATGTGCCAACACCAACACGTGTTCGACCGGGTCGTTCAACAGAAAACATCGCTGCCGTGAGCCACACTGTTGAAGAAGATCAAAAGTTATCAATTTCACGACGTTCTCAACAATTGGGGTTATCCAAAAGCACAACATGGCGAATTTTGCGAAAGGATTTGGCTTTGAAGCCTTACAAGACTCAACTGGTGCAGGAATTGAAGCTGACCGACCATTCAAATCGCCGTAGATTCGCTCAGTTCATTCAGGAACAACCTGCTGGTTTTTCTTGAAAAATCATTTTTTCAGATGAAGCACATTTTCATTTGTCAGGGTACGTCAACAAGCAAAATTGCCGCATTTGGGCCTCTGAAAATCCTAAATCAATTATTGAGAAGCCTTTGCATGCTCAACGTGTCACTGTGTGGTGTGCTATGTGGTCTGGAGGTGTGATTGGGCCGTTTTTTTTTGAAAATGAGGCTGGAAATGCGGTAACAGTCAATGGATCACGCTATCGCGAGATGTTAACAACTGAACTTTGGCCTATTATTGATGACATGGATGTCACTGAAATGTGGTTTCAACAAGACGGTGCCACATGTCACACAGCCAATGAAACGATCAATTTATTGCAAACCAAATTTCCCGATCGCATAATTTCGCGAAATTCAGCTGTTAAGTGGCCGGCCAGATCGTGTGATTTAACGCCACTGGATTATTTTTTGTGGGGCTATGTTGAAGACAGACTTTATACGGAGCCAATCGAATCGATTGCAGCCTTAAAACTCAAAATCCGTGATGTCATTAACGAAATAGACCTTCCATCTTGCCAAAAAGTGATTAAAAATTTTGATGAAAGAATCAACGTCTGTCAGCGTGGTCGTGGTGGACATTTGTCAGATATCATTTTTCATTCATAATTGCAGAACTTTTCTCTTTGTAATACAATAAAAATTTTATTCATTTTCCACAAAATTTTTTGTTTTATTTTGTTTTAAAAAACAAAGTTCTTGTTGAAAAACCCTTTATATCATACATACATTATTTTTATTATATTATATCATACATATTGAACTCCTCAAGTTCCAGATACATATTTAGCCGTTTGATCTCACTATTTCAATAAAAAGAACCCTCACTTAATCGAAAATCCTAGCACAAAGCTTTCCCATGAATCAAGCCCAACAAAGGTCCTCAAACAGCTCATTTTGCCGATGAATCCGCGGCAGGCCAAGACGACGCGATCAGAATAAACTTCAAAAAGGCGAGTTCTCAATAACGAAGAACCAGCAGAAGAACGTCGACACCCTTGGAATGTTATCTTCGACAGATTATTGAGAGGTCTGAAAGTTTTAATTGATTTCTACAACGGCAGACTGAGAAAATTAATGGGGTTTTCGCGATTGGAGGAGATTTGGGAGAAAGGTTCTGTAGGGTTAGCCCTCAAGGTTAAGATTTTATTGGGAAATCCGCCTATTGTGCAATCACTGGAGGAGTCGATGGAAGTTGAACAAACAGCTCTGAGTCGGGGAGGATTAGAGTTATCGTATTTTTCGCACGAAATTTGCGCGCTTCTTGAGGGGTCGTAGAATTTTGCGTAGTTGTTTGTTCTTTGGAAATTTCATCGAGAAATGTTCTGGAATGATTGCATTGGAATCTTTATTTTCCAAGATATCTCATTGAATTTTTTATATTGATACCTCAGATCGTTTTCCATCCACTGAGGTAATTAACGTATATCAATAGCTTCCAGTTTGACCGAAAGTTGACGTAACTTTCGATTAACTTATATGAACTGATGTTCATTTTTGAATAATTGAATTATTAGTTCAATTCTGAGTAGAATACTCTCTAGAGGGAAATTAAAAAAATTCCATCGGAAAAACTTTTTTTGTTTTAGACTTATTTTGCTCTTTGTATAAATGTTTGCGGTTATTACAAATAATTAAAATTTGTTTCCACTAGGAATTGACCACTTGGGCAGAAGGGGCGAGCATTCTGGTCTAACTATAATTATACTGTTAGTGTATGTTTCAAACATTCGTTTTATTGCCTCTTTCCACAAAAATATGATTCAGAAAATACAAGAATTATTTCTCTATTCAATTACTGGATGATCGAAGAGTATGTGTGCTATATTCTATAAACCTAGCTGCAGTCTTATTGAAGTAGGAGCAGAATGACTCACACCTGGCGAAAGACTAAAACAAATTTCAGCCTAGATGGAATAGAAATTCAAATAGAAAACTCTTCAATGATTTTTGAGAACAGTGATAATGAATATATCCAGCATTCCAACCGATTCGATGTTGAAAACAAAACAAATTTCGAAGAAAACTTTTTTTCTTCATTTCATAATTGTTTTGATGATATTCCACTCAAAAATGTTTTTCGAAGATGCAAAAGTGAGCATAAGTTCATACGAGAAAAAAGAAAATATAGTCCAAATTTATCGTTCATTATCTTTTCCGAAGTAATCACAAAGTATTGTCATAACTGAATCAGTAGTTTTTGAATTTTTCCGGCAGAAGCAACGATACCGAGGCAAAAAATCAAAGTTTTCGAAAATTATAATCGGACCAAACTGAAATTCCGTACACTATTGTAAAATATAAAGATCAAGGTCTGCGCAATATCTTTACCGAATCTGATAGAGAGTTTTCGCAAAAAAGATGAGATTGCAACAAAAGTTTCCAAACATTTGAGCGTTATTCTGCTTCAACTAATCGCCGAAATTAATCCCAATCGCTCAAGTGGTTCCTGAAATATAAAAATGATTAAAACTCCGAATTCGAACCACTAACGAACAAATCCAGTACATTTCAAAATAAAACAAACAATAAAAGTTTCAAGTCGATAGATTTCTCAGTTACTGAAAAATTAAACACTTGTGTGCATTTTCTATGAACTTGAACGACAGCAGTACTCAAGATTGACCACACCAGAGATTTGTGGAAAAGGCATTTGGCAAGAATTGAATGATAGCCCTGGAGCGTCAGTCGTTTTAGATGAAATTCAGGTTTTCTCGGTATACTTTTCACACTTCGAAAAACACCCGGTACAACAGAGGTTTATACTTTGCAATAAATAGTTCAGTTTCTGCACTATTCCTACGTATGCAAAGAGTTATCATCATGCTCAATATCGATCGAATAGAACGAATGCATCAATAGATATTCTGAGCTGACATTTAACCAGAATCACCTTGTGTAGCAGAAGTTTACACTTCGCAAAGTCTAGTTTCCGCAACATGCTTCATTACTCATTTTCTGGACAGTCATTCTACGAGAAACATCCTCTATAATATGTGTATAATCCGCAAGTGTTCAGTTTTTGCATCTTGCTCATTAATAAATATAATAAATACACTTACATAATCACAAGGACCAATATCAGTCGATAAAACAACAAATATTCCACCTTGATCAGAGCTTATCATCGAATCAACCAAAACACCTACACCGAAGGAGCGGACCCAAGGAGAATGACTACAGCTGTTTCACAGTTAATACTGATCGTCAGGTCATCTCACCTTAGATAAAAACCGCTGAGTGGGAATCTAGTTACTTGTCACCTTTCAAATGGAAGTCTGCAGTATACAAACGTACAGCGCGCCATCTTCTAGGAGCATCTTGCGAATCCCACCTTCGAGTGCAGAATACCCTGATCGATGTGTATGACCTTCATCATCATAAATACAGTGTGGTCCTACGAAAACTTAACAAATCGAGTTTCCGGCTCAAAAAAAAAATGTGGAAAATCGAGGGGAAACAACTTTTCCGCTCTTTGCATCCCGTAACTGCAACCCCCTAACAAGGGTGAGCACAACCCCTTGATTCTTAATGGGGATGAAGGGTGATGTGATTCTCAAGATCTTATCGAGTTATATCTGATACTGAAATTACGCTTCAAAATTCCCATCAATAACGAAATAATAGGTAAAATAAGGGACGAGTACTTAAGCTCACTTAATAACATAACTACTAAATCAGTTAGAAATGTTTCGTATACGAATAAAATTCTGGATATAAATTCAGCATTTAATCTTCCACTATGTCCACATTATCAACGGATATTTTGAAGCCAAATTTTAGGATCAGATTGTAATCGATACGATCTTCAAAATTAGTTATCGCAACAACCCTATTAAAGCACTGAACTCCTATATCATCGACTCAAAGCTGATATGTTAGTGCCGAAGGAAACTCAATCAAGTAGGCAAGAATAACAAGGTCTCCTTAGTCTGGGTTCCTGGGCCCTCAGGAATCAAAGGAAATGAAGAGGCCAACACTCTAGCTAGAAGGGGAGCACAAACGCTACCTACTGGCCCAGAACCTTTCTGTTGTATAGGCAAATGTACTTATAACAAAGAGTTTTTGGAGAAGGAAGAAAATGAAAGAGGGGCACTCTGGAGGAATTCTCTATGAATGGAACACTCTTAAAAGTTAATTCGGAACTTTGAAATTGCTAGATCCAAAAATCATCTGGATCTCAGTAAGAATAATATACGCCACCTCACAGGACATTGTCGCCTGAGGAAGCACATGATGAGAATGGGCTTATCAGAAACAGACGAGTGCGGATTTTGTGGGGAGGAGGAGGAAACTCCTGTTCACCTGATCACAGAATGCCTCGCCATTGTGAGCCTGCGCAAAATATACCTTGGGCAGGAGCATTATAGGAGGAATGAGAACTTAGCCTCCTTGAAGCCCTCACAGATATTAGAATTCATCAGAGCTCTAGAGCTGGAGGGCGAGCTGTAGGTTGCGAAAACAGCTCTGACAAGTGGGCACAATAGACCTTAAGGTCGCAGTGGAACGTAACCCCTTACCAACTATAACTATAACCCTATTAAAGCACTGAACTCCTATATCATCGACTCAAATCTGATATGTTAGTGCCGAAGGAAACTCAATGAAGTAGGCAAGAACAACAAGGTCTCCTTAGTCTAGGTTCCTGGGCACTCAGGAATCGAAGGAAATTAAGAGGCCAACACTCTAGCCAGAAAGAGAGCACAAACGCTACCTACTGGCCCAGAACCTTTCTGTGGTATGGTAAATGTACCTATAAGAAAGAGTTTTTGGAGAAGGAAGAAAACGAAAGAGGGGCACTCTGGAGGAATTCTCCAGGAATGAAACACTCTAAGAAGTTCCTTCGGAACTTTGAAATTGCTAGATCCAAAAATCAATTGGATCTCAGTAGGAATAAGTTACGCCTCCTCACAGGACACTGTCGCCTGAGGAAGCACATGATGAGAATGGGCTTATCAGAAACTGACGAGTGCAGATTCTGTGGGGAAGAGCAGGAAACTCCTGTTCACAGAATGCCTCGCCATTGTGAGCCTGCGCAAGAAATATCTTGGACAGGAGCATTATAGGAGGAATGAGAACTTAGCCTCCTTGAAGCCCTCTCAGATATTAGAATTCATCAGAGCTCTAGAGCTGGAGGGCGAGCTGTAGGTTGCGAAAACAGCTACGACAAGGGGGCACAATAGACCTTAAGGTCGCAGTGGAATGTAATCCCTTACCAACAATAACTATAACCCTAATCCCTCTTCAAATTCAAGGGGTTATGCCCAGTTATAGGGTTGAAGTTACAGGGATGAAAAAAGCGAAAGAGTTGTTCCCCTCGAATCAGAAATTGACGAGTCCGAGCGATTTTCCACAATTTCATTTTGAAGTCGGAAAACCGAGGTGTTAAGTTTTCTTGGATCACCCTTTATAATGCAAGTATGTTCACCAGGTTACAAATTATTTGTATCGTACACCTGCGTCAATAGTAATCATCCGAAAATCAGTCTGAATAACAGAAAGTCATACTTTGCACAGTCACTTCAAAAATTGCTATCGAATCATATTCAATAGACGACTTCGGCCCAAGTTGCCATCCCACAATTTTCTTCACGAATTTACTATCTCCAGGGAACGGGAATTTCAGGACGAATTCGACATGATAAGGTTCGCGTTATTTATAAATATCCGTAAAAGATGCCTCGGCTCCTCAAACAAGAGAATTCCTTCCAAGTATAGGTTTTTGTTAAGCTGAAATTTAAGTTGGTACTCCTGATTTCATGTTAATAGTGTCAAGTTTATAAAGGATATGTTCCGACAATCAACTTGGTTATTTCGGTTGCTGCTTTTCCGTTCTGTAAATATGAAATATTCGGTTGGTTCCTGAAAAAAAGGCTGATTACGGGATTTGATTGGTGAGAAGCAATCTTTCTGTCACCAAAAGACATATTAAGTCTATGCACCAGAACGACAATCAATGTTTCATGGTAACATATTCATAGCATAGAACAATCTTTATATACCTTATGATCCATAGACCATACCTAGTAATTTTTCCCTCGTTGATTGCTGTCTCTTCTATGATCTATGGATCATGAAGTGAAAAAAGATTGTTCTATGCTATGGATATGTTAAAATAGAATATTGACTGTCGTTCTGGTGACAGAAAGAACGTTTTTTCATCAATCAAATTCCATAATTAACCCTTTCTTGAGGAACCAACCGAATACTTCATGTTTACGGAATGGAAAACCGGCAACCGAAATAACCAAGTTGATTTGCGGAACATATCATATATAAATTTGACACTATTAATATGAAATCAGGAATCCCAACTTAAATTTCAGCCAATCGGAGATGATCTCAACAAAACCCCACATTTGGTAGGAATTATCTTGTTTGAGGAGCCGAGGCATCTTTTACTGATATTTCTATATAACGCAAACCTTATCATGTCAAATCTGTCCTGAAATTCCCGTTCCATAGTGATAGTAAATTTGTGGAGAAAATTGTGGTTTGGCAACTTGAGCCGAAGTCGTCTATTCCATTACTTCGTATTTCAAGAATATTACCTCTGAATAGTTCAGAAGGCTACCATCACATAAGTAATTCAATAAGATTCATCCCAAATGTATCACATCAACCCTTCTTAGCTCCTCAATCCTTTCATTGAATTTTTTAACTCCCAATATACAGCCAATCCCAAGGGAACGAAGCTCACATTAAAGAATACGAGGTAGATGAAAACTTTTCGCCAAAATCCGGCTATATCCCTCCATAATAATAGAAGGATTTATCCTGGAACTTAATAAAACTCCAAGATCCCTTAAATAGGGTGCTGCCAAAGGAAAAGAAGTTATATAGAACGTCGTCACAGGACCTGCTTCGGCACTCTTTTCATTTTCAACATTTGAACGTGAGGGTATGAGGTTCTTGTAGTCGGTTGGATCCCGCAGAGTGTGTTTTCGTGTATTCACTGATTTTATAAATATATAATCGGTATAATCTTGGAAGAGAACGGAGGATTGGGGTAGATAAGTAGGTTGGAGTCGGTTGGAGTTACAGAACAGGGGGAATAACTTTATAAAACGGCGAAATATCGGATTTTTCATGTCGTGTTATTCAAGACGATTTGTCGTTTCTTGCTCGAACAGGAGTTTGGAGGTAACACCGAAAGGAAACAGGATACAACCAGAAATGGGGTTGATTTTGATGTTGAAAGAGATATCCATGTTAGGTTAATCTGAACATTCGTTGAGAGAAAAAAAAAGTTGAATTTTGAACAGACTCATTTTTGGAGATGTCTTCATATGTACGCAAAAAATGCTTAAACATGAGTGAAACTGCAAAAGAGAAGTGACGTGAATTCAGCAGCTTTTGTGAGCATGTTAACATTCGTGGGCGAAAAAAAATGTTTGGAATTTTTTGTACTGTTTTAGTTAAAACAATGCGAAAAATTTGAAACATTGTGTAATTACACGGTCATCATGGAACTGGGCACGAGCATTTTCCATCTAGTAACTGTTTTTCATCCTAATACGACAACGATACTGAAAAAACGTGAAATATGTATTTTCACAATATCCCTGATACTCAATCAGATGAAAAAAAGATGTAACGCTGTCACCTAAGACATGCGTACAAAATGGATGAAATGTGACAATCTGATCTTAGTAGGCAAGGCCTCAATTCAAAAGTGAATAAGTTCAGTGATAAATATCGTAGAGTTCAGTTCCGATATTTTCTTCAAAGAGAAAAATTTTTCATGATAATTATTAGAAATTTGAAATGTGATCTCAATTTTCTTATTGAATTGAGTAACTTGCATAAATTTGAAACGACAATTCCTGTCGACTAAAACTGTGCTTAAATATTGAATTATTTCCATCCCCAATGCTTTTTCATCAAAAATGAGTATACTTCGTAGAAAACGTGTCACTTTTACGTTGTATTGCGGCAGAAATAATATAATTATTTCAGAATCTATTGAATGTGCAAATAATTTCATTTTGTGGTAGAAAATAATCTAGAACAAAAATATCAAGAAAACAAGATTGAAATGGTGAGGAACGATTTTTTCGTTTCAAAATTTGGTCATGTTTGACATGATCCTTGATCCTTCTTCTGTTTCTGGGTTAATATTATACCCTTATCTCATTGAGATAAATAAGAACTTTTCAAGATATGACCATTCGAAGATTTGACGTAAGTATAACTTTTGTGAAATTTACATAAGTATTACCTATGGGAAATTTATATGAGTAAACTTATGTTCAATGCTCCAATGAATTTATGAGCCTTCAGTTCAAACAGGAATACTTTGAGAACAACGCTCTCTAAAGCCATTATACAAAAATTTAACATCGAAAAAACGCAATGTGATCTCAATTTCCTTGTTGAATTAAGTAAGTCGCATAATTTTGAAACGACAATTCCTGTCGACTGAACTGTGCTTAAATATTGAATTATTTCTATCCCCAATGTTTTTTCATCAAAACTGAGTATACTTCGTACGAAAGTGTCACTTTCACGTTGTATTGCTGCAAATATAACACAATTATTTCAGAATCTATTGAATGTGGAAATAATTTTATTTTGTGGTACAAAATAATCAAGAACAAAAATATCAGGAAAACAAGTTTTAAATGGTGAGGAACGATTTTTTCGTTCCAAAATTTGGTCATGTTTGACATGATTTCTTGATCTTGATTCAATTTCTGGGTTAATATTATACCGTTGTCCCAATGAGATAAAGAAGCACTTTTCAAGATATGACCATTCGAAGATTTGACAAAAGTATAACTTATTTGAAATTCACATAAGTAATTATAAGAAATTTAAATGAGTAAATTTATGTTCAATGCTCCAATGAATTTATGAACCTTCACTTCAAACTGGAAAACTTGAAAACAACTCTCTCCTAAGCCATGATACAAAAATTCAACATCGACAAAACGCAATGTGATCTCAGTTTCCTTGTTGAATCAAGTAAGTCGCATAATTTTGAAACGACAATTCCTGTCGACTAAACTGTGCTTAAATATTGAATTATATCTATCTCTAAAGTTTTTCATCGAAGGTGAGTATACTTCGTCGAAAAAGTGTCACTTTAGCGTTATATTGCCGCGAAAATTAGACAATTATTTCAGAATCTATTGAATGTGCAAATAATTTTATTTTGTGGTAAAAAATAATCGAGAACAAAAATGTCAGAAAAACAAATTTGAAATGGTGAGGAACGATTATTCGTTAAAAAATTTGGTCAAATCATTCGAACCATGCATATTTTTTTTCAATTGAAGACGATGGACAAAACGATTTTCACAGAAGTCTTCTGCAAGGCAGTGTCTTATCATTTTGCCCAACTATCTGTTATTTTCAAAATTTTTTGACCTCAAATCAAGGATTACTCTCAAATATAACGAGCTAGCAACTCCAATTTTTTAGGGCTTCTAGGTTGGATTGCACATCGAGAAACGACTGCCGAATTTTTTGACAAATGAAATCGACCCAACGGTTTCGAAGTAACACCCGTTCGAAATTCTGCGGTTATTTCCGCGATATCTCAAGAATGCGATCCACCTTAGATTTTTCAGCTAAACTTTTTGCAGAATTTCGTATGGATCGAAATTTCAGCAAATTCAAAAACATTATTCGAATATTTGTCGAATTTTACAAATTTTTTCGGAAGCTCTCGTTCAGATTCCTACGAATTGCGGTACAGAGTTCAAAATCAATGTTAAACAACTGTGTGCTAAATTTCAGCTCAATCCGATATTAACTGCAGGAAATATCCAGAAAAAATTATAATATAATTTGTAGTTATTCTCTCGGTTCTATTGATTTTTCAGCCAAAACTCAAAAAATACTGCTCTAATCAAGATGAAACTTGGTAATCAGTTGACAAGTTCTACTGCTGCAAATTTTCTTGATAAGCATGTCATTGGACTGAAAAAATATTCAAAAAACCTAACTTTCGGTAGGAGTTTTTGGTCTGCTTTGTCGGGAGATTATGCACCTGCGCCTGCTTTGCTCCGAAAGTAGTCCATAGTCGAATCGTTACATTCTCGAAATTCCACACGGGTTTCCTACATCCATCATTCTTAGAAACACGATGTCAACAAGATGATGAGATCTTGCCAATCGTGTCCAACGGAATGTTGAGGGGATTGCGTTGCGTGGTTACAACACTGACTATCAATCCGAAATACACGTGTGCCTGGCCTCCTATTAGGCCAACTGTTAATTTGCGACGTTGCTAGAAATTGGCCCTAAATTATGTGAGGAGCAATGACAGGTACGAGAAACGATACGTGTCAATCGATCGATTCAACGACGCTCCCAATTAGGAGATAATGATTCGGTACAAGAGGGGGGAATCAGAAACTGAATCCGGAATATTGATGCTTAGGAATTAGAAAATCGGGTTCGCAAATCGGTATCTCACTGTTCGCAAAATTGTACTGATGAACCTGTATAAATATTCAAAGATGTGCGACAGCTTCGAACAGCAGTGATCTATCAGAAATTCTGAGAATGAAGAATATTGTCATTATTATTATCGTTACCGTTACCGCCATTGTTACCGTCACCGTTACCGTTACCGTCGCAGTTACAGTTACCGTCACCGTCACCGGTACCGTCGCCGTTACCGTTCTCGTTGCCGTTACCGTTACTGCCACCGTTACCGTTACCATAACCGACACTTTTACCGTTACCGTTATCGTTACCGTCGCGATTACCGTTACCGTTACGTTACTGCCACCGTTACCGTTACCGCCAGCGTAAATGCCACCGTTACCGTTACCATTACCGTCGCCCCTACCGTTACCGTTACCACTACCGTCGTTGCCGTTATCGTTATCTCTGTCGTGATTATTATTATCATTATTATTATCATTATTATTATCATTATTATAACTATCATGATTTGAATGAGGTGATAATTTTTGCCACTGATATCTACGGGCTACTGGTTGATAATTCCAATATAAAACATCATAGATATGAATCTGATTCTTCTCTGTCTATAAATAGTGTGAATCATAAGTTTATAAATAATTTTCCAGGTTTTTTTTTCTCGCGACTTCATTCCCGATATCTGACAAAAACCTGAAAAATATTGCAATATCTTCCAAGAATATTCTTCGATTGATACAACATCATCGATTTCCATTAACTGAGTTGTTGAAATTCATCCTATCTTTTATTTTAGGAAAAGAATATGTAACGCATACATGACATTTATATTTGTTCCTACTATTAGAAGATTAAATGTAGATGACTGAAACTAGGAATCGGAAAAGATTAACAAACCTCAGCTAATGAATACGTTTCGCAAATATATTTTTGATTCTTCAGGGCTAAAGTAGAGAAAACATCATGTCATCAAATCCAAAACTGAACATTTTGGAGACTTGTTCATTGGACTGAATAATAATGACAAGGAACCAATCGTTAAATTACATTTGAAAATTGCAGAAACGACTTTCAGGCATAAGATCTGCCGAAACTTACGAAAGCCAAATTATATTCGGAATATCGGGTTCTTCCGAATTTCTCGTTATTTTTCTGAATGGTTGTACATGGTTACACCTTGGGGAGAACATAGATTGGCTTTGGTAAGTTTCGGCAGATCGTGATGCTCAGAGTTATTTCTGCCATTTTTAAATGTAATTTAATGACTCGTTCGATTTCATTATTATTCCAATGTGAACGTCTCCAAAATTTCAGCTTTGTGTTTGATGGCAGGATATATTATCTCTATTTCAGCCCTGAAGTAGCAAAAATATATTTGCGAAACGTCGGCATTAGCTGAGGGGAAAGCCAAGGCTGAATTGTTTACGAAATGGCGAATGCGCTGTCATTTCATACTCTAAAATTGTATATGGAAAATTTATGGATTACCTTGATTGACAATATTCTCGTGAGATTTCGAAACTCGTGTCGAATTATGACATCTGATATTCTGACCATACAAAATGAAGCTGCATGTTTTCATTATACAGCTTACAATACTTGCGGAATTGATGCAATCCATATGAGTAGTAGATATTTTCTGTCTATTGCATTCATGCTTATGAATTTGAAAAGCCGGGAAGATAATGATTTATGTCCAAGTGAATTTATTGATAACTGTTTACACGAAATCGATATTGATGCTTCGGGAAAATGTTTTTGGAGTCAATTCTTCCCAGAAAAATACTATGCAAAAAAAATAATCCACAGAACTATTCCCAATGAATTTATAGTGGAAAATATTGGGAGTAATTAAATGAGAACATTTCTATGGTTTTTATCTAGGAGAAGTACACGACACTACACAGACTATCGATTTAATTCTCCAAGTTTTTTTAGCATGTCGATAAATGGACGAATATTTGGGAGTTTAGAATTTGTCAAAATCGAAGTCATAATTGTGGATTATTGATATTTTATTGTATTTCTTTTTTTCATGAATCGGTCCCGACGTAGTAATGAGAATACGATTTCTGAACATATTTTACGAATGGCAAAGTTATTTCAAAAGAACAGAAACAGTCCCAAGGTTTCCATATTTTTCATCGACTTCAACAAAGAGCAAACACTTCAGCTTACTAAGGTATACATCAATTCGTCGACTGAAACCGACAAATATCCCCTGTCAACCCTAATCCAACATCTTCGACGTCTACATCTTCAGCTCTATATTCGAGAGCGTCGCGACGCCCAAAGGCGAATAGCCTGTAACGCCTGATAAACAACGGACGCTCACGCGGATTTGCAGTATCCAGACGTCCTAAGCCCCGCACCGTACAATCCAGCGATAACTTCCAATGTACGGTCATCATCTCCATAACCTACGACCCTCTAGTGCATAAAGAAGCAGGACCGAACGAATAAAAACAGATTTATGAGTCTATTAGGAAGCGGATAGGGGTGTAACAAGTGTAACACCACGATTAGCGAGTGATTCATCTTCACAAGAAGTTGCTCTAGTGAGTTTAAGCAGTTGTGAGTGAATTTTTTTAAGGGGGCTAATACGGAGATTAGACGAGTGATTTGTTGAGGTATTTTGAGTCTCGACTTGGTACTTCTTAACAACTACCAGTTAGGGGATGGAAATTTTACGAGAATTATTAGGGGGGCAGATAAGTGTATCTAGTTATTATTCAGTATAGCTGAGATAATGGGCAGTATGAATGAGAACGGAGTGAATGCTAATGCAACACATTAGAGGATCTACTTCGAAGTATTTACTCCATCACAAAGCATCTATTAAGTGCCGGTAGTAGTTGCTCAACTTCGAAGTATTTACTGCACTGTTTCTAGTATTTACTTTGCATCCGTATATGCTTCAACATGTGTAGCATATATCCCACTCGACCAGCATGGGAGCAGATTCTGACAAGATTATTAGATTTTTTGTTCCATCGTTATTGTGACACGAAATTAGCTTGAATATTAATTGAGAGTTAACAGGCTTTTCAGTTGAAATGATTTGAATCCGTGGTTCTGGTAGAATATCATCAAAAGAAGATATTCCCCAGGAAGAAGAGTCCCAAATGAAAGACATACAAAAAGCATGGGTGATAATGCTAGAAGATCAAGTCCGCGAAGGACGAAGTCCTTAAAGAGTTAAAAAATACTTTCAAGACGACTACAAAAAAATTAGATACTAAAATAAATTATTGAAAGAATCAATAACAGAAAAAGTGAAATAAAAAAAATAACGGATGTGAAAAAACACGAAATAAGAGAATTAAATGAAAAGAACAGGAAAAACAAAATTGAAAAATGATCCTCACAAGTTATACTTTATTATAGTTACCGGTATATTTTATGATACAACGTATCACTGATGTGTTGTCCCACACTGTAAAACTTTTTATTGAGTATTCCATCCATTTTTCAACAGAACTTACCGAAGATTGCCTGGCGAAGCTGTTATTAGACCAACTTCGCTCGTCTAGTACATACTACAAATATCTAATTAAATGGTTCCATAGTAAAAGTACATGTACAAGTAGTACAAGTATCTACTTCGAAAAATGTTCCTGCTAAGTTTTGAAGTATCTATTATGTAGCAAATGCTTGTTCTTCTGGCATCAGTATTCACTTCATTTTCATCCATAAGACCCATTGAAAGGATATTATCATTAGAACGTAGTGTGTTTCCCTGAACAAAAATCTCCAGTCAAAGTGAGGTGCATTTTCAGGTCAAAGTTGTCGTTCAACCTTCACTAACGACTAGTAGCTGTTTATTTCAAGAATAGACGATATTGAATGAATCAATGGAAAATACCGGACAAGCCACTTATCCTTTATTTATACAGATTATTAATCAATCTTGAAGTGAAGTCTGGCAACAACGCTATGACTGATGAGGATTTTTTGCCAGCTGTTATAGACAAAAACACAGAATTCTGATTTGATTGCGCCCATGCGAAACTTAAATTTTTGAGTGGTAGATGTTGATTAAGTTGTTATTTGATATTTCCAAAGATTTTCCATTGAATATTGACAATTCTTGGGAAAAATTCCTGCTTATTTGAGTAAAGGTTCAAAAATGATTTATAGACAAAAGGAAAAAAAGCGTGATCGTTTTCACGGTAGAAAAAGTAACCAGAAAGTCCATCATTTCAGAACTCTCAGTGAGACTTAGTATTCCGCCATTACCACAGATATAGATACCCTCATATTCTACACCACTGCCACTATCTTCAGTTTGACATGATTTCTTGGTCCTTCTTCAATTTCTGCGTTAATATTATACCCTTGTCTCATGGGACAAATGAGCAATTTTCAAGATGACCATTCAAAGATTTGTCCTAAGTATAACTCATAAGAAATTTACATAAGTAAACTTATGTCAAATTTACATTAGTATAACTTATGTGAAATTTACATGAGTATAACTCATGTGAAATTTACATAAGTATAACTTATTTGAAATTTACATAAGTAAACTAATGTTCAATGCTCCAATGAATTTATGATTCCTGTTCAAACATGAAAAACTTGAAAACAACTCTCTCTTAAGCCATGATGCAAAAATATAACATCGACCAAATTAATATAAATCAATCAAAATCATGTTGCGGATTATGACAGTGAAGTAGAATATAGGCTTACAAAAAAAGATTATATCTCTTCCGCACTCCTTCAGTTACAATAAAAATAATATTTCGCCATGAATTATTCTCAAACGGAAACTGTTCACTAAAAGATTAAATATATTACCAATGTGGACGACTCGACCAATTTTTATAGAATACTGCCTAGGTTCCTTGGGAATGTATATCTTTTTGCGAGAACCAGTAGGATTAATTCCAAAATGATGTAGTTCATGATACTCGTTGTGGATTTAAAATTCGAAAATTTCTGATGGATTAATGTACCAACAATTAAATCTGGATTTTTATCGTTGTTATCGAATTAGGGAGAATAAATATTCCACCAAATTCCCATTACCTTTTTATTATTGAAATATTCAATCATGTCATCAAACAAAAAAGATTAAAACAGAACCTCTGGTTTCACGAAAAATTTCTCATTTGATAGCAGCCAACATCTCTGAATATTCGATGAGTACTTCTAGAGTTCCCTTCTGTTGTAGTTTTATCTTAGCTAGTAAGGGCCAATTGCACCGTATTACAAAACCATAGATTAGGTCCATAAGCAAGGTTTTGGTACAAAATTATCTTGCACCGTCACGTAATCCTCGTTAAAAGGCCTTAACAGACTGTTATATTTAAGCCTACGAATCTGGGGGTTTAAAAGAAGGACTAATGGTAAGCTTCGGAATCTAACCCTACTTTCGAGCGATTTCGTACAAGTTTGACATTTTTTTGGACGTAACCTCCAGTTTGTTTACGTTTTTTTTTGTTTACATTGGACATTGTTGGAGAACTCCTACGAGTTGATAATCAAATTTTGATTAAAAGTGGTTGATTTTCAGATGATATTTATGAAAAATGATATAGGGAGAAACTGGCATCAGTAGGCATTGATTCGTATGTTTTAAAGCATGAAGAATTAACACCAGTATTTCCATTGAGTTCGTAAACTTAATGGTATTTCTATAAGCTTTCAACTATTTGAAATGAAAAAGTTACAATGATATGCTCATTTATTTCCAAGAGCGAATAGCAGAATGAAATCGAAGACATATTTGGAATGAGAAAACATAGTTTCATGAAGATTCTTCAGTACTATTTCATTCAGTGATATATTACGTGGAAAGCTATCATGTACTACTTCATTATTGTGCAGGTGCTGTCTCTGTGCTATCATTATCCTCTATTATATATTAATTGGACTCAAAATATAACTACAAACGAATTAATGTGAAAGAAATTGCATCCTCGTGTTAGACAATCTTCAAACGTACACCTTTGTCAATCCATCCATGATACTTCAATATTTATATAGAATACTTTTTAGTCTGCGGATCCACATCAGAGTTTTCATTATCTTCGACCAAAAATTAACTCAATTCATAATATACTTATAATAATTTAATAGAAAGTCTACTCTTAGGTGAGCCGTTCCTTATCGGAAAGTTGTTTCGGATAAATCAATACTATTCATTTATTCATCTTACAAACGCCAGAATTGTAATTCCATGCAGAAACTTAAATCTTGAGTATATGACTATAAATTTGAATAAGGTTTAAAGCCTGATGCAGAGGTAAGAGCACAGGTCTGTGGTAAGAGATCCCTATAGTCTTAATGATAATAAACAAGTCAGGAACATTACATGCAATATTTTTATGGAAGCTATAAAGTCTGTCATATATATTTTTTCGTTGGGTTTTTCAATAGATGCATCTTGATTTTTCATAACTTATGGAAATATGGTGGTAGTAACCCATAATAATGGGTTTCATCTTTTGAATTAAAATATTTCTCCAATTAGGGTTAAAATAAACAACATGAAGCTAGTCACAAGTACCAATTCATGAGAAAGTAACCAGATTTGTAGATTAATTTTAATCTAGTTACATTCAGCCTCGGTGCAAGCCGAATATTTAAAGCAGAGTTTAATAAGTTTATCGTTGCTTAACTAACTGTAGCTTAAGACGAAAACGGTGCAATTGGCCCTAACAACCACATTATTGTGTGGTTGGTTTTCGGAGCTCAAGGCCTACTCAGAAACATATGGGTTCAAACAAGTCTACATCTGAGCCTGATCTCGACGTTCTCTACGTAAAACTGTCCTTTCAGAGTAAGATTTAATGGCGTATTTATATCCATTAGGATTTTACTCGAGTAAGAAGAAGTATCCGTAGGATTAGACCCCCGTTATGTTATATGTCTGATAAAGTTGACTTTCATGGGAGAGAAGTCTTTTTATGATGGCATCGGGATGGAAGAGAACCTCCAAAAAGCGAAGATAGTTTTAATATGAATCTTTATTTGTTTGGGATAACGGAGAATGTAGCAGAAGATATCAACTATTTAAATTGATGTGAAAGTTTGAATCTACCACGAGTATTTCCTTGAGAAGCATTTACCGCCTTTTGAAGACATATTTTTTCATTTATTCTGAATTTGCGTCCATTAAATTTTGTGCACATATCTTAAAATCAATGTTGTGCCAAATTTCATCTCGATGCGGTTTTCATTTCCGGGCAAAGCGGAAAAAATAAAATGTCAGATTTCGTTTTTTTCCCTCGATATCGTTGTTTCCAGAATAACTCGAAAAATACTGCTTCCATCATGATGAAACTCCACAAACAGTGTGAAAATATTGATGCATGTTATTTCCGGAATAACCAATCATAATGAAACTTGGTATCTAATTGAAATACTGATGTGAAAGAAATAGAGGTCAATCTGATCTAATCTGTAATTTTGGAAAAATTGGGACAATGTAATTTCGAAATTCGAATGTCTGTGGAATAATATGGTAAATTTCACCGAATTTGGCCTCCATAATTGAGATCCAAACCTATTCTATGAGTATCGAGTTTCTAAGTTGTTTCTTTCCGATGTGTGATGAATAAAAACTATAGCTTGATATATTTACCGAATCATATAGTGGAGTACACCCATTTATGAATTTCGTCTTCATTAATGCTTATCAACTGTACAGAAATTTGTATTTGCATTCACCAGATGAAAAAGAATTCACTGACGTGAGGTCTGCGCTTGTTCAACTTTGATTTAACAGTTTTTTTCACTATGTCTTCATGAATGATTGTCTGATCGAGCTGAAATTTGTTTCACCGTCGTTGAATACAGACTCTTAGCCCTGTGTCATATTTCATAGTGAACGGATCGTCAGCTTCTGAACAAAAATAATTTTTCATTTTGTAAAACTACGATCCTCACGGAATTTTGCACCAAGTTGTACCTCCGTATTTTCAAACCACCTACGGAATTTCAATTTGATAGCATGAGAAATTTTTCAGATATTGAAGAAATAACCCTTAACTTTTGAATATAGTATATACCTCTGAAAACAATATCCAAAAGGCCATGGACCGAAGTCTCTCAGCAAGGTTTATAATGACAATTATTTAGCATTCAAAAATATGAAAAAACTAGTGAAGCACTGCCGTGAAGGCAGCAGCTTCTGAACATGCGCGCAAAAGCTTCTGCCTTCACGGCAGAGCTTTTCTTGATTTTTTTTCGATAAATTACTGGATTTCAATTCGATCTAATCTGTATTTTAGGAAATATTGGAAAAATAAAATTTCGAGTGGGTATATCTACGGAATCATTGGGCGGATTTTACCCTTTCCCGAATTCGACTATCGTAATTAAGCCCCAAACCTACTCTACAAATATCGAGTTTCTAAGTCGTTTCTTCCGGAAGTTATACACAATAACTTCCGAAAGAAACAACTTAGAAACTCGATATTTGTAGACATGGTTTGGACCTTAATTATGAAGGCCGACTTCGTGAATGGGTAAAATCCACCCAATGATTTCGCAGATATACCCATTCAAAATTTTATTTTCCCAATATTTCCAAAGATACAGATAGGATCTAATTGAAATCTAGTACTTTATCTAAAAATGACAGTTTGAAGGTGCATACAGAATTTAATAATAATAAGGATAATATGATGCGAAGATCACAGAATATTAAATATTCGAAAAAAAATTCGAATTTTCTTTTGAAATTGTTCCAATGACACTATCATCACATTTTTCACAATGTTGTCCTTCAATATCCTAGAACTAGCTGTAAAGTTTCATCACGATTTAATCAGTATTTTTCGAGTTATACCGAAAAAAACAACGATATCGAGAAAAAAACCACGAAATTCTAAATATTTTGTCCAATATCTCCAAAACTAATTGCCCTATCGAATTGAAATTTGGTACATTACTGTGAATTCTGTCATTACGCTCCAACTACCTGTCAAGTTTCAATCCAATCACTCAAGTAGTTTCTGAAATATGAGGGAAATAAGCTCAAAATTTCAAATAGCTATAGCTCCGAAACTATTCGACCGATTCGGCCCATTAACTAACTTAACCGCGGCATTCCGATGCGCAAACTACCCTGCGAGTCGCTAGCTGGCTACGTTCGACAGTTATCGTTTCCACGGTCGGCCGGAGGGACATAATCGATTTTGACACCGGATTCGTCATCAATGAGTCCAACCTATTCGTTTGAGACTTAAGGTTTCCAATATACCTATTTTTTTTTCTGCGAATTTCTTTATATGATTTTTGAGACGCTCTTCATTTGGCGTGACTTTGGTTTTCTCGTACAATAGAAGTTTAGACCGATGAAGAAGAGTATTTCTTGGGTGTCTTATTTTGGTAATCGCCCTGAGAGATATGATTGCTGCTGCATTTAGGATCTTTTCAACGGTTTTTTGCTAGTGGTGTAAATTGGATGACAATATTCCAGTAAAGGACGGCATATCGATGTTTAAATGTCTATACCTTGGTTGTTTAGGTCGAGAACATGCCATTCAAATAGTCTGGTCTTGAAAGGCGTAACAAGCTAAATTCACAAATCTTCGAGCAAAAAACATAATTATTCACAGGAGCACATTGCCATTGTGGTTTTCACCCACGACTCATATCCCATCTGAAGCACCAATGACTTCATGATGACATAAACGTGATGGTGTTATCAGATCTTGGATCATTAAATCATCTGAGGGAACAACTTTGAAAATTGAATTATTCTGTAACAGTTTGAAACAAGATACTTTGCACCGAATTTCATACTGATGTTGAAATTTCTAATGTCACAAAATCCACTCTCCAACATTATATATACAATTAAGTATGAACGGGAAGTCTAACAATCCATTTCATCCCTTCGAACATCCAGCAAGAGCAAGGAGAAGAAAACCTGTCGCATCAGCAGTAAGAAAAAGATAATAAGCATAGATGACATCTCACCGAAGGGGGATATGTTCGGGTTGAAAAACCTTCTATGCTCCCTCCTTTCATACCATTCTGAACCCATTAAAAAGTTCTTTTTCACGATCTCGTCCTCATTAAAAATAATTAAGCCTCCATCCTGAATCCCATCTCCCGGCTGGGTGGCATGTAAGCCAAATCGGATACGAATCGAGGGTGGTCGAAATGAGGAATTTTCCCAGACAATTTTCCATCCTTTGAATGTCAGGAAAAAGTGGAGGATTCTCATTTTTCGCGTTTCTCGCTCCTGCAACGGCGCGTCGCTTGGAGAGTCAAGTGCTCAAACAGTTCTCAGTGGTATAAATGAAACCTGAATTGCGAAGTTCCTTTCGTTTGTTTTAATCTCAAACGGTCCATACTTTAAAATCGTTAGGGAAATTGCAGGCAGGGAAGGATTTACGTTTTTCGGCGGAATTTTCTTGGGAACAGCCTGGTATTGTCATTTCTGAATGTCTGTTATTTTCGAAGGTTTAGCCGAACACGGTCTCAACCCAATTGGTTGAGATCACTGATGAAGAATTCGTTGCCAGTATTGAATATACCCGTTTAAAGGAACGGAGCATTCCAACGAGCAAATAGTTTAAAAATATTGTAAAGTTGATGAATTGGAAAAAAAATCCGAAACTTTTCGAAATTTTTCTTGATAGAACTTTTTCGCGAAGAACAAGAGTGTACCAAATTTCAGTTTGATCCGATTTAAATTTTCGGCGATATTGGCAAGAAATATCTCAACTTTTGAGTTTTTTTTCTCGACTAGTTGTTATTTCTTAACCTCAAAGTCTAGAAAATAATGATCTTATCATAATGAGCTTTGAAGTTTACCAATGCAAAAATTTCTTCAGAATCTGGTGAGAGAGACATCAGGACAATTCTTATGAAATAAGTATTCTAGAAACTTCCCTTGAATACTTTTGTTTTCGGAATCTTCTTATGGATTTCGATGGACTTCTGCGTTGTACTATCCCACCCTTTTAGACCCCGTCTACCTACTCGCAAACCCACCCATGGCCAATACGCTATAATCGTCTAGTAAAATGAATAGGACTCTACGTTGTGTTCGCAACCCAAAATACTTCTATACTCAGAGAATGAGAGAGGAGATTGATGGGAAGTTCAGGTTAGAATGAATAAAACAACAATTTGGCTATTCGGTGCGGTTCTCTTGCAGGAGGAAAAAGAATGCCTTAGAAAACCCCCAACCGATATTTATTACAGTGTAACATCAGGAACAATTAGCTCAGGCAATCAGTGATAGCAAAACTCTAATGAATGAAGCAAAGAACCACGAAGGTTGTCCAACAGATAAGTTCCTCTCACAAGCCTCATTCATAGCAATACCTCCGCCATTCAGGCGCATATAAATGACAAAGGTAGATGTATAACAGGTTCATGAGAAGACACTCAGCTGTCAGTACTTCTAGGTTCTTATGTATAATACATAGAGTCAAATATACCCTTGAATAAATAACCTCGATGAATAGGATATCTTAAACAGATACATAGTGGAAACAGCTACATTTCGGAATACCACATCAGTGGAATAACAATATGCAGATTGACGGAGCTCAAAGGGGTTCTAGAGCTAAGGATCATCGGTCACCATTCCACATTCGGTTCATCACAATATAAATACTCTACTTGTTAGTTAGGGGTGAGTTCTATTTTTTTGTGGAGCCGAGCCCTACGGCTAATGGTCTCTCGCCCTCAACCCTTTAGAATTTAGCTACAAGAGTCTCGAACCCGCCATACGGCGCAAACCCAAGACAGGATAGTAGTTGGTGTCGAGCCAAAGCCTATACATTGTAGTAATTGATTATTTGAATATTTAGCAAAGAAACACAATGAAAAGGGAATGTATAACAGCCAAGTCGTAAATAATATTAGGGTAAATAAATGGTAGTCGATAGGTGAAAACGGAGCAACTCAAATATTGCCTGCTCCTAGAGACTAACCAGACCTTTGATCGACACCGGGATGTTCAGTATTCAAGACAAAAAGCACTGACCATTCATTCAATAATGAAAACTGATGAAAATCCTTAACGATCGTAGAAACACCTTGAACAGGATGATCGATAGCAATTTAGATTATAACTTCGAAATGTACTGGGGCCACTACATAATAGTTGAGATTTAATAATGGCAATCAGAATGAACAAGCTTCTAGTAATTGTAATAATGTAACAAAGACTTACGTGGCTAAACTGAATATTGAACAAGTACACTATGCCAAGATGGCTGTGTTTAATTCCATCCTTTGTTCGTCGTAATTTCGAAGAGGGACTCTGTCGACTTACTTCCTCCGTTAAGAATTTTATAGAGAGCTTTTAGCGATTCTGGTTCTCTCTAGGTTAGTTTCTCGAACCATTGAAAAATCAACGTTCCCTTCTATGATTGGGGAATGAAAGAACCGTGAATTGAATGAATTAATGAATGAATCACGGTTTAGCACATAGGCGTAGTATTTGAATATAGGAAAATATTATGATTTAAAGCCGGGTACAGTAAAGCGTAGACTGGGACCTTATATTTCACAACAATGTACCAAATTCAATCTGAGAAGATGTTGGAAAAAATATATTAAATTTCTTAGTTTTTTCCTCGGTATCGTTGTTTTTAACAAAAAAAGATACTGATCCAATGGTTATGAAAATGGGAAACTAGTTGAAAGGTGCCAATAAACAATTTGGCGAAAAAAAATTGAGTCAATAGTGTAAGAAACCTAACTACATACTTAGGTTTCCTGGCGTTACAAAATTTCGAAGGATCCGGGTTCAGCTCTCAACTATGTTGCTTTTGGAAATTCGGTAAAATAATACATTTTCCCCTAATTTCTTTATACTTTCTAAATTATGACTTTCTATGTAAATATTGTACTCTCAAGTAGCCAATGTTAAGTTATTCTCGTTTGAAGAGGAGTTCGTTTTCGGCTTTCACAATCAAAATCTGGATGAAAACTATTGAGAATCGAATCAAAATTTTTTTTCATAGAAAACAGCCTTGCAGATATCGGGATCTAAACTACTTGTCCTTCAGCAGATGTTGATCCAAAATGTCTAGGCTATTTCCCGGTTTTCAATCCCAATATTTGAGAAAGGTCTATTCAAAGTTGAATGAAATCATTATTGCGGGATTCGAACTTTTTGTCAAAGTCAGTTTTTTGTCAAAAGTCTTGAGATAGGAAATTATTTGCAAATTTTTTCTTTATTTTCTGATGGTGTGAACAGATGTATACTCTGAAACGTTACATTCTACTTTTTTTTTCTCTTGTATAATTCCGATATTGTTTATTAATCAAAATTTTTTCTAGGAACTCTCCTTGACAATTAGTTTGAATCATGTAGTTCGCAAGGGTATTTTTATGGATCATAAACATTTATTTGATAATTAACTGTGTTTCAACATATATTGGGAGTGAAAACCCGACGAAAAAACCCGCGAAATAATGCAAAATCGTATCAAAATGTCCTTTAACTGATAAATAAATGTATAGAAGGATGATGAGATAAACTACCTCTAATCCGGCTATTGACTCATTGTGTAAAACAACTAATAATGATAAACAAATCTGATGAAATATTCTTAAATCATCCCGTTGTACATTTCCCGTCTGTGAAAGGTTCAATCAATTTCAGGTTCTCTTCGTCTTTCGCAGCGGTGAAGGAAATTCTTTGAAAAAAATGAACGAAAACCCAATTATAACTGAGGAAAACGAGATAATTATGCACCAGTCTTCTACTTGCAACCAGTGCGTTTCAAAATCAGCGATCGTTTCTATTAGAGCCTCGTGTTAACTTCGCAATGAAACTACAAACGAACATCACCTGAACTTTGTTCTCAAACGGACCCAAACGTTGCAATTACCAACATGCCAGCACAAAATTTCCCATAATCCGTATAAAACATAGACGAAACAATCCCGCCGTACAAATTTACGGTACGTGCCGCAATCCCTGATCCTTCTCTTCTAAAACGCCATCAGACACACTTTGTTTTTCGGCCTGATCGTGCTTTATCTCCGACCTACGACGTGGAGTGTGCTCGAACGCCCTTCACTGAAATAATCTGCCTCCTTTATTGGTTCTTTCGACGAATTTCGAATTTTCAGATTTAGATTCCACCCTTGAAAATAGGCCGTTTGAGTCCTTTGCTGAAATGGAGATTTTCGCGACAGATAAACTACAAAGTAACAATTGGATTTAGATGGGGCGCTTTAGGGGTTATATCAAAGGGAAGTTAGCGGGTGATAGGACGATAATTGGACGATTCCAAGGATCATCATTCTGAAATTAGGTTGGTGCTTCTACTTTACTGTTATTTTATGCGGGAATATTTTCCATCGGATATAAAAATGACTGGGGGGAAAACTTTACCAAAATGCGAAATGAAATCTTCACCAATATCAATTATAGTTATCAAGGTCAGTTTTAATTAAATATTGTGCGCAATAAGCATCTTCGGAACAAGAAAAACTATCAACAAATTGAACTGTAGTTATAGTTATAGTTGGTAAGGGGTTACATTCCACTGCGACCTTAAGGTCTATTGTGCCCCCTTGTCGGAGCTGTTTTCGCAATCTACAGCTCGCCTTCCAGCTCTAGAGCTCTGATGAATTCTTATATCTGTGAGGGCTTCAAGGAGGCTAAGTTCTCGTTTCTCCTATAATGCTCCTGTCCAAGATATTTCTTGCGCAGGCTCACAATGGCGAAGCATTCTGTGATCAGGTGAACAGGAGTTTCCTCCTCTTCCCCACAGAATCTGCACTCGTCAGTTTCTGATGAGCCCATTCTCACCATGTGCTTCCTCAGGCGACAGTGTCCTGCGAGGAAACCAGTGAGGAAGTGTAACTTATTCTAACTGAGATCCGAATGATTTTTGGATCTAGCAGTTTCAAAATTCCGAAGGAACTTTCTAGAGTGTTCCATTCCTGGAGAATTCCTCCAGAGTGTCCCTCTTTCATTTTCTTCCTTCACCAAAAACTCTTTCTTATAGGTACATTTGCCTATACCACAGAAAGGTAGTGGGTCAGTAGGTAGCGTTTGTGCTCCCTTTCTGGCTAGAGTGTTGGCCTCTCCATTTCCTTCGGTTCCTGAGTGCCCAGGAACCCAGACTAAGGAGACCTTGTTCTTCTTGCCTACTTCATTGAGTTTCCTTCGGCACTCCCATATCAGCTTTGAGTCGATGACATAGGAGTTCAGTGCTTTAATAGCAGCCTGACTATCAGAATGGATCACTATGTCACATCCTTGATAGTTTCTTTCCAGGTTTATGTCTATGCATCTTTCGATTAAAAGTATTTCTGCCTGAAAAACACTCGAGTAAAAGCCTAGCGATAGTGTACACTTGGTTCTAGGAACGTATACTCCAGCGCCGGCCCCCATCGTGGTTTTAGAACCATCTGTATTCCATTTAACGGTAATTGCTTTGAAGTTTTGGGTAGTGTATTACTTTTTTCCTATTTCTTGTATTGTGAGAATGATAGCTTGATAGTTTCACGATACTGCTTTCATTCTTTTTCATATATACGAGGCTTCTCAAGTATATTATCTGTAAAAAAATAGGTCGACAGGAAGATTGTGGACTGGCTTTAAATATCATACGGAGAATTTATGTTTGAATAATAAAACTTCCATCATCTAAGGAGTTACCCCATAATAGAACAAATATATGTTAGATGACTATATTAACAGAATAACGTTTCGTTAGTAATGAAGCTGCAAATTTGAACAAGCATAAAAAGCTCCTGACTTAACATCTGTGTTTTTTTTTTCAAATCATGTAAAATTTTTCGTTCATCACCAATATCCGTTCAGAAAAGTGTTTTCAACATTCTTCACAAAATGAGGATAGGTATGAACTGTGAACATCGAAAAACAACTATCTTATAACAGTGGATAAACTTACAGAATAAGCGTACGAATAAACTCATAGTGTGAGTTTCAAGAGAATATCCAGAACATTTCAGAGGGATTCTATTGGCATATTCGCCATAATCAGAAATATTCACGATTGTGCCGACGTCTTCAAACCAAATATTTACTCAGGGAGGCCTCCGCTTTGAATAGAACGTTCCTCTGGATCCTGGCATGAAATTAAACTTCAAATTAAATACAGATAGCAATGAATCAAACCAAGTCGTATTTGAGACAAGAAATTCCGCCCATAAATTTCCAGAGGAGGCTCAGATGATACCACAGGTTTTTAATCTTGGGGTTTAAATACTCGAAGACACCACATTTTCGGTGATTAACACTCTTTTTCACACCGAGATGAATAGCGGGAAATATTGTTTCATAAGAGCTAGAAATTCATTTACGGATGATTTTAAAATTACTCAGAAATTTACTCTGACTGAAATTCAGTGGATTGAGTAATTGATATTGGGTATTTTCCAGGTTTTTTCTAGGTCTTAACTCCCAATTTGTACAGAAGGGCTATCGAAATTTATTTCAAAATAGTTTTTTGCACGATAGGGCGACTTTTGTTAGATACCGCGTTTTTTGCCTAATCGGTAAATCATTTTTACTGGTTGCTCAAGTAAACAGGACAATGAAAAATAACAAACATTCAATGATTCGATCAGTAAAATGTCCTTACCGTTCTCGATACTTAATAAACTTATTTATCGAATTCACCGTTGTGAATTTCGGGATTCAAACATTTTGTTGAGAAGAGTTTCTCTAAAAATTGTTGCGTTCTTAACAATATCCGAATAAAAAAAGTACCAGTGAGGTGAACGGTTACTTTCAGGGTCTATATCTCCGAATCTGAAAATTTTTGATGAATATAGTTTACCACAAGTTGGCAACTAAAACATGAAATGAAATCAGAATAAAGGTTTTTCCTGAAAACTGCAATTATTTTTGAAGGTATAGAATGATTTTGTGGATGAAAAGGAACCAAACAATCTTGTTATCGCTTAATATTACTGGCTCACTCAAATCTAGAGCTTCAAATCAAAAACTTGCATGTTTTCTGTACCAAAAAAAATAAGCGGATTATTCCACCTATGCTACTCTCGGAGTGTTAAGATAAAAAAGAGCATGTGAGGGAAAATAACCAACAAACTTGCATGATAGATTTTAATTCTCCAGAGCAAAATTTGGGTCACAATGGTAGCCTGTCATGAAAAGTTTTCGTGTAGGTAGTAGGTAAAATATTTAATATTCATTGCTGAAAATATAAATTTTTTTGAGCACCAATTCATTGAAATTACCAAGTCATCCATGCCAATTTCATGACCATATTCTGCAATCAACTTCTCTCGGCATACAAGAAACAATATCAACCTTCAAAATAATCTTCGAAAGTTGTTTTTATGTTGGTTTGAAGAAGGTTGTGCGATGGATAAACTATGAATTGGTTATTAAGTCAGCCACTTTTTCGCGCATGTTTGAATTGCCAAAGCGGTCATCATTTCAAGTACTGACCCCGCCGAACGCACATTTAATTCCTGATTTAGTGATCTTCTAAACATATCATTCTCGTGAAATTCTGTAGGAACTTTCAAGTTATCATTTTTCAATCAAGAACTGAATTTCAATTCAATCTTATCCGTGCTCTAGAAAATATTGGGAAAATAAAATTTTTAATGGGTATGTACACGGAATCGTTGGGCGGATTACAGCCATTCGCGAATTCAACTTTCGTAACTGAGCCCAAAACCTACTATACGAATATCGAGTTTTTGAGTCGTTTTCTCCGGAAGTTATTGTGTTAACGAAAGCCTTTCTACTGACCATGACCGTCACATTTTTGAATGCAATCTATGATATACTCCATAATCCCGAAATCGTGTCTATGGACAGCCAGCCGGCCGGCCGGCCAGGCAGAATCAATTTCGACGCTGGATTCGTTATCAGTAAGTATAACCAAGTCGTGTGAGACCATTTTCGGGAAAAAATCGAAAATTACCGACATTGGGAAAAACGATAGCACGTTGTTCCCCAGGGCATGCGCGCGAAAATGATACCTAAACAAAGTGATATCAATTCTTTGGTTTTTCGATTTTGATTTCAATTATTATATACCAGCATGTACGAGTTTGAATATTGTATCTCGTATATTATATAAATTATATACATATCGACATATATTTTAATAAGAGCATTGACTATGGAATGTCCCCTATTTTAGTAACTTGCTTTGGTACAACCAACACACATTAAGCCTGGATTAAAATTGCTACTACTTACCATGCAGTGATTTCCCTTACTGATTTGTACAGTAATAAGTATATTTAAAAATTAACGAATGATAATGGAAATGCTGGGCCGTGAAGCCGTAGAGCCGACCATAAATACACCCTCTTTGAGCCTTTCAGACATGTCCTACTTCATCCCCTGTGTCCCAAGTACTTTACTTCATCTTCCTATCTACTTGGGCCAAACAAATCCACGTGCAGAAGGCTTACGCAGCTACCCACTAAATTATTTCGAGATCTCATTATCCTTGTCACCTCCAACAATCTCACATACTCCTTCATGGCCAGTTTGGCGCATGACCTGATAAGTTCCTTCAGAGGGAACCAGGAAGAAACGTGATACCCCCAAAGAAGATGAAGTTATCTCGAAAATCACAAAAAGTTTGAATAGTTAAGATATATCCAATCGAATTGAGAGATCCCCAAAAGTTTCATCAGCAAGTATCAACCCATATATCCTACAATGAGGTGCATCACAACAATCACACATTCAATTCCTCGCTAACGGACAATGAATTCGGGACATCAATTCAGTTCCCACCCTGCATCCCTATCTGACCGTCACAGTGGGTTTATACAGCTCTGTTAAATATCTCAGTAGGGGATGTCTTTCACATGACACTGAAACAATACGCCGTCTAGTGTCGCTGAAATTCAACCGCAGCCGCCTTCGCACTAGGTATTTAGCTCAATATTATTTATGTAGGACCATTCGCATAACGATTACGGCAACATATCACGAGCAGAGTCGGATTATATAGTTCGGATAGACTAGCAAGAATTCATTCCGAGTGTTAGAAATGTTGTTGATTTTATGCGAAGCTTAGTTCTTAATTCAATGGTTTAAGTTGCCATTCATTAAATACCAAAATTTGCATCTTTCTTTTTATTTATTAAGGGTTTTCCCCTCAGATATTTGAAGAATTTGTTATAAAAAGTGATTGTCGATAGAAATAATTGCTCCTTTCTTAGGAGTTGAAAAATATTTGAAAAAAGATTCGTCAAAAAAAGTTACCTGAAATATCACATCTACAGTACAAACAATAGAAGAATTCAAATGTTACTTATCGGAGCTCAAATGCCCCTCCTTTTTTTCATCTATAAATTTTGGTTAATTTTTGGTTCGGAATTCGAAGGAACGCAAATTCACATTGCATGGAAGTTTTGAAATTTAACACCAATTATTCTGCTGAAGTTAGATGAATAAGAGGAATTTCTGACTCCTCAATGGTGCTTCCCAAGTTATCAAATTGAGATGAAATAACAGATACGAAAGGATACCTCATCGAAAACCAGATGGCGACACTTAAATTGTAAAATTCTTCATCGGGGTTTGCGAAGTGATCTGCAAAATGGCGAAAGCGCCGGCGGTGATATGTTTGCCCAGAATAGATATTTTATTTCCCCTTAATTTCCAGAATAACTGACCAAGAAGAATTGAAATCTAGTACTTGGCTGGCGAGCTACAATATTCTTCAGGACTTTTCTATCTTTTCACTCCGAATATCTAACAAAGGACCATCAAAAAGTAAATGAATATCATTTTCTTCAGAAAAAAATTCTGGATTGCGGAATTCAGATTTTTTTTCAAGAAATTGAATAGTTTTTCGAAAGAAATGGATATCGAAGACAATTCAGCAATAGAACCATTTCGAACACAGACTAAAAAGTTCTTATAATCCTAACCAAGAACAACAACAAACCAACTATCACGAAATCAGAAGAATTGATGCTAAATTCAATACAGTTTTCAAATCAGAAAATGATTTAAAATTTAATAAAACTGTTTTTTCATGGAAACGCCCTAGCGGATTGCACGGTTGAATCATTTGTCGAGGGCACTGTCTAGGAAGATAAAAGAAAAAGGTTACCTTATGAAAAAAACCGGAGCAATACAATCGATCATCAAAGCGGACTGTAACGTTTCAATTTGGGTGAATTGGGGATGAGAATCCAGAAAAATCAATACGTGTAATAAAAAAATGTATTCAACATAGTCCCTGTATTTATGGAAAGACCTAAACAGAAAAACATCACGGAGAAAGAACACGAAAAGAACCCTACCAAAAGAGACAAAAAAGGGTTTCAAATAGTGAATCATGTATGTTCGACCCTTGGAAACCTTAAAATAGATTGAGATAATGCAGAGATTCTGACGGCGAAACCAGATAATTTTGAAAAAATAATTAAAAAGCCCTCCTATACTAGGCTGAATTCACTGAACAAAGAAGCAGAATTGAGAATTTTATATCAAGTGAATCTGCGTATGTTATTTTCGAAAATATCAGTTTGACGTGAGTTTAAAATACGAAAGTATTGGGAGCAGATAATTTTGCACATTTCTCTTCATTGTCTTATGAAGGAGTCAATTCCGCATTGTTTATCAAGCAGCATTTTTTATGGGAACGGTCCTTGACAAAGTAGTTCGAATCCCACAAGTAACTAGAGCGTTTTCTGTGAAGAATAGTTCGCAGTAAAAGCCTAGAAAACAACCTGAAAATAATGCAGAATTCTTCCAAAATATCCTTCAATCGGTATAAAATGAAGCTTGCAAGTTTGTACAGAACTTCGTAAGGATTATAAGACTGATTCTTGGCAATAAAGTTATGTTCAGAAAGCATGTATTAGTAGGGTTGGCCTTCTGAATACGGATTTGGCCATCCGCGAAAGGAATCCTGAATTTGCTTCAGTTCTTCCCATCAATTTTTCTCCGGAATTTCTCGAATAATTAATTGATGGTGTTTTCGTTTTGAATATTGTGTCACATTCAAAAGGAAAATATTCACATTAAAAACCTTTGATTCTTTCAATCTTCAATTCTAAATACTTTAAATTCCGTTAAAGACTCAAGTTCAAAAATAGAGAAATTCAATTCCAAACAACGTAAACACCTCTTTAAAAACATCCTCCCTGTTCTCGAATTCTGGATTTTCTCTTCCCCTCTTCTAATTCCCCCTTATTCAAAAGATTTGCATTTCGTCCTCTTCTACATCATTTCCAATTATCGAGCGATGATTTCCAGCGTCTCGAAATCTCCTTAGAAATATGATACCATGCCCCGGGCCTCCGGAGGTGCTCGCAGATTGTCTAGAGTCGATTGTTCCTTTTGTCGGGCGCAGTCTTGGATGTTGTACACATCGGGGGAAACTTTGAAATAACGAGTTCGGAATTGTTTTGATCGTTGTTTAATTCTGCCGTGAGGATTTCGTTTCCTCCCTAGATGGAGTCTTTAACAGTTTGAGATTCTGGGATTGTTTGAATGGGTGCAAGCCTGAGAAACAGGAAATTAGGGTAGTGCAGCTTTAAAAGAAGGAAGTTTCGGGATATTAATAAGTTTGGGTAGTCGGACTTTGGATTCTGAGGAGAATTGAGGAAATTGTTCGTTTCGAAACATGTATGGGTAGCGAGCGCCATCTTTAAGAGTTCGCTTAGGTCTTCTTGAGCGCTTTTATTTTGAATCGCCTACACCGTCTGTTCACATCGGTCAACGTGCAATGGTCGGTAAGTATTACGTTGTACCCAGTAGATCCTCTCAAGATCTTATTACACCGGTCATCTTTAACGACCTAGTGGGCTCTTTATGATCCGAAAAACACTGCAAATTTTACACAAAGGTTTATTATTTTCCTAGTTAAATAACCCAATATACCATCGATAACTCAAACAACTTAGAACCGAATGCTATGATTCATGATTCATGATTGCAGCGTTTTTCTTGATAACTCGGGAACCATTTGTCGGAAATCATCCGGGTAAAATTTTTTAGGTTTGGTTAGGCAACAGTAATCAACGTTTAAAATTTCATTAAAATTGAGTGATAAATTTTCGAGAAATAGTTTTTTTCCGCCCAACCCCCCATTTAGAGTCATTTAGAGGAGGATCAACCCCGAGTAACACACGATTTTTCCACTAAGTTTCAAGGATTTCCGTTCAGTACTTCCAGAGAAAAGCCCCGGACAACGGACGGCGGACGGACGGATTTTTTTTAATTCGTTTATTCAAATCTACATACTCCAAAACGTAAACTGTGAAATTTTCAGGGGGGTTAAATTTTTTTTTTGGTTGGTCGATCACTAAGGTCTATTATTTGATTTTATCAAATAATAAACCAAAAGGGCGTTCTATCAAGAAGGCTTGAAATGACTCAGTTTGGCAAATGCTCTGTCAAGTTCCTCTTGACTAAGCCAGGACGACACGTGATATCCCAAAGAGATTAAAGCTTCCTCGCAAGACATCAAAAAGCTTCACCCAATTAAAAATTAAGGAGGGTGAAAAAGCAATTAAATTAAACGGAATGTATATAGGAACACGATATGAGTAAGAATAATGTTTTTGAATTTTGAACACGGCATAATAACTAGCTGTCAACATGGCTTCATCCTGGGGCGCTCAGTCATCACAAACCTCCTCGAATCTTCCGGTCGAGGTCCCTTGACGAGGGTGACCCGGTTGATGTCATTCACCTTGACTTCTCTCGTGCCTTCGACCGCGTGCCTCATAGACGTCTCCTGTCCAAGCTCGATCATATCGGCATTCGTGGCCGCCTCCTTTCTTGGATCGAGGCTTTTTTTTTGGATCGCACCTTCCAAGTCCGTGTTTAGGATTCTCTATCTTCACCGAAAGCTGTTGAGAGTGGAGTACCGCAGGGCTCTGTCTTGGACCCGGTCCTTTTTCTACTCTACGTTTCTGACTTTCCACATCATGTTACCTCCCACTGTTCGCAGTTCGCCGATGACACCAAAATATTTGGTCCCTCCAGTAGCGCCTCTACTTTACAAGATTACCTCGACTCCATCTCACGGTGGTGTAAAGACTGGCAGCTGCCACTTAATGGGGGGAAGTGCATCGTTCTCCATATGGGTGCCCACAATCCGCGTCAGAGGTACTACCTCAATGGAGTTGTCATCCCTGTTTCTAGCAGCCATTGTGATTTGGGTGTAATAGTAACAGATAACTTGACTTGGTCCGATCACATCCTCCATGTTGTCAGCAAAGCTAAAAGATCCTTATTCCTGATTCAAAAAGCATTTGGCAGGTGTGATCCAGTAACGTGTGCAGCTATATAAAACCTATGTGCGGCCGATTATTGAGTTCGCCGGACCTGTTTGGACTCCGATATTGTGCCGCGACGTGTCATTGCTCGGGGGTCTCCAGCGTCGTGCAACACGCCTACCTTACGGAATCTCGTGCCCGTCATATAGTGAATACTCTCCACAATGAATCTACCAACTTTTATGGACAGGAGGACTGAATGATCTGTTTGGTGATAGTCTGCTCAACTTATTCACGTTGAACACGGATGGCCGTTTGCGAGGTCATGCTTTCAAGCTTCGCAAGGAGAACTTCAAGACAGTGCAAAGGCAAAACTTTTTGACGAACCGGATATTTGGTGTGTGGAACGCGTTACCTCATGTTGTTGTTGAGTCAGTGTCGGTGAACTCGTTTAATGGTGGCATATGAGTGAAGGGAACCTTTTTGTATAATCTCTTGTTTTTTTCCCAGATAATTTGTGTTAATTTTTCGCTCTTCAAGCACTTCTACCCTACTCTCTTCTTTTTAATTTTTATCATATCATACATATATTTATATTTATATAATTTGGTTATATATATATATATATAATATGATTTGTTTAAGGGCATAGAGACTCTATGTTTGGAGAATTAAAGGTGAACTCTTTTTTCTTTACCAAGCTTTCGTAATGTTTTTATTACTTCATCAGGGTTTATATAAAAATACAGGACATAGTTAATATAGTTGACAAATGGATCATAATTAGATATTTTTGTTTTTCTTACCGAAAGTGAGTTCACCTTTAATTCTCCAAACTTAGAGTCTCTATGCCCTTAAACAAATCATATTTCATACCTAAAGACTCTTAACGTATATATCTAAAATATATATATGTAAAAATGATCAGTGTCATTTTCTTCAAAAGACAACTTTCTATTTTCCTTTCTATGTTTTATTTAATTTCAATTTAGAGAATGCCTTGATTTGTCAATTATTAATTTATGTCAATTCATATTTCAAAGATTGTTCATTGAAAACCTAAAGGAATAGCATTGTTTTTGATTTCTTCCAGGTTAGTGAGTTATTCTTAAGAGTTATCAGAGTTTATTTGTTATATTTCCAACTAAAGAAAATAAATCTTCCAGATTGAAGACATCAAATCATCTATTTCTTGAACTGAGAAGTTGAATTGATTTACATTCTTATAAATCAAAAACGTTAGCTATCTGGTTGATATTCTAAGGACTGCACTGAGATTTCGAGCTATAATGACTACATCCATGAAAATTTGCATAGCATTTGAAACATCAAATACTGATGCGAAGAAGAATATATTCAAGTTTAAATGGATACAGACTACGGGAACAGAAACATATTATGAAATACCAGAAGACAAACAGAATCCACATGACCATTATGAACTTTTTGCTCTACCAAAGGTGAAAAATATCTTAAAATCAATGAAAAAAAGAGGTTCATTTCGTACATGTGTTATTTCATTGACTCCGGAATTAAAATAAATATATTTTGATGCCGAAGAAGATGTGATGTTTAGGGATGAGTATTTACAAATGACTTATTCACCTGCATACGTGAGAACAAAATTTGGAGGAGAACTAGCAGAATCACGAAATACAACAGAACTGTCAGGCAAGACCAAGGAGAATAAAAAAGATTTCAAGAAGATAAAGGACAATTTTGTGCTGAATAATTTTGATGGAAAGAATGTTTCTGTGACTTTATGGTTGAAGAAATTTGAGTCGGAATGCATGCGTTGTGGAGTAGAAGAAAATATAGACAAAATTCTGGTTTTACGCTTGTTTTTGGATGGAATAGCGAAAGAATGGTTCGATTCTAAATTAATTATATTAGGTTTGGAAAATGATTTTCAAATATGGAAAAATAATTTCTTAGATAGTTTTTCTGAAACAAGTTGGCATAAGCATAGAGAGGCATATTCATTTAGGTACATAGGAGGAAGTTTAGTTGACTATGCTTTCAGGAAAGAAAATTTGTTGTTGAATCTCCGAAATAATTTTCCAACTGACATATTAATTGATTTAATTGTGACAAGTTTGCCAAAATTTTTACAAGATAGAATCGATCGATCAAATGTAACAACTTTTGAGAAATTATTAGGTGAGTTACGAAAGTTAGAAGGTTCAACAAAATATGAAAACGCTCGAAATACCAAAAATGACAAAATGAACAAATCGGCCGAACTACTTCCTTCACTAACAAATAGAAAAGTGGATAAGAAGGAACCATGTTCAATTTGTGATAAAAATGGTTTCCCAGGGAGATTTCATCCAGAAGCTCTATGTCGCCTAAAGAATAGGAGATTTAATAATTTTAAACAAGAGAACGTATCCGGTAACATAAGAATGGTGAACAATGTTGGGGTACAGGATGAATTAAATGAGACCATTTCCGATCAAAAAAACTAGTTTTGCTGCCATTGATCAAATTGAAAGTGTTCGTAAATGATAATGAATTATGTGGAATTTATGATTCTGGCTCAAATGTCACTCTTCTGAATTCGAAAGTGGCAGATGAGTTATGTCTACACATTCAAGAGGATAGGAACACATTCAAAACAGTCAATGGCAGGGCAAATTTTTCAGGAAAAATAAGTACAAAAATGAGAATCAATGACATTGAAAAAGAAGTTGAGTTTTTTGTAATTAAAGATAAAAATTTCGAGTATGATATTCTACTCGGATTAGATTCTATTTTCAATTTTCAATTGAAACAAGATTTTGATTTGAATATTTATCAAAGATTAGATATGAATGAAGAGAAAAAGATCGAATCTTTCAATAATAATAATGGTAACAATGATTACAACATCAACTTTAATGAAGGGATACCAACAGAACTTTTCGAAGCGAAATTAGAACATTTGACAACAAATCAGAGAAGTAAAATTGAAATGTTGATAAATAAATATGATAATATTTTTGCAAAACACAAATTTGATATTGGTTTGGTGCAGAATAATGAAGCACATATAAAACTTTTAGAACACAAATTTGTAGCCAAAAAGCCATACAGATGTTCAATGGAGGATCAAAAAGAAATAGAATTTCAAATAGGAAAACTGTTGAAAGCGAATCTGATTGAAGAATCTTCCTCACCTTTTGCAGCACCAGTCACGTTGGCATATAAAAGAGATGAGGGATCTAAGACAAGATTGTGTGTCGATTTCCGTGAACTTAATAAATTGATTGTTCCCGAACCACAGCCTTTCCCATTGATCGATGAAATCTTAGCGAAAACTCGTAATGCAAAGTTTTTTACTACATTAGATGTGAATTCTGCCTTTTGGTCGATTCCTGTTCGTATCAAAGATAGATATAAGACTGCTTTTGTGACGCAAAATGGTCACTGGCAATGGAAATGTCTACCTTTTGGACTTAAAACATCCCCTGCGATATTTCAACGTATTTTGAATAATATTATCAGGAAAAATAAATTGAATTCATTCTGCCAAAATTATATAGATGATATTCTCATATTTTCTTCAACATTTGAACAACATATAGAACATTTAGAGGAGCTCTTGAAAGCAATATGTAAGGAAGGATTCAGACTTAAATTTATCAAATGCAATTTTGCCAAAGAAGAAGTCAAATATTTAGGACATATTGTTGGAAATAATACAGTACGACCCATAAATGACAATTTGATTTCCATTAGGAATTTTTCTCCACCAGATAATCGGAAGAAGATAAGGCAATTCTTGGGTAAAGTTAATTTTTATCACAAATATATTAAAGATTCCGCTAGATTATTAGAACCCTTGCATAATTTACTGAGGAAAGATGTAAAATTCAACTGGTCATTGGATTGTCAGGAAGCTTTCATTAAGGTTAAGGACATCCTTTGTTCTGAACCAGTTCTTGCAATTTTCGACCTAAATGCTCATACTACTATATATACTGATGCCAGTATTCAAGGAGTAGGAGCTGTTCTTAAACAAAAACAGATTAATGGTGAAATGAAACCCGTAGCCTATTTTTCTAAAAAACTGAATAAATATCAGAAGAATAAGAAAGCAATATTCCTAGAATGTCTCGCAATTAAGGAGGCAATAAAATTTTGGAAATATTGGCTAATGGGAAAAAAATTCGTTGTTATTACTGACCATAAACCATTAGAAGGAAAAGAATTTCGCACAAGACCAGATGAAGAGTTGGGTGACATGATGAATTATTTATCACAATTCGATTTTGAGATTAAATATGAACCAGGAAAACAAAATGTAGAAGCAGATTGTCTTTCTAGAAACCCAGTTCTGGAGGAAACGGAGAATATGGACGAATGTTTAAGAACAGTTAATTTGGTGGCATTAAATGAAATAAAAAACGATCAGCAGAATAATCTCTTGATGATAAATAACATGAAAAGAACTATTGTACAGAAAGAAATATTTTACAAATTGCATAAAAATAGCAAAAAAATTATTTTATCAAATGATTTTGGAAAAGAGTTAATCAGAAAATTGCACAATCATTATGGCCACATTTGTGCTAGTAAGATAAATATGAAAATTAGAAAGTTTTATTACATTAAAAATATGGATTCGCTGACGAGAGAAGTTTGTGGATCATGTGATATCTGTTGTAAAAATAAAACCAGAGAAGGTCAAAAGTATGGACTTCTTTCACAGCTGGGTCCAGCAAAAGAACCCTTTGAGATAATGTCACTAGACACAATTGGAGGCTTTGCTGGAAATCGCTCTTCAAAAAGATACCTTCATCTCTTAGTCGACCATTTTACTCGATATGCATTTGCGAGTACTTCCAAACACCAAACAACCGAAGACTTCATCAAATTAATTAATAAAATTCAAGATAAACGACCAATAAAAACATTATTAACAGATCAATATCCAGGAATAAATTCGGAAAAATTCAGACAGCACATGAAAAATTTGAATATACAATTGATTTTCACAGCAGTAGACTGTCCTTTTTCAAATGGTTTAAATGAACGGCTGAATCAGACATTAGTGAACAGAATAAGGTGCAAACAAAATGAGAAGAAAACTAGAGCTTGGACGAAAATAGCAGATGAATGTATTGAAGAATACAATAGGACAGACCATTCTGTAACTGGATATAGCCCAGAATATTTACTTTATGGAAAAACGGATCCCATTGCTCCAGAAGAACTTATAGAAAAGAGTAATTTACCAAGAGATAAGGAAATAGCATTTAAAAATTCTTTACGTTATCATGAATACAATAAAAAATTAGTCGACAACAACAGGAAAGATTATGATTTCAAAATTGGAGATTATGTTTATGTTGAAAATAAATCTAAATTGAATAGAAAAAAACTTGAGGAAATAAGAATAGGACCTTTTCCAATAGTGAAGAAAATTTCAGACACTATCTATGAGATAGACATTGGAAATAGGAAAAAGGACAATAATTATTTCCATGTAACAAAGTTGCTCCCATATGACAACGCCAACAGATAGTGGTTGTTGCATACTTTGTGTGGGGGGATGTAAAAATGATCAGTGTCATTTTCTTCAAAAGACAACTTTCTATTTTCCTTTCTATGTTTTATTTAATTTCAATTTAGAGAATGCCTTGATTTGTCAATTATTAATTTATGTCAATTCATATTTCAAAGATTGTTCATTGAAAACCTAAAGGAATAGCATTGTTTTTGATTTCTTCCAGGTTAGTGAGTTATTCTTAAGAGTTATCAGAGTTTATTTGTTATATTTCCAACTAAAGAAAATAAATCTTCCAGATTGAAGACATCAAATCATCTATTTCTTGAACTGAGAAGTTGAATTGATTTACATTCTTATATATATATATATATAATATTTGAATTTGCGACCATTATAAAAACCAAGTATATATATATATTGCCTAAACTTTAAACAATGTTTAATAATAATAATAATATAAAAAACTGAAATTCCAGAGGGGAAATATTGGCTAAATCTGAATGTTGCACACCTCAAGGGTTTGGAATTGTTTTGATCGATGGTTGAACATGCCAGAAAAATTTCTTCGCCTCTCTAGATGGAGATTTTAACAGTTCGAGATTCTGTGATTGTTTGGATGGGTGGAAGACAAAATAACAGAAAATTGAGTGAGTATAGCTGTGGAATAAGGATGTTCGAGGAAATGATAAGTTTGAGCAGTTCGACTTCGGCTGTAGAAATGACATTGGGAATGGTTTCATTTGTGAGATGAGTGGACAAACAAATTCGCTGTCTCGACAATAGAGTAGGATAGATTAGTAGTAGTTCTCAAGATGTTTACAGAGTCATATAACCATCTGAAGTTTTGTTCTATCGATTATTCTAAAATTCCATTTTTGCAGAATTGAAACTGTATAGGTAATTGCTGAGTGAGACGCAAAGTCTCATAAAGAATGAATAAAGAACTCTCATAAACTTCAAAATACATTCATTCTCTTAATTCTATGATTGAAGAGCATAAGAACATTATCGGTCTCTCAAAATGAAAGTGATGACGGAGAAATAAAACACAAGGCTAACAGCCAGATGTTGCGATATCTGAGCTCAAATTTGAAATATAGCTGCTTGAAGATGACAAATAATGGCCATTTAGTTTCCTCACCCTATTCTTCAGACGAGCGCGTTATACTCCATTGACGATTCGTAAAATTTATGAGAATTTTCTGAATTTTTCTATGAAATATCTTCTTCTCATTACTACTTGTAAAAGCTAGTTTCCCTCCTAAAAATAATGATTATTCATTATTCATTCCCTTCAATTTAAAATCTCTTTTAGCAAATTTATGATACTTATGAAAAAATAGTCATCCTTCTTCATGAAAACATTCTAGCTGAAGTTAAATTTACAACATCAGCAAAAAATGCTGAATGCTTCATCAAGAAATTCAGCCTCCTGCTTCTCTAACAATGTTTCCTTATTAACTCAATTCAAATTCTTCACTAGTTATTCTCTATTAATTTTCAGGCTCCAGCATTCTGTTCTGGAATATGTAATAGTAGAATTCGTGATGGTCTGTATTTAATCTCAAATTTAAATCAATATGAGATACAATCTCCACGGCGATGTAACTTCCGAACCGGACATTACTGAATAAATATTTGACTATCAGAGAAGTGGAAATAATCTAGGAGATTCATAGTTAAACGAATTGTTCGGTAATATCTATGCATTCAAATTCTGAGGAGAAAACATTCAATGAGTAAAGTTAAAAATGAACAATTCTTTACTTTTCTCTGAGAAAATAGATTTTCCTGAAATATCATTTTGGAATTAAGTTTTTATAAGACACCGTTTCAATTGAAATATATAGCATTGGCCACCATATCATGATTCCACTAAACGCCTTAAGAGGGTGCACAACAATCTTTTTTTTTCTGCCGTAAGAGGACTTACTCTCAATAGCAAGGATGATTCACTTCTATTAACTTAGTTGGAGGACTTCGAAAGTGTAAACTAGACTACGCAAGTGTTATGAGATCATTAGGACTATTCATAAGGAATCTTCATTATATATGGATTTTTTAGACTCCAGAAAAATTTTGTTCTGACTTTGAAAACAATTCTTTTGCAACTAAAGATTCGTGAATATCGCAAATGAATTGACCAAAAAAACTTTCGATTTTCTTACGCTTGAACAGAATTTTACCCTGATGATTAGTTTTAAAATCAAAAACCGAAATTTCAGACGAAATTTCAATGCTTTTAGATACACTGAACTGAAAGAAAGGTGTAAAATATATTCCTACTCTTTTTTTCGAATAATTTGGGAAAATTCCTGAAATCGTGCAGTAGGAAATAGATTCGATCTCTTACTGAAGTGATTCTGGTTTTTTCGAAAGAGGCATGAAAATATCCCTTCAATCTATCAATATTCGACCCAAAACCATCGACATTCCGTTCATTATTTTCGTTTTCTAGATTATTGAACATAACTTAATCCCGAAATTGAAAGGTCTGCAATATTTTTATTTCTCCTAGAAGAAGAAGACATTTAGAAATAACCAATGGTTTAGAACATGCCAGATCCGAAAGCGAGGATTTTTGAAAATTCTCCAAACCAACCAAGTGAGAAATATCGCCTGGTTCATCCACCATTCTGCAACCTAAGAAATACCGTCCGTGTTTATTTAGTTATGTGTCCTTGGAACTATCGACTGAATTGATCTGTTGAAGAAGGCTTATCAAGCGCTGAAACTTTAAGATAACCTTATCTACATTCTTCCAAAAAAATTAATCCAACAGCGGATATGATTGATTCTGTTCATGTTCGCCCTTACCGTATGCTGATCTTATAGATTTTTCTACAATCACACTCGATTTCTTTATCAATAAGTAAATCTGCCATAATGAGGGTCAAAGTTTAGGAGGTCCTCAAATTTATCTGTCTCTTGTATTAAATTTCAATTGCTAGGTGTAACTTGTGAACTTATATTAGAGGAAAAAAATCATCACCGTTAATGCAACTCCAATTTCGATAATCCGTTCGAATCGAGATCTATGATCTATATAAAAAAATCAATCCTACTTCCACATACTCACTAGATGATCACAGCTAAAGATTTTCCGTTTGAAAGAATCCAACTCATTACCTGAAAAAGAAAAAAAATTTAAAACCTAATTGACATATGAAATGGTGAATATATCGGACGAAATATCTTTAACAACTATTTTTTTCGAGCATGCTCTGAAAAATATCATACTCCATAAAAATGACATATTTCTCTATGAACAGTACGACATTTGAGAAGGTATCTCCCTTATTAATTAGACACCCATGCAAATGTCAGAAAAGATAAAAAATGGGTAAAATTTCGATAAGTAGGGGGAATTTTCACTGCTGGTTTCAATTACCGCCCTGTGAACGTGATGATAGCAGCATCTAAGATCTAAAATGGGAATGAGGGTTTGAGTGACAGTCTGTTTCAGAGAGTATTTGATCATCTTTTTGAAAGAACATATATTTGACTTTTTTTCTTAGTTCTTCCGAAAAAAAAATTAGTTGCAATGAGACATGGAAATAAAAAAATAATTACTCATAGGTCCAAAAACAGTATATCCTAGAATATCAGCGAATCCCACATGCGGAAAAAAAACAGAAATTACAGATGCCATATTGAACAGTTTATACACACTATTTCTGAATCCTTTTTTGCGTTCTCCAGTTATTTTCCTCGAATTTTCAGAATGATAAATTGAAAAAGTATCATAAGAAAAACACGAGTGTGAAGCATTTGTGAAAAGGCCATCAGAACACCTTCAAAACAGGGTATCACTCAACCCCTCATTCCCACTTAACATTTTCACCTGTTTTCAATGAAATGGGTTCGATCCAGAAGGATAAAGTTGGCCGGTTTCAAACGGTCCAAAAAATTCTCTCCTACAATATAATTTAGCTGAACGAATTACCCATACACTTAATATCCAATAACTCAAATATCCCTAACCTCCATCCCTCATTAAGCCATTTTCCAAGTACCCAACGAATAAAGTCCCTTTTAAAATGTCCCCTCCAATTAATTCACCGCTAAAAATAACTGCGGCCCAGTCCAGAACCGCCTTTAATCCTCTACTGTCCAGTGTGCAATCCTGTTGCCCGTGTGTTGGCAGCATTGATAATCATCTCTTCCGCCTTTGTAACCCGGAATAAACGTTTTAATTATGATTAATAGCGCCCGATCCGGGGTTGCATTGCCCCACGCACCTGTTACGGCATTTTTGCGGTCTGCAGGACCACTTTTTTGGTTCGCTTCGTGATAAATTCGCGTTAGAAGGCTGTGGTTGATGATTATTTGGGGAATTTTTGATTTATGGGCCTTCCGTGTTGGCAACGTGACGAATATTGAATGAGCGATATGTTTTGAAAGTTTTTGAAGGTGTTAAACTCAAACGAGTCTACCTGATGAAAGTATTTGAAATAAAACAACAATGGAATTGTTCAAGGATGAACGTCATGCTCATCGCTTCAAATTTTCTACACTCGTAGGTAACGGCTCCTGAGATGCTCCTCAGATGTTGCTGTAAAATTTTAATCTCAAGTTAAACGGTGTAAGAGATTTGCTTGGGCAACACTTCTTTAGTGTAGTTAAGCTCAGATCAAGGGGGGAATATCTGAAAATTCATTGACAGATATTCGTCTCTATAAAATTTGTAGAGTCAATTACCAACTGTCACATAGTTTTCTAGGTTATGAAGATGTTTGAGGGTGGTTTTCACGAAATTTCACTTGTCAGAGAAGAAAGGAAATGTGCAACTCAGGATAATAATGTTCTATGCACAGTCTTGTAAACAGTTTCATTCCGATCTCGTGCAAATTGAATGAAGTGATATTTGTGTCTGAACCAATCAGGTGAGATTTTGCATACAGTAATGATGGATTCTGCCGATTATTCTGAATCGTCAGATCAAGATGGAACACTTGAATTCGGTAAAGATTATGAATATTTTTATGTTGTCAAATTCTCAAGTTTTCGACGTCAATTATTGTATGTCAACTGATATGATTTCAATTCTGTCATTCAAAACGTAGTATGTTCAGGAGAATTAAGTATATCTATAGACACCACTATCTAAAAATATTTTGAGAAGGTATCACATAAAATTCATAACTTTTTTGCAGGACAGAACGACTGATGTTAGTTACCGCGTTCGTTGCTAGATCGGTAGATCATTTTTACTGGTTGCTAAGGTTAGTGGGACCATAAGATCTACACCGTTACAGTGGTTACCAGTTCTCTCAAATATTATACCGCCCCATATTCGTAGACAGGTTGCAGTGATAAAGTCTTGGGATAAATATCATTCCTTTCCGAATTTATTTCCGAATTTATATTCCGGATTCGAAAATTGCTAGATTGAAATCTCGTAAACCTTTATGGATTATCGATTTTCTTCACACCAATAAAAGTGACAAAGAAGTTTGGCGTTCGGAATGGAATTCGTGTAATGTTTTCAACAAAGGTTTGATCAGTGATCCTTCAGAAAAGTTCATGGTTACAAATTTGGTGCATTTTGAATCGACTTAGAACCGGTCATGGTGGCTGTAATAGTTTCCCCTTCAAATGGAATTCGGTCGAAAGTCCAAGGTGCGAGTACGGAGAAGAAGAGGAAACAATGGAACATTTAGTTAATATTGGTCCAATATATAAATTTGACGATGGTTTCGAGGAAATTCATTCAGTGTCTGATTCTTTTTTGAGATGGATCGTGAACTTCAAATTATTTTAATGAGTACTAAATCATTTACTAGTTCATAGTAGTTTTTTTTTTCGTCTCCTTTTTTGTTTTCAGGTGTGATTCCAAGATTTCAACCTGCCTTGCATAGGAAAGAAGAAATTTTTTCGATGAAAAAGAAGCCCTTCAATAAAATACAACAATTTCATTACACTTATACGGGGAGACAGAGTTTTTCCTGAGGTTCTTATCTGTGCTCTTGAATCATACGTAAAAATGTATGGTACCTCGTTTATATTTCCTCTGCTAATACTGTTATGACACAAATTATTCATTGAAATACTTAAATAATTCAAATGAAATTTGAGTTTGATTCATTTAATATTTCTTTGGCCGATTTCCCAGGCCATTTGAATTTCGCTCTCTTCGGAAGATTCGATATCGCTATCTTAATTATTTTATGGGGCAATTCAGTTCCATTCTGCTATCAATGAGCTTTCATCAACAGGACATCGGCTTCCTTTATATTTCTACACAGCATTGACGAATGACTATTTCAATTTTGTGAATAATTATTTTGTAATTTAAGTGTGTCTATCGTACAAAAAACGTTATTAGTGTCTCTAACGTTAAGGACTACCGATCTCAGACAATAATTGGAGGAAGAGCGCAGCGACGACTATTGTCTTTGATCGGTAAAATGTCCTTACATTTCGCGATACTTAATATAATATTTAGAGAGGTCTATAGGGATTTTGTCTACTTTTTAGGTTCATGCTCTGGGGAAGAGCATCATGATGTAATATGCCTGTAATTTTCGAATGTTCTACCAAAAATGTTCCAAAACGACTAGGATGAACTAACTGATGAAGAATCGGATGTCAGAATCAATTCTGTCCGGCCGACATGTCTTTGTTTCGCACAAGTTTAGGCAGAGTTTCGAGAGGATGATATCAAAAAATTCAAAATTCAATTGTTCCGTCAATTCTCCAAACTTTTGTATTGTTATTGGATCTAGATTTAATCTGAAAATTCGTTGATGAAACTTGTGGTACAATAAAAAAAATCAAAATTTATCACATAATACTTCATATTTTGCGATCTTCTAACCAAGCAGGTCGAATGTACGGCATATTTAAGGCCACTGAATTACCTTCAAAACAATAAGCTGTCAATCAAAATCCCTTTAGAGCTAAGATTCAAGGTGTTGCTCTCATCAGACTCACAAGGTTGATACAAATTAATTGAAACCAACCGTATGAAAAGTCACATAACCTTTTCAAATTGGCATACTGCAGATAATCGCTTAACTTTTTCAAGTGACCTTGGAATATTTTAATTTAGTTTTTGTCCATACATACACGGTGGAATACATCAAACTTCCATAGCCTACCGATTGGCTTTATAAAAGTGGACGGGGTACCTATCATGTCCCCGAGCCCTGAGAAGATACCCTCCTATCTCCCAGACTTCATCCAGAGACTTCACTCCTGTTTTAGTCTCTCGAAAAAAAACAATAAATTCGGAAGCATTAGGCAAACGAATGACTCGATAAAAACATCCAACGTCTACCATCTATCGCCATCGGCAACAACAAAGATTTCCTCTCTCGCCGTGCGCGAAAGAAGAAACGGGGGCGAAAATTCCATCAATGCCTCGAATCCTACCCTAATATATTTTCAATTCCGAATAAATGGGGTTTGAAAAGGTTGAAAAGGTGCACGCGTTGAATTCCATATATCCTGGAGACCTCGCGGCGTGTCGAACGAAGCAGTGGCGTACCCAGTGGGTTTTCAATTAGGATGAGAGATAATAGAAGTCAAATACGCCAGTGTTTTTTGGAATATACATCGGAATAAATCGGAATCAATTTGACACCGATACGATTTGTTCAATGTCATATTTGTAGTGTCGAATGGTGAAATTAATAGAAGCTTGCAAATTTGAGCCTCTTTGCGCATTTGTTTCGATTCATATGGATAATTGTATTCTTTTGAATCCAGCCGATAAATTTCTAAGAAGATACTGATTATTATATCCGTAGATATTCCATCTTATTTTTGCGTGCTCCTTTTCAGGAATGAGTACTCAATATTTCAAACCAAAGATCTATAATTTTCGATTTTTTCACCGGAATAAATCCCAAACTAGTAGCTTGGACTGACTGAGAAGGATTCGTGATCAAATTCTCATCTTCTGATGGTGAAAAATGCGAAAGAAGACCTTGAGATTCGCATCATCGAAGTAGATTTGGGGTTTCCATGATAGTCAATCTAAAAATCAAAATTCTGTTCGAATTGATGCAAAATCTCATCGAAATCGTAAGAGCAGTTTCAAAGATACGCAAAATACAGTTATTCTCATACACAAGGTAAACAGATAAAACGTTCTTATATACTCAATGACATGAGGAGTGTTATAATCAGAAATAATAGCTACCTGAACTTACACCAAGAATGAAAAGATAAAGAAAAAAATTAGTAATGTGTTTGGTGACTCTTGAACAGGTCTCTTAAGAATCGACGAAATAAGATGTACAATGTCTTCTGACAACTCGTTACAAGCAACTCGAGCTTCGTGAATTGACATGTTCAATGGGATTTACATCCAGTGAACAAGGTGGCCACGGCAAAATGTTAACGTCTGCTGCTCCTTGGAGAAAGTCCACAGTTCGGAAAGCAATGAGGAGACGTTCCATAGCTCCAACAGTTCCTTGTATAGGCCACCCAACAGCAAACTCAATATCCCGTCGCTTCCACAGCGGTGTCTCAATAGACTACGGCCATCTTGCATACCTAGACAGAATCGCTATTCATGGCTGAATTCGACACTACACCATTCTACCTCCCAATGCTGCCTTTCTCTGCACCAGTTCAAACGTTGACGACAGCGGTCCGCAATTGAAGGTGACATTAATCTTGGACGCTATGAGAAGAATATAAAGGCTCGAATACGTCAACATAACGTACTTACAGTTATAGATCTACCTTCTCCGAACCATCTGCGGCGGTAGCTCAGTGGTTAGAGCGCAAGCCCCATGATCGTAAGGTCTGGGGTTCAAGCCCTTGGCCGGGAAATAACTTTTCCGGTTTTTAGGGGACCGTCCAACCATTCGCTGTTGGGTAAACAATTAACAGTGCTGTTCCTAACGTGGCGCAAGGAATTAGTAACAAAGCCTACACAGAACACACCCGGTATCCTAACTCGCACAAGCTTTGAGCTACTGAGGGGTTTCGTTGAAGCCTAGGATATTCGGAAAAAATACAAATACAAATACAAATCTATCGGCGATTTGACGCGTAGTAGCGAAAGGGTTTGGTAGAGCCTGAAGCGCCTTTCTACACGTGGTACGCCTCAGTTGGCCAGTTGGTCTTCTTCGCGTTTGTCTACCTTCATTTCACAGGCGCATTACTGTCACTGCAGTTAAATTTTTACGACGGCTAATTTCACGTAGGCAGGAACCACCATTTAGGAAATGAACAATTATAACCCTGTCAAAATTGCTAACGTGGTGTTAATTTTGATGTCTTCGAACTGAAGGCATATTGTTACGTTTAACTATGGTTTAAGACAAGTCGATTTCCGGGCAATACCTAAAATAACTGCACTATTCAGGTTTCAATAGCCTTTTTCTTGAAGAACAAAATGACGAAAAATTTTTGTTCATGCAAACTAAAACGTTGATATTGTAGTCACAGCATGCTTTGAACCTGGTCATTTATTGACCAAAAAAAGGCCGCAGAGTTTTTCCTTCTGGATGTAACTAATGTCTCTCAGTACATACTGGTGAGTCTTGAAGTTTTATATTAATTTTTATCCTAGATTCCTCTCCTCAAATGAAAAACTATTTTCATTCGCCACTCTTCCAGATTCTTCGGTCTTTCCCTTGTAGCTTCCACATGGTTTCTCCAAATGAAATGAATCTGGGTGTAAAGTTTTCTATAACTGTGACACGTATTCTACAGTGACCAATTTTATCTTACTTCAAAGGGTTTTCTGGTTATCGACTTCCTGATTCGTAAAATTATTAGCCATTACTATGAAGAAATGAAGTTTATTCTAAGTCAATAAAAGAATCCTGAATCATTTCAGAATACTTAATTATTTCTTATTATTTCTCCTCAAACGAAGCGTTTTCGAGATATTCAACATTGAATTATTTGAAATCGGATAAAAATTCGAGAAATCTCCCTATTTTTTGGATCCACCCCTGAGCTAGTAAAGGTCGTCGATCAAACTCCGCCCACGTATAACAGGAACACAGAATACACAGAAATATTTATCTATTTCGCAAAAACCAAACATTAGGTCTATGCTATTTCATGACCAAACCACAAACATAGTTCATGTCTTTGGACTAGACTTTCCATAGAATTCGGTAGTTCAATCAATATTTTTAGGTTAGTTGAGTGATTTCATATAATTCATCTATAAATTTGATGAAAAATAGTATGATTATGGAATTTCAATCTAAGAATGGAAAAGAATGGAATTATGTAGAATATCATGTTGGAAACAACTGAATATTGCACGAAGATCAGATGAAAGTTAATGTTTCAATGGTCAAGTGTAGTGAGATACTTTTTTCACTATAATACCGCAAAAAGTAACAAATCAAAGTTTTCAAATGAGTAAATCCAAATCATATTTCTTTGAATTCAATTCAAAATATTAGTAATTTTTGCAATACAAATCACCGTAAGAGATATATGTGCTGAACTTGCAAACAAAGTGCAGGAGAGTATTGAAATATTGAGAAATATTTAAATGCTTTTAACTTTTCTCCTAGCCTAGTTTGGGATTGATATTAACGTACAACTTAAAGACTCACCCTGCAGAAACTTCATTTATGGTGTTGCTTGAAAATGACTAAACAAAGAAAATGTATCATTTTCCAATCGAACGAGGGATCAGGAATTACGATTGCCATTTTCTGTAATTTTTCCCACAAAACGTCGCTTAGAATTCCAAAATTTCATGCAAAACCTGCCCGGCGCCACCCCTACAATATTCATCATCCCAATCTCGCATTAAAGTCCCGAAAAAAATCTAAACAACCCTATCCATCAATTCCCGGCGATCTGAAATGGCAATCCGTTGTGTTTTGCCGCAAAACCGACGCTTTATTGTTCCTACCTACAACCCCCGACGGCGCACTACCCTGTCTGCCCTGAGAAGAAGACGGAATGTATAAATTGCCACCGTGTTCGACAAGAAAATCCCTATTATGTGAGCATTGAATAACCGATTATCTGTCGGGTAACCTGGAACATTCAGTCCCACTCGGGATACGAAAAGTGGAAATGGAAAATCGGTCGATCAGGGGGGTACTTTGTTGATTTGTAAATGGACTGTAGCTAGCTGTATGGTTGGAACGTAAAACTAACGGTGAAAGAGGCTCAGGTCTACATCTGAGCTAAAAAAACCTAAAAAAGTACTGAAGTGAAGTCAGCAGCTTCTGTGTGTGATGTTAGGCGTTTCTCTGGAATGCAGCGTCTCCTGAATCAACCCACAAATGTGCGGCTTGCTTCTGTTGTTTACTACGTCTGTTTCTTGTTTTCTACCAAGTGTTCTAATAGTTTATAGTTGGTAAGGGGTTACATTCCACTGCGACCTTACGGTCTATTGTGCCTCCTTGTCGGAGCTTTTTTCGCATACGGTACCTACAGCTCGCCCTCCAGCTCTAGAACTCTGATAAATTCTAATATCTGTGAGGGCTTCAAGAAGGCTAAGTTCTCATTCCTCCTATAATTCTCCCGTCCAAGATGATTTTTACGCAGGCTCACAATGGCGAGGCATTCTGTGATCAGGGTAACGGGAGTTTCTTCCTCTTCCCCACAAAATCTTACTCGTCAGTTTCTGATAAGCCCATTCTCATCATGTGCTTCCTCAGGCGACAGTTTCCTGTGAGGAAACTTGTGAGGATGCGTAACTCGTTCTTAGTGAGATCCAATTGATTTCTGGACCTTGCAATTTCAAAGTTCCGAATTAAAATTTTAGAGTGTTCCATTCCAGGAGAATTCCTCCAGAGTGCTCTTTCATTTTCTTCCTTCTCCAAAAACTCTTTCTTATAGGTACATTTGCCTATACCACAGAAAGGTTCTGGGCCAGTAGGTAGCGTTTGTGCTCCCTTTCTGGCTAGAGTGTTGACCTCTTCATTTCCTTGATTCCTGAGTGTCCAGGAACCCAGACTAAGGAGACCTTGTTATTCTTGCCTACTTCCTTCGGCACTCCCATATCCGCTTTGAGTCGATGACATTGGAGTTCAGTGCTTTAATAGCAGCCTGACTATCAGAATAGATCACTATGTCACACCCTTGATAGTTTTTTTCCAGGTTTATGTCTATGCATCTTTCGATTGTAAGTATTTCTGCCTGAAAAACACTCGAGTAGGAGCCTAGCGATAGTGAACACTTGGTTCTAGGTCCATATACTCCAGCGCCGGCCCCATCGTGGTTTTAGAACCATCTGTATACAATTTAACGGTATTTGCTTTGAAGTTTTGGGTTGTGTATTGCTTTTTCCATTCTTCCCTTTTACATAGCATTGAGTCAAAGTTCTTCTCGGTGCTTACTTTTTCAATCATAACATCACTGAGTAGGTTCGCTGATGAGATGTATTTGTTCAGAGAGGACCAGGCTCTCTGACTTTTAATTCTCTCTTTACCTTCTCCTTCCCTGGAGATTCTTAGGATAGCTTCATGGGCTAGCCTATTGATTACTAGATGTAGAGGACTGAGATCTACCCAGTGTTGCACATCTTTCACACTTTCCCACCGTACTGATGAAGGTCTTAAGCCAGAAACACGTGTGTACGGTTATTCTATCAGAGGGAAACGTCCTAAAATTTTTGTCCTGTTAAATAATCCCCTAATTATTCATGTTTTAATACTTCCCAATATTGATTATCGAACTATGGACTCCTTTCAACAATCTGACGTTAACTTTATGCCATGGCCACCCTGTTCGTCAGACTTAAATTCCATCGAACATGTGTGGGATATGATGGAATGGACACTGTCCCTTCTGCACCAACCTCCGCAGTCTGGCACAGTTAATCCACGAAGTTTGAGTTGGTTGGAACGAGTTGTTGCAAGCAAATATCGACCATCTTATTTTTTCGATTTCTAGACGTTTATATGGGTGTATTCAGCTACATGGTCGCCAAATATATATTTTTTTCGCTGAAGGTTTCTTCAAGAAGCTGATTTTAAAAATTTGGCGTGTATGCCCCGGATTTAAACCCTATTTAACCTGTGTGGGATATGATATTTTTACCAAACTCTAAGAACTCTGGAATAATTGATTCATGACGTTCTAGTTTCTTGGAACAATTTGTCACTTGTGGTAATCTCATGTCGTATGCCTAAACGTGTACAAGAGTCTACTCAGCTACAAGGGCTGCCAAACACATTGTTAATTTATTTTGCTTGAATGTTATTGGAAATTTTGAGAATGCTAGCGTTTCATTCTAGATTTCTTCAACATTGCCAATAAATGAATTTCACCAAGTCATTATTGCTGGTTGTAACACTTCTAAGCAGGTTATAAAGACTTCCCTAATCAGCACAGCCTTGAAGAGATCTCTGGAGGATGTCCAGAATGAAACAATCTCAACGGAATTTTGCGTAAGTTCACTTGGTGACGTTTCACGTCTAACATCAAAGTTTCAGCTGGATTTAATCAATATTCTCCGGTTTCGCCTCAACTCCGAAACCGTATGCCGGATTTCGTCAAGGGCGAATTCAACCTATACATGCAGATATTTAACAAAATGATAAAGCTTTAGTTATCTAGAACAAACTCATACAATTAGAAAAAATTCTTACATCTCGATGTGACCAAAACATTCTGTGTAAGATTTGCAACTTTTTTCTATGAAACATAGGCAAGTAGGCGAAACTGGAAAATTCGCCATATTTCGTCATATCGGCAACACCACGTTCGGTAAACCCCATTGAATATACATCACCGTGAGCTCCATATATCATAGCACGGTACGAGTATCCAAAAATAAAAGCGAACCTTGCTGGACTACAAATGGCCGGCTAAAATGAACAAAGCAGAGCGGTCTACCACGAAGGTTGTAACTCATAGTCATATACAGCCAATTTAGGTGATGCAGCACGTACACATTCTATTACAATATGATGGTGATGGTGTATGTGGGTTCCAGGTTGCACTGCCGGCAAGGTGGATATATCAGGGGGCGAAAATAAGGAACGGAAATTGCTTTTAGTAGAGGTACATATTCGATGGTGTTAACTCGTATTAACTTCTACGTGAGGCGTATCAATCTATTATAATAGAATGTTCTTTATTTATTAAAACAGAGTGTCCCTGGATCATTTGGAATTGAGTTGGATGTGGGTTCATAACATAGATTTAAGACGAAAATTTCTATGAACATGTGTCCGAGAAAACTTTGTTGAAGAGTTATGTCCGATATAAGACTTCTACCTGAGAAATTCTCTGCTGAGACAAGTTCAAGTATTGCTCATGCTTAGCAAGGGTCTTATCCATTAAACAAACCTTCGGCAATTCTCGGCGAAGTACATGGATATCGGTCAAATCTAGAATGTTTTTACGTTTTCATGTTTGTCGCACTGATTTTTGCTATAATATGACAGTATCTCTTAAAGGTGTCAAAGAAGCCGCGCCATATAACGAACCGTAATTCTGTTATATAAGATGCCGTCAGAGTGTATGATTTATGGCATCTGTGTTGCTTCCAAAAAAGGGGGGTGCCTACTAGCATGATGGTCATTAAGAACAGGGCCACTATGTATTAAGTTCTGCAATTACTATGATGAATTTGTTAAAAATCATTTTTATTTCCTGAGAGCCATCTGTTTATCGAAAATCAGTTGAGCAGTTTCATTAAACGCTTTCGTATCTTCGGACACTTTAGATGAATTGGATTTTTAAATGGTACGTTCTCTGAAATTATCGTACAAAACGATATTATCGTATATGCGGTATCGTACATAGTACAAAACACCAAGATTATGATACAAACAGCAGCGCTGGGTTGTGAAAAGTCACAGAAAACGAATTATCCTCGCTATTTTATGGTTATGTCTTGCTTGAGCACGCCTCAAGGTAGGTCGTTCGTAGACTTGAGCAAGCATATCACCAAGCACTGGCGAAATAGTGCCTAGCTTTCGAGTAACCAATATGGGATGCACGCGCCGACTTAGGACGTTCTTGAGTACGGAGTATCGACTATGCGTACGGGCATAAGTGATTGACTAGAATGCTGGAGGTACTGGGTTCAAATCCCGGTGAGGTTATGGATATTTGTGGTGTTGTAAAAATAAAAATGTCTATAGTTGGGTATTATTGAGAAGTTTGCAATGAAAACGTGCCACGATTATCTGTTCAAACTGTTAAATCCGAGCACATTAAAGAGAAGATGATTTAATGAATAAATTCTTTGCATATAGATGAACACATAAAATTCTACAGAAAAATTTCTCAAATGAAAAAGCACCCAGAACTAAACTTTCCACGCAATCCTCATAGGTACAGAAATAAAGAACTCTCATTATTTTACAATTACTTTTCACAGGGTTCGAACATCGTTATTAAAAATTCTAGATAGGCACTGACGGGAATTCAGTAGACTTTTAGGCGTTCAAATTCGTTTCCATGACGTTGAGTGGTTCCATATCTATTAAGAATTATGAATTCTCTTAGTGTTTTTGATAAATGAAATTGGAGTTTTGTTTTTGGATGTTTCGGGATCCACATGTTGAATTCCGATAAAACCGTGTCTGTATGTTTGTAAATATTGGGATGACGATATTCCGAATTCCTTCATCTACTAAACCGTTAGGCGGATCTTGTCCATTCTGGACTAAAAGTTTATATTTCAGCTTGGTACCTACCCTAAAAGTAACCAGTCTATAAGTCATTCCCTTACAGAGTTATGGCGTTAACAGCCAGCATCCAGCCGACTTTGTGAAGTGGTGCCATGCAAATAATCTTGTAGTTACCATCGAAAGAACTGGATGCATTCATTTTTTACAGGATAAATGTGATAGGAAACTTGTTCTTCGCAAAATTATTTAGCTTACATAACTACAACACATGAAGTGAGGGGATGCTGTTCATACCAAAGCACAGAACAAGAAAATTCGAAATGTCGCCCAAGGCATGAAATTGTTCAACCAACTCTGTTGTTGAAAAATTGTTATTATTCTGTTGGTGGATTTTCAGATGATTCTTCTGATGATTGTTCGTGTTAATTATATGTTTTCTGACTTGTCTCGCACATAATTTAATGTATTTAAGAGATCAATAAATGATTTATTCATTTATTATTTATTTATTCATTTATGAAAAGGAAAACTTTGCTACCACGAAATTTTACATTTTCTTTCCCGATACCTACGGAACTTGACATCTAAAAATTTTGTTTCTAAGGTCAAGGCAAAATGCCATCAAAATCTTATGAATGATTTCGGGAATAGAAATTCAATTACAATTTTTAATAAAACTATTTCTAATTCACTAGCAATAAGATCCCAACATAATTTTGCATACAATTGGGCGTTAGCAATTTTCAAACCGATCGCTACGGAAGGTCCTCTAGATATTGAGGAAATTACCTAAAAATTCAAATTCACAACTATTTGACTGATCACGCTCGAAAACGAACTTAGCTGAAGCATTCTGATAATCAAACTACCTTTCAAATACCAACTAGCCAGTTTCTTTTCAGATAATCAGATTTATTTCTACCCCTAATTTTTTCATCAGTGAGTCCCATCTTATCGTTTAAAATCGTTTTCAGGAAAATTCACAGATAACAGATATTTAGGCAAAATCTTAATGAATTTTCAAAATATTTGTTCTGCAGAGCTGTAGAATAATACTTCATATTCGTGAATAAATAATGTCAACCAAATGATTCCGCAGGTCTATACAGAATTCGAACGTTCTGAATATTTTTTGATTTTTAATTATTTTCTCAATGGGCGATCTTCAAGAAATTTGGCACTGGTTTCCGCGTTGGCATTCAACAACAATCCAACAAGTTTAGATCTGATCGCATCAGTATTTCTTGGGACATTGATTAGAATCCACAGAACTCGAAAAGAGTAAAAAGCGTAAAATTGAATGGGAAAGATGAGATTTATTCGTCTTTCAACTCAAACAACAAGATTCATGAAATTAAATGCACACATCATAAATAACTCAGATATAATCCTTCAATTCAAGTTGAAAAAATATCCCTGCAAATCTTCCTAACAAGTTTTCTCACTTTCCTCATATATTTATCCTAATATCGGCAACACTGGAGTTGAAATGAATTGAGATGAAGATTTAAGCCAAAGTATCTCTTGGCATCACTTTGTGAACCGATCCAAATGATAATGTATGAACCTCTTGCATAAATTCTACATTTTCCTTCAGAGAAGAAGCGAAAAAGAAAAATCCTGTTTATTTCCAACAAACCAATACCGACAGGTGCTTTCACTATAACCTCACCATAAAACGCAAAACATTGCCGACAGAATGAACTTTTCGGCCAATCTATCATCTTTTTCATTCGAGGAAGATTTCCCTCAACGTATAACGGCAACTGCCGTCTCAAAAGGCCATAATTCATTTCAATCGAAATTCATAGGCGTTACAAGTCTACAATAAACAAACGTGTGGTTGTTTTTCATCGTTTACTCGTCGCAGACATACATCGTTACTCTCGCTATGGGACGTATGAAAGAACAAAGGGGGTTATTGAAAGTTTCCTGAACCTTATTTTATTCACCCAAAAGGGCAGAATCGGTGGGAATAGGTTAGAAAGTTCCTCGGCCCCAAAGGACAATATACATTTCAGGAAAAAATTATATTCTTGTTATGACATTTACTTCGAAGAGTTTTCATTACCAGGTTGAACTCGATATTCTCTTAGATTTTCTTCAACCCGGAATATGAGTTTATTCGATAAATTCGGTATTGAATCTGGTAAATTCGAGATGCAAGTTCAAATTGAGTGGAACACGGTAGATCGTATCCTACGTCACACGACACATCACGGTTATACGATCGATACGCCGACGCTGTCCACTGGATTGGTAGATATGAAGGTACACGAGAAGTTAGGTCCGAAACGCCGCGAAGTTTCGTCCATTCAAACAGCCAATACGTACAGTCAAATTTTGGCGATAGAATTTTTGCCTTATTTTTATATATAGAATATTGAATTCCAGTGATTGGATTCCAAACTTTGAGTCTCTTAGTTGCTGCTTTCGGAAGTTGTGTTCTGGCTCATTAACTAATTAACATTTTCTGGAAATGAACACAAAGGTCCCAAAAGGTAAACATTATTTCAGGAACGATTTGTCATTATTTCTCAGATTTTTTCTCGGTATTTACTCCATAAATCTGCAAATAAAGCTATTGACAATTAAATACATTTTCATAGAGAACGTCCTTACGGGTTGCGGAATTCAAACTAATTGTCAAAGGAAGTTTTCAGAAAAATTGATCCCTTATGAACAATAACGAAATGAAGTTAGCAATCCACGAAATAAAGTGAACAATCCACGAGGTAAACTGTAACGTTTCAGAGCTTTATCTGACCTATTCATCAGATAATTGATACAGAAATTCTTGAATGACGAAAGTGTTGTAGAGATTGATTTATGAAAATTTTCTCTTAATTGTCTGATGAAGGAGTTGGAACAAGACTTTGAAACGTTTGAGTTTACTTCGTTTATTTTCTTATTATACCGTAATTATTCAGTAGGCAAAATTTTGTCTAGAAACTGGCCTTCGCAAATAGTTTGAACCCCGCAATTCGCAAGGGCGTTTTTTATGAATAATAATTTTATCAACAATGGGGATTATAGCTCAGTGATTTTAAGAGATGGAATAGACTATATTTTCTGTAGCGAAAGCGACAGCGAAATGCGTTTTATTTCCAACAAAGTTGAACAAGTTTCAGTTAACAATAAATGACTCATCCCTTTCTTCCTTTCGATGCGGATGTCCAGATCCTCCCAAGGTACCTCTGGCCACTGATAAAAGCGATTGAAAGAAAGCCCTAATTCAAGGAAAATATGCCAAAAAATACCAATACAGCAGTTTTCAACTTAATCCATCGAAAATCGATTTACTACTGTTAAATTTGTGCGCGGACACATTGTGCAACAAGTAAAAAAAACATCGCGACAAGTCTTCATTATTGAATTCGTTTATGCGGACTCTTTTGCAATTAGTTATGCTCTCAGCTAAAAACCAAACAAGCAACTTCAAAATAGTTTTTCTCTGGATATTGGGAGTGGAAACCCGAAAACAAAACCTGAAAAATAATGCAAGATCCTGCTCAAGTATGTTTTAATCGATTAACGATTAGTTAGTTTGTATTCCACTTAGGTGATATTGTAGTGAAAATTCCACTCATTTCATTTTTAGTGAGAAAGTTTGCATAGCGACGCTCGTTTCACAGCGATGAAACGTGCAAGGCGGCAAGTTGGTTTTTTTAGCGATGAAACTTTGACATTTCTCAAATTCGAGATAGATTGGGAAATATTTATTTGTCACATAGCGCGATACTCGTCAAATAGTAAATTGGAGGGTTCTTGGAACAAGCCATCAAGAGGGGATAGATTTGGAAATATTTCGTCGAAAGAAATACATGCTGAAATTGCCAAACTGGTGCCTCTCAATACGAGAAAAACTAGGACCAGGTGTATAACCAGTTTACGGAATTTCTGCTCAAGAAACTACACATCAGATAGAGAAACGACTCCAGAAAAATTAGCAGAAATATTAGAGGACTAAACTTTTAATATGAAGAAGAAAACCGGCGAAGATTATATTGAAACCTCTTGTAAGTTTTCACCACGGCACAGATGATTCAAGAAAAGTTTTTCGAAGAATATGATAGAATGATCCATATTAGTATTCAACTTTTATTTCTCGTGAACTAGTCATGTCGAATACTTATCAAGATGAAAGTTAAGCAGGTGAAATTTATCTCTTGTAATATTCAAGTTTGTTGATTTTCGGCAATTTCGCTCAAAACATTTTTTCCAAAATCTTTCGCCTGACGGCTAGCGATTTTGATACAAATGTCATTCGCGATTTTTTCGAACAACAAACTTTCATATTACAATCAAGAAATTTTACCTGCAAAATTTCATCTCTATTGGTATTTCACATAATAATTTGGGTTAATAGAATGAAAATGACCTGAATAATCGTTACAAGATCTTCCAATTGGAGGAATTCAATGCAAAACTGAATCCATACGTTTCTATATTAATCTCAACCAAAAAATCGAACATGAGAATATTCCTCAATTTCATCCTGTAAACCCCTCTCTCCCAACATTCCCCGAAATAATAATGAATAAACAACCCAAGGCCAAATTAAAAACAAGTATCCGAATACGCTGCATGCTCTAACCCCTATTTCATCAGAAACCTCAAATAATACGCATATTGTATGTGTTACACCGAAATCCCTCATATTTCAGCTAAAACACAATATTAGCTCGTATGAACGGCTGCTAGATACACCACATCAATCTTTCTGGTTTTGAGCCGATGTTCGAACTATTTAGAGTTTGGCGATTTATAACTTTATAGGCATGAATACGAGTAAAAACAGTATGGAATTAGCTGCAGGATTAATGTCCCTGAATGGTTAATTCCATACCTTTGACCATTTTGGATAGCATCAGATGATAACATTTTTAATTCATAATGAGGAATCGACTCCACATATTCATGCTCGATATAAAGAGTGTTTCAAATTGCGCGTTTTTTCAAGAATAAATGAAATATAGATGTCGCACTGAATTCGTCTGGGTATTTCGACATTTGAGAAGTGTGATGTATGACATTCATGAAAAATTTTGTGGCCTGAATTAATGAATATTCATCTAGAGACATTTCGTTTCAACAGGATGGGACTACATCTCACTTTGCAAATGACACAATTGATTTATTGAGACAAATGGGCCACCAAGATCATTTGATTTGAAACCGATGGACTATTTTCTTTGGGGTTATGTGAGAAGCCAGATCTTTAAAATAATCCACAATCGATTCCAGAACTAAAGGATGAAATTATTCGTGTCATTAGTGAGACAGGGCCTCAATTATGTCATAATGTCATTGAAAATTTTAACAGAAGAGTGGACGTCTGTAGAGTGCAAGAGGAGGCCAGTTGACAGATATTATTTTTCGTATATAAATGTCATAACTGATATAATTACAAACAAAAAGTTTTTGAAAATGAATGCAAATTATGTGTTTCATTCAGTTTAAACAAAACCACGCAATTTGAAACACCCTTTATTCAACTAAGAATGTTAAATCAGTTTGTCAGTTGTTATAGATTGTTCTGTCGATGTTTCTATTTTGAACGACATGACCCAGGCCATTTTGAAACTGAGAGTTGACCATTTTGAAAAAGTGTGTTCCCCATATTTGAAAAATTGTTTATTGCCTCCATTCAAACATAATTTAAAATGACTATAATCAAACATTTAACGATATCCATCCTTCATTTTGAGCAACCTTATCATTACCGAGATTCTTGACCCCATTTCACCAGTTGTGATTTCTATGGTTTGTTTCTGAAAATTATCGATTATATTTTGACGTTCAAAATGTCTTTTTTGGATTTTCAATAGCTTTATCGAAAAAAATTTAGTATTTTTCATTTCGGAGCCCTGAAGATGCTTTCACAATAAAATCGAAACTATTCAGATTGGTTCCAGAAAATGGTTCAGTTCTGACAACCTGACCTTTACCATGTCAACCAATATCATCCAAGAACAAAGGTCTCAAACCTACATTTGTTTGTAGAAACAGATTTGGATCCCACAATCCGGATGCAAACTGTTTGTCGAGTTCAATTTCTAGAAGAAATGTTACATGATGAACAACATCGGAATAATGGAAACCATCAAGTTGTTAGTGAACTGTAAGTTTCAGAGTGTCAATCTGCCTCCTTCATCAGAAAATCCGGAGAAAATTTGCGGCGTTATTTAATTTAAATGAGTTTGTATTTCAAGGCTTTCGTCAAATTGACATTTTCAGAAACCACATCTACGCAGACTCACTTGCTATGGAATTGTTTCAATGCTACTTCTTTTCTCAGTAAGTTTAGCCAAATATGCTCCAATTCTGTAGGACAATAGGTGAAATTATATTAGATATTTGTAAGTAATATCATAAGGGCATCTAATTTTTCCGACAAAAATCGAAAAAACACGTTGCTGAGTAATATTTTAACAAGAAGCATGAGTGCTGGTGGCAACAAAAATCCGAGTCGAAGACAAGGATTTTTGCACCTGCACGAATGCTCTTTGTTGAAAAATATTACTTTGCAATGCGTTTTTTCGATATTTCTCACAGGAAAAATTAGATGCCCGAATGGTATCTGACAAGACTATTTCATGAGTAACAGGGATTATAATTACGTTTGTTTTCAAAGGTATTGTAATTTTTGGTGACAACTGTCAAGTTTTGCAACGGGTAAATTCGAATAAACTACTAATAGCTCCTGCCAAATAGTTTTCTCACCTAGAAACCATTTGTAATTCAAAATTGCACGTTGCTAATTGGTCGAAATTACGACGAGGGAAATAGTCAGTAAAATACAGAAGGACTCTATATAATTATAATTATTGTTTTTAAGAGGCTATCTGGCTGCGTCATCTGTATACTTGTGTTAACTCAATTGATCTTGGGATTCTATAGGAAACCATGAGTAATTGATAATGACAACAGATAATTTTCAAAAAAAATTGAAGGTTTCTCCTGTATTTTACTGAGGAGAAAAAAAAATTTGTTCTATAGAAATCAATCATATTTGGTTGAATTGACTAATAAAGTAGTATAAGTAAAATCGAAACATTCCCAAATCAAGTGAATCTGCTTTGCATTAGTTTTTTAAAAATGACAATCCGCAAAGAGTTCTGAAATACGGATTTATTCAAAGAAATTTTCTCTTCGTTGTCAGACGAAGGGGTCAGCTTCAGATTCTGAAACATAATAGTTCGCCTTGTTTATCGTGTCCATCATTCTGATATTGATCATTAGCCAACATTTTTTCTAAAAAATTACCCTTGACAAATAGTTTGAATCCCACAATCGCGTTTTCTACAAATAATTATTTGCATTAAATTTTTAAGATATTAGAATGGAAACCAAAAAAAACCTGAAATAATAATGCAAAATCCTCCCAAAATCTCCTTCAATCGATATAAATATTTCTGATTTGGATCACGGTGTGTTCATGCCGGTAAGTCACATATTCATTCTACAAATAAAACTCCTATAGCCGTGGATTAGCATGGTCATAAATTCCTCTATTCTCCTAACCGCTTGGGGCCACGCTAAAATGTAGATCTCTGAACAGGTAAAATCTATGACCGGTTAGAAAGCTTTTATCTTCAGTATCTTTGAGTCGGTATGTTATAGTTGGGCGACCGGAATGCTTTAAGTTCTGGTATAATGTGTAAGTGCCTATCGAGCCGGTGCTATACTTTGAAATAACTGTAACATTCTTTTTATGAGGGTCTCGAGAGAAAGGTGAGAGCTAGATGGACGAAATGATAAATGAGTGTTGGTTTCTTCAGCATGGGTTGATGAATAAAATACGGCTAATCTCAGAAACGCAGTGATACTGAAACGATTTGAAAAAAATGAGGATTTGATGGAAAAATTTCAAAAAGCACTGCCGTGAAGGCAGCAACTTTTGCGCGCATGTTCAATGTAGATGACCGCTTCAGCAACAAATTTGAACATGCACGCAAAAGCTGCTGCCTTCACGGCAGTGCTTTTTGAAATTTTTTAGTGATAAATTACTGGATTTCAATTCGATCAAATCTGTATTTTTGGAAATATTAGAAAAATAAAATTTTGAATTGGTATATCTACGGAATCATTGGGCGGATTTTACCCATTCACGAATTCAACCTTCGTAATTAAGGTCCAAACCTTCTCTACAAATATCGAGTTTCTAAGTTGTTTCTTTCTTTCAAAATTTTATTTTTCCAATATTTCCAAAAATACAGATCAGATCGAATTGAAATCCAGTACTTCATCGAAAAATAACAGTTCGAAGTTTCATACAGAATTTAATGAGGATGATATGATAAGAAAATCATAGAAATTTTTTTTTTCAAATTGTTCTAATGACACGATTATCACGAAATTTCGCACAAAGTTGTCTTTCAGCATCTCAAAACTAGCTGTGAAGTTTTATCAGGACTGAATCAGTATTTCTCGAGTTATACCGAAAAAATCAACAATATCGAGAAGAAAACCTCGATATTTGACATATTTTTTCCCGATATCTCCGAAACTTATGATCGTATCGAACTGAAATTTGGTACACTGCTGTGAAATATGAAGCTCAAAGTGTGAGTGGAATTTTTTTCCGGATATGATGAATGGTTGCCGGAAAAAAAAATTTTTTTTTTTTAATTTACTGACAATATGATCCTGACGAAATTTGGCTCAAAGTTGCGCGTCGTTATACTCCACCTAACTGCCAAATTTGAATCCAATCGCTCAAGTAGTTTCTGGAATAAAAAATAAATAACTTCAAGTGCCTATAACTCATTAACGAACTTAACTGAGGCATTCTGATGCGCAACCTATCCTGAAAGTTTCAAGTTGCTAGCTTGCTTCTGTCGACAGTTATTGTGTCTATGGCCGGCCGGACAGAATCGATTTTGACACCGGATTCGTCATCAGTGAGTCCAACCTAATCGATTGAGACCATTTTCGGCTCAATCATCCAAAACTACAGACATTTGGACAAAACGATAGCACGCTGTTCCCCTAGAACATGCGCGCAAAAACAGAACATGATGATATTAAGGGCCAGTATTATAAAACTATTTTGACGGATAACTAAGGTTAACTGGTGAAATCTGGTTCAAAATGAAATTTAATTGCTCTCTGTGGTCACAATGAGTTTTATAATACCGACAACAACGGTAACATTCTCGAGAAATACTACGTGTGATTTGAGAGAAAATATTTGTATCGCGAAATGTTGCATCGAAACGCTGAATTTGCAAATTTTGATACAAAAATGGTGGTTCTAAACAACTTGAATGTAAAGGAAGAATTTGTGATTGAGTTTGATTATTTTAAATTCAAACGAGTTTACATAATGACGGTTATCGATGCAATCATTAAAAATACCGATTTTTCTGTAATACCTTTAGACAATATCTTTTGATATTGGTATTTAACGATATACTTTTATTGCCTTCGGCGTAGCACGTCTTGAATCACAAATTTAATTATTTCATCAACTGGCATATAATGATTGAAGTCGAAAGCTTAGGAAAACGGTAACATATTGAAATGTAATACAAAAATAATACTAGATACAGTGTTTCATCCTTTATCTTTCGATTTAGAATCGTCAGTAGCATCTATTCTATATTATATGTTAAAATCTTACCACATGTATTCGACCACACTCGATCACAAACGAACTAAGATTTACAGAATTACTGGCAAGCTTGTTAAATGCATGCGCAGAGAACAATTTTGACAACAACTTCTATACCTTCTTCTTTCTCTGATGAATGAACTGCGGTAAAAAGCACTTTCAAAAATCTTCATAACTTCAAAAATTACATGACAGTTGATACGTACTCTATAAAGGTTGATTCTCACTATAGTTGAGTTCCGATATTTCTGGCCAGTACTTGTCAGTAAATTTTGACAGTCGATTTTACTGACACTGCTTTGGTAACTGTTCGTATCAGTACGAAGCGTTTCGAAATTACTGATACTGGCCAGTACTGATTGGGAATCTCGAAACTCAACTTATTCGTTCCGTCATCCAGAATCCCTTCCGTATGATTTATGTCAAAATTTAGTATGCAAAAATGTCATGTTGACGGAACGTATAGTCTGCATACATCAATTCATTTACACGTTATAATATTTGACGGGAAGGATACTGGAAGGTTACGGAACGTAAAGTGAGTATCAACCTTTAGGGTTGATTTTCACCTTGAAGGTTGATTCTCACTATACGTTCCGTAACCTTCCAGTATCTTTTCCGTATGATTTACGTCAAAATTTAGTGGGCAAAATGTCATCTAGACAGAACTTGAACGGAATATATAGTGTGCATACATCGAAACATTTACATCTCATAATATTTCACGGGAAGGATACTGGAAGGTTATGGAACGTAAAGTGAGTATTAACCTTTAAGGTTGATTTTCACCTTGAAGGTTGATTCTCACTATACGTTCCGTAACCTTCCAGTATCTTTTCCGTATGATTTACGACAAAATTTAGTGGGCAAAATGTCATTTAGACAGAACTTGAACGGAATATATAGTGTGCATACATCGAAACATTTACATCTTATAATATTTCACGGGAAGGATACTGGAAGGTTACGGAACGTAAAGTGAGTATCAACCTATAAGGTTGATTTTCACCCTGAAGGTTGATTCTCACTATACGTTCGTAAACGTCCAGTATCTTTTCCGTATGATTTACGTCAAAATTTAGTGGGCAAAATGTCATTTAGACGGAACTTGAACGGAATATATAGTGTGCATACATCGAAACATTTACATCTTATAATATTTCACGGGAAGGATACTGGAAGGTTACGGAACGTATAGTGAGAATCAACCTTTAAACTCCTGTTTTATTTCAAATATTAAGCTATATTTACCGAGGTATTTAGGATATAACATGAAATTTTTGAAGCGCTATGAAACCCCGGAAATGTTGGGTGATTTTGCTAATGGAAGCAAACTGCTAGCTCTTCTCCTTCCCATAAAATTGACTTTAGATTGTCTTCTTCGTAATCTATAGCGCCTTCATAGCATAGAATCGAACAAACCAAATCGTTCAATATTATTTTCAGGCAGAATTCAAGACGACAGACTTTTTGGCAAAATGATAACGCTCCCGTTCCTTAGAACAAGAGCGTTAAAAACCTTTCAATTCGATGGGATAAATAGTTCGTTTTTCTGTTGGTGGGCGCAGGATTTACTTTTCATAACGATATATCCCTCCTCTGGGGATATTCTCACACCGCCATTTTACAAGGTATAATAAATTTTATGGGTAGCGAACAAACTGAAGTAAAAAAATGGAGAACCCACTCCTGTTTAAACTTAACCGTTGAAATTTAAATGAGATCACGTGGACTTCGTATAGCAAGAACTAAATTATGGAAATCTGCAGAGGGCATATTTCAGTCTGATGGGTTTTATGATATTTCGACGTTAGTATGAGCGTCCACAGAGTAAGCGCGACAATGTTTGTGTTTTTCTTGGTGATATAGCGTCGATTATTCAAGGTTTATGGTTTGCTCCTTTCTTTTCCGCTTATGGATTTTATTTACGGAGGAACACTTTTGTCATGCGGTCGGTATATGAAGGATTCATAGATAGGAGATACAATGAGCTTTTATAACAGCGGGTACTGTTATGAATCGAACTGTTGTTTAATATTGAATAATTTTGAATTTTGAATTTTCAACAGGATCCAATAACAATAAATATGAATTTTGAATTTGATTTGAATTTTGCGCGGCTTTCTGTCTCTTTCTCAGGTGGATTCTATGACGTGAAATAGTAACAGTTAATAGAATTTCGAAAAATAATATTTAATGAAAATAATGAATATTTTAACCTTACTAATTAAATTAAATTTATAAAACTTATAATAATGTCCTTTTTGCTCTCACCCTCGGTGTTTCTAGTCTATGTCACTTTGTTGCTTGATGTTCTTCTGTGGTTCGAGGTTTCTAGATAACCTCCAAAGTTCGTCGTGTTTATTTTACTGCGAGTTCCAAGGATTGCCTTTGAAATGATGTTTATATTTCTGGAGTTCACTTGTGTGGATTTCATCACTGCTGGATTTTCCTTTTTGATAAGTTTATCTTGTTTTTTCTTTAATATTTCATGTATTTAATTCTAATATGCTTCCAGGATGCCAGTCACTTTGATTCAATTTTGGTTCACTTGGGTTTCTGACTGGAATATTACGATGTTTGGAAAAATTTTTACGAGGAGCAGCTACAGTCTTAGTGATAGTTGAAAATGGACTCCCTTCTCTGTGCTCGAGTTTCGGTATTTATACCTTTTCTGAATTTTCTTCAATATCCAGTGTGCCTTGCAATTAAATGTCTTCCAAAAATGATGCTTTCGCAGTTTTCTCTTCAGAGGTAAGTTTTCCTTCTTCGAACCTGGTCTAGAAAATTTCTCTGTATTTTGATGTGCCTCTTGCCTATATTCTAAATCTCTTATATATAAAATTATTCGAATTTCATGCCTAAATGTGACAATTTTTTAAGTTAACAATTTCATTTGCCTTATATTCATGAACTTCTACTTACAATCGCCAAAAAATGCTCTCTTTATATTAAATAAACCCTATTTCTGAAATATAGCTGCAATTTTGTTCTTCCGGAAACCTGATAACTACATTATGTGCAACTTATGGGTCGAGACATAACTTCTATCCTAATTTTACATTTTCTTTGAAATTCTAAATCTAATTTCTACTTGTAATTGCTAGTTCTGTTCAATTCGAACCTGTCATAATAATTTTCAAGAAAATATCACTTAAATTCCTCATAATTTCCTACTCTTTGACTAGATAAGGCAATTTTATAAAATTCAAGGTATTGATACAAATTCTTATACTTTCAGATCATGAGAAGCCTGTTGAGAAAGATAATTTGGAAGGATTATGTGCTCTGAATAAACTATTGAAATATTGGAATGCATTCTCTGGATTTGTTACTGGATCGTGATTGATTTGGACATTTCTTATATCTTATGATAGAATTTACTATGTTTGAGGCCTGGAATTAACTTAATTGTATATTATGATGATAAATGATTGAATTTGTGATCATCGGTAAGTTATTTTTTATGTTTCTTTAATACCGATTTAGAAAAAACCATAACAGTATCTAAGGTAAGGGGGTGGTTGTTGGGAAAATACGTTGGCAAGCCTGTTTAGTGGTTTTTGCTATTTTAATTATTTTCTGTGGAATTACCTGGAAAAAGTCCGAAAAATCTCTCATATTCTTTAGGATATGTATGGAAGATATCATTTTATTCTCTGAAATTTCGTTTATTCATCTTCTTCCCATAGTAATCAAGAGGAAATGAGATACCTTTTATGAATGCCATACAAACATGATTGAAATGTTTCAAATTAATCGGGAAAGAGTAATTTCTTGTCTCAAAACAATGATTTTCATTCAGAAATTCTTATGCGCGTTAAATAAAAATTGGTCTTGAACAATATGTGTTTTGTTCCAATATAAAAAGTATCACATAAGTTATTCGAAACGGAAAATGTTTCTATACTGGCTGAAGCATTCAAGCTTTGTGATATTTTTTATCGTGAAGAAATCCTCTGGTTTCTTGTCCAAGCTGCTTCTTGAAAAACTCTATAGAAAAGCACTAAGATGAAGTCAGAAGCCTTGGCGACATGTACAAATTCGTCGCTAAAGCGTTCAACTCTTTATGTACTGACCGTGCCAGACACACCTTATATCCCCACGCAATTCTGCATGAACCTTCAAGATTTTAATTCAATATAATCTGTAATATTGAAAATATTAGGAAAATAAAATTTTTAATGAATATATCTACGGAATCATTGGACGGATTTTACCCATTCACGAATAAGACCTTCGTAATTAAGCCCCAAACCTTCACTACCAACATCAATATCCGAAGGAAAACCTGAAAGTTCGGTAATTGAAGATCAGATTTGGGGCTTCATTACAAAAACCAAATTCCGCAGAGACACACATTTAAAATTTCATTTATTATTAAAATTCCAAGATACAAAGAAGGTTCATACAGAATTTCGTGAGGATAATATGATCAGAAGATCGCAGAGTATTGAATATTCGGAAAAAAATTTTCTTGTGACACAATCATCAGTAAATTCGGCAGGAAATTGTTCATCAGCATTAACTAGTTATCAAGGTTCACTTTGATTGATTCAGTATTATTTAAGATATTCCAGGAAAAAAAGGGAAAAAGCTCGAAATTTTGCCTGTTTCTTCCCAATATTTCCGAAACATTTGATTGTGTCAACCTGAAATTTGTTACACTGCTGTGAAATATGGAGTTCAAAATATGAGCGGAATTTTCTTTGAATATAATGAATAGTTTCTAAAATAAACATTTAGAAGAATATTCCGAAAAATTTTTTCATTTAATGACAGTAGGATCTCACCAAAATCTTGGTAAAAGATGGGTGTTATCATTCTTCAGCCATCTGGTGAGTCCAATCGCTCGAGTAGTTCCCGAAATATCTGTAAATAGCCTCGAAATTTCAAATGGTTTAAAATCCAAAACTGATTTCGCCCATTACAGACCTCAACCTGATTCAACATCAGTTAGTCCAACCCAGCAGTTTGAGACAATTCCCAGAAAAACATTCGAAAATTACACACATTTGGATGAAATGATAGCACGCTGTCCTAGAACATGGGCGAAAAAACCATTTCTGATCGGAATAGTCGGATAATCGAATGAAGATAACTTCATGAAGTGGAATCCTCAAGAACCATAGAATATTTTTCAGTATTTTCAAACTTCAACACTGACCATCGTAAAGTTATTTTGACTTCAATTAGAACATACGTCAAGTGTTTCCACAAGATTCCTCAAGACGCATTTTCGAGATTAGGTTTCACAGTAAATGTCGAAGGTAAATTCTGTGAACATAATGCAGAAGACAGGAACAACTAAAGTAACAATTCTCGACCCTATAAAAACCTAATTACTCCAGCTTCCGCCTGATGCATCCAGAGATACGCACGACCTAAATTATAAACAATTTCATCGTAATTAATCTCTGGATAGTGAATTAACGCGACCTCCGGCCTTTCCGCGACATACCGCCAGCTTTTCGACCTCACCCCGTATTTTTTCGATCGAACTCAGCTCAGACCGTCCTTCCGGCCTCAACAAAACAAAAGCCACGTTCAGAACTCCGCGAACTGTGCGCATAAATTATAATCGAGACGGCAAAAAGCCCGGCCGGCCTTGTTAGCCGGTCGCATGTTAGCCGGTTGCTTTTTGCAGATGCAAATGGACTTTTTAAGGGGGTGTACGTCTCAACTACCACCGGAAGTAGGGAGTGCGGTTGACACTGTATGTACACCGTTTAATGAATTATTATTTTCTATGTTTCACCCGGCACGCAGGACATATGGCGGCTTGAGGTGGAAAAAGTTTGTATGGTGGTGATTTCATTGTGTGTGGGGAAATGTAAGTTGCGGAAATGGTTTTTGCAGATCCCTCAGGGTGTCGTTCAAACCTGAGGGATAGTTGTCGAATATTAATCAATTGAGTGTCTGGACAAGGTTCGGAGGTCTGAAAAAGCTCTATTATGTTGACTGAACAGTGACAGGCAATGAGAATAGATTATTTTTTAGTTGATTAACAGAAAGGAGTTTCTAATCCTCTTCGTCACTTCTGGGAATTCAAGGTGATGTAGGAAAATACTACTTGGAATACAACTTCAGGAAAAAAGTATGAACCAATAGAAAGAGACTATTGTGGAATTCAGGTTGGCAGTATCAAAATATACTCAGTTACGTTTGAACAGTTACACCCAGAAAAATAACTCTGTGAACTCGTATTGAAATTCGAACGAAAAAATTAATTGCAATATGTTTCACGGCCCCGTAGCTAAAAACTCTTATAGGTATAGACAACGACAAAATAAGGTGGTCGAAGTCTGCCTGGATAACTCGTTCCAAGCAACACGAACTTCGTGAATCAACTGTACCAGACTCTGTTGAGGTTCAAATTGAATCATCTCCTCCCCAACATTTAAATCCAGTGAACACGGTGGCCACGCCAAAAAGTTAACGTCAGTTGCTTGAATACGACGTCTGGACAGTCGTTCAGATGGGGAAGTAGATTGTATTGAAAGACATCATCAATATAACGCGCAGATGTCAAATTGCCTAGAATACATAGAAGTAGGAATCGGCTATCATAGGCAGTAATTCCTCAAACCATAATTTCATATGAACATGCCTCTCAACAGCGAACGAAATATCACGTTATGCTCCAAGACGGCGACTAAACTTCCTACGTCCATCGAGAATATCTAGACAGAATCGCAATTCGTCGATTAAAACGACATTACACACCACTCTGTCTTCCACTGCTGCTGTTCTCTGCACCAGTTCAAACGTTCACAAAAGTGATCCGCAGTTGAAGGCAACACTAATCGTGGGCAGTAATGGGAACGTTCAGGGCTTGAATATGGCGAAATAACGTACGTATAGTAACAGTTCTACCTTCTTTTCCGAGCCATTGATTAACAATTTGACGCGTAGTAGCTAAAGGGTCTCATAGAGCCAGTTGCCTGGAGTGCCGCCTATTTTGAAATTCTGTAAATGGACAAACCAAAATCTCGATAAGCGACAATTCCATCCATGTCAAAATCGCTAACATGGTAACAACTTTGACGTCTTAGAACTAGAGGTATTTTGTTACGCTTAGTTATAGTTCAATACAAGTCGACAACTAGGCACTAACTAAAAACGGCTGAAATATTCAGGTTTCGTCAACAACAAATTTTCTTAACGCAAACCAAACTTCGATATCGTTATCACAGCATTCTTAAAATATACTCGTTCTGTTGATGAAATTTTAGTTCACAAAGAGAGTCCTCCAGAATCACAGAGTTATTATCTGGAGCTCAGTTAAACCATGCAATCTATATTCGGAGGATTCTAAGGGGCACTGTTGCCTCAAATCCAATTATTTGGGTTTAGGTTCAGCATGGAATGAGGACCAAACTTCAAATGGCAAATCTTATTTTTACATAACACTTCGTTTTATTCAGTATTTCAGTTGTTTAATAGGAGATTGTAAAAGAAAAGTTATCAATTGATTTTTCCATTTTTAAAATGTTGATTGGTGATACTTCGATTGTTAGACTGGACAGTATGTTGCACATTTCTACCTATTTGTTTATTATTTTTATAACTTAGCTTTCACAATGAGAAATGTGCTGATATATTTGAATATTATCTGTCCGATTGTTGCGCATTCATTTCAGCTAGCCTGATGATGGTTCTATTATAAAAACAAAAATCGATATGCAATATATTTTTCTGTTTTTTCCCTTTCTTTCACTGTGCTTGGCCTGTAGGACCATCGACACATTGAACATTTCAGTTTTTCTGAGATTCTTTCAGATAACCACCAACTACACTTTTTAACATCCATGATCTAGCCGGGATTCGAACCCACTACCGTCAGGAAATTCGACTTCATCTAGTATGTTCAGTTCATAGTAGGCAAGGTCCTGAGAATGTTAGGTTTATCAAGGAAAATTATTCTAACATCAATAATATTCAAGCGATGAAATTACTATATATAACGCATGTTACACCAATTTTACAATATAGACCATTTCCAGATCAGATCCATTTTTTTGTATTTGGATATATGTTTAGGGGTCACGTTTTTCAATGTCATTTACCGTTTAAATTAGTAATTTACAGAAGTTCACATTTTAGAAAAAATTTTCTGCGTTTTACATAGTTCTGAAGCCGCTCTAGCCAGATCCATAAAAAACAGATTCAACAAATGATGAATTTGTATCGAACATCGATTTGAAAAATTTTGTTCACCAAAATTCCCAACCTTTCAATCGGTTAAAACATTCTGTGTCAAATTGCAAACTTGACATATGCTCCTATCCTTCTGAAAATATCTCAACCGAACCAATAATATCACCCCTGAATTCACAGACCAGATATATGAATAAACTATCGCATCGGCGATCAAAAGCGGAAATGAAACCGATAGCGGTTAACCAAACATAACATTTCCAATATTTTCAAGTCCTGCATGCCCCGATGATTTTCATCAGAATATAACATCGCTTTTACTATTTGATAGCTCTCACGGAAATTAAATATGCAAAACTAACCATTACCTTTGATCGATATATTCGGAAGATGTCTGTTGAAACAACCTTGAGGTTCTAAAAATATCTTGTTCCATCAGGTGCATATAATTATTGATTCTTGAATTCTCAAGTTCGAGATCCTTATTTTGTGGTTTTATCGAGTTTTTTAAAAAGCTGATTATGGTTTTCCCTTTACAGTAGAAAAGAAATGATGAATGAATGGTTGATAATGCATTCGTCGTTTTTATGAAATATTTAATATTCACTGAAGAATTGTAGATATATGGAAGTTAATGAATAAAGAAATGACTCTTTAGATGATAGCAAAATAAACCTTATATACATGGGTTCACGAGCGTTTCTTTTCCTAGATGCAGGGTGTTAAAGTTTTAATGATTTTTTGCGTATTTTTGCCTATTTACAATCAGAGCCGGATCTTGGATTTCAGCGCCTGTAGCAAGTTATCTAAATGCGCCCTTTTCAAATTTTATTTTCAACGACTACATACTTTTCATGAATGATAGTATCTATTCTATTCGTAAGATATTTTACTATTATTATATTCTTTTGAGAACGAGCATTAGATTCTTGGGTATATCAAACAATATGTGCATAGAAATTACTATAATCTCCCATGTATCTTATAAAGTAGTGAAGAGAACTCACAAACGTATCAATATACGATAATGAGGGTATGAAGAAAACAAAAAGGAAGCGAATAGAATAATTCATTCTCAGAATAATATATAAGCATTCAGAGCTTCAAAAAAACAATAAATGAAAGTGTAAATGAAAAACTGAAATACATTAGAGAACACACATGCCAACAAAGGTCATCACGAACATTTTGAAATTACTTTTTTTAATTCGCCATGATGAAGGGTCATTAATATCAACTGGTTCAGGTTTAACCTCAGTAAGTCCTGATTCCTCGTCAAAAGAATTTTTCTTGTCCGAATTATCCGAAATGGAATACTTTCTTACGACAGGCTCGATACTCGAAGAAGTAGAAGGAAATTCCGCTATTGGAGCCACTTTTTGTCGACACAATACCCGCATCATTCTTAAAGTAACTTGAGATATTACTAGTATTTTTTTAGGTCAAATAATTTTTTATCCCTGATCTTCCGAGATTGCGATCCTGATGGTTTCTTGGGCGGCGTTTCAGTTGGTTATATCAACCTAAAATTATATAAGATTCTGAAAATGCATGGACGTCGAATCGGTATGCTTTGTGTGCTCGTTTATATTCATATCTGAATTGTCTCAATGCTCGACAAATGTCAGGAGGACAGAAAAAGGTTTCATGTTTCAGTGAAACTCAAGAAACATACTATTCATTTAATCGACATTTGATCCTCTTTCTGTAGTACCCATAGCTAAAAAGCTGATTGATAAGATACTACAGATACGATAAATTTATCGTATTCTTCTCAACATTTTGATTTTTTTTTCTAACTTCTTCTTATACATATGAAAACTCGTGTTATTATGGTACAACGCAATTTTAATTGAATCGGTATAATTTGGGATTTCGCAAGTAAAATTCGAACGATAATATCGCAGACATATTCCCAACCCAAACATAACCTTATAAATTTTGCAGTCTCTAAGTTATATCTTTCGAAAATGATTGACTCTCGTGTGCACGGACAGAATATAATTTGACCGAGCGCGCAGAAATCCTCAACTCAAAATCGAATTATTCAAACATACCTGATTGAAATTTTTAAACTTTTTCCAGCACGAATAATTTCCCGGTCCGCTTGCACGATCACGTTATTTGCGGTATTGCACATTATATAAAATATAATGATAAGTTCCTGGTTCCTATTTGTCTTATTGATGCCATCAACTGCGCCGCTGCATGGAAGTACCCCACATGCGAGAAAAAAAAAGTAGTATTAATAAGACTGGGGTAATTTCATCAAGCTTATCGGTCGTAAACGTCTTCGAAATACATTACCCTTATCAAAGCCGGTGTGATGAACGATTCGGCGAATAATGTGGACGGTCTGAATCTCTTGGTCATGCCGTCAAGAAACCGACCCTAGACAGAGCGCTACCGCCGCTAGCTCGAACAATTAAACTCCCTCTGAACTTGCCGCTAATTGAGGTCTTCAGTGTTCGAATAACAAACATCTGGACGCGATCGGGAATCGTAGGGTGACCGACAAGTGTAAATTTATCATCTGTTAATTTATTGGTAACTACTTGTCGCCGCATATTGTACAACAGGTGCATGCACTATAGCACCGCTCTAAAATATGAATGGACTTTGAAGTGAAGAAACATCATTTAAAAAAAAAATCATAATTTTGCGCCCCTAGTTGGTTGGCGCCCGTGGCAAATGCCTTCTTCGCCACGCCCTAGATCCGGCTCTGTTTACAATAATAGCCGTCTCATTTGGGTGCGCAACCTAAAATTCCAATTTCAAGTGACTATGGGCAGTATTAATAACTGGTATTTGAATATTCCTTCGAGTCTTCTGCATACCTGCTCCTGATTTATGTTTTATAGGCCCCTAAGGTCGCCTCAAGTCCTTCTCGAGGACGCTTGGAAGGTCCCTCGAGCGTTCCTCAGGCATATTTTTGAGGTTATAAACTATATAAGGTATATTGTTTTTATGGACGAAACTCGTACTGATCTAACAATCATACGTAATGTGACCATTGTGGAGGGTTCCTTCGAAATTTTGAAGGCAGGATATGCAGGATATTCAATATTAAGAATCGATAGGAGATATTGAAGAAACATTTGAGTTCTACAATTTACACAATTCAAACCACGATTGATACATTTTTCAAACCTCAGATTCCATTCATTGAGGGTGCATGACGAATGAGTTCTCAGGCTAAATATTATGTATCTTTAGAATGCGTTGACTTCGGAAATTTAGTTCTAGCCAGTTCCAACAAATCGTAGGTATTCACAAGATGCGCGGAATGGCGGAGGAGCCGGTAAACATTGCGGTTCTTTGAAAATGAATTCAGTAAATTAAAGGAACAAAAATGAAAATATGTTCCCTTAGGTTCATTAGTATTTCCAATTGAGCTCTTTCTGGTTCAAGAAAATGTTGTACAGCTGTCCCAAATTGGAGTTACTCAGCTGAAATTATCAAAGTAAGATCGCAATTTCGATAGAAAATGCAGGAGGAGACATTATGCACGGCAACCTTAAGGACGCTTTCAAGGATCAACAACACCCTCAGTACTTAAATCCGTTCCGACTTTATCGTGACAACGGCTGACCGGCCGGAAAGAACTGAGTTTGATTTCACAATATTCGTAGGTGATTTCAACCATTCTCGGACAAAATGATTAGGCTCTTGTTCCATATAATGGGTACGTTGAAATGTGTTAATCAACTGTATTGAGCCTAACCTATTCAGGACCGAAGAATGATCATCACTGCAAATGTCATTGGTTGAGACAACAATTCGTAACATCTTGGTTAGAATGTCACAAGGTCAAAATTCCAAATCCATGACCGATCCAGTCTGATAAAGACATCCGGGTAACTCCCAGAGAAATATTCGATAAATAATTTCCGACTATATTTCAGATACGAACTGCGTACTTTCACGAGCTCAACCGGTGCTTTCACAGTTCGCGGCGCAATCTATTTCAGTATGAATTCTAGACGAAATCATGCGAAAAATATGGTCAACTGACAATTACGCGGCTAGTGAAATGTCACGACTTATCTTTCTCCATAGCGATTGAAAATACCGGCCGTGTTCGCGATACAGTTAGCTCAATGGTCTGGACTGGAACAGAACGAGGTTTTGAAACGAACCGACTGGAACGAGAGGTCCTGATTATTCCAGTTATCCCATGGTTTACCAGGTGCTTACAGCCAGTCGACCGCGAAAATCGGGACAGAAAATGGTGATGTTATTTGACAACTCGAAGATGTGAAATCATTGCTGTGTGTTGAAAAGATGGTTCTAGCTGTAGATAGACTTGGAAGCTTGATCACGATCGTTGAAAACTCCTGTGGCAGTTGGTTAATGTTTGAGGTGGATGAGCACTCAATAAAGTCCTTGTTTGAACAATAATTATTGTTATTTACATGGTAATTCAGTAGTAGTTTCCGGAAATTTGTCATCTTAATTACTGATATCGATTAAAGGATATCTTGGGAGGATTTCATCCTATTTTTCAGGGTTATTCTGTGGTTTTTTCTTGAAATTGTTGCACACTGAACAATGTTAGACAAATGCAAACGATTTACCAATAGAACTGTAGCATGGCAGAGTCTATATCCGACTCCTACATCAGGCAATAAAATGAAAGCGATCAGAAATTTTTCTAGTTTTCGTATTTCAATTTGACCAAAGATTTTGTGATGCAAAATATTGCAAGAAAATAATTCAGAAGATTTTCTAGTCGTTAACTTATAAGTTATTCCGATGAAGACTATTTAACGTTACAGTTTCATTCGTTGACCATACGTATTATCCGGATATAGTCTATTAGGCAAGATTTTTTGAAGAAACTTTTCATGGAAAATAGTTCATATCGCGCATTTTGTAAGTGCGATTTCTGTGAATAATAATTTCTATTCAAGTTTTCAGATCTTTATTCCAATCGTTCATCGAGAATTCGTTGAAATTGAAAATTTTGTTCAAGCCATTTACGGAAATTCCTAGGTATTGATTAAAGTTGCAATATGGCGAAGGGGTCGGTTTATTTGCCGCAATTAACCATCTTTTTCCTTCTGATAACAACAAACCTAGTTCAGAAAACGGCAAGAACTGCCTGAAAACTGGACATTTATGCTCTTTCCAAACGTCAGCATTCTCATCATATCATTAATAATAACTATAATGAATCATTGAGAATAATTTTTTATGAATTTTAGTCCAGTAAGGACAAATGTACTACTTTGGTCTCTGAAAACACTCATTCAATTCAGCTCCTGAATATTATCGAAAATCATCCATTTTCACCCAAGAAAGTATGTAGTTTGAATATGACGTAAAGTGTGTTAGTAAAAAAGTGTGACAAACTCCAGGGGGTGCTTTCGCGAGAAAAAAGATCAACAGTTTGTTATATAACTTTTGTCCGCAAATTCTTGAAAACGACGCCCCATACGATAAAAGAAAGAGAGGTTTTTTTGCAAATCAAACGGGGTATTGAGAATGATCAATAATTTCTTAGCAATTGAACCTCAAAAATATGAGAATTGCTCGGTATGATGGACAACGGATAAAATATATTGCATGAAAATCAATTGAATTCCTATGAAGCGATAGCGGCTCAAAGAGGCAAGCAGAGAAGAAATATTTCATTAACGTAAATTTACCCCCTTTCATGTACAAGGCAGTTCCTTTCATGTACACCATACGCTCTAAGCACGTTCAATCATTTTCGAAATTCGAACATTAGCATCTCAAGTATTATCGATATAACGTTTCCTTGGAATTATTTTACGCTGTCAGGTTAAAAAGGGAATAGTTATGAATCGTACCAAGATTGGCTTCAATTCCTTGCCCTCGGTGGGTTGCATTTACAGTAATGTCCACTTATACCGTCTATAACGAACTATCTCTTATAACAAAAAAAATTCTTAAGGTACGAAAAATTATATCATCAAACATGATTGATTTTTTGGAAAATGACGAACACGTGTATAACGAACTTTCTTTTCAATCGAACTCGATATTCGGTATATTCGAAAAATATTTCGGTTATAACGAACAAATGCATATTCTACGTAGTTAACGGGGGAAAATGTGAAGATGAAAAGTTCCCCAAAGAAAAGCATGACTTGGCTCTAAGTGGAAAATTTAACAGAAACATAGAAAGAAGAATCTCATATACGAGAGTCAAATAATTGAATGAATAAAACCTGCCGAATAATTTCTGTGGTTGCAAAATGGCGAAGGGACGTGTTCTGCCAACACTATTCATTTTACGGGAATTTTTAATTACACCTGAAAATCTCAGAAACGATTCAAATCTTATTTTCTGAGTATTTCTTTCTATTTCCACCCAGAAAAGTCGAATGGTCGTGCGATCTTCCGATATAAGGACTATCTCGATTCACTCACTGATGAAGAATCGGATGTAAGAATAGATTCTGTCCGGCCGGCCGACCGTTGTCACGATAACGTGTAAAACGAAATGGCGAAAGACTTTTGAGGTGAGTTGTGTATTAAAATACGCTGGTTCAATTGGTTTATGGTCGAAATCAGCCGAACGGTTTTGAAGTTATGTGCATTTGCATTCTTGAGTTTATTTTCACAATATCTCACGAAATTTTAGAGCGATTGGATTTAAACCATTGTGGAATACCTACGTGCAACTTCTTTGGTAAATCTGTTGAGATCTCATCGCTGATGAACCCGAAAGAATTCAAGCTTTTCCAAATTGTCGTTGAACGTTCTCGGGGAAAATATTCATCAGATTTCGATGAAATTTTCCAGAAATATTTTCCAGCAGTGCATATATGTCGAATTGCATAGTTTTTTTCTCGGTTTAGTTGTTATTTCAGGAATAACTCATGAAATACTGATCTGACCCTGATGTAACTCACCAAACTAGCGAAATTTTGTGATGATCATGTCATTAGAAAAATAATAGGGAAAATATTCAAAAGTTTTTTGCTAAAACATTCGAACATGCGCGCAAAATCTGCAGGCTTGACATCAATGCCCAATTAAAATTTTCATATCGTAGACAAAATAATAACAATCCATAAATCATCACAAGATCAGTGTTCAAAATTACCCAATCATATAATCACACATCCCGGGATGATTCCCAATTCATCCATCATTTTTATCCCATTTTAGACTGAAAAACCTTTTCAACGTAATAAATCCATCCTCTTCCAGTGGAGGGTTGCGGAATCCAATAATGGCACTCTAATTCCTCTGGAAGTTAGCAGTGCTAGTGCACGGGACAGGCAGAGATGATTGGATATCCCATGGGAACGAAATTATTTCATTATTCCATAGCGTGCAAACAATTGAATTTCGACCTAATGGCTGTATGTGATAGTGTAATCGATGATAAGCATTGGCGGAGGCTTATTTCGGGAGTTTGTGATACAATTAGGTTCAAAGATTTACCCATAGTATACAGTTTATATGAGAACAATAGGATTGAAGTAAACTTCTGGAAGAAGTTTTTTTAAGTTATGATTTTGAACACTACCACCCATCTGCGTATATTAGCTTCGGCTTTGGTTTTTTCTGCTGTTGAATATTATTGTCATTGGTTAAAAAGTGCTCATGTTAGTAAAATTGATGCATAGCTTAAAGTAGCCATGAGGATTATTGGTAGGACCATAAGATCTACACCTCTAGCAGTTTTTCCAATATAGTACTACCTTATATTCGTAGACAGGTTGCAGTGATAAAGTCTTGGGATAAATATCATTCCTTTCCGAATTCATTCCCAATTATTTCTTATATTCCCGATTCTGAAATTGCCAGAGTGAAATCTCGTGAACCTCTATGAACTAATGAAGTGGCAAGGAAATTTGGCGTTCGGAATAGAATTTGTGTAATGTTTTCAACAAAAGTTTGATCACCGATCCTTCAGAAAAAGTTCATGGGTCGATGTAATGATTTCCTTCTCAAATGGAATTCGGTCGAAAGTCCAAGGTGCGAATGTGGAGAAAAAGAAGGAACATTAGATCACTTGGTTATTAGTTGACCAATATATAATATTGACGATGGTTTCGAGGCAACTCATTTGGTGCCTGATTCTTTTTTGAGATGGATCGTGAAGTTCAAACCAATTGAATAAAAAACAAATCATCATTTTCTAGTCCATATTTTATTGTTAGTTTTGTAGCGGGTGCCCTCTCTCGGCCCTTTCTCAATTCACTAGCGCCTACTTCGCTCCTCGCATCCTAAATTACACCTGTTACACCTGGCCGCATATACCGACGTGCAGAGAGCGCTAGCTCTTTCGCTGAACCCAGTACATCCTCTCATGGTCTTTTTAGTCTGGCCATCTCCAACGTTCTGGGACACTCTTTCATAACACCACTCACGTAGGCATGAATCTGCTTAGTTTGACGCATATTCTATCGAGTTCTCTTAGGCTAAGTCAGGACGAAACGTTACACTCCTTGAAAGGTTGAAACTACCTCGTAAACCTCTAAAAATTTCAGTTTCATCAGAATCAGTTAAGGATGTGTCAATTTTCATTTCAATCCAACCCTTATAATGAAGATTATCGATCTAGTAAGAATGCCTTATAACCTAATTTTCTCATCGGTGTGCACAAGCAACATTAAGTTCGGAAGTTAAGTATCATCGAGGTATTGATCCTGAAAGCTGTACGCATTCGACTGAAACTAAATAATATCACTTCGCGATGAAGAAACAACTGACATAAGCAATTTAGATATTTCACTTCACTTTATGGCGTATTAAGTTAATGGAAAAATTTGTCAACAGTTAACAAATTTTCACACGAGTATCAATAATTCATGCAATGATAATGGTAAAATAATAAGGAAAATATTGGAAAATTAAACGTGATCGCGAAAGCTTCTATTAGATCGGTCGATCCCTCTTGTTCCTAATATGAGTCCACTTAAAAGGCTTTAACGATTTCTACTAGTTGGATTTTCTCCTTTAAGCTTAACAAGATAATGTTATGTACGGCAATAAGTCATGAAATACATTCTTTGTACTACCAATTCCATAATGAATTGGAATCAGTATCTAAAAACCAATCAGACTCAAATAAAATAATTCGTACATGAGATGTCAATAAAAAAATCGCAACATTAATTTTGGCAGTAAACAGAACCACAAATATAGTTTTGCATAAATGGGATTCATAAATTTCATAAGTGAGAAATTGAAAATTGCAGGATTATTATTTTCATGAACTTTATCTTCTTTTAGATTTCGGAACGAACATAGAGATGATTCACTGAAAAATCGTAAATTTTTCACTTCAAACGCCTCTGAATATGCTACTCCTGATGACAACTATGAACATTATCCATGAAAAAACTTGGAATTTCAAGAGCTTGAGATGATTCAGCTACAAACTTGATTTATAATTCTATAGAAGTCGACCAGATTAACAGAATCATCAACGAATGTATTGATGACAACATTAAGAAAAAAATTATATTCAACCCTCCGACTAATCATTAGATTGGTTCTATGATAATTATATTTTTTTTGCGAAATGAAAATGAAAAATTATGAAGTTACCTTCCTTTCAACTCGATATGCTTCGGAACGTTTCTCACCTGAAATGAAAAAAAAATATTAGAAATCGTCATATTGAAATCTGAAATCATGATTTTTCAATTCACTTCTCCTTCTCTTGAACTATTATGTCTAACACACATTGGACTGCCTTCTAAAATATTCACTTCTTTTCAAATATCGAATGGAAAACTTTCAAACACATAGTATGAGAGGCTTTACTCTGGCCAATAAACGTGCTGACATGAAAAGCAAAATAATTGTTTATCGACGCTATTAATCTAATCATTAATATCGCAATTTGTGCAGTCATATGAGAAAACAGAAGTTTCCAATCCCTGTTGTATTCAGAGATACAATTTATGAATTTAATGAATTCAATTAATTAATTTAATTCGATAACATTCAGCTCAACTCAAACCGTAAAGCTGAATGATTTTCATAAATCGAAAACATACTGATCTGTAGTTGGTAAGCGCACCCTATTTTTTATCACAGTATTATTACTCAAAAATTTAAAGGTAAATCCATCTGACAAACTTAATCGTTTCCAATAGACGACTTCGGCCCAAGTTGCCAACCCACAATTTACTTAGCAAGTTTACTTTCACTGGGGAACGGGAATTCCAGGACAAATTCGACATGATAAGGTTCGCATTATTTATAAATAACCGTAAAACATGCCTCGGCTCTTCAAACCAGATAATTCCTTCCAAATATAGGTTTTTGTTAAGATCGTCCCCGATTGGCTGAAATTTAAGTTGGGATTCCTGATTTCATGCAAACAGTGTCAATTTTCATAGGATACGTTCCGAAAATCAACTCTGTTGTTTCGGTTGCCGATTTTCCGCTCCGTTAATATGAAATATTCGGATGGTTCCTGGAACAAGCGCGTGAAAAAAGTTATTTACGGAATCTGCTTGATGAAAATGCGGTCGATTTACTGCCACCAGAACGATTTTCTATGGTAAATACCTAGAACCGTCCCGAACATATCTGAACTCGGAACCAAAACAAACCTAAAGTAAACATAGATTGTTCTATGCTATGGGTATTAACCATAGAAAATCGTTCTGGTGACAGTAAATCGACCGCATTTTCATCAACCAGATTCCGTAAATAACTTTTTTCACGCGCTTGTTCCAGGAACCATCCGAATATTTCATATTTACGGAGCGGAAAATCGGCAACCGAAACAACAGAGTTGATTTTCGGAACGTATCCTATGAAAATTGACACTGTTTGCATGAAATCAGGAATCCCAACTTAAATTTCAACCAATCGGGGACGATCTTAACAAAAACCTACATTTGGAAGGAATTATCTGGTTTGAAGAGCCGAGGCATGTTTCACGGTTATTTATAAATAATGCGAACCTTATCATGTCGAATTTGTCCTGAAATTCTCGTTCCCCAGTGAAAGTAAACTTGCTAAGTAAATTGTGGGTTGGCAACTTGGGCCGAAGTCGTCCATTTCCAATTTGACATTTCTTATGCCAAAATAAGTCCGTCATTTCCCCAGTGTCACATACACGTTCGTTGTTCTACTTCAGTCAGATACCTGATACACTTGTTTCCTATATCGCATTTCCTCTAAAAAAACGCGTAGAATTAATGATATACACGATGTACGACTAGTGTAATTACAGTCTATTAAAATCACCGCAGGAACACATATCCAAGCTTCGCATCAACAAATTAAATTTATCTCCTCTGATAAAATTACAATGATCAATTTCAAGTTATTTTCTTCATACACACGCTATTTCTGTGGAAGTTCGCTCTCTATCTGTCAATTTTAATCATCTCCCTACGCTTTGAATCGTAATTATTCTAGATCACTTTGTTATCATTGGTTGCAGCATTAACTAAGATTTCCCCTCACTTTTTTTTCAGGATAATATGGTTTCTTACAACATAATAGTTTTGTCAATGTCAATTCTGATTCAGCTATCACGTTGAATTGAATTGATTGATGTTATTTGAGTTCAGATTTCACTTTCTCGTAGAAAATAACATAGTATATTATACGGAGTTTGTTTCACAGGAATGAGACAATAATTATTGTTGGAAAAGCTTATTTAATTATGCCGACGTTTCGTTGGATTTTTCCAACATTTTCAAGGCTGTAACAACATAAAGCTATTTGACACAACTGTGCATTGTAAAGGCGAACAATAGAGATGACTTACCTAAATTAGCAGCTTTTAAATTAACATAGATGTAAGAATAAAAACTGGAGAACGAATCACCACTACAGAGACAAAACAAAATTCACAATCAGTTAAAAGCATAAAAATCCACTCATATATACAATTAAAACCATAAATTAATAAATAAACATGATACGTCATTGACGACGACAAACACTAGACTTAACAAATCGAGTTACAATTACTGTGTACTTATATCCATATAATATTTGAAACATATGCTGAGAATTGTTTTTACTACCCTGCGGTATTTACAATCATTGTTGCCTATTCCCGTATAAATCCAACAAATTATTATAGATCAGACTCAAATTTTAAGTATCAGCTCTTGTATTTACAGTATCTTGTAACCTTATATGAACCATTTCACTCACATTTCGTCTAGGCCAATTCTCCTCCCAATCCAAAATTTCAACGTCACCGAAAGCGAAGCGGTGACCCTCCTCAAAGTGGTGGAGTGCTAAAGATGTCTTTTGCTCTTTATTGCGGAAACTTTCATTACAATCATATTTGTGTTGATTGATTCTTGTTTTTAATAACTGTCTAGTTTGGCCCACATAACACTTCTCACAATTTTCGCAAGGAATTTTGTATACTAGATTTGAACAGTTTAGAACTGGGGTATTATCCTTTAATGGAGAATAAACCATCTTAATTTTTCCCACACTATAAAAAGCCAATCTTATCCTAATATTACAAATTTAGGTAAGTCATCTCTATTGTTCGCCTTTACAATGCACAGTTGTGTCAAATAGCTTTATGTTGTTACAGCCTTGAAAATGTTGGAAAAATCCAACGAAACGTCGGCATAATTAAATAAGCTTTTCCAACAATAATTATTGTCTCATTCCTGTGAAACAAACTCCGTATAATCTAAAGAGACGTGAAAATCATGAATAGTAGGTATATTATACGGAGAATGATACAGAGATTCATTCCTTCAAGACAAAGACAATTGAATTGTCTGAACTTCAAATTCAATAATATATCCCATATCCGAAGATTTCAGAAAATTATTTTTCCGAGAATAATCATTATTTCGATAGATTTCTTTTATCTATAGGGCAGACTAAGTCGAACCTCTACAGAAAATCTGTATGCCAATCTCTACTCTCGTTCGGGTACCACCCATAAATAATCCACTGTCCTTATTTACATGCCTTGGGCCTCTAGGCCCACGTTCATTGCTGCTGTTAGAAGCTCGTTCTCCGTGTTTTGTAATTTGATAAAATTCTGGACACAACTCCTTCATAGTGATGAAATACGCTTCTGCCTACAGAAGATGTCCATATGCACATACAGACAGCAGACATGGCATAGACGACCGAAGCAAATTTGAAGGTTCATTCTGTTGAGTTAAACTGTACGGTGAACCAGTACAAAAAGGCGAAGTGACAGAATTCTGCTTTATATATGATCTTTCCATACAAGCTTAGACATGAGGGCACAAACCTGCTCCGATTAATATATCAGCCATATCAAATTAAGAAGACATTCCCGTTTTATGTGAACAAATTAAGATATCTAGGGGAATTTTACAGTTTTCTTCCTTCTGTATCTTTATCAACGGGATTTTGAATAATCTCTACTCGCCACAGAAATTCCTCAGAATTTTTATTATTGAAAAAGACAAACAAATGAGCGAATACAAAAAAAAGGAAATTATTGTAAGAAACAAGTAACACAAATCAGCACCAGTCACAGCGAACGCATATTCACCAAAGACGCCTCATCTCAGTCTATCCAAGCCATTCTTGAAGCCATTGGTGGTGGAGCTATTGACCACCGAACTGGCAAGACTGTTCCAGTGTGAAGAGACTGTAATCGAAAGGAACATCTGTCTGGGAACAGTAAGTAAATTATCCTTCCTCAATTTGAAATTGTGACATCGGAGATGATAGATGTTTTTGGGAAAAATAGCCTCTACTTCAGAACCAAAAAGTTCGTGCATACATTTGTACGTGAATATCAAGTCACCTCTAGCGCGCCTATCGGCAGATGAAGTCATGCTATTCAGTCGGAGGCGGGTCTCTTAATCAGGTCTGTCGATTCGCTGTGGGATTCTTGTATTCCACCTCTGGACAGATTCTAGAGAATTGATCTCGCTAGCAAAGGCAGTCTACCATACTAGGCCAGCGTACTCCATAATAGGGCGTATGAAAGACTCATAAAGAAGTTCACAAACTGATTTGTCAGAGCCTGGGAAAGACTTCTGAACATGGTAGGTAAGTTGTGGGGCCTTAGCTGTAATAAAAGCAACATGGGTTGACCAAGTCAGATCGCTCGATATGGTCAAGCCCAAATCACATTGAATGGTGACAGAAGAAATGCAATGGTTGTCAATTGTGTATGGAAGTCTGGGATTATTTCTGCCTATGTGCAAACATTTATAAGCCAAATTTAAATTTTTCTCCGAAGTATGGCCGAGTTTTTTAATTCACCAAATTGGTGTGGTGGAAAAATGATGGATCCACCAAATCGTTTTTTATTGTAGGTTGAATGACGTAAATGTCAAAGTATCTAGTCCAACATCCACCATTTATGTTCTATGTCCACCATACTCCACCAAAACTACACCAGTTTGGTGAATTAAAAAACGCGCCCGTATAATCGAATATACACAGAATTGATGACATTAATCGATTCATGACAACCAAATGTCAGTCAAAATTTCCAGTTAAGAACGTCAAATTGCAAACTCTCATTCCTCCAAGAAAATGGTATCAGAGAAAACCCCAGTCTCTGAATCCACCCACAAACCAGCCACAGTTAATGAAGGAACAACAAATACAGTTAAGAAGAATAAAGGCGACAATAAAACTAACAAAAAATACCGATTCAAGCTAAAAGGAATATGGAGAGAGACACAGTTGGCCAAACCCAAGGTGTCGCAAGAAAAATACATCCCACCATACGCTGGACCTCTCAGATTGGTTCAAAAATCTGTTGTCATTGATCCTGAGGTCTTGATGAGATGCAACCAGATGGCGTTCTCTCAACTGAGAACCCTAAAAGACAACAAGAAAGACTTCTCTAATATTTTAGAAAGCAAAAAACTGAAGAACATTGCGAAACAAGAAGAGAAGACTTTAAATTCAATATATTTCTTCTACAAGAGGAATTTGATCATAAAAGAGCTCAAGTTCCAAAAAGCGTATCTTCGTAAAGCTTTGATGGCCAAATCTAGCAGGAAAAAGGTGAAGGAGACGCAAGAACAAAGAGAGTCCAGAATGGTCATTTTAGCTACACCAAAGAAATCTTTCAAGGGTAAACCTCCAGAAAGAGGTCAGTGGAAACCTATAGAAAAAATGAGCCGCTTCATGGACCTCGCTGAACCCCTTAAACGTGTTGAAGAGACCCCGAAGAATATCTACCAAGTCAGCGAAGCAGCGAAGAATTACGCACCATCAGACCACATTATGAAGCTGGCTCAACAACCGAGAAGGTACGATGTCATAGAACCACCATTAGAGGCAAACAGGCCAGTTCCCAAATCTGCATTAACGTACAAGATAACACCTCAAATTGAGAAGTTATATGTTGTGAAGTTGAGAAAAGAAGGAACCACCTCTACTCCTGAAGAAGAAATGTGGAAGATATCTGCGGCAGCAATGAAGTACAAGGCGTCACCAAGGATTCTCCAGTTAGCAAAACCAATTGAAAGGAAATAGATTTGAATAATTTGGGGTTAATAAGCACAAAAAGTTATTGATAGTTTTTTCATTTGCAATGTGACGTTTTTTTAAGTTCAGTTGATAAAATTTTAAACAAAGTATGGCTAATGTATTTCATAATATCTAAAACAATGTTGGATTAATAATCTCTTATCCAACTTTCATTCTGACTCGGGACACTTCCTGTGCTGTCTTTGAGTTCCAAGTATTCAGACCAACATATACAGGGTATTAGCAAATTAGTATGTGTAACTTCAGGGGGTGATTCTGCATGAAAAAATAGTGACAATTTGTAATATAATGGTGCGACAAAAGGATGAACGTCATACACATCGATCAGGGTATTCTGCACTCGAGGGTGGGACTCGCAAGATACTCCTGGCAGATGGCGCGCTGTACGTTGTTATACTGCAGCGGTCCGTCTGAAAGGTAACAAGTATCGAGAGATCTCTCTGCGGTTTATCCAAGTTTACTTGACCTGACGATCAATAACAATTGTGAAACAGCTGTAGTCATTCTACTTGGATCCGCTTCTTCGGTGTAGGTGTTTTGGTTGATTGGATGATTAGCTCTGATCAAGGGGTAATATTTGTTGATTTATCGACGGATATTCATCCTTGTGATTATGTCATTTATTATTACTGGAGCTCTTTCTTCTCCGTGAAACCAATTTCTATCTTAGATGTTGGACGTTTTCGTCTTGTGGGAATTCACATGAACCGAGTGTTTCCAATGTCGTGCCGGTTTTTTGTAAAGCTGCAATATCGCAGTTACAGCGACCTGGTACGACAAAAGGATGAACGTCATACACATCGATCAGGGTATTCTGCACTCGAGGGTGGGACTCGCAAGATGCTCCTGGCAGGTGGCGCGCTGTACGTTGTTATACTGCAGCGGTCCGTCTGAAAGGTAACAAGTATCGAGAGATCTCTCTGCGGTTTATCCAAGTTAAGTTGACCTGACGATCAATAACAATTGTGAAACAGCTGTAGTCATTCTACTTGGATCCGCTTCTTCGGTGTAGGTGTTTTGGTTGATTGGATGATTAGCTCTGATCAAGGGGTAATATTTGTTGATTTATCGACGGATATTCGTCCTTGTGATTATGTCATTTGTAATATAATTTTTGTCCGCGAATGCTTCGTTTGCCGAGATACGGGGTGCTAGAGGAAAAACTTCACTAACCTTGTTTCGAAAAATGAAGTATTTTCGGACAAATTATTTTTTCTTGAAGAATCATCCCCTGAATTTCATCGGAATTATTTTCCAAAACTTCGTATATTTCTGACGAATTATTCACAGCATCAGATGAACGTATTGGAGTTAAGTGCTATGTATCGACAATCTTCTTAAAACTCAAAGGGGTCATCCAGAGTAATTATTTGATTAATTTGATATAAAAACATTTCAATCGAGAAAGATGAGAAACTATGTAGTGGGATGGAGCTCATGTAATGGGTACTGCGAAAGGAGAGCGCCCTCTTCAGTGAAAGATTTCCCAGATGAAAGAATCTGTATAATCCCATGTCATAATTCTGCAAATCTTCTCGTTTGTCTGATGAAGGAGTCAAATTAAGACTGTGAAACGTTACAGTTTGTGTGTTGACCTTGCGCATCGTTCCAATTTTGCTCATAAGGCATCTTTTTTCCTAGAAACTTGCCTTGACAAATAATTCCACCTCTTTTAATTTTTGATATTTCTTTTTCGAATATTGGGAGAGACAACCCTTGAAAACACCTGAAAAATAATTCAGAATCTTCCCAAAATATCCTTTATATCTCCTAATCGACATTATATTTATGTTTGCTTTCACGAACGTGAAAATGTTATCCTTCTTCATTCAATTTTTGGAATCTTTGAATGACATAGATACAATGGAAAAACGCTGCAAATTTTACACAAGAGTTTATTATTTTCTCAGTTAAATAACGCAATACCATTGATATCTTGAATAAAACTCAGATATTATTTATAACTCATTGGTTTTTCACAACACAATTTGCAGCGTTTTTTATAACTCAGGGACCACTGATCGGGAATTATCCGGGTGGAAATTTTTAGGTTGAGTTATGAAACAGTAATCAACGTTGAGTATTTCATGAAAATTCGGTGGTAAGTTCTCGAGAAATATTTTTTTCCCTCCTACCCTCAGTTTTGAGAATCAATCTCGAGCGACACACGATTTTTCTACCAAGTTTCACAGTTTTCGGTTCAGTACAACGGACGGCGGACGGATAGATTTTTTTATTAGTTCATTCAAATCTACAGACTTCAAAATGTAAACTGTGAAATTATCAGGGGGAATATTTTTTTCTGGTCGATCATTCGATTTTATCAAATAATTAACCAAAATTATTCCAACAAAAGAGTACCAATTTAAACACATCACGTGAAAGGCTAGCATTTCTTGACAGCGTAATACGATTTTTTTGACGACAACTAGCCGCCTAGCTCTAAATTAATATTTCAGTTTGAAATCTACTGTACCAGTATTTGATTACAATTAAATATTTCCCGTAACACAAATTGATGAGTAATGGATTCAGTGCCCCAACTTGCGGATTTCTTCTGCAATTTTTCTTGTCAGTATGGGACAATAGGACATGCGTTTTAAATGAACGAATATAAAGAAAATAAAAGAATAATAATCATTGCTCTTCCCACAGCCTCGTCGCTTATTACGTTCGCAGCTGGTTATTAAAGTTGACCTCGACTAACCTTAGTTAATGCCCTATATAGTGGGAATGCAGAAGAATAATAAAAGATTATCTGTATACACTTCCTCAAGGCACGTCGTCCGATTAAAATTAACGCCTTTCACAATAATTTTATGCAATAGTTGGAATTGCAATAAACGATTTTACATGTGTTACAGGTCAAGAAATGAGTACGTAACATTTCTACATCGAAAATCATTTATTATTCGAAAATGAGCCTTAACAATTAGTTGAGTCTCGAAGGACAGTGAAAACCAAAAAAATTCAACAGAAAAAATGAACAAAAATAAAACGAATACTAAAAAAGATTCCAAAAAAATTGCAAAATGAATGAAATGTATTGAAAATTCCTTTCGATATTGTATCTTGTTATACGTTGAGGTTTCACTAGTAATTATTGAGTTGGTATTTCTTGAGATATCGGAAGAATGAGCTTAAATTTCAAATGAGTTAACTCTGAAGCTGTTCTCCTGATGATGACTATTAACGAACTCAACCGAGATGTTTCGGCTCAAAAACTACCATTTAGGTATGCCCTAAAAAGGCTCCATACGATACACTCTCCCATAACAAGCCTACATTATCAGCCTCTTCGCTGTAAACACACTCTCGTATGCCCCTAATGAATCAGTTTTTCGATACACAAACGTATATACGTATCAACCCTTATCCTAACAAACGAGTTAATTTTGTGATTGGAGTTGAATTTACTTAGTTAATTGAATTTCTACGTTGATAATACGCAATGGAACAAATTGATTACCACGTGATTACAAGTAGATCACCCTGTATAAACTTAAACAGTACAACAAGCGGGTCAGCCATCGATCTGATTTCAAAAAGCTTCATGTTTCAGCAATGTGTTCTTTTCCGTGACTCATTTTCCATAAAAGGCAACAGCTCATATCTACAATTAGCTCTAAAAAGGCTCCATGCAATACACTCTTTCGTAACAAGTCCACATTATCAGCCCCTTCTCTATAAACACTCTCTTGTATGCCCCTAATGAATCAGTTTTTCGATACACAAACGTATATACGTTTCAACCCTCATCCCAAAAAACGAGTTAATTTTGTGTTTGGAGTTGAATTCAGTTAGTTAATTGAATTTTTACTTGATAATACGCAATAAAAAGAATTGATTACTGCGTTATCACAAGTGGATCACTCTGTATAAACTTGCACAGTACAATAAGCGGGTCAGCCATCATTCTGATTTCAAATAGCTTCATGTGGCAGTAATATCTACTATCTACCATGACTCATTTTCCATAAAATGCAACAGCTTATACCTATAATTAGCCCTTAAAAGGCTACATACGATACACTCTCCCATAATAAGCCTACATTATCAACCCCTTCGCTGTAAACACACTCTCGTATGCCCCTAATGAATCAGTTTTTCGATACACAAACGTATATACGTATCAACCCTTATCCTAACAAACGAGTTAATTTTGTGATTGGAGTTGAATTTAGTTAATTAATTGAAAATCTACGTTGATAATTCGCAATGAAACGAATTGATTATTACTTTATTACAAGTGGATCACCCTGTATAAACTTACACAGTACAACAAGCGGGTCAGCCATCCATCCATCCAATTTCAAAAAGCTTCATGTTGCAGCAATATGTACTCTCTTCTATGACTCATTCTCCAACAAGGGCAGCAGCTCATTCCTACAATTAGCCCTAAAAAGGCTCCATACAATACACTCTCCCATAACAAGCCTACATTATCAACCCCTTCGCTGTAAACACACTCTTGTATGCCCCTAATGAATCGGTTTACGTATCAACCCTCATCCCAACAAACGAGTTAATTTTGTGATTGGAGTTGAATTCAGTTAGTTAATTGAATTTCTACGTTGATAATACGCAATGAACCGAATTGATTACTACGTTATCGCAAGTGGATCACCCTGTATAAACTTACACAGTACAAAAAGCGGGTCAGCCATCGATCTGATTTCAAAAAGCTTCATGTTGCAGCAATATGTACTCTCTTCCATGACTCATTCTCCAACAAGGGCAGCAGCTCATTCCTACAATTAGCCCTAAAAAGGCTCCATACGATACACTCTCCCATAACAAGCCTACATTATCAACCCCTCCACTGTAAACACACTCTTGTATGCCCCTAATGAATCAGTTTTTCGATACACAAACGTATGTACGTATCAACCCTAATCCCAACAAACGGGTTAATTTTGTGTTCGGGGTCGAATATAGTTAGTTAATTGAATTTCTACGTTGATAATTCGCAATGAAACAAATTGATGACTGCGTAATTACAAGGCTATCATACCTCGCTCTAATTATTTATGTCGATTCTGAAATTCGCATAGAGATGCATCGAATAATGGTTTGTCCACCTAAACGCAGCATTATAATTAGATCTGCCGTCAATACCTTTATGGAAATCGATTTGGAATGTTTGGAACTATGCCTGGATTGCCTTCGGATAACTTATGGGAATTTTGAAAATATGCCCGATATTTTGGTCGATTATTTATACGTTGTAATTAATAGTTGAACAGGAATTTTTTCTGGAGTAATCAGAGAAAATGAAAGTCTATGAAGTAGCAATGAAATTAGCTCGTCTTTGCATGATTGTTCTGAATTTGAGATATAATCATGTGAATTTTAGAAGCTGTTCATTCAATTTCTCAAGAACTACCTGTGCGATTGGATTTGTTTCGGAAACTTTTCATTGGATATCGATGGCATTCAGCACACACCTACAAGATATTACTGTTCAACAGTGTACCGAAATTCAGTTCGATCTGATGTCAATTCACAAAGATATTTAGGAAAGAATACTGAGTCGATCATGATTCAACTTGTTCACTAATTGGGAAATTCTGCTGCACATTTTGGTTGAAATTTCGTGATCATAATGTCGTTGGAAAAATTGAAAAAATCCGAAAATTTCCTTTAGAAAATTAATATCGCCATTTTGGGTTCCGAAGAAAAATTATGTTTCAATCGATAAACTTAAACTCAATCTTAAATCTTCTGTTTTGGAAATATTTCGACGTTGATCAGAGATTTATCTTCGGAGATATTGGGGAAAACATACGCCCAATGATCAAATTTAAAAGGATGTAAATTCTTTGGATTGTTATTACGTTATTACGTCTGCGATCAGCAATCAGGCCGTTCCTAAACACAGCAACTTCCCAAGGAAACGACCAGGAGATTTGTGGGGTGTGTTCGGGGAGTCAGTTAGGAAGGTCGAGTTCGAGAATGGGTGAAATCCGCACAAAGATTCCGTAGATATTCGAAACTCTGTTCGTCAGTCCATTTATCGATTTGTTTTATGTCAACCGAGATCTAGATTCGACGATGACTAATTCAAAATTGAATCAATTTTTTTGACAGGAAAGGTGTAATACAATCCACCAAAGACTCCAAACTGAAGAAACGCTTATCCAAAGAATTGGAGTACTGGAGTTTCGCAACCATAACCAAAGATCAGGCCGGTTCATCTTTGAAACGCAGAAAGGATTCTTGATACTCAACACCTGTTAGATGGCTGCCTTTAGGGTCAAAATTATACAGTAACATCTCAGGAGCATCTTGCGAATCTCAACCTTCAATAGATTACAGTTCGTATGAACCAATAACAATTGGAATTCTTCAGGGCACATTTTATAATATTTATCAAATGAATAGGTTAGCTGGTGGATGACTGCAAAGTTATATCTTATGCGAATGACACGGTTTTATTAAGTGATGGAAAAACTTTGTTGAAAGTTTATGTCAGGGACGAAAAATATTTATGCACTGCTCAGAATTGGCTGAGTGAAATTTTACTGAGTTTGAATATATTGAAATCCTGCTTCATGACATTTTCAACCACATCCTTGGATCAACCACATTTCGACCAAGTTTGTGTTCATGGAATGATTGCCAAAAGCCTCACTGTGATTGTTCCCATTTAATTAGAAAAATTAAGAGATCAAAAACCTTTGGTTTAATTTCAGATCAGCACATTAAATAGGGTGCTCACGCCTCATATTTACGCTCTTAAGTGAGGGAGATTTTCAGTAGGTTTTATCAGTTGAGAGAGATTTTGCATATTTGGTTTCTCATAGGTTTGTATAAATCGCTTGTAGAGTCAATTCTAAGATACTGTCTAGCTATTTGGGGAAGTGCTAATGATAATACCTTCCAGACAGCACATAACATTCATAGAATGTGATATCTAGTTTCTAAACGTTCATACTTTAGAATATTCGACAGAATGTTCTACGAATCTTCGTAGAATATATAGAATATTACAGGAACATCCTTTCAAAAACGTTCTCACCATATTCGAAAAAGATATTCATATCACGTGATGTTTCGAACATCTTCAGAAATTTCTTGAAGAATATTCATAGTTCATTGTAGTATATTTTTAGGAGTAATTCGAACATTCTAGCGAGAAGCTTTTATGAACATTCTCAGAACGTGTTCGAATAAATTATAAACTGGATAAATATTTAGAGTTGAGTCCAAAAACTGATTTGTCATTTGTCAACCTACTTCCCTTTCGTTCATATTTACATTTTGACAAGTCAAGAATAAATATGAATAATTAATTGTTAATTGTTGTCTCTGTAATTAATATGAAATGGATAATGATTTGAATTGAAATCTTATATTATTGTCAGAGGAAGAGCATAGAAACATATGTTTCGTTGATGTACAGGAACTTAGCGTGGTAAGTACAATTATTTTCTTATAGACACCACTATTTTTTCTGATTTACTATTTCAGTTGCATTAACAAACTCGAATGTATCCATTTGAACCGATGACTCGTGAATAAATGATAATATATATATTAACAAGAAGATTTTCCAGAAATAAGTTAATCAAGATTGTTTTCCTATATCACCTTATTGATGGGACCCCTACCTACTTTGAGATGAACAGAGAGAAATCCTGAGAATTTATAGAATAAATAAGGGGATATATGGTAATCACAACTCATTATCCTCTTTGTAATTGCACATTTCGGTATACCCACATTTCAATGTAATTTATTTGCAGATAAAAATTGGTTATCAAATGATGAATCTGTAGCTGTTGTATTGTGAGGTTGGTTGTATATTGAACATGGTGTGCCAAAGGTATTTCTTTGGACAAAGGAGGTTTCTTGTCACTCCGAGCGAATATTCGGTGGATATCATGACTATGAAAGATTAGATTGAGATAAATTCAAAAGAGCAGCATTTATGTGAGCAAATTATGTGACTAATATTTCCAACGAGTCCTTCGTTTGATGAGTTGGTAAGTGTTCATTGTATTTGATTCCAGGAAAACCCGATGAGAGGACAAATTTATTTTTTTACTGAAAACGCCCTATTAAAGAGCCAATTTATGTATCACGGTCTTGGACAACACCTTGGTTCATATCTGAAGGTAGTTCTGATTCATTATGCTGATGACCATGCTGCATAGATGCACCCTTCGAATTTACCAGGTTTAACAATTCTTATGCTTGACTACAGACTGCTTATGACTAAGACTGTGATGCATGAACTGGCCCAAAAGCTTATTATATTTTTCATCAGAATTTCACGACAAGATAAGATTATTAACAATATTTTTCTATCATAGAAACAAATGTAGGCCATTCCGAGGCTTCAAGATCTTGTGAAATATTTGGATGAATGATTATAAAATTTGAGTCCTAAAGCTTGAATTAATTCCAGTATAGAACCAAGGTTATTGAATGATTTTTTCGAGTACAAATTTAATGGTATGATAATTACATTTTCAGTCGTTTTCCAAAAATAGTCAAGTCAATGAGTATGAGTTCAGATATCGATTCACATTTAAAATACAGGTCAATCAAGTGTGTTTTGTTCACCCTGTTATTAAAATATAGGTGTTCGAAATATCATAATACTTTGTAATAATGGGTAATTCTCCTGTTGTATTTATATGCTTTCTGCTATAAGAAGATAATTTCGTATTTATAGTTTTGAAGTAATGTCATATTTTGTTATGTAGAGAGTTTAGTCTGAGGTACTTTATCAATATATTATAGAATACAGATAATTTTGGTGACTTTTATTAGTGCATATTCATAATTGGATATTGATATTATATGAAAAGAAAATCAGTTTTTCTTTGAAAATAAAAACCACAACAATAACTTATTTCCATATTAATCTCAGTGAATGAAAAATTGTGGAAAACGATATAAAATTCATTTTGATCCCAATATGTGCTATAATACAATCAGTAAATTGTATTGTGAGAAAAAATAAATTCTGTGCAATTTCTATAACTTTCATTCACTAAAGATGAAATGGAAACAAGTTATCATTGTGGTTAGAATGTTTAATGAACATTCCAAGAACATTTTATAAACTAAATGAAAACCTCCATAGAACATTTAAAAGAATATTAATAGAATATTTTGTGGGAACCTCCCTGGAATATACTCTAGAATGTGCTGAGAACGTTCTGGAATATTCTGAGGAACGTTCATAGCACCTCTATAGAATCAGAGTTCCTCTCTCATCTCATAGTTCATAGAACGTTCTTAGAATATGACATGCCTCTTGTGAGAATGTTCTAAGAATATATGAACATTCTGGTGATACCTTCTATGAACGTTCTTAGAACCTGTCTGTGCTGTCTGGGTTAAAGAACTTACAGATCTGTCAGAACTCAGCCCTCAGAATATTGTACGTAAAACCACGTTTGTTTCCAACTTTTGAATAATACTCCAATCTCAATTTATTTAATTTTGGGAATCTATAAATTTCGTCCGGTCTGTCTTACTTTTTGAAGATCAGACACATGTTTTCTTCTGTCTCCCATTCATACTCAACTGGGTCCAACCTGAGTGGAAATCTAAAATCATTATTTAGATAAGCGTGTATGCTGCGTGTAGTTCACCACTCTTCGTTTTCGTCCATTGTAAAATTTTGGTTCCAGATTTGTTTTTGACTGGAAAATGTAGCACACAAACTGTTCACAGCTTAGGCGAAAATTCCTTACCAAGGAAAAGATATGTCAATGTAAATAACTTGTGGAAATTAGGAATTTGAACTTGAATAAAAGCTATGTTGGATGTGAATGGGTCTATTGAAACTGGCACACCCTGAATTATCGTCTTACACTCCAACGCCACTGTTCCACAATATTCCCGAGATCCTCATTAAGAAGCCTTTTTCCTCCATACCAAGCAACGATTGGAGCTCCAAAAGATCCAATGATCCGATAGAGTCGTTCAGACGTCGAGCAACGATCTCCCGATGGCAGATCAACCGATGTATCCCCGCAAATTGGTCTGGACACTGATGAAAATCCCCAGGCGTCTTCCCGTCTCCCAAATTCCACTCTTTTCTCTAGACAGCCATCAGGAAAAACAGAAGGAAAGCGGGAAAAATCCCTTACAATCCTCGCGTTTCGTCCCATCTGCACCCTTCGCGTTCAATGGAACGTCCAAAATAAAAGAGGGGGTGGAATACAATCCTGACCTCGACATACGTCGACGACTGTCTCTGCTTGAAACTTATTGGTTTGCATATTTCGTGGAGTTTCGTTGAATGTGTAGAGCAGTGGCGGGTGGTATAAAGAGGACAATGAGGCGTTGCCCTCCATGTTAATTCTTCTTTTGTACAAGGTGGTCATTTTGAAGTGCAAGTGAGAAACAGAAAATGTTTAGACGGGCAACGCTCGCAAGAGCCCCAGTTGGTATACTAGAATACATGCAGATCAACTTAATTGGCTCAGTTTCTTGAGAAGATGTAGTGGGGGCAGTGGGCAGCCCTCTCCTTTGTCCCTCGTATCCTTTAGGTAGCTCCAACGAATGCAATCGAATAATTTGAATTATCGTTACCCCGTTCACTTCATTATATCTTGTTATATATACATGAAATAAGGAAAGATAACGAATATTCAGAGGTTTCCGGATCGGATTTCATAAAGAAGTTGAGATCATCTATTAGTCCTAGAGATAGGTTCCTATTTAAGGACAATTAATTGTGATTTTAATGCTAAAAACCTAGTAAAAATGGTACCGCAGCCATTTTCTTATGAAGCAAAAGGCGCGGGGGCCAGGATCAATCCATAACTGTGTCGATTCGAGCAATTTTTATAAATACTCAAAATCATACGAAAATGACTTTTTCAGTTCCCCCAATAGCTCTCTCAGATGATGTTCTTGTTGAGAATTCGAAATGTAATCCTAGTTTTCTATTTCGAGTTGAAGGTCACTGCAATTCAAACTTTATTCAATTAGTAAAGTATAGAGTAAGTGGAGAACAGTTCGAGAGCTTTGAAGAAATGTTTTGTTATTAAGTCTTTTACTTATGAATTTCTCAAAAACCTGCCAGGCAGGGGGTAAATTCTTGAATATTCTAGATTTTATGTCAAATAACATTTTTGTCGATTGTCGACTGAATTTTGTTCGACTCAAAAAAAGGTTATTCTTGAAAATCATACCGACAATTATCGTTCGAATTGTAGAAAAGTGGTATGAAGTGTAGGACGTTAGTTTCAGTTTCTACTCTGGTAAAGGGTTACATTCCACTGCGACCTTAAGGTCTACCAAAAAAGTCACGAGCCGCCACTGAGACAGAGAATGAACGACAGTCGAATTTAAGACCAATAGTGAATCACGTTGCGAATAAAATGAGAGAAGGAGGACATCCACTTGAGAAAAATCGACATAGCACTGATCAAAATCGAGAGCTCTCGTTCGCTTTATCGTCCGCCTATTTGTGTCTTGAATTTCCCCTGAAAGTATTAAAATTTCTGGGCTATTTCTTTCGAGAGTTGCAAATTCACATGGGGACTTTTACTCACTCAAGACTTCAACCTGATATGGCTGTCTCACAATGAACGTAAGACTCAAATGCAATTTATACGTAAAGTTGAACCATAGGTTTTCCATGTAAGTGTTCACAATGGTGAACGTAACATTCACGTTTACGTTAGTCTTACGGCTGGCTTAAGGAATCCGTAAATCAAACGTAAAAGTGTGTAAATCTAAATATTGAGATATATTTAATGTGTTTGATGCTGAGCAGTTATTTTCATTATTCTTGAGTTTTGCTCATCAAATATACCTTTTTCATGGTTATCACAATATATATCGCATGATTCATGTCCCCATTTAAATTTAAGGGGTTGAAGTTGCCGCACCGAAGAATGAAATGATATAATGATGTATTGTATATAAGAAAATGCCCACCTTAAAAACAGAACTGACAACGACCTTCCAAAATTGTGACATTTCTACTGGAATAGGTCTCTGTTTTCCTTTCAGTGTGACACCCTGTATACTTTACACCCTGTACACTGCAGACGAATAGCAACAGTTTAAGCTCAGTAGTTCGCTCAATATATGGCAAAATGAATACTAATGAATGAAATACATGTTCAGCTACATAAGTCAACTATATTTCGTGTCAAAATGCTCCCGAGAATCTTATCGTACTGTCATAATATTTATTCGTAATTCACTGGATTCTTTTCAACAGTAATCCATTTCGAAAGAGTAGTTACAGGCAAGAAATAAAAAATTAAACCCTACGCTATTATTTTCAAGAAAATGTTCTCGGAATCACAGATGAACCGTTATATAAACTTGAAAGAGGCATTCATGCATGAAGTAAAACCCATTAGAGGCCGAATATCATAACAGAAGGCATTCCTTCATTTGTGTTGCTTCACTAGACTCGGATATTCAGATCATTAAGCTCTTCGAAGGTATTACAATGTGATCGTTGATGGCAATTCACCAAATGATTCTCTATTGCTTCAATGGATAAAGCCACAAAATGATACCAAGTTATATCGAATATTTTCCTTTCAATCTTTTTTCACACACAAAATCCACGATCAAAAGAAGTCCTGTCATTTTGTTGATTTAGCATACATGAAATTTTTGATAATCAATAGTGAGTAATTTGGAGTGCAATTACGTCGATAGAATAGAGAGAGTTCAACGTAACTATATCTTAATCCTTCAACTGTTTGGGTGCAGTGTTAAATTCCAACGCCTTCAGGATGTAAATTTGGATCTGACTAATCTCAATTCAATAACGTGACATAAAGAAGACTCTGGGTTTATATACCCGGAAAATTATACAATGAGTGTCTCTAATTCGAAATAATTCAATACAGTGAACCAACGACAAATAGGTGAATAAGTATTTTAAATTTTGTTTTTTTTTTTTGTTGTATGAAAATGTTAGATGACCTTTCTGAAGTTTTGGATATAAAGTCATTGACTATTTTTTTAATGTGATTCTAATATTATATTTAAAAATTTTCATCAGCATTTTTAGACTAGTTACTAAGTTTCATCATGACTGAATCAGTTTCTTTCGAGTCATTCCGGCGAAAACAACGACACTGAGAGAAAATTCACGTTTCACAAATTTTTCCTAATATCGCCAAAACATATAATTTTAAAGCACTTAAACTTAGTACACAGCTCTACAGTATGGATCTCAAAGTATAAGCAACATTTATTTCGAATATGACAAGTAGTTTTCGAAAAAAAAATTTTCGAGGAAAATTTTGACACAAAATTTTTGAGAAAAACATTGGGAGGACTTTTTTCTTTCTGACAGAACGAATTCGAAGAAATAAGTCTCCAAATATCAGGGAAATAACCTCAATATTTCAAAATACTATAATTCCGAAACTGTTCGGCTGATTCCATCCAGTAGCGAGCTTAACCATCGCATTTTCAAATGAAACCTTCCTGAAAGTTTCAAATCGGTAGGATCGTTCGTACGCTCGTTATCGTGCCTGCCGACGGCCGGCCGGACATGCATGCATTCGGACCAAATGATAGCATGCTGTTCCCCAGAACATGCGCGCAAAAACCTGATACACGTTCTGGAAGTTTTCGGTTAGTTAATTATCAATAATTTGAGCATTAATTGGATTTGAGTTGATAAAAAATGGATCAGGTACATACATTAGCCTTCAACAGATCAATTGACCAAGACCCATTAGTAAGATTGAATGATGTTACGAAATGGCTAATGAACTATTCATTCATTTAATAAGCATATATCAGATTTCCTCCTGATTTCATTCAAATATTCAACTTGATATACCCTTTACATACCATTGGAAAAAAATAGTCGATAACAGCTCTGGACTAAGTTTATGTGTCCCTTGAGACCTTATTATCGTCTTCTAACTGATCTTTCAAGTACCAGTAAATATCTGTCTGTTTACTTTCACATAAATTTCAATACCCCTCATTATCCACAGAACAATGAATGACAAATATCAAATATCGAAACAGGCTAAATGGCACGAATGTGAACGTCTAAAAATCAAGAACAATGGATCAGTGCCTTTGACAATTGCGACACACATGAATTTACCGCTTGTTCTCATGATATCATCCATTAAAATTTCTTTGTGAGTCACTTTCACTCCACAAGCATTTCTATATCGTCTTCTACTTTTCACTCAACGAGGTACTCATTTGTAGAATGGATTTCCAACGTGAAGTTTAGATAATAGTTCTTTGATGTCGGATATGATGCAGGTTTGTATCTAGGTTGGCAGGTTCACATAACGAAATGTTCAGATTGGCGATAAGTGATAAGTTCAGAATATCGTCAAGTATAGGACATTTTCTTGGTGATACTGCAATCGCGTTAAATTTTCACAAAAGTTGTGGTACTTTCGCACGCATCTTCCAGGGAACAACTTGCTATCGTTTTATCCTAATGCCTGTAATTTTCAAATTGCTATTCTGCCGTCCGGCTGTTGTCCCGATAACTTGAGAAGGAACAGAGGTAAACATATCGTAAAATTTACTTGGAGTCGTGTTGTTATAAAATTCTGAAAAATAAAAAGTAAAATTTCAAATTTCATGAATTTCGTGGTTTTTGCCTAGGTGGCGTTGATATTTCTGGAATAACTCTAAAGGATTTATCGGGTCGTAGTGGAACTTAGCAACTGCTGATGCACGACTTCGAGTCAAATTTAATTAAAAATATTACCTATTGAAAAATCTTAGTAGATATTGAGGAAATATCCTGAGAATTTGAAATAGATATAACTTCTCAACGAGTGAAATTCACCTATCAACTCTTTCATTGCTTTCCTAGCATCCTACTCTGAAAATTTCAAATCGCCAGCTCATTAATGCAGACTTCTTGACCGTGTCCCCACCCTTATCCACTGATCTATCTTCGTTCTACTTAAATCACCTTTCCTCAACGGAAAAAAAGTTCAAAAGATCTTCAATTTTCCCGACAGAAAAGTGAACTGATTTGAAAATCGACATGATTTAATTCTGAAATGTATAAAGGTATTGAAGGCGCATTCGCCATTTTGCAACCACAAGCAAATGCTGGTTTTCCATCCAGATGATCCTGCTGAGGACGTAATGATTAAAATGATATTATATACTCGATTCAGTATTCTGCACATGAATCTGCATTTGAAACTCGTTTGTCTTTCTTTAGAATATATGGAACCCCAAAGTTCCGAAAAAGTTCCCTTTCAGATTTTCCTACGATCAAAGCAATTGCACTCTACCATTAGTTGAGATACAAATCATCCTCAAATCTTTTCACTATGATTCACAATTACGGTGTTTCCGTTCAAATATAAATATATTCAGGATTTAATGAAAAACATCGATTCAAGCAAACAACTGTTGCACATGTCATTTAGGGAGTTTGGCGGCGATACAGTGTCATCACTGCTTATAAACACCGTGATTTTAATAAATATGTGGAAGTCTATGATCAAACCAGATAAATTCGATGAAGCCCTAGATAAGCTTAAGTTAGTTTAATTTAGAAACCTGCCATTGAATTTTGTCTTGGTATTTGAACTTAGGGAACCACAGTTACTTACTGCATCGATGCCAAACTTCACTCTTAATCAAAGTAAAATTCCCTAGAATGATTCTTCGATGAAATCGAAGTTTTTTGAACAAAAAAAAAATATTTGGAAGAAAACACCGCGGATCGTTTTGGCAAGATTCAAGGATGATTGGTGAACTATTGGAAAGAAGTAAGCAAATATTCCGATAAGGAAAAAAGTTGTCTGAAAACGGAAATTTGGCGGTTCAATTTTTAATCGTCATCGATCCCGAGAACGTTTTGAAATTAATCACACGAGAGAGATTTTTAAAACTGTCTAAAAACACTGTCCCTAGATATCCAAGTGTGGAAATCACAATAGAACAGGATTCCTGCAGAGCGCCAAGTTTTGAAAGAACATTTTCTGTTGCTTCAACTGAAAGCTAATTCAAACAATCTCATGGAATCATAAAAATTACTGAAAATCAACAATTCCTCACAGTCATATACATACATGAAATAATGAATTCCATGAAATCGAAGAATCGCTCCCAAACCATTCAAATCCGATCCTGCCCTCAGCATATGAGGCCGGAGCAACTCCTAAGACACATCCACGCAATAGTCTTCACCATCCACCCGTAATACCCAGCTGACTTGATAATTATTTTCCACTAGAACTAGAGGATCGTGACTGCTTCGAAATTACAGAAGATGGTTACAACACGAAGTCTGATCATCTCAAGAGACATGGGAATCAAAAGAGAAGGTTTGATTGTTCGGTGTAAGGTCGATTAAGTTGATTCTAATAACACAAAGGTTTGTTGGAATTTTGGTGTCTACATTCTCTCTTGGCCCAATTGTGAACATTTGAAGGTGTCACAATATGTGTCTTGACGACGGAAGTGTTGTTTCCGAAACGTATGTCAGACGTCAAGGAGTGTATACGCACAATAGAGGGAAGATATTGTGTCTTCCAAGATGCGTAGATAGGAGAGTAATTGAATAAATGATAAAAGCATTCGAACCTTAAAAACACTCACAATGAGTAGGGGCGTAAATAGAGGGCGCAGGGTTTTCGAATTTCATGAGCTTCATGCCGAATAACTCTTTTGGCCTGAGGAGAAAGCCTGCCTTGAATACTAACCTCGATCATAGAAAATATGATTAAAATTGTTAGTTTTCATTCAAATGGCATGAGTAACCTATATAATGTCTTATGTTATAAGTATGATGACTATTTTCTCCAGGAATGTAGTAGACTTATCGATTAAAAGATATCTTGGAAGAAGTTCGCATTTGTTTCCAGGTTTCTTCCAGGTTTTCACTATCAATATATGAAAAACAACCATTAAAATCAGATGAAAATTATTATTTATAGAACAAAGAAGTGAACTGGAAAGTTTCAAAGTCTATATCTGACTCTTTCATCAGACAACAAAGAGAATATTCGAGGAATTACTTTCTTTCAATTTTTTCCTGTTTCAGGAGTTCCTACGAAATTTCTTTTGATTGTCTGAGGAAGTAGGGAGTCAGATATAGTCCCTTAAACATTACACCTCTATTCGTTGATCGCTTACATCATTCGGATATTGTTCATGACGTAACATTTTTTCTAGGAACTGTCCTTGACGAAAAGTTTGAGTCGCGCAATCCGCAAGTGGGTGTTCTATAAATAATAATTTCAATTTGATTTTCAGTAGTTTTTTAGGATGAAAAGCTTCGATGAACCTAGAAAATAATGAGTTAAAAGTATTCACGTGAAATTTCACCAACAATAGATTCATCCAATAGTTATTGAATATCTAGAACCCTTCCGGCATTCGAAGAGGTGAGTCGTTCTGATGAACGATAAAATCGTGAAACTGCAGTAAACCAATTTCTTGGACAATGCTTCTATGTTGTGAAAAGTTCGGTTGATTGGATGATTAGCTCAGGTCAAGGTTGAATAGTTAATTCATCGACAAATATTGTGTTAGTATCAGTTTATTGTTTTAAATACTGAATTCACAGTTTTCCTTCATAAAAACAAACAAACATTTGGTTGTTGTCTTGAATATTTTCAAAATTAATATTCTTATGTGCATAAGTTTCATGAAATTCCTTAGTGCCACAATCAAACAATGACATCTTCCTAACAAACTATTTGTAGAAGCGAATCTAGAGATATCTGAGGAATATCCCTTAATTCTATATTTCATTTCCGAAAACTTCTCTTTGGCGAAAGTTTTTTACGCGATTGTTAACAGGAAATGGTCTTAAACGATGCTTAGACCAACTCAATTCTGTACTGACTTCCCCTCCCTATGTGCTTTTCATCCAGAGAAAACAGTCTGGAAATTCTAAGGGTTTGGAGCAAGAACATGAACATGAAGTTTGTTAACGGGCTAAATCCATTCAACTGTTCAAGAATTATACCCATTTTCGATTTTGATATTATTTCTGCAATCTCTCGAGACATATGGATACGATCAAATTTAAACTTAGAACTTAGTTCAAGGATGTATATGCAGAAACGTTGTTAGGATAATACTTTCAAGAAAGTTGATGAAATTGTTCTCAAAAATCTCCAAAATTCTCGACAACTGATTTTGTTTTCGGAACCTGTCCGTCAGATTCCAAAAGAGCATCATTGCCACCGGACTGTCATAGATTAAGACTATTAGATCAACACGAAATTTTGCACCTAGCGTGTTGGTAATCTCCACCCGATTACGAAGTTTCAATCTGATTGTATTTGTACTTCTTGAGATATTGCGAAACTAACGTCATTATTCCAAAAAACAACGAAATTTGACATATTTTTTTCCTCATAAATCAAAAAGTGAACATCGGAACAAATTTAAATCTGAAGTATTGGTGTTAAATACTAACCTCACGGTTTGTATCAAATTTCGTTGAAATCTAATCAATATTTTCGGGGACAAAAATGTTCCATGAAAAATTTAAAAAATTTTTCCTTCTGAACATTTCCTTACAATTTACTAACAATTGGATCCACTAACTGCTGCATGAAGTTGCGCGTTGGTATTCAAGAACTGTCCACGAAGTTTCAATCTAATCGAGTCAGTTCTTCATGAGATATCGTGGAATTAACGTCAAAAATTCAACTAGTCCTAACTACTAAACTATTCAACCGATTTCACATATTAACGAACCAAATCGGGATATTTGAACTCCAAACCTAATCTGACAATTTCAAATGGCTTACTTCTTCATTTCGAGTTAGAGTACATGCGGACGGACGGCCTTATAGACGGACGGACGGACAGAATTGAATTTTACCGAGGATTCTCCCTTAACGCATTAAACCCAATCTTTTCAGATAAATCTTGTCTCAAAATCGAAAATACCGAACGCTACGAAACGATAACGCGCTGTTCCCCAGAACAAGCGCGCAAGAACATTTCCAAATGAAGGGAACATAATTAAATATTCCTTACAAATCTCCAGCTTCCGTGCAAAATAATTCACGGTAACTCGATTCGAAACGACAAAACGAATTCCTCATTCATATTTCCATTATTAAAATATCAAATCCAAGTTGGCGTTCTCTTCAATCCGCCGCGCCAACTGGGATACCTCCATCCGTAAACATTCTCCGACCAATCGCTCATTTGCCATCTACTTTTACGTCCTTGTGTCACATTTCAAGCGACTTTTCGAGACGTTTAAATTTCAAAACTGGTTTTTGCGTCCAAGTCTAGCGTGGCTTGTATTTCCTTCTGTCTCTGAAGTGGAATACTCGGAGACCATTAACATATTCATGATTTCTATATCTTAATGTATGTATATCATTCGAAGACGACCTCTGCTCGAGTCGTTTGTCCCATAAAAAATTCATTTCTTACAGCCTCTTGGGGTATCTAGCCGTGATTTTCTTCTACTCAAACGGTTGAGGAGTTTCAGAAGAGTTCTTAGTAGGCTTGATCGGAATTTCGATGTGGACCCATTAGGATTCATTATTATTTAAAAAGGATACATCATGCTGATGGGAGATGTTATGAATTCAAGATGTTTTCCCATTTCTTTCATCGAATTTTACTCGAATCTGGGTATTAAATATCTCTTCTTTTTTGCCCCGAACTCCTTCTTGCTTCTCTATTTTGATTTAGAGTAGCAGGAGAACTACAACTACAAAAAAATTCGAGAAGAGCACTCAGCATCAGTAGCTTTATGGTATGCAGATCAAAGAAAAATGTGCCATTTTCTAAGATACCTATGATTGTGAATGTAAAGCTTTTCGTCACAAAACCATAAAAATGTGTCAACTTGAAAAGGCATCAATGAGACAAAATGCAGAGGAAAATAAACTTCGGTTTATGGGGGCACATAGAGTTGATTCCCATCAATTTGTGTTCATTTGTTTCAAAAGTAATTCAATTGCCCTTTAAAAATGGCAATGCACTTGAACTTGTTCGTGAGTACTTCCGAAAAATAAATGAATAAAACGAGAATAGTTATGACAGCAAGAGTTGCAATGAAAAATTAAATGATGACAAAGTTTCCCAGAATACCAGCGGATCCACGTATGGAAAAATACAGAGCTTCCAGTTTCCATGTTGAAGATTTTTTCCACAATATTACTGAATTTGTGGCATTCTTCAGTTATTTTATTTCCCTTCTTCAGAATGAAAAAATAAAGGAATGCTAACAAAAATAGCATTTTTGAAAAGGTCATCGGATTCCTTTCAAAACAAGTCACTCAACCCCTCTCCCCATTCAAGATTTTAGTGGTTGCTGTCATCACAGGGTTGATACATCTTGATTGGAACCAACCGTATAAAATGTCCCCTCACGTGCCAAAGTTCATCAACTTTTGTAGTTCTTCCGATTTTGCATGGGGGCCAAAATATGAAAGGTTGCAATTTTTCAAATTGAGATACGATATAACTTACTTCAAATGGTTTGAAAGGGGCCTTATTTTTTCGATAAAATGTCATCGAAAGTAAAAATGTCTGTTCATCAAGCAAAGTCCCAGAATGATTCAGTCGAATTACCTTTTTACGAAGATGTTGCTGCTTGAAGCATTCAAAGCATCACTTACCTGAAACAGAAAAAAGCGTTATTAAAGAAAGTTGTTCTTGAAAACAAGAACGTTATAATTTTGCCCAAATGTGACGCTATTCTGTTGGACTCCCCGGGAAAGAAGTTTTGGTCAAATTATGATTATTTCAAAAAATACAATTTACGACTGAGTACTTTCCCAAAACACACTTTTTCCTGATGAAAAGATCATGGTTTAAAAAATTCTGCATGATCCCTCACATTGTCGCCATTCAAAAAAGTACTGGTATACAATTCGATCTGATCTAAATTATTAGAAATATGAGAAGAAGGGCATTTTGAATGAGTTTGTCTAAGAAGTCAAGAAAGTTGATCTCCGTAAGGCCCAAACCTTTCTCCACAAGTATCTAGTCTTTTGGTTGATCATTGTGGATGTCAGTAAGGCCAATTCTGTTTGCAAATAGCAATATTACCAGAAAAAAAGATATTGTTTCCATAACGAGATGAGAAATATTGGTATTCTGATCATCGATTCTCAACAATATGATCTGTCACTTTAACAAGAATCTTGCTATCAATATTGCAATATTGCAACCTCAAAATATTACTTGCTCTATTTGGTTACTAGATAAGGTAGAAAAGGAACATTACAGAGATTCATTTCAGTTTTTCCACGAATTCGAAAATATTTAAAATAGGAAGTGTGTGGTAATGGAAATGTGTTCTTTAGAATATTTAATTTTGAGAAAATACAGGCATAGAAACCAGCTGCTGAGATGAATATTCTAATCATCTCAACAACAGATATATCCCTTCGAGTTGTCAATAGAAATTCGAATTTCGAATTATTAACGCCTGAATAAAATCTTTTTCTGCTAACCAATATTCTATTGGTATCCGAGAAATTGCTTACTGGTCAATTTGACTTTAATTGGTTTTTCTGTTTCGTAACATTTTTGAGTAAGGCGATGTTCAGATGAATAACAAAAACCGTAAATAGAGGTTATGTATGAGAACTCTTAAAAAACTCTGGAAATATTTATGAAGTAGGGATATTTTCTTCTTCCTTGTACCTCTAAAGTCACAAAACACAGTGTCATCGGCTCTAAAATCACCGATTATGGAAGTCCATGATAGCAAAATTGCTATTACAAAATTCACAACAAACATTGCTATAACACTCGAAAGAGAGAATACGTAATATCATGGCCATATTGCTATAAATTAGAAATACAGCAATAGGACTTGAATAGCAAGCTTTATAGCCATATTCAAACAGAATCGACCTGATTGTGTTTCTTAACACAATAAGACGATTCTGTTTGCAAATAGCAATATTGCCAGGAAAAAAATATTGCTATCATAACAAGATTGGAATTATTGGTATTCTGATAGACGATTTTGAGCAATATGATCTGTCACTTTAACAAGAACCTTGCTATCAATAGTGCTATCTGAGCAACATCAAAATAGTACTTGCTATGCTTGATAACAAGATTGGTTAGAAAGAAAATCTCACAGAGATCCATTTGTTTCAGTATTATTTCTTCCAAGAATTCGAAAATATTGAAGATATTAAATTATGTCTTAATAGCAATTTGTTCAAGGTTCTCTAGAATATTTAATTTTAAGGAAAATTCTAAGACTAAAATACCGGCATAGTAAGCAACAGCTGCGATGATTATTCTAATGATCTCAAGAACAGCCATCCCTCTTAATTTCCAACAGAAAAGTTAAGTTCATCGAATTTCGAATCATTAACGCCTGCATAAAATTGCTGCATTTGATTTCTGGAAACCAATATTTCATTGGTATCCAGGAAATTGGTCAATTTGTCTTTAATTAGTTTTTTTGTTTCGAAACATTTTTGAATAAGTCGATGTTCGCATGAATGAAAAAGTATATGCTAATGGAAATGAGTTCAAAGTTCCCTAGAATATTTAAATTCAAGAAAAATTCTTAGACTAGATACAGGCATAGTAGACACCAGCTGAGATGATTATTGTAACTATCTCAACAACATCAATCCGTTTGAGGTGCCAACGAAAAAGTTTATCGTAATATCGAATTATGAACGCCTGAATAAAATTGCTACATTTGATTTCTGGTAACCAATATTCTATTGGTATCCAGAAAATTGGTTATTGGTCAATTCGACTCTTCGTTTCCTAACATTTTTCAAGTCGATGTTTACATGAAAGCCGTAGATAGAGGTTATGTATGCGAAATCATAAAATTAACTCACGAAATAGGGTTATTTTCTTCTTACTTGTAGCTCTAAAGTCACAAAATACAGTGTTTTCAGCTCTAAAATCACCGATGATGGGAGTCCATGATAGCAATATTGCTATGACAAAATTCATAACAAACCTTGATATAATACTCGGAACAGAATACGTACTAACATGACCACATTGCTATGAATTAGAAAGATAGCAATATGACTAGAATAGCAAGGTTCATAGCAATACGCAAACAGAATCGATTTGAATAACTCCCTGAATAAAACGTACGAATATTTATATTTTTCTCATTTTCCCAAGTCTGTACGCCTCATAACCGAACCCTTATTGTCTGTATATTAGCCAACGCTAGCCCATCTTTATATTCATCAAAAAAATCTCCCCGAGCTGAGTTATTTGTTCATCATATGGAATACAATACCCTCCCAACAGGTTCAAATTATGATGGAATTCCTTCTTGCCTTCACGCTCCAATGGGTCAGACGCCTTCGTTGGTGCTTATTGCATGCCTATATCTACCTGTATAGTGAACAAGGCATGGTAAAAATAAGAAGATGGGGTTTATTGGCATCCAGGTGAGAATTCGAAAGGGTCCCACTCGAGAAGGGACAACAGGCAGGTTGAAAAATATCAGGGCGGAAGGGTAGACAGTTGGGGCAGGTGCTATTGTTGAATTTCAGGGTGTCAGGTCTTATTGATTTAAGGGGTTTTAATGGTAGGAATGGATGAATTTTTGAAGTTTGTGCTGTGAATTTTCTGTTGATTTATGATATCATCATATGAAATTTATGATTGACTTTCTGCCATCAATAATTTTTTGTTCACTTTGGATGAAGGATGCGAATTCAACATGTTGGTGATACCCTCTTCAAAATGAAATGATTATCTTGATCATTTCTTGAAGATTTTCCCGCCATAACTCAATGACTCAATAAATAGTGATTGTATCGGATTGTCAACAGTTGGTTAGATGTTTCATCGCTACTCGAATATTACAGGAAGGTTATATTGTCCAATATAAAAAATTAATTCTTTCGATGACAATGCATTAAATTAATTTGTTGTGAAATTTGCACTAACTTTTGAGAGAACGATAAAATGAACTGTTCGCACGAAATCAGCTGCATAGCTTTTTCAACGAAAGATAATATGAGATTAATTTTCAGAATTCGTTAAGATGAAGTTATTGATGTTTTTTAGGGATGACATTTATTCTTGAACTTGAAAATGTATTGTTTTTGTGACATTTTGTGTCCAACAAAATTATCGAAGTTAGAATGCTTCAGAATAGTATAAGTTATTCGAATAAAGTATATGTAGGGCACTATTGGTGGAAATTAGGTAAGACGTTCACGTAGATAGAGCAGGATTCAAACCATAACAGTGCATAAGTAATTTTGGCGTCTACACCCCGTTTTGGAAAGAACGTGGCCTTCATCAAGAGACATATCCTTATTGTAGAACAGAAACAGGATTATTCTGAAAACTTATTTCCTTTAGGTATTGAGTAATGATCTATTAATCATATATTTCGAATACAGCAACTTTACCGCTCATATTGACAAGTAGCAACGAATTTGTTATTTCAAATGAGACGTCCTATATATATTGAATATATTTGCTTATCGTTGTTCTGTGAATTTATGGATTTTCGAATTTTTTGTGGAATAGAAATATGTAGTAAAATGTTCATTACTTCAGTATTCGAACTTCTTGAAAGCTGAAATTTTCAATGTAGTTAGTGTACGAAATTTCTCAATTTAAATGGATTTCAATCAATTAATATAGTTTTTTCCTATTACTACCATTCTGTTTTTCCTGTTTTGACTATATTCGAACGAGTTTTCTTGTATAAAGATGCATAGACATTGGCATCGTTATTCGAAAATTAAAATGTTTTCTAGATGACGAGGTAATAACTTCAAAATTTCGAATTTCAGGAATAAATTTGACATAATATTTCTAAGGAAGGTTTGGATAATTTTCAGAAAAATCTTTTCTCATTTTTTTCCACCGTGATGAGGCACAAAATTTGGCATGAAGTTGAGCGTTGGCATCCACCAACTAGTTACAAAGTTACAATCAGATCTTGAGATATGGAGGAAATAACCTAAAAATTTCAAATAGCCACGAAATTTCAGATAGTGTTTCCCAATATAAAATGTATTCGGAATTTTCTACAAATTTGAAAATCAACATTCGCCAACAAGTTACCAAGTTTCATCAAGATCGGATCAGTATTTATTGAGTTATTCCGGAAATAACAAACTCGTTTCAAATTGACTCTAGGATCTTAGCCAAATTCACTTCAAACCTGATGAAAAGTTTCCAAGAAAAAATTCGAAGAAAATTTCGAAAATTTTGGAAAAAAATATATTTTTGGTATACTACTAATGAGATACTCACGAAATTCCGCACAAAGTGGTGCGTCGAAATTCTACAACAAATTATCGCGTCAGTATAATTTGGGGTTTCAAGGAAATATCCTCAAAATTTCAAGTCGTTATCACTACGAATTATAGGCAAATGTACTATGAGAAAGAGTTTTGGGAGAAAGAAGAAAATGAAAGAGGGGCACTCTGGAGGAATTCTCCAGGAATGGAACACTCTAAAAAGTTCCTTCGGAACTTTGAAATTGCTAGATCCCAAATTCATTTGGATCTCAGTAAGAATAAGTTACGCCTCCTCACTGGTTTCCTCACAGGACACTGTCGCCTAAGGAAGCACATGATGAGAATGGACTTATCAGAAACTGACGAGTGCAGATTTTGTGGGGAAGAGGAGGAAACCCCTGTTCACCTGATCACAGAATGCCTCGCCATTGTGAGCCTGCGCAAAAGATATCTCGGACAGGAGCATTATAGGAGGAATGAGAACTTAGCCTCCTTGAATCCCTCACGAGATTAGAATTCATCATAGCTCTAGAGCTGGAGGGCGAGCTGTAGGTTGCGAAAACAGCTCCGACAAGGGGGCACAATAGACCTTAAGGTCGCAGTGGAATATAACCCCTGACCAACTATAACTATAACTATCGCTACGAATCCGTTGAAGGGCTTAAACCTATTAAACAGCTAAATCGAGTTATTTGGGCTCCGAACCTACCCTGAATATTTCAATATTTTAAGAAGACCGTACAGAATTAAATTTGACCACGATTCGAAAATGACAGTTATTCGGACAAACCGATAACACCCCTGTTCTATATACAACAAGCGCGTACAAAGTGTCCAACATTCACTGACATACATAATGAACAAAGTTCCATCAGCCGACGCCTCTTGGGCCGAAGTTCAAGTACAAACGTTTCTTTCCTCTATACGTTTCAAGTGAAATTTTTTTTGAAGCACCCCGTATGAAGTAGTCATGGCTCTGTTGAATCCGTCAACAAAGCGCGATAATAAAATATCGTTCCACCTCGCTGAAATAGCCACTCGGGTCCCACGGTCCCTCTAACGCATAATAATAATTTCAAAAACAACAGTTTCAAAGCGTACGTCAGGTAGGAACAGAACTTTGCCGGTCGCCCCCCGAACTACATACATAGCCTCAGCATATCATTTCATGGTTGAGGCCCCCAAACAAAAGAAAACGAGGGCGTCACCGTCGTACGACGAAATTCGAATACCGTTAAACTCGTTTTTAATGCCGTATTTTATTTTATGTAGCAGGTCGTGTCGCGGCCAGTCACGCTTTTCGCGTTTTTTATTAGCCCTGCGATGTTCTATTAACGTCGCATATGTGTGGTTTGTGAGCGCACCGAGAGCACTTCATATTGCCGTTCGCGACGGTCAAGTTGGCCGCGGTCGGTGCATTTTTTTAGGATAACTCTTTTTACACGTTCGCTTCAGAAAGCTGATATTTCAATTAAAAAAATGTCTGTTTGGAAATGTTGAACGGAAAATGATCATATCCTATCATATCCTATCATATACTATCCCATCCTATCCCCTCCTATCCCCTCCTATCCCATCCTATCCCATCCCATCCCATCCTATCCTATCCTATCCTATCCTATCCTATCCTATCCTATCCTATCCTATCCTATCCTATCCTATCCTATCCTATCCTATCCTATCCTCTCCTCTTCTATCCTATCAATCCTATCCTCTTCTCTACTCTCCTCTACTCTGCTCTCCTCTCCTATCCTATCCTATCCTATCCTATCCTATCCTTTCCTATCCTATCCTATCCCATCCCATCCCATCCTATCCTGTCATATCCTATCCTTTCCTATCCTATCCTATCCTATCCTATCCTATCCTATCCTACCCTATCCTATCCTATCCTATCCTATCCTTTCCTTTCCTAACCTAACCTAACCTAACCTATCCTATCCTATCCTATCCTATCCTATCCTATCCTATCCTATCCTATCCTATCCTATCATATCATATCATATCATATCATATCATATCATATCATATCATATATCATATCATATCATATCATATCATATCATATCATATCATATCATATCATATCATATCATATCATATCATATCATATCATATCATATCATATCATATCATATCATATCATATCATATCATATCATATCATATCATATCATATCATATCATATCATATCATATCATATCATATCATATCATATCATATCATATCATATCATATCATATCATGTCATATCATATATCATATTATATTATATTACATCATATCATATTATTGCACTATTTCATTTTACCGATATTCAATGAATATTTTCTACATTCGTAATCAAAGTAACTGAAAAGTGATTCTCTCACCTTGTTTTGTATGGTGGTCCTATTTTCAATACGAAAAATTCAGATAAAACAAAAATATATTCGATGAGGAATATTCAGTGCTAAAATTTTATTTGCAACAATCAAATTAATTATATGCTTCCAAACAACTGGATACATATGGATGAAAATTCATAGATATTATTTGCCATATAAAGAGGATGATCTGCAATGAAAGATATTGTTTTTGTTTTCACACTTACATCTGTTTCAGCATGTAACTTGACATTTTTGGAAGAAAAACTGTTGCGATACTACTTCTTCTCAAAATAAAACCAACATTATCTTCATATTCAATTTCTGAATAAATCTAGGTAAGGTAAATATATAGAGATTATTGAGGGAAATTGCGAGTTGTTTCTTCAATTTACAATTTCATTTTACTCTCTTCTCGTCAAAACTATTCTTTTTATGGTAAAAATTCAATTAATTCATTGTTTATCTCTGATTTGTTGCTCTTCCTCAAAAGGAAATTTTTTCCCACGAATTGAATGTGAAACTCATAATAGGCCTTTATTTTGAGAAAATCAGTAGCTACACAATTTTTCATTTCTTTATTGTCGATTAACGTGCAAGTTCGTACGCTGGTGGCTAAAAATGATGATATCTTTCATTTCAAACCGCGCTACCATTTCATCGATATATCTTCAGCTGTTGAAAGATAATTGATGTACTTTATTTTCTTGAACTGAACTTTACCATTTTTTTAGGGAAGCATTTCTTATAGTTTATAGAACAAACAATAATTTTTTTATAGTATCATAGTTCCCTGAATTTTCCAGATTCTCTGTATAGATGAAACAAACAGTTTCAAAGAATAAAAATATATTAATAGTTCACTGCGAAATAAAATATTCGAGTTCACTGTAGAGAAAGAAGGTACTTATACACAACAGTCCGATACTATTCTGATATCTACATATAGTAGTATAAGTGGATTAAAGAATATCACGGAATTAATATCAATCTTAAAGAATAGTTATACACTGTTTTGAAATCCGCTGTGATGTTTTCATCAAGTTCAAAAATGCTTGCAGAAAAATTTTATGTGAGGACATTTGGATTTCGATCTTAATTATGACAGAATAAGTCCTGAAGTTTCATCACTATTTCATCTGCATGTTGAAAAAAATTAAGCAAAGAGACTATTAGTTCTATTAATAATAAAGACCTCTGTTGAATATTCACACTTTTTTAAGCGAATCAAAATGATAATTCTTCAACGCTCCTCGTATATTGTCAACATAAAACAATTCTCATGATATTTCCGGAAATCATCAAAAATCACGACAACGTTCTCCCAATTATACACGAATGTTGACTAACCCAGTGGCCTGCTTACTTGCAGACAAAAAATTTAGCTGCAGAGAGGAAGCAGTTAATCAAGTTAATCTGTAGGCTATGCCTGAATGTAACAATAATTAATGATAGTTAGGTTGAATTTTTTCCTTCAAGTCTCAACGAACAACTATCACTCACTATAATAGGTATGCTGACATAGAAGGAGAAATTTATGATTTCTACTTTCTTTCTGGCAGAACTACGAATGCAGTATGTTTGTGAAGAATGAGGAATAATCTATTGTTATCCGATGTTGACTTATTTCTTCAAATTCCTTAAGATCGACGTATCAAGAGAGACTCCTCAAAAATCAGTCAGGTGTGAAGAACTAATTTTCGTGCTATATTCAGTGGGAATAACTGTCAATTCCAAATGAATTCATTTAATTTCAAAGGTGATTTTTGTGATATAAATCCATTTAATACCATTACAGATGTTTTTCGAGACTTAGTTAACCCACACAGCCACACATACAGCGTTAAACTGACCAATTTTCCCGAAAATGGCCGGCCGATTGAGAACACGAAAGCTATAGGAAGAAACGAGCTAGCGACTCCAAACTTGCAGATCAGGATGCGACAGCGAAGTTTGTTAAAGAGCAAAATAGACTCAATTCCTCAATATCCCAGCAACTATTTGTGCGGTCGAATTCAAACTTGAGAGTTAGTTGCAGCAGATCAACGTGCAACTGCTTGCAAGATTGGATTTGGCATCGAATGATTGATGAATTTTGAAAAAAAATTCGGAATTTTCATTCAAAATGATACTCTTCAAAAAATATTAATCAGATTTGGACGAAACTCTGCACAAAATCCATATTCTAGAAGAGTGTGCCAAATTTAAGTTTAATTCGATTTAATTTTCGAGAATATTAGAGAAAAATATGTCAAGTTTCTTGGTTTGTTCCTTGGAATCTTTGATATTTCTGGAATAACTCGAAAACTATGGATCCAACCATGATAAAACTTGTCAACCAGTTGAAAAATGCTGATGAACCTTTTCATGCCGAATTTCGTGATGATCGTGTTATCAGATCAATTAAAAAAAAACCAAGATATTTTTTTCGAATAATCTATATTCAGCGATCTTTTAGTTAGATTTTACGCAATCAAGAATTTGGCCTTCGGAATTAAGGTTCAAACCTACTATACAAATATGGAGGTTCTAAGTTCTTTTGTATTGTATTCAAGATAAGCCCCAAAAATGTCTCTTAATGTCACATTTACTTTTCTGTACTCTCTGGAGAAGGATATTTGAGAATATATGTATATATATATATATAGAATAACAGTTTTGAGCACTGTTCTCTCTATCATTAGGATGTGCACGGAACCACAACTATGATTCTGTCTCAGGATAGAATTAACTCTTGCCGTTTTTCTCCTTTAATTAGCTTGAGAAAAGTAATGTTGTGGCCCTTGTGGTTTGAGAAATATTCGATGCTCCATTTACTTGCCATGAAGTAAGCGGATCCCGTTTATCGAGATAGACGGATAATGGACCTATTTGTGTACTCGATTAGGCATTTCAGGATTGGAATATTTCAAAATAGACCAGAACGTGAAGAAGGTAACGGTAAATTGTAATCTCAACAGATATCTACAAAAATATCCCTCACTTTCTCGCGAAATATTGTCACCTAAGCACATGATCAGGTTCAACAGAAAATGACGGATACAGAACACAGAACCTGTTGATGGACGAAGTAACTTTTGAACATCTTGTTATTGTGTTTACGGTCGGCCATTAGATAAACACAATAACTTACGAAAGGATCAACTTAGACACTCGATATTTTCAAAGTAGGTTTGACCCTTAATTACGAATGCCGAATTCGTGAATGAGTGAAACCCACTCAATGATTCCGCAGGTATACCGATTGAAAATTTGATTTTTTCAGTATTTCATAAAATGCAGATCAGATCGAATTGAAATCCAGAACCCCATCGGAAAAAGACAGTTCGAAGGTTCATACAGAATATTATGAGGATAATATGATCAGAAGATCACAGGATATTGAATATTTGAGACAGCAAAAATTTGAAATTTCATTTCAAATTGTTCTAATGACACGATCACCACGAAATTTCGCATAAAGTTGCCCATCAGCATTTTCAAACTAGCTGCCAAGTTTCATCTTGATTGAATCAATACTTTTCGAGTTATTCCGGAAAAACCACGCTATCGAGGAAAAACGCACGATATTTTACATTTTTTTTTTTAAACTCCAGAAATTATGGTCGTATCGAAATGAAACTAGGTGAACTGCTGTGAAATATGATGTTCAAAGTATGAGCAGCAGTTTTTTCCGAATTAAATGAACGGTTTCTGAAAAAACAAATTTTTTGAAACAAATTTCGAAAAAAAATTCTTCGAAATTTACTGAGAGAGTGATCTCAACGAAAATTGGTGGAAAGTAGTGCGTTGTAATGCTTCAACTTACTAACTAAAAAATCAGGGAATTATCTCAAAACTTCGAATGACTCTAACGCCGCAACCATTCGACCGATTCGTCCCATTAACGAACTTAACCGCCGCATTCGAATGCGCGACTTAATCTGAAAGTTTCAAGTCGCTAGCTTGCTTCTTTCGATAGTTATGGTGTCGTCGGTCGGCCGGACATTTTGAGACCATTTTTGGGAAATAATTCGAAAATTACATTTGGACAAATCGATAGCATCAGAAGGCAATCGAATTACCTTCAAAACAAGGCGTCACTGAACCCCCTTCTTATTCAAGATTCAAGGAGTTGCTGTCCTCACACTCACAATGTTAATTTAAATTGATCGGATCCAACCCTAAAATGTCTGCCTACGAACCAAAATTCCTCTCTTTTTGCATTTTTTCTGATTTTGCATGGGGACAAGATGTTAAGGCTGGTACTGTTTCACATTGACACACTATATAAAATACAGTATTCGAAACTTGGCTCTTGGGATTCCTTAATCAAGCCTTTTTGGTTGTCTGGCCGTATAGTTAAACCCTTTCGAAATCAAGTTCTTTTGATGATCAGTAACGAGAGAGTCAGTATAAAAATTGATAGTTCACATAGACGATTTATATTTCGATACTTCCACTACCAGATCGGTATAATTTAAACACTGAATCTTCTTACATTCACCCACAAGATTAAATCTTCTTCAGATCTAATTTAAAGTTGACCCAATATGCAGTCACGACTTACCGGTTAGTGGATACCTTCTCCCTAGGTAGTATGACGTTCAAATTTCAATAGCAGGCGATAACGATGAATTTGAAATAGCAAAGATGCCGCAAATCTAATAGTTCTAACTGTTAATTTAATCAAGCGATTGTGGTCTGCGGAAGAATTGAAGAAGATATGATTCATTATGACGCATTCTTCCTGATGCAATGTTGATCAAGATACGTCGATTGGAACGACGGAGCACTTTTGGATCACGATTTATTAAACTTAAGAAACTTCTTGGGATATCATATCATAATAATCTGAAAGTTCGGGTGCTCACAATCTATGCTGAGTGTGTCATGAGTTCAAAACGTTCTAATTGCGCTGATGTTGAAAGGAACAGCGTGCTATCGTTTTGTCAAAATGTCTATGACTTTCTAATTAACATTTCCCGCAAATAGTCTCGATTGAATAGGTTGGACTCACTGATGAAGAATCCGGTGCTCACATCGATTCTGTCCAGAAATAATTTCGAATTAAGTTTTTTATAACTCAATTTTATTGACGAAGGAATTTAAGTATCGATTGAAGCTTATTTTGAGAGGATTTTGCATCGTTTTCAAGTTTTCGCTGAATTTTCAATCCCAATATCTAAAAACAGAACTATCAAATTTAGACACCATATGGACGCATTAATTTCCTTGAAGATTTTTCTGTTTTTTATGTTGATACGTAGGGGCGGAAACTTGAGGTAATCTCATTTTCTCGATTTTTCCTCGGAGGGAAATTCGTCTGCTTTAATGGAAGAAAAACGACTTTTCTCGATGAGAAAGTTTCCAAAAGTTGTGGTAACTATACAATATGTTACATGATTTTTCAACTTGAAAGTGTACGATGCGATGTAGTAGTTATTACATTTGGCGACGACCACAGGGAAAATATATAATAATAAATTTCTTTGATTTTTTTAGATTGCTTCTGGGTTTTCACTCCCAATATCTGAAACAGAACTATTAAAAACTAAATAGAAATTGTTTTTTCATAAAAAACGCCCTTGCGGACTGCAGGATAGAACCATTTGTCAAGGGCAGTTTCTTGGACGACAGATTTGTAATGAACAATACAGGAATAATACAAACGATAAACAAAGTGAACTGTGACGTTCAAAAGTACAAATCTGACTCTTTCATCCGTCAAACGAGAAAATTTTAAGAAATATTTTCTTTGAATTTTTCATTGGAGACTTTTGTCAAATTGACATCTTTATGAATTCACAGCAACACAGATTCACTTGGTTTGAAATTTTTTTAATTCTACCTCTTTTTTAGGTAAATTCAGCCAACTAGGGTCCATTTCTACAAACAATGAGCAAAATTGCTCTCTCCATTTAACAGAATGCAAGAGGACTCTTTAATTTTCATTTTCAAATTATCCGATTTTGACATCAGTATTTTTGTATTACTCCAATCTATTATGAAATACTCAATGGTCGAACATAACGATAATTTTTTTAAATGGAGAGTAATTTTGTTCATTGTTCTGTAGAAATGGAACCTTATTGGCCGAATTCACTTAAAAAGAAGTAGAATTAAAAACTTTCAAACCTAGCGAATCTCTGTTGCTGTGTTTCATAAAAATGTCAATTTGACAAAAGCCTCAATACGAAAAAATCCAAAGAAAATAATTCTGAAAATTTTCTCCTTTGTCTGATGAAAGAGTCAGATTTGTACTCTGAAACGTCACAGTTCTCTTTGTTTATCGTTTATATTATTCCTGTATTGTTCATTAGGCGATCTGTTTCCCAAGAAACTGCCCTTGACAAATGGTTCTATCCTGCAATCCGCAAGGGCATTTTTCATAAAAGAACAATTTCTATTTAGTTTTTAATAGTTCTGTTTCAGATATTGGGAGTGAACACCCAGAAGCAATCTTAAAAAATCAAAGAAATTTATTATTATATATTTTCCCTGTGGTTGTCGCCAAATGTAATAACTACTACATCGCATCGTACACTTTCAAGTTGAAAAATCATGTAACATATTGTATAGTTACCGCAACTTTTGGAAACTTTCTCATCGAGAAAAGTCGGTTTTCTTCCATGAAAGCAGACGAATTTTCCTCCGAGGAAAAATCGAGAAAATGGGATTACCTCAAGTTTCCGCCCCTACGTATCAACATAAGAAACAGAAAAATCTTCGAGGAAATTAATGCGTCCATATGGTGAATTTTCTGTCAAATAAATTTCCACATGCGAGAGGAGTTTTCCCGTCCCGAATCATAGATTTTCCTTCATGAAAATTCACCCCGAGTTTTCCCAACATCCGAAAATCCTTCTGGATATTTCACAAACCATTTAATTTATATACTCGGGAGTTCAGAACATCCAATTTCCACCAATGTAACGTGTGCGTGAAGAAAACCCCCCTTAGCAGGACTGGCAGACTGGTTTTCGCCTTATTTATGAACATTTTTCCGCAGACTTTTTACTCCCTCCTGAAAATCCACATTTTCATGTAAATTTCTACGCCGGGTAGTCTCCATGCACACGCAAAATATAAACTTAGGATTTATATATGATAAAAAATTCAGAAAGCCCAAATAAGCACACTTGAAATTTACAAGGGTCCCCATAAAAAGGGTTGGTCGAGTGGTTAAATGTTTTTTGGAATTATTGCACTCTGTTTACGGGGTGGCCCATTGAGAATTCGACTAGACGATTCCAGACATTTTAGGAAATGAAATTCCAGAAGAGCTCTGTCAAGTCAGTTGATATGAGTTGTAATATGGTGTAGTTTTATGGAAAATATCGAAAATTTATATGGACTATCTAAATGAAGTTCATTCGAAAAATATTTAATGAGGAAAATACAGGATGCTTTAATTTGGTTGAAAAATTCTGGAAAAGCACCAATATGAAGAGGCTTCAACTGGCTTGTTCGACTTCAATGAACAGATTTTCCAAACTATTCAATTGAAAAAGCTCATTCATGAATGTCATGAAACCAGAATGCTTCACTGAGGTATCGTAAACACAATAACTTCCAAAAAAAAAAATATTTAGAAACACTATATATGTAGAAAAGGTTTAGAACCTAATTGCGAAAACCGAATTCGTGAATTGGTAAATTCTACCCAATGATTCCGCAGATATACAAATACATTTTCCCAATAATTCCAAAAATACAGATCGGATCAAATTCAAATCCAGTATAAGATTGAATGACACGATCATCACGAAATTTTGTATGAAGTTGCGCATCAGCATTTTCCAACTGATGGCAACCAAAGTTTCAACATTTTTGGATTATTATTTTTTCAGTTATTCTTGGAAATAACAAAAAAAACGAAATTTGACATAATTTTTCCCAGTATCAACAAAACTTGAAAATAGATCAAACTAAATTTGGTACACCCTCACCCTGGTGACATTAAGGATTCAGAGTTCGTGCAGAATTCCTTGGAAAAATGATGAATTCTTTCCGAAAAGATCTTTCCGAAGAAAATAATGACTGAATCATCACGAATCTTGCACAATGTTAAGACAGCAGTTTTTAAATATCACCAAGTTTCATCAAGTTTGAGAAACTTAACTCAGATGCAAAAAAAAACAAAAAATTTAACATAGTAGTGGTACAGAAATTAAAATCAGATCAAACTGAAATTTGCCACAATATTGTGAAGTTTACGGTTGAAAGTCTGTGTAGTTCTGTGAAATATTCTGAAATTTTTTTTTTAATTATCTAACCAATCCAACCAAGTTGTTTCTGAGATATTTAGGAAATGAGTTCAAAAAACCATTTTTATGAAACCCTTCCGCCGATTTTGCTTTTTAACGAACTCAACCGTTTAATTTTGATGCTCGATCCACCTTGAATTCATCAAGATGCTAGCTTGTTCCTTTGGACAGTTATCGTGTCCTCGGTCGACGAACAGTATCGATTCTGCCATCGGATTCATCATCAGTAAGTCCATTCTAGACTTTTGCTGAAATTTTTGGAAAAAATTCAGACATTTAGACGGTAGCACGCTGTTCCTCAGAATATGCGCACAAAAAAATCGATAAGATTTCCCTGATCCTACAAATCCGTTCGTGTATTAATCCTTCAAACAACAAATTCCTCGATTGAACGGAACTTTTACTGGCAGTTTTAATTAAGCTCAATGCCTATTTTGTCCGTTTAAACACATGGAGTCCATTTGGCTATCCCAGACGATCTAAAGATGATTTAATGGCATATGTGGGATTGTTGAGCAAATATTAAAACGCCGGCGCTTTATATAAATTCTAACCACAAAGGATAGATAGTTATATTTCTATTTTCCGTGATTCTAACTTGCTGCTAAGCACGAGGAGTGTTATAATTGATTTATTTGTGTTATTTGCGAGATAAAACCAGACAATATATATTTCTCCGTATGTCTACATATTTTTGAGTTTTGAGCCCATGAAGAGCTGGATATCAATTCAATTCAATCTGTATTCTTGGAAATTTTGGGAAAATAGTATACTATGGAATAATTGGGCCGATTTTACCTATTCACGGATTCGACCTTCGTAATCGATCCCCAAGCCTGCTCTTCAAATATCGAGTTCCTGAGTCGTTTCTTCTGGAAGTAATTGTGTTTACGGCCAGCCTAACGGCCGTTCGTAAAAACAATAACTTTCAAAAGAAACCACTTAGAAACTTGATATTTGTAAACCTCGTTCATACCACAATTACCAAAGCCGAGTAATGGGTAAAATACCCCCAAAGATTCCGCAGATATAAATATTCAAAATTATTAAGACGGTCAAACAGAAATTAATTCAAGAACGATAAACATAGCGAGCTGTGATGTTTCAGATTACAAATCTGACTCTTTCATCCGACAAACGAGAACATTTTAGGATTATTTTCTTTCGATGTTTCGTCTAGTGCGACTTGTCAAATTGACACTTTTGACTATTTTTCAAATTATCTGGTTCCAATATGAGTATTTTTGTATTGTCCCAATCTACCATGTGATTCCCAATGGTTGAAGAGTCTGAGATATTCGGAGTGTAAACCGAGAAAAAAACTGAAAAAATGATGCAAACATCCTCCCAAATTAAGCTTAAATAGATACTTAGAATTAAACTCTGTCAAATACTCCATCAGTAGGTCCACTATAATAATTTGAGACCATATTCGGTGAAAGTCGAAGACTCCAAACACTTCCGCAAAACGGCAATATTTTAGCATTTCATTCAATATCATATTTCGGACGATTCATGATCAATAAATTCTTGGAATATATGGAACACAGTTCGAAGAAAACCAATCAAATATATTTTCTTCGATTACTTCATTGAAAGGGCCCTGAACTTCAAACGCTTCTCTTAATTGGTAATTATGGGAGTTAAGCTTCCGAACCATTTTCAAATACTTCCACGAAAGAGAAAGGAATAACGTTGTTCTGATTTATTATAGCAAGAATTTGGTAGAAAAGTGGAATCTGAATATTTCTATTCGTATTCATTTGCCCCGATATTTTTCCTCACAACTAAACAAACGATTTGAAAAATTTGTGAATCCTTACAATTCGAAAAGTTTTTGCATGAAAGAAAAAATAATATCTCAATATAAGTTAGTTTTCATGAGTACAAAAAAAAATAGAATTCTCACTTCAATACGTTCCAGTTAAATGAATTATTTTTTTATTAATAATGAACCATATTCAATTCAGCAGGTTATTCATTTTTGGAAAATATCATACTGCGAGCTTTCAAAATCGAAAGCATTTAGTTGATATCAGTATATCGAAAAAATAATAAATATATATTCTTTTTATAATTTTTGCAAACAATAGCTTCTATTATCATGCGAAGAATTTGTAACCAATTTTATTACCATCGATCGAATTGAAAAAAAATTTACGTCCACAGTATAGCATCCTAAATTTCATCACTTAACTTCGAACGAAGCGTTGAAAATATTTATTCGGCGTAAAAAATGGCTAGATGTCCAGCGTTTGATTATTTATTTATTTCACATCTTTCGAAACCTAAGCTGACAAAATACCGTTTGGATTTTTTGCACCACTTCAACGATTTATAATTTCATTCATGAACTGAAATGCATAAGTACCTAATTAAAATAATAACTTATTCTGCAGGAAATGGGCTTCATCATCCCTATCCGACAATGCAAGAACACCTCGATGAACTCAAACTAATAAAATTATAAATGAACAACACTCGGTTTCTCCTAATAACAATACTCTCTTGTACCAAAACTCCCAGGTAGATATAAATTCCTACCTGTCTTCAACCCTTATACAACCACCGACAAGTGCCAAATACAAAATTGTATTGTTAACACTCGAAGTCAGATGGATAACAAATAAAAGAAATTCGTCAAGTCCTCCCTCTCAACCATCTTTCAGTCGAGTTATAAAGCCAAGATATTCAATTTCAAAACCACGATATCTGATTTTAAAACGTCCTCTAAGCGTTTGCCAGATGTCAGAACATCTGCCTTTTAAATCTGACCATGTATGACCCCCCTTATGTAATGCTACAAACGTACCATCAGATGTGATCCGAATTGCTTCCATTTCAATTCCAAAACACAAACAAATACCTCTTTGTTTCAGCACCAGTGTTTGAGCTATTAAAGCTGTAAATGCGCTTTTTATAGCATCGTCTTGCGCTATTAGATTTGGGAGGAAATAGAGATTGACAAATCAGGTTATAAAGTTTCAGAATCGTCGTTATCCTCGTTATAATGAAGGAAACGCTCAACGGACTAATTAGAAACGGTTTTATCTTTGTAGTAAACATAACGGATTGTTTCGAATTTGTACGTTTCGTTCTGTTGAAGATGAAGTGAAATAAATTCACAAATTCAAAAATGATGTTAATTCTCGGTGAATTGAAATTCGCCAAAAATTGTCAATATCATTATTCACAATGTTCATTGATATTCTATGATTCATTCAAAAAATACAAAAGAGTCTCGTTCATGCTTTCAGATTGAATAATTCGCAGAAAATTGACCGTTGAACGTTTATGTCAATACCAAGATTCATTTGTTGTTTCGGAATTACTGGAAAATAAAATTTTTTAATGCGTATATCTGCAGGGGGTAGGTTACATAATTCCTTTAAGTTTTAGGTTTTGTCTCCCAATATCTAGAACAGAACTATTTAAAATGAAGTAATCATTATTATTTTCCATATATAGTAATTTTTATGTTGATATTGATATTTTTAAAAAATATCAAAATAAAATAACTATTTTATCCATTCCATAAATTATAATTTTTGCCACATTTCTAACAATTTTGTTTCAAATAGTGGCAGATAAAAACCAAAAAACTCTGGAATATAATTATGGCATAACATTTCAATTCGAATTTGATGAATACCTCGTGATGAAACAAAATAACTTTATCCTAATCCAACGTCTAAGTCCGGCTTAACACTTTCACGAAAATATAATAATAAATCGTAAAAAGAGAAAATCAAAGTAGAACAATAAAGAAATAAATTTCCTTGGTCACACAGCGGAGTAAAATACGTCTGATGGCTACATAAAAAGTATTTTTTCAATTGTGCTGGTGAAATATTAATATCTAGGCGATGAGAATCGATTGTCGTGCACAATGATTGTGAGAAATTGTTATTGCGGTTTCACTGCACGGCAGAGAGTTAGATACAAGGTGAGTTCAGGAAATATTAGTTTCACTGTCTCCGACCAATTCGAAAGTTAATCTCTTGTTTCAATTCATTCAAGACTTAAGCGTATGTTTCCGAAGAAACTGGGATACAGAATGATCAGAATTCCTCTATTTGAATGATTTTTAGAATTTTTTCGTTTTGATCGTATTTTTTGATTTATGAAACGGAACGAAAAACGTGATTCATTGCTTTCATTGAGCACAGTAGCAACAAGTTGCATTCCAACTTCCATGTTGGACTGACCATAGAATTTTGGAAATCCTTTTCAATACCTTTCTTGAGAGATTAGGAACGCATCTTCACAATAATTAATATTGATCAGTAATTCGGAAACACAAAACAGGAATATACAGACGTAATACCTATACTCTATGCTATAATTGAGACTTTAAATTTGTTATTTCATTTGTTTGTGACGATTTATTTCGGAAACTACTGGACCGATTCACGAATATTTCTCATTATATTTCATAAATACATTTCATTTAGTTCCCTCTGTTCAAATTTGAAATTTCTCACTATAAACAACTGTACTAACATATTGTCAATCAATAAGATGGATCCAGCAAAGGTACACTTGCGAAATAAATAAATGAAATACTTGCCCAACAACTTACAAATTCAGGGATAGAAATATTTTTTGTCGTTGGAGTACCTGCTATTCTCTATTATTTAAGGCTTCTATCAGCATGTGTTCATGTAATGAAGCCCTGAATAAGTATGTATTAAATTTCATATCCATATGTCGTCTACTGAGCAATGCAAATAAAAATAAAAAAGATTGCGTCCTGAATCCAACATTCTTGAAATATATATGAATGTTCGATTCTCGTGCAAACTACAAAAATTCAAAATACCACCTGTATCGTTGAATCATGTAGCACCTTTTAGCCTAGATGATTGAAATTCTTGCAGATGACTCACCTGAAACAGAAAGAGATTCGCAATTAGTAACTGAACATAACATCATATAAATGAAAGATACAACAACAAATTCCTCTTATGGTCGATTGAACATTCGAAGGCAATTAGAGGGCAACAAGCCTGATAGGAAATATCAGTTAGGGGGCTAATTAGAGAACCATTATCAATTTTAATGACGCTTAGGTCAGTATTTCCTCTGTTTCAATAGCGGTGTTCATTGTTGATTTCATTGGAAAAGTTGATATTAATTGGCCTAAAATTATCTTTTCGGATCTTTCACCGAAGGTGATTATCCCTTCTGACCAGTTATTGTCCATTTTCTGTTTGAACTTATTTTTGTGTGCATGTTCTGGGAAAAAGCGTACTATCCTTTTGTCCAAACATCTGTAATTTTTTAATTTTTTCCAGAAAATGGTCTCAAACGACTAGGTTGGACTAATTGATGACGAATCCATTGTCAAAACTTATTCTGTCATGCCGGCCGTCAGTAGGCACGATTATGGGCGATTGTGAGTTCGTTAATAAGAAAAATTGTCCGATCGATTTTGAAGATATAGTCGTTGGAAATTTTGAGAATATTTCTCTAATATTTCAGGAACTACTCTATCGATTGGATTGTACTTGGCGAATAGTTGAAGCATGCCAACGTGTAACTTTTTGCGAAATTTCGTTCGAATCGAATCAAAGAAAAATTCTAAAATTTGATTGGAAAAACCTTTTTTCCGGAAACTGTTTGCCATATTCGAACAGAATTTCGCTAGAACCCTGAGTTACATATTTAACAGCAGCGTACCGAATCTCAGTGAAATTTCGTGGTTTTTTCCACGGTATCGTTGTTCTCTCCGGAATAACTTGGTGACTAGTTTGAAAATACTGATGAACAACTTTGTCATAATAAAATTTAAAAAAAAAAGGATGTCAATTTTTTTTCATACATTCAATATTCTGCGATCTTCTGCTCATTTTGCAATCAAGCAATGTATATCAATTCAGTCTTATCTATATTTTTGGGAATATTGTGAAAATAAAATTTGGAATGGGTACCTATATCTGCGGAATCATTGGGTGGTTTTTACACATTCACGAATTCGGCCTCGGTAATCAAGGCCCAAACCTACTCTACAAATATCCAGTTTCCTAGTTGTTTCTTTCGAAAGTTATTGTGGTTACTATCGGCCGCAAGGGCGACCAGAAACACAATAACTCTCAAAAGAAACGACTTAGAAACTCAAAATTAGTAGAGTTGGTTTGGGGCTCAATTACGAAGGCGCAGTAGTTGAAATTCGGTCAATGATTCCATAGATATATCCACTCTTAATTTTATTTTACGAATATTCTCAATAATAAAGATCAGTTCGAATGACAGTTTGGAGGTTTATGTGGATTCGCAAGGATTATATGATTAGGAGGTGACAAAACGAATTAACAGTGCTGCTTCAGGTGGGTAAATCTCTATATTGTTTTGGCGTTATCAGGAACTTCTCGAATAGAGAGGGAACAAGAATATTTTGATGAGGTTATAAAGATCCTGAATGAGGACAGGATCACTTCTACGGTAATAATTGGGGTTTTTCCTGAATTTGGGTTATTTCTGCAAATGCAAATTTGAACATAATTATTATGGGTTTGATTCATCATTTTCCCAAATTACCTTCAGAAAGTATTCAAAATCAGATTTCAAAATTGTGGTCTGGGATTTGCCAGGCACGCACGAAGTGACAACGGTGTTACGTAGAATAGCTTTTCTGCTATAGAATAATGAAATATTTATTCCTATTCTGTGGTACACAGGTGTTCTTCGTCAATATAACCAAACAATTTCCGTTTGCGATTTGTCAGTAATATGACAGTCTGTGCTCTTCTTTTTCTATTCCTTGGTCGTTGTCTTCTACTCTAACCAGATCGAAGTATAGCTATCTCTGTTTTCCTAAGCAAAGTAACACATTTGACGTCCTTTTCTTCCCGAGAAAGCTGAATTCGACGTTGCCATATTGTGCACTCAAGACAAATCCCTTCAACTGCAAATCCTCATTTTTATTTTTCAGTTTTATGTGATCAAACATTTTTTTAAAAATATAATATTGAAATTATATGTTTGAAATGTGATGTTCTAAGGGTTTTTCATGAAAACTACTGCATTTTCGTTTGAAGGAAAAACCCCCATTCCAGTGGTACCATCAATATTGTCTACCAATTTAACAATTTCTTCAAGCATACTAACGCTTGATGCATCTTACATAATACAAACCAACATGCGAATACTCATTTAGCAATAACCTTTATAAAGCGATTGTGAAAGTGAATTCCTCCTTTAATTAGTATCTTTTTCTGCATAAACTGTATAAATTTAACGCATGGTACGCCTGGTCTTACGTAAATCTCAGAATCTCCAACCATGTCTCGAATAATTCTTCGAACTGTTATTAGGTTCAGTTAGCTACTTTGATGAAATCGAAGATATGTTAATCTAGAGTCTTTTTCCTGGGTTATCCTACACTATTTTAAAATTAAGGCTGACACTGCGAAAGTGTACTCATTATGTTAATTCGAATTCTGCATTACCATTTGACTGAGTAGGAAGTCGACCAAATCTTGAAGTTTCAACCGGATGTTTTGACTTTCAAACGGGAGATTCTACCGCTTTTGATTCCGAAATATGCAAAGATCCCAGGAAGTATTGTAACGGTTGGAAATTGTTGGTGGTTACATATGTTCAATGTCATTCATATGTCATTGTTGTTTGAGTTGTCATGTAGTGTTCTCCATATAGAGCTGACAGCTGACAGCTCCTTTCGTTAACTCTTGTAAACGACGCTAATTTAGTTTTGAGGACATAAGATAAGCTATTTATATCGCTTGTTTTCTGTCATACAGACCTATCTGACAACAAAAAATAGGATTGAAAAAGTTCTAAAAAAAATTTTTTGAAAATATATCAATGACACTGAGGAAATTGTAACAATACTGAGGATATTACAACGGAATAAGACATATTATTGTCCTAATATTTCTGGAAATAATTATGGAATCGAGCAGAAATTTGATACACTATAGTCGAATATTGTCAACAACGGCTTTTTTGAAAAACAATTGAAAATACTTTTTTTAGTTAGATTCTAACGAAATTTCGCACGATGTTGAATATCGATATCATACAACGAATCATACATGCAGCAATTGATTTTTGTTCATTTAGATAAACGAATTGGTCTGTCGGAGTTTCGTGAAAACCACCATCTATTCTCTTTCGAATATTCTTGATATTCGGTATATTATCAAATTGAGATGAATGATAATAATGATTAAAGCGAGAGTTATACCTGTTGTGTCTTGTCAGTGATTCTCTTGAATGTTTTATTTTTCATATCATAAAAATCATATCTTGCAGGCTGTTCCAACAACTGTATTTTTTGAGATGAGAATGGGGGCTATTTTGAATGTTTTTGGTGCTGTGGATCTGAAATGAATGTCATAACTGTGAAGTTGCCGTTTAAATGAAACGCAGCAATATATTTAATATTTTATATAGGAGACCCTGTATATTTCCGAATATTTCGTGTTGCTTTTGCTTCCTTAGTGGTTTCTTAATATACTTTCCTACATATCAGAAGCGGATTTCGTGAAATTCGGTGATTTCGATATTTCCTATGTGCGTAACATAGCTCAACTAAATGTTTAATTTTGTGGTATATAAAATTTTAAAGAAAATTAAATTTTGGGTGTAACTCAATCACCAATTTTCTGAGTGGAAGTTAAGTGAAAGCGAATTAATTATCGGTTAAAACATGCTCACAATTTATGGTTTTATCTATGGATATAAAAAGTAATTTCAGAAACAAAAGTAGGTTTTAAATTGAATTAAAACTAGTCTACTTGATGAAGGTCGTAAAAATAATCATAAAATAATTCAGAAAGGACAATTATGAAACATTCTGTCTATGATTATTCTTGTAGTATATTTAATGTGAGGTAGGTACCTTTTTCCCAAGTTTTTGATTTTAATCATAAGGTATATGCCATTTGATGTATTTTGTCATTCAAGACGTAGTAAATTCGAGGATAATCAAGTATTCCGTGAGCTATCAATATCAAAAATTAATATGTTAAGGTGATTCAGAAAAATCTGTATTTTTCAATGATTTTATTGATAACCTTTATCGAAATGGTTCGTTTAAATTCATTGTTGGAAATAAAACGAACGTTTCACAGACTCATTAACTGTCTATAAATCCTTAATTTTTTGCTGCCTCTCATTCATAAACGGAAGGAAACGTTGTGGAACTAATGACAATATTGTTCTATGCACAAGCACTCGAAGACCTTGCCGGTATTTCTATGTCGATTTCGTTCGTCAAACCAAGTGTTGCTGAAAGCACGTACAAGATTGCGACATGTAATATGAAATAGATGCTATTGATAATTTCAAATCGATAGATGAAAGATGAAACACTGTGATATATTTTAATAAAATTTTTGTGTTACCTTTTTAAGTGTTTTAATTCCTTTTTTAATTTCTAGTTGATTTAATTTTTATTTTGTTATTTAAGACAGTACAGTAGAGGACAATAAATTTCATCTCAAGATATCGATATCAAATAAATTCTATGAAGATATTCACAGAAAAATCATCGATTTCGAAGAATCCTTATAAAATAAATGTTTTCTCATCTGTGAACATTGTATATGTAAATTCAAGAAAACACAAATTTATTAGCATCCATCCGATATCAAACCGGCAAACCGAATTCTCAATGCCACACCTATCGAATCTAATCTAATCACATGCTAATCAAATAAATAACGATGCACACCGTAAACGGACAACAATGGAAAGATAAAATTCGAAACATCTAGTAGATGGTGTGTGGTAGAACCTATTCTTTTCCGGTTTCTCTGTATAAAGAATGCCTTTCCTTTTCGAACCTTGGCATTAATGATATGGGGGAGTCAACGCACTTTGTTTTGTTCCAGACTCCAACAGTTGTACCTGTACCTGACCAGTTCTTTGAATGGTCAGGTGACTTAGGTAGGACAAGAAGATATATATCATTTGGGCTCTTGATTTCTACCGAAGGCATAAGTGGTAACTTGTTTTTGGTTGGTCACAGAATACAGACAATGTATGAAGATTGAGGAGAGCAATGATGACAAGGAGAAGCTTTTGCTCTTTAAAGGCTTCATTTAAGAAAAATTGTGTTTTAATTGTATATATCATTTGGGCTCTTGTTTTCTACCGTAGAGCATTAGTGGTAACAAGTTTTTGGTTGGTCACAGAATGTAGACAATGTATGAAGTTTGAGGGGAGCAATGAAGTCAAGGGGAAGCTCTTGCACTTAACACAAAATTTAATTCTTACAATAAATATTGCAGAACGAAGAAAAATCATAGTATTCATCTAAAATACCACAGATCACACAACACAATAATTTCAAAAGCTCAAAATCGATACACCAATAAAAGCAGTACTTTACATGATAAAAATCACCGGCATCTATGTCCATGGCAAGATAATCCTCGAGTGCATAAAATGAATGATCTAGTAGAAACCTCTTCACCAATTTACAGAAAGATCCCCCCAGCAGCGCCTTCATACAACTTGGTAGTTTATTGTAGAGTCGTGATCCCCAAACATCAAACGTACAGGGTGGGCAAAATTCGTTGTCTACTGAAGGGATCTCGAGAACTATAGCAGCTAGAAGAAAACTGATAACACATTCTCGAGCTCTTTTTTCCTGACTAATCCGAATCTGAAAACAGATCCAGCTTATAGTTCATTGAACTTTAGTTATGAGCGAAAATTGAGAAAATGTCATTTTCAATAATGCTGAATAAATCGCTTGTTTGAACTCTTATTCGAAATCTATTGATACATTCTACAGGCACTTTTTTGGGAGTAATTCAAATATAATATGACTGAATTATTTAATCCAGCCATTCACGAGAAATGAGAAGGATTTTGGATTTTTCAAATGTAAAGTATAGTCGAAAGTTCTATTTTCTTGCTTCAAAATTTTTGCTGATTTCAAAAATGTATCAAATCTATTCACATGAATATAACATGAGAAAGACTTCAAATACTTTTTCCGCTTTTCTATTCACTGTTGAATTATTATAAGTAGGCTGGCGTTACCATAGCGACCATTGAATATGCATTATATATATATTATTATATATGTCGTTCTGGATATTTCTCGAAATAGACTTCCCTTGTAACTCGGTTATTTCCATTCGCTTGAATATAGCATACCAACATATCGAATTTTTCGTAATTTGGAATATTTCGGGCCATTACGGATAATAAACAGATTTGCTAATCTTAAGAACTATGACAAATTACCCATAGAAATATTTATTCAGTAATCGCTGATTCCAATCATAGAGGCGCAAGTTCACACAAAGATAATGCATATTCAATCGTCGCTATGGTAACGTCAGCCTGCTCATGATTCAACAGGGAATAGAAAAGCAAGAAAAAAGTATTGAATTTTTTCTCATGTATTATTCATGTAAATAGCGACATATGACACATATGACATATGCAGGGGTAGCAGTGACGGTAAAGATAAAGATTCGGAGAAGGTGAGGGTAAGGGTAAGCGTTGGGTCATAGAGGAGATCAAAGGTAATGCTAAATGTAAGAAAAAGGCTAAGGATAAGCATAAGGATGAGGGTAACTCTCAGGGAAAGCTCACAATGGTTAGAGAGGCCTAATCAGTCGAACAGAAAAGATGTGATGTATAGAGCTAGTGATAAGATAGATTCAAAGAGACAACTGAACATGATCTAATTAAATATTGATAACTAACAAAAAAAAAAGAGTAAACAATACCGATGTTAGATAACTCGACAAATTCAATTCCACGAACTTGAAATACCCAGAATTTTAATGACCTCGAAGTACCTAGAGGCACTTTTCATTCCGTAATCATATCACACCAGAAGCCAATAAATCTCAGTAGTGCTGGCATCACCACTGGCCCAGATCGCCGTCGCCTGCCTTCCCCTCATTATGAAACCCAGTCCTTGCGTGGGTTTTTAATCGCCCGCCTAGAAGAAGACCAAAAGGGATCCTTCGAGGAACCTGAACTGGTAGATGTATGACAAGGAAATAATGGTCGCGGCTGAAGTGATTTAAATCGCTACAGGTCTCTTCTAACCACCACTAGACGCGGTCGACCAACATAGTTCTCTGATTGAATAACCCTTTCGAGTGGCCCATCTAACCTCGAAGAGATTTATTCTGGTTTGAGAAAGGGTTGTTTTGAATAATCCGGATAGAATCACACGCGTTCTGAATTCCGGTATCTTGAATAAGATGTGGTTCATTATTTTTATTGGTGGCCGTTCTATGAGCGTTATGATCTAGCCCAAGTGATTGTGAATTTCGAATTCTAAAATTTTAGTTCAGACACAAACTATTTCATTCATACATCAACCATAAAACGTCTCAGTCCCATATACCCAAACTGTTTTTTTTCTCTCGAGTATCTATGAGTAGGACAATTGAATATTTATTTTCGATAAATATCACGAAATGTAATAATGATTTCCAAAAAACTCATTAGGTAATTTTTGTGATTCTCGAATGATAATGAAGAATGGTATATATTTTTGCGCGCATGTTCTGGGAAACAGCATGCTATCGTTTTGTCCAATTGTCTGTAATTTTCGAATTTTACCCGAAAATGTCCGGCCGGCTGACGACACGATAACTGTCGAACGAAGCGAGCTAGCGACCTGAAATTTTCAGATAAGGTCGCGCATTAGAATGCGGCAGTAAAGTTTGTTAATGGGACAAATCGGTAGAATGATTTCGGAGTTATAATCTTTTGAAATTTTGAGTTAAATTCCCTGATATTTCAGGAACTACTCAAGCGATTCAATTTAAGCTTGACCATAAGTTGGAGCATAACAACGCACAACTTTCACGCAATTTCGTTGAGATAAAACTGTCAGTAAATTTTGAAAAAAAAAATGTTTCGAAATTTTTGTCCAAAAAAAATTTTTTTTTCCGAAAATCTCCGTTAAATCCGAGAAAAAATTCCTCTTGTACCTTGAACATTATATTTCACAGCAGTGTACTAAATTTCATTTCGACACAACTACAATTTCTGGAGATATTGGAAAAAAATATGTAAAATTTGGAGGTTTTTTTTTTCGATATCGTTGTTTTTTCCGGAATAACTCAAAAAATACTGATTCAATCATAATGAAACTTAATGGCTTGTTGGACAATGCTGATGGGCAACTTTGTACAGAATTCCGTGATGACCGTGTCATAAGAACAATTTTTAAAAAATATCAAATTATTTTTTGCAAATTTACAATATTCTATGATCTCACGATCATATTATCCTCATGAAATTCTGTATGAACCTTCGAATTGTCATTTTTCGGAAAACTACTGGATTTAAATTCGATCTAATCCGTATTTTTGGAAATATTGGAAAAATAAAATTTTGAATGGGTATATCTACGGAATCATTAACCATTCAAGAACTTAGAAAATCAATTATTCTGAGGTAGGTTTGGAGCTTAATTACGAAGGTCGAATTCGTTAATGGGTGAAATCCGCCTGATGATTCCGTAGATATACCCATTCAGAGATCCATTCAAAACTTCATTTTTTCAATATTTCCAAGAATACAGAATACAGCAGTTTATCAAAGAAAAACTAGAGAAGCACTGACGTAAAGTCAGCAGTATTTGCGGGCATGTTCAAAGTATATCACCAAAAGGGAACCTGCACGCAAAAGCTGACACTTCACGTCAGTGCTTTTCCAAGTTTTTTCTGTTTTATAATGGATATCTGAATGATGATTTATAGAATTGGATTCTGCTAATACTATCATTATTGATATTGAACAATTTTATATAGTAATCATTGAATTAATTCCAAATTTTCGATTATCCTCCTATGGAAGCTCTTTAACAGTTTCCGGTTGGATTAACATAACAACAATTTTTCCAGGAAATAAATTGAATATTTCAAACAACATAGTCTCAATGCAGCAGTATTCTACCACAATCAATTCACAAATAAAACACTTTTATCTAGAGCTATAAAATTTAATGCTATAAGGTAGTCATAAATTGTAGAAGTAACTAACTGGAGAATATACCGAATTTGGAATACTTTCCTTTATTTTCTTATACGACGGCAAGCTGTGTCATTTTAAATGAGAGAAAGTGACCACAGAGTTGACCTTCTTCAAGATAATTCAAGAATTCTTCAATAAGAGAAACCGATTATTTCATTGAAGAAAATTCCCGGTGAGAATTTGCACGAAGTTGTTCATCAGCATTTTCAAACTAGTTGGCATGTTATTATCAGTATTTTTTGAGATATTCTGGAAAAAACAAAGACCAAAAAATTTCAAAAAGCACTGCCGTGAAGGTTTCCGAAAGAAACAACTTAGGAACTCGATATTTGTAGAGAAGGTTTGGACCTAAATTACGAAGGCCGAATTCGTGAATGGGTAAAATCCACCCAATGATTCCGTAGATATACCCAATCAAAATTTTATTTTTTCAATATTCCCAAAAATACTGATCAGATCGAATTGAAATCCAGTACTTCATCGAAAAATAACAGTTCGAAGTTTCATACAGAATTTGATGAGGATGATATGATAAGAAAAATCATAGAAATTTTTTTTTTCAAATTGTTCTGATGACACGATTATCACGAAATTTCGCATGAAGTTGTCTTTCAGCATCTCAAAACTAGCTGTGAAATTTCATCAGGACTGAATCAGTATTTCCCGAGTTATACCGAAAAAATAAACGATATAGAGAAGAAAACCCCGAAATTTGACACATTTTTTCCGGATATCTCCGAAACTTATGATCGTATCGAACTGAAATTTGGTACACTGCTGTGAAATATGAAGTTCAAAGAGTGAGTGGACTTTTTTTTCGAATATGATGAATGGTTTCCGAAAAAAATTTTTTAAAATTCACTGAAAATCTGATCCTGACGAAGTTTGGCTCAAAGTTGCGCGTCGTTTTACTCCACTCAACTGCCAAGTTTGAATCTAATCTCCCAAGTAGTTTCTGAAATAAAAAATAAATAACTTCAAAACTTCAACTGCCTATAACTCCGAAACTATTCGACCGATTTGGCCCATTAACGAACTTAACCGCGGCATTCTGATGCGCAACCTATCCTGAAAGTTTCAAGATGCTAGCTTGCTCCTGTCGACAGTTAGCGTGTCTACGGCCGGCCGGCCGGACAGAATCGATTTTGACACCGGATTCGTCATCAGTGAGTCCAACCTAGTCGATTGAGACCATTTTCGGCTCAATCATCCAAAATTACAGACATTTGGACAAAACGATAGCACGCTGTTCCCCTAGAACATGCGCGCAAAAATTTGACTCACTTTTTTTTCACGATATCTCCGAAAATTAAAACCATATCGAACTGAATTTTGATAAACTGCTGTGAAATATGAAGCTCAAGAAATGAGCAAAATATTTTTCGAATATGATGAATAGTTTCCCAAAAACAAATCGACTGATCAATTTCGACACCGGATTCGTCATCAGTGGGTCCAACCTAGTCGTTTGAGATAACGGATAAAATAACGAATGTAAAGTGAATAAATATTTATAGACATTTTCGTTCCAATCGATTCTAAATTATTCCAATATGATAATACTCAAGTCGGTTATTTTCACATTATATTAAGTTCATAAACTGGAAAAATTCATAATTTGAGATCGCTGGAGCCAAACGATACCCCCTCCCTGCAGTCCCTGTCACAGCAATTTTCTTCGACGAGAATCCCCTCTTCAGTGATTCCTCGGGAATATCGGAGCCATTTGCATATTTCTTTCGGATGATGGAGGCTAAACCTATTTATTTCAAGATTGCATGCATAATCCGGTCTAAAAATAATGTAACCCAATTTGGAAAATGGGAAAACTGCTGTCACCAAGCTGTTGGTTTACGCTTCGCCTATATTGGACAGATTTCCAGAAGATTGGGAAATATGGCAGAAGGAGAGCGCCATAGAAATAATTCACAGGTGATTTTCTAATCGATGTAAGACGGTGTTCGAAGGTAGGGCCGTGTTTTAAAAGGCTAATGACATATTGAAATTCACTGTGCGTTCTATGGATCATTAGGACGAAGAAAATGTTTTTATAATGGACTCTTTCTGAACATTTAATCACTAATGGAATGGCTTTTTCAGGGATGGTATTTCACATTTATTTCGACGGTTCTCTAGGACTATGGACGTCATGACACAGAGATGTATTAATCCAGAGAAACGGACTAGAAATTATATCAAATTCACCGTTGAAATATTGATTTTGCATATTTTGTTTTTCGGAAAATCAGTGAAATTAAAAACTGAATGATATTAAAAACGCTATGCAGGGGTTAAAACGTATGATACAAAGCCAAGGCTGCACCAAAATACACAGTATTGAAAGTTCTTTATGAAAAAAATTTGGTTAAAATACAGAGGATATATATTCAGGTCGATTCTGTTTGCGTATTGCTATGAACCTTGCTATTCTAGTCATATTGCTATCTTTCTAATTTATAGCAATATGGCCATGATGTTACGTATTCTGTTTCGAGTGTTATAGCAATGTTTGTTATGAATTTTGTCATAACAATATTGCTATCATAGACTTCCATAATTGGTGATTTTAGAGCTGACAACACTGTATTTTGAGACTTTAGAACTACAAGGAAGAAGAAAATAACCCTAATTCGTGGGTTTTATTTATGGTTACGCATACATAACCTCTATCTACGGCTTTCTTTATTCATGTAAACATCGACATAAAAAATGTTAGGAAACGAAACGAGTCAAATTGACCAGCAATTTTATTCAGGCGTTAATAATTCAAAATTTGATAAACTTTTTCGTTGGCACTTCAAAGGGATTGCTGTTGTTGAGATGATTAGAATAATCATCTCAGCTGTTGCCTATGCCTGTATCTTAGTCTAAGAATTTTCCTTGGAATTAAATAATATTCTAGAGAACCTTGAACACATTTCCATTAGCATATACTTTTTTAATTCATGTAAACATCGTATTATTCGAAAATGTTATGAAACAGAAAAACCATTTAAAGTCAAATTGACCCATTTCCTGGATACCGATAGAATTTTGGTTTCCAGAAATCAAATGCAGCAATTTTATGGAGGCGATAATAATTCGAAATCCGATGAACTTTTCTGTTGGGAATTCAAAGGGATGGCTGTTGTTGAGATCATTAGAATAATCAGGTCAGCTGTTGCTTACTATGCCGGTGTTTTAGTCTAAGAATCCAAAATTAAATATTCTAGAGAACCTTGAACACATTTCTATTAGTACATTCTTCCCTGTCTTCAATATTTTCGAATTCTTGGAAGAAATAATACTGAAACAAATGGATCTCTGAGAGATTCCTTTTCTAAACTTTCTTGTTATGAAGCATAGCAAGTACTATTTTGAGGTTGCTAAGATAGCAATGTTGATAGCAAGATTCTTGTTAAAGTGACAGACCATATTGCTCAAAATGGTTGATCAGAATACCAATAATTCCAATCTTGTTATGATAGCAATATCTTTTTCCTAGCAATATTGCTATTTGCAAACAGAATCAACCTGATTATAAACTGAAAGTATAACAAGAAACCACTGAGTATCAGCCCAAAATCAAATTGAAATGAAAACTGAACAAATCCTTGATGTTTCAATTTAATTTTTCATTCATACATTCAAAACTTACCTAGGTACGAAAAGTGAAAGTTTAAAATTAATAATTTCACTGTTTTTGTTCTTTGAAAACTGTTCGAGGTATTAAGTGTAAATTGTGCAAAGTTCTTTACGGTTGAATAGGAACGCATAAACACATTACTCGCCCAAGTCGAAGTCGATAGAATACAGTCTATTTCAATGTCCAAAATTTGAAACCTATATCTTCGGAAAATCCAGATTTATTCAGGGTGTAACTTGATTCATGTAACGCCCGGTAGAAAATATCTGCCTTGATGAGAAAACGTGGGAAAATATTGTCAGGTCTAAAAACAGACAGATCGCCCCAGGACTTCACGAAAACCACTTACATAAGAACATAATACGGACATAAACAATATTGACTTCAATGACAAAGTACTTTAATATTGTTTTTCTCGACAAATCCCACATCATGCGAAGTTTTAATTTTTCCCGCGAGTCAAACCTAACCTTAGTCACACTCTGAATCACAGTTTTCAATACAATTTCGACCGACTCTCGGATTGTTACACACTCATATGTAATTTACAAATAGCAATACACATTATGTGAGTCATAATACGAATATTAATGGTTGAAAAACACGCCAACAAAGGTTATATGGGATAAGTTTCAAAACATCGAGAACAGAATGAAATATTGGAGATATTCCGATAGTCCATTGTTGTGGGTTTCGAACGCGATTGTATTGGATGAAATTGACTTGCATAAAGAAATTGAGATTTAGGTTCCACATGAAAATAACGTTGAATTTTCGATAAGATTGGATTGTAACGGATAATGACGTTTCACGAATGACAGTTGGGATTTCCCAAATTGAAATGGAGTTAACCGTTATCTTGGTAGAAACATGAGTATTTCTTTCATTCAAGCTGAATTGATACATTCAGGTCGATTCTGTTTGCGTATTGCTATGAACCTTGCTATTCTAGTCATATTGCTATCTTTCTAATTCATAGCAATATGGCCATGATGTTACGTATTCTGTTTCGAGTGTTATAGCAATGTTTGTTATGAATTTTGTCATAACAATATTGCTATCATAGACTTCCATAATTGGTGATTTTAGAGCTGACAACACTGTATTTTGTGACTTTAGAACTACAAGGAAGAAGAAAATAACCCTAATTAGTGAGTTTTCTTTATGGTTTCGCATACATAACCTGTATCTGTATCTACGGCTTTCTTTATTCATGTAAACATCGACATAAAAAAATGTTAGGAAACTTTGAATAAAGAACCTTTTTATTCAAAGTTAGGAAACGAAACGAGTCAAATTGACCAATTACCAATTTCCTGGATACCAATAAAATATTGGTTATCAGAAATCGAATGCAGCAATTTTATTCAGGCGTTAATAATTCGAAATTCGATAAACTTTTTCGTTGGCACTTCAAAGGAATTGCTGTTGTTGAGATGATTAGAATAATCATCTCAGCTGTTGCCTATGCCTCTATCTTAGTCTAAGAATTTTCCTTGAAATTAAATAATATTCTAGAGAACCTTGAACACATTTCCATTAGCATATACTTTTTTTATTCATGTAAACATCGACTTATTCGAAAATGTTATGAAACAGAAAAACCAATTAAAGTCAAATTGACCTATTTCCTGGATACCGATAGAATTTTGGTTTCCAGAAATCAAATGCAATTTTGTGCAGGCGATAATAATTCGAAATTCGATGAACTTTTCCGTTTGGAATTCAAAGGGATGGCTGTTGTTGAGACCATTAGAATTATCAGGTCAGCTGTTGCTTACTATGCCGGTGTTTTAGTCTAAGAATCCTTAAAATTAAATATTCTAGAGAACCTTGAACACATTTCTATTAGCACATTCTTCCCTATCTTCAATATTTTCGAATTCTTGGAAGAAATAATACTGAAACAAATGGATCTCTGAGAGATTCCTTTTCTAAACTTTCTTGTTATGAAGCATAGCATGTACAATTTTGAGGTTGCTAAGATAGCAAGGTTGATAGCAAGATTCTTGTTAAAGTGACAGATCATATTGCTCAAAATGGTTGATCAGAATACCAATAATTCCAATCTTGTTATGATAGCCATATCTTCTTCATAGCAATATTGCTATTTGCAAACAGAATCGACCTGATTGTTTGTTGGGAGTATTTTCCCAAGAATACCTTATGGTTTTTTCGGTCCAAAGTACTAGCAAACAATTAAAATGGGAAATTTTTTAAGACTGTTTAATATCAGGTTTTATTATTGCCAAGTCGGAGATTTTCATTCAACTATAGGATCATTGATTTTTTAGGTATACCATCTTCAAGAGGAATTCTGCAAATGAATAATGATAATGAATATCAGAAAGTATACACCAGTTTACATTAAATCCTGTTTTGAACTGAATTGTTAAACTTGAATATTTATAATAAACCTTTTTTCAACTTCTTGCAGATATGAAATATGTTATTGCCAAAAAATGGTTTTGAAAGCAACTCGATCAGATTGGAAGACCTGCGTTGAAAAATGATATAGAGATTTCACATAAGAATAAAGTTGAATTATCGATGAGATTGGAATGTAACGGGGATGACATTTCACGAATGACAGTTGCGCTTTCCCAAATAAGAATGAAGTTAACCGTTATCTTGATAGAATTAATGTTCCTCTCATTCAATCTGAATTGTCAAAGGCTACCGTTGTGTCTCAATACAATGTTTAGTATTTTCCCAAGCAAAATGTGTTTTTTTTGCTTTGAAACAATTGACATGGGAAATTTTTTAATATTATTCAATATAAGGTTCTGGAACTTGTATTAATGGTCGAACGGAGACTTTCATTCAACGATAGGATCACAGGTTTTCGGGCATACCATCCTTGAAACAATTGGTGCAAACGATAAATGATATTAGATAAAATAAAATACAGGGTGGTCTAAGTAGTGACATCGGTAAATATTCTTCAGATTCCTCACACCTGGGGGTACCCAAAAATTCCCCATTTGTATGTTACGCGATTTTTTTTCGTTTTCGAGTTATAATTATTATTAAATTATTGTGTTTTTTCAGTTTATTATGCCAACGAGGTTTCAAAAACTCATATCTTTTTATGTAGTTGGTATCTTGCAGATTTTTTTTGGGCCATGATCTCCCTGAATGTTATTTTAGTACCAAAATTACTCATCTTTATGAAATTACTCAAAGTTACTCAAAAAAAGGCTTGAAAGTTAGAACTTTAGTTTTCACTCAAACATTCAACTCCAATTTAGAATATAAAAAGGAATTTTTATAGGTTTTGGCTGAGCTTAAAAACTTCGCACAGTCCTAGGCTACCAAAATCCTAAGAAAAAATAGTACTTTACTAACTTTTTTTTGTTGTAATCGACCTTCGAAGGCTCAAAATCATTGAAACCCGATAAAAGTTATTTTACTACTTTTTTTCATTCTTATGGTGAATTAAACTCAAAACTGTAATTTCAAAGTAATTTTAATTGAAATTCCTGTTAACCAACTCTAGCTCGTGTAATTTTACAATAATTTTGGTCTCATCACTGATTGAAAATGTAAGCATATTTCAAAATTGGTAGTTGTGAAATTACTTGCTTTTGGATGAGAAATAAAAGGCACAAATCACTGAAAAATTAGTATTTACTACAATAAATCTTCAAAAGCCCTTTCTCCATCTTGAATACATAATCGTCAACTTTTTTGTACTATTTTTTTTTCCGCTTCTAAAAGATTTTGTCTTTATGCTGTTTTGTTGTTGCTTTCCGTTCCTTACACCAGCTCTTTGTGAAATCCCCAAATAAAAAAAACCGATTAGGTTTAGGTCTGGCGAACGCGCAGACCATTCGATCGTCCATGTACGCTCAATCCAACTTAATGTAAAAATGACACGAGCTACAATTATTTTACAGAAATATCCATCAAAACTACTCTGAAGTCACACTTTCAAGTTCAATTTACCATAAGAATGATAAAAATTAGACAAATAACTTTAATCGTGTTTGAATGATTTTAAGCCTACCAAAAAAATACATGTAAGCTTTCGAAGGCTTATTATAGAAAAAAAGTCCAATAAAGTACGGTATTTTTTAAGATTTTGGTAGTTTAAGACCCTGAAAAGTTACGAAGAAGCTATGAGAACTCCTTTTTGTATTTTTGAGTAACTTTGAGTGGTTTCAGGAAGCTGAGTTCCTTTTGTTATTGAAAAAAGATTCAGGGAGATCATGTAACAAAAAAAATCGGCAAAATGCCTACTACATAAAAGATATGAATTTGTGAAACCTCGCTGGCATAATAAATTGAAAAAACACGAAAAAAAAATATAACAAAACTACTAAGAATCGCGTAACTTACATGTGGTATTTTTGGATACCCCTAGGTGTGAGGAATCTAAAAAAAAATTATTGACGTCTTTACTTGGACCACTGTGGATATGTCAGTCGTTAAAGGCAACAATCTCTGTTCCGAACTGAATTGTTGTTGTGAAATTGGATATTTATAATAAACTTTTCAGAAGAACTTGTTAAAAGTGTAGGTATACGTGGGATCACAAGAAGATTCCGAAAAAGTATTTTGGGAACCTGAAATTCATGAGGCAAATCCACCGAATAGACCCAGGAATAAATAAGGCATTTCGACGTAATACATTTACTTAAACTAATCATCTCATCAACATATTTGAAGAAATTGAATTCAGTATTTTTGCTACGAATGATGAAGGTCCCTTGAAAATGCTATAGATTTTATCCCGCCATTCACATTAGCATTTTCTATGAATAATAATTTCAATTTAATTTATAATAGTTCTTCTTCAGATTTTGAGGAAGTGAAACCTAAAGATGAACCTGGAAATATTTCAAAATCGTCCCAGAATATCTTTCGATCAACAAAAACGTTTGTTGACAGAAAGCGTTCATGATTTTTGATCTGGTCGAAACAACTTAACTACCCCGACTTTTATCATTTCATGTTGTTTTCAGATACTGGGAGTGAAGAGCACCTGAAAAATAATGCATAATCCTCCCAAAATATCTTTCGATCGACATAAAACATTTGTTGACATAAATCATACATTATTTCTGATCTAGACGAAACTCCTAAGCAACCCTTGACCTTCCTCATCCCCCGTTGTTTTCAGGTAGTGAAGAACCCAAACCACCCTTGGTTCCAGATACTGATGAAAACTTAGAAAAACACCTGAAAAATAATGCAAAATGATCCAAAAATATTCTTCAATCGATACAACAAAACATGTGAATGTGTTGACTTAATGATACATGATTTCTGATATAGACGGAACACCCAATCCACCCTTCACCTTCATCAATGCCTATTGTTATCAGAACTGGGAGTGAAAAATAATGCAAAATGATCCAAAAATATCCTTCAATCGAAACAACAAAACAAAACAATGTTGACATAAATCATGCATGATTTCTGATCTAGACGAAACACCCAATCCACCCTTGATCTTCATCAATGCCTATTGTTTTCAGATAATGGGAGTGAAAACCTGAAAAATAATGCAAAATCATCCAAAAATATCCTTCGATCGATACAACAAAATACGTGTTGACATATATCATACATGTTTCTGATCTAGACGAAACACCCAATCCACCCTTGATCTTCATCAATGCCTATTGTTATCAGATACTGGGAGTGAAAACCTGAAAAATAATGCAAAATCATCCAAAAATATCCTTCGATCGATACAAGAAAACACGTGTTGACATAAATCATACATGATTTCTGATCTAGACGAAACACCCGACCAGCCTTGACCTTCATCATCCCCTATTGTTTTCAGATACTGGGAGTGAAAACCTACAAAAAAACCTGAAAAATAATGCAAAATCATCCAAAAATATCCTTCAATCGATATAACAAGACGGTTGTTGATAGAAAGCATACATGATTTCTGATCCAGACGAAACATCCAAACGACCCTTGACCTTCATATCATCCCCCGTTGTTTGTCAAGTTTAACACATGTATCGGCAGATAATTGAAATCCTCTTCAAACTTCTGGACTCGGGAGGCCAGATCCCCCACCTTGTTTGCTCCAAACAGGGCGCGAACAGTAAGCGAAAATTTAATCACCCGAACGATTGGACATCCCGCAATAATCGTTCGTGCACTGAGGATGATTAAAATGGGCGAAACCCGTCATAAGAGACGATTTTCGAAAGGAGGGGAGAGTTGATTGAGCCGTTTGCGAGGTCGTTCAATTACGTTTTTGAGTTTATAGGTGAGGAAGATGTTGAATGCTCGGATTTAGGGGGAGAATTAACAGAAGTAAGGGTGGTTTTATCTCCGGTGCTTGCTTCTTTCATAACGGTTTATGGTCGAGTGGGGTTGGAAAAGTTGGAAAGGTTGGAAGGCGAAATGATTTCCTAGTTCTAGTCTAGTTCACAAACGGGTTGTTAAAAGTTCTAGAAGAGCACTGACGTGTTTTGAAACCAAAAAAAAATGATATTAGGATAGAACCCATTGTAAAAGGAAAAGAATACAATAAAAATGAAAGGACAAATAATTTAGGGGCGATCTGAGCTCGAGAAGTGGAAGGGAGTGAGTTTCTTCGGGTGGCATACGGTTTATCTCGATTGCCGGCAAATCTAAGTTCAATGTGATTGATATAGATCAACTCCTATATTGATTCATCTTTATTTTATAAACATTAAAAAATTTGAAATAATTATGATCATCTATTTTGTGTTATGAAATAGAAGCACGATCCGAGATGAAACAGTTTCCTAATTTTCAATTGTTTACAATGATTTGTCACGTGATATAATAAAAAATCTACGTAATTGGTTTCTTTAAACATCACTGTTCCGCAATTTCTTGACCGGTATATTCTCTCATGTATTCAGATTGCATCATACGTGATTCTGCAATTAATTATTGGTTTTGAGGACTTTCAATGTAAATCGTTCTGATTTAGGAAAAATCATCTGATTTCCTAGATTCAATATTTATTTGTGGAAATTGAATGCAAATTGAATTTCCACAAGTACATCTATAGAATCATAAAGCGTATTTTACCCATTCACAAATTCAGCCTTTGCAATGTAGCCCCAAAATTTCTCTGCAGTTATCTAGTCCTCAGATCGTTTCTCTAGTGATATATTTTGTTTATGGTCGGCCTAGCTGCTAACGGAATAACCGTACGAACGAAACATGATTACAATAAGTTGGGACTCACTACTGCTTAATTTGTAGATAAATTCAATTCTGGCCGGCCGTAAACATAATAAATAATAACTAATAAATTTCCGGATCGGGTTTCAGATCCCACCATGCTGGTTAAATTCAAGAATGGTTAGTTTTGGAGTGACAGGTATCTGAATTTTCTGTTCCCAATAGTTTGAAAAATAAGGATTGTTTCGCCATAATCTGGACAAACATATACAGCCGTGTAGATGACATTGGGAAAGATATTTATGCCTTATGAGATACAGGGTGTTTAATGTCAACTTGAAGCAATATTCTGATTACAGTGGTAAGTTATGTGTGGTCTTTAAAATAGCGGTTTTCGGTCACATATTAGTATTTTTTTGGTGGTCAATTTAATGCTGGTATAGAATTCTGGGAAAAAAAAATTCAAAATGGCGAAAAACCTACCAAGTTGGAATTTTTTATCCTCGATTGCCAAAGTGGATACCAGTTTTTCAATTCCCTCGATAATCTAAGATTTTCTGCGAAAAATTTTTCCAAAATTCAAACTCAACTCTTCTTTCACAGTATACAGTGAAAAAAAATTAACCCAAAATTGTTGGAATCTTTCAAGGTTGAACTTAACTTCATTCTGAACACTGTTGTGAAAATAGAATGAAAAAATATCCATTGTTTTTCATCTTGTAGCTTTATAAAGCTTAGTATCGTAATACCTGAATAATTTTTATTAAAGAAACTGGTGGCCTTACGGAGGTCAAAATTATGGTTATTGGCCTTCAGAATTGCCTTGATAGAAATATGAATTCATCAACAAAAAAAAATTTCAAAAAAACTTCGGTAGGAATCGAACTTTCTCCACATTCGGATCTGAGCGTCAAATTCGATGAACTGCCGTTGCTTGGTAACGGACATCAATATGAGCTGAATAATTCCAATTCATACTTGAGAGGTAATGTGACCCTACTGTCCGAATGTGGAGCGAGTTCGATTCTCACCTAAGCTTTTTCGAAAAAAATTTTTTGTTGATGAAGTCATACATCTATTCAGATCCATGAAGGCCCATTAGCACAAGTTTGGATTCCGTTAGGCCACCACTTTTGAAGAAACTTATTTAAGTTCTCTCAGCGGAATCTTCGGAAGGCTACAAAATGAAAACCAATGAATATTTTTTTATTCTTTTTTCACACCAGTTTTCAGAATGAAGGTTAGTTGAATCTCGAAAGACTCCAACAATTTAGAGTGGAATTTTTTCTACTGTAGACAGGTAAAAAAAGTTGAAAGTTGAAGTTTGAAATTTGGAAAAATTTGAATTTTAGGAAATCGATTACATTGAAGTAATTAGACAATAGAAAATGAAGAATTCCAATCTTGAAGGTGTTCCGCCGTTTCGAAATTCTTTCAGAATTCTACATCAAAATTTAATTGACCATCAAAAAAAACTAATATGTGACCAAAAACCGTTATTTCAAAGATCACGCAATAGAGAATTCTCAATTTCAAAAGTGTGAATATGCGAGCCAACTATACAAGGTGTTCCTTAATTGGAGGTATGAAAAACACGGAGAACCACTTCTAGAAAAAAAGTCCTGAAAACATTTTTCACATTTGCTACCGATTTCGAGAAAGAAAATTTGAAAGATCCTTTCGAAATTCTCGATGGTAACCTGCGGTGAATAAATTCATAATTAGTAACAATCATCCTCCGATCTGTAACAATGAATCGTGAAGATTCGATACACTCGTATAATCATTTTGTGAAGTGCCGTTACTAGGAAGAAAAGGTCAGAAAAAATCTGAAACTTCAACACCCTGTACCTCAAAAACTTTTGCGGTCTCATGTTCAGGGAACTTTTATCTTCAAAAATATGCAAGGAATTTTTTCTATTCCTTTTTACCTCCAATCAAGGACCACCCTGTATACTTTTCTAGTATCCTTCATCGATTGGAAGAACCCTTAAGGTCAATTTCTAGTTAGTGATGCCCATAACCCTCCGAGAAATCAGGAAACAAGGGACATCACCAATTGAACTTCGCTGTAATTTTAGTCTTCAGGAAATTGCTTTTTAATTACCATCTTCATCCTGGTTTTATGCCTTCCTTTCATGGCCGTTTTCTCAGTTTCATCATGCCATTCATTATCATACGAATAGATTCTGCCTTATTGCCCTCGCAGACTTCCTAATTAGTGTTTTGGTTGATTTAAGCGTCGAAGAATTCATTCAGACTAGAATAGGGTCTATATTGAAGATATATTTCTTCTGCAACCTTTTAGCATTCGAAAGATGACATTAAATGGAAACTTTCATTAGAAATTGGCCCGAGAATCCGAAGTTGAATAAGCTCGAATTGTAAAGATTGGCGTTCCCCAAGGTTCTAAAATTTAATTATCTAGTCCGCTTTCTTAATCGGATAAATGAAATTGTAAACATTTGATTGTTTGCCCTATTTACAATTAAAGTATTAAATGAGTTCACAATTTTCCAGAATTTTCCTTTATTAGTCGCAGATTAGATTTTTCAGGTGGATCTTTCATTTTGGGCGATTGTTCCGGAATGCAAAAGCATTATCATTTTGCTCAGAAATCTGTATAATTTTGAGCCTGGAATTTTCTTGAACAATCAGGTTTTTTTTCTTGTTTATGGGTAGAACTCATTCAACTGTTTCAGAGTTGAAGACAAATGAAATTTTTTTTAATAGCTCAATAAATATCGATTCGATCGGATGATCGACTCGAAACTAACTTATAATGAAAAGTGCTTAATAAGTCTATAGTTGTGAAGAACCAACTCCGAGATTTAAGGAAAATTACTCTAGAAGAACTTTTCACCCATTTCAGGTGATTTTCAGTCTCACAAATGATTATTGTACAACATACATATCAAATCATAAGCAATGTACAGGAATAATCTTGATTCATTAGCAAGATATGCTTTAACAATTGAGTATTAAACCAAATTGATTTAATACTCAATGCTAATACTTAAGTAATGATGAAGATATATCGCATTCGAAATCATTCCTTACAAAATTAAGGGTGAACCTCCACGCTGTCATTTTTAAGCCAAATAATAGGTTTCAGTTCGATTCGATCTTTATTTTTCAGAGTATTGAGAAAATGAAGTTTTCGAAAGATTAACCTCCGGAATCATTGAACGGATTTTACCCATTCACGAAGTAGAGCTTCATGATGACGTCACAACGGTCGTTTTAAGCCCAGACACGATGAGATTCATCCATTACTAGAGATTTCCTCTGTATATTCATGTTAAATTTGTTTTTTCAAAATGTTTCACTTTTTTTTATTTCACTGATTATGTCCCGAAAAATGTTTTTCTTTTCCATTTTCAAAGAGTATTTCAACACAATAGGGTATATGAAAGTTGTTCGAGTTGAAGAATTATAGAAATGTAATATTTCTCCATTTTGTAAGTTGAGAGATAATGTAACCGTGAATCTTGGCTCAAACTATTCAGTACTCAATTATTCTAGGGCATGTAGTGATAGAAACTCGAGATCTAGCTCTAACAACTTCTCAAGTGCCTCAAGCTGGCTACAGATGAGTGTAATCCGGACAGCGAATGCAATAAAACCTAGAATAAAACACAGAGAGTTTTATTGTTCGAGGCAGTGTTCTCTCTGCTCCGTCGGGACTCAGTATTCAACTAAAACGCTTCAAATTGTGTATCAAAATGCGACAGTTGTGTTCGTAAATGGGCAATATCGGGCTTAAATTTTGGAGTAATACTCATCTGAATTTTTGCTACTTATGCGATCGAATAGAAACTTGATAATCAATTGTAAAATACTGACGCAGTTCGATCCGATATCTATTTCCGAAGATTGTTGTTATTTCAGTAATAACTCAAAAAATACTGATCCGATTATGTTGTAACTTGGTAACAGAATGGCGAATGAGGATCTCGAATTTTTTCCACCCTTGAATTTTAATATTAATCAGACTTGTCGTTATTTGTTATATAGGGTCTTGCAATAAGGATTTTGACATGAAATAAATCAAATGTCTGTAATTTTGGATGATTGAGCCGAAAATGGTCTCAATCGACTAGGTTGGACTCACTGATGACGAATCCGGTGTCAAAATCGATTCTGTCCGCCCGGCCGGCCGGCCGGCCGACCGGTTGGCCGGCCGTAGACACGATAACTGTCGAACGAAGTGAGCTAGCAACTTGAAACTTTCAGGGTAGGTCGCGCATTGGAATGCCGCGGTTAAGTTCGTTAATGGGCCAAATCGATCAAATAGTTTCGGAGTTATAGGCATTTGAAGTTTTGAAGTTATTTATTTTTTATTTCAGAAACTACCTGAGCGATTGGATTCAAACTTGGCGGTTAGGTGATTGCCATGGTGATTTGGCATTACTAACTGAATAAAAAAATATAGGTTAGAAAGACGACGTTAAAACAACATGGCCGCCACAGGCTGCCAACATCGACCCGTCCCTATTGAAAGACCCTATATATTCCCCTTGTTGGTTCATCCTGCCTACTGCAAGGTAAGCACTTAAATGTCTAGAATTGAAGCAGCATTCAGAATATCCACATCAGCATTTCATATTTCCCTTCTATCAAGAACTCTTTCTTCTTGTTTGCCTCGTTTAACCAACGTAAATAATATTCCGATTTTCTTTATGAAGGCTGATAAACGTAACACAACAATAGGCCTCTAACGAACCATTTCGTCCATATGAAATCAAATTTCTTCCATGACCAACGAAAAAGAATCGCCTTGATGACCTTTAAACCCTTCCTTTCATAAACGAAATACATTATGTCCTCTAATACCACCATAGCCATTAAATTTCTATAAAGCAGTATAAGATTACGGTAATGGCTTTCTTGGACCACAAAGAGGTACGTCAAACGTTGCTAGGAGTCATTCTATGCTTCGGAAAGGTCCGAAACAGGTGGTTTTTGTTAGGTTCTGACAAAGGGGCTTACGAGGGAGACGCGTGTGTTAAATTGAGACTGGCAGGTGTAAAAGGGGAGATTGCAGAAGGGATTGACTGGAGAAGTTCATTGGAGGATTGTTATTCGTGAAGAAGACTAAGGGTTGGTGACGAGTGGAATACAAATGAGCAATAAATTGGGGGAATGTCAAAATTAATATTACAACTAAGGATGCTCATACGTTAATGGATCTTCATTTTCATAATTTTGCTCTACATGTTTAGCCGTATTAAGGCATCTTCAGGAGCTTCGTCCAAAATATACGGGTTAAATACAACATATAAAGGGTTTTCCAATAAGAGGTGTTATTTTGATATTCAAAGAAAAATGCCATTTTTCAATGATCGGATGTTTATTTCATTATAAAGAAGAAGCTATGCTTTTAATAGTGGAAAATTACATCAGGCAAATGACCATCACCACGACTACGCTTACAGGACCATATCCTTTTAATGAAATTTTCCATAACCAAATCTCGCAAAGTGGCTGCCCTATGTCCTCGATAGCCTCACGAATTCCATCTTTGAGGTCTTCAATCGACGCGGGGATATTGGCGTAGACCTTCTCTTTCACGTGGCCCCAAAGGAAGAAGTCGCAAGGTGTTAAATCACAAGATCTCGGTGGCCAATTGTGACCAGCTCTTCGAGAGATAACACAGTCCGGAAACTTTTTCCGCAAAAGATCAATGGTTTCGTTGCTTTGTCTTGTTGAAAGTAAACGTTGACCAGATCAATACCATCCAATTCCGGCCATAAAAAATCATTAATCATCTCTCGATAGCGCAATCGAACGACGAGGAATGGACAAACCTGGGTTTCCTTCAACACTTTTGGCTACAGCAGCAATATTCTCAGCTGTTCTTGAGCGACGTGCACCGGTTTTATTTGTCACATCACTAGCTTGTCCCAACAGCTCGAATCTTTCCACCAATTTCTTTATTGCGGTCCGACAAGGTGCTTCACGATGACCCAAAAATGTTCGAGTTTTACAAACCGTCTCTGCCAAATTTTCACCATTTTTATAGTGAATTTTAATGATTTCAATGCGTTGTTGGAGCGTGTATCATTCCATTTTTAATAATGGCGTAGTTTCTACTTGTCAAATGTCAAAAAATGACAGCTTCAAAAGTGACATATACCGAAATAGCAGGCTATTCAAAATAACACCTCTTATTGGAAAACCCTTTACTTTCTGGTCACATGAATTGAATTAAGCTTGAGCCAAAGCTTCCCAAATTCTCAAAGTCTCCACCTCACATCTAGTCTCCTAATATATCTGTGATCTAGACTGTTTTCGTAGTCTAGATGTTTAATTATGTTCCCCAACATCAAGTTAGTGTTTCTCAGTTGGATTTAGTGAATGTAGAGCAAAATTATGAAAATAAAGATCCATTTACGATTGAGCATTCCTAGTTGTAGTATTGAAAATTGACTATGGTCGATTAGTTGATAGTTCGTTATATGAAAATGGTACGTCAAATTTTCGAAAAAATTTTTTTCAAAATACTGACAGTGTGATCCCAACGAAATTTCGTGAAAATTTGTGCTTTGTTATGCTTCAACTAACTGTGAAGTTTCAATTCAATCGCATGAGTGGTTCCTGAAATATCAGGGAATTAATCTCAAAATTACAAATGAGTTTAACTCCGAAACCATTCGACCGATTTGGCCCATTAACGAACATACCCGCCGCATTCCAATGCGCGACCTAATCTGAAAGTTCCAAGTGGCTAGCCTGCTCCGTTCGACAGTTATCATGTCCAGGGCCGGCCATTCGGACGGACAGAATCGACACTGGATTCGTCAACAGTGAAGTCTAATCTAGTCGTTTGAGAACAATTTCGGGAAAAAATTCCGAAATTACAGACAGACATCAGCAATTCCAGATGTCATGATGAACTTCTTTTCCACAATAAAACCGAACATCCCTCTATGATTCAAAGTCCATTTCTTTTACATTTTTTCTGATTTTTCATGGGCCCGATATATTTTCTTTCTACCATATATGGATTTCACTAATTAGAATAAGAAAGAGGCGTATTAGACGAAACAAAATGAGACACCATCGTAGTAAACCATAACCTTAGCTCTTACCACGTGGGTTTTAAACCGATGCGAACATGTAGGCAGAGTTGTCGTCAACGGTCTATTACCATTTTCCGGTGAACTACCTTGACTTTGAACCTGTCCCAAAGCCAACTCAATCGTAAAACTGCGTTCTGCGAAGCAGACCAAAGAATGACATCGTCGAACGGTTGTCATATTGCAATGGTTTCTTCAACTTTCAGCTATTCGAGTACGTGCGTAGAATTCTTTCTTTCTCTAACGGTTATTTGATGATAATATCATCAAGGAAGACGCTGTCCCGGTTTAGGACACGCCATGGTATCTCCTGATGAAGTTGCGACATGTTTTCACGATTCTTTCAGTTAACTGCTGCAATAAGCATGGAATCGTTAGTTTTTGGTATTCGAGTCTTGTTTGGTTTAAAGTGGTTCAATGGAATGTTCTTCTCAAATTTCAATTATATTATCTTAATTTCTGCGATGAAATTCTAGAAAATCATTGACGTGAATTAGGCAGGTTTTATGCGCATGGTCAAATTGGTTACCAAAACCGTATTTTATGAGCATATAACTACGAAATTCAAAATATTTGTTTCCAAATATTATATTATTATATAAGAGACTAAGAGTTTTTGCTGAATTCTAGTAAAATCTGATGGAGAGTTTCTGAAAAAAAACAAGAAAAGCACTGACCTGAAGTCAGCAGCTTTTGCCATTGGCTGACCGTAAACACAATAACTTCCGAAAAAACAACTTAAAAACTAGATATTTGTAGAGTAAGTTTGGACAATAATTACGAAGGCCGAATTCGACCCAATGAATCCGCAGATTGAAAATTTCAATTTTTTTTTCAAGTTTTTCTAACGCCACGATTATCATGAAATTATGCACAAAGTTTTTCATCAGCAATTTCAAACTAGCTGCCAAGTTTCATCATGAGTTTATTTGTATTGTTCAAGTTATTCTGAAGAAAACAACGATATCAAGAAAAAAACACGAAATTTGACATATTTTTCACAATATCTTCAAAACTTATGATCGTATCGAACTCAAATTCGGTACTTTGCTGTCAAATATACAGTTCAAGATAGAATCTTCATTTTTTCCAAATATAATGAATAGATTCCGAGAAACAAATGTTTTCGAAAAAAATTTTAAAATGAAATTTTTTCAAAATTTACTGACAGCACGATCTCAACAAAATTCCGCAAAAAGTCGTGTGTCCTTATGCTCCAACTCACCGCCATGTTTCAATTCAATGGCTTCAGTAGTTCACGAAATATCAGGGAAATAACCTCAAAACTTCAAATGTCTATAACTCCGAAATCGTTCTACCGATCTTGCCCATTAATAAAGTCCGATAGAATTCTGCATACGCCCGTAATCGTAATTCGTAATTCGAGAATTACAGACATTTGGACGATAGCAGGCTTTTCCTCTAGAACAAATTTTCTATCTACCCATTTTTTTTTAATTCAGTTATAATGCAATCTCAACAAAGTTCCGCAAAAACTTGCGCGTCGTATTGATTCAACTAACTGCCAAGTTTCAATCCAATCGCTCCAGTTGATTCTGGAACTTTAGGTTGATTGTAAACACAACCTACCCTGAAAGTTTTTAGTAGCTAGCTTGCTTCGTTAGACAGTTATCGTGTCCACGGCCGGCCATCCGGACGGACACGAAATATTTGTTTGGATATATTTTTTAATATTAATATTTTAATAAACGAAACGCTTCCACGAAATAATATATACTTCGAAAAGTTTTCCGCTTTAACTACAGGAGTAGGGTAGAAATAATGTCCCGGTTCCTACCCTACAGTTCACGCCACTGTCATTATCGTAATTGAGACATAATTTTTTGATTACTCCATATTTTGTACATAAATATTGTACCCTTGTATCATTGCGTTAGAGTGAGTAGTATTAAAGTCATTAGCGTTTGGAGGGAAGGTCATTCATAGGTAATTTATTCATTGATGCATTTCACATAATTTCAGTTATGTGAACACGTAAGAAACACTTATGTCGATATGCAAAAAATTTAGTCGTGAAACAACAATGAGCCTTTTCTTCAAACTGAAATATCACGAAAATCACATTGTCGCATGAGACAAGAGGGATAACATTACCGTAGAAATAAAAGAGTGATCCAAAAATCGTGTCGAATTATTGGAGTAAATGACAGTGATGTAGGATGTAGGGGGGAAAAAGTTTTACAACCCCCCATCTGTGGATATAAAAACCAACTGCTTACTACTTTCAGTTAGTTATTGAATTGATGTCGGTATCTTTTCGGAACTATTTGCGATGTTTAAATCGGATATATCCGATGAGTGATTGAAAAGATAGAATTTGTGAAATAATTATTTCACCTGTGTTTTTAGGAAATTCGACTTTTATCTTGAAATTTATTTTTCCAATATCTCCAAAAATAAAATCAGATGAAACTAGATTTTCCTACACTGTTGTGAAATAAGGACTCCGAGGCCCATGTCAATTTTTTTTTGATATCTAATGAATAGATCCCGAAAAAAATATTCGACAAAAATTTTGAAATTCTTCAGCCAATTTTTTACTCTTTATGAACGAAACGATTCGAATGAAATTCTGCAAGAAGGTGCGTGTCGCTATTCTATAACTCATCAGTAGTTCCTGATAAATTGAGGAAATATCGTCAAAAATTCAAATGAGTATAACTCTGAACACGTTTTGCCAATTTGATCTACTAACAAACTAAAACTTTGCTTTTCGATACGCAACCTAAACTGAAAGTTTCAAGTCTCTAGCTTTTTCCATTACCGAACTTTCGTGTCTTGACGGGCCGACGGGACAGAATAGATCATAATATATATATATTTCATCATTGAGTTCAACCTAGTCATCAGAGACAATTTTCGAGAAAAAATTCGCAGAGTTCAAGTATTTGGGCAAAATGATAGCACGCCATTCCCAAGAACATTTTTACAAAAATATGGAAGTTGGTTTAGATGAATTGTTCCATTTCGTCTTCTTATACGGACCTGAACATGCCAAACTTCAGGCAAGGTCAAAGAGGTAGAATGTGTATTCGATATATTCAATATTTTCAATCAGACGTTGAATATATTTGTAAGAAAAAACCAAGAATCTTTGCAATGAAAATCAGAGATGATTTGTAAACTAACTACAAGTAATTAGGAATTGTTCTGATCGAAAGAGTTGCATGAATTGACGATTCCATAATTTTGTGGGTCCATATCTTCGATACTAAGATGAACCGAAAATTTCTACAGCAGATATATTTATGTTCCAGAGACCAAATTGAATATTCAAAAATCTAGAAAAGCACTGACGTGAGGTCAGCAGCTTTTACGCGCTCGTTCAAATGTCAACTTTTAGATCAACACGAAATTTTGCACCTAGTTGCGTGTTAGTAATCTCCTCCTGATTACGAAGTTTCAATCTGATTGCATTTGTACTCCTTGAGATATTGCGGAAATAACGTTAAAATTCCAAATAACAACTAAGTTTGGTACATTTTAACCTTATATCTCCGAAATTTGATATCGGGTCGGATTTGAATTTTGAACATTGTTGTTAAATACTGACTCTAAGGTCTGTGACAAACTCCATTAAAATCTAATGGAAATTCTCGGAGAAAAAAAATGTTTATTAAAAATTTCAAAAATTCTCGAATGATTTTTTAAAAACTTTCTAACGACTGGATACACACGAAATTTTGCTTCAAGTTGCGTGTATGTGTTCCGAAACTGCCCACGTAGTTTTAATTTGATCGAGTCAATACTTCATGAGATATCGAGGAATTAACCTCAAAATTTCAAATGAGCCTAACTCCGAAACTATCCAACCGATTTCATCCATTAAAGAACTTATCCGAGATATCTGGACTTCAAACCTAATCTGATTATTTCAAGTCGCTAAGTCTTTTCCTGAGAAAGTTAGAGCACATACGGCGGACGGATGGACAGAATTGAATTTGACCACGGGTTCTTCTCCGGGGAGTTTAAGACCATTTCCGGCTCAAAATGCGAAAATTACAAACTTGTTGACGAGATGAAAACGCGCTGTTCCTTAGAACAAGCGCGTAAAAATAAATATAATCACTATTGCCACATCTAACTCATATGTATAATTGAAAGATGAAAGGTTATACTTATTTTTCTGTCAGATATCTACTCGGCGATTTTCGGTATTCACGGGGGTCATGTAGTAATAACTTATTTATTTATTCGTTTAAACGGACATGCCAGTTTACATTCAAGTAAAAAATTAATCTTGAACAAAAATTAACCCACCAAATCAAGATGAAAAAACAGAAAAGAGTACATTATAAGTATTAGTAATAAATAATATAGAGGCCCTAAAATACTTAAGATATAGCATTATAAGTGATCAATTATTACCTTAAGCTCTGTGATTCGAAGAAACTTTTGAGAGAAAAAACTGACACTGAAAATAAATCTAATTCACAAGCATTCATTAAGCGCTGTGCTATATCTAGTGGGTTGTTCACCGAATAGTTTGTAGGATTGAATCTTATGAGAAAAATTTCTCTCGATCTCAACAATGCAGGTCTACAATTGATTCCCATTTTCTCTAGGAGGTATTTACATTCGATATACATAGTTATTAACGAGCTTAAAGATAAACATAATATCGAAGTTCATTCTTCTCATTTGATCTGAGACCAATTCTAGTTTGGAAAGTATCTTAGAGTTCTCGTTTGTTGGCATCAAACCCAACTTAAAAGCAACTCATTTAAAAAATTTTCTCTGTCAATATTTTGAATATGTACAGCATAGTAAGGTGACCAAACCACGGAGGAATATTCTAAAATACTTCTGACGTTGCAGCAATATACCGTTTTCGTAACATTTAAATCATTGAAACATCTCATAGTTCTTTCGATGAAACCTAGCATTTTAAATTTATATAACTATAACAAACCATAGAGTCATTGATAAAAATATGTAAGGATTGACAACGTATCACCGAATTATTTTGACATTTCAGTTGTGCCAACCTGTAACCAGGGCTGGGCAAAATACATGCTTGGCTTAATTGAAATACAAATTACAAAATACTTTCCCGCCAGGTATTTGAAATACAAAATACAAAATACTTTCAAGTCCGGTATTTGAAATATAAAATACAAAATACAGTATTTTGACTATTTGTATTTGAAATACAAATTACAAAATACATTCAGGTGTTACGTAAAATGTGAAAAGAGGACAACTAATTCAGCTTAGCCATTTAATCGCTAAATAAAGAATTTCCTTTCAGAAACACAAGATTTTTTAATATAGTATCAGACGAACAGCCTCTTGTTGGGGAATGAATAAAACAAGCTAAAAAAAAAATCTTTCTACAGGTCCTGATGAGCACAAACTCGTGTTATATTGTATGAACACATTTTTCATATTAGGATAATGTTCAAGGATGGTAAGCTCTTTGCTCTTATCGTTTTTGGAAATTGACCAACTCTAACTCCATGTTGAAATGACCATTGCGCAGCACCTTTTCTCCCTTTTCATTTGCCTAAAACATGATTGCTAGCAAAAGAATTAGATGAAGCAGATGAATGTTGCGCCATCTGAAGGGAGATTCAGAGACTATTTTCTGTAGAGCGCTCAGCACTAAATGTATTTGTTCAAAAGTATTTCGAAGACAAAAGTATCGAAATACAAAATACAAAATACTTCAGTGTCAGGTATTTGAAATACCAATTACAAAATACATTTTCAAGAAGTAATTGAAATACAAATACAAAATACGTATTGGTATTTCAAATAGTATTTCAATTACAAGTAATTGAAATACTGCCCAGCCCTGCCTGTAACAACAGCTTGAAAAAATTGAGTATATACGCTTCAAATTCTCTCTCAAAAAACAGCGAAAATCCTAATTTCGTGGGAAAACTATTTAGTGCGAATACCGTCAAAAGTTAATTTTTTCTGAGTCTTTTGGCGTCGGAGGCGACAACCTCAGGTCAGTTCCGCTCTTGTACCCAACGGGCCGGAACGATACCCAAATTATCTGTCGATATCGACTCCGAAAATCGCGCAGTCAGAATCTATGAGTGCATGGTACGATTTCGCGGGTTTTTGAACCGACATAACCTTCGGGGCACAGTTATCCAAATAAAGCGCTCGTCTGTTACACAAGAGTTGAATAAACTCGAACTTGGCGAAGTGCTGTAATGAGATTTACGATGTTAAAGGTTCTTAGCAGGAGAGATTGTGGGTGTGCGTTCGCTTAAGAATTTCTTCACACGTATTGGTCATTGCGTATGTATGCAACGTTGTTGGTTCAATTTTGAACTAGAGGATTTAGGTCGGGTAAATGTGAAGGCTGGAGTACATCAACATTCGTATTTTTAAAATGCAAAATCAGAACAACGAAAACGTTAAAGATTGAAGAGAATGAAATATATAGAACCGCCCATCTGAAGCAGTAAATTTTTGCGCGCATTTTCTGAGGAACATGCCTGTTATTTCGAATTTTGAGCCTGAAATGTTCTCGAACAACAAGGTTGGACTCACTGGTCGTGGACCCGATGTCAAGATCGATTCTGTCAGACCGACCGTTCGTCTGTGTCAGGATTAACTTGAGGAAGGAAATAGCCAGCGACTTCGGACTTACTATGTGTAGGATGCAAAATGTGCCGGTTATTTTCGTTGAGTCAAACTCAGTTGGAAAATTCTGACATGAAACTGATTGAATTTTTAGGTTGGGATCGTATGGAAAATTAATTTTAAAAAAATACGAAAATTTTCTAATTTTTGTTGAAATTTTTTCTTGGGAATTATAACACATTTCGATGAAATCCTGCACAGACCTTGAGGTGAATATTTCACTACAATGAGCGAAATCTCAGTTGGACCCGATATCGATTTTCGGAAGATATTGGGAGAAAATATGTCTTCCTTTGGATCGTTGATATTTCCGGAATAACTCAAAAAATAGTGATAAGATCACGATGAAACTTGTCAACTAGTAGGCAAATGCTGATGCGAAACTTTGTGCAGAATTTCCTGATCATCGTATTTTTAGAACAATTCGAAAAATAAAATTCCAGAATTTTTTTTATAATTTGAATTTTGACTTATTCTATTCATATTATAATCACGAAATTCAATATGAACCTTTCGACTAGGTTCAGTCCTCCAAGCGATGATTTTCAGATCCTCAGATAAACGAAGAACGCTACAGTCCCCTTTATTGGGGAATCATCTCCCATAGATCCATAATTGTTCATTTCGAACTAGAAATCTAATAAAATATCGGAAATAAAGTGAAAAACTTGTGACATATATTATGTCAGGATGACATAATACATAATAAAAAGTGTAAGGGAATAACTGCGGAATGATTGGGTGGATTTCACCAATTCTCAAGTTCGGCCTTCGTACTCAAAGTTCAAACCTACTCAACAATTATCGAGTTGTTTCTTCCAGAAGTTATTGTGTGAAATGTTGAGGTTATTACCTTTATATCTCAAGAAGCACCCCCATGCGATTATTTTAACACTTGGTAAATAGCGACCTGCAACTGCAACTGCTTGAAAAATTTTGTTGAGATCAAATCGTTAGTAAATTTCAAGAGAGAACAATTCCAAAACTAAAAAAAAAATACAGAAAACATCAAATTTCAATGAAAATGTGCATATGCCTTGAAATTAAAAACCTAGAACAGTGTACTAAATTTCAGTTTGATGCTACATCAAATTTCGGAGTTATTGGGGAAAAAAATTGTCAAATTTCTCGATTTTCTCCTCGGTTTATCGATGATATTAACGGAAAAACTCGAAAAATACTGCTCTGATCATGATGAAACATGATAACAAGTTACCAAACGCTGATGCTTCATTTTGTACGAATTTTGGTGATAATCGTACGATTAGAAGGAAAAAAAAAATAAAAAAAAATTTCTCCCGCGAATTCGGACCACATCTGCTGGTTTCACGTCATTATTTTTCCAGAATTTTTCGAAGGTAATACGAAAATATCAATTGAAGGATACCAATGCTTCCTCCCTTGCATGATTCTGCACAATTCGCAGAAATGTTTGTAGTATTCAAATCGATGAGCACTATTCGGTTGAACCTAATTCGAGGTCTTGATAAAATCATGCCATAAACTGCATCGATATATTCGGGGACGAACAGAGGAACTAGCCTTTCCACTTGGTCTTCATCTTCATCGGAAAATTTGCCTCTTTGAAGCTCGCAATCCAATTTTAAAAGGTCTCATTCGAAGGAAATTGAACCGATCTTCGTAAATCTGATCATCTTGTAACTCCTTCAAAGTCAAATACCTAATAATGACTGGATTCTCACAAATTCGATCGAAATATTTTTCTTTCAATTTTTTCGAGGATCTTTGGTTTTACTTTTCAATGTGATTGTTCATTAGGGAAAGAATATTTCTTACACGTTACATATTTCCTGTATCTGTTACCCTAAGTTCCATAGTATTTTAACATTATTTGAAGCTTAAATCTTCAAGGTATTTTATCAATTTGGACATTTTTGCAAGTATTGGGGAGCGATGGATAAGAAAAAATGTAATAATTCAAACCAATATCATGAGAATCAGGATATGCAAAAAGTTCGAAATGGCGAAGACGTCAGGGTTTCAACACACAAAAATGTATTGTTCAAAAAACTGAGTAAAACGCTTTTATTAGACTCTGAAGTATAAAGTGATGGACAATTACTGAAGAAAAAGGATAGGTAGGTTTGTCGAAATTTCATTAAAGTGTTCACATGTCTTTAGAAAAAAAAATATAATTTTTTGCTATAGTTATTGGACAATAATTTTTTCTGCTTTGTTCAGTTCTTTCGCTCTTGTAATTATCGCAACAATAATAAAGAATGAATGCAAGATATGAATAATTGTTCCCGAAACTTTCTATAGGTTTTTTCTCCCAATTTCCAAACACAAGTAAACGGAATAGAAAATTATTGTTCGTGGAAATGGCTCCTGCGATAGAAGTTATTTGCGAGGACCAATTTTTCAAAATGTTTTCTTAAATCAGTAGCCGAAGCGACAAAAGTACAAGATACCATACAGTGTAGTTTAACATCAGAGCTTCTTTTGAAAAATTCTTAAATTATACAGTAGCTCACCAAAAAAAATTCTGGAAGCAAACAGGAGACAGTACTCTAGAAAAAATATCACCTTGTAGATAAACAATCATCAGAATTGGCATAGCGCATAGTGTAAACTTTAAATTGTAAAATCTATGCCAAATTTCAGTCGAACATCTTGTGAAATCCAGTTTCTCTGAGAAAAGATCTTGAAAAAAAATTAACCTTCAATACCCTGTGTCTCAAAAACTAAGCGTTTGCAGTCCCATAATTGTGGAACTTTTTTCCTTAAAATATTACAAGAAAATCTCCCCTTTTCGTTTCATATCCGTACTACAATCATGAACCTTCACTCAATATTTCATTTTGCTAGGTTTCTTGTTTCGGAGTGAGAAACCACGAATTTTTCATCATTAAGTGCAACATCATCTTTTTCGAAGCACCTTCGGTACAACATTCGGAAATTAAAGATTTTTGTTCAAAATGATAAGGAGCACTCCCTGTTACCGAAAACAAGAACGTAAAAAAACACTGCAAATTTTACACAAGGGTTTATTATTTTCTTAGTTAAGTAACCCAATATACCGTTGATATCTTAAACAACTTAGAACCGAATGCGATTATTCATTTTCGATAGTATTGGAAATTTGCAGCGTTTTTCTTTATATTTCAGGTACCACTGGTCGGAAATCATCCGGGTAAATTTTTTTAGGTTTAGTTATGCAACAGTAATCAACGTCCAGAGTTTCATGAAAATTCGGTGGTAAATTTTCGAGAAATAATTTTTTTCCCCCAACCCTCCATTTAAACCCCTCAGGGTGCACTGATCCTGCTGAAACGTTTGGAGGATCAACCCCGAGTGACATACGACTTTTCTACCAAGTTTCAAGGATTTCCATTCAGTACTTCCAGAGAAAAGCCTCGGACAACGGACGGAGACGGACGGATTTTTTTTATTCGTTCATTCAAATCTACATACTCCAAAACGTAAACTGTGAAATTTTCATGGGGGGTTAAAATTTTTTTTCGTTGGTCGATCACTAAGCTTTATTATTTGATTTTATCAAATAATAAACCAAAACGAACATAAGTCATCGCAACCTTCCAATCTTCAAATTTGTTTTCAGGCAGTTTTTTAACGATAGAAGAAGCGAAAAGTTCAGTATCTTAGGAATGAAACCACAAGCGTATTGATATTCAACCGGTTTCTTTCTTCTTCAAGGTGAATCATTCCGCAAGTATTCGACCAAAAACGATTCAGAGAAACATCACAAACTAACTTTGTACAACCATCAAGTCAGTACAAGTAACACAGCGACAAAAAAATTTGAAAACTTTTTTTAACCCATTGAAGGTACTCTCTTTTCCCGCGCTTCTTCTACTGACCATTCGCATCGAGACCAGCGTCCGTTGACTTCTTGTAAGCCCCAGAATGGCAACAACGTCCTCCACCTTCCTTACCTTGAAATAACGACAATCCCACCATCATCTGCACCAGCAAGCTCAACCTCTTCGTCTTCTCCATCTCGAATCGTCTCAAACACTCAAAAAACACAAAATCTCCAGAACGATACAACCACAAACCAAAGCTGGGGTTCCTAGGAACTTCTCACTAACTCGAAAACTCTTTCACTCACTTCTTACTGGTCTAACAGGTGTCTATCGCAGAAGGCGTAACTCGCACAAACCGCTGACGCGCGCGCGCTTGCTCTGATGTTTAAAACTGGCGAGTTGTTCCGGCTCCTGAGGTCGGTTTCAGACTGGAAGAGGAACGAATTTTGCGTTCCGAACGCATGAACTTTTGGTTTCGACGATGGTCGTGAGTTCTCGAACGGGATCGTGTTTTGTTTATTGTGAATTATCGTTTTATTCATCTACCTGGCTGGGAGAAAAACGCAATAGTTACCTGGGTGACGCTGTTTATAGCAGAGCGCGCCGAATGAAGCTTCACGGCGTCTTCTTTGAAGAACACGGAAATCTGAACGGGCCGGTTGAAAATCGACAGAAGCACTTTCTGCATAGGGAAGATCTTGAGAACTTAAAATGATCATACGAGACAGAATTGTTGTTGGAATTATAATTATATGAGTTCACTGTGTAACTACACTCTAATCCACTTACACTTTATGTAACGATATGTTTCTGGACGAAGGAAACAGGGTTTCCGAAGCACGATCACGAATTCTATCGACTTGAAAATTTTCGGGTTGGTTATAAAATGCGAAGGTAAAGTTCGTTAATGGGCAAAATCGGTCGAATCGTTTCGTAGTTATGGCTATTTGAAGTTTTGGGGTTATTTACCTGATATCTCGAGAACTTCTGAAACGATAGAATTGAAACATGGCCGTTAGTTGAAAAATAAGGACTTGCAACTTTTTGCCGAATTTTGTTCGGGTCGTGCTGTCAGTAAACTGAAAAAAAAATTTCTCGGCTACTGTTATTTATCGGGCACACCTTGACCTTGATGTTTCACAGCAGTGTACAAAGTTTCAATTCGATACGGTTATCATTTTCGCAGTTATTGGGAAAAAATTCATTGAATTTACTGTTTTTTTTCTTGATATCATTGTTTTTTTCAGAATAACTCAAAAAAAACTCGGTCAATCATGATGAAACTTAGTAACTAGTTTGAAATTGCTGTTGGGCGACTTTGTGCAAAATTTCGTGATGATGTCATTAAAACTACTAGAAAAAAAAAATTTTTTTCCAATATTCAATATTCTGTGATCTTCTGTTCATATTATCCTCACCAAATTCTATTTGAACCTTTCAACTGTCATTTCTCGATGAACTACTGGATTTCAATTCGATCCAATCTGTATTTTTGGAAATATTGGGAATATAAAATTTTGAATCGTTATACCTGCAGAAAAATTGGGTAGATTTTACCCATTCACTAGTTCAGCCTTCGTAATCAAGGTCCAAATCTACTCTACAAATATCGAGTTTCTGAGTGGTTTCTTTCGGAAGTTATTGAGTTTACGGTCGGCGGTCGGCCTTTTACCAAAATCAGTCGGACGGTTCCTGAGATATTGAACTTTTCAATATTTTCAATCTCTTCATTCATTCATTTTTCATGAGTTATTCCACCGATATTTCATTATAAGATATCAAACAGTTTTGGTTCTTGGGCGCATGTTCTAGGGGACAGCGTGCTATCGTTTTGCCCAAATTTCTGTAATTTTCGATTATTGAGCCGAAAATGGTCTCAAACGACTAGATTGGACTCACTGATGACAATCCGGTGTCAAAATCGATTCTGTCCGGCCGGCCGTGGACACGATAACTGTCGAACGGAGTAAGCTAGCAACTTGAAACTTTCATGGTAGGTTGCGCATTGGAATGCCGCGGTTGAGTTTGTTAATGGACCAAATCGGTCAAATAGTTTCGGAGTTATAGCCACTTGAAATTTTAAAGTTATTTATTTTTTATTTCAGAAACAACCTGAGCGATTGAATTCAAACTTGGCAGTTAGGTGTAGAATAACGACGCGCAACTTTGAGCCAAATTTTGTACGGATCATAGTGTCACTGAATCAAAAAAAAAATGTTCAGAATTTTTTGCCAAAAAATGTTTTTTTTCGGAAACCGTTCATCATGTCCAGAAAAAAAATTCTAGTCGGACTTTGAGCTTCATATTTCACAGCAGTGTACCAAATTTCAGTTTGATACGATCATAAGTTTTGGAAATATCGGGAAAAAATATGTAAAATTTCGAGGTTTTTTTCTCGATATCGTTGCAATTTCGGTATAACTCGAGAAATACTGATTCAATCTAGATAAAACTTCGCAGCTAGTTTGAAGATGCTGAAAGACAACTTGATGCAAAATTTCGTGTGGTCGTGTCATCAGAACAATTCGGAAAAAAAAATTCTGTGATTTTTTTATCATATCATCATCATTAAATTCTGTATGAACCTTCGAACTGTCATTTTTCGATGAAGTACTGGATTTCAATTCGATCTGATCTGTTTTTTTGAAAATATTGGGAAAATAAAATTTTAAATGGGTATATCTGCGGAATCACTGGGTGAGTTTTACCCATTCACGAATTCTGCCTTCGTAATTAAGGTCCAAACCTCTACAAATATCGAGTTTCTAACTTCCGGAAGAAACGACTTAGAAAATAGATATTTGTAGAGTAGGGTTGTGGCTTAATTACGAAGGTCGAATTCGTGAATGGGTAAAATCCGCCCAATGGTTCCGTAGATATACCCATTCAAAATTTTATTTTTCCAATATTTCCAAAAATACAGATTAGATCGAAGTGAAATTCAGTAATTTATCGAAGAAAAAATCGAGGAAAGCAAATTCGTTGTTGAAGTGGTCATCTACAGTGAACATGGGCGCGAAAGCTGCTGCGTTCACGGCAGTTTTTACTTTTTTTTAGGCTTACCTCATGATACGATCCTCACGACATTCCCAGTAAGCTAGTGTATTGTACCCAATATCTAATTACTGAGATTCGATTCAATCAGTTATTTCTGATTCCAAAATCAATAAAAGTTGTTACGGCACCTTTTCGTCGAACTTAAAAGCTCAAGAACTGAAAACGGGCCGGTTGAATAGACCCACTTCATATTGTACAGGGTGTTATAAATATTTACGTGGTTTATCTACCTGGACCAATTTGTCGCCAAGAATAGAAGACAAGTTGTCTTTATAGAATGGTAGAAGTGCGTTCTGTATCGAAAATACAAAGCTTGGATGAAGACCCAAATTCGCCATAAAAATATTTATAGCAGGGCGCACCAAATGGAGCTGACGGCGCCATCTTTGTCCAACCCTCGAAAAATCAAGTTATGCCTCTTGAAACTCAATAGAAGCTCTTCAGGTTGAATTAGTTTTTAGTTCTGCCATTGATTCGAAGCAAAACATTGGGAAAGAGGTACTAGTATGGAATCAGTAACGATTGCGCTTGTTTATTTGCCTAAATGATTCAAATTCTTTGAGATCTTCTAATAGTATGATCCACCTTCAGTTGACCTTCGTTCAATCACATTTCAATCGAGGACTAGATTTCTATTCAATCCGTTTTGAATATAGGTATGTCTTCGAACCATTCAGAGAATTTCAACCATTCACGGATTGGACCTTCCTTATAAGGCTCTAAACCCACTCGAAAAATAACGAATCTTCGCGTCATTTTCTTGAAAAATATTTGTGTTTGCAGTCTGTTATCTGGTTTATACACATTTTCGTCGAATCTGGTGAATAGTTTTTAGAAAAACAATTTTTTCTTAATATTTTTTTCATTTTTTCAATGTGACACTGATATTTTAGTTTCTGTTGGATCTGATCGATATACAGTGCGCGTCAAAATTATGGAACAAACTCATTTTCTCAAAAGAAAAATATTTGGCAACAAAATCCTGAAACAGGTCAATTTTGTTTCACTTTTACCAAATTTGTATGCATTTTTGAAGGATCCCTATCAACCCTCTAAATATTTTGAATAGGGAAAGTGGGTCATTTGCTACTTCTTCTGCGGGGTCTTTGTATATTCTTTACAGGCGTGCAGAAATTTCCAAGAAAAATTTTTTTTTCTTGAAAAATTAGTTACTTCAATGAGGTTTTCAGTATGTGCAGTTTGTCATGGCTCATTTACTTCGAGACGATGGTACCTGATGAAATAATTTTTTTTTGAAAAATTAGTTAGTTCAAAGAGGGTTTCAGTATGTGTACTTTGTCATGGCTTATTTGATTTGAGACGATGGTACCTGATGAAATTTGTCACCGAATGAAAATACACCATTACAGTTTTGTTCATGCACAACTTTCAACCCCTACGAACCCTTTAATGGAGAAAAAAAAATTTTCACGGGAAAGGGGTTGAAAGTTGTGCATGAACAAACCAGTCAACTTTCATTCGGTGATAACTTTCATCAGGTACCATCGTCTCAAAGTAAATGAGCCATGACGAAGTGCACATACTGAAAACCTCTTTAAAGAAACTAATTTTTCAAAAAAAAAATTTTTTTCTTGAAAATTTCTGCACGCCTGGGAAGAAGATACAAAGACCTTGACAAAAAAGTACCACATGACCCACTTTTTCCATTCAAGAAATTTAGAGGATTGATGGTAATGGCACACGGTGCAACAAAAATCCTTCAAAAATGCTTATATATTTGTGAAAGTGAAACAAAAATTGACCTGTTTCAGGATTTTTCTGCCAGATATTTTTCTTTTGAGAAAATGAATTCGTTCCATAATTTTGACACGCACTGTATTTTCAATTTTTAAAAGAGAAACCTTCCAGATTCTCATTCCGTTACCTATTTCACACTCAACAGCAAGTATATGTTTGAATCTTTTGAATCTGAAGATGACTTCATATTGTACAGGGTGATATTCAGACTTATACTCCATTCACTTTCATAAGAAAGTCAGTCGGTGGTCATGAAAGTTTGACAGACTCCACTCTGTATAATTTAAAGATTTAAGGTTATAGTACTTTTCCTGTCAGATAACTACCCTGCGTTGTCCGATCTACACAAATGTCGTGGTTATTACGTATGTATCTAAACCTTACCATAGAGTCAGGGATAAATTATTTTGACTTTGACGAAATTTTATTCAAGTGCCAAGCTGTCTCAGTTCTAATTCCAAAATCTGACTATATATTAGTGAATGGAGTATATGTGATCTTATATCCACCTAGATGAAAAGGCAGAAATATTCTCTGTTGAGATCTAGAGAATACAAGATGATGAATCTGAACTAAATATTTTACAATTGTGAGTAACAGTTTTTAAATACATTGCAAATAATTCAATCTTTGTCAGTTTGTTTATTCAATATCCATTGTCGCGTGTTATGACATTGATTTTATTCTTCTTATTATTCACCAAAAAGATTTTCAGACCTTATATTCTACTCAAAAAAAGAATCTCTATTTTCATTATTGAAGACGGATCAACATGAAAGCAAAGACGAACATTCCTCAATAAAACAAATTATACAATACAAATATTTCACCCTGAATTGAGCTAATTATAACACCAAGCAGAGTATCCACAAATAGTACGTTACGTCCTAGGTATTAGTGTACTTCCATTTCACGGTTCCAATGATCATCAGCACGACTCACTTTCTCAGATGCTGAAAGAGTTCTGTCTACCTTATTGGAAGTTCAGTAGCGTCATCTCAGTAGAATCTCTGAGATGTAGTTATTCGTTGATGAATATTTGTGGTTGTGATTAAGTTGATTCATTAATTTGGTCCTTCATATTTTAATTTCAAAATTATAAATTGAGCGAACAGTTTTACAGAAAAAATTTCCACCAGACAATTTAGAAGACTTTTGATGTGACAAAATCTTGAAGTGAATCATTAAATCAGTGCACATAACCGGAGTCATTAAACGTTTCCAAACCGTTTCTACCTCGTGAATCATCCGTTTTTACTCGTCGACTTGTTGACTGGTCAAATAATAGCTTAAATCGACGGTAAAACGAACAATGAGCTAATGAAGAGCGCCTATGCAACTGTGAGAAATCATTCAGCATACAGTAATTATCTTAATTGAGAAAAAAATCATTTTTTGCTTGGATAGGAAGTAATAGAAGTTTTTATAGAGGATTCGATAAATTGAAGATAGGGAATTTTAATCGTGAAAGTGACTATCATTATCACTTATCTGGACAGTGAGTAGGGCGTCATTTGAAAAATTACATAGAAAAGTCGAAAATTTAAGAAATAATTCGATTGAAACTCTGATGTTGATTGAATTTTTGCACGCTCCTTCATCTGTTCGAATTTTCACAAGAAGTACCACTAGAGGTCCAATTATTTCCGGAAATTTTTCCGAGCTCATGAATATTTTGAAAAATTCTAAAAATATTCATGAGCGAGAAATAACCTAAATAGAGACATACAAAGATCTCAAATAGCGAATCATGTATGTTCAAACATCACATAAAACATAATAATACAATTGTAAAGAGAATGAAGAATTCTTTATACAATGATAACACAGATACTGACGCCGGAACCAGATAATTCAAAAAAGAAAAATTGAAGAGTCCTCCTGTATTCTACTGAATAGAAAAAATAACTTTGCCAATAGATCTACAGAAATTGACCATTTTTGGCTGAATTTACTAGAAGAAGAAGTATAATTGAAAAATTTTTATTTTAAGTGAGCCTGAGTTGGTGTGTTTTTAAAAAACCTGGAACGTGAAGTCAGCAGCCTTTGCACGCATGTTCACTTTTGGTGATATCCTATGAACACACGGGCGAAAGCTGCCGACTTCACGTCAGTGCTTTTTAGGTTTTTTTCGATAAACTACTGGATTTCAATTCGATCTAATCTGTATTTTCGGAAATATTGGAAAAATTAAATTTTGAATGGGTATATCTGCGGAATAATTGGGCGGATTTTAACTATTCACGAATTCAGCCTTCGTAATTAAGCCCCAAACCTAGTCTACAAATATCGGGTTTCTGAGTTGTTTCTTCCAGAAGTTCTGGTATTTGTAAAATAGGTTTGAACCTTAACTATGACGGCCGAATTCGTGAATGGGAAAAATAAACCCAATGATGCCGCAGATATACCCATTCAAAATTTTATTTTTCCAATATTAAAAAATACAACTAAGATTGAATTTAAATCCAGTATTTCAACGAAAAATGACTGTTTATACAGAATATTATGAGGAGTATGTTGTCATAAGATCACAGAATATTGAATATTCAAAATTGTTTTAATGACACGATCATCACGAAATTTTGCACAAAGTTCCCATCAGCATTTTCAAACTAGCTGCCAAGTCTCAATTCGATTGAATTAGTATTTTTCGAGTTATTCAACGATATCTAGAAGAAAACCACGAAATTTTATATATTATTTCCCAATATCTCCAGAAATTATAGTCGTATCAAAATTAAATTTGGTACACTGCTGAAAAATATGATGTTTATGGTATGAACAGAAGTTTTTTCCAGATTCCATGAACAACTTCCGAAAAAATTTTTCGTCGAAAAAAATTTCGAATTTTAAAATTTACTGACAGTGAGATCTCAAAGAAATTTCGCGAAAAATTGTACGTTAGGTTCCAACTAACTGTCAAGTTTTAATTGAATCGCTTGAGAATTCCCTGAAATATCGGGGAATTGATCTCAACATCACAAATGACCATAACTCCAAAACCATTCGACCGATTTGTCCCATTAACGAACTTAACCGCCGCATTCCAATGCGCCACCTTATCTGAAAGTTTCAGGTCGCTAGCTTGCTTCGTTCGACAGTTATCGTGTCATCGTTCGGCCGGACAGAATCGATTTTGACACCGTATTCGTCATCAGTGAGTCCAACCTAGTCGTTTGAGACCATTTTCGGGAAAAAATCGAAAATGAGCCATTTCTGAAACAACATCATCGTGAAAAGAAAGGAGCAATGAAAGGTTGATTAAAATTTCCCTCTTTGAAAGCTAGACTGGATGTGAAGGGTTTTTCAACAACAACTTTGTTTTTTAAAACAAAATAAAACAAAGAATTTAGTGGAAAATGAATAAAATTTTTATTGCATTACAAAGAGAAAAGTTTGGCAATTATGAATGAAAAATGATATCTGACAAATGTCCACCACGACCACGTTGACAGACGTTGATTCTTTCATCAGAATTTTTAATCACTTTTTGGCAAGATGGAGGGTCTATTTCGTTAATGACATCACGGATTTTGAGTTTTAAGGCTGCAATCGATTCGATTGGCTCCGTATAAACTCTGTCTTTACCATAGCCCCACAAAAAATAATCCAGTGGTGTTAAATCACACGATCTGGCCGGCCACTTAACAGCTGAATTTCGCGAAATTATGCGATCGGGAAATTTGGTTTGCAATAAATTGATCGTTTCATTGGCTGTGTGACATGTGGCACCGTCTTGTTGAAACCACATTTCAGTGACATCCATGTCATCAATAATAGGCCAAAATTCAGTTGTTAGCATCTCGCGATAGCGTGATCCATTGAGAACGTCGTGAAATTGATAACTTTTGATCTTCTTCAACACTGTGGCTCACGGCAGCGATGTTTTCTGTTGAACGACCCGGTCGAACACGTGTTGGTGTTGGCACATTTTGTACAGAGCCTGTCGACTCAAATTTCGCGACCAAATTCTTGATAGCGGTCTCAGAAGGACGTTTATGTTTTCCGAAAATATCACGAATTTTACGAAATGTAACTTTAACAGAACGACCATTTTCATAGTGGGTTTGAATTATTTTAATGCGATTTTCGAGCGAAATTGAATTCATTGTAACAATTGCCAAAGCATATACTGCGAATACGTCAAAAAACTAAATGTCAAAACTGTCATGTGGTGCCGGTGTTACCACATTGAAAAACAAAGTTCTTGTTGAAAAACCCTGTAGTTACAATCAAATTCGTTCACGTTCCAGAGTCAGTTTCATAATTTAACGCACCACCTCTTTTCAGAATGTATTTTCTCCTTCCTTTGGTGTATTTTTCCACCTTACCATCTCAATTACACTCGGTTTTACTATTTTCCCCTTTGACCCCGGCCATTTCAAAGGATTTTCCCATCAGGAACGTGGGTAATGCTTTTCTTTCTCATTTTAAGGTCTGGAAGCTGGAAGGTTGGATGTGAAATGGGTCCATTCATTTGCTAATTGCTTATTCTTCGTCAGAGTAGCGGAATTGGCCAAAGAAAACTCTCAGAGGGAAACTTCAGAACGTTTACTTGGGGAAATTTGAATCGAAGAACCCGACGGTGGGAGGATTCGTAAAAATAAGTGGGTTCTCTTTAATTCAGTTTGTTCCTGTTAGCAGAAAAAGTACGTTGGAGTCTTGAGTATTGAGAATAATTGGAAATTATTTTTGGATTTGTTGAGTTCGTTTTTGGACGTTCGTCATTTTGCCCGAATGTACTCAATAACATTATAAGCGTAAACCATTTTTGCACCCGTGTAATTATCGTATTATTTTCATGGAACATTTCAAGATGCGAGTTCATCAAGGTGCAAATTCCGCCGAACGGTATCGGAGTTAAGGCCATTCGAAATTAAAAAAAAATTCAAAAAGCACTGCCGTGAAGGCAGCAACTTTTGCGCGCATGTTCAATGTAGATGACCGCTTCAGCAACGAATTTGAACATGCGCGCAAAAGCTGCTGCCTTCACAGCAGTGCTTTTTGAAATTTTTACTGATAAATTACTGGATTTCAATTCGATCAAATCTGTATTTTTGGAAATATTGGAAAAATAAAATTTTGAATGGGTGGTTCCAACCGAATATAAAAAATTTACAATGGTTAGATTTAGGAAAGAAATCAGGGCTCATCTTTTCCGTACGATAAATGTATAAAGTTCCTGATTGTCTACAGAAACTATAGTAGTACTCAATGTCTTGAATGCTTTTTTTCTATTATTATCTTAGTTCTGCTTTATTTTGTTCATTTCCATTATATTCTCCTTTTTTGTTTTTCAATGGTCATTCGAATTCAATTATTTATGTAACAAGGGTTAAGTGGTAAAGCACCTTCTTGGTGAACTTCCCCTTGAGGTTCAATTTGGTGAAATAAAGACAATATTATTATTATTATTATTATTATATCTACGGAATCATTGGGCGGATTTTACCCATTCACGAATTCGACCTTCGTAATTAAGCCCCAAACCTTCTCTACAAATATCGAGTTTCTAAGTCGTTTCTTCCGGAAGTTATTGTGTTTACGGTCAGCCTAACGGCCGACTGCGTAAACACAATAACTTCCGAAAGAAACAACTTAGGAATTCGATATTTGTAGAGAAGGTTTGGACCTAAATTACGAAGGCCGAATTCGTGAATGGGTAAAATCCACCCAATGATTCCGTAGATATACCCAATCAAAATTTTATTTTTTCAATATTTCCAAAAATACAGATCAGATCGAATTGAAATCCAGTACTTCATCGAAAAATAACAGTTCGAAGTTTCATACAGAATTTGATGAGGATGATATGATAAGAAAAATCATAGAAATTTTTTTTTTTCAAATTGTTCTAATGACACAATTATCACGAATTTTCACATGAAGTTGTCTTTCAGCATCTCAAAACTAGCTGTAAAGTTTCATCACGACTGAGTCAGTATTTCCCGAGTTATACCGAAAAAATAAACGATATCGAGAAGAAATCCTCGAAATTTGACACATTTTTTCCGGATATCTCCAAAACTTATGATCGTATCGAACTGAAATTTGGTACACTGCTGTGGAATATGAAGTTCAAAGTGTTAGTGGACTTTTTTTCGGATATGATGAATCGTTTCCGAAACAAATTCAATGACAATCTGATCCTGACGAAATTTGGCTCAAAGTTGCGCGTCGCTATACTCCACCCAACTGCCAAGTTTGAATCCAATCTCTCAAATAGTTTCTGAAATAAAAAATAAATAACTTCAAAACTTCAACTGCCTATAACTCCAAAACTATTCGACCGATTTGGCCCATTAACGAACTTAACCGCGGCATTCTGATGCGCAACCTATCCTAAAAGTTTCAAGTTGCTAGCTTGCTTCTGTCGACAGTTAGCGTGTCTACGGCCGGCCGGCCGGACAGAATCGATTTTGACACCGGATTCGTCATCAGTGAGTCCAACCTAGTCGATTGAGACCATTTTCGGCTCAATCATCCAAAATTACAGACATTTGGACAAAACGATAGCACGCTGTTCCCCTAGAACATGCGCGCAAAAACATGATTTCGAAATGTTTCTGGAAATAATATTATAGTATTCAATGAGCATTAAATGACTCCTATTATTCTCGAGTTGTGAGTTATAGTTTGGTAAGGAGTAACATTCCATTGCGACCTTAAGGTCTATTGTGCCCCCATGTTAATCAGTTTTCACACTGCGCTACCTATAGCTCACCCTCCAGCGTTAGAGCTCATATGAACTCTAATCTCTGTGAGAGCTTCAAGGAGTGTAAGTTCACATTCCTCCTATAATTCTCCAGCCCAAGTCGACAGTGTCCCGTGAGGAAGCCAGTGAGGAGGCGTAACTTGTTCTTACTGAGATCCAAATGATTTTTGGACCGTGCAATTTCAAAGTTCCGAAGGAACTTTTGGAATGTTCCATTCCTGGAGAATTCTTCCAGAGTGTTCCTTTTTCATTTTCTTCCCTCTCCAAAATTCTTTATTATAGGTGCATTTACTTATACCACAGAGAGGTTCTTGACCAGTAGGTAGCGTTTATGCTCCCTTTCTGGTATTAGCCTTTTCATTTCCTTTGATTCCTGAGTGCCCAGAAACCCAGACTAAGGAGACCTTGTTGTTCTTGCCTACTTCATTGAGTTTCCCTCGGCATCCCTATATCAGCTTTGAGTCAATGACATAGGAGTTCAGTGCTTTGATAGCAGCCTGACTATCAGAATGAACACTATGTCACATCCTTGATAGTTTCTTTCCAGACTATGTCTATGCATCTTTCGATTGCAAGTATTTCTGCCTGAAAAGCTCTCGAGTAGGAGCCTAGCGTTTGTTCTTCTTGTTTCTAGGCCCGAAGTCTCCAGAGCCGGCTCCCATCGTGGTTTTAGAACCATCTGTATATCATTTAACGGTATTCACTTTGAAATTTTGGGTATTGTATTCCTTTTCGCATTCTTCCTTTTTGAATAGTCTTGAATTAAAGTCCTTCTCGGTGCTTACTTTACTTTATGATAACATTACTAGGTAGGTTCACTGATGAGATTTACTTGCTCAGAGAGAACCAGGCTCTCTGACTTTTAATACTCTCAATACCTGTACCTTCCCTAGATATTGTGAGGATAGCTTCATGGGCTACCCTATGGATCGCTAAATGTAGAGGACTGAGATCTATGATGACCTTAAGTGCTCTAGTCGGGCACGTTCTCATAGCCCCAGTGATGCATACACAGACAAGCCTTTGTACCTTGTCGAGTGTTTTCTTCGTGCTTATCTGCCCTGCTTTAGCAAACCAGACTATTGTCCCGTATGTTTTTATCGGTTCCACAATCATGACGTACATCCATCGTAGTATTTTAGGGTTGCAGTCTCAAGTTTTACCTGATAGTCTTCTGCACACCATTAAAGCCCTTATCGGTTTACTAGCAGTAATTTTAACCAGCTCATTCCACAGAAGCTCACTGTCCAGGGTAATTAACAGAGATTTAACTTCAGACTTCCATTCTACAATGTCTCAATTTACCGTAATGGATTGCATAGCTGGAAGGTTTCTCTTCCGAATAAAGGGAATTACTGTGGTCTTTGCTGGGTTAATGTTGAGACCCACTGATAAGTACCACTGCTCAATAATTCTGAGGCCCGTCTGCAACAACTCACAGAGGACATCCTCGAATTTGCCTCTCACTATTAGGACTATGTCATCGGCATAGCCTATGCATTTGAAACCAAGCTCCGTTAGCCTGTGCAATAGTTCATCCCCTGCCAGGTTTCATTATTCACCCAAATGAATAATAGCAATTATATGCGAGTTGATTACTATACTTAGTCCACGACTTCATTGGTGAAATTGGAATAATTCTGTATTTTCAAGTTGTACGAATGGCCAACTTCATTCTCTGTGATTGCTGGAAATTAAAGTAATGCGAAGGAAAAGCCATCAGAGATAACTATTAACAACCAGAATATAAATACAACACATGACACCAAATTACTTGGAATAATAATTGATGAATTCTTGAAATGGACTCCTTATATCGAATATATGTTGAGAAAACTCAATCAAGTGTGCTATGTCTTGAGAGTAGTGAGCAATTATATTGAAGCAAATCTGAAAAAAATTCTACACTACACCAATTATGAGTCTATAACCAGATATGGTATGATATTTTGGGGCATAAGTTCATCTGTGCATTCTATTTTGTGAATCCGAAACAATTATTTTTTTTACCTTCAGAGGGATGTAGCTTTTCTGGGGGGAGGTTTTTCAAAAAATTTTACAGCAAATAAAAATGAAATATTTCGATTGATATTTTCCACATATTTCTTGAAGTAATCCCTGCACTATATCAATTCATCTCTGGACTTCTATCGATCGATTTTCGAAGTTCAAAACATTCACATTCACCCTGGAAGACGTCAACCCCCATAATCTTATTTAGCAAGACCCAAACTTATCCTGTCAACCCTTCGTTTCTCACCCCTGCGCTTCTGTCCGGTACGTATCATAGGGTATGTTTAGACAGAAACTGAGTTGTTAAGAAGGATTTGCAGATTAAATTATAATCCTATATCTGTCCCCTCAGATAACCACGCTGTTGATTCTAATTCCGCAATGAGGAGATCCATAAGGAGGTGTGGAGTGAGTTTAGGTAGCAAGAAATAGAGTAAGTGATGTCAGGAATGCTAGTATACAGGATGTCCGCGAGGAAGAATACATACTTCTCAGACAGAGGTCTCAAAAGGTTTCGATCACCAAGATCATATCTGCAAATAGAGATTTATCATTTATTTTAAATGAATTCCCACAAAGTAAAGACCGAATCAATCAAACAATTTTCATGATTTTATATAGGTAGAGTATTCACGGTGTTTCAAACAAAGGTGACCACGTCTCCAAGATAGGTAGAAAACTGAAAAATTATCCGTTTTCAAGATAAAGGCAATCAGGAAAAAAATTATACACATTTCTTAGTACTATGGCAACATTGTGATAAATGTTTTTACGGTTATGTTTCGGAAGATGATATATTTCATGAATATATTGTTTATATCTGACACTCGTATAGAAGGCGCTAGTTACACGATTCGCACCGAGTAGTATATCATTGACCAATCAGACAATGGTAGTATATTGAGCATAACTTTTTTCAAGGTTAGATTTACTAATAACAATCATAGATCAGCTGAATCCTCTTTCAATTGCACATCAAAAAGGTACTCTTGGTAAAACTCGATACTGTGTACCGTTTCCGGAATATTTTGATTTGAAAATCATGAAGCAATAACCGATGCTACCATAAAATAATGCGATCAAGTTATCAATTAAACAAAAAACCACAAAAAAATTAAAATGAATACTAAGGACATAAAATATACCTTTTTGCTCTAAAATTGAAAGATGCTTTAGTTTCACTTCAAATTTTGATTCATAAATCAAACCTTGAAAAAAGTAATGTGTATACTGGGTATGAACCATAGACTTATAATAATAATAGATCCATAGTACGAATTTGTAGTCTATGTCAAACATAAAAACAAATTCATGGAATGTATATCAGCTGTTACTGGTAGTTTCGACAAAATCGTGAAAAAGTATATAATTTTTTTTCTTCAATGCTCTTTATATCTTCAAAACGGATGGCGTTACGAAAACTTTTCACCGAACAAACCCTAATTATTTTTCAGTTTCCTACCCAACCTATAGACAGGGTCCCTTTTTTTTAACACCCTGTACAGATACTGATGTCCAATACTGTGAAGTGATAAATTCATTTGTGAAATGTTTCCATTGAATTTTTGGTTTGTGTAAAAATATTATTTCGAAGGGGTTCGGTCTTGTTAGCAATAAAATAAATTCGTATTAATGCGTTATTGTACTTTTATTGACCAATATTCCCAGAACTTTTTTACGCACTTGTCATATATATATAAGTGAAACAGCTCATGTAACAGCGCGTTATATATAATTTCGTCCAAATATATCTCATTAACCAACAAAAACACTGCGAAAAATAATTTCGTTAAATCAACAAACATTTTCCCTTTACTGGAGTTAATCATTCAATAAACTGAAAGCTCTACACCGAGGGAGCATTGTCCAAGGAATTTGTTTATTGCAGCTTTACAGTTTCACCGATCATCAGAACGCCTCATCTTGTTTAATGGGGATAGAGTTCTAGATACTTAACACCTGATTATGTTTTTGTGAGTAGCAATTCACCAGCGCCATCTCAGGAGCAGCTCACGAAACCTAACCTTTGAGTGCAGGAAACTTTGAGCGATGTGCTTCGCGCTCATTCATTTGTCGTTACAAGGAGCTGACTATATAAGCTTCCAGCATATACGATAGATCCAATTAATAAGTATGTCTCCCCAAAAAATTAAAGAAAGGGAATCATGGAGATAAAAGAGAATAATAAACTGTGATAAACACGATCATGCCGCTGATGATTTTCGATTTTTTTCACGAAAATGGTCTAAGTTGGCCTGATGAAGAATCCAGTATGTCAAATTCAATATCCAAAAGTTTTTCTGGGATGTTTTCAAAATTCTCATTGAGATATAAGAAATATCGTTGATATTTTCTATGTATCGTTTTAATTCCCTTAATGACCCAAAAATAAGTACTCCCTGGATCGCAAAATCAAACTTTCTTGTAAAATGCTGATAAGCGAAGTGTCATGCTAATATTATCATTGTATAATAAATATATCTTTATACAATGATATTATCATGGAAAATTTTCAAAAAAATTCTCAAATATATATCATATTTCAAAAGATACTAACTAGTTCAATTTGGGTTGTGATTTTGGTGACTAACTGAAGAATATACCAGCGTTCAAACTGATCGAAAATTACTCAAGGATGAATTAAGTACGCGTTTCCTCAAAATTTTATGTAGGTATTGTATATAAAGGATAACAGAAAGTTTAGAGAAAAAGCTTGCTTCATGAAATGATTTCTGTTTCGATAACTCAATGAAAGAAATGAGAAATTAGAGAAAACAAAATGAAATAATTTGAACAAAAAAAAAAGATATGTTGGAAGCACTCGAAGGCCTACCTTGGAAGATGATTCCTACAGAAGGGTGGCTTGATGTTCCAATGAACATCTTCTTTCTTGGTGAAAAACTCGTTAAACAGTGAAATAAAAAGCACTGCCGTGAAGGCAGCAACTTTTGCGCGCATGTTCAATGTAGATGACCGCTTCAGCAACGAATTTGAACGTGCGCTCAAAAGCTGCTGCCTTCACGGCAGTGCTTTTTGAAATTTTTTTCTGATAAATTACTGGATTTCAATTCGATCATATCTGTATTTTTGGACATATTGTAAAAATAAAATTTTGAATGGGTATATCTACGGAATCATTGGGCGGATTTTACCCATTCACGAATTCGACCTTCGTAATTAAGCCCCAACCCTACTCTACAAATATCGAGTTTCTAAGTCGTTTCTTCCGGAAGTTATTGTGTTTACGGTCAGCCTAACGGCCGACTGCGTAAACACAATAACTTCCGAAAGAAACAACTTAGAAACTCGATATTTGTAGAGAAGGTTTGGACCTGAATTACGAAGACCGAATTCGTGAATGGGTAAAATCCACCCAATGATTCCGTAGATATACCCAATCAAAATTTTATTTTTTGAATATTTCCAAAAATACAGATCAGATCGAATTGAAATCCAGTACTTCATCGAAAATAACAGTTCGAAGTTTCATACAGAATTTAATGAGGATGATATGATGAGAAAATCATAGAAATTTTTTTTTTCAAATTGTTCTAATAACACGATTATCACGAAATTTTGCATAAAGTTGTCTTTCAGCATCTTAAAACTAGCTGTGAAGTTTAATCAGGACTTAATCAGTATTTCTCGAGTAATACCGAAAAAATCAACGATATCGAGAAGAAAACCTCGAAATTTGACATATTTTTTCCCGATATCTCCAAAACTTATGATCGTATCGAACTGAAATTTAGTACACTGCTGTGAAATTAGAAGGTCAAAGTGTGAGTATAATTTTTTTCGGATATGATGAATGGTTTCCGAAAAAAAAATTTTTTTGTAAAAAAATTTCGAAAAATTTTTTTTTTTAAATTTACTGACAATATGATTTAGACGAAATTTGGCTCAAAGTTGCGCGTCGTTATACTCCACCAAACTGCCAAGTTTGAATTCAATCGCTTGAGTAGTTCCTGAAATAAAAAATAAATAACTTCAAAACTTCAAGTGCCTATAACTCCGAAACTATTCGACCGATTTGGCCCATTAACGAACTTAACCGCGGCATTCTGATGCGCAACCTATCCTGAAAGTTTCAAGTAGCTAGCTTGCTTCTGTCGACAGTTATCGTGTCTACGGACGGCCGGCCGGCCGGACAGAATCAATTTTGACACCGGATTCGTCATCAGTGAGTCCAACCTAGTCGATTGAGACCATTTTCGGCTCAATCATCCAAAATTACAGACATTTGGACAAAACGATAGCGCGCTGTTCCCCTAGAACATGCGCGCAAAAAGAGCGACGTGAAAAATAACGAACGAAAATGACTAAGCGAGATATACACTTGGTACGAAATCTTTCGAGCGACTGACCATAGAACAAGTATATATTTCTATATATCTATATTTACTTTATGCGACTGACTAAGTCATCCATATGCTGACAGCCGTGAGAAAACTTCCAACACGCTACCTCGGTAGCCTAGTAGACTGAAAAGGTGGACTAGGATGCTGAAGGTACCGGGTTCGAATCCCGGCGAGGTCCTGGATGTTGTGTAAAGTTTGGGGTATATGTTCGTGTGTCTTAAAAATGAAAATTGTCTATAGTTGAGATTGAATGAGAAGTATGCAATAAAAAAGTGTTACTATGATCTGTGTACATGGTTTAAGCCGGGCACATTAAAGAGATGATGAATGAATGAACTTCCAACACATGTGTTGGAAATGCATTTAACGCGACAAGAAATAAATACAAATGAATAATGAATTGAAACTACCCTGATGAATTGAAACTACCCTGATTAAACGTTCGTTTCGAATCCGTAGAAATGGTCAGGAATAAACCGAAATATTGAAAACAAAGAACACAATGAACAGAAAAATATAATAAGAATAATAATATATATTATTGCAGTAACAATTCCAATGCAACAAGATGAGAAATCAATCTATACCTTTCATCTAATCGATAAAATTTAGGATAAAACTTTTAATATTCCAAACTATTCCCGCCATGATTTTATTTTTATTGGATAAATTAGTTATGTACCCAGAAATAGCTGAAATCATGAGAATTGAGAACAAATTTTGGATGTTATTTGGGACACCGAGGCCTTTGTTTGCTACGGGGACATACCCGCTGTTTGCATAGACTTATAATATATTGTTTTTCTATATCTATGACTGTGAGTGACGGCGCATGACGTGGAATTTAATTTGTTTTCACAATTCATTTTAGTTTTAATAAATAATGTTTTTGCAATATTAATTAACTGTTCTCCTTATAATGTAATCAACGCAACACAGAAATTGAGAAAAGTTCAATTTAAAACACATTATAATATTTTGAGGTGAATCAAAATTTTTTTGCATGAATGATATACCGAGATACTAATATTTTGTCTATTTCATCTTCAGCTTACAAGGGATTATATCAAACTTATTTGTTATTATGGCAGAATTTAATACAAATCATATTGAATTGAAGGATAATATAATCAATAAAGCTGTTGAAAATGACACAAATTTTAGAGAAATTGTGTATTTTGAAAGTATCAACGAATTTTCTCGTTTATCGAAGGAAGAAGTTTACTATTTAGAACAATACCAGGAAAGTGATGATAAAAAATACAAGCATTTTTCGTAAGTAGCACCTTGCATTGCAACAATTTGAATCATAATCAATTTACTCTTCAGTACAACAGATACTATCGAGAAAAACTCTGCAACAAGTCTCAAATTCCAGTACATCAACTCCCATAAAACTATAAAATACAAGAAATCACACAGAGGAAAATGTGCCTTATGCAATGGCAGTAAGATCGTTAAAGCGTACACCTGCGACTCATGTGAATATGCCACAGTTCGTAGTAGAGACCTTAAACGTCATATCGATATTGTACATAACTTCAAAACCACAGCATCTTACAACAAGTGCGACTTATGCGACTTTAAATCTACTAAAAGCCAGCTTAAACGGCATGTAGAAGAAAGTCATGTCATGGAAAAAAAATTTAAGTGCCAACTATGCAAGTTCTTCACCTATGAGAAAAAGCAGCTATCATTGCACATTGAAGAGACACATATGAATTTTGAAGGTGTTAAATGTGAATTTTGCAACTACACAACAAAAATGCGAAGTCACCTTAAGTACCACGTCAATAACAAGCATTTGAAAGCAGAGCAGTTTATTTGTGATATATGTTGCTATAGCACAGAAAAGAAATATTTGCTAAAAACACATATTGAATGTGTCCACCTGGGAACAAAAAACTACCATTGTTCATTTTGCGACTACAGTACTAGCAAAAGGTGCTACCTTCGATCTCACTTGTCTGATGTTCATTTGAAACTTAACAGTCACCAGTGTCATATATGTGGTATAGTTCTAGCCAGAAAAAGTCACTTGAAGTTTCATATAGATAGTATACATTTAAAGTCAGCTGATAAAGAGCACAAGTGTGAAAAATGTGATTACAGCACTTGGAAGAAATCTGACCTAAAACGTCACACAAAAGTTCATTTTAAGGTGAAGTCACAATAAGATATATGTATCTTGAATTGAGTTTTAATGTATTGTATTTTTAGTTAATAAAATTTCAACTCGATAAGGTAGTTCTATACTATACTAATTGAATAAGGTGACGCTGGGTCGAAAAGGTCTTCCCACTTATAAGCGATCTCCTTCGTAGCCGTTAGAGTTCGGAAAAAGCGGTAAATTCACATAGATAGATGAAATATCACCCTACCTTCCATAGAAAAAAACGATATCTCCATCGAATTGCTAATATTTTTAAAAAAATCCAGAATATGGTGAAATTTCAACACCAATTCAGGTATATTTGACCAATCGGATAACTGCATTGTATGGGCGGGGCCTGAGACACGACCAAACGTCACGGTTGTCAGGGGTGCGTTCACAATTGTCAACCCGAGTTGTTCGTCTCACCTCGGTTTAATGTAACGGACGACGCACGGTAAATCATCCTCGTTTCTCCCTATTATTTCAGTTCTACTGAAACTTCTTTTATCATAATAAATTATTATATCGATATAAGGATACTTTGGGAGAATTTTGCATTGTTTTTAAGATTTTTGTGGATTCAGTTGTGGCAAAAATGTTGCATAATGAACAATAACGGAATAATGTAAACAATCAACGAAGTGAACTGTAACATTTCGGAGGGTATATCTGACTCCTTCATCAGACAATTAAGAGAAATTCATGCTTGTAAATTTTCTCTTGATTGTCTGATGAAAGTGTCAGATATACACTATGAACAGGGCTGGGCAAAATACATGCTTGGTTTAATTGAAATACAAATTACAAAATACTTTCTCGCAGGTATTTGAAACACAAAATACTTTCAAGTCGGGTATATGAAATACAAAATACAGTATTTTGACTATTTGTATTTGAAATACAAATTACAAAATACTTTCTCGCAGGTATTTGAAATACAAAATACTTTCAAGTCGGGTATATGAAATACAAAATACAGTATTTTGACTATTTGTATTAGAAATACAAATTACAAAATACTTTCTCGCAGGTATTTGAAATACAAAATACTTTCAAGTCGGGTATATGAAATACAAAATACAGTATTTTGACTATTTGTATTTGAAATACAAATTACAAAATACTTTCTCGCAGGTATTTGAAATACAAAATACTTTCAAGTCGGGTATATGAAATACAAAATACAGTATTTTGACTATTTGTATTTGAAATACAAATTACAAAATACTTTCTCGCAGGTATTTGAAATACAAAATACTTTCAAGTCGGGTATGTGAAATACAAAATACAGTATTTTGACTATTTGTATTTGAAATACAAATTACAAAATACTTTCTCGCAGGTATTTGAAATACAAAATACTTTCAAGTCGGGTATATGAAATACAAAATACAGTATTTTGACTATTCGTATTTGAAATACAAATTACAAAATACATTTAGGTGTTACGTAAAATGTGAAAATAGGACAACTAATTCAGCTTAGCCATTTTATCGCTAAATAGGGAATTTCCTTTCAGAAACACAATATTTTTGAATGTAGTTTCAGAAAAACAGCCTCTTCTTAGGGAATGAATAAAACCTGCCAAAGAAAACAATCTTTCTACAGGTCTTGATGAACACAAACTTGTGTTATACTGTATGAACACATTTTTATATTATATGCTCTTATCGTTTTTGGAAATTGACTAACTCCAACTCCATGTTGAAATAACCATTCCGCAAGACCTTTTCTTCCTTTCCATTTGCTGAAAACATGATTGCTAGCAAAAAAACTAGATGAAGCAGATGAACGTCGCGCCATCTGAAGGGTGATTCGGGGACTATTTTTTGTAGAGCGCTCAGCGCTAAATGTATTTGTTCGAAACTATTTCGAAGACAAAAGTATCGAAATACAAAATACTTCAGCGTCAGGTATTTGAAATACCAATTACAAAATAAATTTTCAAGAAGAAATTGAAATACAAATACAAAATACGTATTTGTATTTCAAATACGTATTTCAATTACAAGTAATTGAAATACTGCCCAGCCCTGACTATGAAACATTACAGTTCACTTCCTTGATGGTTTATATTATTCCGTTAGTGTTCTGTACGCAACATGTTTTCTAGAAACTGCCCTTGACAAATAATTTGAATCTCTTAGTCCGTAAGGGCATTTTGTATTAATAATAATTATTTGTATTTAATTTTAAAAAGTTCATTTTGAGATATTGGAAGTGAAAACCCTGAAAAATAAGTTCTGTTACCTTGCAATTCATACATTCACTATTATTCATATTATCATTATGGAGTAATGCAAAATTCACCAGTTCTGCATAAAAGCTGTTGAAAAAATACCTTATTAATTGGAATAGTTTCCAGTTTAGTAAAGATGTTGCAAATTCTTAGTAGTTCAAATGCATCAGTCAATAAATTCATAGATTACGTTTTTGACAGTGCAAATTAAATAGAAAAACCTTATTAATACTACAATATATTCATCAAAATCATGGAATTCAAAATATAATAACAAAATATACTTGGTCAAAAATCAAACTTTACTCTATTAATAAACAAAATTGGCAGTAGTGCAGGACTAATTCTTAACTTCAAGCCTTCACTCTTTTTTGTTGTCTTTGTCGGTATATATCATTCATTGGTGGCAGAGGACCATCTTCATCGTCTGAACCGTCCATCAGACCAATCTTCCTTCTTCTTTTGATACCTATGCCGCCTCCTTCCTCCATTATCCAATGCACAGATTTAGCTAGATCGAAGAGACGAATGTCGCCATGTTCGGCTGGTGCTGGTGCTACATGGAAAAAAATAATTAGTAAATAGCAAATTTTTAAATATGCAATATGAATCTTATCCGATATTTGTGGACTTACCTGAATCTGGAAGGCGAATTCTATTGAATACATCTATGAGTTGGTCAATGACAACAAATGGGCCCTTGAAGCAATTCGGAGGTGGCAATAATGTACACAGATGAGCCGCTGCAGGAGGAAATGGAAATGAACCCCCTGTAAAATAATAGATGAATATCGTGATGGAACGAAACTGAATTTGAGGGGGGATCAAAATTTACTTAAAAATTTTACTTCGAACTTTTCAGTATCAAGTAACAGAAATAAAAATAACATAATCACAAGGACGAATATCCGTCGATAAATCAACAAATATTCCCCCTTGATCAGAGCTAATCACCCAATCAACAAAAACACCTACACCGAAGAAGCGGATCCAAGTAGAATGACTACAGCTGTTTCACAATTGTTATTGATCGTCAGGTCAACTTAACTTGGATAAGCCGCAGAGAGTTCTCTCGATACTTGTTACCTTTCAGAAGGACTGCTGCAGTATACAACTTACAGCGCGCCATCTGCCAGGAGCATCTTGCGAGTCTCACCTTCGAGTGCAGAATACTTTGATCGATGTGTGTGACGTTCATCCAAGTTAAGTTGACCTGACGATCAATAACAATTGTGAAACAGCTGTAGTCATTCTACTTGGATCCGCTTCTTCGGTGTAGGTGTTTTGGTTGATTGGGTGATTAGCTCTGATCAAGGGGGAATATTTGTTGATTTATCGACGGATATTCGTCCTTGTGATTATGTTATTTATTACTACTGGAGCTCTTTCTTCTCCATGAAACCATTTCCTATCTTTGTCAGATGTTGGACGTTTTCGTCTTGTGGGAATTCACATGAACCGAGTGTTTCCAATGTTGATCGGTTGTTTGTAAAGCCGCAATATCGCAGTTACAGCGACCTGATGCGACAAAAGGATGAACGTCACACACATCGATCAAAGTATTCTGCACTCGAAGGTGAGACTCGCAAGATGCTCCTGGCAGATGGCGCGATTTAAGTTGTATACTGCAGCGATCCTTCTGAAAGGTAACAAGTATCGAGAGAACTCTCTGCGGTTCATCCAAGTTGACCTGACGATCAATAACAATTGTGAAGCAGCTGTAGTCATTCTACTTGGATCCGCTTCTTCGGTGTAGGTGTTTTGGTTGACTGGGTGATTAGCTCTGATCAAGGGGGAATATTTGTTGATTTATCGACAGATATTCGTCCTTGTGATTATGTTATTTATTACTACTGGAGCTCTTTCTTCTCCATGAAACCATTTCCTATCTTTGTTAGAAATAAAAATTTTGTTTAAAGAAATTGAAATTGCGTCAAGTTTTAAACTTCTTGTACAGAATAATTTTTTCGGAACACAGTCGTGTCTAATTTTTTATTTTTTTTTATTTATTACATTTAACCTACAAATCAACTAATAGTTGTTCTCGCAGATGTAAGATTTTATACACTTAATGAATGATGTGAATGAACACAACCTTAAGGATAAAAGTAAACAGTTGTATTGCCTCGCACTCGCATACACAGGAGATCTTCTGCTCAGTTCAGTATTTACTTTTTTTAGACGAAATTCATCCCTATTTCTTGTATCGTGGTGAATAGCACTAACACGATTAAAAGAAACAATTAAAGAATACCAGTGAAATATTTTGGAGCCTGAATCAGAATCTTTCATCAAACAATTAGGTAAAATTCACCAATTTTTTCAGCAGTTTTTAATTGAAGGATGTTTTGTTGGATTTACAAATTTGAAAATCAGAGAAACGCAGGTTCAAGCATCATGAAAATTTCCAAATTCTACATCTACTTGTAAGGAATCAATTCAGTTTCAAAATTGCCAAATTTAATTAATAATAAATTAACATAATCACAAGGACAAATATCTGTCGATAAATCAACAAATATTCCCCCTTGATCAGAGCTAATCATCCAATCAACCAAAACATCTACACCAAAGAAGCGGATCCAAGGAGAATGACTACAGCTGTTTCACAGTTGTTACTGATCGTCAGGTCAACTTACCTTGCATAAAACCGCAGAGGGAATCTTAATACCTTTCGGATGGACCGCTGCAGTTTAACAACGTACAGCGCGTCATCTTCTGGGAGCATCTTGCGAATCCCACCTTCGAGTGCAGAATACTTTGATCGATGTGCATGACGTTCATTAATAATAATAGATTTACCTGGTACTGGATGTTCACCAGGTATAGGGTTGGCCTTGGGTTTGTAAGGTATCATTTGTGCATAGTCTGGTGTAGGCAAAGGTGATTCAGAATCACCCGAGATTATTGAATGAAGAATGTGGTTCCTTCCTGCACTCGTTATGTTGATTACTTCAGTGTACCTTAATATAAAAGCTCCATAAGTTCATTGTTTTGTATTTCCTTTTAAAAATTTGGTAAACCCTCAAGATTTCCCGTCGCGAAGCTATAAGTAAGATATTCACATCATTGTAAGCAGTGTGAGTTCCTGAACAAAAAATATGAAGGCCAACATAGGCGGTCTCTCTTTGTTTGGAAGATATGGGCTCCCAAAGTTCCAAATTGTTGCATTTTCATATCCTTTTTTCCGCCATAAAAATGATCTCTCACTTCTCAAATCTAGTTCATAAATCATCTTTGAACCTTCAACCAACGAATAGCGACACTTTCTTTCAAGAATATTCGTTATTTAAAGGAAGAAAAGTGAAAATATTAGACAACCACTTAACCTATATTTCTACGAAATACTTCTCAATGTTAAAGCGGAGCTTGGCAACATCGTCTTTTCATCGCTGGTATTATAACCAAAGAGTAGTTGCTCGCCGGAAATATGAAATGATGGACAGTTGAAGGATATGATTGTGAGGAAAATGCTTCTGTCACTGAAGAAGAGGTGGTTATTCTAACATCAAAACAAAATCATTGAGAATATTTGTTTAAGGTTTCACTCTCAATATTTTCGTTTGAACTTTCTTTCTATCCCCTTCAAAATAGGGAGGTTGTTATCTACTTCGTTTTTTGTTGTGTCTTCGAGATGGTCCCAATTTAGAATGAGATTCAGGGTATTCCAATAAAATGGATTATATAATAACATCGATTTCATTGGAAATCTGGGAAGGGCGCGACCTATCACATATGAAGAAAATGTACGTTGAAATATATATCAGGGTGTATTCTCATTCCATTACTATGTGTTTCAACCTTGTAGATTTTTCATTAGAAACGAATTCTCCTATTGGAAGATTCAGAGCATCGCAGTAAACAGTAAGAACTAAAGAACATATTTCATTTTTCTCGCCAGCAATAATCTCATTCACGAATACGCACGATGGCACGATTCCGACCGATGAAATTCGCGCCATTGCCAAACTTCACTTTTAGACTGAGTCGAAATAAGAAGGAATAGATGTTAAGTGGTTGTCCAGTAATTTCATTGTTTTTTCATTAAATATTGATCATTCTTGAAAAAAAGTGTTGCCTATTGTTGGTTGAAGGTTCAAAGGTGGCGTGTGAACTATATAGATGAAGTGAGAGATCGTTTTTATGGTGGAAAAGGGACCTGAAAACGACTCATTTTGGAAATTTGGGGGCCCATATCTTCCAAATTAAGGGAGACCGCCTATGTTCGATTTCATATTTTTTATTCAGAAAAACACACTGCGTGCAATGATGTAAATATCTATTTAATATCTCGGCGACGGGAAATCTTGCGGGTTTACCAAAAATTTTTGTTCCTGCTTTTCATCATATCGTCAACATAAATAAAAATCACTCACCCTATACTTTTTAATTCTTGGGCAGAGCATGGGTAAAGGTCGAGGAAACGATATCTATCCACCAATTGGGCGGTTTCTTTGCCCTCAAATTCCTTTATCTTAGACAATACTTCAGATCTTCTCTTCTCTACTTTTACGATACTTTGTAAATCACCAATATTACACTCGAATTCCAAAAAACGGTTCCAAATATCGCTGAAAAAAATTTAAATATATAGAAATTTGAAAACATTTCCCCAGTTAAACGATCGCTGATTCTCAAGTTATGGATAGCAAATAATTTTACCAACATTTAAAAGTCTCTGATACTAAACAAGCTACTTCTCTCAAAGGCCTGAGCGACCTACATTTTCCATTAAGCTCATGGAACACCTGTAAATAACTTACACAGATTTTTCATTTTCCAAAGACCCAGATGATAGCACCCTTTCGAATAATACCCTGGTGTTATGATCTTCGTTCAGGTGAGACAAATAATCGATGTAGCAGGTAATATAATCAGGAACATCCCCAAATTTCTTCAAACCAAGTTCGAATATCCTGAACGCAATGTTCTTATCTTTACTGCAGTAATATTCCATAAGTGCGGCACACACAAAAATGTGGTAGTGAACCCTGTTGTCTTCCCTCGCTTTCTTGAAGACCGCCCTTGCTGATTTGATGCCTTCGGCTCTCCTCGCAAATTTCATATACTGAATATATGCCTGCAAGAATTAAAACGATTTATATCACCTTTCCATATGACTCCGGTATAGTTGTATGTGGAGATGATTGGAATTTTTTTTTTTTTTGAAATCCTGGTTAGATCACAGCCTTCTCTCTTTGAATGTGGAGAAAATAAAATTTGTCTCATTTGCACTGTCACAGTGCTCTCTCCCAAATTTTCAGACCCTCAGTTTACATAATTACCAATGCGGTTTAGAACCGGATTGCACATGTGACAGCTATATTGAAAGAAAGAATTCAATCAAATATCTAGGGGTACATATTGATGAGATTTTTTCATGGAAAGAACAAGTCCAATATGTTACTAACAAAATTAGAAAATTAATATTCAAATTTTATGAGTTAAAAAATATTCTAGATTTCAAGTCTTTAAGATCTGTCTATTTGGCCTTGGTTGAATCAGTTATCAATAATTTAAAAAAAAAACTTGAGACAGCACAAAAATGGATCATAAAGATAATATTGAATAAAAGTAAAAGATACACAACTGAATTAGTTTTCAGGGACAGTGATTTCTTGTCAATAAGTCAACTATACATTAAAGCAATAACCAGGTTTATGATGAAGACATCGTACTATAAAGATAAGATTGAGCATTGCCTAAACACTCGAAATGTAGCACAAAATCATGTTGCCCTGCAAGGTCCCAAACATGCAATCAGCCAAGGTCATATCTATTGTGTAGGGCCAAAGGTATACAATAGTCTGCCAATTGGTATGAAGATCAAACCTTATTATAAATGCAAAAGGGAGATAAATGAATGGATTAAATCGGATAATAGGTCTCTTGCATGAATTTTTGTTATCATTGGAATCAAATATTCTAACCATAAGAACACTGAAAAACTTTATCCGCCATCAAAAATTTAAATGGTTAACGAGAAAATGCCCTTTTAAATTTGGCTCCGCATATCGGTTGTTTAAACGGACGAAGCTTCGCGGTTTCCGTGACGTATGGGGATATATCGACTCTCTCCCGTTTCGCGTACACTTTTCTGTCTAGCAAGCCAATAGACAGCGTCGAGCTGTATCGATCGGGGCATCGTGGAATAACGAGTGACGTAGGAGGCGAACTACCGCGTTTCACCCACTTTGGTTTTGCGTCCCGATTTGACGATTTTTAATACCGAATTATTCGAAATTCGCTAATTGTTGGAGTGTGAGATATCATACATTATGATTTTGTATCGATATAGAATGAGAAAAACATGCAAATATGATAATTCGTGTTACATGCAAGAGACTTATTGTATAATTAACTATATCAGAAAGGGTCTCGGATATGTTTCTTGTGACTTATGAGCATTGGGAGTAGTATCTTTCTCCAAGATTTTTGAGCTGGCATTCTGTAACCAACTTGTCCAATACTTTTTAGAGAATAACTTGTTCTCCAAGAATCAGCATGGTTTTCTAAAAGGAAAATCCATTCAGACAGCTGTGTTTCAGTTTCTCTTGAGGATAGTGGATGCTTTTGAGGAAGGAGACTTAGCGTTGGGATTGTTCTTGGATCTTGCCAAGGCCTTTGATAGTTTGAGTGTCGACATTTTATTGAAGAAGATGGAGAAGTATGGTATTGCTGGCTCAGCGATGAAATGGATCCGGTCATATTTCAGAGGAAGAACACAACTTGTGGAAATTTCTACCAACAATGGTTATGTAAGATCTCAACCACTCGAATTGAAATTAGGAGTTCCGCAGGGAAGTATTGCTGGTCCTATTTTTTTCATTATTTATATTAATGATTTCATACAGAATTCACAATGGTACACAAATGAAGTGAATACAGTAAATTATGCAGATGACTCAAACCTCCTGCTGATAAAGTCCTTGTGGCCAGAGCTGAGGCAGCTGCTTGAGGATGTATTCCTGCAAGCTGAGATGTGGTTCGACCGAAATAACCTCATTTTGAATAAAATTAAAAAATGGTATTGTACTGTTTCATCCTGTAAATTCTGGAATACAACCACCAGAGAGTATCTCGTTACAAAATGAACAATACGCAGTATCAAGATGTGTTAAATTCCTTGGCCTCCATGTAGATGAGGAACTGAACTGGCACTCACACATACAACAACTTTGTAATAAGGCTAGTTCTTCAGTTTACGCTCTAAGGATTCTCTCAAGGTATGTTGACTCCACAACACTAAGAACTGCGTATTATGAAACAATTGAGTCGCAGCTTAGATTCGGAATAACCATTTACGGCAGTGGTAATGTTTCATCTCTATTTGTCCTGCAGAAAAAGGCACTCAGAATAATGTGTAACCTGAGTTATAGGGAATCATGTCGGGGTTATTTCAGACGAAAAGGAATTTTGACGATCTATGGGATATATATCCAGGAATGCCTCCTATTTTTTCATGAGAACCAAGAATTGTTCAGCAAGTATAGGAACCTTAAGGAAAGATATAATACAAGAACCTCATCATATAACCTTCCTAAATATAGATTGACGCCAAGTCAAAATCAAATGCAATACAGATGCCTAAAACTTTTCAATAGTCTACCTGAGGTAATACAGAGGGAAAACAACTTCAACTTGTTCAGGAAGAAAATTTTCAAGCTTCTACTGAGTCTGGAACCTTACTGTCTTGATGATTTCATGAATTAAAACTGCTTATTTGACACTATTTCATTTCATTTGCTATCAGTATTTCTTATTGTAACCATTGATTTGAAATAAAGACTGTTTGTTGTTGTTGTTATTATTGTATTTGTGATAATGTATATTTTGTTTTTGTTTTGAGGAAAGTTGTTTTATTTTTTGTTTTACATATATCTGACCTCATGTAAATAAATTAATTATTAGAGATAAGGATGCACACACAGCACCATAGGTGCAATTGTGCATGGAATTGGGCAGTATAGATAGAGATTAGTATAATTTTATTGATTGTTAAAAGTGTATATTTGTTGTTAAAATTATTATAGCTCATTAACTGTAAATTTTTTCTTGTAATACTACTGCTTAATAAATAAATAAATAAATAAATAAATAAAAATATAGAGATTATCTTTGTGAACTTACCAAAGTTGGATCGATGTCTGGAATTTCTAGGTATTTAGAATAGATCTGATGTACTTTGTCGTACTTCAAACGACCTTCTTCATAATCAGCATAAGCGAAATATAGCAGTTGGTTCTTGCTGAGTAACGAACTTGTAGCTCTTTCGAAGATATTTGCAGCCTCCTCACTGAACAACTTCGAGGCATTAACATCCTATTTGAAACCAAAAATATTAGTAATTTTATTAGAAAATTTTACACTCACAAAGTTTTTATAAGATTGTTTCAAAACGAATAGATGTTAAAGAATTACCCCTTTTTCCGCTAAAATCTTGCAACTGTATTCCAAGAACTGAGCAGTTTGATACCAAATATCTGGATGATGACCTAGACATAAAAGACACTGTTCCAAAGCGAACACTACACGTTTTGTCAACAGGGCGGTATCTTCAGTTCTCAAAGGATTGCTTTTCTCCCATGCTATGTATTTTTGCCAAAGTTCAACCTAGGAAAAGTAAACATTAATTTTAATAAAGATAGGAATTGGTTTATGGAGAAGAAGAGGTCCAGTAATAATAAACTAACATAACCGCAAGGATGAATATCTATCGATAAATCAACAAATATTCCACATTCAACAGTGTAGATGTTTTGGTTGATTGGATGATTAGCTCTGATCAAGATGGAATATTTGTTGATTTATCGATAGATATTCGTCCTTGTGGTTATGTTAATTTATTAATTTTTACTAAAATCGATAAACTGCAGATACGTGGACTTACTTGCTTTTTTTCTTCTGGCGTACCACTTGGAGGTACACTTGGAGCGTTTCGATTTATGCCCCTAATTTGTACCTCAAGCTCTTTTGCAACACGTCTTGCATTCATATAATCCCTACTTCGTTCAATGCTCATCTTTTCTGCTATTATCGGGTTGATTGCCTGCAAAACATCATAATAAAATTATAATAATTTTAAAAAAAAATTTGAAAAAAGCACTGCCGTGAAGGCAGCAACTTTTGCGCGCATGTTCAATGTAGATGACCGCTTCAGCAACGAATTTGAACATGCACGCAAAAGCTGCTGCCTTCACGGCAGTACTTTTTGAAATTTTCACTGATAAATTACTGGATTTCAATTCGATCAAATCTGTATTTTTGGAAATATTGGAAAAATAAAATTTTGAATGGGTATATCTGCGGAATCATTGGACGGATTTTACCCATTCCCGAATTCGACCTTCGTAATTAAGCCCCAAACCTTCTCTACAAATATCGAGTTTCTAAGTCGTTTCTTCCGGAAGTTATTGTGTTTACGGTCAGCCTAACGGCCGACTGCGTAAACACAATAACTTCCGAAAGAAACAACTTAGGAACTCGATATTTGTAGAGAAGGTTTGGACCTAAATTACGAAGGCCGAATTCGTGAATGGGTAAAATCCACCCAATGATTCCGTAGATATACCCAATCAAAATTTTATTTTTTCAATATTTCCAAAAATACAGATCAGATCGAATTGAAATCCAGTACTTCATCGAAAAATAACAGTTCGAAGTTTCATACAGAATTTGATGAGGATGATATGATGAGAAAAATCAGAAATTTTTTTTTTCAAATTGTTCTGATGACACGATTATCACGAAATTTCGCATGAAGTTGTCTTTCAGCATCTCAAAACTAGCTGTGAAATTTCATCAGGACTGAATCAGTATTTCTCGAGTTATACCGAAAAAATAAACGATATCGGGAAGAAAACCTCGAAATTTGACACATTTTTTCCGGATATCTCCGAAACTTATGATCGTATCGAACTGAAATTTGGTACACTGCTGTGAAATATGAAGTTCAAAGTGTGAGTGGACTTTTTTTTCGAATATGATAAATGCTTTCCGGAAAAAAAAATTTTTTGGAAAAAAATTTCGAAAAAATTTTTTTTTAAAATTCACTGAAAATCTGATCCTGACGAAATTTGGCTCAAAGTTGCGCGTCGTTATACTCCACCCAACTGCCAAGTTTGAATCTAATCTCTCAAGTAGTTTCTGAAATAAAAAATAAATCACTTCAAAACTTCAACTGCCTATAACTCCGAAACTATTCGACCGATTTGGCCCATTAACGAACTTAACCGCGGCATTCTGATGCGCAACCTATCCTGAAAGTTTCAAGTTGCTAGCTTGCTTCTGTCGACAGTTAGCGTGTCTACGGCCGGCCGGCCGGCCGGCTGGCCGGACAGAATCGATTTTGACACCGGATTCGTCATCAGTGAGTCCAACCTAGTCGATTGAGACCATTTTCGGCTCAATCATCCAAAATAACAGACATTTGGACAAAACGATAGCACGCTGTTCCCCTAGAACATGCGCGCAAAAACTAGAAATATTTTTGTCACATGATAATGAAATAAAGATACTGGACAGTGGATGGGTCGGAGGGCTCCTATAGAATGGCAAGAGAGATCTGTCCCATCTAGACTTTTCTGTGGGGTCACTTGAAATCGAAAATTGATGCCACAGAAAGCAGATCTCTGAAGGAATTACGTCAGCGAATTATCGAAGAATACAGCCCATGAATTGCTCCAGAATGTGAAGCGGATGTTTGGGAAAAATGTGTGCCATTGTATGAAAGCTTATTAGGTTCAATTCGGGAATTTGTTAGTTAGAACTATTCAGGATACTTATTCCGTTTTTCTGAATAATTTTTTTCCTCCTGCATTGTCTTCTGAAATTGGTAACCATCTTATGCTCCAAGTAAATTGGGTGATACTTCATTTTCAAAGTCGAAAAGTACGTAACAAAATTCTGAAAAAGCACTGACGTGAGGTCAGGAGCTGTTCAAATTCTAACTATTAGATCAACACGAAATTTTGCACCTAGTTGCGCGTTGTTATTCTTCACCTGATTACGAAGTTTCAATCTGATTGCTTTTGTACTTCTTGAGATTTTGCGGAAATGACGTTGAAAATCCAAATAAGAACGAAATTTGGCATATTTGTACAGAGTGTAACAGCCAAATGGAATAAATTCGATAACGAATAAATGAGGGCGTATTGGGAAAAACGCTCGGACACGTCGATTTGTAATTTTAAATGCGCATAGTTTTCAAGAAAATAAAATTATATAGGGTGTTCCATGCGACCGTGGCCAATACCAACTTTCTTATTTCGAATGTAACCCCCTGTATATTATTTATTTTTTGGATTCTTCAGAAAATTCTAGACATAATTCATCTACAATGTCCTATACCCATCTTCAACTTCTTCAGAAATATTAAGTGTTTTCAGAAATGTTGAGTAACGTTAGACGACAATTCTACACCAGATTAGCATGTTGTCAAGACGTTCGCGGCGAGCATTTTGAACATTTCCTACATTGACATTAATGTTTTTTTCAGTTTTTTTTTAATTATTAACAAATATTCAGTATTACTTATTAGGTTTTAATTGTAATGTACCGAATTTGTGAAATAAAATAATTTTTATTTGAAACGCTGATTTTTGCACTAAATCTGAAAACACTTAATATTTCCGGAATAGTTAATGATAGGTATAGGACATTGTACATGAATTGTGTCTACAATTCTCTGAAGAATCCAAAAAATAAATAATATACAGGGGGTTGCATTTGAAATAAGAAAGTTGGTATTGGCCACGGTCACATGGAACACCCTACATACTATTATTTTCTTGAAAAATATGCGCATTTAAAATTACTAATCGACGTGTCCGAGCGTTTTTCCCAACACGCCTTCATTTATTCGTTATCGAATTTATTCTATTTGGCTGTTACACTCTGTATATCTCTCCGATAGGACATATCGGATCGAATTGAAATTTTGTTGTTAAATACTGACTCTAAGATTTCTGCCAAATTTCGTTGAAATCTAATCAATATATCCAGGGAAAAAAAAAATTTTAAATTTTCGAATCAACGACTGGATCCACACGAAATTTCGCACAAAGTTGCGCGTTGTTATTCAATAACTGTCTACAAAGTTTCAATCTAATCGAATCAGTTGTTCATGAGATATCGAGGAATTAATCTCAAAATTTCAATGGGCCTTACTTCAAAACTTTTCGATCGATTTTGGCCATTAACGATCTCCAACCAGATATTTGGACTCAAAAACTAATCTGACAAATTCAAGTCGCTAGGTTTTTCTTCGAGAGTACATACTGACAGACGGCCGGACCGAACTGAATTTGACCACGGATTCAACCCAGCCTTTTAAGATCATTTCAGGCTCAAAATTCGAAAATTACAGACGTTGTGACGAAAAAATAAAGCGCCTTCCCCCAGAACAAGCGCGTAAAAATGATTTAATCTCAAAACATGTTTACTATCGTATTCAGAAGGAAAAGCAACATTTTCGACATATCACATGACCAACCTTCCCAATTCGAATTTTTGCGGTTAGGGTTGGCACGCAAAGGATGAAATGACTTGATATTTATGTATGCAGACCTCTTTTCCCTTTTCAATGCACCCCTGTATAATGTAAAATACGCTCTGACTACTATAAAGCAGGAAATTGAATTAAAAAATGCTTGTGTGCACGAAATCCGTGAGCAGTGAATAGAATCAGGTTCAAGATCTTCGGTACCATCAATCAAGAACAAAGGGGCCGATCGTAGAGTGATAATCAGCACTCATTTCAATTCAAAATAGCCCGATAACACGATAAAACAAAAAGGTTAATACATATAACTCATATTGGTGGTTTCATCCTGAACTGTGTTTTAAAGGGCCGATATTATAAAACTTATTTTGACCACAGATAGCATCTAACTCTCATCTTTGAACCAGATTTCTTAAGATAACTTATTTAAGATAGGAATTAGTTTCTCGGAGAAGAACAGAGCTCCAGCATTAATATGTAACATAATCACAAGGACGAATATCCGTCGATAAATCAACAATCAACCCTTGATCAGAGCTAATCATCCAATCAACCAAACCACCTACACCGAAGAAGCGGATCCAAGTAGAATGACTACAGCTGTTTCACAATTGTTATTGATCGTCAGGTCAACTTAACTTGGATAAACCGCAGAGAGTTCTCTCGATACTTGTTACCTTTCAGAAGGACCGCTGCAGTATACAACATACAGCGCGCCATCTGCCAGGAGCATCTTGCGAGTCTCACCTTCGAGTGCAGAATACTTTGATCGATGTGTATGACGTTCATCCTTTTGTCGCATCAGGCCGCTGTAACTGCGATATTGCAGCTTTACAAAAAACCGACACGACATTGGAAACACTCGGTTCATGTGGATTCCCACCACAAGACGAAAACGTCCAACGTCTGAAAGGTAACAAGTATCGAGAGAACTCTCTGCGGTTTATCCAAGTTAAATTGACCTGACGATCAATAACAATTGTGAAACAGCTGTAGTCATTCTACTTGGATCCGCTTCTTCGGTGTAGGTGGTTTGATTGATTGGATGATTAGCTCTGATCAAGGGGGAATATTTGTTGATTTATCGACGGATATTCGTCCTTGTGATTATGTTACATATTAATGCTGGAGCTCTGTTCTTCTCCGAGAAACTAATTCCTATCTTTGTTAGATGTTGGACGTTTTCGTCTTGTGGTGGGAATCCACATGAACCGAGTGTTTCCAATGTCGTGTCGGTTTTTTGTAAAGCTGCAATATCGCAGTTACAGCGGCCTGATGCGACAAAAGGATGAACGTCACACACATCGATCAAAGTATTCTGCACTCGAAGGTGAGACTCGCAAGATGCTCCTGGCAGATGGCGCGCTGTATGTTGTATACTGCAGCGGTCCTTCTGAAAGGTAACAAGTATCGAGAGAACTCTCTGCGGTTTATCCAAGTTAAGTTGACCTGACGATCAATAACAATTGTGAAACAGCTGTAGTCATTCTACTTGGATCCGCTTCTTCGGTGTAGGTGTTTTGGTTGATTGGATGAGTAGCTCTGATCAAGGGGGAATATTTGTTGATTTATCGACGGATATTCGTCCTTGTGATTATGTTACATAACTTATTTAAGTTTTTTGTCAAAATAGTTTTAAAATACCGGCCCCGAGTGTGTGGCTATATTTTCTTGATTTCAAAACTATGATAAATAATTTTTCGTGATATTAATTTCAAAATCGTTAACTTCCCTGAATCGTTACGAAAACAACAATTTTTACGTACCTGCTCAAATGCTATATAATCCTTCCAAAATGTCTCCATTCCTGTCATAGGATTGATTATACCCCTCTGATACACTTTTCTAACGGCAGAAATCTTTTGGTTTTCTGCATAAGAGCCAATAGCTTCAACACCCTTGAGAAAATTGACATAATCGTTCCAAATTGAGTAAGCATGAATATCCATGCCTATTTTATCCAATGCGAAATCGTATGCTTGAGCCATCTTCTCTCTATTTAAAAGTTCGTTATTTTACATGATAGATAATCTTTTGTAATATGCTTTGAACTTATTTTCCTATATTTATACCTACTTGTAAGTGGGAAGTGTAGCTTTTGTTTCCTTGACGTATGCCAAATAAAGTTTCCACAACTCAATGTTGAGTATCTTCATCAAACATCTCTGGAAAAGCTGTGGAAAACATTTTTTCGAATGAAAGCCTGAAGAACCTTCAGTTCGTATGGTTCAAGCAACTCAACTTTGAAATCTATCACTTTGATACAAATCAGAAGATTATAAACAGAAGCAAAAAATAGCAGTTATTATGTTCTGATACTCATATAAACTTAACATTTAGAGGTATTATCGAAGAAGAAAGGACATATAGCCAAAAGGATTCAAAAATGAATGTTTTTTCTTATAACCTAAGCATATTCCTCACTTATAAAAACATCATATGATTTTTATCCACATGAATTTCCCGAATATAAGAAAATATGTTCAATTCGAAAAAATGTCTGGTATTCGAAAATAATTGTACCTACTAATAACTGTGGGCAAGCATATTACGAAGGTCATATAATTTTCTTCGAATGGATTTAAACATTTATCAATTAATACGTCTATATAATATGTTAAAACAACAATTTAAATTCAAAATTGCATTCAGACTAAACATTTAACAGTAATGGCAATTTTTTATAGTTACTTACTTTCCTGCTAATAAGTAAAACTGAGCATTTTTTCAAAGTTATTTATTCATCAACTTTCTATGTAATCCTTGTATTGATTAAGACTACTTGCATGCGTTTACTGGTTAATAATGATGAAAGTCAGGAATCACTAAATATGGCTCATAGGATTTTTATCACAGTTAGAATCTTGGTAGTTATTATTGAATTAAAAGAATACTTGTATTTCATCTTTCGATTCAAGATTCTGAATTTCTCTAGAGGTAATTTGATACCTTCGATTATTGAACTATAATCAATGAAAACAACAAACATTCTCATGTCTATTCATTTTAATTATATATAGAATGTCGGAAAAGTGTCCAGAGATACGAAACCTCATAAGGATGTCCATCGAGAGGATCATGTTTTAATGAATTATCGTTCCCTTCTATGATTCCTGAATAAATTCATATTTTTCAACAATACATGGAACTTTTGATGAATGCAGAATTTCTCAGTGCTGAAATATAAAAACTTGCCACAATACATTTGAAAACAGCATATTATGGGCTCTTGAGAAGTGAAAGACAATAGCTAGGACACATTAATTATTCTTCAGTTGAATTCAATGACATTTCAATTGAAGCAGCAAAACCGTTCACCATTCTGAATACAACCTAAGAAAATTCTTACTTCCTTTATTTCAATGGCAAAAACAAAGAAATCTAGGCATACAAAAATGGTACTGTGGTGCTAATTATTCATCGAAATACCACAAATTGTTGAAAAGCATGAAAGAACTCGGAAATACCCTGTATTTCTAGATCACACTCGAAACCCTATCCAACCATAGGTTTACACTTCAGTCATATATTGCTTCAAATACCCAAACAAATAACTTAAAGAATAGATTGCCTATAGTCGCAATATGTCAGTGAGTTATTATAATAAATTTGAGGTAAAAATTTGATCTTATAGTAAAAGCGTAAAGGATAAATAAACCAGAAGAAGGCCTTTAAAAACCACTCATTAATAATTAGAGGCAACATTCAAAAATAATGGTTTCAAAAAGTTTTCTCCTGGTTTCTGAACACAGAGAAGATTATAGAAAAAATATTGATCATTCTGATTGTGTATTTATTGACTATGCTTAGTATCAAATAGAACACTATTTCTAACTCAAATATATATTCAATAATATTACAAATACAAGATCCTACCTTTTCCACCCTTTCAAAGTTTCTGAATTTCATCTGAAAGGGAAAAGATATTTCGAGCTTTAGACAAAGTAGCAGTGTAGAAAAATAGATGGAATCATAATTTCAATTTTAATCATGAGAAATCTTCGAATACTCACTTCATGTTCAATATATATCCTCCAGTACCTGGATGCGCTAGGAAATATGGTAATTAAATGTTCATAAAGAGCCCTAACTTCTGATACATGCTTCGTTTGACATTCCCTCAGCAATATAGACCATGCTTCCAAGTCATATGGGTTCCTTTCCACTTGCTTTTGTGTTCTATAAAGCTTATCATTACCCCAATCCTAAAATATTCGTGTAAAAGAGTGATTTTTTGAATACTTATGTTTATACTTGTTACTTACAATATGGAGACGTTCTTCAGTCATCTTGGAGGTAGGTGATAAACAGACAAAAGAGCCGATTTGTCCGCTCGTTATTTTTAGTAAATTTATTGTAATATAATATTTCAGATGCAACAAGAAGAAATCGAAATTATTAAAATGCAATCACGAAAACCATAACAACACTGGACCCATAGAATGCTAATATAACTATTCTGTGCTTGTTCTATAAACTGGACTACAGAACATAAATTCCTAGACCTAACCACAGAAAACGATCCGCCGAGCGTTAGTTTTTATTTCAGCAGTTTTGGCCATGGTTTTGGTTTTCGAAATTTTTGACACAATAATACATCTATCGGCATCTGCTGAAATCATGATGAACTATCAGAAATTTTATCATAATTTGTGATCATTTCAGTAAAATTCGCTAGCCGTATTGTTTTGGCAATTTTCGAAATTTTGAACAAACCGATGAACCCAGTGACATCTGCTGAAATAATGACGAATTATGAAACATGTTCTGCTCAACATGGAGGTTTCTTACCTCCATAGTGCTCAAGCATGATGTTAAAAACATGGGGTGCTCATCTGAAAAAAAGTGACGTCAGCAAGATTAAAATACAAGGAAATATATATTCTATGTTTTGAATTTGAATGAAAAATGTGACGTCATTATTGGTAAAACGATCACAGATGAGCACACCATGTTTGGCTCAGGTTACTTGTCTTGTCATTGTATATATATTTTTATTCTGTGATTTATATAATATTCTATAACTGTATGACATAACCTGTCTTGATTGACATTATTTATTTATTTTTCAAAAATTAACAATATTTCCAGAGTCTCTGATATTTCTAATTTTCTAATGTATGTAGACCGTAGCAGTGAACAGTAGTCATTAGTAAATATTTTCTCTCCGAAGTACTATATAATCCTGAAACACAATCATGTCGAAAGAGTAAGAGATAGAAACACCCATATTTTTGAGAAAAACTTCTGAACCTTATGTTATTAACTTACAGATATGGATTAATAATACCTAGCAAAAATAAGATGACTGTTCAAGCACCAGGTAAACGAGCTGCTATATTCGATGAAGATTCAGATTCTGACGAGACTAGTTCGAAGAAACCAATATTTCAAAAACCACTTGTTAAAAAACAGACGAAACTTGCTCAAGATAAAGTATTAGAAGAAGATCCGACAGTTTACCAATATGATGAGATATATGATGATATGGTGAATCAGAAAAACGAGTCTAAATTATTGAAAGAAGGTGTTGAAAAGAAACCTAAATACATAACCAATTTATTGAAAGCGGCTGAGAGAAGAAAGAGGGAAAATGAAAGAAGGATAGATCGTCAAGTTCAAAAAGAAAGAGAAGCTGAAGGTTTGATATTTTCACTTTCATTTGAAACTTACTAACTCGTTCAATTTATTTTACAGGAGATGAATTCAAGGATAAAGAATCATTTGTAACACCTTCTTATCAGAAAAAACTTGAAGAAATGAAATTACTTGAGGAACAAGAAAAAAGAGAAGAGTACTTAGAAGCCATTGGAGATGTCAAAAAACAAGGAAATTTAGATGGTTTTTACAGACATTTTTATGATCAAAAGGTCAACCACGAGGTAAAGATTGAAGATGATGGTAATAAGGAAAAAGAGATCATTGTGAAAAAAGAGGATAGTTCAGAAGAAGAGGAACCTTCAAAAAAAAAGAACACTAATAAACGCCAATATAGAAAAAGAGAAGAATCCCACAGTGAAGATGAAATGCAGAATGTGAAAAAAGAGCATATACCATCTAATCTTGATGCAGACTCTGATTTCAGCATCGATTCATCTGACAGTGAGGAGGAAAAATCTGGAGAAGTAGAACCAAATGTAATACAAAAAGAAAATGAAAAGGAAGAAACTGCTAGCGCGCCTAAAGAAGAAACTATTGAAGAGCCTGATAATAATGAGGTAAAAGAAGAAGTTAAAAAAATTGAAGAACCAGTAAAAAAAAAGCCAAAGATTGATATTTATAAAAAGAGAACAGTTGGAGAAGTTTTTGAAGCTGCTAGGCAAAGATATTTTGAGAGATGTTCTCTAAGGGAATCTGGTTGACAAAGTTTCATGCAATATATCCTTTGTTAATTTTAATAATAGAAAAATGTGAATTAAGGCCAACAAAGTTTTGTTCGTTTTATTGCACTGTTCTTTAAATAAACTGAATTTATTGCTGACTGAATTTTAACCACTCTGTTATGGATTTTTGTAAACCCCAATGCAAAGATAAACTTCAAATTATGGAATATGCTAGGCTTCAAGCACAAATGCAGTTTAATAACCTCGAAATTTTTTAATCGACACTTTCCATAATTTCAAGTGGTGATTGAGTCATGTCGAAGAAAGTGAACCCGCAAATTTTGCTATCTCAAAGATATTGATTAGATATTTGTATCAATGTACACAATATATTCTCCTGGACAAAAAATGTGCAGAGGAAACTAGGCAAGATCTCTTAGTTTTTAAGATATACGCCCCCAAAGTTCTTGAATAATGCTTCTTCGGGTCGCTTTTTGCGCGCATGTTCTAGGGGAACAGCGTGCTATCGTTTTGTCCAAATGTCTGTAATTTTGGATGATTGAGCCGAAAATGGTCTCAATCGACTAGGTTGGACTCACTGATGACGAATCCGGTGTCAAAATCGATTCTGTCCGGCCGGCCGTCCGTAGACACGATAACTGTCGACAGAAGCAAGCTAGCTACTTGAAACTTTCAGGATAGGTTGCGCATCAAAATGCCGCGGTTAAGTTCGTTAATGGGCCAAATCGGTCGAATAGTTTCGGAGTTAAAGGCAGTTGAAGTTTTGAAGTTATTTATTTTTTATTTCAGAAACTACTCAAGCGATTGGATTCAAACTTGGCAGTTTGGTGGAGTATAACGACGCGCAACTTTGAGCCAAATTTCGTCAGGATCATATGGTCAGTAAATTTTAAAAAAAAATTTTTTTACAAAACATTTTTTTTCCGGAAAACATTCATCATATCCAAAAAAAAATTCCACCCACACTTTGAGCTTCATATTTCACAGCAGTGTACCAGATTTCATTTCGATACGATCATAAGTTTTGGAGATATCGGGAAAAAATATGTCAAATTTCGAGGTTTTCTTCTCGATATTGTTGCTTTTCTCCGAAATATTCTGACGGACCATCGAGTACGGTTTGTTCATAGACAAGATATTTATGGGTTTGTTGTTGTCACGGCTGTCGGTTGAGAAATTCTCGAAGATGATGAAAATCTGTTAAAAATCGACGAATTACCGATGAAAATTGTTGGAAATGGCAAAATACAAGCAAATAACATTGTTTTCGAGTTGGAGATTCGAGAAATTAGCTATTTTTCTGAAAGAAGTTCTATCGATCTGTCAACCGACTGGAAGCATCTCTCTGAGAAAAGAAAATTTCAAAAAGCACTGCCGTGAAGGCAGCAACTTTTGCGCGCACGTTCAAATTCGTTGCTGAAGCGGTCATCTACATTGAACATGCGCGCAAAAGTTGCTGCCTTCACGGCAGTGCTTTTTGAAATTTTTAGATCATAAAAACAATAACTGCTTTTTATAAATTACAAATTATCTGATGAAAATAATAAAACCACTTAACTTCCTTTTCTATGGATTGTTAATCAATCTTCAAGTATGGCAAGGTCTTTTCATCTTTGTATTTTCTGTCAACTCTCATCCACGAATGCACAGAATTCAGATCGATTAAATTGCGCCAATGCTAAACTTCACTTCAAGATTAAATAGAAATCTGAAAAAATAGTTTACTTAATTATTCGACATTTTCAATCATTTCTCAATAAAATTGACTATCTTATAGTTGCGTGAAGGTTCACATGATTTGTGAACTACATGAAAGCAATGAGAGATGATCAATTTCATGATAGGAAAATTATATGAAAATGAATCAATTCAGAACAAACAAGATCGAACTGAAATCTAGAACTTGTTAAAAAAATTACAGCTTGAAGTTCCATACAGAATTTCGTCAGGATAATATGAACAGAAGATCGCAAATCATGGAATATAAAAAAAATTAAATTTTTTTTTCCAATTCTTTAAATAATCACGAAATTGTTCATCGCCATTTACGAGCTGGTTACCAAGTATCATCGTGATTGAGTCTGTATTTTTCGTGTTATTTTGAAAAAAAAGCAGAGGAAAAAACACGAAATTATCTCCCTGAAATATCAGGGAAATAACTTCAGAATTTCAAATGACCATAGCTACGAAACCGCTTGGTTGATTTTGCCAAAAAAAAACTCAACCGTCGCATATTTAAATGCAAGCTACCCTTATAGTTTCAAGTTGATTGGATTCTTCGTACGCCCGTAATCGTGCCTACCGTCGGCCGGACAGAATCGATCTTGATACCGGATTCGTCATCAGTAAGTCCAACCTAGTCGTTTGAGACCAATTACGGCTCTAAATTAGAAATTTACAAATATTTAGACAAAAAATGAAATAGATATAATAATAATAAATAAAATATTCTTATCAACATTTTTTTTTATTTTCAACATTATTAAAATTTGTGTACATTTCATCTGAAGGTAGATGTATAAGTATTACCACGAGGGCAACTCAGCAAATCAAACCCGCCAGTTCCTACATCACATAGAACTCCTGTCATCAAAGAGCTAGATGGATTCGCTAGAACATCCTTTTTACCTAGAAAGATTAACAATAAATGATTTGATGAAGGCTGAACAAAAAATTTTCTTGCTGTTCCAATAAAAAAACGTACCTCCAATCACAGCATCTGCAAGGAACTTGAGTGATGATTCGAAAGACATTTGATGAAACGGTGAAGCACTGCTCTGCATGCCTGCACGATTCATGGCCTCAAAGTATCCCTTGCTAGTCATAAAGTCGGAAATCAACATCAAGTGGCGTGGGTCAATTTCAATTCCATAAACACTGAATACATCTTCGATTTCCTTTGAAAATTAAAAACGATTGAAATGGGTGATTTCAAGGTCAAACGAATAAAAAAAATTTGAAATGTACTGACGGGTAAAGTCCGCCCAATGTTTTTGTAGATATACCCATTCAAAATTTCATTTTCCCAATATTTTCAAACATACAGATTAGATCGAAGTACTTTATCGAAAAAATCATGTAAAGCACTGAAGTGAAGTCAGCAGCTTTTGCGCGCATGTTCAAAGGATATCACCAAAAGACATGCGCGCAAAAGCTGCTGACTTCACGTCAGTGCTTGTCTAGGTTTTTAATCTTTCTTTTTCAGATATTGGGAATGAACATCAAAAAATTTAATCCTTAAAGACTGTTTCTAAAATAATAGATAGATTGGGCAAAATCGGTAAAAAAATTTTTTCGCGACAAACTCTCGTCAATTTATTATTCGATAACTATCGGGATAGTTTTCACTGAGTTCCGTACAAGTGGCTCCGTCAACTTCAGACATGAAAATACCTATGAGTATTAGACCTTCAAGAAGATGTTTTGCAGTTAGAATTAACTATCTCTTTCAATCAGATTCAAAACCAAGTTTTTTGCCCGAGATTAGATGGTTTTCTTTGGCAAACACAAAAAACGAGAACACAAATGAACTCCAACCGGAGGTAAGAAATCTACACGGGAAAAAGTAGGCATATCTAATCTATAATGGTTTGTAATTTCGTTTTCTCGCGCTTTTTCTGGGAAACAGCGTGTTATCATTTTGTCACAATGTCTATAATTTTCGAATTTTGAGCCGAAAATGGTCTTAAACGATTAGGTTAGACTCCATGAAAAAATCCGTGGTCAAATTCAATTCTGCCTGTCTGGCCGTCCGTCCGTCCGTATGAGCTCTTACTTCTGAAGGAAATCAGTTGGAAAATACCAACACGCAATTGAAAGTGGTTCTTGTGGAGAGAAAATTAAAAGAAAATCGGAAAAGTTTTTGTTAGAAATTTTTTTTTCTTGGAGACTATCAATCAGATAGTACCATGTAATGTGGTATAGCTTTGACGTCAATATCGAACAATGGAGTTTCAAATTTCAATCTGATCCAATATTTATTTTCGGAGATATGAGAATATCAACTTTCGTTAATTTTTGGAACTTCGTGTTTACTTCCTCAAGAAGTGCTGATGATCAGATTAACATTTCGTAAATTATTGTAAAGTACCGCACAACATTGCGAAAAATGTCCTGAGGACTTTATGGGTGAAAATGTGAAGAATTTTTTTTCGGAAATTTTCCAAATATTTCTTAAAAAAAATGTTTTTTTCGGAAACAATCAGAATGCGAGTAAATTCAGCACAAACTTTTAAGTTAATATTTTGCAAAAGTGCTTTAAATTTCAGTTCGATCCGATATTTAGTTTAGGAGATATTGCGAAAATGATATATTTAATTTCGTGGCTGTTTGGATTTTGTGGTGTTTTCCTTAATAACCAAGAAAAACTGAAGCGATCAGATTCAAACTTCGTGGGTAGTTGTAGAATACCGATGTGCAATTTTTCGAAAAATTTTCAAATTTTATTCAGAAATTTTTCATTTTTTTGAAATATTCATCTTCAGGAAATATTATCAGATAACAATGAAATTCACCACAGACTTTGAAGTCACTACTCAGCAACAGCGTTCGAAATTTCGGTTAGATCGTATATTAATCGTCTGAGATATATAAAAAAATGTCAAATTTCTTGGATATTTCCAAGATATCGTTGTAACTTTCGAAATACATCAAAAGAGTTGGATCCGATGATGATGAAATTTTGTTACTAGTTGGCAGTTGATCAGGAAATCGGTTTAAAATTTCGTAATGATTTTTCTATTAATTCAATAAAACCATATTTGGTTGTCTATTTATCATATCCACCTCATGAAATTCCGCATGAACCTTATAAATTCGATACGATTTGTACTTTTGAAAATATTGGGAAAATGAAGTTTAAATGGTATATTTTTCAATTCGTGAATAAGGCCTCCGTAACTAAACTTTAAACCTTCAATGCAAATATCGAGTCTCTGAGTAGGTTCTCCTGGAAGATATTTTGTTCACTATGTGCGGCCAAGCCAGCCGTTAAGACATTTACTCCCGAAAGAAACGACTTAGAGACGCCCTTGTTCCCAAAAACAGGCGTGTGAACAGTAGCCTAGAGTGAATAAATACGCTTACCACTTCAAAGAATTCATGCATAGTTTCAACAATAACTACGAAATTCTCCATGTTGGAAAAAAAAGTTCAAGATTAACACTCAAAGAATCGTTGGAAATCAAATGGTATAACGCCTGCGAAATTCTATTGAATGAACATACAGATGTAAATAGCTTTCCATTATTGAATATCTTTCTGTAACTTGAGAAAACCTGTGGTAAACCCCAAGTTATACCTACTCTCACTTTTTATGATTTAGGGTATTCATTTAGGAACGTTCCTGACCATATTTAAACTTTGTAATACTACATACCATCAGTCAGTAAAATGTAGATACCTGATGAAGCTATATCATAGCAAAAGAATTCTCGTAACAGTAAACATTTGTGGAAACTAAATACTGTCTCCTTATCCTTCTTTCGGAAGTTAACACAATAACTTCTGGAAGAAACGACTTAAAAACTCGATATTTGTAGAGAAGATTTGGGGTTTAATTACGAAGGTCGAATTCGAGAATGGGTAAAATCCGCCCAATGATTCGAAAGATATACCCATGCAAAATTTTATAAAATACAGATTATATCGAATTGAAATCCAGTACTTTATCGAGAAAAAACCTAGAAAAGCACTGCCGTGAAGGCAGCAGCTTTTGCGCTCATGTTCAAATTCTTTGCCAAAGCGGCCATCTCCATTGAACATGCGCGCAAAAGCTGCTGCCTCCTTGGCAGTGCTTTTCTAGGTTTTTTTAATTTATTATTATTACAATATCGAAAATAATAAGAAAAATACTCACTTTTACTATAACAGCCATGCCTGCACCAAGCCCACAGTTTTCAATCATTTTATGTATATCATTACAGTATAATTTCTTTAAATCCAAGATATTTTCATATTTAGACATCTCCTAGAAAATTAATAAGAAGAAACACAATTGATAAATTCAGGAATTTCAGCGAAAAATTTTACAGGGTGAGTTACTTACTGAAATATTTATACCATCGGTTCTCAAGGTCAGTATTCCATCTTTCATATAAGTTATGGCTTTCTTTATGTTTGCGACTTCCCATATCACAGATTTTGCGGCTATTTCCTTGAGGGTTGATGCCAGGTCCATTTTTCCTTTATCTGTCCAAGGTACCTTAAAAAAATAATTAAAACGTAAATATTTGCATACATAGATCTATAGACTATTCCTGTTCAAAAATATCTTGATTCAATCTTAAGCATATCTGGCAGAAAATTATTCGAAATAGAACTTACGGTAAAGATCAATTGACACCAACTATACTTATCCTGGTCTACTTTGAATTTACCCATGAACTCTAAATCTTCCTCATCATTATTCTTCTCAATGCTCTTTTCCTCCTCTTCATCTTCTGTAAATTAAGACAATTGAAAATCATGTTCGAATCCAAGTGCAGGATCAGAAATAGCACAAATATGGTACATTTTCAAAATCAACAGTTTACGTATACTTCATGAAGGAGAATATTGCAATGTTTCCAAAGGAAAATCTTATAACAGGAAGAACTCTTTGAAATAGTTTACGAAATTGTTATCAGGATCTTTTGAACCTATCTGTTCACTCCCTAAGGTATCCTGATAATTTCAATTCCCTTGATTATGCCTTCTGCATGTTAGGGATTTGTTACAGAGCAGTCATCCATCCAAGTACTGAACCTAACCGACGCTGCGTGGATTTGAGTAAAATGCAATTACACACACAGGATCTATTATAATTCTTCACCAGACCTAATCGTTTCAGTCCATTTTAGAAAAAAAGGTAAACCCGCAAGATTTCCCGTCGCCGAGATATTAAAAAGATATTTTCATCATTGTACGCAGTGTGATTTTCTGAATAAAAAATGTGAAATCGAACATAGGCGGTCTCCCTTAATTTGGAAGATATGGGCCCCCAAAGTTCCAAAATGAGTCGTTTTCAGGTCCCTTTTTCCACCATGAAAACGATCTCTCACTTCATCTGTATGGTTCACACACCACCTTTGAACCTTCAACCAACAATAAACAACACTTTTTTTCAAGAATAATCAATATTTAATGAAAAAATAATGAAATTACTGGACAACCACTTAATTTCTATTCCTTCTGATTTCGACTCAGACTAAAAGTGAAGTTTGGCAATGGCGCAAATTTCTTCGGTAGGAATCGTGCCATGGAGCGTATTCGTGAATGACAGGTTATTGCTGGCGAGAAAAATGAAATATGTTCTTAGTTCTTACTGTTTACTGCGAAACTCTAAATCTTCCAATAGGAGAATTCGTTGTTAATGAAATCTACAAGGTTGACACACATAGTAATGGAATGAGAATACACCCTGATATATATTTCAACGTACATTTTTTTCATATGTGATAGGTCGAGCCCTTCCCAGATTTCCAATGAAATCGAGGTTATTATATAACCCATTTCATTGGAATACCCTGAATCATCTCATTCTAAACTGGGACCATCTCGAAGACACAACAAAAAACGAAGTAGATAAAAACCTCCCTATTTTGAAGGGGATAGAAAGAAAGTTCAAACGAAAATATTGAGAGTAAAACCTTAAAGAAATATTCTCAATGATTTTGTTTTGATGTTAGAATAACCACCTCTTCTTCAGTGACAGAAGCATTTTCCTTACAATCATATCCTTCAACTGTCCATCATTTCATATTTCCCGCCAGCAACTACTCTTCCGTCATAATACGTTGGCCAGCGATGAAAAGACGCTGTTGCCAAGCTCCGCTTTAACATTGAGAAGTATTTCGTAGAAATATAGGTTAAGTTGTTGTCTAATATTTTCACTTTTTTCCTTTAAATAATGAATATTCTTGAATGAAAGTGTCTCTATTCGTTGGTTGAAGGTTCAAAGATGATTTATGAACTAGATTTGAGAGATCATTTTTATGGCGGAAAAAAGGATCTGAAAATGCAACAATTTGGAACTTTGGGAGCCCATATCTTCCAAACAAAGAGAGACCGCCTATGTTGGCCTTCATATTTTTTGTTCAGGAACTCACACTGTTTACAATGATGTGAATATCTTACTTATAGCTTCGCGACGGGAAATCTTGCGGGTTTACCGAAAAAAAATTCTAAAATTACAGTAATTTGGATGCAACAATAGCACGCTGTTCCCCTAGAATATACGCGCAAAAATCGCTCACCATTTTCAGATTCCACCACTTCTTCTTCTTCGGGTTCTTGGTCATCGTGTACTTGTTGGTACCTTCTTTCCAATCTGGCATCTTCCATATCTTCTGGTTCTTCATCTGAACTATCGGGTTCGGGGCAAGCCTTGTCGTTTGCATCATCATCTTCATCGATGTCTCTTTCCGAAGTTTTCGGTGTATCTTTCAGTATTCTAAGAAACGCATAAATTAGAATATCATTTTATCACCTGAAATTTCATACTTACGGCTCGACACTTTTGCTGAATGCTCTAGTTACGTCAAATAATCGTTTGAAAAATTTCTTCTTCATGTGTTTTATGATGAACCTTGGATTGATGCAGTAATCATCCTTATATTGAGATGAAGGCAGGAACACGAACTTCAAGGTGTATATATAATCCCTGAAATTGAATAAATATTTTAGTTATTTTATTACTATTATATCTTGATATAGAGTTGAAGCATCGCCTATAAACTCAAAAATATGTTTAAATAAGAAATCCTGTCACGCCTGTCACAGAGAAAAAACAATTAACAGAAAAAAAAATCGAAACCACAAATGAATGACAAAAAAATACAAAAAATTCCACAACATTCCGAAACGCCTACAAGTGAAATTGGTTTTTGAAACTATTCACTACTTCTTTTTATAGAAAGTACAACGTTGTGTGGTTATCTGACACGAAATTAAACCTAACCGTAGCCTACGTAATCTATAAGGCCAGAAGGATGCCCGAAATTGCGATGTTGCAAGTTCTACAATGGAGGGTTATCATAGACAACAGAGTGCTATGCGATCGTCCATACACGCTTTTGTTTACATCATCATTTCGCCGGGAAACGAGATAAAACGTTCGCATTATCCAGTTTTTCGCTCTGATCGGTTGTGTTATTAGTGTTTTAGGTGAAAATTAGTGTTTAAATCTTTCGTAATGTTTGTGAAGTGTTGTTAGAGTGCGTTTCGTTCTGGAATACTACTTGAAGAATCGATATTTAGGGAAATCAACAGGATATATATTTCAAGAATTGAAAATCTTCGATACGAGCTTCATCATGGCTCGTACTTGTGCAGTACCCGGTTATTATACCTATTATAAATGCTTTAAAACTTTACGTTTTTTAATTTCCCAGAGATTCTATAAAAAAAGATGACAATGACCGAATGCAATATTTACATAGAGAAAGACAGTTTCGAAATTCACGACGATACTGAAGTAAACAATGGTAGTAGGTATTTTTGTAGATGCTCATACTGTAGAAGGACTGTTATTCTGTACCTTCTGTAACTTCAGATGGTTGTGTAATTAGTAAACCGAGAAAAATTCCCAAATTAACTGATGATGCATATTCCTTCAATTTTCCCAAGTCAACCTAGTTACATGTCTTCTACCATTGTTTGGTTAAACAATGCTTCTACAAATACCTCCAAAAGAACTGATTCTGAACATCGAAGACAAAAATTAGTTATTCACCATGACAAAATTCATATCTATTGACACAATCAGGCTCAGATTAAATCGATTTCACACTTTTATGCCAATTTCAAAGACACGGTTTTTTCCAGCTTCTCCTTCAAAGTTCAAGAAAATGATTTATTATAGTTTATGAAATAAATTTTTCCAGGGAAAGGTATCAAAAATATCGTCGGGGTTCAATAATTTCACCAAATTGAGAAGGAAAGATTTTGAAGAAGTCAATATACCCATTTCCAAATTCGATTTATAGATGTTCGAAATTCGGAAACTCAATATAATGAATAGGATCAATTTAACTCCAGATTCGTCTGCTGCTACCAGCAGTTCCCTCAAAAGTCGTATAAGTAATCACTGAAAAAAAACTAATACGGATGACATTGGCACCTCTCTAATGATTAAAGAAAACTACAATTATTTGTGCAACAAATTAAATAAGCAGTTTCCCCGAACCCCATTTATTCTACAGAATCTTCATCTTCAATTCACTTTCCATTTTCCAGGTGCATAACAGTGAAAGTATGCATTATCGGTTCCAGGGCTTATATCTTTTCTATTTTTCTCTTCGATAGCCGTTATGTTTTATTGATATTGAACGCTTCAGAATCTAGAATAATACCTATCTGATGGTAATCTTTTGGGACTCAGTAATACAGCTCCTCCTCGTGGTGAGTTCTGGATTATTTACGATAATGGATTATTAAACTAATCAGAAATAAACGAAATGCTGTGTATTTTTTTTTTCACGAAAGGTTCTTAGTGATATCACGTTAAAAGCATTTCGAAAATCACACCCTCAACTGTAAAGTGACTATGACATCGGTGCTCAATCTCCTTTTTTCCCTGCTTCGTGACACTCTTTTGTAACAACGGCAACATCCAACCTTCCGGCCTGGTAATTCACGTAGGCCTCGACCTAACCCAACATTTTTCAATTATACAGAGTGGAATGTGTCAAACTTCGTTTGCCAACCAACTGACTAAATGAGAATGAATGGAGTACAGTTAAAGCTCCTTTATTTCAGTCATTCATACCAACACAATTATAATAAATAAACTTCAACTAACCTGTTCTCATAATCGGATTCAACCACTACTTCTATATGCTTCAAAACATCGGAAACTGTGACCCTGTTAAATTTCCTCCTTAACATCTCAGATTCACGCTCTAGATTTTCAATTGGTAGGAATGGTATCACCATGGATGGAGTTTTGATATTTTTGCTAGCCATCATCAGGATTTCTCTTAGACGAGGTATACCCAAGGTAACGTTCATTTCACCTCTGCCGGCAAAGTGGAATGTGTTCAGCGTCATCTGTGTAGAGGGCTCTCCTATGGACTACAATTTTTTATGCAGAAGTTTTAAAATTTAAAGTCCTCGTGCAAAAATATAGAATACAAGTTCAAAGACAATTAAAGTGTCGAAACGATTAAATTATACGATCAAAAAAATGTTCCAGATTATTTGAAAATGTATTTAAGGAGACTTCTAGTTAATCTTTTTGTGTATTGTAGAGTTAACTGCTTCAAGAAAGTTTGTGATATACCTCGAATTAGGCTTAATTAAAACATATTCGTACAAAGTTATGCATTTTTTTATTTTTTTTGTGATTACTTGTATTCCGATGGTTAAGTCAAGCTTGTTATTGTAGCTAATAGTGGAAATACCACTTATTAGGCTCATAAAAAAGGTACAATTTTTTTTATTGAAGTGTTTGTATGTTATCAGTTGAAGCTATTGTGTGATATATTTTTTTTTTTATTTTTGAGTAAAAGTGGATATAACCCAAACTATGTAGTTCATCTACTCACTTTTTTTTCGCAAATCTTTTTGTCGCGAGGATATTGATAAGATATTTGTGTTGTTTCCTGAATAAAAAATAAGCAGTCGAAACTACTCGGTTTATCATAGTTCTGAAGATAGGGGCCCCTAAAGATCTAAATTGATGCATTTTTAGGTCACATTTTTTGTCCAAATGTCTGTAATTTTGGATGATTGGGCCGAAAATGGTCTCAATCGACTAGGTTGGACTCACTGATGACGAATCCGGTGTCAAAATCGATTCTGTCCGGCCGTAGACACGATAACTGTCGACAGAAGCGAGCTAGCAACTTGAAATTTTCAGGATAGGTTGCGCATCAGAATGCCGCAGTTGAGTTCGTTAATGGGCCAAATCGGTCGAATAGTTTCGGAGTTATAAGCACTTGAAGTCATTTATTTTTTATTTCGGAAACTACTCGAGCGATTGGATTCCAACTTGGCAGTTAGGTGGAGTATAACGACGCGCAACTTTGAGCCAAATTTTGTCAGGATCATATTGTCATATTTTTTTTTCGAAAACTATTCATCATATCCAAAAACAAATTCCACCCACACTTTGAGCTTCATATTTCACAGCAGTGTACCAAATTTCAGTTCGATACGATCATAAGTTTTGGAGATATCGGGAAAAAATATGTCAAATTTCGAGGTTTTCTTCTCGATATCGTTGATTTTTTCGGTATAACTCGGGAAATACTTATTCAGTCCTGATAAAACTTCACAGCTTGTTTTGAGATGCTGAAAGACAACTTTATGCGAAATTTCGTGACAATCGTGTCATTAGAACAATTTGAAAAAAAATGTCTAGGATTTTCTTTTCATATTATTCTCATTAAATTATGTATGAAACTTCGAACTGTTATTTTTCGATGAAGTACTGGATTTCAATTCGATCTGATCTGTATTTTTGGAAATATTGGAAAAATAAAATTTTTATTGGGTATACCTACGGAATCATTGGGTGGATTTTACCCATTCACGAATTCGGCCTTCGTAATTAAGGTCCAAACCTTCTCTACAAATATCGAGATGTTATTATGTTTACGCAGTCGGCCGTTAGGCTGACCGTAAACACAATAACTTCCGGAAGAAACGACTTAGAAACTCGATATTTGTAGAGAGGTTTGGGGCTTAATTACGAAGGTCGAATTCGTGAATGGGTAAAATCCACTCAATGATTCCGTAGATATACCCATTCAAAATTTCATTTTTCCAAAATTTCCAAAAATACAGATTTGATCAAATTGAAATCCAGTAATTCATCAGAAAAAAATTTCAAAAAGCACTGCCGTGAAGGCAGCAGCTTTTGCGTGCATGTTCAAATTCGTTGCTGAAGCGGTCATCTACATTGAACATGCGCGCAAAAGTTGCTGCCTTCACGGCAGTGCTTTTTGAAATTTTTCAACCATGAAAACGATCACTGGATTCTTTAATTAGTCCATAAATCACCTTTGAACCATCACTCAACTAATAGCGGAAATTTTTTTCAAGAATGGTTGATAATTAATGAAAAATAACTGAAAATATAAGATATCTAACCTCTATTTCTATGGAGGAACACTCACTTCAAAAGTGAGTGTTGCGCCAAATGCATTGGCGCAATTCAATCAGTTGGAATTCCATGTATTTGTTGATGACAGCTGGCTGGAAATACTTATGTCAAAGACGTTCGCCAAAGATCATAAGGCCAGGGTCCCTATTCTTGAATCGAAGATGGGAGAAAATAGGCGTGTCGACGCTGTTGTCAAGGAAACGCGATGCAACGTTCATACCATCACATTCAATAATAGGGTCCCAGGTTTGCTAGACTCTACTTCAAGATGGAGTCCTAATTTGTAGAAATAAAGGGTAAATGGTTGTCCGATATTTTCAATTTTTTTTTGCATAAAATAAGGAAGATTCTTGAAAGAAATCGCCACTTATCGTTTTGATATGGTTCCAAGAAGATTTGTGAACTATAAAGAAGCTGTGGCTGAAAGTTTTCATGATGGACAAAGTGACCTGAAGATGCATCTTTTCAGAACCTTGAGGGCCCATATCTTCCGAGCTATGAGAGACCGCCTAGTTATACTGCAGATTCTTTTGTCAGTAGAACCCACTGCATTTTTCGCGTAACATACATACCTGAGCAGCCAATAAACCAACTGCTTCACCACTATCACACAACGAGGTCATCGCTTTCTGTTTCATCATATTTGCAAAACATTTTTTATCTTTTTTTCCTTTACATCCTTCATAATTCGCAATTAGGTCCTCTAGTCTTTCGTTAATCGATCCAAAATGACAATGTGGGAAAAATACAGAGTCCGAAGTGTCTGGACATGGTTTGCACTGTTCTCTGAAACTGAAGAAGGAAAATAAATTTAATTAATTGCTCTTCCAGATCTTGTTCTCATGAAATTACCTCTCCCTAACCTGTTCTTCCGATTCATTCCATAGTTTTACTAGCTGGTCCTTTGTTACAATCCTGTGAGAGTTATCTTGCATGAATTCAGTAAACAAGGTGAACGGATTATTTATTTTTTTAGAAAGAGTGCTGCCATGAAGCTCTTTCCACTGATTTATCTGAGAAAAAAATAATTTATAAGTTTAGTATGAAATGTTCAATTCCTACCACAAGGATCAAACCAAGAATTAAACTATGCAAACAATGCATTACAGATGCGGAGAGGATTCATGAAATCCAGAAATTGTTTATCAATATGCAGTGCGCGTCAAAATTATGGAAAAATTTAGTTTCTCAGAAGAAAAATATTTGACAACAAAATCCTGAAACAGGTCGATTTTGTTTCACTTTTTCCAAATTTATATGCATTTTTGAAGGATTTTCGTTGCACCCTGTGCCATCCCCATCAACCCTCTGAATTTTTTGAAAAGGGAAACTGGGTCATGTGGTACTTTTTTGGCAAGGTCTTTGTATCTTTTTTACAGGCGTGCAGAAATTTTCAAGAAAAAAAGTTTTTTTCTCAAAAATTAGTTAGTTCAAAGAAGTTTTCAGTATGTACACTTTGTCATGGCTCATTTACTTTGAGACGATGGTACCTGATGAAATTTGTCACCGAATGAAAGTAAACCATTACAGTTTCGTTTATGCACACCTTCCAACCCCTACGAACCCTTCCATGGAGAAACAAAAAATTTTTTCACGTGAGGGGGTTGAAAGTTGTGCATGAACAAAACTGTAATGGTTGACTTTCATTCGGTGACAAATTTCATCAGGTACCATCATCTCAAAGTAAATGAGCCATGACAAAGTGCACATACTGAAAACCTCTTTGAAGTAACTAATTTTTCAAAAAAAAAAATTTCTTAACGCCTGTAGAGAAGATACAAAGACTTTGCCAAAAAAGTACCACATGACCTACTTTCCCTATTCAAAAAATTTAGAGGGATGATGGGGATGGCACAAGGTGCCACAAAAATCCTTCAAAAATGCATATAAATTTGGTAAAAGTGAAACAAAAATTGACCTGTGTCAGGATTTTGTTGCCAAATATTTTTCTTCTGAGAAAATGAATTCGTTCCATAATTTTGACGCGCACAGTATAGTAAAATATAAATATAATATATATAAAGTCAGTCGGTAGGCCTCGAAAAAAGTCTATTATTTTTTGTGACTACAATAGAGCTAGATTGGCACAAGTGACAAGTTGTCAATTCTTACATATGTTTACTCTATGGTTCGGTTCAGTTACAAACGTAAATACCACAACCTTTGTGAAAACGGACGAGGCCAAGTAGTTATCTGACAGGAAATTGAACTCAACACTTTTTGAATTTAGGGAGTAGAATGTTTCAAACTCTCATAGCCTACTGACTGGCTTAATAAAAGTGAATGAAGTATAGATAGGATAATCAGGTCGATTCTGTTTGCAAATAGCAATATTGCTAGGAAAAAGATATTGCTATCATAACAAGATTGGAATTATTGGTATTCTGATCAACGATTTTGAGCAATATGATCTGTCACTTTAACAAGAATCTTGCTATCAATATTGCTATCTTAGCAACCTCAAAATAGTACTTGCTATGCTTCATAACAAGAAAGGTTAGAAAGGGAATCTCACAAAGATCCATTTGTTTCAGTATTATTTCTTCCAAGAATTCGAAAATATTGAAGAAAGGGAAGAATGTGCTAATAGAAATTTGTTCAAGGTTCTCTAGAATATTTAATTTTAAGGAAAATTCTTAGACTAAAATACCGGCATAGTAAGCAACAGCTGACCTGATTATTCTAATGCCATCCCTTTGAATTCCCAATAGAAAAGTTCATCGAATTTCGAATTTTTATCGCCTGCATAAAATTGCTGCATTTGATTTCTGGAAACCAAAATTCTTTCGGTATTCAGGAAATTGGTCATTGGTTTCTGTTTCATAACATTTTCGAATAAGTCGATATTCACATGAATAAAAAAAGTATATGCTAATGGAAATGTGTTCAAGGTTCTCTAGAATATTATTTAATTCCAAGGAAAATTCTTAGACTAAGATACAGGCATAGTAGGCAACAGCTGAGATGATTATTCTAATCGTCCCAACAACAGCAATCCCTTTGAGGTGCCAACGAAAAAGTTTATCGAATTTCGAAGTATTAACGCCTGAATAAAATTGCTGCATTCGATTTCTGGTAACCAATATTTTATTGGTATCCAGGAAATTGATTATTGGTGATTTTGACTCGTTTCGTTTCCTAACATTTTTTATGTTGATATTTACATGAATAAAGAAAACCGTAGATAAAGGTTATGTATGCGAAACCATAAAGAAAACTCACGAATTAGGGTTAATTTCTTCTTCCTTGTAGTTCTAAAGTCTCAAAATACAGTGTTGTCAGCTCTAAAATCACCAATTATGAAAGTACATGATAGCAATATTGTTATGACGAAATTCATAACAAACATTGCTATAACACTCGGAACAGAATACGTAACACCATGGCCATATTGCTATAAATTAGAAAGATAGCAATATGACTAGAATAGCAAGGTTCATAGCAATACGCAAACAGAATCGACCTCATTATATTGATTTCTCACGAATCACATGACGGAAAATTTTGATTATTAATTAGATAATAAGAAATAAACTGGCTTAAGCCGATACTTTTAGGGGTAACCATTTTTTGTGGTGATATTGCACAGTCCATGTTTCTATGCATACTCCATTCACTTTTATGAAGTCAGTCGGTAGGTCTTCGAATAGGTCTGTCAAGATATTGTAACTTGAACTGAGCCAAATTTGCACTAGTGAGATATTGCGATATACGTAAATACTACGACCTGCGTGTAGAACAGACAAAACCGCGTAGTACCCTGACTAAAACTGAAATCTAAAATTTTTAATTACCCAGAGTAGAATATGTCAAAAATCCATGGCCTGCTTACTGACTTGCGTTCAACTGAAATATCAACATTTCGGGTGAAATAGCTTGTAACAAACAATATAAACCAGTTGTCCTTCAATAGACGACTTCGGCCCAAGTTGCCAACCCACAATTTACTTAGCAAGATTACTTTCACTGGGGAATGGGAATTTCAGGACAAATTCGACATGATAAGGTTCGCATTATTTATAAATAACCGTAAAACATGCCTCGGCTCTTCAAACCAGATAATACCTTCCAAATATAGGTTTTTGTTAAGATCGTCCCCGAATGGCTGAAGTTTAAGTTGGGATTCCCGATTTCATGCAAACAGTGTCAATTTTCATAGGATACGTTCCGAAAATCAACTCTGTTGTTTCGGTTGCCGATTTTCCGCTCCGTAAATATGAAATATTCGGATGGTTCCTGGAACAAGCTCGTGAAAAAGGTAATTTACGGAATCTGGTTGATGAAAATGCGATCGATTTACTGTCACCAGAACGATTTTCTATGGTAAATATCCATAGCATAGAACAATCTATGTTTACTTTAGGTTTGTTTTGGTTCCGACTTCAGAACCACAGACTATTGGTCTATGCTAGAACCGTCCGAACAGATCTGAACTCGGAACCAAAACAAACCTAAAGTAAACATAGATTGTTCTATGCTATGGATAGTTACCATAGAAAATCGTTCTGGTGACAGTAAATCGATCGCATTTTCATCAACCAGATTCCGTAAATTACCTTTTTCACGCGCTTGTTCCAAGAACCATCCGAATATTTCATATTAACGGAGCGGAAAATCGGCAATTGAAACAAGAGAGTTGATTTTCGGAACGTATCCTATGAAAATTGACACTGTTTGCATGAAATCAGGAATCCCAACTTAAATTTCAACCAATCGGGGACGATCTTAACAAAAACCTATATTTGGAAAGAATTATCTGGTTTGAAGAGCCGAGGCATGTTTTACGGTTATTTATAAATAATGCGAACCTTATCATGTCGAATTTGTCCTGAAATTCCCGTTCCCCAGTAAAAGTAAACTTGCTAAGTAAATTGTGGGTTGGCAACTTGGGCCGAAGTCGTCTATTGTCAACTAGCATATTGATTTTAATGTGTTCTAACATTCAATGCTTCATTTTTATTTTCAAAAACACTACAGGACTCACATAAACAAAATAGTGATGATCAAATAAGGTTCTGCATTTGAACAATTTAAGATTATGAATTATCCAATTCTGTTCAAAAAATTCACATATAGCTCACCTTGTCAACATGCTCTTTAACCTTGAGACTTCTTTCAGATTTCGTCTCTGATTTAATGAACTTCTTGTCCATAATGGCATCCATGTTTTCATGTAGAAAAGGCAAATGTTTTTCTGATAAAAATTGTGCTTTGCCTACGTCCATGCCATCACCTCCATACAAAAACTAGAAAATTAAAATTAATGATTCATGTAAAAATTCGATAGAACTCTTGCATGCACAAAATCATAATGTATGTTATAACACACTTTACCAATTGGCGAATTTTGAAAAATTCGGCACTAAAAATAGTGAAATCCAGGCGCACATTCAAATTAGGTCAAACGCGGTAGATCGCCTTCTACCTCACCCGTTACCGCAGGGTTCTACGATCGATACAGCTGACGCTGTCCATTGACTTGGTAGACTGTATGCTTAGCGAGAACAAGAGAGAGAAAGAGAGAGAGAGAGAGATATGACTCCATGCGTCACGGAACAAATTTAAAAGATCGATTTCCAGCTGAAAATTGAAATTTTGGACGGCAGTTGGATAAAAAACGTCCTAAGTAAAGATCAACATGGATTCACCTCTGGCAGATCGACCATTACGGCACTGAGTAGCTTACTACAATCAATAACAGAAGCACTTGATGATAAAGATCAATGCGAGCTACTGGCTTGTGATCTCTCTAAGGCATTTGACAGTGTGGTGAGGGAAATACTCCTGAACAAGATGGAGTACTATGGAGTTCGTGGCACAACCCTCTCTATTTTCCAGTCTTTTCTTGAGAAAAGATCAAATGTTTTGGATTGGAAGGGTGTTAGGACTTCGGACTATTCAACAGAGCGTGGAGTTCCTCAAGGTTCAATTCTGGGACCACTTTTGTTCATCATCTACACGAATGATTTTCCTGAAAATGTTCCGGTAGGTGAAACCTTCCGGTACGCTGATGATACCAAGCTATTGAACAGGGCCCGTTCGGCGAATATACTGACAAATCTATCATCAAATTCTATGCAGGCTGCTCAGAAATGGTTTTCTGCAAATGGCCTGAAATTAAATGTGGACAAAACCCAGGTGCTGAGATTTGGAAACAGCCGAAATAATACTGCCGGGCAGGCTAAATTACTGGGGGTTATCTTCGATAGCGATCTTACATGGAGACCATATGTGTTGGACTTAGCAAAAAGACTATCGGCGTCCATTTACTCAATTAGACGGATGAGAGTCGTATCCTCATCCGAGGTCTGCAGGCTTACCTACTTCGCCAACTTTCATTCCGTGGCCACTTACGGTATACTTTTGTGGGGAGGCTGCTCTTGTGCACAGAAGGTATTTCTGAGACAGAAGGAAGCTCTGAGAGCATTGTGTAGAGTCTCGTCTAGAGCAAGCTGCAGATCACTATTCAAGAATGAGGGAATTTTAACACTACCATCCGCATACATTCTTGCTTGTTTGAAATATGTGGTCGAGAATGCTGGAGATTTTGAAACTCTTGGAAGTTCTCATGGTTATCGAACGAGACACAGAGACCATCTAATCATTCGGCATCACCGTCTCACAAGAACCTAAACTAGTGCTAATTATATGTGCGCTAAATTGTACAACAAGTTGCCAGATTGTCTGAAAAAACTGAACCCGAAAAGACTCATTCATGAGGTGAAAGAGTTGTTACTCAATTATAGTTTTTATTCGGTGGAGGAATTCCTCAGTTATAATTTTTAGCTTTTATATGTTGTTTGTTAGATTTTTCAAGTATTCGTCGTATACGTTGTATATTATTATTCAACTCGAGTTGTATAATGTGATTTAACTTGACTTACCATGTAATATTACTGATTTGATGGTGCAAATAAATATTATTATTATTATTATTATTATTATTTTCAGTATTCCTATGGATTCAATATTCGATTCCAGTGATAAACAAATACATGCAAGGGAACATTTCAAAATTGATAAAAATCTCAAGTCTCCGACTTAGTTCAGACTGAACATACCTGTATGACTGTATTATCACTATCCCTGACTGTCAAGTCTGGTTTCACCTGCACTCCTTCTAAACTTTTAACTAAACACCTCTGTAGATAACCACTCCTACTGGTTTTAACAGCAGTATCAATAAGACCCTGAAAACGATTATCATAATAAAATCAGATTTAAATTAAAAAAAAATCATTTTTACCTCTCTACCAGCCATGCAATGGAAGAAAAACTCTTGAGGTTGAATTCCTGTCAGAAATCTTCCTTCGATGAAACCACCAGCCCTAGGAGCAAATTCAAATGCGGGAAAACTAGGTAAAGTTTTACCTGATATCATCACAGGAGGTCTTTTACCTTCTAATTCAATTTGACCCAAACAACAGGACATCTGCATGGTATTTACAGTCGAACCTTTAGCACCCGAAATCACCATCAGTTGTAAATTATTTTCAGGGAATTTACTCAAAAGACCTTCGGCCAAACAAGCCCTGAAATCAGAGACATAAAACATGCATACGTGATAATGATCATGATTTCAATCTATTGAGTCAGGAATGGTGTAAGGGAAAAAAGAGCTCCAGTGTAATAATATAAACCAACATGACACAAGGACGATTGTCTGTCTATAAATCGAAAAATATTCCGTATAATTTTATACTCAAGGCAAGTCATTCAAAAGGTATTAAGTATGTAGAATCCTCTTTGTGTTTCCAAGGTAAGTCGGTCTGATAATCGGTAAAACAGTGAAACTGCAGTAACCGTATTCCTTGGACAACGCTTCTTCGGTTGATTGGATGAGTAGATCCGATCAAGGGGAAATATTTGTTGATTTTTCAACAGATACTTGTGTAAGTTTATATTTCAGTCCATAGTTTTTCCATCTATTTTCAATCATTAAAAAATCCATTTCTATTTCAGTATATTATTTCTCATTTACACAACTATATATTTCAATTCTCTTTTTGTTTGTCAATATTGTGCAATTTATAAACTTTTTCTGTAAAACAACGCAGATTGTACTGCAGAAATGTTGGATGCAAAAGACGGGGTATCTTACAAATTATTGCAGGTCTACAGAATTCTCTTCATATGTATTTCTGATGTTTAAGCTTTTTTTAATAATAATCGGAGATTAATCATTAACATGTGGGTGAGTAAGGTTAGGTTAGCATATTGAATTATTCAAGCAGCACTTACGTATTAATATAGTTCGTAAATGGGTCCAGACATGACTTGTAGGATCTATCAACCACAGCGGTAGTGCTTGGATTTTCAGCAAGTTTAACACTGAGCATATCAACAATATCCTCAACGTGTGTGTCGTGCGGTAGATCGAGAGCCTTCCTCATCACTTCAGGACCTACTTTCCTCAAGTTCTTAACGATTTTTTTACGTTTTTTGTTGGCTTTCTGTACAGTTAGGATATCTTGTACTCCAAGAGTGAATCCTTCTGTTTGCAGAAACGTCGTGAACAGTCTCGATAGAGAACTCAACATTTCTGTTGAGCAAGCACCTCCGTACAGCTAAAACGATATATTTTTCATCAATATTAACAGTCAATCACAATCTTTCTTGGATAGTGTTGATATTCCATTGCATATCCTAGTGATTAAATGTAAACCTTGGAAGTTTTTGAATTTGGTGGAGCCCAAAATAAAGAAAAAGCAATCATTTAGAAAAATTAGTAAAAAAATTAATCTTGGGATATTTCTTCACTCACCTCATACATGCAGTGAATCAAACCAAAGGGGGTCGCGCCATAGTGAGATTTGTCTAGAACTCCAGTCAAAAGTTCTCCATTCCTCACAGTAACCTGTGATTCAGACATGTCGAATTCATCGTCGAACATGGTGCCTCCTGCCTTCCAGACACGAGGAGGGTCATTCTGCCAATCCTAAGCAATAAAAATTTGATATTAACGCTACAACCCCACTTGAAAAGATACTGATGAACAATCAACTAATACAGATTTCTGTAATACTGACTTTTCTGCAACGCCGATATCTTACAATCCTATCATAAATAAAAACTCACTTTGGGTTTAATTTTCGACTTCGAATTCAAATTTATCAATGCTTTTCCATCTGGGATGAGGTTGATGATTATGGTTGATAGTACCTGTTTTCCTGACCAAAGTCTTTGCGGTTTCAAAATAGCGGGAGGTAATAACTTGATTTTTCTTGTTCTATGATAGAGGGCTTGAAAAACGAGGTGATCGTAGTCCATTCTGGCAAAAAAAAAATGGGTTAAAGAAGTCAATCCGAACAAGAGTATCAAGGATTGAGAAAAAACTGAAATACCTTTGGAAAATGTTGGTATAAGAATGAAAGAATCATCAAAAAAACTTTCAAGAAAATTTCGAAGTGTGACTTAAAATATTATCAATATCTATTTGGATTATTTTGAAGATATGAAATTTTGAGTATAATTCTATTTTAAGATTGGCTTCAATAAAACCATTCTTTTTATTGGTTTTTAAGTAATGTACCTAACATATAAAATTTAAAAAAACTGCAATACCACCAATCAAATGCTATTTGATTTTCACTCACTTGCAAAAGAATTTTCCTCGAATCGAAAGCTTCACACCAGATATAACATGATCTTGGATAAGACCACTCAAGGGTGTACCATCTTTGGGAACAAGATACTGATTGCTTACGTTCACTGAAAAAACAAATTTACTTCGAAAACAGGTTTCCTAAATATTTTTGATAAAATGTTCTTTAATGTAAAAGCATATATAAGCTGATTACATTTTTATGCCTTTACTCAGCATAAATAGGTAAGAATAGGGACTTTAATGATAGCAAACGCTTCATGCTATATCAACTCTGTCTCGGAACTTCTCCCAAAGAAGCTGAAATGTGATTCGAATTTTCCTATTTCGAGGTAGTAAAGTTCGTCAGGATTAGTATTAGTATTAGTATATTTCAGTATTATGTGACACATAAATACAGAATTCAATTCTTACAGTAAATATTACAGAATTCGTCAACATAGAAAATTCATAGTAATCAGTTAAAATAACATAGAGCACACAACACAATAATTTCAAAAGTTCAAGATCGAACACCAATACAAATAGAAGCACAACTATACATGATCAAAATCACCGGCGTTTATGTCCATGGCAAGATACTCCTCGAGTGCATAATATGAATGGTCTAGTAGAAACCTCTTCACCAATCTACAAAAAGATCCCCCAGCAGCGCTTTCACACAACTCGGTAGTTTATTGTAGAGTCTTGGTCCCCAAACATCGATGTAAACTCCATTCACTTTTATAAAGTAGCCCAGTTGGCCATGATTTAGGTCTATCATGTTTTTGTAACTGAAACCAAGACAGGTTGGCGCTCCTGAAATATCGACAATGTCGAAACAATTCGAGGCGACGTTGACAGTTTTTTCTATTGTCCTAATGGTTTCTCTAGTTTTTGACTTCAATCATTATATGCCAGTTGATATAATAATTAAATTAGTAATTCAAGACTTGATAGGTACTTTGAAAGATTGTATTGAGCCTTATTTAAGTAGGTGGTCATGTTTGAATTGAACAAATTCCTTATTGAATAATTTGAAAAGTTATATATTTCGTAGAATTGTTTCGATAGGAAGTAGTACATTGAAAATGAACTTGGTATATCCTATGTTGGCAAAACATTGAAATTTTACGTTTTGAAATTAACATGAATTATACAATAAAACATAATTCCATATCTTGCTTTTGACTCTAATACTGCATGATAGATAGTTTTCATGGAGAATATCCAGATATCTTGTCATTACACCCAAAGATAACAGACTGAAGCTAAGCTGCATCCCAGTTTAGAAATATGTTTATCCCAATCCAGTGTTTAATTCACGTAGATTCCCAAGAATTTTGTGAATGGAGTTGGTTCTTTTGAGGTTAACTGTGACACAGGTTTCGTAGTACTACATTTTCATACTGGAATATTTCAAGTTGTGTACCAAGGTATTTAAATGACTTCTGTAGGCTTATTTCTTGAGAATTTAGAAAAGTAGGTAATTCCATAAGTTTGTCTGTTCCTTTAGAAGTTTTACTGCCTGGTTATTCGAGTACTTTTTTTTTTTTTTTTTTCGAATGAACTATCACAAAGTAACGGACTACTCTATCCATCATTTTTCAGTAAAATTCCAAAACACTCGATTCTTGATTTCCGTACAAGAAAAAAGCTTAACTGAATGTTCCAACCATGTTTATATACATGAAATATTTCCAATATTAACAGAGAAAAAACTTTCTTCAACATTCGCCAGGTCTTTGGAATTATTGAATTCACATGATATTTTCTCAAATTCATTACTTTCCCAATGTAGATTCACATTTTGAAAAATAAGTAACTATTACGATCTCTTTGTAGAGAGGACGTTGTGCAGTTATCTGACAGGAAAATGACTATAACCTAACAATTTCGAAATATACAAGGTGAAATGTCTCGGAATGTCATGGCAAACCGGAATAATTCATAAAAGCGAAATGGAGTATATATCTATTTACTGCTAATCGGTGGAAGGGGAAGGAAAGCTTTCCCTCATTACTGGTGTTTTACCCACACGATTCAGTTGGGAACTTGTTCATGTGCCCATGAAGATAATTCAAACAAGTGAGAACATACAACCCAGGTAAGGTCAATATTCCCTCAGATCTAGCAAATCTCTGTCGATTTCAGCCCCATCAACGCCCAAATAGCCCTTTTCGGCTGAAGGAAAATCTCCTTAACATGCACTGAGTTTCTCCAAAATATTATAGCAAAGATATTATGCCATGGAAAGAGGAGAAGTATGCCACCTTAGCTGATAGATGAGTGGATGATTTTTTCATTTGTCTAATCGCGAAAACTGCTCCATTGAGTTTCCTCTTCATGGCATCAATGTGCCCCCGCCCAACTTAAATTCCAGCAAAACACCAAAGAACTTTAACCTGACCGCGTCGCCTGACTTTGAAAACCGGATGGTTTGAGTTTTTTCACTGTTCAAGATGAAACGATTCGCCACATACCAGTTACTCATTCTTCAAATCTTCTTGTTCACCTCCTCGTCCAGGACTGCTTGCGTACCCCCTCGCATCAAGAATGAGCCATCATCTGCATACAACAGAACCTCCAGAAGACCTCAAGTCGTTAATGAAAATTATAAAAAGAAGTGGTCCCAAAATGGATCCTTGTGGGACTCCCATTGTCATCTCCTCATGCCTGGACCACTCTTTCTCCCAATAGACTCTCTGTTTCCTACTGCATAAATAGCTCTCAATCAAGTCTAAGGCCCAACCTATTACACTGCAACGATAAAGCTTTCCAAGTAGAATAGCAAAAAGACTTCATGAGGTCACAAAATATCATCTGGCAGAGTTGACGAGCCTCAAACTTATTTCACAAAGCAGCATGTAAAATTTGACACCACAACAAAGTTGCTAAATTATTTGAATTAACGATCGAAACTGAAACTCTTTAAAGGTAATTTAGTGCGAGTCAAGCAAAAGTTAAAGTCCCTGTAATACGCAAAGTGAACAAACAAATTTAGATATCGTGAAGAAATATGGAAACAACTTTATGTCGAAAAATAAATTCACTCACATAAAGAGTAAGCTTCACTCCTTGCCTTTTCAGTCTGAGGAAAATGTACATTCATCTCATCACCATCAAAGTCGGCATTGTAGGCTTTGCAGTTAGCGTAATGCAAACGGAAAGTCTTTTCGTTCTTCAGTATTCTTGCCTTATGCGCCATCACACTGGGTTTATGGAGTGAAGGCTGCCTATTCATCAGAAGGATATCACCATTACAAAGATGTCTGTGGACGACTTTCTGTATACTATAATCTTGCGTTTTCACTTCGTCCGGGGTCAATAGCTGTTTTGCAAGACCTTCTCTCTGGATGGCATTGTTGGGATCCAATCGTATTATCTTTCCAGATTGAAGCTGAATGCTCACAGCACTTGAAAATTGAAGCGTGAAATAAATATCAGAAAGCAAAGATCGTTTCATATTTTACTTACCCTGGATGCACGTTTGGACCGTTCATAACCATCTTTCTCAAGGACTCTACGTTATGAGAATTAACGTATGTTGGATATGTTAATTGCTTTGCAAAAGTATCGGGAATGCCTACTTCGTCGATTTTCAAATTTGGATCTGGCGTTATTACAGATCTCGCAGAAAAGTTCACCCTTTTTCCCATCATGTGCATTCTCAACAAACCCTGTTTCTTCTCAAGGACCTGGGAAAATTTTAAATTATGAACAAAATATCTTGTTCATCTGTGATGACTATTTTTGAGAAAATAATGAATCAATTAACACATATTCTCCTTTGGTCTGAGCTAATCATGTTACCTTTAAAGCATCTGCAAAAACGTGTTACCTTACATCACAGAGGGTTATAGCTTGTAAGAAACTCCCGAGATGGCGCTAGGGAATTGTTTCACGCAATAGTTACCATCTTTGAGGCAATAAGTTCCTCCGTACGTTCGGAGTTTTTCAGGAATATGCTGCGCTGATGCTTGGTAAAGAACATCAAACTACAGTATAAAGATACCGTGAATAGCATTTTGCTCTTTATACAGTGTGTCAATTTGGTAAGGTAACACCCTTAATATTTCAGCCATGGGTCGAATGAAATTCTTACCTTAAAGTGGTGGCCATGAAAAGCTCTGATGAAGGTAGAATATTTGTTGATTTATCAATAAATATTTGACCTTTATTTTATTCATCAATTCCACGCTGGTTTCTCACTGGCAGGCAGGTAAGATGCCAGAAGAAATCAAAGAATTTGTATCTTATACAAATTATTTTCGATTAGGACTAATTATAAATTGGGATTCATTTTATTTTTTACCTTCTATTTCCTGTATGATCCGAAGATATATTCACTAAATTTATGAATCTCACAAAAATAATAAAGATAGATATATATATACATAAACAAAAATAATTTTTCTTCAGACTATCTCAATTCTCAGTATTTTTTTCTCTATTATTTAACTATTTGGCGCTAATATTCAACTAGCTGATTTACCATTTGCAAAATACTCGGAAGTTATAATAATTCAAAAATTTAACATATCGATACATTCTTGCCAAATTATCGTAAGTCCCAACTTTCTACATAGCAGCTTACGATAATTTGGCAAGAATGTATCGATATGTTAAATTTTTGAATCGTTTCGATATGTGAACATAAATGGAATTTATGTGAATATATTTTATTTCGCCCTGCTCAGTTAAACCATCTATATATTGTGATATTTCAAAGTTTTCCTTAATAAAATTATTGGGGTGAAAATTTCCAACACGACAAAAAAAACAGCCAAATAAGTAGGACCATAAATTCATACATGTAACAATTGATTTTGAATTATATAAGTAACTAGTCACTTTATTGAATCAATTTAAATTGGCTTGAATCAAATATGCAAACGACTACAAAAGTGCTTCAGTTTTCGCCATTCTGCCTAAATTTCCGACAGATTAACTTCGAAATATTCAGACTCACCTGTTTCAATCCCAGGAATTCGTTTTGTTTGTTCGTATCCTTGTTTAATATATCATCAACATTTATTTGCAGTTCTTCCCATACATTGCTTAGCTTTTCCACAGCACTTGCTCCTTTTGTTGAAGCGTAAACACCCTGTAATTCAAGTTCGAAAACAAATAACGATCTAATAATATTAAACTTTTGAAAATATGAACAGTTTGTGTACTAAGAATTGTCATAACTTTTTTTCAAAAAAAAATTAAAAATTACCTTCTCTTCAACAGTTATTTCATCTGTTTCTGCTTCCTCATTCTTCATTACATGAATGATTGTTCTCAAAATAATGCTATTTTGCAAGACTGCTCTATAGGCATTAGTTTTTGAATGTTCGGTGACCCTTCCTTTAACGAAGTTTGCCTGGAATTATTTTATATTTCATTGAATTTAAGGCACTTTCAAGTGTGATTGAATAATATGAGGAATAATATGGAATCTCTGCCTGAAGAAAAATTTGGAAATTCAATTTTGAAACAGAGCATCAATAGAAGTTTCATTTATTTATGTACTTCTTGACATCTTCAACACAAATACAGTGGCTCTAGGACACAGAAAGTTTATTTTCTCTCCTAAATATGATTCTGCCAAAAAATTTGTTTCAAAACATGGACCTCCGAAAGTGTGTATAAATTCCATTATTTTAACCCGAAAAAACCTGGTTATAAAGGGGGCCGATTCAGAGTGTGTTATTACATCAGGTAAGATATGGCCCTAGATAAATCTCATGTTGAAACTCATCAAAGAAAATGAAAGTGAAGTGAACCCTATAGGTTTTTTCCTAGTACGGATTTAAACCTGACATCTTTAGGTCACAAGTCTAACACTGAAATATTTTTTGAAATTGTCTTACCCAAAGCTTTTTCTAACCTTGCTCATGATCAAGCCTCGTATGAAAATAAAACCAAAATGGACTTACAGGTCTAGTATGAGGAGGAGGCACAGGAAGAACTTCAAAATAGAAAATATCTGTAGGATTCTTCTTATCTTTAACGTGATCAAGAACAGGTGCTAAAACCATAAGAAATTCACTTTCTTTCTTCCATATTTCCCTTATCAAGTTTCTAGATTCATCAGGATTCACATACTTCATCATGTTTTCTTTTACAATGCCATCATCTTTGGTCTGTGTACTTTTTGAGCTCAGTATGACTCTGTTCTTTTGGTATTTAATACGTTCACGCAGGTGACTACAAGATATGCAAGTCCTTCTTGGTTTTAAAAACTTGGTGAGATTATTCAAGAATTGATGTCTCAATTGTTCTGTATTTTTTGTTATATCACTTGATGTTTCTTGCTCATCTACAAAAAAAATTGTGTTGAAAATCTGTGAAACTTCTAAATAAATTCTATATAATCCTTCAATAACTTACCTTTTACTGCTTTTGATAATTTGTCATAATGATGAATACTATCAGTGGCTTCTTCTGGTATACTCTCCTGAGATTCGTACTTCTGTGCAAGAAGGAAAATTGTTTTTTCCATTTCTAATGCTTCTACCACCATCCCACAATCAAGGAGTCTCATTTGTATTGATAGAGAATGCTTAACAAGCTCTAAAAATATATAACTCAATATTTACTCTAAACTTAGTTCCAGCAATAACTAATTTATAAAAATTCTACCATTATTCAGCTATTCTATGATGCTTCAGAATAAACATCTCCAATAAGACTGTAATCATTTCCTTAGAAATATCTTACAAAGTATTTTAGGGTGACTTGAAAATTACCTGGTATCTGCACAGTGAAACATTTCAAACAACTTATTTTCAAAACTGTCCCAATAAGTCGGTGGAAAATAGGATTCACTAAAGGTAGAGGTAATTCTATGTAGCCCATATGTCCAGGACATTCTGTTGTGTGTTTCAGACATGTACCACAGGGATCGCTCTTTTCATTAATAGGACCTGAAATTCGGAATTGTATCAGTAAAATGCCAAATTAGTTCCTTTATATGTACCCAAAGCCTTATCATATAACCCTCCGGGGATAGGATGTCCCAACGGATCGAATGTTAAAGGTGTAGTTATTTTTTTTACAGCCAATTGAATTATTTCTTCAGGTGTGAATACACTGAATGATACTCTGGAGATGCGGTCTGTTTTAGGTAATAGCTCCTTATTCTGCCCAAAAATCGACATTTTTACAACTTGCTAGCAATCAAATCGAACATTCGGTTAAGTTAAAATTGAAATCTTTCCCAAAGTTTTCAACACAACACGATTTGAATAATATTTTGGCACATTTGTATTTGTAGGTTAATTCATAGAATGTTGCAGCTCCATTGAAACTCAAAAACGTGTTTTTCTTTTCATGGTTCATCTATTTTCATCTTATTTTGAACCGTCCATTATTAGCTGATAAATTTGTACAAACCACTTTTGTGCTATATGATAACATCATTGTTTAAGGAATGCTAACCTGGTGTAATCATTTTATTCAGGAAAAATAAGGACGTAGTTCGAAAACAGGTATTTCCATAGATTTAAACTTAGGCCACAGAATAGAGAAGTAATACTTCTCTATTCTGTGCTTAGGCTCTAATTTCTATGACTTTTACCCTTTTTTCTATGATTGATAGATTTGAATAGAAAAAACGTTATGTTTTATATTTTGAACATATAAACCGCTGTTTTTAAGTTCTAATAAATAATTTTACCTCAAAAGAATAGATCCTTTGGCAAGATGAATACTCCTTATCGTTTTACACCTCATACTGGAAGGAAATTAAAACGGGAAAAAACAAATCTCTCAGATGGAGATTCTGATACTTCTAAGGAACCAGTTCGAGTTTTCTGCAGATTACGTCCTATAAAAGATGATGGTGATGAGTCCTGCATAACATTGATATCTCCCACGGTATTATCCCTCAAGTCACCAGCAGATCCCAAATATGAAACCAAAGAAATCCACTGTCAATTCAAACAAATTTTCACTTCTTATGCCACACAGAAAGAAATTTTTGAATTTGTCGCCATGCCTCTACTTCAAGATTTATTCAAGAGTAAGAACGCCTTATTACTCAGTTACGGTGTAACTGGATCTGGCAAGACTCACACTCTTTCTGGAGAGCCTTCAAATCCAGGAATTATGCCTAGAAGTATCGACACTATATTCAATACAATTGAAGACCTGCAAGCGCCTAAGTTCACTATCAAACCAGATAAGATGAATGGTTTTTTGATACAATCAGAAGATGAGGCAGTTCATGATCGCTTGTTAGAAAATAAAGTCAATTCAAAAACCTTGAGAGGTAAAACCAATAGAAGAGCTATTGGCGATCAACCGCAATATGTAAATGATGGAATAAAAATAACTGATATCGACCAAAGTTGCTCCTATGCAGTATTTGTGAGTTATATTGAAATATACAACAACACAGTCTACGATTTGCTGGAAGAATCTAATACAAGAAGTTTGCAACCAAAAATATTGCGAGAGGATGCACAAAAAAATATGTACGTTATTGGAGTGAACGAAGTGGAAGTGAAATCTGCAGATGAAGCATTTGAAGTTCTCAGTATTGGGCAAAAGAAGAAGAGAATGGGACATACTCTACTCAATTCAGAATCTAGCCGATCACATTCAGTTTTCAACATTCGTCTGGTTCAAATTGAGCAAGTTGCACATAATAGTAACGGTACTGCTGTTGTACCTGATTCTAACCTAATAAGGGTGTCACAGTTAAGTTTAGTTGATTTGGCTGGTACTGAAAGGAATAATCGTACTCAAACTACTGGAATGAGATTAAAAGAAGCAGGTAGAATCAACAATTCTCTGATGAGCTTGAGGAATTGCATGGAAGTTTTGAGAGAAAATCAGTTAGCAGGATCTAACAAATTAGTTCCTTATAGAGAAAGCAGGTTAACCTTCCTCTTCAAGAGTTTTTTTGAAGGATATGGAAAAGTAGAAATGATAGTTTGCGTCAATCCTTCAGTTGGTGATTATGAAGAAAACTTACAAGTTATGAAATTTGCTGAAATATCACAAGATGTAAAAATTAATAAGAATGAACGAAAGAATACTCCATATATACGGAAAACCCCTAGAAAGATATTCAACACTCCTGGATCTGCAAGTAATGTCAAAGTCAATTCAATATTCACCCTTCCAAAAATACCTACACTCAGTTTTGAACCCAATAATTTCAGTGAAATGGGGGAAAAAATGGAACAAATAAGCAAAATCCTTAAACTTCGAAGCACAAAAATGGAAAGTTACTATTCCAAGTTCAATAATGATGAGAAACATTTCAGAAAAAGACTGTGTGAGCTGAATGAAGGCAATATTTTGAATACTTCAGAAATAAGAAGTATGAAAGCAATTATAAAAAAAGGCAAGCAAGAGTCGTATAATTTGAAAAATAAGATTGTAGACTTGGAAACCACCAATGACAGTCTAGCTTCTAAAAATAATGAATTGCACGAAGTTATTGAATCTCTAAAACAAACAATAGATGAAAAAGATTTGAGGATAAATCAGAAGATACTTGAGAAAGAAAAGGTGAAACAAAAATTCGTTCAAGCCAATGAAAAAATGTCCCAAGAACTGGACAACAAATTGAGAAAACAACGGCAACACCTTCAAGCCACGATGAAAGCTAAAGATGAGAAGTTGAAACGTGTAAAGGAAATTTTGGAAAGTGATGATCGTGAAGTACCTACTGAGCATCATTACGAAGAGAAAAAGGCACAATCAGTTACTCCACCACTTGAATTACAACAGGTGTCCTCTCCACCCACGCAAGAGATGCCCATAAGAGGCCGGAAAATTGTTCTAACTCCTGCAGGAAGGCATAGACGCTCAAGATCTGCTGGAGAGGTATGGCTAGAGCACAACTCTATCAAACCTGTTCCGCTAGGTACAGTCCTGCAGCCTTCAGTGAAGAAACGTAAGTCCCTCACAAAATTAACTAAAGCGAGCGACATAACAAATCCAAATCAAAGCAAATATTGTCTGATCGCTCAAGATCAAGATACAGAAGGAGAAATTGAAACGAAAGTTTATAAAGGTGATATCGTTCCAACTTGTGGAGGGGGTGCTCAGGTTATTTTCAATGACGTTGAATTGTTGAAACAGAAGAGTCCAACGGCAACACCATAAGTTGTTTGTTTACTTATGTATATTTTATATTTTCATTTTTATTATAGGGCGTTAAATAACATTTATTTTTGTAGATTATGTATATACTTTTATTTTTTATTTTAAAGTTGAAAATATGTTTTTATTCGCAGTTTTAACAGAGTTTCAAATAAGAGCTACATTCATTTAGAAATAAAGTACAGTCTTCTGTATTCCAATTTTAATAACAATAATGTTCATCAATAAATATTGTCTAAAAGTACACGTTATCTTCTGACTGTCCTTTGATTTCAGGTAGTGATTGTTTGCATAATTTAGTCTGATTCTGTTAGTCAGATACAACTCCAGATTTGTCCTCAGCATATCAGTTTCCACATTCAAAATTTGAATTGAAACCATTCCAACTAGAAGTTATTTATATATTTTTGCATGCATGTTTTAGGAAAGGTCGTGCTTTAGTTTTGTCTAAATGTCAGTAATTTTCGAATTTTTTCCGAAAATGGTCTAAAACGACTAGGTTGGACTCACTGATGACGAATCCGGTGTTAAAATCCATTCTCTCCAGCAAGTCGACTGGTTGTAGGCACGATTACAAGAGTATTGAGATTTGAAACTTTTGGGGTAGATTGCCTTTCAAAATGCGAGCTTTAAGTTCGTTAATCGGCCAGATCCGCCAAACGATTTCGGAGTTATAGTCATTTGAATGTTTGAGGATTTTTCGTCACTATTTCGGGAATTACCGGAAAGATCTAATTGAAACGTTGAAATTAGTTGAAGCATGATAACGCGTTACTTGTAGCAAAATTTTGTTGGGATCGTATGATTAGTTAATAAAATAAAAATGTGGGGAAAAATTTGCACACACCTGAAACTGCATATATTTCTCAAAAATGTACTAGATGCCATTTTTGATCCGAAATTGGGAAAAATGTAAAATTTCGTGAATGTTTCCTCTAGGTCGGATCGTTCTTATCCGAAAAATTCAAAAACCACTGATCCAATCACGTTACTGGTTTGAGAATGAACTTTGTTAAAATTTCAAAATGATCTCAAGGTGAAAAAAAATCTAAAATCTATTTTGCGATCATCTAATCATATTATCCTCGCAAAATTCTGTATGAACCTTCTGTTTGTCAATTTTCAATCGACTACTGGATTTTAATTCGATTCTCTTCTTATTTCTGGAAATATTAGGAAAATAAAATTTGGAATGGGTACATCGGCGGATTCATTGGGTGGATTTTACCCATTCACGAATTCGAGGTTCTACGACTATTTTTCCGGAAGGTATTGTGTTTACGATCGACCGTGAGGTAGACCGTTAACACAGAACTGCTATCATTTTTGTAGGTGTTTTCTGGGTTTAAACTCCCACTATCTCAAAAACAGAAATATCGAAAATTAAATAAATATTGTTTTTTTTGGACTTTGCGGATTGCAGAATTAAAACTATTTGTCAAGGACAGTTTTTAGAAAAATGTAGTACTTGATTGAAAAATTACATCATGGTCCAGGCCAAATTTCATAAGGACCATATATGAAGAGAAGATCCCCAAATCTTTTCATCAGGTAGTCAGTTTAGTGTGGTCAATATGTGAAAAGATGACCGCTTTGGCAACGAATCTGCTAATGTTAATGCTTTCCTTGATTCCAAGAGTTCATAATGAATACAAAGTCAAGATATGTCTAAAGCCCCGGAAACGTTTTAGTGAATTTTTGTCCATAATCACTGGGTATTCAACCATGGTTGAATACTCAATGCCATTATACAGAACGCGTCAAAATGGGGGTTTTTCCTTTAAACGAAATTGCAGTAATTTTCATAAAAAACCTTCAGAACATCACATTTCTAACATAAAATTCAATATAATATTTTTTAAAAAATGTTTGATCACCTGAAACTGAAAAATAAAAATGGGGATTTGTATTTAAAGGGACTTGTCATGAGTGCACGATATGGCAACGTCGAATTCAGCTTTCTCGGAAAGAAAAGGACGTCAAATGTGTTACTTTGCTTTGGGCCAATTGCACCGTTTTCGTCTTAAGCTACAGTTAGTTAAGCAACGATAAACTTATTAAACTCTGCTTTAAATATTCGGCTTGCACCGAGGCTGAATGTAACTAGATTAAAATTAATCTACAAATCTGGTTACTTTCTCATGAATTGGTACTTGTGACTAGCTTCATGTTGTTTATTTTAACCCTAATTGGAGAAATATTTTAATTCAAAAGATGAAACCCATTGTTATGGGTTACTACCACCATATTTCCATAAGTTATGAAAAATCAAGATGCATCTATTGAAAAACCCAACGAAAAAATATATATGACAGACTTTATAGCTTCCATAAAAATATTGCATGTAATGTTCCTGACTTGTTTATTATCATTAAGATTATAGGGATCTCTTACCACAGACCTGTGCTCTTACCTCTGCATCAGGCTTTAAACCTTATTCAAATTTATAGTCATATACTCAAGTAAACTCATATTTTGTAATATCTCAAGATTTAAGTTTCTGCATGGAATTACAATCCTGGCGTTTGTAAGATGAATAAATAAATAGTATTGATTTATCCGAAACAACTTTCCGATAAGGAACGGCTCACCTAAGAATAGACTTTCTATTAAATTATTTTGTTTGTAATAAGTATATTATGAATTGAGTTAATTTTTGGTGGAAGATAATGAAAACTCTGATGTGGATCCGCAGACTAAAAAGTATTCTATATAAATATTGAAGTATCATGGATGGATTGACAAAGGTGTACGTTTGAAGATTGTCTAACACGAGGATGCAATTTCTTTCACATTAATTCGTTTGTAGTTATATTTTGAGTCCAATTAATATATAATAGAGGATAATGATAGCACAGAGACAGCACCTGCACAATAATGAAGTAGTACATGATAGCTTTCCACGTAATATATCACTGAATGAAATAGTACTGAAGAATCTTCATGAAACTATGTTTTCTCATTCCAAATATGTCTTCGATTTCATTCTGCTATTCGCTCTTGGAAATAAATGAGCATATCATTGTAACTTTTTCATTTCAAATAGTTGAAGGCTTATAGAAATACCATTAAGTTTACGAACTCAATGGAAATACTGGTATTAATTCTTCATGCTTTAAAACGTACGAATCAATGCCTACTGATGCCAGTTTCTCCCTATATCATTTTTCATAAATATCATCTGAAAATCAACCACTTTTAATCAAAATTTGATTATCAACTCGTAGGAGTTCTCCATCAATGTCCAATGTAAACAAAAAATAACGTAAACAAACTGGAGGTTACGTCCAGAAAAATGTCAAACTTGTACGAAATCGCTCGAAAGTAGGGTTAGATTCCGAAGCTTACCATTAATCCTTCTTTTAAACCCCCAAATTCGTAGGCTTAAATATAACAGTCTGTTAAGGCCTTTTAACGAGGATTACGTGACGGTGCAAGATAATTTTGTACCAAAACCTTGCTTATGGACCTAATCTATGGTTTTGTAATACGGTGCTTAGGAAAATAGAGACAGCTATACTTAGATCTGGTTACAGTAGAAGACAACGACCAAGGAATAGAAAAAGAAGAGCACATACTGTCATATTACTGACAAATCGCAAACGGAAATTGTTTGGTTATATTGACAAAGAACACGTGTGTACCACAGAATAGGAATTAATATTTCATTATTCTATAGCAGAAAAAGCTATTCCACTAAACACCGTTGTTACTTCGTGCATGCCTGGCAAATCCCAAACCTCAATTTTGAAACCTGATTTAGAATACTTTCTGAAGGTAATTTGGGAAAATGATGAATCAAACTCATAATAATTATGTTCGAATTTGCATTTCCAGTAATAACCCAAATTCAGGAAAAACCCCCGTTATGGAACAAATTCATTTTTCTCAGAAGAAAAATATTTGGCATCAAAATCCTGAAACAGGTCAATTTTTGTTTCACTTTTACCAAATTCATATGCATTTTTGAAGGATTTTTGTTGCACCCTGTGCCATCCCTATGAACCCTCTAAACTTTTGAATAGGGAAAGTGGATCATTTGGTACTTTTTCGGCAAGGTCTTTGTATCTTCTTCACAGGCGTGCAGAAATTTTCAAGAAAAATATGTTTTTTTGAAAAATTAGTTACTTCTAAGTGGTTTTTAGTATGTGCAGTTTGACATGTCATTGTTCATGCACAACTTTCAACCCCCTCACGTGAAAATTTTTCTCCATTAAAGGGTTCGTAGGGGTTGAAAGTTGTGCATGAACAAAATTGTAATGGTCGACTTTTATTCGGTGACAAGTTTCTTCAGGTACCATCGTCTCAAAGTAAATGAGCCATGACAAAGTGCACCTCTTTGAAGTAATTAATTTTTCAAAAAAAAATATTTTTCTTGAAAATTTCTGCACGCCTGTAAAGAAGATGCAAAGACCTTGCCAAAAAAGTACCACATGACCCACTTTCTCTATTCAAAAAATTTAGAGGGTTGATGGGGATGGCACAGGGTGCAACAAAAATTCTTCAAAATGCATATAAATTTGGTAAAAATGAAACAAAAATTGACCTGTTTCAGGAATTTATTGTTGTCAAATATTTTTCTTCTGAGAAAATGAATTTGTTCCATAATTTTATTGCATATTCAGAACCCACAAATTACATCATCCTGAAAATCTCTATCAAGTCTTTTTCTTCGGTTGTCTGAATGTTTATAGGCCGAGGGGCTGAATTTCACCAAGTTTCCTTTATTACTGAGTCCAACCTCGTTAAAGACCATTTTTCGCACGAAATTCGAAAATTACCGACATTTAGACTTAATGATAACGATTATGTTTTCTATAAGAGGAGAGCGCAAGAAATGAGACATAAATAGATTTAGACGCTGTAATTTGGTCAATCAATCATTATGATTGATGATAGTGCAATCGATATCTTAATTGCAAATATGAGTTCACTATACCTACTTCATTAGATATTGGAATTCCCTTCGTAAGATTTATCTTAATTTATGGAATAAACATTCTCTTCGACACAAAGTGATACAATATGAACCTTTCAATGTGTTACATCCTATTCGTAATCTTCTTCATCGTGATCGGTAGTGTCCGATGCGCAAAAAAGTGTAATGTTTTCAATGATATTAAAATGGAGGTGACCCATTCTTTAAAAAATGGTTCGAAAACATTTCCAACAATTCGTGGATGTCTTGAGCCAAAGAATTTGAAGACGAAGGTCGAGAGTATTTCGGTCAACAGGAGGTATATTGACAATCTTGGAGATCATGCAGTTCACGATCTGGAAGAGTTGAAAAGTTTATCATTCTTCGATTGCAATATAAGAAAAATATCACCACGTGCTTTTGAGAATCTTCCAAATATTGAAGAAATATGGGTGGTCAATAACCAATTGAAACATATTTTATCTGGTACCTTCAAGGGCATGACCAACTTGAAAATGATAGTTCTCGAGGATGCTAAAATATCCAAAATAGAAACTGATGTTTTTGATAAAGGCCTCAAAGAACTTTCACTGGATAAAAACAATCTTCGACAAATCAATCATTTATGGTTCGTCAATTGTTCGGATATAACCGGTCTTTCCCTCAATTTCAACAAAATATATATCGGATAAATGAACACAATTTACAATTCACTCCAAATTTGCAGTATTTATATTTGTCTCACAATGAAATAAGTCACATAGAAGAGGGTTCTTTTCGTTATTTGAAAAAGATAGACAGTATAGATTTGGGATACAACAGACTAGTCGAATTGGACCCGAATATTGTACCGGACAGTTTCAAAGTTAAAACATTTAATGTGAGATGTAATTTCTTGAATTTTCTGTCGCAAGGTTTACTGGATAAATTGATTGTTACGAGTATGGAATTGTCAGGAAACCCTTGGGAATGCTCGTGCTTGAGACAAATACACGAGTGGATGATTGGGTCGAATGTGATTCTGAAAAATAATTGCAAATCAATCCATGTTCCATATTGTGTTTATGGAACAGAACTCACGATTTGTTCTATGAAAGTGGATGCCAATTTAACAAATTCTTTTTTAAAAGAAATGAAGCGAGAAGATGAAAACTGTGCTAATTTTTCTTGATTTGTTGATATGTGTTTAATCTTAAAAGAAAAATTCACTATATTTTTCAATAAATAATTGTTCGATATAATCGGTCTTTCCTTCAGTTACAACCAAATACATAGGATAAGTATACAAACTTTTCAATTCACTCAAAATTTGCAGTATTTATGTTTGTCTCACAATGAAATAAGTCACATAGAAGGGGGATCTTTCCGTTATTTCAAGAAGATAGACAGTATAGATTTGGGATACAACAGACTAGTCGAATTGGACCCGAATACTGTACCGGACAGTTTCAAAGTTAAAACATTTAATGTGAGATGTAATTTCTTGAATTTTCTGCCGCAAGGTTTACTGGATAAATTGATTGTTACGAGTATGGAATTGTCGGGGAACCCTTGGGAATGCTCGTGCTTGAGACAAATACACGAGTGGATGATTGGGTCGAATGTGATTCTGAAAAATAATTGCAAATCAATCCATGTTCCATATTGTGTTTATGGAACAGAACTCACGATTTGTTCTATGAAAGTGGATGCCAATTTAACAAATTCTTTTTTAAAAGAAATGAAGCGAGAAGATGAAAACTGTGCTAATTTTTCTTGATTTGTTGATATGTGTTTAATCTTAAAAGAAAAATTCACTATATTTTTCAATAAATAATTGTTCGATATAATCGGTCTTTCCTTCAGTTACAACCAAATACATAGGATAAGTATACAAACTTTTCCATTCACTCAAAATTTGCAGTATTTATATTTGTCTCACAATGAAATAAGTCACATAGAAGAGGGATCTTTTCGTTATTTGAAAAAGATGGACAGTATAGATTTGGGATACAACAGACTAGTCGAATTGGACCCGAATATTGTACCGGACAGTTTCAAAGTTAAAACATTTAATGTGAGATGTAATTTCTTGAATTTTCTGTCGCAAGGTTTACTGGATAAATTGATTGTTACGAGTATGGAATTGTCGGGGAACCCTTGGGAATGCTCGTGCTTGAGACAAATACACGAGTGGATGATTGGGTCGAATGTGGTTCTGAAAAATAATTGTAAATCAATTCATGTTCCATATTGTGTTTATGGAACAGAACTGATGATTTGTTCTATGAAAGTGGATGCCAATTTAACAAATTCTTTTTTGAAAGAAATGAAGGGAGAAGATGAAAGTTGTGCTAATTTTTCTTGATTTGTTGATATGTGTTTAATCTTAAAAGAAAATTTCACTATATTTTTCAATAAATAATTGTTCGATATAATCGGTCTTTTCTTCAGTTACAACCAAATACATAGGATAAGTATACAAACTTTTCAATTCACTCCAAATTTGCAGTATTTATATTTGTCTCACAATGAAATAAGTCACATAGAAGAGGGTTCTTTTCGTTATTTGAAAAAGATGGACAGTATAGATTTGGGATACAACAGACTAGTCGAATTGGACCCGAATATTGTACCGGACAAATTCAAAGTTAAAACATTTGATGTGAGATGTAATTTCTTGAATTTTCTGTCGCAAGGTTTACTGGATAAATTGATTGTTACGAGTATGGAATTGTCGGGGAACCCTTGGGAATGCTCGTGCTTGAGACAAATACACGAGTGGATGATTGGGTCAAATGTGATTCTGAAAAATAATTGTAAATCAATTCATGTTCCATATTGTGTTTATGGAACAGAACTGATGATTTGTTCTATGCGAAAGTGGATGCCAATTTAACAAATTCTTTTTTGAAAGAAATGAAGGGAGAAGATGAAAGTTGTGCTAATTTTTCTTGATTTGTTGATATGTGTTTAATCTTAAAAGAAAATTTCACCATATTTTTCAATAAATAATTGTTCGATATAATCGGTCTTTTCTTTAGTTACAACCAAATACATAGGATAAGTATACAAACTTTCCAATTCACTCCAAATTTGCAGTATTTATATTTATTTGTCTCACAATGAAATAAGTCACATAGAAGAGGGTTCTTTTCGTTATTTGAAAAAGATGGACAGTATAGATTTGGGATACAACAGACTAGTCGAATTGGACCCGAATATTGTACCGGACAGTTTCAAAGTTAAAACATTTAATGTGAGATGTAATTTCTTGAATTTTCTGCCGCAAGGTTTACTGGATAAATTGATTGTTACGAGTATGGAATTGTCGGGGAACCCTTGGGAATGCTCGTGCTTGAGACAAATACACGAGTGGATGATTGGGTCGAATGTGATTCTGACAAATAATTGTAAATCAATTCATGTTCCATATTGTGTTTATGGAACAGAACTGACGATTTGTTCGATGAAAGTGGATGCCAATTTAACAAATTCTTTTTTGAAAGAAATGAAGGGAGAAGATGAAAGTTGTGCTAATTTTTCTTGATATGTGTTTAATCTTATAAGAAAAATTCACTATATTTTTCAATAAATAATTGTTCGATATAATCGCTCTTTCCTTCAGTTACAACAAAATACATAGGATAGGTATACAAACTTTTCAATTCACTCCAAATCTGAATTATATATGTGACTTACAATGAAAACACTGCAAATTTCACCAAAGGGTTTATTATTTTCTTAGTTAAGTAACCCAATATACCGTTGATATCTTAAACAACTTAGAACCGACTGCGATGATTCATTTTCGATATTATTGGAAATTTGCAGCGTTTTTCTTTATATTTCAGGAACCACTGGTCGGAAATCATACGGGTAAAATTTTTTAGGTTTAGTTATGCAACAGTAATCAACGCTCAGAGTTCCATGAAAATTCGGTGGTAATTAAGTTTTCGAGAAATAATTTTTTCCCCCCAACCCCCCATTTAGACTCCTTTGGGTACACTGATCGTGCTGAAAAGCTTGGAGGATCAACCCCGAATGACACACGATTTTTCTACCAAGTTTCAAGGATTCGTTCAGTACTTCCAGAGACGGACGGTTTTTTTTTATTCGTTCATTCAAATCTACATACTTCAAAACGTAAACTGTGAAATTTTCAGGGGGGGCTAAATTTTTTTTTATTTGATTTTATCAAATAATAAACCAAAAAGCGAGAAATAAGAGGAATTGTTCAGATATTTGAAAAGTATGGATAGTTTTTTAGTTCTGGGACATGTCGGAAATACAACACGTTATATTTTTCCACCATATATGTTCTGGGGGGCGCAACAGGCTAGGCCAATGGGGGGATTTCCTTTAAACGAAAATGCAGTAATTTTCATGAAAAACCTTCATAACATCACATTTCAAACATATAATTTCAATATTATATTTTCAAAAAATTTTTTGATCACCTAAAACTGAAAAATAAAAATGGGGATTTGCATTTGAAGAGATTTGTCATGAGTGCACGATATGGCAACGTCGAATTCAGCTTTCTCGGAAAGAAAAGGACGTCAAATGTGTTACTTTGCTCAGGAAAACAGAGATAGCTATACTTCGATCTGGTTAGAGTAGAAGACAACGACCAAAGAATCGAAAAAGAAGAGCACATTCTGTCATTCTGTCATATTACTGACAAATCGCAAACGGAAATTGTTTGGTTATATTGACAAAGAACACGTGTGTACCACAGAATAGGAATAAATATTCCGTTATTATATAGCAAAAAAAGCTATTCTACTATACAACGTTGTCACTTCGTGCATGCATGACAAATTCCAAACCCCAATTTCGAAACCTCATTTCGAATACTTTCTGAAGGTAATTTGGGAAAATGATGAATCAAACCCATAATAATTTTGTTCAAATTTGCATTTGCAGTAATAACCCAAATTCAGGAAAAATCCCCATTGGACCCGATTATTGTACCTGACAGTTTCAGTCGAGTTGAGATATTTAATGTAAAATGCAATTTCGTGAATTCTCTGTCGCTAGTTTACTGTGTACTGGTTGCGCGTTGGTATTCTTCATCTGATTATTACGAAGTTTTGCATTTTTTTTTCACTATATCTCCAGAAGTAAACATCGGATCGAATTGAAACTTGAGAAAATTGTTGTTAAATACTGACTCTATTGTTTGTGCAAGTTCCTTTGAAATATAATTGATATTTTTGGGGAAAAAAACTTTTTCATCGAAAATTTTTTGAATTTAAACATTTTTTTAAAATTTTCTAATAACTGCGCGTTGGTATTCCATACCTGTTCACAAAGTTTCAATCTGATCGATTCAGAACTTTTCACGAGAAATCGGGGAATTAACCCCAACCATAGAATAAATATACAATGCCTCAAAAATATAAATTAACGAACTTAACCGAAATATTTAGACTCCAAATTTAATCTGACAACATCAAGTCGAGAGGTCTTTTCCTTCAAAAGTTAGAGCTCATACGGAGGACGGACAGAATTTGAATCACAGACCTATCTGTGTTTGAATCTTTTAGGACCATTTTCGACTCAAAATTCTAAAATAACATTTCCGAAAGAAATGAAGGAAGCAGATATAAGTTGTGCTGATTTTTTCTTGATGTGTTAATATATGTGTTTATTCTTATAAGAAAATTATACTATATTATTTATTACATTTTTCAGATATCATAAGTCTTTCCTTCAATTACAATAGAATAAATAGGATAACTGTATAAACAATTTTTTCAATATACTGTCTGGGGTCTGGAGTATTTATGTGTCCCAAAATGAAAAGAACAATTTCAGAGTTCAAATATTCAATATGAAAAACAATTTCTTGAATTTTCTGTCGCAAGAGAGTTTTTCAGATTTTTTTCCGATATAAGCGAAAATAAAAATCAGCCCAATTTAAAATTTGGTGAACTCATGGTAAATGTAAATGAACTTCAAAGGTCCTTGCCGAACTCCATCGGATTCGGATGAATTGGTTTTCGGGAAAAAAAAATTTCATGAAAATTTTGTTAAATATTTCTGATTTTTTTTTATTTACCAATCACTTGCTATTGGTGTCTGAATTTAAGATTGCAGCGCCATGGTGGCCAGTTTTAGAACTTTAAATACAGACATAGATTTTGTTTTGATAGTCGATTTTGTACTGTTTGTTAGTGTTTGGTTTGATAATTTTTGATTTCACGATTTAGTCAAAGACTTTTTAGACTTTTATAGTTGACGAGAGTATTACTGAGAGTACATATTCCATTCTTATAAAGTAGGTATGTATCATCCTTCAATCTAATTGAGTGTATAGCAACTCTAAAGTTACGGGGATATCTCCAAGATAAGACAGTATTTTAATATTATTTATTTTCAGATCCAAATGGCAAGATTGACTTTGGTGGATTTCTTAGGCTGTCTTAAAAGTTGAAAAACAGATAGTATTGTAAAACATACTTTTTGGAATAATAGACAAATACTCATAACTAAACTAAATAGTCGATATATTGTGAATAAAATGAATACATTCACATGAAATTAATGCTATTTCTTCCGTAAGACTTATTCATTATGGATGGACAAATAAATTTTCCAACACTCATATGATTGGTCTTGAAAAAGCTGTAATAAATGAGCCTTGTACAACTTTGCTTCCATCTGCAGAAGCACTTTGAGCGAAGAGTATTCATCACCAGATATTTCCTTATCGAGAATCTTTTTTTTCAATAGTCAGTTCTATCAATAGAACATTCACGTTGTTCCTTAATGATGAGTTCAACAGGCAGATTTCTGGAAGGCATAGCATTCCTTTTAAGTAAATTTCTCTGCTTGGATTATGGGCCTGGAAAAAAATTGTCTCCATGAATGTGATCTAATATTTCATGAGCGATTCGTGCTTAACTTTATAAAAATGAACATCATCGGTAAAATGCAGGTAACAGACTCTCATAAATCTTGTTTGTTGGTTTTTATCGATTCTTCAACACTTTCAGACCCGACTTCTCAAAGGAAGTTTCTTTCACCCTAACTCCAAATTTTTTTACCGGGCTGTAGAAATCTATGGGAAGGGACATTTGAGTTTGCTTTTCCTCAGTGAAAGCACTTGTAAAATCACACAAATGCATAAACTTTCTCATTTTCTTAACATTTCTTTTAACTTGTCGCTGATAATGTCTGTGTCTCGGCTTACTCGGATAGTCACCAGAGGGAGTAGCGCTTATCTTCATTCGCCAATCCCAATTTGGCGAAAATCACGCTTCGCTTCAACTAAATACCTATACTGATTAATTGAGAAAATATCTTCAAAAATTCAAATATATATATATATATATATATATTCTTTTGAGAACGAGCATTACATTCTAAGATATATCACAGTGTTAGCAGAGGAAATGTAAACGGGGTACCATACATATTTGCGTATGATACAAGAGCACAGATAAAAACCTCAGGAAAAATTCGGTCTCCCCGTATAAGTGTAGTAATTTATGTTTATAGAAGATGGATTGCATCTTTTTCATTGGAAAATAATTTTTTCGTCATCTTGAATTCATTTCGACAAAATATCTTGACATAATATTTTCAACAGAAAGAGGGACAGAAAACCAGAAGGAAGCAGTAAATAATATCACCTACATTTGCTCAAGACCGAAAGGGTCTTTCGACCAGGTTCAGTCCTCCAAGCGATGATTTTCAGATCCTCGGATTAACGAAGAACGCTACAGGCCCCTTTATTGGGGAATCATCTCCCATAGATCCATAATTGTCCATTCCGAACTAGAAATCTAACAAAATATCGGGAATAAAGTGAAAAAAAAATTCAAATGACGTTACATAACTGCGAAAGCCTTTGGCCGATTTTAAACTCTTATTACTAACTTATTCATCGCATTCTGATGCGCAACCTACCCTGAAACTCGCTAGCTCTTTTCATTCTCAAGTAATATAATGGATCATACAATTTGAATTTGATTCATTTAATATTTTCCGGGAATAACTGCGGAAAAGCCGATGTCTCAGGCCTTTGAATTCCGCTTTCTTCAGAAGATTCAATATCGATCATTTTTACGCAGTTGTTCAGGAAACAGCGCGGTATCATTTCGCCACGACGACTGTAATTTTCGAATTTTGAGCCGAAAATTGTCTTAAACGATTGGGTTGAACCCCCTTAAGAATAATGCGTGGTCAAATTCAATTCTGTCCGTATGTGCTCTAACTTTCGAAGGAAAAGACCTCATCTCGACTTGATATTGTTAGATTAGATTTGGAGTCCAATTATCTCGGTTAAGTTCGTTAATGGGCCAAATCTGCCGAATGGTTTTTTGTGTTACCGCCATTTGAAATTTTGGTTTATCTGATCGAAATGAAACTTGCTTATGGAAGATGAACAGTGTCAATAAAAAGAATAATTCATGGAAAAATTTGAGAAATATTTTATTGTCTTTTGAAAAATTCTCATATTTCATTTAAATTTCACTGAAATTTCTCACGTAAAAGCTGCTTCCTCACGTCAGTGCTTTTCCAGGTTTTAAATGGTTGCTGAGGTACACAGAACGATAAGAGAAGGAATAAAATATTAATTGAAATAATGTAATGATTCAAATAAGATTTGAATTTGTTTCAATTAATATTTCTCGGGAAGAATTGCGAAACAGCCGATTTTCCAGGCCTTTATTTGAATTCCGTTTTATATTTATTATATATAATCTAAGCTATTAGGCAAAATTGTAGCACACCGTCTTTGATTTACTGTTTTAATTCGACCACATTAGAGACTCACTCTGTATATTCTCTGCGTAAATTCCTTGATTTGTAAACATCAGTGGGATTTCCCGGGAAATTAAATTATCAGCTAGATTCAAGAAACTGAGATGCAGTATAGTTTATTCAAATTTAGAAGCCAGTCGAGATATTATATAGAATTTTTGCGACTATAGGTGGAAGAAACACGACTAGGATACAAAGTGATCCTGTGAAGAAATTACTCGATTTCATTTAAGTGGAATCAAACATGAAGAATTTCGAGACTTATATCCTGTGTTTCGTCATCTTCAGCTTGATCCACAGTGACCAGTGCCAAAAGTGTGATGTTTTCGATAATATACAAGTGATGGTGATCCCAGATTCAAAAAATCCCAATTGGAAAATATTTCCAACAGTTAATGGATGCTTCGAACCAACTCAGTTCAAGACAAAGGTTGACAGTATTGTTGTTAACAGTAAAAATATTGGAACTCTAGGAGATCGTGCCGTTCACGATTTACCACAGTTAAAGAGTTTATCGTTCTACAGTTGTGATATACGAAAAATATCTTCACACGCATTTGAAAATCTCCCTAAACTTCAGAAAATATGGATAACCAACAGCAAATTGACATCAATTCCATCTGGAACCTTCAAAAATATGACTAGTCTGGAAATAATAGATCTTCAGGGTGGTAAAATATCCGAAATAGCAAATGACGTCTTCGATGTTGGTCTCCGAAAACTTTCTCTCATGGAAAATGAACTTCTTGAAATTGATCATCGGTGGTTTTCCAATTCTCGAGATATAGATAGTTTATCATTCAGTTTCAACAAAATACAAGGAATATCCGAGAATACATTTCAATACACGCCAAAATTGAAGACTTTGTTCTTATCTTTCAACGAAATAAGATACATAGAAGAAAAGGCTTTCCATCATTTGAAAAATATGGAAATTATAGATCTGGGATATAACAGGATAGTCGAATTAGATCCGAATATTGTCCCTGATAATTTCAAAGTCGGGACTCTTAATTTAAAGTGTAACTTCCTGAATTTCATATCGCAGAGTTTTCTGGATAAAATCAAAGTGGAAACCATAGTTTTGTCAGGAAACCCTTGGGAATGTGCATGTTTGGAGCAAACACACCACTGGATGATAAATTCAAACGTTAAGGCAAAGAACGAATGTAAATTATTTGATGTTCCACATTGTATTTACGGCAAGCACGCCAATGTTTGTTCAGATCAAGTGAATACCAATATAACAAGCTCTTTTTTGCAAGAAATGAGAAATCTCAATAACTCGAAAATCGATAAGACTTGTGCTAATTTATCTTGATGATATTTAAATTTTGTTTATTGCTAATGAAAAATGTTTTCTATATATTATGATTCATTATTAAATACAATGCTTTCCTCTTTTCCATTTTTTTCTAATGAATTATATCTATTCCGATACTTTTGCGCGCATGTTCTAGGGTACAGCGTGCTATAATTTCGACAAAATTTCCGAATTTTCGAATTTTGAGCGGCAAATGGTTTTACTATAAAGAATTCGATGCCAAAATGGAGTTATACTCATTTAAATGTTCGAGGCCATTTCGTCAATATCTCAGAACAACTTCCTAAGCTTATAACAGAAAAAATATATTTTCATAAAATATTAATCAGATTTTAATAGAATTCTACACATACCTTGAAGCCAATATTTCACAATAGTGACACAAATTTCACTCCGATCTGGTTCTATTCTTCAGAGATATCGGAAAAAAAGTGAGTCAAATTTCGTATTATATCAAACGCAACCGGCGCATCCACCATTTTGTCGCTCGATATATTTCAATTAATTTTAAAACTAAACCGCTTAACTTTCAACCACAGGGTGTTCAAATTTCAGAAGAATATAATGCATATTATGCGCATATTAGTTTCTCACTTTGTGAAAATAGAGCTTGAAAATTCAGTTGGTTCGAATCTAAAGGACACCATACACTACAATTTTAGTCGTCCACTTTAATCGACAACTGAAACTGCGCCTGCAAGATTGATGTCTATAGTTTAAACATAGAATAGAAAAATAGAAACACTACATTCTAATAGAGCATTGAAAGGGAGTCTTCAATACGATTCATAATGTGCCTGTTTGGTTGTGCGATTAAAACCGAAAGGTGTATGGCGGCCTTCAAACCTCCAATTGTCAAATAGATCAGTTTGTCACTATTTTTTTTTGCGATGTCAAATTACAAACGTCGAATTGTCAAATTTTTTAGATGAATTGATGAATTCACAAAGGAAATAAATGGATGAATTATGAATTAAATAATTTCCCAAATTAGCAAGAAATAAATTAGGAATATTGTCCCATTTCTTCAATGCGTCCAGTTAAACAACAGTAAATAGAATAGAAACGACGTGAAATATTACATCAAAATTCAGAATCTTCTAATACCTATTGATCCAAGAAATCAGCTCCATGGTAGTAAGAAACTTTTGGGGGCCCTCAACTTTTAAATCAAAACAGACCGTCATCTATAGGAGGAAATCAGAAATGATGTCACAAATGTTTTCTGTGCATTGATGAAAATATGCTTTCAAATCACTGATTAGATATCGAGATGTAATTCCATACCTACAACAGAAACCCTACAAATCAATGATGAATTGAAACAACAGAGCAATGTTTCCTAAGGAAAAAGAATACCATTGTGTTCCTTGCAGATTGAAGAAGATAATGTTTATTGTTTATCTTATCCATGGAAAAAATTCTCAAGGATACTAGATTCAAAAAGCTGTCTCCAAAATGGAAACAGAATATGTAACTATTGATTCTTTAAAGGAAATGGAATATTCTGAATCTATAATGGAGAAAAATATACACAGTCCGCCTGTAATGACAGATGGAGACCAAACAGAAGATAAAGAATCAGACAATCTGATAAAAGTTTTCACTTCTGAAAAGGATGTAGTGAAAGTTTCAGAGGATATATCTTCATCTGAGTTATCGACTAAAGACGGGTAGGCATCATCCATTCAGGATCAAAATAAAGCTATGACTTACACAGAATATTTGTCACAGTACAAGAGTTTATTCACAGCTCAAAACAGGCCCAATTAATTCATTTACTAGGACTTTACTCCTTATTTTATATTGATTTAAGCTTATTCTGGGAGAATTTGGCATTATTTTTCAGGGTATTTTTGGATTTTCCCTCCCAATATCTGAAATAACTATTGAAAATTATATGAAATTGTATTTTTATGGAAAACTCCCTGGCAGATTGTAGGATAGAATCAATAAAACTGCTGTGATTTCATAAAAATGTCAGTTTGACAAAAGTCTGAAAACAAAAAATCAAAAGAAAATAATTCCGAAAATTTTCTGGTTTGTCTGATTAAAGGGTCATCCAAAAATGTTCTCGTTTATCAGATTTGTACTCTGAAACTTAACAGTTCGCTTTGTTTATATTATTCCTGTTTTGTTCATTCCATTCCAAGAAACTGCCCTTGATAAATAGTTCTATCCTGGAATTCGCAAGGGCGTTTTCCATAACAAAACAATTTTTTTTCAGTTTTTAATAGTTCTGTTATTATGTTCTGATATTGGGAGTGAAAACCCAGAAAAACCTAAAAATGACCCTCATTTCAAGTCATCGCATGATCAGTTAATCCATTTTGAACAAATCTTAAATAAATATATTCAAAAACTTTCTGCCTCCAATGTAAACGAATTCGGACTCTGGTATATAATTATAATATTTTTGCTGTTCCTTAGTATCAACTAATGAAAAAATTTAATTTCACAATACACTAGGTTCTAGGTATACCCCCATCTATAAGTGATAACATGAAATAATTTTGTTTTGAAATATTTTATTTATCGAAAAAAGTTTTTGAAAGAGACTTCCCAGTTTGATGCAACCTGGTTTCATATTGATATTTATTTGATTTCAGGTTGACTGAATTATCTGGATTTTGGGTTAAAGAAGAGATGCAGGAGATGGAATCTGAAGATCAGTCTATAAAAGAAGACATAAATGGTTGTGATGATTTGTGAGTATTTTCCCTTGACTAATTGTTTTACAGTAGGCCTAGAACGTTGTTGATATCGAGCCATTCATCAAAATGACCAATTAAACTGTTTTTGCGCGCATGTTCTAAGGGAACAGCGTGCTATCGTTTTGTCCAAATGTCTGTAATTTTGGATGATTGAGCCGAAAATGGTCTCAATCGACTAGGTTGGACTCACTGATGATGAATCCGGTGTCAAAATTGATTCTGTCCGGCCGGCCGTCCGTAGACACGATAACTGTTGACAGAAGCAAGCTAGCTACTTGAAACTTTCAGGATAGGTTGCGCATCAGAATGCCGCGGTTAAGTTCGTTAATGGGCCAAATCGGTCGAATAGTTTCAGAATTATAGGCACTTGAAGTTTTGAAGTTATTTATTTTTTATTTCAGAAACTACTCAAGCGATTGGATTCAAACTTGGCAGTTTGGTGGAGTATAACGACGCGCAACTTTGAGCCAAATTTCGTCAGGACCATATTGTCAGTAAATTTAAAAAAAAATTTTTTTCGAAATTTTTTTACAAAAAACTTTTTTTTCCGGAAAACATTCATCATATCCAAAAAAAAATTCCACCCACACTTTGAGCTTCATATTTCACAGCAGTGTACCAAATTTCAATTCGATACAATCATAAGTTTTGGAGATATCGGGAGAAAATATGTCAAATTTCGAGGTTTTCTTCTCGATACTGTTGCTTTTCTCCGAAATATTCTGACGTACCATCGAGTACGGTTTGTTCATAGACAAGATATTTATGGGTTTGTTGTTGTCACGGCTGTCGGTTGAGAAATTCTCGAAGATGATGAAAATCTGTTAAAAATTACCGAATTACGGATGAAAATTGTTGGAAATGGCAAAATACAAGCAAATAACATTGTTTTCGAGTTGGAGATTCGAGAAATTAGCTATTTTTCTGAAAGAAGTTCTATCGATCTGTCAACCGACTGGAAGCATCTCTCTGAGAAAAGAAAATTTCAAAAAGCACTGCCGTGGAGGCAGCAACTTTTGCGCGCACGTTCAAATTCGTTGCTGAAGCGGTCATCTACATTGAACATGCGCGCAAAAGTTGCTGCCTTCACGGCAGTGCTTTTTGAAATTTTTACTGTTGAAATCTTAGATTCATACCTCTTTTCAGAGCTGAATATGGTGATGATGAAAGGAACAGTGAAACAATCAAGGAAGAAATCGAAGTACTTGTCGATGTACCAGCATATTTGGGAATAGACGAAATGCAAGATTCTAATAGTGAAGAAGCTCCCTTCACTTCCAAAACAGAAAAAAAGAATACTATCGATAAATCTTCCAGAGAAGTTAAAACTTCTGCTTCCATTGGATCGGCTTTGAAAATCGAAAATAAAGACGTGGACCTTAGGAGAAAGGCTTACAGTTGTAGATTCTGTGATTATAAAACTGAAATTCGAGAAAAAGACCTCGTCAAACATACCGATACTCTTCATCCCGGCAAAAAGCAACATGGGTGTCATCTATGCGATTACGGTTCCAACTGGAAAAATCGCATCAAAGTTCACGTGGACTATGTTCATTTAAATTTGAAGAAGAATAAATGTGACCGGTGCGACTACGCTGCAAATAATAAAGTGTATCTCAAAAGACATATGGACAAGGTTCATTCGAAGCAGGAAGAATACAAATGTCAATTTGACGGATGTAATTTTGCCACAAATAAACAGAGAAAACTGAAGAGGCACATCGATAACGTTCATTTGATGGTGAAGGAACATAAGTGCCACCTGTGCAATTTCGCCGTAAACCACAAAGGTGCTCTCCAGAGACATCTGAATTCTATACATTCGAATGCGAAGGAACATAAATGCCACTTATGTAACTATGTGGCAGACCTGAAATTCGCCCTAAAGACTCATATAGATACCGTTCATTTGCAAAAGAAGGAAAATAGGTGCGATTATTGTGAATTCACGGCAAACCAAAAAATCATTCTCAAAGTTCACGTGGACAGTGTTCATTTAAATTTGAAAGAATTCAAATGCAATCAATGTAGTTATGCTACAAATCGGAAACGAGATCTCAAAGCACACGTCGATTCTATCCATTTGAACTTGAAGGAATTCAAGTGTCATTTATGTGAGCATGCTTCGAATCGGAAGAGTGATATTGATAGACATTTACGTTCTGTTCATTTGAACTTGAAGGATTATAGGTGTGACCTGTGCGACTTTGCGGCAAGTCAAAAAAATCATCTCAAGTTACATATTGATTCTGTACACTTGAAAGTGAAAAATTATAATTGTAACTTATGTGATTATGGTGCTAGTCATGGAAGATATTTGAAGAAACACATATATACTGTTCATATGAATGCAAATCAAAATTAATGTCTCTGTAATTATGCTCAAAAATATCATCAACTTTGAATTCAAAATAAGAATAATGGGTAAACCCGCAAGATTTCCCGTCGCCGAGATATTAAAAAGAAATTTACATCATTGTACGCAGTGTGTTTTAATGAATAGAAAATGTGAAATCGAACATAGGCGGTCTCCCTTAATTTGGAAGATATGGGCCCCCAAAGTTCCAAAATGAGTCGTTTTCAGGTCCCTTTTTCCACCATAAAAACGATCTCTCACTTCATCTGTATGGTTCACAAACCACCTTTGAACCTTCAACCAACAATAAGCAACAATTTTTTTCAAGAATGATCAATATTTAATGAAAAAATAATGGAATTACTGGACAATCACTTAACCTCTATTCCTTCTGATTTCGATTCAGACTAAAAGTGAAGTTTGGCAATGGCGCAAATTTCATCGGTCGGAATCGTGCCATCGTGCGTATTCGTGAATGACAGGTTATTGCTGGCGAGAAAAATGAAATATGTTCTTAGTTCTTACTGTTTACTGCGATACTCTAAATCTTCCAATAGGAGAATTCGTTTCTAATGAAATCTACAAGGTTGAAACACATACTAATGGAATGAGAATACACCCTGATATATATTTCAACGTACATTTTTTTCATTTGTGATAGGTCGCGCCCTTCCCAGATTTCCAATGAAATCGAGGTTATTATATAACCCATTTCATTGGAATACCCTGAATCTCATTCTAAACTGGGACCATCTCGAAGACACAACAGAAAACGAATTAGATAAAAACCTCCCTATTTTGAAGGGGATAGAAAGAAAGTTCAAACGAAAATATTGAGAGTGAAACCTTAAAGAAATATTCTCAATGATTTTGTTTTGATGATAGAATAACCACCTCTTCTTCAGTGACAGAAGCATTTTCCTTACAATCATATCCTTCAACTGCCCTTCGGTCATAATACGTTGGCCAGCGATGAAAAGACGCTGTTGCCAAGCTCCGCTTCAACATTGAGAAGTATTTCGTAGAAATATAGGTTGAGTTGTTGTCCAATATTTTCACTTTTCTTCCTTTAAATAATGAATATTCTTGAAAGAGAGTGTCTCTGTTCGTTGGTTGAAGGTTCAAAGATGATTTATGAACTAGATTTGAGAAGTGAGAGATCATTTTTATGGCGGAAAAAAGGATCTGAAAATGCAACAATTTGGAACTTTGGGAGCCCATATCTTCCAAACAGAGAGAGACCGCCTATGTTGGCCCTCATTTTTTTTGTTCAGGAACTCACACTGCTCACAATGATGTGAATATCTTACTTAAAGCTTCGCGACGGGAAATCTTGCGGGTTTACCGAATAATGTTATTTCTGTATAGCTTCTTGATGGAAATACTTGATTTTCTTAAAACATTGATTCAACAGATAATTATATTAAAATCTATCCCAAATCTATTGTGAATTTTATTCATAGGGAGGAAATATATACAGCAGAATAGGTCGTTTAAATTTTTGGAAAGCTTGCTTGTAAAGTTTGTTAAGAGTTATTTGTACCATAATGTGGTATCTTGCATTTAACACGAATTATCATATTTTTATGTTTTTCTCATTCTATATCGGAACAAAATCATTATGTATGCTATCACACACTTCAACAATTCGCGAATTTTGAATAATGCGGCATTGAAAATGGTCAAATCGGGACTTAGGGTCGAAGCGGGAGAAACGCGTCAGATCGCGATATTTCGAGAACTAATGAAACGATTCAATAGACGTCTTCGGCCCAAGTTGCCAACCCACAATTTACTTAGCAAGTTCACTTTCACTGGGGAACGGGAATTTCAGGATAAATTCGACATGATAAGGTTCGCATTATTTATAAATAACCGTAAAACATGCCTCGGCTCTTCAAACCAGATAATTCCATCCAAATATAGGTAAAAACCTATATTTGGAAGTTAAGATCGTCCCCGATTGGCTGAAATTTGAGTTGGGATTCCTGATTTCATGCAAACAGTGTCAATTTTCATAGGATACGTTCCGAAAAACAACTCTGTTGTTTCGGTTGCCGATTTTCCGCTCCGTAAATATGAAATATTCGGATGGTTCCTGGAACAAGCGCGTGAAAAAGGTTATTTACAGAATCTGGTTGATGAAAATGCGGTCGATTTACTGTCATCAGAACGATTTTCTATGGTAAATATCCATAGCATAGAACAATCTATGTTTACTTTAGGTTTGTTCTGGTTCCGAGTTCAGATCTGTTCGGGACGGTTCTAGCATAGACTCGCAACCTAAAGTAAACATAGATTGTTCTATGCTATGGATATTTACCATAGAAAATCGTTCTGGTGACAGTAAACCGACCGCATTTTCATCAACCAGATTCCGTAAATAACCTTTTTCACGCGCTTGTTCCAGGAACCATCCGAATATTTCATATTTACGGAGCGGAAAATCGGCAACCGAAACAACAGAGTTGATTTTCGCAACGTATCCTATGAAAATTGACACTGTTTGCATGAAATCAGGAATCCCAACTTAAATTTCAGCCAATCGGGGACGATCTTAACAAAAACCTATATTTGGAAGGAATTATCTGGTTTGAAGAGCCGAGGCATGTTTTACGGTTATTTATAAATAATGCGAACCTTATCATGTCGAATTTGTCCTGAAATTCCCGTTCCCCAGTGAAAGTAAACTTGCTAAGTAAATTGTGGGTTGGCAACTTGGGCCGAAGTCGTCTATTGAAACATGGCAGTTAATTGAAACAACTCACAACTTCTCGAGACATTTTGAGATCATTCTGTCAGTAAATAAATTGTTTTTTTTTCAGAAGAAATTTATCACATTCGGTAAAAATGCTGATCATACTTTAAGCTCCATATTTTGCATCAGTGTACCAAATTTCAATTTGATACAATTATAATTTTTGGAGATATCGTGGAAAATATGTCAAATTTCGTGTTTTTTTTCAATCTTATTTTCTTCGGAATATCTTAAAAAATACTGATTCAATCATGATGAAACTTGGCGGCTGATTTGAAACTGCTGATGGACAACTTTGTGCAAATTTTCGTGATGATCGTGTCATCAGAAAATTTGAAAAAAAAATTCAAATTTTTTTATTTAATGGTAGTTGCATGTATGGAATTCTGTGGTATTATTCTGTTCTGTGATATAACCTAGGTTGATAGTTTTTAATCAATTTCAAGCGATGGACCAAATGCTCTGGTTATAGTTACGGTTATCAAAATTGACAGATTATGCTTTGCCCATATGTCAGTTTGGATAACCGTAACTATGACCGGAGCTTTTGGTCAATCGCTTGAAATCGATGTTTGACTTATCTAACCAAACATTTTAGAGACAACGAAAACAAAAGATTTAATGTTGTTTGGTTGAATGGAATCCTAAATAGTTGCTTCCCGAAATTATTAATGTCAACTGGTCCTTGTAAATATATAAACAATGTCAGAAACCAGTGCAAATTCTATAAAATCCTTAGCGAAGCCTTCTGAGAATGAAGACTCAAATGAAATTGGACCTTCCTTACCAGAATGTTCACAGCCTAAGAAAAGAAAAATCTTACCATTTGAACACTTGTACGTTGATAATTTGCCAACAGCCGAATCTTATGAAAGGAGCTATATGCATAGAGACATCATAACCCACTGCTTTGTGACAGCAACAGACTTCGTTATTACAGCTAGTTGCGATGGTCACATTAAGTTCTGGAAAAAAATGGAAACAGGAATTGAGTTTGTGAAACATTTCAGGAGTCATTTGGGTATGTATTTTTCACTAGGCAAATGAAGGAAGGATAAAGAGGAAATAAACGTTGGAATATTTTTTAGGTCCAATAACAAAAGCTGCTGTAAATGCGGAAGGAACATTATTTTGTTCAGCATCTACAGATAAATCCTTGAAAATTTTTGATGTGGTGAATTTCGATATGATAAACATGATGCGTTTAGATTACTCACCTTCCTTGGTAGAATGGATTCATGCATCAGGCGATGCTATTCATACTTTGGCTGTATGCGATTCTGATAGTTCCAAAATATGTATTTATGATGGAAAGGCAGATGCAACTCCTTTGAAAATTTTAGAGAAAATACACAGCAAACCTGTGTGTTTGATCAAGTACAACTTTAAATTTGATGTTGTCATATCTGTTGAGAAAGGTGGAATATTAGGTAAACCCATTTGAGATATATTAACATTCTTGAATGGTCCCATTTCAATTTAACGCAGTTATAATATCGCAGTCTAAATCGCTTATCATTACTTTTTCTAGAGTATTGGTCAGGACTGAAACAAAATTGTATATTTCCCAAAATCGTTTCATTCGATTCTAAATTAGATACAGATCTTTATGAGTTTGCTAAGAATAAGACTGTACCTACAGGGTTAGCTTTTTCACCAGATGGAACTAAATTTGCAACAATATCATTAGATCGAAGAATAAGGATCTTCAATTTTCTATCTGGAAAATTGGTAAGTATTGTTGAATTTAAAAAAACAATATATAAAGAACACTGAAAATAATCACATACAAACAAAGAAATTGTGTACAAAATCCTTTCGCATCTTTACTTACAAAAGTTGAATAAACTTATATTTTCTGTTCTGACACGGTGAACAGAATTAAGTACAGCCTATAGATGAAAATGTCACGCTATATCTATTATTTTTTCAGGTGAAAGTGATGGATGAGAGCCTTCCAAGATTTACCGAACTACAACAGAAGACACAACAGTTACCAAATATGGAATTCGGTAGAAGAATGGCAGTGGAGAGAGATTTAGAGAAATCAGAAGCATTTGGCTTAGCCAATATCGTTTTTGATGAAAGTGGTCACTTTATAATGTATGCTACATTATTGGGTATCAAATTGGTGAATTTGCATTCCAATAAACTTGTTAAAATCATTGGAAAGAACGAAAACTTGAGAGTACTGCAGATTGCAATTTATCAAGGTGAGATCGCGAATTGCTTGTTTGTTTCAACTAGCACATAATTTATTGAAACCTCATTCCCGTTTTTCTTTTGTACTGTGTGTCAATTTTAATAGCTACCACCCTGAAGTTTCTCGGCCCCCATGCAAAAAAAGTTAAAATCTGGTTCAGAGGGGAATATTTTATATGGTCGATGAAAAATTTTTCACTAATAGGTTCAATAACAGCATATCTTAGGATACCAAGGGATTCTACATGTGGAAATAAAATACAACTTTTGGATGCCATGAAAACATTTTTTCCAACATATTACTAAATTTTTTCTCGCATTCTTCAGAATAATAAATTATAGTACTACTATAAAAAAAAATTTCAAAAAGCACTGCCGTGAAGGCAGCAACTTTTGCGCGCATGTTCAATGTAGATGACCGCTTCAGCAACGAATTTGAACATGCACGCAAAAGCTGCTGCCTTCACACCAGTACTTTTTGAAATTTTTACTGATAAATTACTGGATTTCAATTCGATCAAATCTGTATTTTTGGAAATATTGGAAAAATAAAATTTTGAATGAGTATATCTACGGAATCATTGGGCGGATTTTACCCATTCACGAATTCGACCTTCGTAATTAAGCCCCAAACCTTCTCTACAAATATCGAGTTTCTAAGTCGTTTCTTCCGGAAGTTATTGTGTTTACGGTCAGCCTAACGGCCGACTGCGTAAACACAATAACTTCCGAAAGAAACAACTTAGGAACTCGATATTTGTAGAGAAGGTTTGGACCTAAATTACGAAGGCCGAATACGTGAATGGGTAAAATCCACCCAATGATTCCGTAGATATACCCAATCAAAATTTTATTTTTTCAATATTTCCAAAAATACAGATCAGATCGAATTGAAATCCAGTACTTCATCGAAAAATAACAGTTCGAAGTTTCATACAGAATTTGATGAGGATGATATGATAAGAAAAATCATAGAAATTTTTTTTTTCAAATTGTTCTGATGACACGATTATCACGAAATTTCGCATGAAGTTGTCTTTCAGCATCTCAAAACAAGCTGTGAAATTTCATCAGGACTGAAACAGTATTTCTCGAGTTATACCGAAAAAATAAACGATATCGAGAAGAAAACCTCGAAATTTGACACATTTTTTCCGGATATCTCCGAAACTTATGATCTTATCGAACTGAAATTTGGTACACTGCTGTGAAATATGAAGTTGAAAGTGAGAGTGGACTTTTTCTTCGAATATAATGAATTGTTTCCGGAAAAAAAAAATTTTTGGAAAAAAATTTTTTTAAAATTCACTGAAAATCTGATCCTGACGAAATTTGGCTCAAAGTTGCGCGTCGTTATATTCCACCCAACTGCCAAGTTTGAATCTAATCTCTCAAGTAGTTTCTGAAATAAAAAATAAATAACTTCAAAACTTCAACTGCCTATAACTCCGAAACTATTCGACCGATTTGGCTCATTAACGAACTTAACCGCGGCATTCTGATGCGCAACCTATCCTGAAAGTTTCAAGTTGCTAGCTTGCTTCTGTCGACAGTTAGCGTGTCTACGGCCGGCCGGGCGGACAGAATCGATTTTGACACCGGATTCGTCATCAGTGAGTCCAACCTAGTCGATTGAGACCATTTTCGGCTCAATCATCCAAAATTACAGACATTTGGACAAAACGATAGCACGCTGTTCCCCTAGAACATGCGCGCAAAAAGTTGAAGTGAATAGAAGATTTTCAAACGCCACCAAATTACATTCAAAACAAGATGTCACACAACTCCTCTTTTTATTTAAGATTCTTGAGGTTGCTATCATCATGATCACTGTGTTTATACAAAATGTCCCCGTGCTAACCAAAGTTCACTTCTTTCTACAAATCTAAAGTTCTTTCCTAATGTTACTTTATGACCCCCTTTTCTTGACCTGATCAATCTACAGCTCTCCATCCAGCACCAGAGAAACTGATTCAAATATTAAATCTTGTCTACAGGATCGGCAAAGAAATCTAAAGCAGCAGTAACATTAGAGATAGAAGCTTCCAACAATCCCACACTTGAAGCTATAAGGCCTGATCCAACCTTAGTGTGTACAGCTTATAAAAAATCCAGATTTTACCTCTTCTCCAAACGGGAACCAGATGACATGGGTGTTGATCAAGACCGAGATGTATTTAACGAGAAACCATCTAAAGAGGATACATTAGCAGCAATGGAGGAACCCATTCAGCAAAGGCTTTACGAGAATGCCATTATTCACACAGTCTTTGGTGATATACATTGTAAATTGTTCATGAAAGATACCCCGAAGACAGTGGAGAACTTTTGTGTGCACAGTAAAAACGGTTATTACAATGGACATATTTTCCATAGGGTGATTAAAGGTTTCATGATTCAAACTGGGGACCCTACTGGTAACGGTACTGGAGGTGAGAGTATTTGGGGGGGAGAGTTTGAAGACGAAATAAGGCCTCACTTGAGGCATGATAGGCCCTATACTTTGTCGATGGCTAATGCAGGTGCGAACACTAATGGCAGTCAGTTTTTTATAACCCTAACACCTACTCCCTGGTTAGACAATAAACATACCGTGTTTGGAAGAGTTGTTAAGGGAATGGAAGTGGTACAGAATATAAGTAATGTGAAAACTAATGCGAAAACCGATAAACCTTTTGATGATATAAGAATTGTTTCAATAAGTGTGAAATAATCAAAATAAATAATTTTTTAATATATACTTGAATTATTTTAACTATGGAGCTGTTATATTAGGGTGATTCATGTATGTATTGTCATATATATTTCATCTAATTCATACCAAAAACGTTTTCATGAGTAAGGTCTAAACTTTCATGAGTTGTATCATTGTATAAAATGAAAAATTTCAAAAAGCACTGCCGTGAAGGCAGCAACTTTATACAATGGTTATATCATTTAGTTTGCTCTCATCAGCATAAACAAAGTTCATTTTGAGCGAGTGAAATTGAAAGTACAAAGGATAAAAGGTAATATATATTATACCAAATCAGATAAATCAGTTGTTTCTTGAATCGGACTTAAGTATTAATTGGAAGATCATACCATAATGGGAATTAATTCTGAATTTCTTGATAAAAACACGTTATGTTTGTACCTAGATAATTTTCAAACACCGGTAATACAATAGAATCATATACCTCACTAATTTCGTTTCATATCATATTTTCATTCCAAAGATCATGCGAAAACCCAATTTAATTTAAATTCTTATTCAGAGTTTCCTTCGGAATTTGAAATTTATTCGTTAGAGAAAACACGGAAATTATCTCGATACTCTGTGATTATTACATATTGAGGCATAGAATAACAATATTTAAGCGGCAAATTTGAATGATCAATGGTGATTTCATAAATATCAGCAAAGAAAAATTGCTCCTATGGATATTTCGTATTGACCATGAATCTCAAGTGATCTAAAGATGAAATTACCAATATTACCATTTCATCATTCAGAAATATTCCTTATTCGTATATTTTGGATGGCCCGATGTTTTTATGAAACTAGTATAAAAACAGCAACTTTACAATGTTATATTTGCTTGGCTTGTTATTTTTGCTCCTTGTATACGAAGATTAATTTTTGCTGGTATGATTATAGAGGGTCAGTATAAATTTGAGCATCAAAGCAATATAACTTTCTGAGCCATGGGAGCTAATATAAAAATAACTTCCAGTGAAGGTGAGAAGAAATTAAAATGATTGAAATTTTCATCTCATAAAATATTTATTGAAGAGTGTGAATAAATTCCAACATTTCAGATTGTTCTGCACTGCATTCAATGCTTTGCGAAGCTGTTATCGATTTTTTGGAAGATGATGCCCTTGTTACCTTACAGAATAAACTTATGAACATCATCAACATTAGATATGGTGATTCCATCGAAGATAACTTGAGAAATGACGTTAAATTTCGTCATTTATTCGAAAATCATTCAGAACATACAGGTATTTAAATTCACCCTGTAGCTATATATGAAATATTTCATGATTTTAATCACCATTAACACAAAAGGCAAATATATTCTTCGACAAATCAACTTATAACCCTCCTGATCTGAGCTAATCATGTTATTAATTCCTCTATATTGATTATTATCATTCTGAAGCTCTTTCATCTCCATTAACCTAGTTTCTTTCTTTTCATATTCAGATTGTTTTAAAATATAATTTCTTATTTGCAGCAGACTTTACCACTTATTCTTCCTGTAATATACAAAGGCCAGCTAAACCGTTTTCTCCAACAAATTCAAAATATGAAATTGTCTCTAAAACTACTGCATGTGACATGAAAAAGTCAAAAATAAGGAATGTTTCAAAAGATTCAAAGAAAAAGGGGAATATTAAAAATGCTAATAAAGATAATTCCAAATGTAGTCATATCAAAAAAATATTTCCAAAAAAAGATTTGCAGAAAGTTATTGTTGAATATTCTGATCAATTAGTTCTTGTGGATAAAACTAATAGAGGAGAACCCATAGATTTGAGTATTTGCACAGAAAATTCCAGGAAAATATATGATCTAAAAACAAATACAAAAAATAAAGATCACCATTTCGTGTATTCGAATTTGAAGAAGAGGTTCAATTTGAAAGAGTCTGATTTGAAGGAGAACAATAGTGTTACCATTCACAATACCAAAAAACCTGAGTTTGGGAAAGATATTCACAATACTAAAACTCCAAAAAATGTTAATTATTCAATGAATAATGTTCAACTGAAAAGTATGTCTAGGTTTTCAGAAGGCAGTGCTATTCCTTCATATAAAAACTTCATTCAGTATAGATTGGGGAAGATTTCAAAATCAGAGAAAGCTTCAAATATAAGGAAAATTAAGAAGCCAGTGCATAATCTTCAAAAAAAATTCGTAGTTGAAGCCAGCAGAATTAAAAATTGTGATGAAAATTTTGAAAAGAAATCACTTCCTCATCAGTTCATAGAACGTTCCGTTACATTAGATAAAATGCATGAAAATGTAAGTAAAACGACTGGGCTTTTAAGTACTGAGCAGGAAAAAAAAGTTAAAGAAAATGTATCTGTTAGTTTAGCAAAAGTAAATAATGATGTTTCACACAAAGCATCATGTAAGAGAGACATGGATAATTCAACAGAGACAAATACTTCAAAAAACAACATAAATAAAAACCAGTTGGTTATTGAATTTCATGAAGAACAATCAAACGGAAAAATTATTTCTACATGTTGTCCCAGTGATGAAAATAAAAATATTATTTCCAATATCCGAAGTCAGTTTATGACCAAAGAAGAATCCAAAGTACCTACTGGTGAAAATAAAAAATTTAAATGCATAAGTGTCAATACAAAACCTGCCCAGGAAGACAAAAATATAGACTTGGTTGTTTCACATGAAGAAATTATAGATAATGAGTATGAAATAATCTCACTTTTAGAAGTAAGAGAAGAGCTGAATCCAAAAATAGATCAGGAATTGAAAAATCCATTTGTTACTATTGGATCACAATACAACAGAAAGGAAGATGTCTGTGAACAAAATTCAACTATCAGCAAATTGAAGGAAGACGGTACATCTACATTTACACTTGATATTAATGAGGATATCAAAGAAACCCAAATGAATGATGGATCCACTTCCACAACTGATTTTGATAAAGTGAAAGAGTTTAAAATATATCAAGAACAGAATATATCCACTGATCAAATGAAAGAGGATATTGGAGAAAAGAAGGATGTCCAAATAATTGGAAAAAAAGAGACATCTAGAGCCGAAAATGATGTCAAAGGTGAGGAATACATAGAAGCAAAAGAAGTAGTATCAATTTTCATAAATGATGTCGAAATGGAAGCAAAAAACAGTTTGAGTGATACTAAAATGAATAAAGAACAAGAAATACTCACAGTAACAACTGATGTCAAAATGGAAGAAAAAAACAGTTTGAGTGATACTAAAATGAATAAAGAACAAGAAATACTCACAGTAATAACTGATGTCAAAATGGAAGGAAAAAACAGTTTGAGTGATACTAAAATGAATAAAGAACGAGAAATACTCACAGTAACAACTGATGTCAAAATGGAAGAAAAAAACAGTTTGAGTGATACTAAAATGAATAAAGAACAAGAAATATTCACAGTAATAACTGATGTACCTCCCAAAGGAAAAGAAGAAGAGAAATTGAGTATCACTGTGAGGGTAGAAGTAAAAAAAGATATTAAAGTAAACAAAGAACAAGAAATACAAACATTGTCAACTGATGTGAATGCAGAAGAAAAAAAATATTTGAAAGATATTGGAATAGAGATACAAGATGTTGATACAAAAGAAGTAGAAGATATTAATGTGAATGAAAAGCAATATGCATCTTCATCCACAACTGATGTTGATCAAGGAGACACAAAACCTGCACATGATGTTAAAATAAATGAAGACCACGTAACATCTGCTTATATAACTGATGTAAATGAAAGGCAGAAACTAGAAGTGATAGAAATCAAAATGAATGATGTAATAATTCCCACAAAATCTGAGACAGATGTAATAAAATATTCAGAAGAAAATTTGGTCGAAATCATTGAAAATCTGCCAGAAAAGGCAAATGATGGAAAAACTTCAGTGAAAAATAATGTAGAGGGAAATGAATTACATAAAACATCGACTTATAAAAATGTGATAGAATATGTCAAGATTTCAAGTGATGAAGAAGAAAATAGTATTGAGGTGATAGGTAAAGATACGAATCATACAAAAGAAGTAAAATTTGCTGAAAATTATGGAGAGCACATAATAAGAAGTGGAATGAAAGTAAAAAATGAATTGAATAAAGTGGATTTGTCACATGTGAAAAATAATGATACATTACATTTAAAAAGTAATTCTGGTGTTAATAAATTAATTGAAATATATTCTGAAGAAATTAAAGAAGCTTCATCGGAAACCTCAGCAAATTTCATGAACTTTGGACGGAATATTTTACTTAAAGTAGTATACAAAAAAGGAAATAACCAAAAAACTGCTGTATCTGTGATGAATCTTGATGAATCTAAGGGATCAAGAAAATTGAGTGATCGAGAAAATAAGAGTCAAATTAAAAATGTCGATTCTGCATTGAATAAAATGAAAAAAGCAAAGAAGAGAGTACCTAATGAAAAGGAAAATAACGATGTGACACCTAAAAGACAGAAGTACAACCTAAGGTCTTCAAGTTCCGAGCAAAAGAAGAAAAGGAACCGTAGACTGTTTGGGAAAACAGAAATGTTAACAAGATCTCATGCTATAAATGTTTAATGTTTTGTGATTGTAAACTTAGTTTTTAAGAATTAACTTTAAGTTATCTAGTCTTATTCGTTAAAAATTCAATGTTAAGTTCCAAAAGATATTCTTTGTTTTATTTTGAAGTGTTTATTTTTTATTAAGTGTTCGTTCTGTTTATGTTTTTTATATGGAGAGATTTAGACTGTTAAGGCAAATTGTAATCATTTGTGCTCAATATTATTGAGTGTTCACAAAAATATATTGTTCCTTAAATACTCTTACCATTTTGAAGTGTCATTTTCTCTATAAATAAATAAATTTTTCTTGACTTCTTTTTTATAACCAACAATTTATTTGATGAATCTATTCCTAAATCTTGAAAAAACCAAATAATAAATTAACTATTTCAACTACATAATAGGAGTCTGCTCCACCAACGCAGGTCTTTTATAAAGCAATACTCAGTTTGATTAAACACAATTTACGACAGTCATTACAAATATCTAACGAACAAAATCGATGAAATGGGAGAGGTAGAAAGAAAATGATCAAAATTCTCGAAATATATAAAATTAAAAATATATCAAATATATTTGAAAACAAAACATTGTTAGATAAAATATTTATATATATTTTTTTCACTTGTAATATGATACTTAAGTAACCTGGATTATATTTTACATAAGAGATTCTATTAAGGTGTTTTTTTTCGAGCTGAACTCCACATGTGTTGTATCTTCATTATTCAGAAGAGAATCTTTAGCATTCTTTCCTCTTCCAAGTATTCTGAAAAAATATATAAGAGATAGTGAATAACAATAACTTCTTTGTTCAGAGATAGGAGAATGTGGTATTATTTTATCACGTAGTATATTCGAAATTCTGAAGAACATTGTGTATACAAAGATAATAAGCTGATAAAAATCCGCGGAGTGTAATCCACAATGATAAGACACAAATTCCTCCTTATCAGTTTAAGCCAGTACTTCTCAAAAAAAAAGTTCAGAGCAGGAACAATTGTGTGAATCCATTGTGTATGATAGTGAATTGAGTTAGTTGAAGTTTGTTTCAATGATTCAGTAGTATCAGCGGAAATAAATGGAAATATATTCGAAATGTTCAAGTGATTCAGATATCTTATACTGAGGAGTATCAAATCTTACAGAAATTTAGAGGTAGGCATTTTTACTATTATATAATAGTTCATTTTTTATGTTTCACATGAAATTTCATGCAATTAATTCTAAAACAATTACTTTTATCAGATAAAATTGGAAAAAGAAATGGAACTCAAGCAGTGTAAACAGAGAACACCACATATAAATATTTGTAGAGTGAGAAATACCGTGTGTTAAAAACTAAATTCTATTAATTTATCAAGTTTGGTCCAGAAAGAGGTATGTTTAACGAATTGGAGAACTATAATAATAATTCTGCAGGTAATTATATTAATATATGTGTATTCAAAAATTAAAGTTTAATAAAGAATGAAATCAATGGCCTTTCAATTAAACCTAACTCATTTCAAACTCAGTGAAGATCAGGTAAGTAAATATACTTATAGATTAGTTATTGACTTTAGTTATTGATATGCTCAAGCATTTTCCTTTAATGTTACAACTAAGTGTTAATTTGTTTTCGACGTTATATTTTAATTTTTTTTATGTCACTAGGGAAATTTGTACACAAAAATTATTTCTTTTTGGTGAAATCGCGATTTCTTTCTGAGATTGGCTCACAGTGTGTTTTTGCGCGCATGTTCTAGGGGAACAGCGTGCTATCGTTTTGTCCAAATGTCTGTAATTTTGGATGATTGAGCCGAAAATGGTCTCAATCGACTAGGTTGGACTCACTGATGACGAATCCGGTGTCAAAATTGATTCTGTCCGGCCGGCCGGCCGTAGACACGATAACTGTCGACAGAAGCAAGCTAGCTACTTGAAACTTTCAGGATAGGTTGCGCATCCGAATGCCGCGGTTAAGTTCGTTAATGGGCCAAATCGGTCGAATAGTTTCAGAGTTATAGGCACTTGAAGTTTTGAAGTTATTTATTTTTTATTTCAGAAACTAATCAAGCGATTAGATTCAAACTTGGCAGTTTGGTGGAGTATAACGACGCGCAACTTTGAGCCAAATTTCGTTAAGATCATATTGTCAGTAAATTTACAAAAAAATTTTTTTTTCGGAAACCATTCATCATATCAAAAAAAAATTATACTCACACTTTGACACTCTAATTTCACAGCAGTGTACTAAATTTCAGTTCGATACGATCATAAGTTTTGGAGATATCGGGAAAAAATATGTCAAATTTCGAGGTTTTCTTCTCGATATCGTTGATTTTTTCGGTATTACTCGAGAAATACTGATTCAGTCCTGATTAAAATTCACAGCTAGTTTTAAGATGCTGAAAGACAACATTATGCAAAATTTCGTGATAATCGTGTTATTAGAACAATTTGAAAAAAAAAAAATTCTATGATTTTCTCATCATATCATCCTCATTAAATTCTGTATGAAACTTCGAACTGTTATTTTCGATGAAGTACTGGATTTCAATTCGATCTGATCTGTACTTTTGGAAATATTGGAAAAATAAAATTTTGATTGGGTATATCTACGGAATCATTGGGTGGATTTTACCCATTCACGAATTCGGCCTTCGTAATTAAGGTCCAAACCTTCTCAACAAATATCGAGTTTCTAAGTTGTTTTTTTCGGAAGTTATTGTGTTTACGCAGTCGGCCGTTAGGCTGACCGTAAACACAATAACTTCCGGAAGAAACGACTTAGAAACTCGATATTTGTAGAGTAGGTTTGGGGCTTAATTACGAAGGTCGAATTCGTGAATGGGTAAAATCCGCCCAATGATTCCGTAGATATACCCATTCAAAATTTTATTTTTACAATATGTCCAAAAATACAGATATGATCGAATTGAAATCCAGTAATTTATCAGAAAAAAATTTCAAAAAGCACTGCCGTGAAGGCAGCAGCTTTTGCGCGCACGTTCAAATTCGTTGCTGAAGCGGTCATCTACATTGAACATGCGCGCAAAAGTTGCTGCCTTCACGGCAGTGCTTTTTGAATTTTTTTTTTGTAGATTTATTTTATGGGTTGTATTTTCTGGATGAATTATTTTTACATATTATTCAGATGATAACGGGTTAGTCAAATAATAATAAATAAATAATGTTAATGGGAATGATCTGTTGTAAACTTTGCAGCGATTTTTGCCTATTAAAGAAGATCAACCAAGAAAATGAAGAGATGATTAGTTTTTTGGTAGAATCGGTTTGATTCTTGAAGATGACAATTTCAGTTTACTATCGTATACTTTGGGGATCTCTGCAGTTTCTGTTGTTCTTTATTGAGAAAATGACCTTTGTGAAATTACCGGACTAATTAACCTTGAATATGTATTAAGAAGACTCAACATTGTTATGAATTCAGTTAGTGACCATAAATTTTGGAATGACTTTCATTCGACACAATATTAGGTGAAGTCGATTGAAAATGCATTATGATAGAGAATCAACTGAACGTTTAGTAATTTCAGATAAGAAGTTTTTCGATACATTCAACTCAACCACAGAAACATGTTCACATGCATCAAATGGTAATTCACGATTGATAAAAACTACAACAATTACTTCTCAACAGAGTATTGTGTTGTATTTGTATTGTATTTTTTCCGAATATCCTAGGCTTCAACGAAACCCCTCAGAAGCTTAAAGCTTGTGCGAGTTAGGATAAGCACTGTTAATTGTTTACCCAACAGTGAATGGTTGGACGGTCCCCTAAAAACCGGAAAAGTTATTTCCCGGCCAAGGGCTTGAACCCCAGACCTTACGATCATTGGGCTTGCGCTCTAACCACTGAGCTACCGCCGCTGCTTGCCCTAACATTAAGCTAGTGCAGTGCGAATTTGTTAGTAAGTAAAGATCTTTATTGAAAAAATAATTGTCAACTCATCAGAATTAGTTGAGCCAAGCCATATGTGAGATCCTAAAGCAAATATGATTGGCATTATTTCAGTGAAAGCATTGACAAAGTCACTATTGTTCTAAAGAACGAACATATTTGTTGCAATAGTATGTTTTTGTAAAAATGCTGTTTTAAAAATCGAGTTCATGAGATATTCTGAAGCTCCACTACACTTGTTCAAAAAAGGTTTTATATTCCAGTCAGCGCCGTAGCTACAGTTGACTTAGAGTTAGAGCAATTGAAATTGGTAGGACATTGAAACTTTTCTTTGATCTAATGATTTTTTAGATACTCAGCTTTTGCTTTTTAGAGTATGGCAATGGTGTTTCAAGGTAGGGCATTGCCCTACCTCCCCGTACTCTCGCTATGGCCCTGATTCCAGTATTTTCATATTCGATGTTATATTTTAGCTGAGTTATGAACGAGTTTGGTAAAACAAAAAATTCACTAGACAAATAGGTCGTTTGAGTACAAAGGAACGCTGTAAGAAGCTAAACAAATAAAATTGTTATTCATAAGGGATTTGTTTGTACTGATTTTTTGTTTTGTAAGCAAATAAAGTGTCTAGAATTCTGTTGTACTGGTTTTGTTTCTGCTTTGAATGCGATTCCGAAAAAGGCGCTAGGTCATATTTATTACTGTGGAAATCAACTGAACTAATGTTGATTTCTAAAAACAAAAATAGAGCTGAGCACTGGAGTTGTCACAAATTAGACTGAAAGCTACACGGAAGAAATTAAACCCACAGTTGTTTCAAATTTTTAAAAGCAAATAGGCAAAGATATAAAGAATTGGTGAGTTTTATAATGAGCATCATTGTAGTGAATTAATGAACTGAAAATTCCCATTTTCGTGATATGAAATAAGTTTGAGTCCATATTTATTAACATTTATTTAAGGTCATTTAAAAACCTTCAAAAAATCGCACTCATTAAATGCCACACAAAAAGATTCCTAATTGGTTTCGTGCGTCGTTTGACATTTGTCATACGTTGGAGGTAAAAACAAACCCACTTCCCGCTTTGTTTATGTTATGAAATACAGCATTTTCAACAATTTCAGGATAAATTCACAAGTTAAAATGATTTATATTCATAGAATTGGTGAATTACCAGACCCGTGAGGCCAAGTTATTGTGTCGTCGTGAAATGCAACATAAATACACCGAGAGACCAAGGAATACATTCGCTTTGTTTACATTGGCGAAGAGCAATTATTTGGAGATTTTAGTGATTTTATTCATTTTACAAGTGAAATTTTGTGATAATGGATCTGATTAACTGATATTCAATCCCAGATGATAATCGTTCAAAACGATATAAATGAAAATTGCAGTATTTATCCTTGTCTTCTAAAGCCTAGAGTATCCACATCAGAGATAGTATTTATTATAGGTATAACTATTGAAATGAAACAGTGAAATGTTTGGCTCATTAATTCCTGAAAATAAACAGCACAATGAAATCCAACAAATGTATGAAATGGAAAAAAACATGGGTTCCAGAGAACTTCTCAGTACTATTTCAAATAACGTTCTATGTTGCAAATTATCAAATTACTATAATATTGGTCTACAGTTGCTATGTCAGTGTTATCATAATCTTCAATTATATATTTATTATACTAAATATATGTTACAAATAAAATAATTCATATGAAATTTTTCCTTGAACACCGATTTCGATTCATCCTCAAAAAATTCTTTACTATCCATATAAAATGCTTTTTTATAATGCAGATGCAACATTAGGGCTTTCATAATCTTTAGTAGTTGACAATAAGGTCAATTAGAAACATATTACAAACAACTAAATGTAGAAGTTCCATCCTTGAGTAGTCGAGCCACATCGGAACGTGTTCGGTTGAGAACAGAGAAAGTTATCTGGTTCATTATTATTATAAAATGCATGCAATATTTTGACAAATCTATCACATAACGAATTGCCTTGATTGGCTTTATATAACATATAGAGATGTGAGTGGTAACTAATCAGGATGGGTTTGTCATTCATAACGCCAGCTATTATAGTGTCGAGAAGATATAATTCCTGAAATGTGTATAACAAACACGAAATATTCTTATCATACTTATCTCATCATGAGTCAACTTATTAAACAGAACAAATTAAATAGATAATCTAATATAATTCCTGAACCAGTGTGGAAATGCCTCCAACAAACTGTACCATAGTTTGTTACTTTGTCAGAACAGATTTTTCAATTAATGGCGTAAATATAGGATGTTTGCCATCTCTGGGATAGTTCATGGTTATCTCATCATGATTTAACTTATTAAACAGAACAAATTGAATAGATAGTCTGACATAAATCATTCACCAGTGAGGAAATGTCTCCAACAAACTCTACCATAGTTTGTTACTTTGTCAGAACAGTTTTTTCAATTTATGGCGTGAATATAGGATGTTTGCCTTCCCTGGGATAGTTCACATAGTATTCTATTTCTTCGAATACCAGATAAAACTTAAGGGAATGGGTCAAAAATGCAAATATTCAAATATAAAGTCTACACTACAATATATCTGAAAGATCGGATTCCTTCGTCTCTCGGTGTATTTATGTTGTATTTAACAACGAAACAATAACTAGGCCTAGTTATTCACCAATTCTATTAATATAAATCATTTTAACTTGTGAATTTATCCTGAAATTGTTGAAAATGCTGTACTTCATAACATAAACAAAGCGGGTAAGTGAGGTTGTTTTACCTCCAACGTATGGCAAATGTCAAACGACGCACGAAACCAATTACTTTTAAATCCAAGAAAAATACTAGGTTATGTGAAATGTCATACAAGTATGACAAGAATATCAAAGAGAACTAACAGAAGTTAACATGTATTTTTTTCAAGAGTCAGCTATTTTGTTTTCACATCTTAGTGATTCATATACAACCTATGCGATTATTTTATGCAAATATCTCAAGGCACGGTGACATTTCTATTGAATATACAGAGTGTAACAGCCAAATGGAATAAATTCGATAACGAATAAATGAGGGCGTGTTGGGAAAAACGCTCGGACACGTCGATTTGTAATTTTAAATGCGCATATTTTTTAAGGAAATAATATTATATAGGGTGTTCCATGTGACCGTGGCCAATAACAACTTTCTTATTTCAAATGCAACCCCCTGTATATTATTCATTTTTTGGATTCTTCAGAGAATTCTAGACACAATTCATGCACAATGTCCTATACCTATCTTTAACTATTTCGGAAATATTAAGTGTTTTCAGATTTAGTGCAAAAATCAACGTTTTAAATAAAAATTATTTTATTTCCCAAATTCGGTACATTACACTTGAAACCTAATAAGGAACACTGATTATTTCTTAATAATTAAAAAAAAACAAAAAAAAAAACGTTAATGTCAATGTAGGAAATGTTCAAAATGCTCGCCGCGAACTTCTTGGCAACATGCTAATCTGGTTCTAACGTTACTCAACATTTTTTAAAACACTCAGTATTTCCGAAAAAGTTGAAGATAGGTATAGGACATTGTACATGAATTATGTCTAGAATTTTCTGAAGAATCCAAAAAATAAATAATATACAGGGGGTTACATTTGAAATAAGAAAATTGGTATTGGCCACGGTCGCATGGAACACCCTATATAATTTTATTTTCTTGAAAACTATGCGCATTTAAAATTACAAATCGACGTGTCCGAGCGTTTTTCCTAACACCCCCTCGTTTATTCGTTATCGAATTTATTCCATTTGGCTGTTACACTCTGTATATTCGAAAGTAATAATAAGGGGTGAATATCTGATGCATATGACTGGATGATAAAAAAATAATTGGTTTATTTCAAGGAAGAATCAACTAATTGTTATATGACGAGGTTTGCAAAGTGCTTCCCATCTAAAATCAATTGAATAGCCACATATTTCCTGATGAAATGAATTCGCTGTAGTCTACCTTTTGCGTTTGTGAATTAATGTACACTATTATAGCGATCGAATGAAGCATAATTTTCCTGTGAAAACCGTGTTAATAAATAGATGATGCAAGCTCGAAATGATTAATGAATCAAAAAAATATCTGATTCCAATTATAAAATAAATAAAAAGTACGAAAGATAACAAACTTTATTTAAAACGATTCAGAGTGGGTGATCTTAGTCTTGTTAGTTAAATTAAATATTACTACTTGAATTTTCAGAACTTTCAACCATACAACTACTCTATACAATTCCTTGTATACCTTGAAATTCCGTTGGGAGAACTCGAATAATTTTCAATGTCATCCAGCCCTCGATGGATAGATATCGTATCCATTTCTTGTTTATCCCTGAGCGCTAAGAACTCTGGTGTTTCCAGATCAGCCTTCGTTGGCTTCTTCCACAACTTAAGGAGCAGGCTGGAGCCTACCACCGACACACTACTGAGCGCCATTGCTGCACTGGCCATCCACGGGGCCAACATAAGTCCGAACATGCTGAAGGCTCCTGCTGCTAATGGAATGCCTAAAGAAGAAAATGTTTCTGGCTCATTGAATCACAAGGGATGAAGTTCAGATCACCAAGTGCTAACTTCAGTAAAGTAGTATTCAAAAGATGATAAAACTTCAAGAAATAGAAATGACATTGAGTAAAAAGATTTTGCCAACCGCAATCTTGAAATGAACTCAATCTTTACTAAGACTAATTGGAACTTACCCAAAAGGTTATACATGCTGGCAAACAAGAAATTCAACCTTATCCTCGATACAGTACATCTTGATAGCTCCAAACAAGCTACAACGTCTAACAAATCGTTCCTCATCAGCACCACATGAGCAGCTTCAACGGCCACATCCGTGCCTGCTGCTATAGCCATGCCAACATCTGCTTGTGCCAGAGCAGGAGAATCGTTTATGCCATCGCCTACCATGCACACTTTGATACCCTTCGCTTGCAATCTGATAAATTTTTCTTTGTTAAAATAAACGCTGTGAATTACAGGTGAACGGTTGAAAAATCTAGTGAAATACTCACTTCTGTACCCTAGCTACTTTATGAGAAGGCAACACTTCAGCATAAACTTTCGTGATGCCAACTTCTCTGGCTATACTTGCTGCTGTTTTTCTGTTATCTCCAGTCAGTAGTATGACGTCTAAACCCATTTTTTTCAAAGAATACACGGCTAAGCTAGCTTCTGGCTTTACTGTGTCTGCGACGCTTATCATGGAAACAATCTTGCCTGGATTCAATGAGAAATATAAGATGAATATTACTCAAACATTAAATAAAATGTTAGTTCAATTGTACAGCCAGGATTCTGTGCTGAACTGAATCAACCAAGTAATACAGACAACAGAATAATATGCTAGTTGATAATTTTGGGAAAAATGGTTTATATTGTTTGTTGAAAGCTACATTATCCAATTTTTTTTAACATTCTTGCAAACCTTTTGATATTTTTCATCAAAAAGACGTCCACCTATCGTAGCTTCTTCGATGACGTCATGGTCTGCAACACAAACAACCCTGTTGTTGCTGTAATGTTGACCAGTGTTCTAATACAAATCCAAAAAATAAAATCTACAATTTACTATATGTAATGTATAGAACTTCGATATGAATTATCCAGAAAGAATAAATCAGGAAAAAGTGGTTCCAGCTTGAAGCAAGGGAATGAATTGATCCAAAAGTGGTTTATATTTCTTCAATATACTCTTGTGAGGATCATATAAATTTCTATCGGCTTATTTGTATTTTCCCAAAGTTAGCAGAAACTATAGCGTTCGATGTTTCAGAAAATAATATGAAAAAATGCCGAAATTGTTTGTTGAAATGAAAAAAAATGACTTATCACTTAGGTAGGTAGAATAACAGTTTTGAGTTTTGTTGTAAACTTTGACGTGAGACACTCTGATTCATGTCATGAGACAAATTGTTATGATTTCTCTTCTTCAGTTCTCGAAAATATACAACAATCTTTAATCTTCCAATTAACACAATTTCCATCTTACAATTCAAGGAATTTGAAAAGTAGACTATGGTGAAATCTGTCAATAAGTGTCCTACAGTCAACTACCCCTAATATACATAATAAAAAAAAAGTTTCATTTCTCCTAAAGGTACATGAATTTATGGTCAAGCAAAAAAAAAATTTCTTTATCTGCTAGTCGTTATAGAACACAATTTCTAAATGAAAATGGATTCAATTGAAGTTTAGAATAACGAAAATAGTGATACTAATAGAGAGATATTGCAACTTTTGAATAGCGCAAGCGTTATGCTATTACGGTGCGCTAAATATAACGTTTTGGTGGTTAACGTGGATTTAACGGTCGTTCCAGAAGTAGACGTATTGCAACATGTTTTTGTTACCGTTACGTTAATTATCAGTTTGTTTGGTTAGGTTATGTGAGACGTCAGATTTTTGTGTTACAAACTCCTAAAGTTTAATCATTTTCATTTCTACATTAGTTTTTTTGGTTCTGGATAAAATGAAAAAGGAATCGGAAGCGGTAATATCAGCTGGTGCTATTGCAGAAGAAATGGAACTAGTTATATATTGAACAAAATAATTGGCATGGTTCAAACTATTCCTGATTTCAAACCCCTCATGTTGCTTCCAAAAGTATTTCTTGATTCGTGAAAAAGTAACAAAAACCTATATATGAAAAAAAATTGCTGTGGTAGTACTAAGAAATCTTGATGTCTAATATCAGTTGTGGGTAGAAGGCATTATAAAATAGATTTAAAAATCCGACAAAGTTTTGTAATTAACACCAAAAATCATATTAACAAACAGCTTCTCTATGACAGTGATCGGAGCCGGAAGGACCCGAAGCTTAACGAATCCTTCCGATATAGAATAGCGCAACGTAAATTGCGGCTCGCAATTTTCCGTAAATAACGTTAGACGCTTAGATGTCAAAAATAACGTTTACGATAATAACGTCACACAAATTTGACACTGCAATTGACGCGTTCCGAAATTCCCAATCAGTACTGGCCAGTAATCCGCCCCGTTCCGAAATTACTGAAATCTACTGGTATCGTTTCCCCGTCATCTGTCAAAGTACCCTGTGCGAGGCTAGGAATCTACTGTTGGCTACTGCCAGTAAAAGGACGTGTGAGCGCCAGTACGTCATGAAAAGTTAGGTTACGTAAATGTTTTGATTTGATTAACAGAACACATATGAATGAAAAACTATAAAATTCTCCATAATACAATTACCTTCGAAACTCTTGTGAAACATTCAACTTCTGAATTTTCGAAATTCAAACAGCCGCGAACAAACGTCAACGTTGACATATCAGAATTCGTTACTGGTACGCGTTCCGTTATTTCCGTTTACAGTAGTTTACTGGACCAGAATTCGTTTCGTAATTACTAACTGTCAACAGTACTGCTTGGGAATTTCGGAACGCGATATATATCTCTCTAATGTGTAATAACGATTTACACCTAAAATTTGGGCTAGTGTGTATATGTCAAATGCCTACCTTAATTTAATAGTTTCGGAAAATTTTTAAATTTCACTGATCACAGGGACCAGAGTTAACTGACATACTCTGGAAAATAATAGAATCATTAATCTTTATGGAAAACATCTAGAACATATCCAAAGTACTAAAACTTGCACTTTTGTTGATTATACTCAGATACATAATCTCTATTATAACACAACACACATATTCCCTTACCGTTTAAAGCACACAAAACAGCAGACCTTCCCTGTTCTTCTTCCTCGATCATCCTCCTGTTCATATCATCAGTAACCAACAATCCGTTCCTATTCATCCACTCTCTATTTCCTACGATAACTTGATACTCCCCGGAAATGTCCTCACTTTCAGAATTTAGACCGATCAGCCTACCCAGCATTAGATTTTGAGAATGTGTCACGTCCACCTGTACATTCTGAACGGTAAAGGTGCCCGAACTACCCGCGGAAACCAGCGAAGAAAATTCGCACAGTTCTTTGTTGTTTTTGGCATTGTTGAGCATGGAAGACATAGACGATACGGTGCAACGTAGCCCGCATCCCGGTACACTCTGGAAGTTCGAGACGTAGCCTGAAAATCAAAAAGGAGAATACCATCTTGCTTCGAAATTTCGCATCTGATTCAAAAACCCGAACTACTCTCTTTGAATTAGAATCATACAGGGTTTCTATGAAGGACTGCAACATCATTTTATATTCCAAATGAGTCAATAAAGTTGTGAATATACAGGGACGATTAAACGTGCATATGTTATGGGAGGTGATTCTAAAAATCAAAATACAGAGACAATTTCATATCAATTTAGCTCCTGAAATGTACTCCAAGGGCGCTAGAGCCTCGACAATATAACCTAAAAATTTCCATGAAGTTACGATAGCTTTGTAAACAATTTTAGTGAAGTTTCTTTCTCGATTTGAAATTTCAATGAGATCAGTTAATTGAGAATTAGAAGTATTTTATGAAAGCCCCTCTATTATTTTCGCAGCTGATGAGATTTAGTCAATCTATTTATCACTTTTCCAAAAACTTCGATGTACTCCGTTTCATTTGAATTTACAGAACTTTGACAAAGCTATAGAAAATTTATGGAGTTTTGAAGGTCATGTTGAAGAGGCTCTAGCACCTATGGGCTACATTTTAGGACATATCTTGCTGAAGTTTTCTTCATATTTTGATTTCTATAATCACCCCCTGAAATATATGAACGTAGAATCCAAATACTCTTTATACAGGGTTTTTCAACAAGAACTTTGTTTTTCAATGTGGTAACACCGGCACCACATGACAGTTTTGACATTTAGTTTTTTAACGTATTCGCAGTATATGCTTTGGCAATTGTTACAATGAATTCAATTTCGCTCGAAAATCGCATTAAAATAATTCATATCCACTATGAAAATGGTCGTTCTGTTAAAGTTACATTTCGTAAAATTCGTGATATTTTCGGACAACATAAACGTCCTTCTGAGACCGCTGAATTTTGGCATATTATTGATGACATGGATGTCACTGAAATGTGGTTTCAACAAGACGGTGCCACATGTCACACAGCCAATGAAACGATCAATTTATTGCAAACCAAATTTCCCGATCGCATAATTTCGCGAAATTCAGCTGTTAAGTGGCCGGCCAGATCGTGTGATTTAACACCACTGGATTATTTTTTGTGGGGCTATGTTAAAGACAGACTTTATACGGAGCCAATCGAATCGATTGCAGCCTTAAAACTCAAGATCCGTGATGTGTCATTAACGAAATAGACCCTCCATCTTGCCAAAAAGTGATTAAAAATTTTGATGAAAGAATCAACGTCTGTCAGCGTGGTCGTGGTGGAAATTTGTCAAATATCATTTTTCATTCATAATTGCCGAACTTTTCTCTTTGTAATACAATAAAAATTTTATTCATTTTCCACTAAATTCTTTGTTTTATTTTGTTTTCAAAAACAAAGTTCTTGTTGAAAAACCCTTTATTTAACAAAATGTAACAGAAATATTTTGTTTATCTTCAACATTATGTCTTTTGATATTGTTATCGACAAGAGTCAGTCGAGCAAGAACACCTCAAACCAAATAGCCGCCTGTTTCTTCGACTTAACAAGGAATGTTTGTTGCCACAGTTCCGTTAGAACAATATAGGCAGGTTAATTCTGAATAGTACATCAGCATCTGTTTGCCAGAAGTGTTTGAGAAAATCAAAAAAACCAATCAGCATAAACAAAAACTAGAAAAGCACTGACGTGAAGTCAGCAGCTTTTGCGCGCATGACCGTTCTGGCAACGATGAAGGATTCACATACGCTCATGATGATTTCATCTTATTTCCGTAAATAAAAAATAAATTGCAATGCAATGCCCTTTCATAATAAACCGATGGGTCTCATCAACTCGAAATAGAAGAATTCTTACCAGTCATATCACAATTAAGAACATCTTTCACAAATCTGATTATGGCTATCCCTATGGGATGTTCAGAGTTAGTTTCTGCACATCCTAGAGCACAGAGAATGATGGCCGGGTTGAAAATGTCACCTGTCAACCAAATCCTGGCCACCTCCGGTACACCCTTGGTGATCGTACCGGTTTTGTCAAACATTATAGCTTTTACTTTATGTGCGTTTTCCAGAGGTTCGGCGCCTTTTATCAGTATACCTTAAACACGAATCAAATCGTCAATTTATGTATCAAAAGTTGGAGGTTGGTACTCACCGTTCATAGCACCAACTCCGGTTCCTACCATAACTGCGGTCGGGGTGGCCAAACCTAAAGCGCATGGACAAGCGATTGCCAGTACGCTTAGTGCGCATCTAAAAACGAATTGCAGCAGGATTTCAGTGTCGGAGAATCCTTCTTTTTCAGTATGACCAACGGGCAGGTAATTTATGTTGATTGAACCGATTATCGACCAAACTACCAAGGTTAGAAGGGACAGGAAGACCACAGTAGGGACGAAATACCTGAAAAAAAATTGAATAATAATGACAATGTTTATTAAATAATTCCTCTAAGTACAAAGGAGCCTTAGGGGGTTTCATGTTCACCGATTTTAATGAGTATATGCCTGAATTGAGCGAGAAAAATTTCAATTAACTTAGTCTAGTTCCCTAGTTTTAAAAATTCCAAAAAAATCAGACGTGAGGTCGGCAGCTTTTGCTTGCATGTTCAAATTCATTGCTGAAGCGGAATCTCATTACTGACCCCGGCAAATGCAGATTTTTTTTTGTACTTGCATATACAGGGTGTTCTAGAAGCTCTATGACAAACTTTGACAGATGGTAGCTGTGATTCGTTTTTGTTAAGAAGATACAAGCCTTTGAAAAATTATATTTTCATGTTCAAATCATAATTATAAATGGAAATTTTGATACTATGAAAATTGTTCAAAATGTCCACCTTCGGCTTGAATGCAAGCTTCACATCGACGAACTAAAGATGCCGTTACTCGGCGGATCAGATTTGGGTCGTTTCGTATTTGGTTTGCTGCATCTTGAATTCTATCAAGTAATTGTAGATGAGATTCGATTTCAACATGATGAACAAGCTGCTTCATATGGGTCCATAAATAAAAATCTAAGGGATTTAGATCAGGCGAACGAGGTGGCCATTGTATTGATCCTCCTTGACCTATCCATTTATTCGGGAAATGTTTATTCAGCCAACTACCTACTTGTCTCCCTCTATTTGGTGGTGCACCATCGTGCTGATACCACATATTTCCTACAATGTTTAGCTATAAGTCATCAATTAAGTCAAAAAGTTTGTGCTCCAAAAAAGTTTTATACAAATCTGCATTTAACCGGTTATTTATAACATGTACTGGCATCAAATCATTGATGAAAATCCCACCCCAATCGTTTACACCGAAATGTTGCTGAAATCTTGGGTATGTTGTTGAAGTAACCATTTACAAAATTCTAACCTTCGTAATCCATCGTCAGCATGTAAAGCTTGTACATTTCGTCTATGAAATGGATGCAACATTTCTCTTTTCAAAACACGCCATACGAAATTTGGTGATAAATGAAGATCAGTAGCTATACGTCGAACACTAATCGAAGGGTTTCCACGGACAGCATCTATTACATTTTCCTCATTTTCTACATTTACTTCAGTTGGCCGAATGGCTTTCTTTGGAGCAGGATTGCCTGTTTCTCGAAGTTTTCGGAATGATGCACAAAATACTGTGTGTGCAGGTTGCTGTCTATCAGGATATTTTCTTCGGTATTCTCGAGCTGCTCTTCTGGAGTAACCATTAGAATAGTCATATTCAAATGCAATATCTGCATATTCCTGAGTCGTGAAAGAATGCATTGTTATTCGAAACGTACCCCAAGTGTCAAATGAATAATTGAAATAACGTCAATTACCATATCAACCGATATTTTATGTCGGGCTACTTGATCAAAACATGGAAATTAATTTTTTCAAATGCTTGTAACTTCGAAACGAGAACGAATCAGACCTATGTTCATAGGAAAAAAATGTTCAGAATAGGCACAGCTACCATCTGTCAAAATTTGTCATAGAGCTTGTTGAACACCCTGTATGATCCTCACTAAATTTTACAAGAACCTTCGAGTACTGAACTTCAATTCGATCTGCTTTTTTGGAAATATTGGAAACAATATATTTTGCATGGATGTATCTACGGAATAATTAAGCCAGTTTTACCCATTCACGACTTCGACATTCCCAACCAAGCTCCATACCTAGCTACCCGACAAACATCGAGTACCCAACTTTTTTCTTTCGGAAGTTATTGTGTTTAAGTGACGATAAACGGTCGATCGATTATTTCTCAAAAAAAATATCGATATATATGTAAAACTCTTGGGAGTATTGTACTCATTCAACAAATAAAATAATACAAATCTAATCTAAATCCAGTACTCGATTACAAATCTGTTAATTAAAAATTTCTACATGATTACAAAATCGCAAAATATAAAACATTAAAATGAAAATTTGGCACTTTTCAAAAGTAGAGTTTGGGTATCAGCACTTTTCAACTAGTTACCAAGTTTCATCATGATGGGCTCGGTATTTTTGTAGTTTTTTCGGAAAAAACAACGATACCGAGATAATTATCATAAAATTTTATACAGGGTGTAACAGAGTTGATGTAAAATATTCAAGGAGGTTATGGTACAGATCATTTCTAACAAAAAATGTGCTTATAACTTTTTTCTCAAACCTCCCAATTCTACAGATATCAATTCTTTTGTTTTTTTGGAAACTTCCCTACCTTGCTCCAGAAAAGAGAGTATATCTCTGGAACGACAAGACCTACTGCAATAAATGTGCCCTTAATCCAAAGAGAAAGAGGTGTTACATTCACTGTATTTAGTTTGCTGGAGCAAATTCAACAGGAACCGGAAGAACGCAGGTTCAGTGAGAAATTCAGACCAATAAGAAAACCAATATGAAATTTCATCCTCCGTTTTCTCGAAAAATGCTCGAGGTGAGGTATTCAATTTGCTCGTGCAAAATTGAATATGGTGAATGAAGTATCTTTTTCTCTTTTGAGTAAGGGCACATTTATTGCCGTAGGTCTTGTCGTTCCGGAGATATACTCTTTTTTCTTGAGCAAGGTAGGGAAGTTTCCAAAAAAGACAAAAGAATTGATATCTGTAGAACCGGGGGGTTTAAGGAAAAAGTTATAAGCACATAATTTGTTGGAAATAATCTGTACTATCACCTCCTTGAATATTTTACATCAACTTTGTTACACCATGTATACAGTTTTTCCAATATTTGCTTGGATAAACATCAGATCATACTGGGATTTAGTACTCTATTGGTAAATATTGACTCAAGGTAGGAGCCAAATCTCTTCGAGATGTGAAGAACAGTTTCCGAAAAAACACTTGTTTCGAAAAAAAAAATAGAAAAATTCTAATTTTTTTTTTAATTTCTAAAATAACAATTCTTGCTGAATTTTCAGCATTTTACAACGGGTTAGGAAGTTTCGATTGAATCGTTTGAGTACTTTTCGAGATATTGAGGTAATAATCAAAAAAATTCAAATAAACATCTAAAAATCCAAAAGTTGAACAAATATTAAATTGAATCGACATATAACTTCTGGAGAACCATGTCAGAAAATACACCAGTATAGACATTTTCGGAGCCAGTTATTTACCGCATCGATTAAAGGATATTTAGGGAGGATTTGGCATTATTTTTTAGGTTTTGTCTAGGTTTTCATTCCCAGTGAAAACAAAAACTATAAAAATGAAATGATATCGTTATTTAAAGAAAACACCCTTGTGGATTTCAGGATTCAAGACTAATCTCTAATCTGACTTTCTTCATCAGACAATAAAAAGAAAATTTTCGAACTATTTTCGACATTTCCGAAAATAACAGCAAAGCAGATATGGAAATTTCTCACTTTTACTTCTTTATTTTTGTGAATTTAGCTATATATCCATTTCTACGAAAAAATGGGCGAAATTAATTCCTTCATTCAGAAAATAGAGGACTCTTTAATTTTTATTTTAAGATTATCTGGTTTCGTCATCATTATCTTTGTATTATCCCAATCTATCAATGATTTGAAATGTGTTTCTTCAGGTTGTTTTTTACCATATTTCCATATTACAATATCTTCGTCAGGTATCAAATAATAGCAGAGGGGTTCGTTTTTTGAAATTTTCGAAGAAGTGAGCAGGTACGAGATAAGAAACGGTTTACTTATAAAATCATTAGAGAGCTATCGGAAGTCTAAAGCAGGCCTGACTTTATGGAGGATCCTATAATATTCCTCAACGTCAATTCAAGATATCTAAGAGACTGGTATCTTGACAGCTTTATGATGGGCTTATTTTTATTCAGGTGTCACAGTAAAAGTTTACGAGGACAAGAATAGAAGAGTGGTGGTCGACACTTCAAAGTTTGCCTTGAAACCACTTCCTCTCTTTTGTATTGTTCCGACTCTTACCTGAAAGCTTCAACTATAATGGGTATATTTCGAAAATGTTGATGTCACAAGGTTGTCAAGGAAAGTTCACTATTTCACTAGACATTTTCAATACTATTTTTCACACATGGAACTCGAAGGAACTAGGGAGATATTATTGAGACATTGACCCCGCCGAACGCACCTCTTCCACCTGATAAAAATGTTTGTTTTTATATGGTCCCCATGAAATATTGAATTGACCTTCAAGCTATCATTTTTTGATCAAGGGCTACATTTCAATTCGATTCAATCTGAATTTTTGGAAATATTAGGAAAATAAAATAATGATTGGGCATATCTGCGGAATCATTGGACGGACTTCAATTACGAAGGTCGAATTTGGGAACGGATGAAATCCACCCAATGATTCCACAGATATACCCATTCAAAATTTTATTTCCCCTATATTCCCAAAAATACAAATCGAATCGAATTGAAATCTACTAAGTATCGATTAAAGCTTATTTTGGGAGGATTTTGCATCATTTTTCTTTAATTTTGACCAAAGTCTCAAAACGAAAGAAAATAACTCTGAAAATTTTCTCGTTTTCCTGATGAAAGAGTCAGATTTGTACTCTGAAAAGTCAGATTTCGCTTTGTTCATCGGTTGTATTGTTCCGGTATTCTTCAGCATAAAATATGAAGTTCAAGGTTAGTGCAGATCTTATGAGAAATCTGATAGTTTCGAAAAAGAAAATTATTCCCAGAATTTTTTTTTATTGTTGTGATAACACGATCATCAGAAATAAGTTTTGCATTAACTTGTGCAACAGCGTTTTTCAATTAGTTACCGAGTTTCATTATGATTGGACTAGTATTTCAAGAGTGATTCTGGAAAAAAACACGATACCGAGGAAAACACCATTGAATTAACTTTTTATTTCACAATATCTCCAGAAATTGAAATTGGGTTCAACTGAAATTTGGTACAGTGAAATTAAAATATAGAATTTGAGGCCTGTGGCAAATTCTTCTGGGAATCTGATGGAAAAAGTTTTCGAAAAAAAATTTGTAGAAAAATTTTGAAAGACATATTTTTAAATTTTAATGAGACGATCATAACGAAATTTTGCAAAATATTGTGCATCAGTATTTTACAACTAGCAGTAAAGCATTATCATGATTCGATCAGTGTTTTTCGAGTTATTTCGGAAATAACCATACCGAGGGCTAAAGACTGCAAAATTTGACACATTTTTTTCAATATCTCCAAAAATTGAATTGGGATCGCACTAAAATTTGGTACACTGTTGAGTAAAAGGTGGTTCAAGGTCCGAGTAAAATTTATTCGAAATGTTATGAATAGTTCCCAGACAAAAAATTATCTCAAGAAAAATTTTGAAAATTTTTTTTCAAGTTCTGATTCACGATTGTCATGAAATTTGGCACAAAGTTGTTCGTCAAGATTTTCAATTGTTAACCAAGTTTCATCATGTTTTGATAAGTTTTCTTTGAGTTCCCATTATATCAACTATAGTGAGGGCGAAACAACGTTGACATATTTTTTCCCAATTTCTCCAAAAACTGAACTTCAGTACAATATTGTAAAATGTGAGGTTGAAGATGTGTGCAATTTATTTTAGATATCTTATACAAAATCTTCAAAAAAAAATTTTTTTGGCCATTGCATATTCCAACTAGAGAGCGAGTTTCACCATAATGGAATAAGTACTTTTTCCAGTTATTACAGATATAACAACAAAATTTAATATGTTTTCTCCCAATATCTCCGAAATTTCAATTAGGATTGAACTGAAATTTGGTGCACTGTTGAAAAATAGAGGATTTTAGGTCTGTGCAAAAATTCCGTCGGAATTTGATGAATAAGTTTTGAAAAAACACTGCAAATTTTACACAAAGGTTTATTGTTTTCTTAGTTAGACTAACCCAATATACCATTGATAACTCAAACAACTTAGAACGGAATGCTAAGATTCATTTTCGGCATTTTTGGAAATTTGCAGCGTTTTTCTTTATAACTCAGGAATCACTCGTCGGAAATCATCCGGGTTAAATTTTTTAGGTTTAGTTAAGCAACAGTAATTAACATTTAAAATTTCATAAAAATTGGGTGATAAGTTTTTGAGAAATAATTTTTTTTTCAGTTCAGTACTTCCAGAAAAAAGCCCCGGACAACGGACGGACGAAATTTTTTTTATTCGTTTATTCAAATCTACATACTCCGAAACGTAAACTGTGAAATTTTCAGGGGGGGTTAAAATTTTGTTTTGGTTGGTCGATCACTAATTTGTTTGTGATCACGATTATTTGATTTTATCAAATAATAAACCAATAAGATTTTCCGATAAAAATTTCCGATGCAGTAATCCCAACAAAATTTAGCAAGTAGTTCCTGAGATGTTGAGGGAATAATTTCGAAAATTCAAAAAATGAATCATTTCATGAAATCATTTGGCCGATTTGACCCATTAACGATATCAATAGTCGCTTCCTGATGCTACATCTACCCTGAAATCTAGCCCATTCTTATCAATGGTCGAAAATCACAGACAATTGAACAAAATAATAGCACATCATGTCCCAGAACATGTGCACATAATAGATTAAAATATTTTAAGCTCAATATCAATAACTAATCAAGGTGGCTATGGAATGAAACGGAAATGTCAATTATAAAGTAATAATAAATTCAGATAATTACGAAAATTAAAAAAATAATATTGATATAAAGGGTGTCCCATCTGAAAAAAGTTGCTTTGATTTCTGGAAAAACCTAAGTTGAAAGTGTTTTTCAAAAATGTCAAAAAGTTTCGAGAAATGAGCTAGGTACAAAGTACATGTGGCTTTTAAGAATATTACAATGAGCCATTAGCCATTGCCATTAGCCATCAAGGGTTTGTTATCTATATTGTTTGGAAGAAGTAACCACAGGTACAATATGAAAAAGTTGTGTAGTTATAAAACTATTAACTCCACATAAAATACAGTTGCCGTAATGTAAAGATGTCATTAACTCAAGTTCAGCAAAGCGGAAAGATTTACGAACCAAAGGATTACACGAAGATATGTACTTGTTTGTGTCTAATTACTTTTGTTAGCCACATTTCCGTTGCTGAATTATTTGAATGTTATCTAAGGGTTTAAGAGGAATTTAACTCTCATTATCCCGTACCTGTACCAAGTCTCTATTCTTATGTTTCCAGTAAAGTTTAACATCGATAATCCTGTAACGAACAACCATGTTCTCGAAATGTGTTGACATTCTTGAGAGCATGTCATGATGGAAATTATTTTCCACTGCATCATTGGATTGAGAATTCACTACACAGGATATCCCAAAGCGGATATTCTATAAGAATGATAAGGCGTTCACGGAGAACGGATTATATTATTTTGTGCTCTGGAATATTTTCAAATATAGGTTTTGATGAATTTGGTTTGTCCAGTTAGATGATTCTCATTCCTGTATATTTTCGGCCCAAATCGCAAACATTCTTATAATACTACATATTGGCAAAACTGAAATGGATTTTTTTTTGAATAACCACTGCAGAAATATTGAAGGGAGTGTGAGATTATTGAAGAAATTCAAATTACCATCGTAGTAACAAAATTTTTAAGGAAAATGATCGATTTCGGACTACCAGTGGCGTAGTTCTAGAACGTGATTGGACATATATATTATTCAAGAGGGAAATTGATACGCATCTGTTTTTAATGAAAATAAACCACAATTTCGAAATACTCATTCAATTTGGGAGGAAAGAGCTACTCTTTCAGAAATGAGAGGAAATTCAATAATGATGCCACATCAAAATGATTATAAGAGAGTTATAATAGGTACCGATCGAAGGATATTTTGGGAGGAATTTGCATTATACAGAGTGTTCCATAATATATGTCAAAAAATATGAAAAAAAGTTTGTATCAAGTTACCCTCTAAAATACACCATTTTCGAAATACGTTGAATTCGAACAAAAAACTCTATTTTGCGAATATCTCCGGAACCTTTCATCGTGCAGAAAACCGGTTTCGCGAGTATTTTCTAATCATCAGAAGCTATGGCTTATGCGGAATTCATTTTTTGAGTCTTAATTGGTGAAGGTTCTGAAGGGGCAGTGGTTGTTATTCTCCCCAACTGCTACGCTAATGAAAAAAAACGATTTTTGAGACGCCCATTTGAACCGCCACTGTTTTCTAGACAGAAAAGGAACTACGCTCTAAAGTGGACCGTTTTCGAGAAAAATCAACTTTTATGTTGAAAAACATGGTCAATTTTTTGAAATATTTTTTTTCTTACCAATTGAATTAAATTTATCTAAACTCTAGAACAGGTAACAAAAAGTGGGTGTTTTTAGACATGAGAGTTGATTTTTCTCGAAAACGTCGACTTTAGAGCCTATGATGAGGGTACCTTATTTCTGTATAAAACAGTGGCGGTTCAAATAGGCGTCCTAAAAACCGTACTTTTTTCATTAGCGTAGAAGTTGAGGAGGAAAAATCCACTACTCCTTCAAAACCTTCACCAATGAAGACTTGAAAAAAAAATCGCACTAAACATAGCTTATTATGATCAGAAAATACTTACGAAAGCTGTATTCTTTACGATAAAAGGTTCCGGAGACATTCGCAAAACACGATTTTTTTTGTCAATTTCAAAATCCTATGTCTCGAAAATGGTGCATTTTAGAGGGTAAATTAATAGAAACTGTTTTGTCATATTTTCGGAAGACCTATCATATTCTGAAGTCCTGCGTATATATTATGAAATACCCTGTATTTCGGGTGTTTCCTAGGTTTTAACTCCCAATATCTGAAAAAGAATCAAATGAAGTTGTTATATATATAAAAAAGAATAGAGTCCCCCTGTATTCTGATCCATGGAAATTTTCAGCTGAATTTACTAAAAAAAAGTAGAATTGAAAACTTTTCATATCAAGTGAATCAATTAATTGAAAAGAAGGGGTAAAAAGTCAAACAATACATTTTTTTTGCACAAATTGAATGAGAAATTAGAAATCGAATTCAGGAAGAGCGAAGACTCAACAATGTTTCCTAAAAATATATATTTAACGCCCGTTATTTTGTGAATGAAGCATTTCCGTTATATATTTCATGAGTAAAATCAAGTTATTTTTCGTTGATTTGCAGTTTCAAATAATTCGAGCAAACCTTATAGACTTTCTAATTTTGAACAAAGACAAACAAATGCGTTTCAATCTTGAAATACTTGATTTGCCAGTATCCTATTACAAAATGAAATGCATTGAAACATCAGCACAAAATCCGAAAAAAGAAAATTGAAAGGAAGGTATTTTCATGTTTTCAGTTTTTTTCTGGGTTTTCACTCTCAATATATGGAACAGAATGATTAAAAATTAAGTAAAAATTGTTTTTTCATGAAAAACAATTTTTGTTTAATTTTTTATAGTTTTTTTTTTTAGATTTTGGGAGTGAAAACCCTGCAAAAAAAACTAAAAAAATGATTCGAAATCCTCCCAAAATAAGATTTAATCGATTCTTAAGAGTATTTTTCATTTCATTAATGAGCCTCCTACATATCAGCCGTGGACTAGTATTTTTATTAATTAATAAAAAAAACGTGATATTAACAACGAACATATCTGTTAGCATAATGATAGCTATCCTATAGTACTGTTCAAATTTGGTTCAAGTCAGTTCTGTGAAAAGTTGATCAAAGAAAAATATAAATAAAAATGAAAGAAAATTCAAAATAGCATATTCAATTTGAAAAAAAATAGAAAAAATTATTTAACTATCTACTTCAGCAGCTGAAAGTCTTTGGGTCTTACAAAAAGTATTTTCAGAACATTTAAGGATTTTTGATCAAGTTGGAACCATATTCTCTGAGTGAATTTCTAAAACAGATATTAAAAATTATTGAATGTTTGACGTCACATTCGTAGATTACAATATGAAATACACGATTTATTATTATTATTATTTGTATACCGAGAGGTAATGCCAGCATCTTCATGGACATGCGCAGTACCTACGTTGTTTGCACCAATCCGAAGAAGACAAGTTACTGCGCATGTCCGTAACAGTCCTGTGCATAAATACCTGGCACGTTGCGATTTCGAATTAGTACCTAGCGACAATTTGACTGTGCAGCAACGAGTTTTATTGAGTATTTTACCGCGTTCCATATTTTAATCCCCGAAATCAAAATGTGCGATTCCGAATTATTGTTCGTAACCAGAGTGCAGTGGGAAAGTAATTGTACCCTTTTGAAGATCTGGGGGCAGACGGATAAAGAGACTGCTCTTGATATAGAATACTCTCTATTCAAAGCCCAGGAATCTTTTGAAGAGGAACAATTTCGAGTGGCACCGGAAGATGTGGAAGTCGGACAGTTATATTGTGCGAAATATGACGGTGATTATTACCGGGTCGCGATCGAAAATATCGACAAATTGTGCGAGGGTTTGGTGAATGTCAAATTAATCGACTACGGAAATGATGAAGAATTATCAGTGAACGATTTGAGATCTTCCAAAGCATTCGACGAGATTTGTCTTAACTCACCTCCCCAAGCATCAATGTTTATATTGGCTGGTGCGATTTTTTACGGCGACGAATGGGACGACGTGATTTACAAAAATTTAGAAAACGAACTTATTTATACGGCAGTGAGTTACGAAGTCGTTTCCTCCTTTAACGGCCACGATTTCATCAATATTTATAAGGACGAAGGCGAATTCAGCAATAACACCATAAGAGCTAAGCAGATGAAAAAAGTACCCATCAGAGTACAGGAAAAAATTCTGATGGAAACAACCAAAACTTCACCTAAAAAATTCTCACCGAAGTACCAGGGGATTTCTTTGAAGAAGGACAGAAGGTACGAGGTGACAGTATCCTGCGTGGAGGAGGAATCTGGAAAATTTTACGTCCAGTTGGTAGAAAACCATCGTGGATTGGTTAAAATGATGAAATCAATCAACGACACGAAATTGCAGTTTTTCCAGGATTCGCCGAAGGCAGGAGTTCCTTGTTTAGCGAGGTGTCTCGAGGACGGATGCATCTATAGAGCTGTAGTTGAGAGCGAAAAGGACGGAAAGTACGAGGTAAGTCATTCATCAATTCTTCATTCTGGTGTCATTAAACTGAAACACGATACTTTTAAAGCTTCCAAATTTTCATACAGTTGAAATCGAATATATAGATTATTACAATGGTTAAATTTTTTGCAGGTATTTTATGTGGATTTTGGATGCAGAGAAGTGGTACCGATTCAAAATCTCTACCACATCCAGGACAGTTTTCTTACTGTGAAGAAGAAGGCGATCCTTGTTTCTTCAGGAGACAGAGAATTGAAGGAGACCCTGAAGAATCTTATGGAAACTCAAGAATCCTTCATAATACAATTCAGAACCAAAACGAAGAGCAGCGATGGCGATTCCACAGATGAAGACATTGGGGAGAAGATCAAAATATCCTACATCGGCAGTAATGGCACATTTTATGTTCAAAGGGAACGACATGCTGATGTCCTCAACGAGATGATGATGCAGTTGCAAGTATACTGTGAATCCGACAGAGCAAGTCCTCCAGAAATCTTGAAGGTAAGTTCTCAATTCTAGAATTAGTAGTAGTAACAGTTTCTTCATGACTTTTAATTCACATTTTCCCCTATTACTAAATATATACATTTCATATCGTAATACAATTATTATTAACTTAATTTCGTCTAGATCATCATCATGTTCAATTGTTCAATTATATTCCATCAGTTTAGAATGAAAGTACTTGTCGAGTCTCTTATCTTAAATTCGAATGAGTCTACTTGATGGAAGCAATCAATATGATCATTAAAAAACAGTCTTTTCAGTAATGCCTTCACATAATATCTTTCAATATTAATAACTTACGGTATAATTTATTGTCTTCAACATACCACATCTGAAATATCGATTAAAGCTCATTTTCGGAGGATTTGCATAAATTTTTGTATGTTTTGTTGGTATGTTGAACACAATAAAAAAGCGGCGGTAGCTCAGTGGTTAGAGCGCAAGCCCCATGATCGTAAGGTCTGGGGTTCAAGCCCTTGGCCGGGAAATAACTTTTCCGGTTTTTAGGGGACCGTCCAACCATTCGCTGTTGGGTAAACAATTAACAGTGCTGTTCCTAACGTGGCGCAAGGAATTAGTAACAAAGCCTACACAGAACACACCCGGTATCCTAACTCGCACAAGCTTTAAGCTTCTGAGGGGTTTCGTTGAAACCTAGGATATTCGGAAAAAATACAAATACAAATACAAATAAAAGTATACCGAAAGATATAATGTAGAAGTATTAGAGGAAAATCTGTATTTTTAATGATTGTAGTAGTTGGCTTAACCAACTTTGGATGGTTTGTTATTCCAAGAAGGAATTCTTTATCGACAAATCAAATCGTACCCCGTTGATATCTTATTTATAATTATGTATTTCTTTCCAGATTGGTCAATATTGCAGTGCGAAATTCTACAAAGATGGACTTTGGTATCGTGGGCTGATTGAAAATTTGAGAGGAGGAATTGCGACAGTGAAGTACATCGATTTTGGTGATAGTCATGATGTCTCCATCAAAGATCTCCGAGGAATCGATGAAGAATTTGTAAGCATTGTTCCATTAGCTATTGAGTGTTCAGTTGATGGACAAACTGAAGTATTGTTGAAGCCTGATCAAGAACTTATCATCAAAGTTGACAAAGTGATCGGTAATAGAAATTCAGTAAATTTAAAGCGACTTATTGATGTTGATTACTGATTGCAATTCATGATTAATTTATTGTTGTAACTTTTGTATATATGTATATTATCGTTGTATATATTTTTTCAATCATTTGTATATATTTCATTAACCGAGTTTGTAATTGTATGTTTATTTATTGTGATTTTGAATTGTGATATTTATCATGGAAAATAGAATGATATCCAGAAAATATTCTTGTATTATTCATCCACATTCCCGCTCTATTATTTTCGAAGGATCAATTTGATAATACAGTTGATTCAACAAAACAACATTAAACCATTCAATTCAAATATTACAGGCACGTTAATTTAATTTAAAACTCTTGAAGTGAATTTTCTCCAAAAACAATTTGAGTAATCTTTGAAAACGTTGAAAATACTGAAAATAACTTTTTACTTCAGCCTCAACGAAATTTCACTAGTGCCAACCTGATTCAGTTCTAGTAACAAAAACTTGATAAAATTATTCCAAGGTCTACCGATTGACTTTATCAAAGTGAATAGAATATGAATGTCACATACTGGGCGAATTTTCGAATTCACAGACTTTATCTTTCTATTCAAGCACAAAATATACACCAGGGCAAACAAAAAATTAAGCACAGAAATGAAATGGTAAAAACTTTTAGAGTTCACCTCAATAGGGGTTTGTTAAGGTGCTACTCCGCTACTTGTTTTGTGTGTTTTCTGAGCTTTCAGGGTTTATTTTCGTAAAAAAATATATATAATATGACTCATTCATAAATACACATCTATCGATATAACCATGTGGATCATATTTTTTTGCAGCAATTTGTTTTAACGGTTCAAAAATAAAATATAGGGTAAAACCGCAAGATTTCCCGTCGCCGAGATATTAAAAAGATATTTACATCATTGTACGCTGTGTGATTTTTTGAATAAAAAATGTGAAATCGAACATAGGCGGTCTCCCTTAATTTTGAAGATATGGGCCCCAAAGTTCCAAAATTAGTCGTTTTCAGGTCCCTTTTTCCACCATAAAAACGATCTCTCACTTCATCTGTATGGTTCACACACCACCTTTGAACCTTCAACCAACAATAAGCAACACTTTTTTTACAAGAACAATCAATATTTAATGAAAAAATAATGAAATTACTGGACAACCACTCAACCTCTATTCCTTCTGATTTCGACTCAGACTAAAAGTGAAGTTTGGCAATGGCGCAAATTTCATCGGTCGGAATCGTGCCATCGTGCGTATTCGTGAATGAGATTATTGCTGGCGAGAAAAATGAAATATGTTCTTAGCTCTTACTGTTTACTGCGATACTCTAAATCTTCCAATAGGAGAATTTGTTCCTAATGAAATCTACAAGGTTGAAACACATAGTAATGGAATGAGAATACGCCCTGATATATATTTCAACGTACATTTTCTTCATATGTGATAGGTCGCGCCCTTCCCAGATATCCAATGAAATCGAGGTTATTATATAACCCATTTCATTGGAATACCCTGAATCTCATTCTAAACTGGGACCATCTCGAAGACATAACAAAAAACGAAGTAGATAAAAACCTCCCTATTTTGAAGGGATATAAAGAAAGTTCAAACGAAAATATTGAGAGTGAAACCTTAAAGAAATATTCTCAATGATTTTGTTTTGATGTTAGAATAACCATCTCTTCTTCAGTGAGAGAAGCATTTTCCTTACAATCATATCCTTCAAATGTCCATCATTTCATATTTCCCGCCAGCAACTACCCTTCGGTCATAATACGTTGGCCAGCGATGGAAAGACGCTGTTGCCAAGCTCCGCTTTAACATTGAGACGTATTTCGTAGAAATATAGGTTAAGTTGTTGTCTAATATTTTCACTTTTCTTCCTTTAAATAATGAATATTCTTGAAAGAAAGTGTCGCTATTCGTTGGTTGAAGGTTCAAAGATGATTTATGAACTAGATTTGAGAAGTGAGAGATCATTTTTATGGCGGAAAAAAGGATTTGAAAATGCAACAATTTGGAACTTTGGGGGCCCATATCTTCCAAACAAAGAGGTACCGCCTATGTTGGCCTTCATATTTTTTGTTCAGGAACTCACACTGCTTACAATGATGTGAATATCTTACTTATAGCTTCGCGACGGGAAATCTTGCGGGTTTTACCAAATATAGCAAGTAATCTCGCTAAATCGAAAAAAATCATACTAACCCCGCGATTTTATCTGCAAGCTGTTGAATAGGCGCCTTCGAAGTTTGTGCCTCCTCTACCAGCTTGACGATTTGAGACAACGTTGTAGCTTCTCCAGTATGAGTTGCCTCGACTATAAGAAGACCATGTTGATTGATTGAACCCCCGATAACGCTAGAACCGATTTTTTTTGGCACAGGCATACTTTCTCCCGTTATAAGGCTTTCGTCACACATAGACTGGCCCTAAAACATAAAAGAGCTATCACCTGAATTTTGGAAAATTTTTCTTCTAGCTTACCTGAAGTACTTTACCATCCACTGGTACTTTTGAACCTGGAATAACTTTCAGGATATCTCCTCTATGTACCAGATCAACTGGTACTTGTTTCTCACTTTCAACTTCACCTTTTGGTCCCAAAGTTACAAGTAGAGCCTCTGTGGCCTTAAGAGATAACAATCTGAAACATTTTCAATTCGAATTAAATGCTCGCTGTTGATACAAGGAAAACTCCTTACCTCGAAAGAGCTTCTGATGTTTTCCCTTTGGCAATATGTTCCAACCATCTTCCTAAACTAATAAAAACCAACAACATTGGAGGCGTGTCAAAAAACGTTTGAGGTGATGTGTTCTGCTCAGTTACCATAGCAACTACTACAACGCACACGCTGTAGGTGTAGGAGATCGAAGTTGCCATAGCTATAAGTACGTCCATGTTTGTCGTGCAGTGCTGTAGAGCTTTGAAAGCCTGCACGAAGAAATGTCGACCGCCGAATATTAAGACTGGAGTGGAAAGGGCCCACATGATGAGGTTCTCTAATGAGAGACCTGAAAAGTATGGAATAATCGAGTAGATAAAACGATGTAAATTTCACATGACGCCATCATACCGCATATGAATTTCGAATACTTGAAGTGATTTTAGGTTCATTCCGGTTCCAACAATTACTGTTCTAGGACTGTCAGGAGTTTGCGCAGTAGAGTTGGTCACGTCTGGATTTTGTTGAACTGTTTCAGGACCTATTCGATCCGCGTTCGGGTTTCTGTGTTTACATATTTTCGTAAAATATTGTTGTGACGTGTCATGTAATTTGTTCATGACAAAAATATATGGTAAACCCGCAAGATTTCCCGTCGTGAAGCTATAAGTAAGATATTCACATCATTGTAAGCAGTGTGAGTTCCTGAACAAAAAATATGAAGGCCAACAGAGGCGGTATCTCTTTGTTTGGAAGATATGGGCCCCCAAAGTTCCAAATTGTTGCATTTTCAGATACTTTTTTCCGTCATAAAAATGATCTCTCACTTTTCAAATCTAGTTCATAAATCATCTTTGAACCTTCAACCAACGAATAGAGACACTTTCTTTCAAGAATATTCATTATTTAAAGGAAGAAAAGTGAAAATATTAGACAACAACTTAACCTATATTTCTACGAAATAGGTCTCAATGTTAAAGCGAAGCTTGGCAACAGCGTCTTTTCATCGCTGGCCAACGTATTATGGCCGAAGGTAGTTGCTGGCGGGAAATATGAAATGATGGACAGTTGAAGGATATGATTGTAAGGAAAATGCTTCTGTCACTGAAGAAGAGGTGGTTATTCTAACATCAAAACAATATCATTGAGAATATTTCTTTAAGGTTTCACTCCCAATATTTTCGTTTGAACTTTCTTTCTATCCCCTTCAAAATAGGGAGGTTGTTATCTACTTCGTTTTTTGTTGTGTCTTCGAGATGGTCCCAGTTTAGAATAAGATTCAGGGTATTCCAATAAAATGGGTTATATAATAACCTCGATTTCATTGGAAATCTGGGAAGGGCGCGACCTATCTCATATGAAAAAAATGTACGTTGAAATATATGTCAGGGTGTATTCTGATTCCATTACTATGTGTGTCAACCTTGTAGATTTCATTAGAAATGAATTCTCCTATTGGAAGATTTAGAGTTTCGCAGTAAACAGTAAGAACTAAGAACATATTTCATTTTTCTCGCCAGCAATAATCTGTCATTCACGAATACGCACGATGGCACCATTCCGACCGATGAAATTTGCGCCATTGCCAAACTTCACTTTTAATCTGAGTCGAAATCAGAAGGAATAGAGGTTAAGTGGTTGTCCTGTAATTTCATTATTTTTTTATTAAATATTGATTATTCTTCAAAAAAAGGGTGCTTATTGTTGGTTGCAGGTTCAAAGGTGGTTTGTGAACTATACAGATGAAGTGAGAGATCGTTTTTATGGTGGAAAAAGGGACCTGAAAACGACTCATTTTGGAACTTTAAGAGCCCATATCTTCCAAATTAAGGGAGACCGCCTATGTTCGATTTCACATTTTTTATTCATAAAATTAAACTGCGTACAATGATGTGAATATCTTTTTAATATCTCGGCGACGGGAAATCTTGCGGGTTTACCAAATATATGTATCTATCTATCTTAAGAATTATCCTCGGACTGTCCTAGAACTATACGAAAACAGTACCTGCATTCGAGTCCATTCTAGGTTTCTGGCAAAAAATTCGAAATTTATAGACATTTGGACAGAACGATAGCAGGCGGTTTCCCAGAACAAGCGCGTAAAAAGATTTCATCATAGCAAAAAATGATTTATAAAAGACAAACACAATTCTTTCTCACCTTTAACAACACAGCACATGTCTTTATGATTCATGGCACCCGTCGACATAATAAACATAAAATACATCATCACAATCATACTGGGTGCTCCAAAAATAAGAGAGACTAGAAAAGCGTTCCTCCACCTACGTATCTCCTCTTTCTGGTGAAGATAAGCATCACCACGATCCTTATTTAAGAGTTCCGCCGTAAAACCTATAAGAATTCAAAGGTTTCAAACATTTTTCTTATTATACTCCATCAGTACATTACCTAAATCTTCTATGGCTTTTATTATATCTCTCGGACCTGTGATTTCTGAATCGTAAGAGAATTTACCCCTTCTTGTTGTGAGTGCCACTTTGGCGGAGTGTACACCTTGTAGTTTCACCACGTTGCTCTCTATCTTGTACACGCAACTGGAACATGTCATTCCGCCTATTTCTAGATCTAATTCGGCCTCGCTTCCTCCGGACTGTACAAGAACAAGTGAGGGAAATCCTAGCTCCGATATGGAACTTGCTATATCGTTAGGTGTTATGAAGGATGGATCAAAAAGTACTTCTGCTCTGGCTGCTAGGAGAGATACCAGGATTTTATGGCAACCTGAAAAATTAAATTAATGAGTAGCAATTTCTTGAATAAAATATTTCATTGAACCATTGTCCTTGAGGAATTTCTAAAAGAGATGTAGTTTTTCGAAGGGGTGTTCTGAAAAACCAGAATATTATCTTATGGTAAAGATCGACGGTAAAAAATTTTCTGAACATCTTTCGAAGTTTTTCGGATCACCCTGTGTTTTTGAATATCTGATTTTTCTTTTAATACCTTCTAGGGAGTGTATTTCGCTCAAAAAGCTGGTAGCCTCTAATAATATGAAGTTCATAAGGTATTTTTGTACGGAGTTAGATATTATTTCAGAACTATTTCAATTTTACCCATTTATTTTCACAAAACATCACTACCTATTTGTGTCTTATCCTTCGAAACTTGTCTCAATTACCTGTAACTTTCATCACATGCTTTTCGATAGCTGCAACACAAGAACCACACGTCATTCCTTTTATCTGCAGCTGGCATTTTTCCCAATTGATATCATCGTCTTGAGCAGAATGACCATTTGCTATCGATTTACCATTTTGTGACTTCTTATTATCTAAAAAAGTATCTATTGGGTCAAATCAGAATGTCAACCATTGAGAAATAATATTTCTGTTGTAAGAAATCATTTACTGTGTTTGGTATGATATTTGAAATGTTTGAATGTTATTAGTTTGCATTTTGTACGAAAATTTTGAAATTTGATCAATGACAACGTCCTGTCATACGAATCAGTCAGAAACCATCTGTTTCGTACATAGAACAAGTTTTCATTGGAATCTCTGAATCCGTAACATGAATCGATTTCACGCGATGGACCAAAAGCTCCGATTATACATCGATTTCAAGCGATGGACCAAAAGCTCCGGTCATAAACCAATTTCAAGCGAGTAACCAAAACAGATTGGTTAAAACCAATCCTTTTTGGTCTAAACCATTTCATTCAAGCGAAATCGGTTACTCTAACGGTTCAGGTTCCATGACGTCATGGATCAGTTGTGAAAGGACCACAACTATAACCAAAATTTTGCGGTTTTAACCCAGCTCTGGACTTGTTTTTCACGAGCGGTCCATCAAAATAGTTGGAATTACGGAATATTTGAAATGGTCGCAAACGTCAACAGTCAAAATATTTATTTGATTTCCCTGAATTATCAAGCTGTGACTGAAATGTTCAGGTGGAAGATATTGAAACATCCAATTTACTCTTGAATGGTGAGTAAAACTTATTTTTGTGTTGTTCTCCGAGTTGAACTTTTGGTATACCAAAAGTGTTTGTAACATTCATCAATCGATTTCTTTCTTTCCGATTAAAATTTTAGATTGTATTAGTTCGAAATGGCATCCTCCCGAGATGACTATTGTTGTGTTCCTCGACTCAATGTAATTCATGTTCGAAGAAGAAAGGATCATCAACTGCCCTAAGTTTTCATTTTTTCCAAAGCCAAATGAAAGTAAAGATAATTAGGAAACAGCATCTGGCATGGAAATCGTTGATAGAAGAAAGGCCTGGATTTCATAAAGGTAAAATACAATGTTTTCATTTCAGAACAACTTCATGTCGATATGTTTTAGGTATAAATGAAAATGAAAGAATTTTGATTAAGAATGCTTGTCCTTCAGAGAGACTACCGAGTACTTCTGCAGCTACCTACTTCACTTACTACACAAAGTGATATTCAAAGAGAGAGATCTGATTCAAAACCTGACAAAACTAGATATACTGTAAAAATTGATAATTGCTAAAGTTATTAATATAAATACATTAATATTTTTTATTTCTATATAGGTAGGTTGAACCAGCTGTGACATTTTTCATTTAGCTTGTATCTTAAGCTGCTGTGATATAAAAATAAAATCATTTATATGTTATACATGTTTCATTTTCTTTCGGAATTCAAGTAAACTTTATTGGTTCATTTTGATCCACCAAGCAACAGACACTAAAATAACATCGAAATTATCCTCCAGGAACGATTCAAAGCACGATTTCATATCGTGATCCAAACGAAAAGTTTCTTCTCAAGAAATCTAACACAAAATTATCATAATTTCTTCAAATATTGTAGCTCTGCTCAATAAATATTCGTTCTCCACCACATTTCTACTGTTTGTTTACATAAAACTATTAGCTTGTACAGGTTCCAAATTTAACCGTTAAGGCGGTGGCAGAAGTTCCCAATAACAGTAATGCAAGTTTTTCACCACGAATATCCATTATTAAGAATACAAAAATTTAACTGAACACTGTCAAAACCTTTGACCTTTATTCGAATCAAAAGTCAAAATTGTTTTCTCACCGCAAAAATGATTTGTATTTTGTGGTTTAAACCAACACATTCAAGCGACAATGATAGTGGTTATTGGTTGTGACGTCATTATATCCTTTGACACATAACCACTGCGGTTAACCGCGAATAACCAAAAATATTTTGGTTCATCGCTTGAAATTGATTATAGTAACGGTTATCCAAACTGACATATAGGCAAAGGATAATCTGTCAATTTTGATAACCGAAACTATAACCAGAGCATTTGGTCCATCGCTTGAAATTGATTATACATCGATTTCAAGCGATGGACCAAAAGCTCCGGTCATAGTAACGGTTATCCACATTGACATATAGGCAAAGGATAATCTGTCAATTTTGATAACCAAAACTATAACCAGAGCATTTGGTCCATCGCTTGAAATTGATTATAGTTGCGTTTATCCAAACTGACATATAGGCAAAGGATTATCTGTCAATTTGGAAAGGAATCTCCGAGGGCCGTGTTTATAGTTGCTCCTTGAGGCTTCCTTACTGAAGGCCGCCTTGAATTCGCTTTTCTATGGAAACAAACTTGTATTTGTTTGCATAGAAAAGCCAATTCAAGGCGGCCTTCAGTAAGGAAGCCTCAAGGAGCAACTATAACTACGGCCCTGAATCCGTAACATGAATCGATTTCACGCGATGGACCAAAAGCTCCGGTTATAGTTGCGATTATCCAAACTGACATATAGGCTTGTCAATTTGGATAACCATTACTATAACCGGTGATTTAGGTCCATCGCTTGAAATTGATTCAAGGAGTGTTAAAGTGTTCAAAGTTTTTAACCGAATGAAAATATGGCTTTGGCTTTCTTCTTGGAAACTTGAAAAACTACTATACTTACTCACCTATACTATATTCTTTACCATTAACAGTCTTAATGTAGGCTTCAAAACCCATATCTTCTATCATCTCAGCAACCTGTTCTGCTGTGACTTCCCCTACAAACTCAACAAAGGCCTCTTTCTTCTGCAGATCAACTGTTATACCTTTCACACCTTCCTTCGTGGATATCATACCTTAGTGGACAAATGTGAATTCATCGATAAATAATATGTCACATTTGTTTTTTCCCGATATTTCATTAATTTTCAGTGAAAGTATCTATTTATGAATCTATGGGGATTCCCCAATATTCGTGAACCTGAGGATATGAAAACACATCACTTGGAGGACTAGACCTCCTCGACAGTCCCTCCTGGTCAGAGAGCAAATGCGAGTAATATTATTTACTACTTCCTGCTGGTTTTCTGTCCTTATTTCTGTTGCAGATCTTATTTCAGATATTTTGTCATTTTAATTTCGAAAATGAAAAAGACCTTTTGATCGAATGAAGAAGATGCTATGCATTATGAATATGACATTTTATTCTCTAAACAAATTCCAATTTCACTACACCTATATGAGGGGACATAGTTTTTTTTTGCTAAGGTTGCTATGTCTAGGCTCTTGTATAATAATACGTTAAATGTAAAGTGCCCCATTTTCATATTCTCTGCTAATACTGTGTTTTCTACAAATGCTTCATTGTTTGATATTCCAATGAATTCATATACAGTGTCAATTAGAAAAGGAATCGTCTGTAATATCTCTGGTTCTTGGGGGTAAATTTTATACAGTTGGTACCAATCAATTTGTATGAGCCCTCTGAGCGTGATGAAAGCAATCCCAAGAATTTTAAATGGAAAGGGAGGTTGAGTGACCCTTAGTTACAAGAGTTATGTGATTGCATTTTCAAAAATGCCATACACTTGACCTTTTCTGTTCATACTTCCAAAAAAAAGGGGTCGAATATTTATGATAGCAAAAAAAATAATGAAAAATTAAAAAAATTATGAAGCGAGTAAAAAATATGAAAAAAACGCAACTTCCAGATGCTATTTATTTCCCACACCAATGCTACATTCTTCAGTTATTTTCTTAAATTTTTCAGAATAATAACTTAAAGAAGTACAAACAAAAAACGTTAAGCTTACTGCATTTTTTAAAAAGCAATCGATTAATCTTTGAAACAAAGTATCACTCTGTCATCACTCTCACACTGTTGATATAAATTGAAATCCACAGCACAAAATGTCACCCTTTTCATATCTTTTTTCATATTTCTAATTTTTCATAGGGGCCCAGATATGAAGAATGGTACCTATTCAAATTGACACACTGTATGATCACTAAATGCAACAGAATGAATTCAAAAATGTTTATATAAAACTGATGTAAATGATCTTACCTTCAATTGACTGTACACAAGAATTGCAGGTCATACCGTTGATATGTATATAACTTTGATTTATGCTTTGTTGGCCACTCAAGAGTGGCAATGCAGCTTCAAACCCCATATCTTCTATATAATCGCATATGTCTTGTGGTGTAATTTCTCTTGAATCATAATGAACAAGGGCTGATTTGGTTGACAGGGAAACCTATGAAAGTCTTTGATTATTTCACAAGGTTTGCATTCTAACATTCAAAGATTTAAATATCTAGTCAGTATTTAAGAATACATCGCAATCGTGTTGTGGATATACGTAGATAGATTTATTGTTTAAGACATTGATATAAGGTATGACAATATGAGCCAGAAAGGGAACTCCAACGCCACCTACTGGCCCAGAACCTTTCCGTGGTATAGACAAATGCACCTATAAGAAACAGTTTTTGGAGAAGGAGGAAAATGAAAGAGAAGCACTCTGGAGGAATCTTTCAGGAATGGATCATTCCAACAAGTTCCATCGGGACTTTAAAATTGCAAAGTTAAAAATCATTTGGATCTCAATCTTCAATTAAAAAGTGAGATTAAAAAGGAACCCTGGGGACTTTCATCAGTTATCATTATTTGCATTTGCATTTTGTCGACTATCTTACATTTAAGGAATCTTTTCAGAACTGTATGGCCTTTGCATGTTGGTATATGAAGTCAATTTCTACCTTTTATGTTCAACTCTCCATACATATTTCCAATGAATTTTCTCACCTTGATGTTTAATATTCCTGGTTTTTGAGAAACGGTATCCTCTATATTCCTGACGCAGGAATTGCATGTCATTCCTTCGATAGCTATTTGAACCGAACCATCTTCGTCTCTTTTATCCTGTTTTTGAGTATTCGTTCCATCTCCTCTGTGTGATAGGACAGTAACAGCTTCTAGATCTGCTTTGTGATTGATCAATGGTTCAAAACCGAGGGTTTCTGAGGTCTCCCTGTAACAAAATAAACATCTTAACTATAGAATAATGTTTCTAATAAATGCCTTGATAAGGTAAGGAATTATAAGTACACATATTGAGGATAAGGAAGATGTTTAGAGAACAATCCTACATTTAAACACACAGATTTTAAATATTGGTATTCCAATTTAATTAGGAAGAAAATATATGCGATAATTCGGAGTTCTCAAATTGGCAAACATTAGCAATCGAAAAAATATAAAAGATTTCATTCCAGTATACATTTTATTATGTTAATATTCTAAGAATATTCTTTATTTGTCAGGATACATTCAAACCCACAAATTTCGACTTTTCAAGTAAATTCTCTTCAAAAAAAAAGAAGAATTATTAGTATACAGATTGAAAATTAGGTAGACGTTCAGAGAACATTCGTACAAACATTAAACACACAATAATGATTCAAGTAATTATCATTATTTTATTATGTTAATAGTGAATCTATCTCTGCTTCGCTCGGCTTCACAATTGAAGTGCCAGAGGATTTGAAGATTTTTTATCTAATTGAATATCGATTGGGACTCAAAAAAATATATTTTTTGATTCAGCGAATCTATCGCAAAAAAATTCGCAACATATTATTCTTTCTCACATAATATCTTTTTTCCAATATTTCATTATATCTAACTACTGAACATTGTGTTGAAGAAAATACTTATGATACTTTTCAACTAAAACTTCATGAAAAAGTTAGAAATTACCGTTCGACAAACATTGGAAATCGAAAAATACATAACATATACGAGTATAAATGTTGCTTATATGAATAATCCAGGAACACTCACAATTATAGGATCCTGCTGGCTTTAAGTGTACAAATAACAACGTTTTAAGTAAATTCAGGCGAAGAATTATAACTATATAGATTGTGAATTAGGTAGGCGTTCAGAGAACAACATTTTAGTAAGTTACTAGCAGATATGTTCCTTAGAAATGGAAGAATATTTTATTTATTATTTTATTTTCATTCTTGGTAAAATTACACGAAAGGCTAATTACTCCAATTCACATTATTACGCGTTATCATTTTTCCCATATGTCTGTAATTTCCGAAATTTTCGCCGAAAATAGTCCAAGTTATAACTGATGAAGAATTTGGTATTTCTGTATGGCCGTTGCCACGATAATTTTCGAACGGAATGAGCTAGCGACTTGATACTTTTAGGGCGAGTTGCCAATCGACATGGGACGGCCAACTACGCTAATAGGCAAAAAAGGCAGGACAGTTTTGGAGTAATTCTCGTTGAGAATTTTGAGGTTATTTTTTCAATATCTCCAGAAGTAACAAAGATATCGGATTGAAACTTTGTGATAATCTGTAGAATACTAGCACGAAACGTTTCACATAATTTCGTGTGGATCGTACAGTAGGGAATTGTAAAAAAAAACATTTTTTGATATTTTTTTTAAACTATGAGATTTCTATGGAATTTGGCAATGACCTTGAAGTCATTGAAGTTGAAGTATCATTGCTCAATCATAACTCAAGAAATAAAGCGTAAAAGCTACGGACCTCATGTCAATGCTTTTCTAGATTTTTTTTTTATTTCACTGTTACTGAATATTCTGTTATGCAAGAGATTTGCGCTTATTTTTAACTGAATTAATCCAAATTAAAAAATTTGAAATTCACACTCAAAACCTAAGAAATAAACAATAAGTAATTCCAGCATAAATGTTACTTATGTGAATATTCTTGGAATATTCTTAAGAGCAAACACTACTACTATATGCTCGTAAATTAAGGCTTCGCTCATTCTGGCAACACAGCCACATCCGAGTTTCATTAAACCTCGTTTATATTCCAAGGTCAGGCACTTTTTCACGGTCTGCATCCGCTAACTTTTCCAATAGCCTCGAGAAATATCAGAATTCGGAGAAATTTCGACGTTAATCGGAGAAAACAGGGCGTCGTTCTGTAGGCTTAGGTGATTATTTTTTGAACTTTTTTTGGGATGTACTGATTAATTCTTATAACGTAATCACAAGGACGAATATCCGTCGATAAATCAACAAATATTCCCCCTTGATCAGAGCTAATCACCCAATCAACCAAAACACCTACACCGAAGAAGCGGATCCAAGTAGAATGACTACAGCTGTTTCACAATTGTTATTGATCGTCAGGTCAACTTAACTTGGATGAACCGCAGAGAGTTCTCTCGATACTTGTTACCTTTCAGAAGGACCGCTGCAGTATACAACATACAGCGCGCCATCTGCCAGGAGCATCTTGCGAGTCTCACCTTCGAGTGCAGAATACTTTGATCGATGTGTGTGACGTTCATCCTTTTGTCGCATCAGGTCGCTGTAACTGCGATATTGCAGCTTTACAAACAACCGATCAACATTGGAAACACTCGGTTCATGTGGATTCCCACAAGACGAAAACGTCCAACATCTAACAAAGATAGGAAATGGTTTCATGGAGAAGAAAGAGCTCCAGTAGTAATAAATAACATAATCACAAGGACGAATATCCGTCGATAAATCAACAAATATTCCCCCTTAATCAGAGCTAATCACCCAATCAACCAAAACACCTACACCGAAGAAGCGGATCCAAGTAGAATGACTACAGCTGTTTCACAATTGTTATTGATCGTCAGGTCAACTTAACTTGGATGAACCGCAGAGAGTTCTCTCGATACTTGTTACCTTTCAGAAGGATCGCTGCAGTATACAACTTACAGCGCGCCATCTGCCAGGAGCATCTTGCGAGTCTCACCTTCGAGTGCAGAATACTTAATTCTTATGCGAGAATGCGGAATGTTGGTCAATTTTCTATTTTTCACCCCATTCCAGATTTTATTTTCCCATAAATTATTTAATATAAAGTAGAAACATAGCGCATTCCTAAATTTTTTTTCAACTATTTGCACCCAAAGATTTTTTGAAAAAAACGAACTCTGGCCTTCAAAAGTCACTGCGTTATGTTCGAGGTATTGTTTACTCTTAAGACCATGTTCACTTTTGGTGATATCCTTTGAACATCCGCGGAAAAACTGCTGACTTCACGTCAGTGCTTTTCTAGGTTTTTTGCGCGCATGTTCTAGGGGAACAGCGTACTACCGTTTTGTCCAAATGTCTGTAATTTTCGATGATTGAGCCGAAAATGGTATCAATCGACTAGGTTGGACTCACTGATGACGAATCCGGTGTCAAAATCGATTCTGTCCGGCCGACCGGCCGTGGACACGATAACTGTCGAACGGACTGAGCTAGCAACTTGAAACTTTCAGAGTAGGTTGCGCATTGGAATGCCGCGGTTAAGTTCGTTAACGGGCCAAATCGGTCGAATAGTTTCGGAGTTATAGTCTTTTGGAATTTTGAAGTTATTTATTTTTTATTTCAGAAACTACTTGAGCGATTGAATTCAAACTTGGCAATAAGATGGAGTATAACAACGCGCAACTTTGAGCCAAATTTTGTCAGGATCATACAGTCAGTAAATTAAAAAAAAAAATTTCCAAAAAATTTTTTTTCCGAAAAATGTTCATCATATCCAAAGGAAAATTTCACTCGGACTTTGAGCTTCATATTTCACAGCAGTGTACCAAATTTCAGTTCGATGCGATTATTAGTTTAGGAGTTATCGGAAAAAAATATGTCAAATTTCTAGGTTTTTTTTTCGATATCGTTGCTTTTTTCGGTATAACTCGAAAAATACTGATTCAATCCTGATAAAACATCGCAGCTAGTTTGAAGATGCTGAAAGACAACTTTATGCAAAATTTCGTGATGATCGTTTCATTAGAACAATTTGAAAAAAAAATTCTGTGATTTTCTTATCATATCATCCACATTAAATTCTGTATGAACCTTCGAACTGTAATTTTTCGATGAAGTAATGGATTTCAATTCGATTTGATCTGTTTAACTTCCGGAAGAAACGACTTAGAAACCCGATATTTGTAGGGCAGGTTTGGGGCTTGATTACGAAGGAAGAATTCGTGAATGGATAAAATCCGCCCAATGATTCCTTAGATGTACCCATTCAAAATTTTATTTTTTCAATATTTCCAAAAATACAGTTTAAATCGAATTGAAATCCAGTGATTTATCGAAAAACAATCTAGAAAAGCACTGCCGAGAAGGCAGCAGCTTTCGCGCGCAAGTAAAAATTCGTTGCCGAAGCGGTCATCTACATTGAACATGCGCGCAAAAGCTGCTGCCTTCACGGCAGTGCTTTTCTAGATTTTTCCGATAAACTACTAGATTTCGATTCGATCTCAACTGTATTTTTGGGAATATTGGCCGACCGTGGACACAATAACTTCCGAAATGAACAACTTAGAAACTCGATATTTCTGGAGTAGGTTTGGGGCTCAATTACGAAGGCCGAATTCGTGAATGGGTAAAATCCACCCAATGATTCCGCAGATATACCCATTAAAACTTCTATTTTCCCAATATTTCCAAAAAAAAGCGATTGGATCGAATTTAAATCTAGAATTTTATCGAAAAATTGCCATTCGAAGGTTTATACAGAATATCATGAGGATAATATGAAAAATTTGGACAAAATGCCAAATCTTCGCATTTCTCATATCAGAAAGTTATCACTGCCTGACAGTTATACATGTTTATCGAAACCAATTTAACAACATGCGAAATACTGTTATCATTTTACCAATTGCCAGTAAATTTCTACCATTTCAATATCCTTAACAACAAACATCTCTGTGTATATACGAAAATTTTGCATCACGACCTTCAGATTCACCCAATTCGACACCGTTCGATTTTTTACGTGCTTGTTCTAGGGGAACAGCGTGCTATCGTTTTGTCCAAATGTCTGTAATTTTAGATGATTGAGTCGAAAATGGTCTCAAACGACTAGGTTGGACTCACTGATGAATAATCCGTGGTCAAAATTGATTCTGTCCTTCCGGACGTGTGCGCTGTAACTCTCGAAAGGAAAGACCTAGAGTACTGAAATTACCAGGTTAGGTTAAGTTACCGAATATCTCGGTTGAGTTCGTTAATGGGCCAAATCCGCCGAATGGTTTTTGTGCTACAGCCATTTGAAATTTTGATTTTTTAATAACTCGAAAAATATTTATCTGATCGAAATGAAACTTGGTTGGAAGATGAACAATGTCAATGAGAAGAATTATCCATGGAAAAATTTGAAAAAAAAAATTTCACCATTTCACAATGTGAACAAGCGCGTAAAAGCTGCTGACTTCACGTCAGTGCTTTTCTAGTTTTTACAAAACATCATCTTTCACACGCTTAAATTCGAAGGATAGGTTACGTATCAAAACATGTTTACATACCACACATCTTCCTTAGATAACAGAGGTTCTCTATCACACATTCTGACAGACGCGTTTGCTATAGAATTCCCAAAACCGCTAATGGCGATATGTCAAAACCCAAAATGCAATATTTTCGCGACAAGACAACATAATACCGTCAACAGACCAACTTTTATCTTCGCTTTAGCTCAAGCTTAAACTACACGCGACTCTAACGACTGCGATGATGGATACAACTGAATTCATTATTTTTTAAGTCGATTTTGATAAGATAAGACCGTACTTTAGAGACGTGTGTATTGAAGCGGAAAGCGTGTGCACTCTACTTTTCTTTTGGAGTTTTGGAATTGATTATCGTCGTTTTTGCGCGCTCGTTTTTGGGGAAAACGACGTTTCATGTTATCTTTTCTTTAAACTGCACTAAGCGCATACTTTGTAATTTTTCAATTACCTTCCTGTCATATTTGAACAATTATTACGATAATTCCCGATTTTTCATTTGATTTCTAGTGTAAAATAACCAAATATGGATCTTTGGGAGATGATTCCCCAATGTAAAGGGCCTGTAGCTTTTTTCGTTTATCTGAGAATCTGAAATACCATCACTTGGAGGACCGGACCTGGTCGAAAGACCCTCCCGGTCAAACAGCAAATCTAGGTAATATTATTTACTGCTTCCTGCTGGTTTTCTGTCCCTTTTTCTGTTTCAGATATTTTGTCAAAATTAATTCAGGATGACGAAAAAATTTTCCAATGAAAAAGATGCCATCCATGATCTTCAAACAAATTCTTACACTTATACGTGGAGGCAGAGTTTTTGCTGAAGTTTTTATCTGTGCCTTTGTATCATACGGAAAAATGTATGGTTTATATTTTCTTTTTTGGAAAAAACATTTGGTGATTTTGTATAAAGTTGCTCGTCGTTGTTCTACAACCAACAATGAATTTTTGATCTAATAGTAAGGAGATTATCTCAAAATTTCAAATAGTCATGAAATTCGACAAAGTTTGTTATTAGCGCTTGTTCTGAGGAACAGCGCGTCATAATATCGTCACGATGTCTGTAATTTTCGAATTTTGAGCCGAAAATGGTCTCAAACGATTTGGTGAACTTCCTGAAGAAGAGTCCGTGGTCAAATTCAATTCTGTCCGTACGTCCGTCCGCATGTGCCCTCTTTTCGAAGGAAAAGACTTAAAAACTTGATTAGATTAGATTTGGAGCCCAAATATCTCGGTTAAGTTATAAATGGGTGGAATCGGTTGGATAGTTTCGGAGTTATGTCTATTTGAAATTTTGAGGTTAATTCCTCGATATCTCATGGAGTATTGACTCGATCAAATTGAAATTTCGTGGACTGTTTTAGAACACCAACGAGCAATTCAGAGCAAAATTTCGTGTGGATCTAGTTGTAAGAAAATTTAAAAAAAATGTATTCGAAAATCTTCAAAATTTTGGATGAAAATTTTTTTTCTCTGAAAATATCGATTAGATTTCAATGGAATTGAGCACAAACTTTAGAGTCAGTATTTAACAACAATATTCCAAATTTCAATTCGATCCGATATTTACTTTCGGAGATATAAGGAAAAAAGTGTCAAATTTCGTTGTTATTTGGAATTTTAACGTTATTACCGCAATATCTCAAGAAGTACAAACGCAATCAGATTGAAACTTCGTGATCAGGTTAAGATTACCAGCATGCAACTACGTGCAAATTTTCGTGTTGATCTAATAGTTAGAATTCGAATAAGCGCGTAAAAGCTCCTGGCCTTAGGTCAGTGCTTTTTTTCTTGATACCTTCGTAAATAAAAATTAACACTGCTTTTAAATATCGACTCGAAAGTCTTTGCCAAATGTCATTGGAATATGGAGAACAGTTCCTGACAAAAAAAAGGTTTCGAAGAAAAATTTGGAAAACATATTTTTTAAAATTTTAACTCTTAGGATCCTAAAAAAAATTACTATATAGTTGCGCGACTGTATTTTCCAAGCAGCTACCAATTTTCAATTAGATGTCCGAAGAACGGCCGGAAAGTATCGAAATTTACAGACATTTGGGCAAAACGTTAGCCACCGTTCCCAAAAACACGCGCGAGAAAGAAATGGCTGCCAGTTTTCATGCAGACTCCCGAAAATGCCTCACAAAATGTTTGAATGTTTGAGTGAGTGCAAAATTTCGTAAGAATCCTATGTTGAAGGCGAAACATTCGTTTCTATGCACTTTAGAGAAACCATAAATTTGGATGTATAATAGATATTCTGTGTTTCATTGCCCGATTTCCGATACATTCTGATACAGTAGTAGTTTTTATAGATTAGAAGACATTGCAAAAAACTTCACGAAAACAATAACTATTCAATAATAATACTTTCGACTCCATCGAATCATTGCCTATTCCTTATCGTATAATGTGGGTAACTACATCATTCATAATGAAGTCATTTGTTCCTATTTATATATTATTATTTAGAATTACACGTTCCGAGCAGATAAGGTACTGATGTAATGAAAAATTATTTGGGAAATTGCAATTCTAATTGAATATTTCGAATAATGAATCTCAGGAAATGAACGGAATTTTAGATATAGGAAATCTTATTACTACAAATTTCACATAATAGAGCTCTACTACTGACGTAAACTATTTGTGGTTAAATTAGTAATAGGAGGAAAAACTTAGTCTTGCCATCAGTATGTGTGCCTTACAGTGAATAGGTATACAGCGAACAACTGCATTTTTGTATACAGACATATTTTCGCGCATGTTCTAGGGAAACAGCGTGCTATCGTTTTGTCCAAATGTCTGTAATTTGTAATGATTGAGCCGAAAATGGTCTCAAAGACTAGGTTGGACTCACTAATGACGAATCCGGTGTCAAAATCGATTATGTCCGTCCGGCCGACCGTGGACACGATAACTGTCGAACGGAATGAGCTAGCGACTTGCAACTTTCAGGGTAGCTCGCGCATTGCAATGCCGCGGTTAATTTCGTTAATGGGCAAAATCGGTAAAATAGTTTCGGAGTAATAGTTATTTGAAGTTTTGAGGTTATTTTATTTTTTATTTCAGAAACTACTAGAGCGATTAGATTCAAACTTGGAAATTAGTTGCAGCATGACGACTCGCAACTTTGAGCAAAATTTCGTTGAAATCCTATAGTCACTCAATTGAAAAAAAAAAATTTCAAAAACATTTTTTTTTTTTGGAGCTATTGTTCATATTCGAGAACAATTCCAGTTATACGTCAAACTTCATATTTCACAGCAGTGTACCGAATTTCAATTCGATACGGCTACTAGTTTTGGAGGAATCGGGAAAAAATATGTAGATTTAGTGGTTTTCTTCTCGTTATCGTTGTTTTTTTCGGTATAACTCGAGAAATACTGATTCTATCCTGATGAAACTTCGCAGCTAGTTCGAAGATGTTGAAGGACAACATTGTGCAAAATTTCGTGATGATCGTGTCATTAGAACAGTCTGAAAACAAATTATCCAAATTATCGAACAAATTTTGACCTTGAACTATTCGACAGAATATACCGATTTTGAGTTCGATTCTACTTTCCTACAATATACTAATTGAATGAGGTGTGAATTCTAAAGAATTTTAAAGAGCTAACAAGTGAACTGAAGAACGTAATATTTCGACGATTCAAAGTATTTTAGAAAAATTCCCCATATCAACATAGTAAGCGATCGATATCGGTTCCTGTGCCATTTTACATATCACCTCAACTGATCCATCTTAAAATTATACATCTATCGCTAGGATTGATTGACGACCTTTACTAAAAATTTTTCCTAATTAAAAATTAGAATTTCGTGTTTTTTTCCACGGTATCGCATTTATGCCGAAATAACTCAAAAAATACCATAGACATATTGAAACGTCTCTAAAAAATACTTATTCGGACATAATGATACTCAGTAACTGGTATGCGAATACTGATACCGAATTCAGGGTAAAATTTCGTGATGATGGTGTCATTAGAACAATTGAAAAAACATTCAGTGTTAATCTAGAATTTTTGGAATATTAAGTACAAGATGAATCTTTTGCCGATTGGATGTCAATTCAGCGGAGCAAATTTTTCAGAAAAAGTGGAAAAACAAAGTTCAACTTTATGTTGATTTCTTGGGAATCGTATCCCTCAAAATAAAGAAAATTTAAAAAAAAATTCTTGGAAAATTTTTCCGATTCCTAAATATACGTTTAAAAATATTTTAATTGTTGGAAATTATTGGTAGACGTAATGGTTCATACAGTAATTCTTTCGTGAAAGCATTTTGGAAATAAAAAAGCGGTTTGATGGTTTGAAATTAAGATATGCTAAAAATGAGCTAGATGATTTTTATCGCCGCACTGTTCCAAATATTAATCTGATAATGATAAACAACAGCATTGGTCGAAAATATCGGATTAAAATATTTAACATAACATTAAACATATTCAACGTAACAAAACATACAGGGTGATTCATTAGTGACCTTACATACACCAATGGCGGATAGAGGACTTCACGGTGAGTCAAAATCCACCGAATTTTTTTTCTGTTTACGATTTACGAAAGAACAGGGTATTTTGTATGTTTCGTATAAAACCTTGATTAGCGATATTTCTTAAACTATTTTGTTAAAATTTGTTAGTAATATTCCACTATTAGAACTTGTCAATATGCTATTCTTGATAAATTCAAATCCAGGGCCGGGCTACAAAAATTGTGATCTCCTGTTTTTTGTTGGAAAAGTTCATTTTATGACCAGCCAAGTAAAAATGCTACAAAAATCGCTCTTTAATTTGGGTGGCAAACCTGATCTGTTCCAACAAAATAAAATAACAAAGAAAAATTTGTAAGAAAGTTTTCATTTTCGACCGGAACATAACCTATACGAATGAATATTGTTCGACTGAATTCATTAAAATTAATTTTTTGCTCGAAAGAAAAAATTTGGACGCAACAAGTAATATTCATTATTAAATATCTTCTTTCAAGTTCTAGATTTACTGTAACAATATTTAAAAAGTGTTACTTATAAGTAACACATCGTTGCTTCCAAGATTTTTCTTTCAACCAAAAAATTAATTTAGTGAATTCAGTCGAACAACATTTATTCGTGTAGGTTATGTCCGGTCGGAAATGAAAAGTTTCTTACCAATTTTTCCTTTGCCATTTTTTTGTTAAAACAGTTAAGATGTACCGTCTAAATGGAAGAGCGATTATTGCAGCATTTTTCCTTGGCTTTCCGAATCCAATAATAGATTTCCAAAAAAACTGTCAGAAAATGAACTTTTCCAACAAAAAATAGGAGATCACAATTTTTCTAGTCCAGCCCTGGATTCAAATTTATCCAGAATGACATATTGACAAGTTCTAAAAGAGGAATATTACTAGCAAATTTCAACCAAATAACTTCAAGCGTTTCAGAAATATCGCTAATCAAAGTTTTATACCAAACATACAAAACACCCTGTATCTTCGTAACCAATGAACAAAAATTTGTTTTCGGTGGATCTTGACTCGCCTTGTATATAAGGTCACTCATGAATCACCCTGTATTTAATATTACATTAAATATGTACATTCACTCACTTGAAAAATCTCATTCAACTCAAAGCTTGAAGTGGTGAAATGTGTGTTCTATAACCATACTAGACAAATTCAAATCCAATACTAATGAACAGGCACTACCAAATCATTCTTTTGTGGTGAATTATATCTAATTCTTAGGATTAAACATTTGATAATGATTTATTCTAGAATGGTAAACACGTAAACAAATGACTGAACTGAAAATGTATAACTCATGCTTTTATGATTTTATACAAATCGAACAAATATTATTCTGAATGAAAGACCAAAATGCATTATATCCATATTTTCAATTGAGTCTTGATAACCACGAATGTTTCACTGAAAATTTCGGTTTTGTTCCATGTTATCTATCAGATGATATTGTTTTAAATAATGAAAAAAAGTAAAAAAGCACTGACTGAAGTCATCAGCTTGTGCTAACTGCTTACCAACTAACATCAGGATCGGATCAGAATTTTTCGAGCTTTTTTGGAAATATCGACGATACCAAAAAAAAGAAATATTTTTTCCAATTTCCAACAGAAATTTTCGAAAAAAACTGATTCCTTCCCTTCGTTCACTAACGAAACGATCCCAACAAAATTTTGAAAGTAAGCATTCTACAATTAATTATCAAGTTTATTGAAATATTGAGGAAATAAAAATACATATATATCTCCAAAACTGTTCGGCTGATTTTGCCCATAAATGAGCTCCGCCGTCGTATTCTGATGCGCAACCTTCCCTGAAGTTTCAAGTCGCTAACTTTTTCCGTTCTGAAGTTATCATGCCAACGACCGGCCGGATCGATTTCAACATGTGATTCTTCATCCGGTAGTCCGACCTGATCGTCGAGTGAAATTGTGTTTTTATTGAACTCTCGGTTGTCCAAGAATTCATTGTTTGGCATCAACCTGTGACAAATGTGCTCACCAAATCAATTTACAAGAGATTCCCTATGGGCACCCCTTCGTTGAGAAAGCTCTGTACTGGATGGCACATTTCTGATAACAGAGGTGCATTCTGCATGCAGAAATATCACTGAATCAAAAAGTTTTGCGAAAGTTTGCGCGCCTGCATTTAACAACTCGTTACAACAAGAAAATGGGTGTTCAAAGCCAATGGATAATGCATAAGGGCCAATTGCACCGTTTTCGTCGTAAGCTTCAGTTAGTTAAGCGACGATAAACTTATTAAGCTCTGATTTAAATATTCGGCTTGCACCGAGGCTGAATGTAACTAGATTAAAGTTAATCTACAAATCTGGTTACTTTCTCATGAATTGGTACTTGTGACTAGCTTCATGTTGTTTATTTTAACCCTAATTGATGATATGATCATTGTTTAAGGAGAACAATGATATGATATAAGATATGAAAAATCAAGATGCATCTATTGAAAAACCCACCGAAAAAATATATCTGACAGACTTTATAGCTTCCGTAAAAATATTGCATGTAACGTTCCCGACTTGTTTATTATCATTAAGACTAGGGATTTCGTACTACAGACCTGTGCTCTTACTTCTGCATTAGGCTTAAAACATTATTCAAATTTATAGTTATATACTCAAGTAAACTTATATTTTGTAATATCATAAGATTTGAGCTTCTGCATGGAATTACAATCCTGGCGTTTGTGAAATGAATAAATAAATAGTATTGATTTATCCGAAAAGCTTTCGGATAAGGAACGGCTTACCCATGGATAGACTTTCTATTGAATTATTTTGTTTGTAATAAGTATATTATGAATTGAGTTAATTTTTGGTCGAATATAATGAAAACTCTTATGTGAGATCCGCAGAATAAAAAGTATTCTATATAAATATTGAAGTATAATGTATGGATGGATTGACGAAGGTGCAATTTCTTTTAAATTAATTCGTTTGTAGTTATCTTTTGAATCCAGTTAATATATAATCGAGGAGAATGATAGCACAAAGATAGCACTTGCACAATAATAAAGTAGTATATGATAGCTTTCCACGTAATACATCACTTAATAAAATAGTACAGAAGAATCTTCATGAAACTATGCTTTTTCATTCCAAATATATCTTCGATTTCATTCTGCTATTCGCCTTGGAAATAAATAAGCACATCATTGTAACTCTATCATTTCAAATAGTTGAAGGCTTATAAGAAATACCATTGAGTTTTCGAACTCAATGGAAATACTGACTTTTTCATTACAAATATGTCTTCGATTTCATTCTGCTATTCGCTCTTGGAAATAAAAAAGCACATCATTGTAACTTTATCATTTCAAATAGTTGAAGGCTTATAAGAAATACCATTGAGTTTTCGAACTCAATGGAAATACTGATGTTAATTCTTCATGCTTTAAAAGATACGAATCAATGCCTACTGATGTCATTCTCTCTATATCATTTTTCATCAATATCATCTGAAATTCAATAACTTTTAATCAAAATTTGATTATCAAATCCATTAACTCGTACGAGTTCTTCATGAATGTCCAATGTAAACAAACAAAAATGTAAACAAACTGGAGGTTACGTCCAGAAAAATGTCAAACTTGTACGAAATCGCTCGAAAGTAGGGTTATATTTCGAAGCTTACCATTAATCCTTCTTTTAAGCCCCCAAATTCCAGGGTTTAAATTTAATAGTCAGTTGAGGCCATTAAACGTGGATTACGTGACGGTGCAAGATAATTTTTTACCTAAACCTTGGTTATGGTCTTAATCTATGGTTTTGTAATACGGTGCAAATGCCCCTAAGGAGCTCAACAGAGATATTAAGTCTCATTTGTAGGTTTTTTTCTGGGTTTTCGCTCCCAATATCTGAAACAAACTATTGAAAATTAAATAAAATAGTTTTTTATGGAAAACGCCCTTGCGGATTGCAGGTTAGAAGTATTTGCGAAGGGCTGTTTCTTGGAAAACATATTGCCTAATGAACAATACCGAAACATCAATACAAACGAATAACAAATCGAACTGTGACGTATCAGAGTACAAATCTGTATCCTTCATCAGACTAACGAGAAAATAATTTTGAAAATTTTCTCGTTTGTCTGATGAGGGAGTCAGAAGTTGTACTCTGAAAATAATTCAGAGTCAGATTAGTAATCTGAAACGTCAAAGTTCGCTTTGTTTATCTTTTGTTTTGTTTCGGTATCGTTCATTAGGCAATTTGTTTTCCAAAAAACTACTCTTAACATCTAGTTGAATCCTGCAATCCACAATAGCGGCGGTAGCTCAGTGGTAAGAGCGCAAGCCCAATGATCGTAAGGTCTGGGGTTCAAGCCCTTAGCCGGGAAATAACTTTTCCGGTTTTTAGGGGACCGTCCAACCATTCGCTGTGAGGTAAACAATTAACAGTGCTGTTCCTAACGTGGCGCAAGGAATTAGTAAAAAAGCCTACACAGAACACACTCGGTATCCTAACTCGCACAAGCTTTAAGCTTCTGAGGGGTTTCGTTGAAGCCTAGGATATTCGGAAAAAAATACAAAATAAAAAAAAATACAAAATACAAGGGCGTTTTCCATAAAAAAAATTTAATTGAAGTTTTGGTAGTTCTGTTTCAAACATTGGGAGTGAAAACCCAGAAAAAACCTACAGAATGATGCAAAATCATCCCAAAATATGCTTTAATCGATACATATCAAGTCTCAACATCAAACGAGAAAATTAAAAAGATATAGGTCTTCTCCATAAGAAGTAACAGTTACTGTCATACTGCCAGATGGACGGATAGAATCTAATTTGACAACAAATTCTTTATTAGTGAGTCAAAGCCGGACGTTCGAGACCCTTTGAGGGCAGAACTTGGAAATTACAGTAATTTTAAACGAAACAAGGACACTTGTTAATATAATAAATAGAAACTAACCTTTACCACCCTGTAAAAATCTGTCAAAATCCTTATTTCAGTTCAGTGAACCAAAAGTTTATCAGAATATCAACCAACGGCAAATATAAAGTAGTCATTAAAAACAACACATATTTTTCTGTAATACGTAATATCTCTCGATATTGGTATCTTTTACGATATACTTTTTGCGCGCATGTTCTAGGGGAACAGCGTGCTATCGTTTTGTCCAAATGTCTGTAATTTTGGATGATTGAGCCGAAAATGGTCTCAATCGACTAGGTTGGACTCACTGATGACGAACCCGGTGTCAAAATTGATTCTGTCCGGCCGGCCGGCCGTAGACACGATAACTGTCGACAGGAGCAAGCTAGCAACTTGAAACTTTCAGGATAGGTTGCGCATCAAAATGCCGCGGTTAAGTTCGTTAATGGGCCGAATCGATCGAATAGTTTCGGAGTTATAGGCATTTGAAGTTTTGAAGTTATTTATTTTTTATTTCAGAAACAACCTGAGCGATTGGATTTAAACTTGGCAGTTAGGTGGAGTACAATGACGCGCAACTTTGAGCTGAATTTCGTCAGGATCATATTGTCAGTAATTTTAAAAAAAAAATTTTTTCGAAATTTTTTTGCAAAAAAATTTTTTTTTCGGAAACCATTCATCATATCCAAAAAAAATTATACTCACACTTTGACCTTCTAATTTCACAGCAGTGTACCAAATTTCAGTTCGATACGATCATAAGTTTTGGAGATATCGGGAAAAAATATGTCAAATTTCGAGGTTTTCTTCCCGATATTGTTAATTTTTTCGGTATTACTCGAGAAATACTGATTCAGTCCTGATTAAACTTCACAGCTAGTTTTAAGATGCTGAAAGACAACTTTATGCAAAATTTCGTGATAATCGTGTTATTAGAACAATTTGAAAAAAAAAATTTCTATGATTTTCTCATCATATCATCCTCATTAGATTCTGTATGAAACTTCGATCTGTTATTTTCGATGAAGTACTGGATTTCAATTCGATCTGATCTGTATTTTTGGAAATATTGGAAAAATAAAATTTTGATTGGGTATATCTACGGAATCATTGGGTGGATTTTACCCATTCACGAATTCGGCCTTCGTAATTAAGGTCCAAACCTTCTCTACAAATATCGAGTTTCTAAGTTGTTTCTTTCGGAAGTTATTGTGTTTACGTAGTCGGCCGTTAGGCTAATCTAGAACCTCTGGCAAGCTTGTCAAACGCCAATATTTGTGCAATATAATGTTCGAAGTAAAAGACTTGAGAAAACGGTAACATAATAAAATACAATACAAAAATCATTATTATTTATTTATTTTTGAATTGTATTTTATTATTTTACCGTTTTCCCAAGTCGTTCACTTCAATCCTTATATTTCCAGATTTGTAGAGAAGGATTGGAGATTTAATTAGGAAGGTTGGATTCATAAAAGGGTCAACTCCACTGCTACATTCCGGATATAATTCTCCAAATAGTTCCAAAAATACATATCCGATAATGCTGAAATCTGATACGCTGCTTTGAAAATTCTGTTTCAAAGTTTCTACAAAATTTTGGCTAAATCAGACGTGGAGGTACTGAAATATTAACTTTTCAAAAAAAAATTAAGATCATGTAATTTTTCGAAATTTTTTCCATCTACCCGATCATCACTAAATTTCAAAGAAGTTTTCGCGTCTAAATTTTTTCAATTAATTACCGAGTTTCAATTAGATCGGATCAGTATTTTCGTCGTTATTGAGCAAATACCAACAAAATTTCAAACAGATTTTACTCCGAAATAGTTAGTTGGATTTTGCCAATTAACGAATTCAACTGAGATAATCAGTCTCAACACCTACTCTTGAGATATCAAGACAAGATATCAGAAAGTTACAGTGTTTACGGACTGACAGAATTGAATTCGACCATCATCAGTTAACCCAACCTTGTAGTTTAAGATTTTCTGGTCAAACTTTGAAATAACAGGCATTTGGGCAGAACGGTAACGCTTTCGTTTCAAAAAACAAGTAAAAATAAAACAGTTCCATCATGTTAAAATGTCGCAAACACCCATTTTCGATTCAAATCAACAAAAATACAGTACAAATTAATAAAACTCAAACAACAAGCATATTGAATTCTTTCCGATTTCCGTTCAACCAAATCCAATCACTCATACAGCAATGTCACGGTTTCTCACCTCCTAAAAAACGCCCTCATCATCGTCAACCAGCGCACTCTAAAACGCCTATCTGGCAGATGTCACATTCCTCGCACAACACACAAAAGCAAAACGCACAAAACACTCTAAAACTCTCGCACACATTCCGGCACTCGACCAGAGTCCGATATCGAACAAAATAAAAAATTAGAAAATCGTCATTGTCCTCTCGCGACTTCAGCTATCAGATCGAAGCGGTCTGGTTGAGTGAAAGTGAAAAATGTAGCGCTCCAGTTTCGCTCTCATTTATCCTTCGCTCGTTAATTATGATTAAAAAGATTTTGTTCCGTCGAAATACGTTCTCTTTCGTGAATGCGTGAATGAGGAAATCGAGACATTTGAAGGTTCGAACTTCAGCCGCAAGATCTCGAGGTTCATTTGAGATTTCAACGAGGAGATTTGCATCTGGAGAACGTGCGAGGCCGGGAGGAGAGCCCGCTTCAATGTCAAGGTCGGAAAAACTGGAATTTTTCGGATTGTCGATGGGGAATTTTTATCTGGACTCGCCTCGATAGGTATTGTTGTGTCCCGTATCCTGGACCCAGCATTTTATGATATATTGTCTTTTCTTGATTTTCCAACGTCTGAGTCTGAATTCTTCGGTTCCCAGGAATATACCCGAAATCCAATATTTTTTGGTTTAAATCAATTGACACCGGCTTTAAGAGCATTTTATCTCAAGCCAACAATAAAGTATAATTTTGCATGACAGAAAACACTCAGATAAAATTCGAGCTCTTAGCATTCCAGGAATCGGAGCTTTGTGGGTGGCATACTTCGGTCCTCGAAGAATTCAGGCACCACATGTGACAGTTCATAGAATTTATCATCTTAGACCATTTAGGGAAATTTCCTTCACACATTTGTGCTCTCTCTACTTCACACCAGCCAATCTGAGGTGTTTTTTCGGATTTTAGAAGGGCGTCGCTTAATTCAAAAAACCAATCAAAATTTATATTCTCCCTCTAAAATGTGAAGAAGGGAATTTTCTTGATTTGGGTTTAGTTAGTTTTTAGACACTCTTCATTTGACCGTTGTATAGTAAACAACAATTCGCTCTTCAAATTGCAAACAAGACTTATACGTTAATTTTTGTATTGTTATAATCGTGACTTCTCATTTGAAAGTCGCTTCGACCTTGCTATCGAATAAGACATAGAAGGAAGATTCTATTGTGCAAATCACTTGTATACCATTTCGGTATTGTTATCTAATACAGATACAAGAAAATACATTTTTGTTACTTGTTAAAAGTGCATGTTTAATACACCTTAACAATATCTTCGTGTCATAAGTGCAACGATATTGATCAACTGGTCAATAAGTTCTTCAATTATCTGCTTATTTTAGAAGCATCAACATTTCTGATGAAGATCAGAAAATATTCGTCGGTGGTGTCTTCATTTTGATAACGACAGAATTAATCAAGTGCGATTAATTCAACCAAACGGGGTCTCTACTATTGAAACCCCCCAAACACCTGAATAAACCAATTCAGGTATCTATCGGCCTAAAGGATGGGACAGCAGAAATATGCATAGTGCCCTCAGTTTAACGTTACGAATTTGAATTGATACGGCTGATTTTTTTTCACGCCGTTCCTAGGGGTTAATACATTCGATCAAAATTCTAGAATACCACTGACGTCGACTCAGGAGCTTTTAAGCGATTGTTCAAATCGTTGTCAAAGCGAAATTTGACTTTTTTCCCAATATTTACAAAGAATAATTTCCAATCGATAAGAATTTCGGTACACTCTTGTTAAATATTGGCTTCAAGGTCTGTACAGGGTGATTCATTAAGGGTGGCCACCGGCCGTATCTCAGAAACCGTTCACCCTATAACTTCCGGAAAAAAATTCTAATGACAAAATCGGTCCCTAGAAAATGATTAAAAATATTTTCAAGTTCGTAGTTCCCCACTAGAGGGCGTAATCTATCACTTGTAAAATATAATCTCATTTTTTACGAAATATTCTCCAGCTAATAGTGGTAAGGAATAATAAAATAAGAAAATACTCTTCCTATTCAACAACTTTTGTTTGAGTAATTTTTCCATATTTCCTTTTTTTTAGTGATGGGATGGAAAAACTTTTCTTCACAAAAAAAACACTCTTACTTCTGTATGCGTGAACCGATTTTCACGTAATTTGATTTTATTCGAAGGCCATTAAAAGCAGATCACAGAAAAATATGACAACAACATACCGGGTGATCCAATTAAAAACTACAGGCTGTTTTATGTCACTTCACCCTATTTGCGCGTTTTACTGGAGAATTTCAAATGCAATGCTATGATTCTAACCGACTGAGAATAAGCTCAGCATTATCACCTATTGACTTGTTAAAACCGCAGACAGATATCTCCAGTCATTCCGAAGATATTAACATTTTTGCAGATTTCGATAAGTGTTGATCAACCCTGTGAAATTCAGGAGGAATTGAGTTATTTCATCATCTAAACAATCAAATGAAAGAAAAAACTGTGTCATGTCACTCACGAAACAAGCTGATCTAGATCCAGTAAGCTTTGGCGTTACTGTTTATTCTCGGTTTCTATAGCTGAAAAATTGATTTAAGTCGATTGCAAACTACTAGTTTATGAGGCCTCATTGTTCAAACGTAGAAGCATATGATATGCTTAATGTTCATGCTGAATGTTTAGAGAATGCAGTAGCTGAAAGGGAATACCCGATACGATATCCTGAAAGACGTCGTCATTCCAGAAAAGTATTCAAAATATTGACACGATGTCTGCGACAAACTTGGAAGGTTCAATATGTCGGAAGAACAAATGGATAACGTAGAAGCCGTAATGAGGATAATATCATAAAAGTTTTGGCTTATGTTTATGCTGAATTACATTTAAGCATCCGAAAAATTGCAAGTGATTTGGGATCGAATTATTCGCTAGTTCAAAGGATACTAAAGGACCATAAACTGCATCCGTATCATGTTGTCTTGCACCAAGAATTGAAAGAGACGACAGGACTTTTGCAATTGGTTGAAACGAATGCTTAACGGCGAACCTAACTTACTTCATAGAATATTATGGACTGACGAGGCTACTTTTCCTAGCAATGGTAAAGTAAATTTTCACAATCTCCACTACTGATCATCTAACAATCCATATTGGCAAAGATTAGTCAATAATCAGAATCGCTGGAGTGTTTACGTGTGGTGCGGAATTTTTGATGGAACAGTTTTCGGACCATTTTCCTTCGATAGTATCTTAACGGGACAAAGGTGCTTGAAATTTTAACGGAAAATTTTCGAAATTTTTTAGAAGATATTGCTCTTCAAATCAGGTTAGATATGTGGTATCAACAAGATGGTTGCCTGGCGCATTATGCTGCTAATGTTAGGGAATAAGATACCATCTTCTCAAAGAGGTGGATTGGACGAGGGAGTATTTTTCCAGCAAGATCACTCGACCTCACAGTATTAGATTTTATTTTTGGGGGGGAATGAAGACTTAGTTTTCCGAACACCCCCAACTACAAGTGAGGATATGAAAAATAGATTTCGACAGGCAGCCGAAACTGTGACCAGTATCAACTAAAGAAAGACTTAATTCATGTATAGAAAAAAATGGTAGACATTTTGAATATTTGAAATGACTATGTATGAGGGTTGGTTTTTGTTCAAATATTTTCGTTGTTGCTTATTTTTGTTTCATTTTATCGTATTATTGTTATTTCATGTGTGTTTAGTATTTTGCTGCGTTGTCATGACGACTAAAGTCACTTCCTCACAGGGTTGAACAACGCTTATCAAAATTTACAAAAATGTTAATATCTTCGGAATGACCGGAGATATCTGTCTGCGGTTTTAACAAGTCAATAGGTGATAATGCTAAGCTTATTCTCAGTTGGTTAGAATCATAGCATTGCATTTGAAATTCTCCAGTAAAACGCGCAAATAGAGTGAAGTGACATAAAACAGCCTGTAGTTTTTAATTGGATCACCCGGTATGTTGTTGTCATATTTTTCTGTGATCTGCTTTTAATGGCCTTCGAATAAAATCAAATTACGTGAAAATCGGTTCACGCATACAGAAGTAAGAGTGTTTTTTTTGTGAAGAAAAGTTTTTCCATCCCATCACTAAAAAAAAGGAAATATGGAAAAATTACTCAAACAAAAGTTGTTGAATAGGAAGAGTATTTTCTTATTTTATTATTCCTTACCACTATTAGCTGGAGAATATTTCGTAAAAAATGAGATTATATTTTACAAGTGATAGATTACGCCCTCTAGTGGGGAACTACGAACTTGAAAATATTTTTAATCATTTTCTAGGGACCGATTTTGTCATTAGAATTTTTTTCCGGAAGTTATAGGGTGAACGGTTTCCGAGATACGGCCGGTGGCCACCCTTAATGAATCACCCTGTACAAAATTATATGAAAATCTAGTGGATAATTTCTGTGTCATTAAGTCTTATGTAATGTTGTGAGAGCATTTTCGGCTCTATAACATTGAAAATGGAAAACAAAAGAGAGATTTGAATATTTATGACGTGAATTATAATTTATGGTCGAGTTTGCTTTAATTAATTTATAAGGTCTCTTGCATGATTTTTTTTATCATCGGAATCAAATATTCTATCCGTAAAGGCGCAAACTGATGGACGCGTTGGTCGCACAAGCGATGACATTTGAGTTGTCAAATGCTCTCCCGCCAAAATCGCGCGATTCCTTTTTTTGTAGTTGAATAATTTCAACTTCAAGAAAATGGCGGGATATTCAAAACATTCAAGAGATTGTTTATACTCGTCGGTCATGATTATTGGTACTTGTTAATACAATGGATGAGGTATATTGAAGAAAATATCTTCAACTTATTGTTTCAAAGGAATTATTTATTTATGTATTCAATTGCAATCATATGGTAACGATATATTTATCAAGGTATGAAATATGCTTGTTATGTAATGTCTTTCCAACATCAAGACAAAAATAAAATGTCTTTTCTTATGATAAATTATTAAATTGATTTAGCTATCTGAAATAATCGTTTCTGCAGAACAAACTGACTGCAGCAAAAGGGTGAAGGTAAGGGTAGGGGTAGGGTGAGGGTAAGGGTAAAGTTTAGGGTGAGGATACGGAAAAGTGTAATGGTAAGGGTACCGTTAAGAATAGGTGTAAGTGGAAGGGTAAGGTTAAGAGCAAAGGTAAGGGCGAGGGTGAGGGTAAGGGAAAGGGGTTATAAGAATCATTAAATCCATTTTACTTTACATACTGCCAAGAGAGTACCGGGAATTGAGTATTTGTATAAACTAAAGTTATGGGTATAGCCGCTGAGTTACTCAATGAGACATATAGATGGCGATGGTTCACGAATGGAGATCTGGTGAAAAGTTCCAACCTTACAGTTCAATGTGGCAATGCTCGTGAGAATGTTGAATTTTTAGTGCATGCTTAGAGTGAAAATATAAGCATACAAACTTTGAACGTGATACAATAATTTCATCGCTAGATAATCAGTACTTTCCGAGAGTAAGGCCCTTAGTTTAAAACAATGAAATATTAGATGGCAGAATTTAAACTAGCCCAAAACAGCTGCGTACATAAAACAATATACATCAAATTGACATTTCACATTCTGATCATGATATTATGCGATACAAAACAAAATCACACTTACCAAGTAATGGACAACAATTTCTTGCTCTTGTATGTCATGAAATACCCTCGAATCCGCACCTTATCGAAAATTACCGATATACAATACAAGAAGAACTTTACGTATAAACCAGACAACATTTTGGTCATTTTAAGGGTTGATAACCCGACAGTCTGTATAATAAACACCCTGAAATAATATGTGAGCGACCTACCCACACGAAGATACTCTAAAGAATAAGCCGAGGAAGATATTGTACTCTTGTTTGTTATCATTCTGCAAAACCAGAACCAAACAATCTTTTGTTGATATATTTCACAGGTATTCCGAACAATGGGAGTTTGTTTTCATATCTCACTTCGAAAGAATGCTTTCTTTATTAATAATATCTTCGATTCTTCGAAATTTAAGACAGAAATCGATTATAGTTTCGAGAAGTTCATATATGGAAGTAATATACTGCTAAACGTATTGCTATGCAACAATTTTAAGTGCACTTAAATACACTAATATTATTTAGGGGTAATAGTTGGTAAATTAGTAGCTCTATCTACACCTGTATGAATATCCCACATTGACGTATGCCGACCTCTTCAATATATACTAGTCTTATTGAATAAGGTTAGAATCTTGGCTAGCTTAAACTCGAAATGAAAGATTCTGACGACATTTTGACTTCTTCGGGAAAAAATTGCGGGATAGAGCTAACAAGTAAACTAAAGAACGTGATCTTGCGACGATTCTAAGTATTTTTAAAAAATTCACAAAATCGACATAGCAAGGAATCGATCCCTGATCATTCGCCATTTTGCAACTATAGGAAACGGTTCTGGTGTAGGTGTCTTTCACAAAGTTTTTCGCAATACCATCTCAATTGATTGATTTTAAACGGGTTGTCTATCGCTAGGATCGATTTATGGCAATCACTAATTATATCAATATTATGGTTTAGGACAGCATTACGATGAACTGAAGAAAAAAGCCTCAAGGATGTAACACACATGTTGGACCAGAACCTTTCTGAGGGCTTGGAGAATACCATTATAGGACAGTGGTCCAACAATGGCAGTTGAATAACAGAACAGCTCTTCTGAGAAATACTCCAGTACTTGCACAGGCAAAAAGATTCGTGGAAGTCTCACCATCGTACTCAAGAAAGCTCCTGCAGCTGCCATAAGCCAAACATGTTTGGTACAAATACCTCTTGTACCGTAGGCTCAAGTCATCAGATGACAACATATGCAGTCTCTGTGGATCAGAAACGGGAATAACCGAACAAATAGTAAGCAAATGTCCAAAGCTAGCCAGCCCAGAATGTTACATATGGATGAGCCAGCACTAACTCCTCACGACATGATAGCCAAGGCTCCTAAGGACGTCATCATATTTATTCACATCATTGGTGATTTCCTTAGGACTCAACGTGTAGGGTAATAGAAAAAAAGATTGTGGAAGATGGTCCTGATCCGATAATAATAAAAGGGGAGGTATTCTGCTGAGGCACTTGGGTCACAGATAACATGGTAACCAATTAACAAGTTGATAAGAAATTCTTTTGTTATTGAAGACAGGAATGAACGAATATTTGAAGGAATATCACTTCTTATTATAATACACAGGCCCAGAACCTATTCATGGGTTCTTATGAAATATGTGGAGCCGAAATACATGCCATATAAAGGTTTCCTTACAGAGCAAAGGTAAAGTAATGCCCATAAATATATCTTGACTGACGTCTGCTAAGCATTCCGTCTGGTTGAACACACATCAAAAACAATTGATAAGCTGGAAATCCGTAAATGGTACTGAACTAACAGCTTATTCTGATCATAAACAATGCTGCACAACCCTATGGTTATTGTATGAAAATTGATTCAGTATGCAGCAGTTATATTGTCCGAGTTTCTCGCAAATATTGTTCAGAATTTGTAGAAATTAATAGGAAATTCATGCATAACAAAGTAATTACATACAATTGAGCATGCTGATAACTGAGCCTTTAAGATACTCATTTATGATGAATAGGCATATCTTTTACTGATAAGTCAATTTCAAAACGATTAATTTAAATTAATGTAAAGCACATGAAATCCAGATTGGAGAGATTAACTGATCAAAATGCGATGTAAACCTTTAGTTTTTTTTTTAATTACTGGAATACATTCACAATTTTCGACTTTTATACATTGAAATCTGTACACATTCTCCTCAACAAATGGGGCCAAAATTTCAGCCAATTTTGTAGCATCCTAAATGTGAAGAAAATTTAAATTATATTATGGAGAGATGACTTAAATACATGATGCTGGTGTAAATTATTCTATCATCCTGTATATCTTTTCTAGTAACAGCAATAGGTGTTATCTTTTTCATGAACAATACACCAAATATCGAATTACAATTCAAGTACTTCTTTATCAGGAACAATGACAATTGAACATTAGAGTGAGACCTACCTTACAAGCTGATAATTAGCTTCTGGAATAGTTACTTCTACACAGTCTAGAGAATTTGTCTGATCAGGCAACTTCACAACTGTTCCGTCAATCTTCTGCAGTGCTGTACGGAGATCATGGTATCGTTCTTCTTTCTGATCGACTGAATCTGTAAGAAAATAATCTTTGTATTTCAAGCAATCAAATTCAACAAGTATGAACAAGGTAATTCATAAAGATAAATAGGTTGCTACATTCACCATCGATGGTGAATATAATATTTTGGCCATTTCAGTGAAATCCTTATGATTTAGACATTTATGGTTTGTTGTTGAGGATGATACGGTTATATCATTAAGAAGTGAATGAATTGCATGGTGAGACATAACAATAGCATTTAGGACACAAGGGCAAATTAGATTATAATTCAAATTCTCACCTTTCAAAATAAAGTGTACTACACTTTTTTCCATTCTGCTTTATTCAATTCATGTTGGGAAAAATCTGACAAGTTTATTTTATCAACTTCCGTATTAATTCAACGAATTATTGATGAAAATATAAAATTTCAACAATATTCAGATCAAAACACTAAAATCCTAGTAGGAAACTATCTTGTTATTCTCTGATAAAACTTTATCAAATGCATATATTTACAATTACATCCTGCATAAAGGGTGACAAATAATTGCTGAAAACCTGAAAGAATAATAAATGATAATTGGATATTCTTATTCAATTTGATAACATACAATTCACTCCCTAATATGGACAAAGAATTTTCAAAAATGTCATATGGTTAAGCTTTAAAAAAAATATTTGTTGTCAAAACATGCTTTGAACTTTTAAGCTATGTACTTCAGAACTACTTGAACCATAAACTGTCAAATTGAAATTATTATCACAGATGGTCTGTGTTATTATTATTAGCCAACAAATGTAATTTATCGTAGAGATGCATATAACCATTGTATAAAGACATGTTCATTTAAGTTCAACCATAGACCAACTACCAACTCAGTTCAGTTGCTTGGAACTACTACTAACCTCAATCTGATAAACCCTTATTTTAAAAAATAAAAATATTTGAAGGATTATCTCTGCAAAGGTAAAAATTGATATCTACAGTAGATATATTTTTGAGGGATTTTCTAAAAATTTTATTGAAGAACATGACGAAATTGATGGAATGGTTAACTGCCTTGAGTATTCTGGTTTCTCTGTGGATTGCAGTTTTAACGAATAAAATAGGAAATAATTTTACTAGACAACATTCTCAATTAATTTTATATTTACCTTTCATCTCAGTCATATTAGTTGGGGTAAGGATGGTAATCTTTGGATGATTTATTATAATAACATGTTATTTCAGTTGTACGCATTAGCCGTTGTTCTTTATAGAACGTTTACTTTCAATAATTGTGAAGGAGCGGCATTGGAATTAAAAAAGGTGAATTGTTTTCTAATTGAAAGATTATTTTCCTGTTCATAGTGTATTTATATTCGATTTCTTTCCAGGAAATTCAAGAGGCCAAATCATCTCTTAAAAAAATGGGATACTTATTCCCGGAAACAACTTCATAATAACATTCATTTATTGATCATATATCAATATTTATATTCCATTATTTGAAGACAACATTCAATCAAGCAATGTGATAATTCAAATTGTTTATTTCGTTATAATTATTGGGTCTTTTTATATCGAGAAATACAAAAGCAAATCACAATGTATAAATAAAATTCTGTAAAAACATAATACTTTAGTTACAATCTCAAACATTCAGAAAGATCATTTTCTTCATCAATAAAATATAATAGTTTTTGGCTTCCAATTAGTATTGCGTAAGTAATGAGTAACATTCCATTGATTTTCCAATTGATTGTAATTAAGTGAATTAATTTAATTTTTTGATTAAATTGATTAATTAATTATTCGATTGTGCGTTCTATATTCTATTCTTAGTATCACTTCTTCTAAGATCCTACAAACTATAATTCGAGTTGCGATCTTCTCACTTTCAAATAAATATGTTTTAAATAAATAATTAATACTGGTTACTTGTTAAGCTATGATTCAACCAACCTAGAGTTAATCTCAGTTTCATCTACAATTTCATGCAATTTGTTATGATTTTCTTCTTCCTTGACTTCATTCAACCAAAGTGTTATTTCAGAACCATACATATGTCTTTGGAGTACTTCCCTGGTACGTCTGCGTCTTCCAATATAGTATGTTGTTCCCTATAAAATCGTAACAATCAGGGAATTCACAAACTAGCTATTAGAGAATATTTACCCTTGGAGTAAAATCAATCTGTAAAGTTTCCAACATTCGAACATCGTTGATTTCACGTTGCAACATATTCCATTCGATTGTAACTTCCTCATGTAACATCTGTTCCTCTAAAAAAATATATCTTGTCAATCAAAGGTCTGTCTTCTAGCGAATTAAATTGCTAGAACTTGTATGCACATAATTGGTTTCGTGCGTCGTTTGACATTTGTCATACGTTGGAGGTAAAACAACCTCACTTACCCGCTTTGTTTATGTTAAGAAGTACAGCATTTTCAACAATTTCAGGATAAATTCACAAGTTAAAATGATTTATATTAATAGAATTGGTGAATAACTAGGCCTAGTTATTGTTTCGTTGTGAAATACAACATAAATACACCGAGAGACGAAGGAATCCGATTTTTCATATATGTTGTAGTGTAGACTTTATATTTCAATATTTGCATTTTCGACCCATTCCCCTAAGTTTTATCTGGTATTGGAAGAAATAGAATACTATGTGAACTATCCCAGAGGAGGCAAACATCCCATATTCACGCCATAAATTGAAAAAACTGTTCTGACAAAATAACAAACTATGGTAGAGTTTGTTGGAGGCTTTTCCACACTGCTTAAGGAATTATGTTAAGACTATCTATTTAATTTGTTCTGTTTAATAAGTTGACTCTTGATGAGATAAGTATGATAAGAATATTTCGTGTTGGTTATACACATTTCAAGAATTATATCTTCTCGACACTACAATAGCTGGCGTTATGAATGACAAACCCATCCTGAATGGTTACCACTCGCATCTCCATATGATATATAAAGGCAATTCGTTATGTGATAGATTTGTCAAAATATTGCAAGCATTTCATAATAATAATGAACCAGATAACTTTCTCTGTACTCAACCGAACACGTTCCGATATGGCTTGACTACTCAAGGATGGAACTTCTACATTTTGTTGTTTCTAATGTTTCGAATTGACCTTATTGTCAATTATTAAAGATTATGAAAGCCCGAATGTTGCATCTGCATAATAATAAAGCATTTTATATGGATAGTAAAGAATTTTTTGAGGATGAATCGAAATCGGTGTTCAAGGAAAAAATTTCATATGGATTATTTTTTTTGTAATATATATTTAGTATGATAAATATATAATTGAAGATTATGATAGCACTGACATAGCAACTGTAGACCGATCTTGTAGTAATTTGCAACATAGACGTTATTTGAAATAGTACTGAGAAGTTCTCTGGAACCCATATTTTTTTCATTCCATACATTTGTTGGATTTCATTCTGCTGTTTATTTTCAGGAATTAATGAGCCAAACATTTTACTGTTTCATTTTCAATAGTTATACCTATAATAAATGCTATCTCTGATGTGGATACTCTAGGCTTCAGAAGACAAGGATAAATTCTGCAATTTTCATTTATATCGTTTTGAACGATTATCATCTGAGATTGAATATCAGTTAATCAGATCCATTATCACAAGATTTCACTTGTAAAATGAATAAAATCACTAAAATTTCCAAATAATCGCTCTTCGCCAATGTAAACAAAGCGAATGTATTCCTTGGTCTCTCGGTGTATTTATGTTGCATTTGACAACGACACAATAACTTGGCCTCACAGGTCTAGTAATTCACCAATTCTATGAAAATAAATCATTTTAACTTGTGAATTTATCCTGAAATTGTTGAAAATGCTGTATTTCATAACATAAACAAAGCGGGAAAGTGAGTTTGTTTTACCTCCAACGTATGACAAATGTCAAACGACGCACGAAACCAATACAAGAATTGGTTCCTAACCTAACCTAACCTAACTTCGCATCAGCGCTTTTCTTGAATTTTATAAAATCTGTTCTGTATTCGTCCTGCCGACGTTTCAGACCATTTTCGGGAAATAATTAGAAAATAACAAACATTTGCACAAATCGATAGCAAGCTGTTCCCTAGAACATGCCGCGAAAATGGGAATTCACGAATAGCAGAAAAGTAAGAGAAAGTTCAATATTATCCAAATTCTGCAGTCTTCTACTCACAAATCGTATTCAAGCACACTAACCGTCTCTCTTTGATGTCTGCTTCTTGTACTGAATTCTGAACCTGAAGGCTTCCAAAACAGAGGCTACGACAATCGTCAAAACAACCATGGTGAAAAGATAGAACAACATGAAGAACAGCCTTGAATAAGGATTGGTCACAGAGGCATAGGCATCCATCACTATAAACCAATTATTAACAACTGTAAGTTCAAACAGTGTAACTGCCGAAGACAGAAGGTCAGAGAAGTTGTTCAAGTAATAGTAACCCAAGGCACTAGTCGAATTTGTGCTGAACTTATAGAAGTCTTCCACTGTTGTATTCCTGAAAGGATACCAATTTTTTATATACATACCCTTCATACATTTTTATAGTCAATAGGTGGGCCAAAGAAGTTTGAGACATTTCACTTTATTTAATTAAAAAATAAATAAATGAAGGTAGTAATAATTACTTATGTACCTTAAATAAACCATAGAGTCCTCGATGAAAGTAATTGATAATTGACTACATCCTGGTGTATTATTTTGACCTTGACAGGAGTTCACCAGTGCCAATTCGGCAAAGATAAATTTTCAGAAATTCAACACAAAATTATCCGATTTTTTCAAGCTTCCTCAATCAAATCAAAATTTTACCACAAAATATACGAATATGTGAATCTAACTTATCGAAGCTGAAGTTTATATATTCTAATTTTGGCGTTTTTTCCTGTACAGGGACCCTATTCTTGAATATGAACGTTCTCTATCCTTCCATCAAAACTATATCGCGTTTCCTTGACAACAGCGTCGACACGCCTATTTTCTCCCTTTGCCGATTCAAGAATAGGGACCCCGGACAAGAAACTCCATATACATTTAGACTTCAAAAATCTGTATCAAATCTGTTCTGAGCTAGCAAACTATAGGACACCAAATGGCGATCAGATTATCACAAAGCGGTCAAAGTTATCGTAAAATCTGATGATTATCTGATATTTGACAAAGCAGATACAAGCCCGACTCAGTTCTTGCAACAAAAACTTGATAAACCTATTCCAAGACCTACAGACTGTCTTCATAAAAGTGAATGAAATACAATCAATACTTACACGCAGCAGTTTCTTAAATCGTAAGGTGAGAAAAATTCCATTCCAATTATCGAAAAGAAGTAATACATAACTAGCATGACAACTGTAGTTGACCACATCAGAGGTGACAGTAGTACCAAAGTTCCGAATATATCCCTGTATCTTTTCTTCAACTTAAATAGCCTCAATAGCCTGCGAACAATATTTCCTGTTAAGATAATTGTAAGAGGATCGTACAGTTAGTTTCAGTGTCTGACAGCAGGTAGCGTTGCTGAGGATATTGAATAACAAACTCATAAAATTCGCACACCACAAGTTGAAACTTACCGAAGAGGTCTCAAGATCACAAAAAGAGTGAGATAAGAATTCAGGTACAGCAAAATGGCCCCCATTAGAGCCGCCAAGGTTACAGTGAGGTCAAAGACGTTCCAACCAGAGGCTACGTATTCGTTCCATCCTATGGCAACCACTTTGAGAAGGGCCTCCAAAAGGAATACTTCGGAAATTAAATTTATTGATAACGATTTGTTAACAAGCTTGGAAATTTTGTACTTACATGATAAAAACAAGAAAGTATCCCAGGAAGCTGCAAACAGTTGGGCACTATGTTGAAGATTGTCAGTGTGTTCCATGATTCGCACGAACATTGCGACGCCATTGCTGAGTATTACAGTGTCTGAAATTGATATTTTCATCGATGAATAAGTGGTGCAGCCTGTACCTTAATAAAATTAGTGGATATATTTGCTTGGAATCGAACACAAAATTTCTTCTTTATATTTGTCAAGGTGGTCATAAACTCTCTGTATATTTCTATCTACAGTGATCTCCAGAAAAAGCATTTGAAACATTGAATTGTCAAGATCTTATACATTTTCAATTTTTTCTGCACGCTTGTTTGGATGTCTCTAACTTACAAAAATGGTCTTAAATGATTATTCTGGATTCACTAATAAAGAAATGATAGTCAAAATCAGTCTTGTCCGTTGCTGCATCAACTGAATTGAAACACTTATACTCCATTCACTTTTATAAAGTCAGTCGGTAGGCCATAAGAGTTTGGCACATTCCACCCTGTATAATTAAAAAATTTGGTTAGGGTAAACCCGCAAGATTTCCCGTCGCGGAGCTATAAGTAAGATATTCACATCATTGTGAGCAGTGTGAGTTCCTGAACAAAAAATATGAAGGCCAACATAGGCGGTCTCTCTTTGTTTGGAAGATATGGGTCCCCAAAGGTCCAAATTGTTGCATTTTCAGATCCTTTTTTCCGCCATAAAAATGATCTCTCACTTCTCAAATCTAGTTCATAAATCATCTTTGAACCTTCAACCAACGAAAAGTGACACTTTCTTTCAAGAATATTCATTATTTAAAGGAAGAAAAGTGAAAATATTAGACAACCACTTAACCTATATTTCTACGAAATACTTCTCAATGTTAAAGCGGAGCTTGGCAACAGCGTCTTTTCATCGCTGGCCAACGTTTTATGACCGAAGAGTAGTTGCTGGCGGGTAATATGAAATGAAGGACAGTTGAAGGATATGATTGAAAAGAAAATGCTTCGGTCACTGAAGAAGAGGTGGTTATTCTTTCATCAAAACAAAATCATTGAGAATATTTGTTTAAGGTTTCACTCTCAATATTTTCGTTTGAACTTTCTTTCTATCCCCTTCAAAATAGGGAGGTTGTTACCTACTTCATTTTTTGTTGTGTCTTTCAAGATGGTCCCAGTTTAGAATGAGATTCAGGGTATTCCAATAAAATGGGTTATATAGTAACCTCGATTTCATTGGAAATCTGGGAAGGGCGCGACCTATCACATATGAAAAAAATGTACGTTGAAATATATATCAGGGTGTATTCTCATTCCATTACTATGTTTCAACCTTGTAGATTTCATTAAAAACGAATTCTCCCATTGGAAGATTCAGAGTATCGCAGTAAACAGTAAGAACTAAGAACATATTTCATTTTTCTCGCCAGCAATATTCTCTCATTCACGAATACGCACGATGGCACGATGCCGACCGATAAAATTCGCGCCATTGCCAAACTTCACTTTTAGACTGAGTCGAAATCAGAAGGAATAGAAGTTAAGTGGTTGTCCAGTAATTTCATTGTTTTTCCATTAAATATTGATTATTCTTGAAAAAAAGTATTGCTTATTGTTGGTTGAAGGTTCAAAGGTGGTTTGTGAAATATACAGATGAAGTGAGAGATCGTTTTTATGGTGGAAAAAGGGACCTGAAAACGACTCATTTTGGAACTTTGGGGGCCCATATCGTCCAAATTAAGGGAAACCGCCTATGTTCGATCTCTTATTTTTTATTCAGGAAAACACACTGCATACAATGATGTAAATAGCTTTTCAACATCTCGGCGACGGGAAATCTTGCGGGTTTACCAAAAATTTATATGGTAATACAGTTACAGTACTGTCAGATATCTACGCGGCGTTGACCCTTCTACACAAAGGTCTTAGTGATAACGTATGCAACTAAACCAAACCATAGAGTCATTCATGAAAATATGTAGGAATTAACAACATCTAGCCGAATTACTTTGACTCTTGCGATATTTCAGTAGTGCCAACCTAGCTCAGTTCTAGTTACAAAATCTTGATATCTATTCCAAGGCCTACTGACAGACTTAATGAAAGTGAATGAATTATAGCTGGAAATTTTAGTTCCCCGAAAGTGGCCAAAATCAAAGTTATACCCATTTGAGTATTTGTTGGTATGTCCTCACTATCTCGGAAAATACAGATCTGAACGAATTGAAATCTGGCAATTCGTCATAAAATTTCGTAAGGATCATAGCCTCACAGTTGCTCGTAAGTACAATACCTTCTGAAAAAAACAATAATCGTCTATTCTATCCTATTTCCTGTTCTTTATACAGAATTCAACTTTTCAAAAAAAAAATACTTACACACAAGGTATTCAAAATATTGCCATGTGACTATAATTCTAGAAATCTTATAAAAAGCTCTCAGTGGAGGCCAAGCAGATGAAAACCACGGATCTAACGGCTCTTTCAACCTCCATTTAACACTGAGGGCATCGTAAATGTTCAGAAACTCATCCTGAGTCAAAGAACCGGTACCAGAGACGTTTAAGAGATGAAACATGAGAATTACATTCCTTTGACCTAAAATAATAACGTAACATAAAGCCCCCGGTAACTATTCACAGAGCACTCACTTGTTCTGGGTGAATAATATCTCATTAGTCCTTGAAATTGCTTAAATTTTATGGTATTTGGAGATTGTTTACTGACTAGAAGACGGAATGCCAGCTGACAAGCTTTTCTTTTGTGTAAGAGCAGTTTTCTGAATTTATCCCTTTCAATTCCTGTGAAGGTTTCGTAGACAACTGCAAGCATCTTGAAAAAAAAATAATAAATGTGAATATTGTGGATTGATTCCACTACTCAATGACTACATGAATGTAAGATGTCTTCAGCTTTGGTGTGCTCAATAATGTTTGAAAAATTTAGTGAAATGAAATGTATGGCGCCATCTAGACAACGAGATTGAAAGTTGCATCAAAGTCAAATTTGACTAAGCCGGCAAAGACTGACACAATGTAAACAATTAGCACAACAGTGTTTTTGGAATTCTGAAACGGTAATTTATCAAATTTAATGTTCGGCCTCTTACCAAGTTCATAAGCACATAGAGCACTGTAGATATGTAGGATATGAAAAATAAAGCGCTCCATTTTGTGATTGCATAAGACGGCATCATTACATCAGGAAAACTGAAACAGGAATTCCTCAATAGAACGAAGTGTCACAAATATCCAATTACTTACTTTGCTGTTGTCAAAAGAACGAACATACTGACGAAACTATCAGGAAGGGTCTTAAAATAGAGATTCGTGGTATGTTGACTGAACAAGTAATATCCTAAAAGGGCGTAGCTGCATACAAAAAATAGAAGAAGTACTAACATGTCCAAAATTGGCGGTAAAGATTGCAAAATTTGTCTAATGAACCTTCGTACAGCTCCACAAGCTCGAGTATCTACCAAGAATATAGGACGTAGTGCCCTTGTAATACGAAAATGGGAAGACTGTCTCATCAGAACTACCAAAGCCTCCATAACCATTATGACTAGGGTAACACACTTTGAGAGAAATATAAGATTAATAATAAAATCTTCATTTTCATACAACCACCAATTAGAACTAATACTTACTTTGACCATAGTTCTCTTGTGCTTCAATATAGTCCCCCAGCCAATCCACCTCAACTTTAAGGCCAATTCAATTCCAATAACACCAAGGGCTAATAACTCAAGAGTACCATGGATTCCAACGGGTAGTTTCAGCTTATCGATTGACGGCCTTTCTGCCAATGCAAGTGATAAAAGAACTAGAGAAGAAGCTAAGTCTAAACCGTAATACCATGAATTATGGACAAGAAGATAGGCAGGTAATGCAGCAGGGTGCCTGGGATGAGAATCAAACTTTTCATTGTTTTCTCCCTCCTGAAAATAATATAATAATTAATTCAGGTTCTTCTCCAAAGAATCTTTCCCCTGTGGAATCAAGAAACATACTTCTAAAAATATAGCTGCTTCATGGTAATTCATCTCCCAGTGATCGAACCCTGTTGTGTCATCCCTTACATCTCTGGCTAAACTGGATCTACTACCCATTTCTTCAATTGGGGGGTCTATAACAAAAATGCCAGTTGGTCTATTGATAAACATTCTTGAACAGGACTTGTTTACCAGAAGAAAAGGACTTGTTTACAATTACATAGATAAAGTAAACAAGATAAGATAACATTATTCTGGATTGAATATTAAATGTTAGTTATTTTACTTCATTTACTCACATGAGCTACTTGCAGTGCCATAAGTAGGATTGTGTAAATTGTCTGATGAAAAACTTTGGTATCCAGTCTCTCCGAAAGATCTTGTGGAATCCATAATCAGGTGGTAATATAACGGAAAATTCCTACTCAAAACATATTTTCTTCGATAGAGGCAGAGGAAATGCCTAATTTAGCGATGTATCGGTGTGAATAATCATAACGTAACGGTATATAAACAGAATTCATTTATGAATTAGAAAGCCTCTTTGAAATAAATCCTTCAAGAATGGGGCATGAATGTTTATGAATTCATTTAAACTTCATACTTTTATTTACTTTTCATTTTAAATTTCCGGATAATGGACACACAGCTGTCAGAAAAAGTCAATGACCGGATGACAGACGTTACACCACATCTGTCAAAAATGGTTGAAGACTTTTGGGAGTTCGGCGGGGTTTTCCACAGATAAATGCAAATCATTTAATAAAGGACAGCATTGTTTACTAATAAAATTTATTACGTACAAAATATGTAACACAGGTACAAGAAGAAACCAAATTGATTTGTCTTAGAGCCTAATCATTTTAAGTTAATCTTAATCTTTTGAGAAACCATCAGGCAAGGGAACGTCAAAGACTATTGGTAAATTTTTGGGAATATAATTAATATCACATGTAGAAGCATTAATAAATATTATTTTTCCATCAGATGAAACTCCATATCCTTCATGTATATGGCCAAATATATGATATTTTGGTTTCACCCTTTTCTGTACTGTCTGTAGTAATTCTACACAACCAGCTCTAACTCCTGAACATGCCAAATCTCCATGTCCCAAAGGAGGGGTATGAGTTATCAAAATATCAGTATCTTCTGGAATTTTAGCCCATTTGGATAAACATTTTTCACCTTAAAATATAAGAATATCAGATTACTATATTGAAATAATTGTAAAGCTACTGATGATAGAAAAAATATCATCTTATCTTTGAAAGCATTTTAATAATTCAATTACCTCTGGGAACATTGAAAGCCCAGCCCCCGAATTCTGGTTGCCAAGGAGTGCCATAAATTTTGATTCCATACAGTTCAATGCCAGAGTCCTCTAAATAAGTACAATTAGTTAAATACTGTCTTACATTGTCTTCATTTACAGCATCCACAATATCATCTTTAGTATTTCCATAGTTCAGAACTTGATCACCTTGATCTGAACCTAAATGTGATGCTATTTTTTTCCTGAATAAATCTGAAAATGATTGGTCGAAGCTCAATTCATGGTTACCAGCAATAACAATTTTATGCTTGTGGGAAAGAGACCCAAGCCATGTACTGAATTGGACCACTTCGTCTTTTTGGCCACATTTCGTGAAATCTCCAGCATGAATATAAACATCTCCTGGTGGTACTTCAAAATCATTTCTTAACAATGAATGGGTATCGCTCATACAAACAAACCTGATTTTATTAGGTTCCACTGGCTTAGAAGGAGTTTTCACGTTTACTTTAATGAGTTTTTGAGCTATTGCAAGTTCTTTCCATGCCGCGGTCGGATTAGTGGATAGATGATGTACTTTAACTTCTTCGGTTTCCATATTTTCAGGTAATGAATCTATGAGCTTCAGTAACTTTGTCATGGACAAAGTTTTATTTAATGGACTTTTTTCATTGATATTTCCCATCAAAAGCAATAGGCCTCAATATCTTCATGGTGAACCAAATCAAATTATTTGGTATTTTTGTTTTCGCATGACCATCGATGAACTAATCTCTTATCTGTCCACAGAACATCAAAATATCTGTCTATGCGCATGACTCAGCCACAGACATAGATACCAATCACTGAATACTAAGAAATGTCATAAAATATTCAAATATGTCAAACTTTTGGGACTACGATCCTCTGAACTTTTATTCTTCCTCATTCTTTTTCACACGTTCATGAGAGAAGTGAAAATACTATGGTCGCGTGACTGACGTGAAAAGTTGTCAGTTGATTGTCAAATTTCACTAAACATAAAAGGAATGAAAACCTGAAATTTCGAAAATAAACTTATTGGAAAAATTTCAAGTATTATTAGAGTGTTTAGTTGTTCTATTTCGGAAGAAATCAATTAAACGTTTTATTTCAGATTCCTCGAAATCCTAATAACCAAAGACGATTATTGGAACATTTAATTAAAATGGCTGCCACACGGAGGTTGCAAAAAGTGAGAATTTCTGCTTTTGAAAAATACATTATAGAATTTTATCGAACCAATTTTGACTCTAGTAACCCAGTATTTCATTCTTTCGGAATGTAATCATAAGGCACTCGTAAATGTGGAATTTTTTCAGTTCAAATCATGATTATTTTTACATATCTTTGATATTCCTTTTAGGAGTTAGGCGATATTAGACAATCTGGCATGAAGTCCTTTCGTGATATACACGTAGACGAAACGAATATCCTTACTTGGCAAGGTCTTATAGTTCCAGTAAGTCAGCTGTCATTACTTCTGATTTAATTTTTCACTCCTGTTTGTTTCTCAGGATAGTCCCCCATACAACAAAGGTGCATTTAAAATCGAAATAAATTTCCCTGCAGAATATCCTTTCAAGCCACCTAAGATCAATTTCAAAACAAAAATTTACCATCCAAATATAGACGAAAAAGGACAAGTATGTTTGCCTATCATAAGTGCTGAGAATTGGAAGCCTGCTACTAAAACTGATCAAGGTTTTTCTTATTAACATTGTATTGATAAAGTATTATTACTGTTAATTTTAGTGATTCAAGCATTGGTAGCCTTGGTGAATGAACCAGAACCTGAGCATCCCTTAAGAGCAGATCTAGCAGAAGAATTTCTCAGAGATAGGAAGAAATTTTCCAAGAACGCTGAAGAATATACAAAGAAACACAGTGAAAAAAGGCCTGCTGATTAGCTGGAGCTCAGGTTACGGAAAAGGAATTAAGTTATGGCTTTATTTTTGTAACTAATGTTCTATATTAAAAATTTATTTCATATTTCTCTAAATTCATGACCTATTTTGCTATTTCGAACTTTCAAATTACTTTTTTGCTACAGATGAATATTAAAATTAATAAAAAGGGAATTATAATTACAACTTTTGATATAATTTTTTTTGTATGTACATTTAAAATAGTTTCAATTACTTTAGTGTATTATAATTGAATAAATGCTTAGAACTAAATGTCCACACTCTTTTATTCTTTTGTCATAAATACAATTAATTTTATATAATTACTCCAAGTTTTTGAATCCTATAAAACAAAATTATAAATAAAACAATATTTGATGCAAATATAAGAATTATGTACTCCATTCCATCTATAGCTTTGATTCAATATATTACTTATATACAATTATTAAAATGAAAAGCATTAAACTGCCGTCTTCTCTGTAATTTTGGGATTTTTTCGTAAAAATTCCTCAATATATTTCTTTATTTCTAGATGATCTGAAAGGATAAGGTTATATAACTTGTATTATGATTAATATATCTCTTCCTTACCTTTATCTACTAAAGTGTGTGAAATATTTCTTGCCAGTTTCTTAAACAAGTCTCTAGATTCAAATCGTTTCTCAGCATAAGCTGGGGTTAATAACTTAACAACGTACTTTCCTATTTCATTCTTATTCAATTTACTCTTCACTTTAGGTTTATCTTGTGTTGTTATTTTATCACTATCAATAGAAATTTCTGATCTTTCTAATTTATCTTTTGGGCTATTCAAATGTTTATCACTCTTTGATACACCATTAGAGGACTGTTTAGGGTTCTTCTCCTTGGAAGATTGGTTTGGAGATTGTTTCTCCAATTTAGAACTCTCAGAGTTCTTTTGGATTATATCACAGTTGCTCTCAACTTCTTCTTTCTTTGAGCTATTAGGGGTACTTAAACGATTATTTTTGATATTATTTTTCAGGTCATCTGTAAAATCATCATCCCAGTCATCTGTATGAAACAAAAAAGATTTAGCAAAGCTGAATTCATCTAACATTCAATATACATACCAGAAATCCTGTATTCTTCTTTTACAGTTTCTGTTTTTTGTCTTTTGCAATTGCTTTCATCTCCTGATTCTTCTCCAAAGAGATCCTTAATTTCATTCCTTTTAACAGACATTTTTCTCTTATTTGTTAATGAAAGATCACTCGTCCCACCAAAAAACTCACTAATTTTACTTTGTTTATCTCTCGTTTCACTTGATTTTTCTTCCAATAGCGCTGAAGCTTTCTGGAAGCCTGTGTAAACTTTTTTTTCCCTTAACAGATCAGAAGCTTTACAAAACCCATTTATAAGTTCATAATTACGTGATTCATCAGGCTCTCTATTGCTATCATCTTCTTCTACTTGTTTGGATAATAATTTCTCCAGGTCATCATATAAAATCTGATCATCAGTACATTTTTTAATTTTTGCTATCTGAAAGTGGGTAAACAAATAAGGATCACTTACTGGAACGCCGGTTGTAAGATTTCAACCTATAGTTGAAAACAATTTTTTATATCATAGTTCAGTGTTCAGTATTATAGTAGTATTACTGAGATTTTCATTGCAATTGGGAAAAATATTTCCATTTTCTCTACTGATTATTCTACTTTATAAAACAGACGCCATCTTGCTTACGAATATTCTATGAAAAAACACATGGTGTCTATAGAATATTTCTCTTCTTTTTATAAGTGGTTCTTCATTCAGAGCATATCCGATCTTCAGCAAAATTGGTTTTTTTGACAATGTTGATATAAAGTACCACAATTCGAATAGAAAAAAATATTGGTTATATTTGATAGCATTATTATTATACTATTTATGTTGTTAGGTTCGATTTAATCTACAAGCTTTGAAAGAGTTTTATTTCCCGCGTCTATTTTTCCTTCATTTACTCCTAAACAATCGTTACAGTAAAAAACAACAGACAAACGATAACAACAAATCCAAAACAGTCGTCAAAACAAAAGTAATGTGCGCATGTCCGATTGCAGGCACGAAGTGCGAGTTGAATTTGAAACTTTGCTATTTGTGCTATATTGTCATTCTAAATGTACTTTTAAGTTTTGAGATCGGCTTTCTGCCCTATGACCAATCAAATATTTTAGGCAATCAATTGACTGAGAAAATCGAAAAATTAATCTGCACATACCAGTTTGGCCAAATTATTCCTGTACACCATCAGTGTTGTAGTTACTGTAAAAACTGAATATTCAACATCAATAGCACACTTTTCAAGATCCTTTTTAGTTAACATATCATCTTCCATACAAGCAGTGAAATTGGCTTTGATACCATCAGTAATTTTTGTCAGGTACTGCTCTCTTGTAGCTAAAGTGAGCCCTTTCACTTTACTTGAAGTAGAAGCGGCCGCTTTCACTCTAGCCTGATTTGAAAAGAGTTTTTCTATTGTTGCTGCTGAAATTTCCTGAAAATTTTCCATGAACACTCGATATGAAGTTATGCTCAGATAAATAAGGCAAGTATATGTTATATTCACATTTCAGCTAAGGAGATTCGAAGAATATTATTTAATACCTTTGGATTTTTCCTGAGTTCGAATTGTTTCCTAATAAAATCAGCTGTTTCCTTTTTAGCCTGTTTATCTTGTTCTTCTCTGCTTCCACTTTCATCGTCATCATCTCTCAAATAATCATTGTAGTCACTGTAACAACGTATACATATAACTTATGACCACTCGTTGAGACAATAATTGTTTCTACATCAGATCTGACGCTCAACTATAGAGGTCAAATTCATGAATATCCAATGATTCCACAGATGAACCCATTTGAAATTCTATTTTCCTTATAAACCCATAAATATCAAAGTGAGATTTATACTTTTTGCGCGCATGTTCTAGGGGAACAGCGTGCTATCGTTTTGTCCAAATGTCTGTAATTTTGGATGATTGAGCCGAAAATGGTCTCAATCGACTAGGTTGGACTCACTGATGACGAATCCGGTGTCAAAATTGATTCTGTCCGGCCGGCCGACCGTAGACACGATAACTGTCGACAGAAGCAAGCTAGCAACTTGAAACTTTCAGCATAGGTTGCGCATCGGAATGCCGCGGTTAAGTTCGTTAATGGGCCAAATCGATCGAATAGTTTCGGAGTTATAGGCATTTGAAGTTTTGAAGTTATTTATTTTTTATTTCACAAACTACCTGAGCGATTGGATTTAAACTTGGTAGTTAGGTGAAGTACATCGACGCGCAACTTTGAGCCAAATTTCGTCAGGATCATATTGTCGGTAATTTTTTAAAAAAAATTTTTTCGAAATTTTTTTCCAAAAAAAGTTTTTTTTCGGAAACCATTCATCATATTCAAAAAAAATTATACTCACACTTTGACCTTCTAATTTCACAGCAGTGTACCAAATTTCAGTTCGATACGATCATAAGTTTTGGAGATATGGGGAAAAAATATGTCAAATTTCGAGGTTTTCTTCTCGATATCGTTGATTTTTTCGGTATAACTCGAGAAATACTGATTCAGTCCTGATCAAACTTCACAGCTAGTTTTATGATGCTGAAAGACAACTTTATGCAAAATTTCGTGATAATCGTGTTATTAGAACAATTTGAAAAAAAAAATTTCTATGATTTTCTCATCCTATCATCCTCATTAAATTCTGTATGAAACTTCGAACTGTTATTTTCGATGAAGTACTGGATTTCAATTCGATCTGATCTGTATTTTTGGAAATATTAGAAAAATAAAATTTTGATTTGGTATATCTACGGAATCATTGGGTGGATTTTACCCATTCACGAATTCGGCCTTCGTTATTAAGGTCCAAACCTTCTCTACAAATATCGAGTTTCTAAGTTGTTTCTTTCGGAAGTTATTGTGTTTACGCAGTCGGCCGTTATGCTGACCGTAAACACAATAACTTCCGGAAGAAACGACTTTCTTTTAGAATAAAAATTATTGAAATTACGTACATTGCTTTAGTCTAAATTAGGGATGTCCTATAGTCAACTAGGAACTATATCCCTAGAATATATGCGTGGACCGCTGGGGGAGTTCCCACTTTTCTAAATAAGTCATCCTCAGGATTTCCTCTTGATAGCTTATGGTCTGTGGAGTATATCCTCCGGATATACAAAAACACCATCTGGGGGATTCCCACTTAGTAACATTATATATCCTCAGGATATCCTGAGGATGATGTATAGACGAATTCGGATTTCCCTGGGATATACTAATATCCCTGCTCGATAATCCCAAGAACATCCCCAGGATCTTATTGTGCTATCTGGGTTGGACATGCGCGCAAAAGTTGCTGCCTTCACGGCAGTGCTTTTTGAAATTTTTCAACTTAAAATTAAGAATGAACATATTCAAATTGATACTGAACGAAATAAAATTGAGAGTTCACATCCAAATTGGGAATCATCAATTTCATATTGGTTCATACATTTGAGCAGAATGATATTGCTGTTGTTCCCTGGAACAATCGAGTAAAACATACCCCAATGATGATTTCGACAGGGGCATAGATTGTAGGAGGAAAAGAAAGTCGTTTTTTAGCAACAAAAAAATTGGATGGTGTCAAAACAATAGGCTAAAATATTTTTTGGATATTTGATATGAAATATCCAACATCTTATTGAGAGGAGAATTATTTAATTCAAAGTTTATTCTCCATATTTTGTTCCAAGGTTTCTCGAGTTGCTATCTGGACAGATAATGATAAAACACCGTGTATACTAGTACGGATGATTTTATATACAGTAGAACCCATCTAAACGGTCTCCTTCGGTACTAGGGGTATAGTCGTAAAGCAGAAAAGGTCGGATTATCCAAAAAGACACGTTCTATGGTGAAATTGAAATAAAAAATTGTACAACTTACTCATTTATTCCTTTTCTACCACCACCATACAAGTCTCCATAATCACCATCATCACTTTTTGACATTACGCTATTATACTGGATACTTTTAATGTGAAAATGTTCTGCTCTTTCAGCAACACCTTTCTTATCAACGCATATATCGCAATTCGTAAGACACTTTTTTTCCGTTTCTCCAAAATGACGGTTGAATAAATTGTGACGGCAATCGCTGGAAGAATCGCGCAAAAACAATTAGCAAAGTTAGGTCGAACCGGTCGATCTGAAAAACTTACTCAGCATTCTCACAGTACTCAACTACTCTCTTAAAACCTGATATGGTATTTTCAGCTTTTATTCTGCCAGCTTCAGTGTTCTTAGCTTTGGCCAAATCTTGGTTGAGATGGAACTCGATAGCTTTGGTATCTGTCCTGCTGTAATACACCCTGCACTTGGATGGTTTTCCATCTCTACCTGCTCGCCCCGATTCTTGATAGTATGATGATGGATCTCTTGGAACACCCCAATGAATAACAAATCTGTAAAGTATATTGAATTACACTTTATTATCTGGGTGAAGTTCAGAAAAGTTCATTATGGGTTAAGAATGCTGAACCCTATACCTAAAACAAAAACTTTCCAAGTAACCAAGAAAAAACTCATTCATGATTTCAAACAATCCCAACTGACAATAATAGATTTCAAGCGATGGACCAAAATCTCCGGTCATAGTTACGGTTATCCAAATTGACAGATAATCCTTTGCCTTTATGTCAGTTTGGATAACCGCAACTATAACCAGAGCTTTTGGTCCATCGCTTGAAATCGATTATAAATTCATGAAATGACATCTTTATTCATCGGATTATCTGATTTAAGTCACAGACTACCTGATTCTGTTTCAAAGTTGCTGTTTCCCTTTACACTTAGTTTTTCCTTGATAACTTGTAAATTTTTCATTTGAGGTAAATCGTTTGCTGAAGTGATCCTCTTTTTTTTTACGTAGAATCGGCTGAAATATTGGAAAATATAGGTTCTTAATCAATAACCTTGAGTTTTGATTTGTCCAAGTTGATGATCCTCTCAGGAACACCCTGTATATTTGCGGTCCAAATGGCACACACTGTTATAATACTACATACTGGTAAAATTGATAATGAAAAAGATTCTTTTGAAAAACACTTCTTTTGGAGAAATACTCAAAAAAGAGTTAGTCCCCGTAGCCCTATTTTTTTTTCATAAGAATTCAAATAACTAAAAGGCCAATGATCATGAATCACCCTATATTTAGGATTCACCAAATAAGACTCCTTAGTATTATTCTATATGTTTTTTGAAAACAATCCAGCTGCAAAATAATGACACTAAATTAAAATATATTCATACCTCACAGTAGCTTTATCTACACCCATTCCAAAACTTATTGTAGCAGCAATCACTGGACACTCCCCGTCTTGCCATTTGTTTTGAACCTCCATTCTTTCATTATTTTTGAGGCCAGCATGATACGCCAAACACTTTATTTTCATTTTGTTCAGTTGTTCAGTTATAAATTCAGTCTGTTCTCTGGTTCTACAGTAGATAAGTCCACAAGATTTATTTTTAGGTTCCACATCTTTTTCCTGTTCAAAGTTCAAGCAATCGCAGATGAATTTTTTAACATGTTTGAAAGGGTTTTCTAGAACGTTCAAGAAATATACATCATAAAATAGATTGTTTCTATAACAGGAAGTTTTGAATTCTTTATATTCTGTTCCAAAGTGCAAACTGTTCAAAATGTCTCTGGTTACCTAAAAATAAATTCTGTAATAATGAGTCAAGAAGTGAAATAAATAGAGCTACGTACATCTGCTCCCGCAGTAGCTGTCAAAGCAATATATGGCGCTTTGCAAATTTCTCTTAAATTACCTAGTTTCAGGTATTCCCGCCTAAAATCATGGCCCCACTGGCTAACACAATGGGCTTCATCCACAACAATATATGCAACCTTGTCAAAATTTGACAAATTCCTTAGAATATCCTACAGCACAAAGACAATAAAAATCAGTGTCTTTATGGATTTCCAATAATATGGAACGTACCTTGAATGTATGTGTGGCTGCTTGTTCAGGAGTTATATACAATAGTTTAGTCTTAGGTGATACTAACTTAAGATCATTTATTATGGCTTCGCGTTCAGATTTTAAAATCTTGGAATTTAGGGAAACTGCATGTATTTTCAAGGCTTTCATATGGTCAATTTGATCCTGGAATCCAAGTTGTCCCAATTATAGTTGTATAAAATTATTAAAAAAATAATAATCACCTTAATTAGAGCCAAGAGGGGAGAAAAAACAATCGTAACTTTTTGGGGGTACAACATTGCAGGCAGTTGATAACACAAAGATTTTCCTGATCCTGTAGGCATAGTTACTAGCACGTCATGTTTTCCTGAAATAAATATCACGTATTTCAACAAAATTACAATGGTGAACTGGTGCAACTTCAACATACTTTGTGCTATTTCCCGAATTGCTCGTTTTTGTAACTTTGATTTGAATTTTTCGTGTTTGAAATGGGTATTGAGTGCCTCTCGAATTTTATCGTCATCCATTTTCGGTTGAAAAGAACAATTGCCCTCCTGAAATTGAGATCGAATTGCAGAAAAATATTTTGGTAACGTAACTTATTGTTGACATTTGTCGTATTTTGAATTAGGCGCTTTGTCAGTGAGGTGACATTTTAAGACTATAGAGAACCGTGCCCCTTAGGACTTCTGTTTTTTTGGTCTTGCTTTTCACTATTATAAACCAAAAATTGATGAATATACAGGCTGTCCCTAAATTGGACTTACAAACGCAGAGGAGCGATTTCCTGCATAAACATGGGACCACAAATGTTTCGTCATCGAGATACGGGGTATTAAAGTTTGAAGTTATTCCAAGTTTTTTCTCATGGTATCTGCATTTCACCAAATATTAAACTGAATTCTGGCAATGATATTACCATTGTTTGAATTAAACAATGATATTATATTCTAGAGTTCACACAATATGACATGCCAATTTCGAGGTTTTTTCTGGAACATTGTCGACTGTCCCATGTTTTCTTTGGAAACTTTTTTGGTGAGCCACTGTTGGAAATATTGTAAAATATTAAGTTTTAACTATTCTCTCGCAGTCCTCTGAAAAATTCGAATCGTCATTAAAATCCAGTTATAGTAAACTGCGTTGAATTAATTATTAGTTTTTGCGGACATTTTTCTGATCTCTTGTAATCTTTTCACGAAAGAAATAGTATTGATTGAAGAATATATTTTGGGAGAAAAATTTCGAAAAATAATGGGATCAATTATCAAATAGATTTTAAGAAACAGTTCATATTCATATATTTTTTTATGAATTTAATTGAAGCCTCAATCTGTGTCATCTCCACGAAGTCATCTTTTCAACTATTACAGTGCAGAAAAAGAATCAAATATAGCTCAACTCCTTAAATTCAGAGCAGAAGCTTCGAATATAAATATCCTACAATATTGGAACTTGTTTGGAAAGAGAAAAACAAATAATTATTTTTAGATTTATATCAACTCTAATAGAAACAGAATTTTTGCTCATTCCATTGTTAAATTACATGCTGCTCTCAATTATTTTAAATATAAAATCTGCATAATCTTCTAATAGTATAAATAAAAAAAACTTAAATCCTTCCCTTCAAAACATTCCCAGAACCACTGAATGGCTTAAACTCTTCTTTATCCTCTTTTTCTTCATTATTCGGCTTATTGCTTGTTCTCATGAAGGTTATTGTACCAATTTCCCAATCATAATCTGGTATGCCTCTGACATAGGTCGGTTTAGGAGCTGGACTTTCAGAAGACGTTGAATCCTTGCGAATCTTACCATCCAATCGGTTTCCTGTACCACCAAACGGTACAAAGCCTGACGGTTCTGGCATAAGATCAGCAGGGTCAACAATCATCTCTTCCTCTTCTTTTTTTCGAAACTCTGGTTCTTTATATCCGATGGGGGCCGCAAATTCAACCTATATAGATTATAAGTATGTAATCAAAAATTGTAATACCATTGGAACGAGAAATTTATAAAATTCATAATTTCTAAACTCAAGACCTTTTGGAATTAATACTCACATTCATGTCACATTCAATGATACTAATAGCATCACCAGGTTTTGTCTCTAATACAGATAGTTCATAAATTTTTTGGTTGTACTTCACAGCAATTACATCTCCTTTTGTTAAACAAGCAAATGATCTGAGGCAATTTTCCAATACGGCCTTAGGATTTGTTATATCCAGAAAATCAGGAGAAACTGGCTGAAATTTAGAGAATGTTCCCACTGGAAGATCAATACTCTCAACTTGAATTGAATCTCCTTCATTCAGGTTCATATTTTGCATCATCTATAAAACAAAGGAATTGTAAATATTTATTGTAAAGAAAAATCGAAATGAAGACTTACCCAGTGTGGTAGATAGACCTTTCCTTCATCTGCAACAAATTCTAATACACCACAGTGAGAAATTCTGTTGGATTTTCGATTTGTCAGTTTGAACAACATTGGATAGCTTATATTCAATCGTGTCAGTTGTTCTAGAGCAGATGGTGGCATAATTACTGAAAATCAAAATAACCATTGATGAATACACTTCATGAAAGTCTGAAAGAAACTATCATATTAAAGCTATGCCATTGTAACAGCTGGCTCCAGTTAAATTAGTTGAAAATTATTGAACTACTTACTTTTTCCTCCTCTCTCTACATCCTGTCTTTCATTGCCAGGTAGCATAGCTACCGAAAAACATGTATATGAAATACTGAAGTTTCGATTGATCTCCGGAAACATGAATCCAAATTGAAACTGAAAATTTGAAAACATCATAAAATTGACTGGTATGAGGGATTTGCATGTAAAATCACTCATTTTGATCATTTTAAAACTTTTGAGTAAAGACGTAGAACATCAAAGTCAACTCAGATTAAAATATTACCATTTTGGAAACGGCTTTCTGAACAGAATGCTATGTTGTCAACAAAGATTAATCTTGGGTTTTCAAGTTATGTTGTTACTTTTATTGATTGATTTAAATAATAACAATGAAAAGTCACTGTATTAATTAGGGTTATGTTTTGACAATGTGTTATGTTTTGACAATGACACGGAAAAAAATTATCCACAGAAACTAATGTATACTTACACGCCTCGCTAATTCTGCTGTCTCATAGTCGTAGTCGTAGTACATTTTGAGAAAAGTATGATTTACTGAATATCAAAATCAACTAGTCACGTTTCGTATTCTCCTTCATCAACCAAAATTTACAATTGGTATTCAAAATTTTGGTCTAAAACACAGAAATATGAAACTTTCTGTTCTTTTTCTTTCCCCAAATTGGCTATAGTTTTTATCAGCTTGTGGCCTTGTGTTGTGCATTTTTTTTGGTTAATGACAATTATTTTTTGTCTGTTTTTAATATCAGAGATTACATTTAAAAAAGTCCCATAATGACTACAGAAGTTGTATAAAGAAGATGTGATTAAAATGGATTTCAAGCTTTTATTTCTTACTTTGCTGTCTCTATTTCCGGTAGCATTATGTGAGTACCAAAAATCGAAAGGAATCTATGGAATTTGAAGGTTATAATAGGATTTCTATTTTTGTACTTGGAATTTCAGGCGAAGCAAATCTTCAAATTATGAAGAAGGTGGAAAAATCTTTCATCCCGTTGAGTTCATTAGATCCTCGGTTTTATCTCGTGGAGGAGAAGGTTGGGGCTCATTTTTCTCTGCTTTGTGAGTTAGTCTTTTCTCGCAATGAGACTGGATATGATGGACATATCTCTTGGATTAAAAAGTCTAACAGGTTGCAGGCTAACTTAAAGTCCCCTCAAATCAATTTTCATCTCGATTTTTTTCAGATTCAATGCTACAGTTGATTTTGACAAACTTAGTGCTAAAAATCTGGAAGATTTTCATGAGTCCTTAGCCTCAAGCGAACTTAATAAAGCAGAAAAGAAATTTGATCCTTTGAAAGTCAGTGACAATGGGAGTTATATCTGTTTCACTGTAAAGTACAAAAAATATATCAACTTGGAAATAATAGTACGAAGTGATGAGAGAATTAAGAGTGAACATCCTATGGTATTCAGAGAAAATATGTTTTGTACCGATTCTATGTTCAAGTGCTTGTCTAATGGTGTTTGTATAATACCCCATTATGTATGTGATGGAAGGGCTGATTGCAAGGACGGATCTGACGAGAGTTATGAAAATTGTAAAGGAGAACCTTGTAAAGGTAAATGCTTCAGAAATCTTTGCAGTTTGTGGTTATTGTTTGAAGATTTAGTCAGATATTCTAAAGATGTTATTTTTAAATACTTAATTAGATATCAACATGATTCTGCTATTGAAATTCGTTTTTTTTTCAATTTGGAAGATATAGGTACCCAATTTAGCAAAATTTGTATCTTCAGGCCAATTGTTCTACCATAAAATCAATCACTGAAGACTTCAATTAGTAATTATTATTTTCGTAGTGAACAAAGTGAAAACCCATTTCTTTAAAACTAATATAGACCCCTGAGTTATAAGTGTAGATTTGTGTTCTCGTAACTCAATTAACACCTAACGAATATCTGTAACACCCAAAAACGTCATTGATGACCAAGTTTCTGTGATATTTCTATTTTTTTTTAAATTTCAGACAAACTAAGATGTGATGATGGAAGATGCATACCAACAGCTTGGTGCTGTGATAGGAATACTGATGCTAATTGTACCGTTACAAATAGACCTAAGTGTTGTCAGGTATCGTCAGAAAGTGAGTTCTTTTGAATGTTGTTGGTTGTCTTTCTTCAGTTGAAGTTATTAATCATAACTTGTTCTTAGTATTACAATACTCTTTATGCAGACGAGGTGATCTAAAATAAAGGGACATATGCTATTGCCAGAATACTCTCTTTGAGTTTTAAAGTTAGGTCTATCAATGTAGGAAAGGTTTTCTCAACTGAAATTTCTCTTCTTTCAAAGTATAGTCCTTGAAGTGCCTACACTGGGGAAATATGGTTAAACCTTTTTTTAATTCTCTTCAGCTTCAGCTCGTTTCTTTTAATCTTCTGAACTTTCCAGTTCATGTTGTATAATTAAAATATGGCTAGCATTTTTCACCCTTTGGTTCAATTTTCCTACCAGACACCTTGTATATAGACGACAATGGGGGTTTTTCAAACATATAATTTCAATATTATATTTTTAAAAAAATGTTTGATCACCTAAAACTGAAAAATTAAAATGGGAATTGCATTTAAAGGGATTTGTCATGAGTGCACGATATGGCAACGTCGAATTCAGCTTTCTCGGAAAGAAAAGGACGTCAAATGTGTTACTTTGCTTAGGAAAACAGAGATAGCTATACTTCGATCTGGTAAGAGTAGAAGACAACGACCAAGGAATAGAAACAAAAGAGCACAGACTGTCATACTGTCATATTACTGACAAATCGCAAAAGGAAATTATTTGGTTATATTGACAAACAACACGTGTGTACCACAGAATAGGAATAAATATTTCGTTATTCTATAGCAGAAAGAGCAATTCTACTAAACAACGTTGTCACTTTGTGCATGCATGACAAATCCCAAACCCCAATTTTGAAATCTGATTTTGAATACTTTCTGAAGGTAATTTGGGAAAATGATGAATCAAATCCATAATAATTATGTTCAAATTTGCATTTGCAGTGAAAACCTAAATTCAGGAAAAACCCCCATTGTAAAAACGCATATCGAAACAGTTTTATAATTTCTAAATTTCACCAGACAAATTTGAAAACTAAAAGTTGCAGAGTGTGAGATATTCCTCTGTAGGTGTTTTTTATTGTGGCCAAGGTATGTTGAAAATTTTTCAAACTTTGTTTGTGTTGGGATGGATAAGTGTGTTTTTTATGGTTTCAATTCAATCAATAGATGGCACTACTATAATTGGTGAGAAATAAAGAAGAAAAATATTGAACTCATTTTAATTGGCTGAGAAGCTGTTGAGTTCAAAGTTATAGAACTGATGCTTATGAACAACAAAAATGGCGAACAATGTACAAAATTTTAGATAAATGTAAGAAATGATTCAAGTTAATTGAAACAGTGGTGCCATCTATCTGATGAGGGGCTGTAACCACTTGGATTTTGAACTTGTCCTAAGCTTGATAGAAATTTTTTACTTATCAAGATGAGTCTAGAATGCTGAATACATATTTGATTGAAAAGCTGTACAAAGTTTTTAATTTTGATCAACGAATCAATTATTGTGAATCTACAATTGTATCGAAATCCAAGTGTGGTAATAAGTGGGATTCTCAATATTGATGCTTTGTTTTCTATCAACTTTTCAGCTTATGAAGAATTAGAATATGGGCTTCCAAATTTAACTGCAGTACAACAGAGCAATGCAAGTGCAAAATATCTGTTTATTTCAGTTTGTAAGTATTTCAACGGTTTCTGAAAGATCCCTTTTCCCTTAACAAACTGTCTTATATTGCATCAAATATTCTTTGGGAGAGTCTTCTATCAGTAATATTTGAGGATTTTGCATTATTTATCAATTTTTTTTTGGGTTTTTACTCCTAGTGTCTGAAAGAGAACTATTGAAAATGAAATCAAATTTATTCATAAAAAATTTCAAAAAGCACTGCCGTGAAGGTTGCAACTTTTGCGCTCATGTTCAATGTAGATGGCCGCTTCAGCAACGAATTTGAACATGCACGCAAAAGCTGCTGCCTTCACGGCAGTGCTTTTTGAAATTTTTACTGATAAATTACTGGATTTCAATTCGATCAAATCTGTATTTTTGGAAATATTGGAAAAATAAAATTTTGAATGGGTATATCTACGGAATCATTGGGCGTATTTTACCCATTCACGAATTCGACCTTCGTAATTAAGCCCCCAAACCTACTCTACAAATATCGAGTTTCTAAGTCGTTTCTTCCGGAAGTTATTGTGTTTACGGTCAGCCTAACGGCCGACTGCGTAAACACAATAACTTCCGAAAGAAACAACTTAGGAACTCGATATTTGTAGAGAAAGTTTGGACCTAAATTACGAAGGCCGAATTCGTGAATGGGTAAAATCCACCCAATGATTCCGTAGATATACCCAATCAAAATTTTATTTTTTCAATATATCCAAAAATACAGATCAGATCGAATTGAAATCCAGTACTTCATCGAAAAATAACAGTTCGAAGTTTCATACAGAATTTGATGAGGATGATATGATAAGAAAAATCATAGAAATTTTTTTTTTCAAATTGTTCTAATGACACGATTATCACGAAATTTCGCATGAAGTTGTCTTTCAGCATCTCAAAATTAGCTGTAAAATTTTATCAGGACTGAATCAGAATTTCTCGAGTTATACCGAAAAAATAAACGATATCGAGAAGAAAACCTCGAAATTTGACATATTTTTTCCCGATATCTCCGAAACTTATGATCGTATCAAACTGAAATTTGGTACACTGCTGTGAAATATGAAGCTCAAAGTGTGAGTTTTTTTTCGGATATGATGCATGGTTTCCGGAAAAAAAATTTTTTGGAAAAAAATTTCGAAAAAAAAATTTTTTTAAATTTACTGACGATATGATCCTGACGAAATTTGGCTCAAAGTTGCGCGTCGTTATACTCCACCCAACTGCCAAGTTTGAATCCAATATCTCGAGTAGTTTTTGAAATAAAAAATAAATAACTTCAAAACTTCAACTGCCTATAACTCCGAAACTATGCGACCGATTTGGTCCATTAACGAACTTAACCGCGGCATTCTGATGCGCAACCTATTCTGAAAGTTTCAAGTTGCTAGCTTGCTTCTGTCGACAGTTAGCGTGTCTACGGCCGGCCGGCCGGACAGAATCGATTTTGACACCGGATTCGTCATCAGTGAGTCCAACCTAGTCGATTGAGACCATTTTCGGCTCAATCATCCAAAACTACAGACATTTGGACAAAACGATAGCACGCTGTTCCCCTAGAACATGCGCGCAAAAAAGCCCTTGCAGATTGCGAGATTCAAACTATATGTCTAGGTGAGTTTCTTGAAAACGATGTTGCCTAATGAACGATATCAGAATAATATAAACTGTAGTCCGATATTGTTCATTAGGCTTCGTTTTTTCTAGAAACTACCCTTGACAAATATTTTGAATCCCCCAATGCACTAGGGCGTTATCTGAAAATAATAATTTAATTTAATTTTAATTGTGCATTTTCAGATATTCGGAGTGAAAACACAGAAAAAACCTGAAAAATAATGGTACTTGAGATGATTTCTAACCTTGAACCTGCTCTAGAAATTTCAAGTCTTTTATTTTCTAACCGATTCCTTCTCTTGAAAAAAAATGCAGAATATTAAAAAATCCTTCATAAGTCAGTTGGTTTATAAGGAAATTATTACAATTTTAGGCATTCTGAGTATACTCTTCTCTCTGGTTCTCTTGCTTCTGATCCTATCTAAAGTGATGATGTTCGCCAAAAAGACTGCTTTACAACAGAGACATTGTCCTCCGGATGTAGCATATTACCATCAGGGTTCCGCCAGAACTGACAGGGACCAGAGTATAGCAATGTGCCACATCCCTTATAACTTTTACTCCTTCAGAGACAACCTCAGGGACGAACTGAGGAATTTGTCATCAGAAGAAACAGACATAGGAAACCCTCTTCTAAGTAGTCCCAGTAGAAATTTGGACGATAGGCCTCCGTCCTACGGGGAATTTGTAAGAAGTAACAGATATTCGGAACCCCCTCCTCCGTACACGAGTCGAGAAATATTGAACGAAGAGAGAAATTGAATAATATCCTATTAAAATCAAAGCAGAATTGAATAAACTGTATCTTTTGTCCTTTTCGTTGTTAGGAATGTTTTTGGAGAATTATTCTTCGGGAATATTTCTTGATGTTAAACTGAGCATGTTATTGATAAACCATCAACTTTGTTTAATCCCACTACCTTAATCTCATTCTTAATTAGACTGACAAACCTGTTTTTGGGACTGATGAGAGTATTTTTGTAAATATATTTGAATAGGAAGAAAACCTTGAAATTGTTCATTAGTTTAAGCCGTGAAAGCTCAAAATGTAACGTATCTTACTTAAATGGTTGACATATCATAAGAGTTGCATATCTTGGTCTTTATGAAATATCGTGATTTTTGTAGCAATATATCTGATTGTGATCGATTTACTCTTGAGATTATATTTTTTTTTCAATCTAACATATCCTGTAACTGTGTATTATCATCATTTTATGTGTAAGATTTATATATATATCATTTTAGATTCATGTAATCTGTGTAAATATAATGCGAATTTTATTGAAAGTGAACGAACAGTATTTTTGTTATAGCACAATTCAAATGCTCAAACTGCAAACTGCATTCGTAATGAAGTTGCTGTTAGCCAGTTTTGGATTGTTTCTATTTGAAAGTGTGAAATTGACAATATTCTGTGAGACTTTTGTTGACCAGTGAAAATATGTCAAATATAGCTTATTTTAGTAACGATATATTTCTTTGATTTATCAGTTTGTGGCAACCTCAACAAAATCCGATATTTTGAACGAAAATTCTACGTAAAAGCAATTGGGAGATTTAGGGTGTGTCCAAGAGCATAGCGGTGGAGGTCACCCATCTAGGTATCAAATCTTATGATCCATAAACTTTCCATCAACCTTCAAGTCGGAATTTTTCCACTAATTCGAATTAATTTGGGACAACTTAAATTCCGCAAGGGTATATTCATGGAATCATTTGTCTTGAAGTGAATGAGCAAATTCAAGCGATGGACCAAAAGTCCCGGTTATAAAGTCCTTTCGTTTGCATAGGAAGTGTAGCACTTTCCTGCACTCGGTGTAGATATACTATAGAATAACTACACCGAGTGCAGGAAAGTGCTACACTTTCTATGCAAACGAAAGGACCTATAGTTACAGTTGTTCAAACTGACATAGGCAAAGGAAAATTTGTCAATGTTTTTGGTCCATCGCTTATTATAATCATACTCAATTTTATAATCATTGAGTATTAAACACATGTGTTTAATACTCAATGTTATAATTCAATTTGCAGGCAGTGAATGACGGAGCCACAGCCGTCTCTAGAAATAGCCTGGAACACAGTTTGACAACGCCGCATGAAACCGAAACAGAGAGGCCTGCCGCTTGAACGCGTAGTACGTGAATATGAATGCAAAGCTTCACTTTTCACTTCGTCAAACTAATTTTATGACTTTATTTTCGAAAAATACCTGAAACAACAATATAATTATGCCCTACTTGGTCAATAAATCGAATAGCATCGTTCATTTATTCTCAACAATCGTGACATGACGTTGAAACTCGAGTAATGACATTGAAGTTGTTATTCAATTTATTGTTCAGCAAGAACCACGGGAAGGTGTAAGGCCATCTCTCGCCAAAATAACATAAACTTAAATGAAATTCTCAAAACTAAAATATATTCTAAAACTTAACAATAGATATTTGTTCGACTAGGGCGAATGAAACGTTGTTATCATCGAATTAAGGTTTCTAACTTTTTGTTCTTCATCATTGGAGAATTTTTACTATCTCCCAGATTTTTCCGCTTTTTATTTTTTTCAGCAATAACGTTATTATTTCTATTTTTGACGTAATTATTCAGGAGTAAATTCGCCAAAATTGAACATAATGAATTTAGAATAAATTTCGAATTCAAACCGCAACTACAAGTTTCTATGAATTCTGAATAATAAAAGTCCAATTCAATGCTATGAACATAAAATACATTTTTGATCCCGACTCTGCAAAAATTTCGATAAAACCACTTCATCATTTAAAATATATTCTAAAATTGAACAAAAATGTAAGAAAATGAAATTGACAGAATCTGTGGCTATTGACAAACCGTTTCGTTGTAAATTGTCGAAATATTCATTATTAATTTTTGACCCCTTATCTGCTCTTATCAATGAAATGCACTCGTTGCATGAAAGTTTTTTCGAAATTGAATGAGCCGCATAGCCCGACATATAAATTTTGGCCGAATTGTCGATGTCACAATTTTGAAGGTAATCAGCACAGAATACAAATATATAATCAGTAATCAGTATCTAAAATGAACATACTAATCTTTATATATATCTTTTATATAATCTTTAATTTGGTTACCTTTTTCTGGAGAATTTTCTACAAAGTCGAAATCATCGGAGTTGAAACATTCTTTTATTTATTTTAAAGAATAACTTTTTTCTGCCCGTTTGAAAATTTTCCTTATTCTAATTTTTTTTTCTGCACCCAAAATATCATCGAATGAAACATTATAATTACAACCCGAAAGCGATCTATATAAACCAAATCTTTTTTCCAAACTGTCTGTGCTGAATTTTCCCGGTAATATATATTTTAAATCTCCATAAATTTTGAACGAATAATCGATAATTTCTATTAAAACTAGAGTAGTTTGACGCATTGCGTTATATGTTTCATTGGAAAGTTTTCCATTGTATCCAGATAATTGATGCCACGTATCCAGCCAAATAATAAATTTATTTAGGAAATCTAATTTTAAATCTTTCTCCGAATACTTTTGAAATGGCATTGAATACTCATTTCTTTTTATGATTCCCTTTATCGATAAATTTGTATTAAAAATATCCCACCACCTTCTGATTATCTCGATGAACTGAGCAGTTTCATTCATTGAATTGGCTTTCAGAGCAGATATTGTTGAATAATGGAAAATATTATCTGCCAATATTACCTTTTGTCTTTCGAAAACTGAGGGGTAAAGAGACTTGTGATTGAGTATGAATGCCTGCTTGGCTAACGCGTTCTTCTCTTTATCATAAATGTCTATCAAATTTTGAAATTTTGCGTAGCGCACCGTTTGCAAATCATCCCAATCGCAATATGTGAACGTTTTATCTAAATTTTTTAAATTTAACCAATTGTTCCAGATATTCTTGAAAATATGGACCGAATCGAAAGTAAGAAAATTTTTTTTTTGTTGATCGTTCGGATTAAGAATTTTGAACAAATTCGAAAAGTTTCTGAACATTACTCTATTGATTGAATGATTATCAGTTATTATAGCCAAAACCTCGAAACCGCAATTTTGTATGAAGGAAAATACATTTCTGGTTATGCCATTTCTGTGCCTTAATATTCTGAACCGGTAATAATTTAACAATCTCTTTCGTATTTCCAAAAGCCGAATTGATCATGAAAGAAAGAACCGTCTTTGCTAAATCATTGGATGAATTAATCGCGCTACCAATAATATTTTTGGAACTATAATCAAGACGAGAATTAATATATATTTCATCAATCAAAAGGACTACGACTCGATCTAAACTAGGCAAATTACGAGATACATTTGAGAGATAGTTTTTGTTGTTATTATCCGAATTAGCAGAAATGTGCAAAGATGAAGAAATGGATCTTAAATACCTCTTGATAGGCAAAATAAAGAATTTTCTCATTAGCTCATAACACGATGCTGACTGAGAATATAAAATGAATGACATGATTATTGTACTTGAAGAGTACTTAGTTTTGTTACCGATAATTTGTCTCAATTGATCTGTGATGATTTCAAGTTCTCTGAGTTTGTCAAAATTTTCATTAGTCCTATCCGATAAAAACGTCTCTATCGAATTCAAAGATTCATTCAGCAAATCCGAAGTGGATTTATTTTTGGATTCCGAATCTAAATTTTTATAACGCGAAAGTAAATTTATAAGTTGAGACCACCTGCTCAGCTTAAGATCGAAAGGAAGAATCCATTTCAAATCATTGGGAGAAAACTGAAAATTTTTAATGAATAATTTGATCTGTAAGTTTTTATCAATTTCAAGAGAAGCATCAACCGACAAAGCTTTTTCGAAATTCAAAATATAAAAATAAATTTTTTCATCCAGCTTCTTAACATCCCATCCTGAAACATCGATATTCATTGAATAATTATCAAGCAGATCCTCGAAATTTTGGATAAGATCAGAGCTCATAAATGATTCTATTTCGTTTAAATTCCGAGAAATAACCGCATCTCTCCTGCATTAAAGACGGCTGTGACGGAGCCAGAAGAAACTTCTAATGAGTCGAAAGTTGAGAAAGCGGCATATGTTGGAAATATCACGAACTTCATTAGCAGAGGATATCCTCATCGTTAGATGGCAGTCAAAAATACAGAAATCTGTTAAAGGTTCATTTCAGTTACAGTGACAGTCACTGTAACGTAGCACATGCAAGTATACCGCTAGATGCCACTATAAACGTGCAGAAAACTATCAAACGTACTTGATAGTTTCGTTGTCCCCTAATAGATGCTCATACTTGTAAAATCGCCAGTACAGTGAGTTGTATAGTTACTGTAAGCTGTAAGCACTTCGTGTAGAATTCTAATGAGTAATCATTCCACTTCACCAGGTCTCTAATAGATGGCGCTGATAAAAAAAAACCATGATGCGAGATCAAATATTACGTAGATATGGCAGGCTTTTGCATGATTGGTTGCGGAAACATTTCTTCGATTAAGTTATATCTTTATATCATTGTATAAGACAACAAACTTGTCTTCATACAATGGTTATATCATTGTTTAAGGATATGGTTATATCATAGCACAGATCAATGTGTGTGTGATCATGGTATAAATATACTATGGTTGTATGGAGCCGATGCAATGGAATACAAAATTGAGTATTTTTGCGCGTAAATTTTAGGGAAAAGCATACAATAGTTTTGTCAAATGTCTATACCATTGATTTTTTCCCGAAAGTGGTCTCAAACGACTGGGTTGGACTCAATGCATACCAATCCGATGGCGAAATCGATAATTGTTGGAAGGAACGGCATTTTTTTCGGAATTGTATAGTTAGAAAACACAAAATTTTTTGTTTTTAGAAATTTGTTTTCGAAGTTTTCTTGAACAGTCTTCAAATTGTGATGCAATATTTTTGAATTCTATATTTCACAAAAGTGAACCAAATTTCAGTTCGATTCCATTTTTAGTTTTGGAGATATTCTGAAAAAATATGACAGATTTTGGGGTTTTTACACGGTTCCGTTGTTATTTCGGGAATAATTGAAAAAATAGTGATCTAATCATGATGAAACTTGGAATCTTTTTCAGAAATGCTGCTGTACTACAAATAATTACGAAATTTCGAGATGATCGTACTATCAGAACATTTCGAAAAAAAATCAATTTTTTAAAAAATATTCAATATTCTGCGATCTTTTTTTCATATGGTTCCCATGAAATTCTTCATTACTTCAAGCCATAATTTTGTAATGAAGTGTAAGATTTCAATACAGATATCGAGCCTTTTCTCACAGAAGTTACTGTGGTTACATTCGTATTGGGGCTCAATTACGAATTCGTGAATTGGTGAAATCTGCCCTATTATTCCGTAGATACACCCTCTCAGAATTTCATTTTTCCAATATTTCCAAAAATACATAAATTGTGTCGAATTGAATTAGATGGATTAGGGAAGGATAAAATCCTCGTTAATTGCTATCATTTTAATCAACATCTTATAAGCTCACAGAAAAGTATCACTTTTACAAGTTCCATTCAGACTTTTCCTCTCAGACTTTATTCTAACTTATCGATGGGAATATTTTGAATACTCGAATTCTCCCAAATAGCATGGGGCTCCCCCTGTACAGTTATCAAATTCGGTTCAATCGATATAATACTCGTAATTTTGTTACGCCACAGAAATTTTCCAACGAACGCACTGACCTATTGTTTGGTACAAAAACATCAATATTTCACTGTTGAAGTAATTGAGTTAGGACTCGAAAAAATAATTTGATCCATACGTTGGGTGTATCTCTCTTTTCGAAACACGGTTCATACGATTCTGGGTCACACCATTTTTCATATTGAATTAGCTATTCGTCTATTTTGACTAAATAATTTCGATGGCATCTGGTTCTTTGTCATGATAGCGAGTATTTGGTGAAACAGTCAAACAATATGAGGCGCCATTTGGGACAAAAGTGGATTTTGCAAATATATTTTTTTCCAAGTCAGCAATATTTTCATTAGTCCCAACAATATATTTATTTTATGTAAAGATATATCTATTTTTTGCGCGCATGTTCTAGGGAAACAGCGTAATATCGTTCGGTCCAAATGTCTGTAATTTTCGATGATTGAGCCGAAATTGGTCTTGAACGACTAGGTTGGACTCACTGATGACAAATCCGTAGTCAAAATCGATTCTGTCCGGCCGGCCGAATGCCTTCACGACGATAACGGGCGTACGGAGGACTCTTTCGAATTGAAAATTTCAGGAAGGGCTGCATTTCAGAATACGAAGATGTAGTTCGTTAATGGGCCGAATCGGCTTGATAGTTTCGGAGTTATAGCCATTCGAAATTTTGAGGTAAATTTCCTTATATTTCAGAAACTACTGAAGCGATTGGATTGAAACTTGGCAGTTAGTTGGAACATAACAACGCGCAACTTTGAGCAGAAATTCGTTGAAATCATATCATTACTCAATTGAAAAAAAAAATTTTTCAAAATTTTTTTCGAACAAATTTTTTTTTAAAACTATTGTTCATATTCGAGAAAAAACTCAGTTATACCTTGAACTTCATATTTAACAGCAGTGTATCAAATTTCAATTCGATACGGCTATCAGCTTAGGAGATATTGGGAAAAAATATGTAGAATTTCGTAGTTTTCTTCTCGATATCGTTGTTTTTTCGGAAAAACTCGAGAAATACTGACTCAATCGTGATGAAACTTCGCAGCTAGTTTGAAGATTTTGAGGACAACATTGTGCCAAATTTCCTGATGATCGTGTCATTACAACAATTTGAAGGAAAAAATTTCGAAGTTGTTGTTTTTCAATATTCTGTGATCTTCTGAACATATTATCCTCATGATATTCTGTATGAAACTTCGAAATGTCATTTTTCAATGGAGTACTTGAGATCAATACGATCTAACGTGTATTTTTGGAATTATTGGAAAAATTGAATCCAAAATTTTATTTTTCCAATATTTCCAAAATTACAGCTTAGATCGAATTGAAATCCAGTATTTCAACGAAAAAATCCTAAAAAAGAACTGCCGTGAAGGCAGCAGCTTTTGCGCGCACGTTCAAATTCGTTGCCAAAGCGGTCATCTGCTCTGCATCTTGCTGCGAGCAAAAGCTGCTGCCTTCACGGCAGTGCTTTTTTAGGATAATTGCTTCAATCTTCCATTCTGGTTATTGATATAGGAGGCTTTTCGGAAGACAATTGAAAATAGACCAGTGTTGATGCCCTTAAAAATCGTGAAAAGTAAAAAAAAATAATCGTAGGGTGAAACTCATTGGAAAAGGAAAACAGCAAAACAAAAATTTCAAAAAGCACTGCCGTGAAGGCAGCAACTTTTGCGCGCATGTTCAATGTAGATGACCGCTTCAGCAACGAATTTGAACATGCACGCAAAAGCTGCTGCCTTCACGGCAGTGCTTTTTGAAATTTTTACTGATAAATTACTGAATTTCAATTCGATCAAATCTGTATTTTTGGAAATATTGGAAAAATAAAATTTTGAATGGGTATATCTACGAAATCATTGGGCGGATTTTACCCATTCACGAATTCGACCTTCGTAATTTAGGTCCAAACGTTCTCTACAAATATCGAGTTCCTAAGTTGTTTCTTTCGGAAGTTATTGTGTTTACGCAGTCGGCCGTTAGGCAATCAAAGTTTTATTTTTTCAATATTTCCAAAAATACAGATCAGATCGAATTGAAATCCAGTACTTCATCGAAAAATAACAGTTCGAAGTTTCATACAGAATTTGATGAGGATGATATGATGAGAAAAATCATACAAATTTTTTTTTTCAAATTGTTCTAATGACACGATTATCACGAAATTTCGCATGAAGTTGTCTTTCAGCATCTCAAAACTAGCTGTGAAGTTTCATCAGGACTGAATCAGTATTTCTCGAGTTATACCGAAAAAATAAACGATATCGAGAAGAAAACCTCGAAATTTGACACATTTTTTCCCGATATCTCCGAAACTTGTGATCGTATCGAACTGAAATTTGGTACACTGCTGTTAAATATGAAGTTCAAAGTGTTGGTGGACTTGTTTTTTGGATATGATAAATGGTTTCCGAAAAAAAAAATTTTTTGGAAAAAAATGTCGAAAACAATTTTTTTTAAAATTAAATGACAATCTGATCCTGACGAAATTTGGCTCGAAGTTGGGCGTCGTTATACTCCACCCAACTGCCAAGTTTGAATCCAATCTCGCAAGTAGTTTCTGAAATAAAAAATAAATAACTTCAAAACTTCAACTGCCTATAACTCCGAAACTATTCGACCAATTTGGCCCATTAACGAACCTAACCGCGGCATTCTGATGCGCAACCTATCCTGAAAGTTTCAAGTTACTAGCTTGCTTCTGTCGACAGTTAGCGTGTCTACGGCCGGCCGGCTAGCCGGCCGGACAGAATCGATTTTGACACCGGATTCGTCATCAGTGAGTCCAACCTAGTCGATTGAGACCATTTTCGGCTCAATCATCCAAAATTACAGACATTTGATCAAAACGATAGCACGCTGTTCCCCTAGAACATGCGCGCAAAAATGAAAGAAAAAATAATTTGGAGGTGAAATGAGGTCGGGAAGTGGAAAGGGGTGAGTGTATAGGGGCAAAACACGGTTTATCTCGATTTCCGGCAAATCTACAAATCTACAAAGGTATAGGTGATAAAAAGTTCTACAAATTTTGTATTCACTCTTTTTCACATAACCTCAAAACTTATGTGAAGAATTCAAATAAGCAAGAAACTTTTAGATTTATTCCGAAAAACTCCTTGACCTTTACCCCTTGATTGGCATTCAACCTTGGGCATATGAATCTAAGCAGTATTCGCCCATCGACCTGTGCCATTTAAATAAAATTGACGTAATTACAAAAAACCTTGAAAAGCACCGACGTGAAGTCAGCAGCTTTTGGGCGCATGTTTCCTTTTGGTGTTATTCTTTGAACATGCTCGCAAATGCTGCTGACTTCACGTCGGTGCTGATCTAGTTTTTTGAGTTACTCTGAAACGTGCGCGCAAAAAGAATGATACCGAGGAAAAAACTACTGAATTGGACATATTTTTTCAAATATCTCCAGAAATTATGATCGGATCCAACTGAATTTGGTACACTGCTGTGAAATATAGAGCTCAAAGTGTGCGCTAAATTTTTCCCAAATATGATGAACAGTTTTCGAAAAAAAAAATTTTCTAAAGAATTAATTGGCAGTATGATCTCAACTAAATATCGCGAAAAGTTGCGCGTCGTTATACTCCAACTAACTGCCAAGTTTCGATCCAATCGTATCACGAAATAACTTCAAAATTTCAAAAGGCCGATTTCGCCCATTAACGAACTTAACCGCTGAATTCCGAAATGCAACCTCGCACGAAAGTTTCAGGTCGATAAGTTTTTCCGTACTACCGTAATCGTGCATACGGATGGCCGGCCGGACAGAATCGATTTTGACTACGGATTTGTCAATAGTGAGTCCAACCTAGTCGTTTGAGACCATTTTCGAAAAAAAATTCCAAAATTACCGACATTTGGAGGACACTATAGCACGCTCTTCCTCAGAAAATTCGCACAAAAACAATTCTTCAGTAATATGAAGATATATCTTCTATATGGTTCACGAAAAGGAACGGCATTCCTCAAAATTTAAACCAGGTGAAGAGTGCAATGAAATACATATTATAATTTTGAGTACAAAGTTTTTCCTCATTTGAAAATTGAACTAATAAATCACCGATCAATATGTTTGCATTTTTTTTGGCGATGACCAATAAACAGATACCATCTGTGGTAGAATGTTGATAAAACCTGTCAAAACGATCACGTAACTCTAGAAAAAACGCGATATCTTCCAACTACAAAGAACCTTATCAAACTGGGATAAAAAACTCACCAGTGTTCGGTCACGTGGTGCTCGCAGCGTCACGACGCTACTCCATTCAGTTGTTTCGACAAGGCGTCGAATCGTGGACGTGTCTTGTACGCGGATCCCAAAACTCCGTGGAAGTTGAAATTTTTTTCGGACTGTTATCACGAACCTAATAATCAAATAGGACAGGTTCTGTTTTATCCCTCTGTATAATTCCGCGGCATCAAAGGTCAATTGTCGGCGATCGGCGACTTTTGGCGAACTGATCCAAACTTTTTTCGGTATTTTTGAGTTGGCTGTGTGTGTTTTTGGAATAGTGAATTTTTGGATGAAGTTGATTTTCAACTTTTCGTGGGTGAGTTTTGGTGATATAATTTTTATTGATTGATTGAAAGCACCTGTTTCAGAGCATTTTTTATTGAAACGTTTTTATTTCGACGCAGTCAAAAAAACAGTGATTTTTCTGACCAAATACAATTTGTAATTTTCGAATTTTGAACTCAAATATGTCTCAAACTATATGGAACTTAGTGATGGAGTATCTGTGGTCAAATTGAGTTTTCGACTAAATAATGAGCATAATAGTATGACGTCCAATTTTATTCACCCGTCTTGTTGTTCGTACACTTATTAACGAAAACATGATCTAAAGAAAAAATATGTTATGACATTATTACTGGTGAATCATAGAATTGAATATTAGATAATGCGATTATATTTTTCAAATATACATTAATCTATTCGAGTTGAAATTCAGTACCTATATTCTAGAGCAACTTTATTTTTCAGGAGTAATCAAATTTTTTGAGCTATCTCTAATCATATGTGAAATTGTGCAGGGACGATTTCATTCTCCTGCACAATTTCTGATATCAAAGAATACTTCCGGTGAATACGGTGGGGACAATAAACTCTATATCTCAACGAATTGATACCCTCTATTTTTTTTTAATTCTTCTGTTTTTTATGTGTTTTTCGAGACAGTCAGTAATTTTATGTTCAAGTGATTCCTAGATTTATTGCGAGCGTGTTCGGTGGGAACAGCGTGCTATCGTTTTGCCATAATAGGTCTAATTTTCGAAAATGGTTTTAAACGACTAGGTTCGACTCCCTGATAAAAGAATCTTATGCTTAAGGGCCGGTATTGTAAAAATGAAAAAACGTGAATTTACAGTTTAGCAAAATTTCCCAAATTCATGTTGATGAATTTTTTTGTCGGAAACTGTTAATTCGATTTCAATAAAATTGTCAGTATTCCACAATAGGGTATTAAATGCTCGCAAAAGCTGCTGCCTTCAAGGCAGTGCTTTTCTAGGTTTTTCCTATAAATTTCTGGATTTCAATTCGATTTGATCTGTATTTTTGGAAGTATTGGGAGAATGAAATTTTGGAAGGTTATATCTACGGAATCATTGGGCGGGTTTCACCCATTCACGAATTCGATCTTCGTTATAAAGGCCAAACCTACTCCACAAATATTGAGTCGATATCGCAGATATTCAAAATTTTATTTTCCCAATATTTCCAAAAATACAGACTAGCTCGAATTGAAATCCAGTCATTTATTGCGAAATGACAGTTTGGAGGTTCATTCAGAATTAAATCAGAATAATATGATCAGAATATTGGATGTTTAAAAAAAAATTTTGAAATTTTGTTTTCGAATTGTTCTGATGACAAGATCATCATGAAATTGCACAAATTTGTCTAGAAGCATTTACAAACTAGTTCCCAATTCTCATCATGATTGAATAAGTATTTTTTGAGTTATTCCGAAAAAAACAACGATATCGAGAAAAACACTACGAAATTTGAAATTTTTTCAGAATCTCTCCAAAAATGATTTTCGCATCGAACTAAAATTTGACACTGCTGCGAAATATGAATTTGATAGTATAATCAGAGTTTTATCCGAAAAGAATTGATAGTTTCTGAAAAAAAATTTTTTTTTGGGAAAAACTAAAAAAAAATTTTTTTTTGATTTACTGACAGCCTGATCTCAACGGAATTCAATTAGAAGTTGCAAGTCCTCATGATCTAACTAACTGCCAAGCTTCAATTCAATCGCCCTAGTGGTTCTCGAAATATCAGGGGAATAATCTCAAAACTTCAAATAGCTATAACTCCGAAACTATTTGAACGATTTTACCCAATTACAAAATTAACCTTCGCATTTTGAAATACAACCAGCTCTGGAATTTTTCGTGTTAATAGGATTTTCTGGGTGGAACGAAGATACAGGGTATTTTGTATGTTTGGTATTAAATTTTGGATTAGCCACATTTCTGAAACGCTTAAAGTTATTTTGTTGAAATTTGCTAGTAATATTCCCCTGTAAGAACATGTCAATATGCCGTTCTGGGTAAATTCAAATCCAGGGCCGGGTTTGGAAAAACTGTGATCTCCAGTTATTTGTTGAAAAAGTCCATTTTTGACCGCCTTTTACGCGCTTGTTCTGGGGAACAGCGCGTTATCATTTCGTCATGATGCCTGTAATTTTCGAATTTTGAGCCGAAATTGGTCTCAAACGAATAGGTTGGACTCTCTGATGAAGAATCCGTTGTCAAAATTGATTCTGTCTGTCTGGCCGTGTGCGCTGTAGCTTTCGAAATGAAGGACCTAGAGTCTTAAAATTTTCAGGTTAGGTTGAGATCCTGAATATCTCGGTTAAGTTCATTAATGGGCCAAATCTGCCGAATGGTTTTTGTGCTACAGCCATTTGAAATTTTGATTTTTCAATAACTCGAAAAATATTTGTCTGATCGAAATGGAACTTGGTTGGAATATGAACAGTGTCAATAAGAAGAATTATCCATGGAAAAATTCGAAAAATTTGATAATTTTTTTAAAAAATTACAATGCTACAATGCTACAATAATCGCTCTTCAATTTAGGCACACCTAAACTGTTTCAACAAGCGAAATTGTTGACGAAAAATATGTAGGGAAGTTTTCATTTTCGACCGGACATAAAAATGAATATTGTCCGAATGCATTCATTGAAATAAATTTTTCGGTTGGAAGATAAATTTTGGAAGCAAAGAGTCGAATTTATTATTGAATATCTTCTTTCAAGTTATGAATTTTCTTTTGAGCGTTATTTATTAAGTTTTACTCGTTGCCTCCAAGTTGCTTCTTTCAACGAAAAAATGAATTTTGGTGAATTCAGTCGACCAATATTTATTCGTATAGGTTATGTCCGGTCGAAAATGAAAACTTTCTTACAGATTTTCTTTGAACAATGTCTTTTGTTGAAACAGTCAAGGTGTGCCATCCACATTGAGGAGCTATTAATGTAGCATTTTTCCTTGGCTTTTTGAATCCAATACTAGTTTTCCAAAAAAGCGGTCAGAAAATGGAGTTTTTCAACAAATAACTGGAGATCAAGGTTTTTCCAGCCGGGCCCTGAATTTGAATTTTTTTTTACCCAGAATGGTATATTGACATGTTCTAACAGGGAAATATTACTAGCAAATTTCAACATAATAACTTCAAGCGTTTCAGAAATATCGCTAATCAAAGTTTTATACTAAACATACAAAACACCCTGTATCTTCGTTACCAATGCACAACAATTTTTTCTCGGTGAATCTTGACTCGCCTCGAAGTCCTCTATCCGGCATTGACGTACATACCTTACATAAGGTCACTTATGAATCACCCTGTATATTTTTCGAGAATTGCGGTTGGACTAAAAATATTTATTTCATTCTGATCTTCTGCCGAATCCTGCAATTCGACTCAAAAGAAATTTCTTATTTTCGTGTTCTCCGACAATATTCCCTTCTTTTATGGACTAAATTGAGACCCCTTGTGGCTCAGTGGAACATAAAACTGGTAGCATAGTATCTTGGATAATTAAGAGCTTGGTTAATTACTCTGAGAATGTTTTTGTTCCAAAGTGCTTATGACGAAACCTTCTTCATAAAGGAAAGAGTGAAACGCTATTTTTTTGCTTCTGTCTAGTGGTTTGTGGTGGTATTCAACCTCGTTTATGACGAATATTTGAGAAGACGGTTGTTGCTATTGTGCTGTGAAATACAGATTCAAAGAATATCTATGAATCTAGAGCGTTTGCTATGCTGTCCCTGCAATCCTCACAAATAATGTAGGTATAGAACAAGTCAACTTTCTAATCGCAAACTCAACAATTATATCATTTTTCAGAGTTTTTATGGGTTCTCACTCCCAGTTTCTGAAACAGATCTATTAAAAATCAAATGAAATTGTTTTTTTTTGGAAATCCCTTGCGAATTGCAGGATTGAACTATTTGTCAAGGGCAGTTATCGGAAAACAGATTGCCTAATGAACAATACAGGAATAATATAAACGATAACCAAAGCAAGCAAGCTGTGACGTTCCGGAGTACGAAACTGACTCTTTCATCAGACAAACGAGAAAATTTTTAAAATAATTTTTTTTCGATTTTTCATTTTGAGATATTGGGGGTGAAAACCCAGATAAAACCTAAAAATCAAAATCCTCCCAAAATAAACTTAAATCGATATTCAACAATAACAGAAAAATAAAATTTTCACATGGAAATTTACATCATCGAAAAATAAGAAAAGAATGCCATCAAGCTAATCTGATTGTAATACCTTTAGAAAATATTTGTGAACGTGTTTTACCCATTTCGGGACAAATTGGGTAAATTTTTGTTGGATATGTTTACATAAACGTAGTTTTAATGTTTTTTCAGACAATTATTTTCAATTTGATTGGATGACAATTGATCAGGTCACACCTTGAATTTTACCACTATTCGGAAAATTTGATCCACTTCCTCTAAATCTATTTTACCTCTGAATGTTTGAACTATGTAAGGTTCAAGATGCAGAAGTGTTACCTTGAAAATTGTCGAAATGCACTGGAGTGAGATCATGAGCTTTTATGCCTTGGTTTGAATTCATTGCTGAAGCTCAGTTTGACATATGTCCAACAATATTCCCATATTTCCAACAATATTTCCGAATATTGTTTCGAGCTTAAATTTCGTATATTTTCTAGTGTAACTTTGACTTCGAGATATGTGCCAAGTTTAATTGAAGTTGAAGTGAAATATTTTCGACGAAAATTCAGAAAGTTTCTGCATCTTTCATATTTTTATATATATCTGTATATTTTGAAGAATCGATCCTTGTGAAATTTTTCAGGAAATTGCGTGCTATTCATGTTCAACTTAATCTAAACTTTCAACCAAATTGCAGCGGTATTTCTTGAGATATCAAGGAAATAATATCAAAATGGATAAAACTGCGTAGACGTTGGAACCTTTATACAGGGTAGTCAAACAAAAACTTAAACCTCAATTTTCCGACTACACAAGGAAAATGTGAAAAATCGGACCCGTCAATTTCTGATTGGAGGAGTGAGCACAATCCCTAGATTTTGAATAGGGATGAGGAGTATTGCGAAAACTAATTTTGAAGATCGCATCGAGGGGCAATGGGAATTTATCGAGAGAATATTTTTCATATCCGACACATTTCTAACGTATTTAGTTGTTATGTTGTGTAGTAAAATTAAGAACTCTTCCACTGTTTTAACTGTCATTTCGTTATCGATGGAAATTTCGCGGCGAAATTTCAAGACCAGATAGAACTCGATGAGATCTTCGAAATGAGGTATCGCAACACCCCGCAACTATTCAAAATCCGACTGATTTTCCACATTTTCATTTTCAAGCCGGAAAATCGAGATGTTAAGTTTTCGTCGGACCACACTGTATCCATTGATAAAAGCTAATGCCACATTTCAATACGCGATGTTTAAAGTCGCTAGCTCATTCCGTTCGGCAGTTATCGGGGTCTTGATCTGTTGGTTTGCTGGCTGGCCGGAATAAATTGAATAAGACATCGGTTCCTTCCGACCTAGTCGTCCCAGACCATTTTCAGAAAAAATCCAGAAATACAGAGATTGGGCAAATTGATGTCGGGCTGTTTCCCAGAACAAGCGCTCGGAAACCGGTCTTCACAAATGTATGAAATTTCTGATTTCGCGTGAACTATGATATTTTTAAGGATGAAAATTCTGTCCCTTTGAATGGTCCAAAACTGTTTTATAACCATTACAAATACAAAGTTTCCCGTCTTTGCTGCCCATTTCTCAAACATCCTAGAAAATATACCGTACCAGCACGTTGAGAGTACTTTTTCAGTATTTTCACATTCGTGTCTTCCTGCAAAACTTTCATTCAGAGCAGATTTTTTTTCCCAGTTCGCGTGCTATAAACAATAACCACATAGCAATTCTCTAAATTATTCATTTTATTATGATTTCCAAAGTAAACGAACACCTTTGTATAAACCACAAAGAAACCCAACAGTTTTTCCAAAGAAATAAAAAAAACAGTTCTGCCCTATTCTCTCGCATGTCAACGTTGCATTTTCCGCTTTTCCCAACTGCAATAAATCACTTTCCATTCACTCACTTCTCTCCATCAAGAACAAAAGAGCCAAAAGCTCTTGACAATTTGTAAAAACCGAAAGTTTCCACTCGTTGAAAATCATCAGAACCACACTTCGCTAACTCCATTTGAATAAGAGGAAGTATTGTAATGGAGCAAACCGGAAGTAAACGTTCGGGAAGCTGTTTGGCTTTTCCGACGCTCTCGGAGTACCCCAAGGCTGCTTTCGGAAACATTAAGCTTCTTTGGGAGCGTCGTTTTCGGAAGGTGTTGGTTCGGATCGAAAAATTGAATTACGAGCGATGAAAAGAATAGAAAGTTTCGAATTTTATGGTGTGCTTGTACAGGGTCGATATACTCAGGTGAAATATAAGCAGTTGGATATTTCTTAATTCGAATTTTATGGATATTATAAGTATTATTTAAAAACTGGGTATTCTCATTTGAAAATACAAAGTGTTATCGTGTTTCACCTCTTTTGGACCAGCCTGTATGGTCAAAATAATCCAAACTCATGCCCTGAGAATTGTCGATTACTTTAAAATTTGAATCATTCTCCTAGGCCAATTTTTACGCGCTTTTAGGGAACAGTGCGATGTCAGAGATGCGAGAATCCATGGTCAAATTCAATTCTGTCCGTCCGTCCGTCCGTATGTGCTCTAACTTTCGAAGGAAAAGATATAGCGACTTGAAATTATCAGATTAGGTTTGGAGTCCAAATATCTCTGTTGAGTTCGTTAATGGGTGGAATCGGTTGGATGGTTTCGGAGTTTGGCCCATTGGAAATTTTGAGGTTAATTCCCCGATATCTTATGAAGTATTGACTCTATCGAATTGAAACTTCGTGGACAGTTTTGGAACATCAACGCGCAACTTAGAGCAAAATTTTGTGTGGATCCAGTTGTTGGAAAATAAAAAAAAAATATTTATTCGAGAATTTTTTCCTCTGAAAATTTTGATTACATTTCATTGGAATTTGGCACAAACCTCAGGGTCTGTATTTAACAACAAATTTCCAAATCTAAATTCGATCCGATATTTACTTTCGGAGATATAAGGAAAAAATGTACCAAATTTCGTTATTTGGAGTTTTAACGTCATTTCCGCAATATCTCAAGGCGTACAAATGCAATCAGATTGAATCTTTGTGATCGAGTAGGGATTACAAACACGCAACTAGGTGCAAAATTTCGTGTCCATCTAATTGTTAGAATTTGAACAAGCTCGTAAAAGCTCCTGACCTCACGTCAGTGCTTGTCTAGATTTTTTCGAGAGAGATGGATCACTATTGACTCACCCCTGATAAACCTGAGGGAAATGGTTTCTTTGAGTGGAAATGTTGGCATGAAATGGCAATATTTTAGTGATGTATGTCGTGCTTGAATTTGCGGGATACTTCATGAGAAGATACCATAGGTTAGAATCGTAATTCTTACGCGGGTATAGAATGAATTGTTTTTCTATTCTGAAGATTTCAATAAGAAAGATCCTTTAGCCCTTAATATGTATCTTTAGTTCAGATATTCCAAGTTCACAATGAAAATTGTCACAACCACACTCCTTTGACTTCATTTGAACGAGAGGGATCAAACCGGAAGTAAGCGTTAGGGAAGTTCTTTGGATATTTCGTAGCTCTCAGAGTACCCCAAGACTGCTTTCAGTTTCTTTGAGAGCGTTGTTTTCGGAAGGTGTTGGTTTGGATCGAAGAATTGAATTATGAGCAAAATGAACAATAGAAAGGGTCGAAGATTGTGGTGTTTTGATACGGACCTGAAGTGTTTCTCAGAACAACGATTTTTCTTTTCTGAATATTTCAATCAGAAAGGTTTAAAAGCCCTGAAAAAGTATCTTTAGTTTGGATTTTCAATACAATGAAAATCATCACAAGCACAATTCTCTTACTTCATTTGAATAAAAGAAAGTATTGTAATGGAGCAAACCGGAAGTGGATGCTCTGGAAGCAGTTTGACTCTTTCGATGCTCACGGAGTACCCCAAGGTTGTGTTTAGAAACAATACGTTTCTTTGGGAGCGCAGTTTTCGGAAGTTGTTGGCTTGGATCGAAAAAGTGTCAAATTTCAGGGTTTTCTAATACAAAACTGGAAAAATGTTTTTTTTTTTAATGAACAGGTTGAAGATATTTTGTTGACGTACGTCTGGAGATTTGAGTTTTACGGATACTTTATGAGAAGATAAAGTAGGTCAAAATCGTGATTTAACACTTCTCAAAAGAACTTTTTTTCTATCCTGAAGTTTCATTAAGAAAGATTTTATAGCCCTTAAAATGTATCAAGTTCAAGTTCAAAAGTTAGCCCTATTTGGTAAATTTCTCTCAAAAAATTCGAAATGTCTGAATTTTTTTATTAAATTTAAAACTCGCCACGATCCACATCTAAATATTCTTCAGGAAGAAGAGCTCTTTTAAGGAAAAAAAGTGACCCCAGCCATAAGGAATAACATATAACATGTAGAGCCTTCGATGGTACTACTTATGAATCGATAAAGTACAGGGTGTTCAATTTGAAATAAGGATGATTCTGCTAATTTTTATTTACAATATGTGACCGGCTGTTTTTCATACCTGTATATCACAGCTCGATTGCAGATATACCGTTCGAGGGCGTAATCAATACCCAATATTTGACCGTAAATAAATTTCAATTGAACTTGGCACTCCCAGTGCTTTCAAATATTCTATTTGACAATTATTGGAAAAAAGACATGTCAGGCACAATTTATACCGGCAATATTCTCGAATTTCATAAAATATTCCCCATAATGAATAATTTATGGATTAATTGAAAACTATCTCAAATGAGAATATGTTGGGGTTCGTACCATGTACCTTTAACTCTTTTCAAAATTATATCAGTTGACTGGAAACTTTTACACCATTTGAGTATATAGTTTCGTTAAATAACAAGAGTTCTTCTTGACAATATGTGGCTCATGGATCTGAATGCTCCACAATGAAAAAAACTGTGTCTATTTTACTCAAAACGACCTTTAAAAATTCTGCAGATGTCCACCACAACTGCAAGTTCTAAGATTAAATTCATTCATAGAATTCCTAATGTTCAACAAAATTCGTAGAATACCTTTCTTCACCGGACGAAATTTATTTATTATGCGTTTTTCTCGGGGAAAACGGGAAAAATGTATTTATAGCATCTACGTCTTGCGCTGGGACACTTTTATTCTAGTTTTATCCTTTAAATGGGTGTAAGACCTATCTTGAATTTTCCTCATCATTTACTACGATAAGATCAGGGTGAGAATTCTCCGAGAATGGGACTGAGAAAATGTAATTTCCCTTTTATTTTTCATTGGAATTGGGTAGGAAATAACGTTTTTATCAAGGTATTCGAATTTTTTGTTGGTTCCGTTACGAACATTTTCTGACAATGATAAGGTTGCTCTGTTTGAATGTCATCTACGTAAGATGACAAAAATTCTGACTCTTTGGATAATAATATATTGGTTGGCCAAGAATCGTCATTGAAAATAAACTGTTGAAAGCGCTCCGAAGTCAAGACTTTCATATTTTTGCGTACATGTGGTAGGGAACAGCGTGCTATCGTTTTGTCCAAATGTCTGTAATTTTTTTAAATTGCCTCGAACCAGTAGGTTGGACTCATCCGGTGTCATATTCGATTCTGTACGGCCAGCAGACAACACGATAACTGTCAAACGAAGAAAGTTAGCGACTGAAGGATTCTGCAAACCAACTTTTTTTCTCGGAGACTGTTAACCAGATTCCTATAAAATTTGACACATACGTTGAAATCAATATTTATCAATAGTTTTTAACTTTCAATTGGATCTGATGTTTATTATCCGAGATGTTATGAGAAAAATATGACAAATTTCGTAGGATATTTTGAATTTTGAAGTTAGTTCCTCAATATCTCAAGAAGAAAAGATACGATTAGATTGAAGCTTTGTAATAAGTTGAAAAATACCAACACGGAAAATTTCGTGTGGATCTAATTGTTACAAAATTGAAAAAAAGTATTCGAATCTGAACAAACGCGTGAAAGCTTTTGATCTGACGTCAGCACTTTTTCACAAATCTTAGATTGCCCGATTAACGTTTTGATTGTCAATCAAAAGTGGAATTCCGAGAGCTAAACATGAACCATAGCAACAAGCTCAATAAAATACTGAAAAATGAGGGTAGAAATAAGTTATAAAATCGTTTATCTAAAATATTTGATAAGATAAAGGATCTGTTTGTTCAGAACAATGTTTAAGTATTGATCCGACTGCTATTAAACGTACTGGATGTTGTTTGCTCTATTTTACGCATGATGTTAATCAGAATATTGATGGAGAGTGAAGTATACAAATGGTGGTCTTTTCTGCTATAAAATATCTAGCTCTCTTGGAATGATGTATAGGATAAACAAATTAAAAGGAAACATAATTAGCTTAGTTAAAAAAATCTGCAACGAATTATCTTCCTTGAGGTTGGGACGGAAGCAAGAAATATTTCAAAATTGGACAGAAATATACCAGAACCTATTCTGTACTGACTTAATACAAGGAATTGAAAAAAATTTCAAAAAGCACTTCCGTGAAGGCAGCAACTTTTGCGCGCATGTTCAATGTAGATGACTGCTTCGACAACGAATTTGAACTTACGCGTAAAAGCTGCTGCCTTCACGGCATTGCTTTTTGAAATTTTTACTGATGAATTACTGGGTTTCAATTCGATCAAATCTGCATTTTTGGAAATATTGGAAAAATAAAATGTTGAGTGGGTATATCTACGGAATCATTGGGCGGATTTTACCCATTCACGAATTCGACCTTCGTAATCAAGGTCCAAACCTTCTCTAGAAATATCGGGTTTCTAAGTCGTTTCTTCCGGAAGTTATTGTGTTTACGGTCAGCCTAACGGCCGACTGCGTAAACACACTAACTTCCGAAAGAAACAACTTAGAAACTCGATATTTCTAGAGAAGGTTTAATTAATTACGAAGGCCGAATTCGTGAATGGGTAAAATCCACCTAATGATTCCGTAGATATACCCAATTTCATTTTTCCAATATTTCCAAAAATACATATCAGATCGAATTGAAATCCAGTACTTCATCGAAAAATTACAGTTCGAAGTTTCATACAGAATTTAATGAGGGTGATGTGATAAGAAAACCATAGATTTTTTTTTTTTTAATTGTTCTAATGGCACGATTATTACGAAATTTCGCATAAAGTTGTCTTTCAGCATCTCAAAACTAGCTGTGAAGTTTTATCAGGACTGAATCAGTATTTTTCGAGTTATACCGAAAAAATCAACGATATCGAGAAGAAAACCTCGAAATTTGACATATTTTTTCCCGATATCTCCAAAACTTATAATCGTATCGAACTGAAATTTGGTACACTGCTGTGAAATATGAAGCTCAAAGTGTGAGTGGTTTTTTTTTCTAGATTTGATGAATGGTTTCCGGGAAAAAAAATTTTTTGGGAAGAAATTTCGAATTTACTGACAATATGATCCTGACGGAATTTGGCTCACAGTTGCGCGTCATTATACTCCACCTAACTGCCAAGCTTGAATCCAATCGCTCAAGAAGTTTCTGAAATAAAAAATTAATAATTTCATAACTTCAAGTACCTATACCTCCGAAACTATCTGACCGATTTGGCCCATTAACGAACTCAACCGCGGCATTCTGATGCGCAACCTATCCTGGAAGTTTCAAGTTGCTAGCTTGCTTCTATTGACAGTTATCGTGTCTACGGCCGGACAGAATCGATTTTGACAACGGATTCGTCATCAGTGAGTCCAACCTAGTCGATTGAGACCATTTTCGGCTCAATCATCCAAAATTACAGACATTTGGACAAAACGATAGCACGCTGTTCCCCTAGAACATGCTCGCAAAAAGGGTTCTGTAAAAAAACATTCACAGATTCACGTAATATCAAAGGCTTTTGCGATATGATCCAAAAGATTTTTAAATGTTCACATTTTCACACTGCCTATGGTTTATGATGTTTCTGGCTGAAAATATCAAAACGACAAATTGTATGAGTGATTTTTTTTACTTTTGTGAGTATTCAGGGTCGACCACGATCGCCGGTACCCTTGTCATTTACGGAGGACGTGCTGCTGTATTCCCATTTATAAGAGTGTACTAACAACTTTGATATTTCATAGAGAACACCCCATATATTATTGTTTTTTCAATTTTCCCTATTCTCATGATTATTTTCGAGGCAACTATCTCAGACCTATCCTTTGCAGTTTTCCAGTAATTGATTTATCTCTTTTTTTTCATGCCAAAAATAGCTTCATCCAATTCATAACCTTTTTCCTTGGGATCCTAGAAAGCTGAAAATTCGGGTATCATTCTTGTGTGATGAAATACCTCCCAAATCCTACTGGATTCATAACAATCCAGGGCTCTTTAGAATCAGACTTAAACGATTAAAAGTGCTTTTTAAATGGAATGACTTGTATATATGTATATAAGATGTGTTGAAAAAACATGTTCCAATACCTAAATAGAAAGATTTTGTAATTGAAAGCAAGTTTCCACGCCAAACAATATTAGTGTATGTTTATTATTAGTAGGAAAACATAAGAAAAAAATGAATCAATCAGATACCCGAAGCAACGTTTCGACCCTTTACTTCGCCTTCTTCGTGCTATATTAGTCTGTCAAAACCAATAAAGTGCCGAAACGTTGTCAGAATGAAAGTCATTATTCTCATAATTGACAGCGATTTGGTTTCCTTTCAGGTTTTCCATTTGAAATATCAAAGATTTTTCATGAAAATGGCAACAATGAAGCGCTGAAAATATTCTAGATGAATGGAGCAGTAGTGGCAATTCGAGAAATTGAATTTTAAATAGAATCAATCCTAAGTGTTATCATCAGTAAAAGTCCGAGGTATCACTAACTATGGTTCACCCTGTATGAGGATATACAGATTCACGAAACGTCTTCAACATCAAACCAATTGAGTCGGTATGTTTAGAAATATTATAATAGATCGATGCAGTAAAATTTAATTGAATCCAAAATGGCGAATGAGCCGGGAGAGCCTTCTAATTTTCGGAATTTTTTTCTGCAGATTCTCTGTTAGTTTTATCCTTCCGTTTCAAATAAGGTTATCAGCTCAAATATTCGGTCAAGAGAAACCGAATTTCAATAGAAGCCTAAGTTTTATCATTAGTAAAAGTCTAAAGTACCACCTTCTGTGGTTCACCCTGTATGAAAATATATCTCCGAAATGACTATAACGGTTTTTTCACAAACGATTTAGCAGATATATTCAGAAATATTATATCAGATCGATACCGTTAAATTTCTTAGAATACAAAATGGCGCATGAGCCGGGACAGCTTTAAAATTTTCGCAATTTGCAGATTTTTTGCAGATTCTTTGTTAGACTTATCATTTCGTTTCAAACAATATTAAAAGCACCACTATTCAGTTGAGATGATTACGTTTGCGCCGATTCAATCCGCATTCAATTAGTACACAGGATTCTTCAGAATGCGATACTGATCCCAAACGATGTGGATCTAAGGGTGATTCTCAGAAAAGTCTTGAAATGAACATGTGCCTTAACCTTTCAAATTTCGAGCTATAAGGTGGTGAAGTTGAAAGAAAAAAACGGTATTTCATCATAACTTCGATATTTTCCCGATATTTTCATGAGATTTGGCGCAATCTCTTTCATCATTAATGTCATTTATCTGATGTAGAAGAAGTTTAAATGTAGCAACACATGGCCTCTTGAAAAAATATGTTCCAAATATTTTACAATTTCAAGTTTCTTTGGAAGAAAAATTATTTTTTAATCTTGTTTATTTTGCGACATATTTGTAATCTTGGCCATTTTGTGTCCAACAAGTGACTATCACGAAATAGATCATCAATTTCAATGGACTAAAAATTATTAGTAATGAAGCTTTTGAAGGTTTGCGAGGTAGCTTCAACCTCTTTGGGACAGTGTCACGTTTCGTCCCGGCTTAGTTTAGGGGAACTCGTCAGGGCATGCACCAAACTAAACCGTTTACATGCCTACGTGAGTGGACACCCCTTGTGAGGATCACAAGGGAGTATACCAGACTGTTGGGGATGAGCGTACTTCCGATGTATTGAGATGATCCAGCAGGGACAGCGTGCGCGCTAGCGCCCCCTGTACGTTGACCGATGATGTGGCCAAGCGTTACAGGCAGGTAACGTAGGGTACTTAAGACGCAAGGGTTGGTACTGCGCGCGCGACTTAAGTAAGAGCTGAGAGAGGGTGCTCGCTTCAGTAAAATTCATCTATTTGTTGCTTCATTTCCTTCGAGATTGTTGTTGTTCTTTCGGACATATTTTTCAAGCAAATGCAGAGGCGTACGATACATTACCCCGATAATATCTAGTTCATATCTCTCACATATGGCACTGATTATACTGGCAACGTGAAATCATTTTTTATATGAGGAAAATTGGATAATCATGCTGAAAGAGCTCGTACTTGGCTCCATAAAATATCTGGAAACATCTCGAAGTAATGACGATACTGTTTTTGCGCGCATGTTCTAGGGGAACAGCGTGCTATCGTTTTGTCCAAACGTCTGTAATTTTGGATGATTGAGCCGAAAATGGTCTCAATCGACTAGGTTGGACTCACTGATGACGAATCCGGTGTCAAAATCGATTCTGTCCGGCCGGCCGTCCGAGGACACGATAACTGTCGAACAAAGTGAGCTAGCAACTTGAAACTTTCAGGTTGGGTCGCGCATTGGAATGCCGCGGTTAAGTTCGTTAATGGGCCAAATCAGTCAAATAGTTTTGGAGTTGTAGCCACTTGAAATATTGAAGTTATTTATGTTTTATTTCTGAAACTACTGGAGCGATTGGATTCAAACTTGGCAGTTAGGTGGAGTATAACGACGCGCAACTTTGGGCAGAATTTTGTCAGGATCAAATCGTCAGTTAATTTCAAAAAACTTTTTTTACAAAAAAATTTTTTTTTTCGAAAACCGTTAATCATTTCCAGAAAAAAAACCCACTCAGACTTTGAGCTTCATATTTCACAGCAGTGTACCAAATTTCAGTTTGATACGATTGAAATTTTTGGAGTTATCGGGAAAAAATATGTCAAATTTCGAGGATTTTTTCTCGGTATCGTTGTTTTTTTCAGTATAACTCGAGAAATACTGATTCAATCCTAATAAAACTTCGCAGCTAGTTTGAAGATGCTGAAAGACAACTTTATGCAGAATTTCGTGACGATCGTGTCATTAGAACAATTTGGAAAAAAAAATTTCTGTGATTTTCTTATCATATCATCCTCATTAAATGCCGTATGAACCTTGGAACTGTAATTTTTCGATGAAGTACTGGATTTCAATTCGATCTCTTCTGTATTTTCGGAAATATTGGGAAGATAAAATTTTGAATGGGTATATCTGCGGAATCATTGGGTGGATTTTACCCATTCAAGAATTCGGTCTTCGTAATGAAGGTCCAAACCTTCTCTACAAATATCGAGATTCTAAGTTGTTTCTTTCAGAAGTTATTGTGTTTACGCAGTCGGCCGTTAGTCCGACCGTAAACACAATTACTTCCGGAAGAAACGAATTAGAAACTCGATATTTGTAGAGTAGGTTTGGGGCTTATTCACGAAGGTCGAATTCGTGAATGGGTAAAATCCGCCCAATGATTCCGTAGATATACCCATTCAAAATTTTATTTTTCCAATATTTCCAAAACTACAGATTAGATCGAATTCAAATCCAGTAATTTACCGAAAAAAAATTTAGAGAGCACTGCCGTGAAGGCGGCAGCTTTTGCGTGCATGTTCAAATTCGTTGCTGAAATGGTCATCTACATTGATCATGCGCGCAAATGCTGCTGCCTTCACGGCGTTGCTTTGCTAGATTTTTTCTCAAAACTTCACCTTCCTATAGCTCAAAAGTTTATAGGTTTATGACCTTTATTTGAAGTTTTCTTCTTAAAACCACCCTACAGAATCAGCATCGAATCTTGAAATACCCTAATAAAATAGATAAGGACTCTACTATAGGGATAGAATTTAGGAAAATTCAGGAATATTTACGCTCCCTATTCTATTCAATGTCCCTCTCTCTCTTTTTTCTTCTCAAACTCCCAATATCCTTCCATAGTTGTCAAACATTCTCAAATAAAATTTCATGTTTTTTTTTTCAGATCCTCCGGCGCGTGTGAAGTGCAATTGTGTTTTCCTCTAGCGAAATATTTTCGTGGAAATACATCGCTAACTTTTCCAATAGTGTGTCCGTCAGGCGCCAAGTGTGGTTGTTTTCGATCCCCTGTCACCCCCAACCAACCCCTTGCGAGAGACGGCTAACATGTTGTGAATAATCCAGGGTGCTTCAAAAGGTAAGTGACTAACTTGAACGTGACGATACTGTCTGGGATGAAGCTGCAACAAGGGCTATTTTAGGTCTTTGAATGACGTGATTATCATGCACAGGTTGCTAGGGTTGTTTTCGTATTTTCAGGTATTCAGAAAGGGATGCTTTTATCTGCGTGAATATTTACTCGGTGACATAAGAAGTGTTACACTAGATAGAATAACTTCCTGATCTTCTTTTTTTTGGAGGATGGTAAAGGTGTTCGAATAAGAGCGCAAGATTTCAGTGTTCAATAAAACATGTCTTTCTGTGGCAAAGGATTGAAACATTTATCTTTTTCGAAAATATATATTCGATTCACTTTTATAAAGTATCCCGGTTGGCCATGACATTCTGACTCATTGCACCGTGTATATTTGGAAAATGTTAGGTTATAGTCATTTTCCTGTCAAATAACTACCCAACGTTGTCCTTTCTACATAGAGTTCGAAGCAATTACGTATTTATCAAAATGTTCATTTACTTCGGGGAAATATTGAAATTGAGAAAATATTTTGTGAATTCAATAATTCCAAAGACCTGGCGAATTTTGAAGAAACTTTTTTCTCTGTTAATACTGAAATATTTCACGTATATAAACATGCTTGGAAGATTCAGTTATGCTTTTTTCTTGTACGGAAATCAAGAATAAAGTGTTTTGGAATTTTACTGAAAAATGAGGGATAGAGTAGTCCGTTACTTCGAATTCCCGACTTTTCTGAATCCTCAAGAAATAAGCCTACAGAAGTCATTCAAATACCTTGTTGCACAACTTTAAATATTCCAGTATGAAAATGTAGTAATACTTCGAAACCTGTGTCACAGTTAACCTCAAAAGAACTAACTCCATTTACAAAGGTCTCGGGAATCTACGTGAATGATACATACACTGGATTGGGATCAACATATTTCTAAACTGGGATGCAGCTTAGCTTCAGTCTATTATCTTTTAGTGTAATAACAAGATATCTGGATAAATTCTCCATGAAAACTACCTATCATGCAGTATTCGAGTCAAAAGCAAGATAAGGAATTATGTTTTATGGACATACTTTGGAGTCAACTCAAATATTCAATTCCCAGAAAAAAGCAATTCCTAAAATATTAGAAAAAATAGCATTGAATCAGATATTGTATAACTCATGTTATTTTCGTACATAAAAATTCAATGTTGTGCCAACATAGGATATACCAAGTTCATTTTTAATGTACTACTTCCTATCGAAACAATTCCACGAACTACATAACTTTTGAAATTATTCATTAAGGAATTTGTTCAATTCAAACATGACTACCTACTTAATTAAGTCTCAATACAATACAATCAAAGCGAAATGTTAATTTATTAGTTTATTATGGCTGGAACTGAATTGTTATTTGTTATTGAAAGAGAGTAAAAATTGGCAACGTCGCGTCGAATTATTTTGACATTTTCGATATTTCAGCGCCAACCTACCTTGGTTTTAGTTACAAAAACATGATAGACCTAAATCATGGCTAACTGGGATACTTTATAAAAGTGAATGGAGTATATATGTATGTCTTTCAACCTAGAATACTATAAATACAATTTTTTGATTTCTGTGGAATGTGATATGAAAATTTTGAAAAAAAATAACATCGAATCAACAATATAACTTTGATCATCGTAAGTATGTCTCATTGTTCAAGAAATCAGTCGCAAATTTACTGCTCAAGACCTTGACTCGATTGAGACCTTGATAACGATGAACTCAAGCCTTACTGAATAAAATCGATATCACTCTTCAATAGTCACGAAGATAATTCATTCTAGAAATTACATAACTGATTATTTTCTCCAATTAAACAATACATGAGGGTGAGCACCAATCCGACTGTTTATGTTGGAATTGAAGAGAATCGATTTGACATGCCAATAACAGAAATCAGTTCAATCGCATGCAGCTATTATGCGGGAAATAAACCTATTCGTTAGGAACGAGTATCAGACTAGTTCGTTACAAGTGGATAATGTAGCTCGATGGCGAAATTGAGAGAATGATCATTGAATTTAAACATAACATTATTAGGGCAACAGAAAAAATTCCAAACAAACACTTTGATACTTTAGGAGCTCTCACGCTCTCTTACAAATTAGTTGCCAAGGCAAAAATTGATATATTCCTTTCCCAATCTTCTAAAATTAATATCGGATCATGTTGAAATTTTGTGAACTGTTATTATACCGTGCGCGTCAAAATTTTGAAACAAACTGATTTTCTCAGAAGAAAAATATTTGGCATTTTTTGTTGCACCCTGTGCCATCACCATCAACCCTCTAAATTTTTTGAATAGGGAAAGTAGGTCATGTGGTACTTTTCTGTCGAGATCTTTGTATCTTCTTTACAGGCGTGCAGAAATTTTCGAGAATAAATTTTTTTTTTTTTAAAATGAGTTACTTCAAAGAGGTTTTCAGTATGTGCACTTTGTCATGGCTCATTTACTTTGAGACGATGGTACCTGATGAAATTTGTCACCAAATGAAAGTCAACTATTTCAATTTTTTTCATGCACAACTTTCAACCCCCTCCAAATTTTTCTCCATTAAAGGGTTCGTAGGGGTTGAAAGTTGCGCATGAACAAAACTGTGATAGTCGACTTTCATTCGGTGACAAATTTCATCAGGTACCATCGTCTCAAAGTAAATGAGCCATGACAAAGTGCACATACTGAAAACCTCTTTGAACTAACTAAATTTTCAAAAAAAAATTTCTAATGAAAATTTCTGCACGCCTGTGAAGGAGATACAAAGACCTTGCCAAAAAAGTACCACATGACTCACTTTTCCTATTCAAAAATTTAGAGGGTTGATGGGGATGGCAAGGGTGCAACAAAAATCATTCAAAAATGCATACAAATTTGGTAAAAGTGAAACAAAAATTGACCTGTTTCAGGTTTTTGTTGCCAAATATTTTTCTTCTGGGAAAATGAATTTGTTCCATAATTTTGACGCGCACTGTATATTGACATGAAGGTTTTTGCGAAATTCCCCGAAATCTGATCAATAGTTTTGACAAAAAAATGTCATCCAAGAAACATTTCGGAATTTCAAGAATCTTTTTGCTCTTGACAACAGCAGGCTATCGTTTTGTCCAAATCTCTGTAATTTTGAAATTTCGTGCCGAAAATTTTCTCGAACTACTAGGTTGGACTCGCTGATGACGAATCCAGTGTCAGAATCGATTAAGTCCTGCCGTCAGGCCTGCCGGCTTCAGGCACGATTACGGATGTTGCTGTCTTTTGAAATTATATCCCTAATGTTTCGGAAACTGCTTAGCAATTGGATTGAAACTTGGCAGTTAGTTGAAAAATGACGACTCCCAACTTCTTGCAAGATTTCGTTGAGATCAGACCATCAATAAATTCTGAAAAAATAGAAAGTTTTTCTGCGAATAATCCATCTATTTGAGAAACATTCTTGGTATACTTCGAGCTTTTAATTTCACAGCTGTACAGGGTGATTCATTAAGGGTGGCCACCGGCCGTATCTCGGAAACCGTTCATCCTATTACTTCCGGAAAAAAATTCTAATGACAAAATCGGCCCCCAGAAAACGACTAAAAATATTTTCAAGTTTGTAGTTCCCCACTAGAGGGCGCAATCCATCACTTGTAAAATATAATCTCATTTTTTGCGAAATATTCTCCAGCTAACAGTGGTAAAAAATAATGAAATAAGAAAATGCTCTTCCTATTCAACAACTTTTGTTTCAGTAATTTTTCTATATTTTCTTTTTTTTAGTGATGGGATGGAAAAACTTTTCTTCACAAATAAAACACTCTTACTTCTGTATGCGTGAACCGATTTTCACGTAATTTGATTTCATTCGAAGGCCATTAAAAGCAAATCACAGAAAAATATGACAACAATATACCGGGTGATCCAATTAAAAACTACAGGCTGTTTTATGTCACTTCACCCTATTTGCGCGTTTTACTGGAGAATTTCAAATGCAATGCTATGATTCTAACCGACTGAGAATAAGCTAAGCATTATCACCTATCGACTTGTTAAAACCGCAGACAGATATCTCTGGTCACTCCGAAGATATTAACATTTTTGTAAATTTTGAGAAGTGTTGATCAACTCTGCGAGCTTGAAAAAACAAGGAAGTGACTTTATTCGTCATGACAACGCAGCAAAATACTAAACACACATGAAATGACAATAATCCGATAAAATGAAACAAAAATTAGCAACAACGAAAATATTTGAACAAAAAACAACCCTTATACATAATCATTTCAAATATTCGAAATGTCTACCATTTTTTTCCATACATAAATTTAGTCTTTCTTTAGTTGATACTGGTCACAATTTCAGTATGAGAAAAAGTTTCAGCTGCCTGTCGAAATATATGGTATAAATATAATGGTGTTCGGAAAACTAAGTCTTCATTCTCCCCCAAAAATAAAATCTAGTACTGTGAGGTCGAGTGATCTTGCTGGAAAAATACTCCCTCGTCCAATCCACCTCTTTGAGAAGACGGTATCTTAATATTCCCTAGCATTAGCAGCATAATGCGCCGGGCAACCATCTTGTTGATACCACATATCTATTCTGCCTTGAATAGCAATATCATCTAAAAGAATTCGAAAATTTTCCGTTAAAATTTCAAGCACCTTTGTCCCGTTGAGTTTCGGATGCTTGAATGTGATTCAGCATAAACACAAGCCAAAACATTTATGATATTATCCTCATTACGGCTTCTACGTTTTCTATTTTTTCTTCCAACATATTGAACCTTCCAAGTTTGTCGCACTCTTCGTGTCAATGTTTTGAATACTTTTCTGGAATGACGACGTCTTTCAGGATATCGTATCGGGTATTCCCTTTCAGCTCCTGCATTTTCTAAACATTTAAAATAAACATTGGGCATAGCATATGCTTCTTCATTTGAATAATGAGGCATCATAAATCAGTAGTTTGCAATCGACCTAAATAAATTTTACAGCTATAGAAACCGAGAATAAACAGTAACGTCAAAGCTTACTGGATCTAGATCAGCTTGTTTTGTGAGTGGCATACATTTTTGATAAGTTTCTTCTTTTATTTGATTGTTTAGCTGATGAAATAACTCAATTCTGAATAACTGAATTTCACAGGGTTGATCAACACTTATCGAAATCTGCAAAAATGTTAATATCTTCGGAATGACCGGAGATATCAGTCTGCGGTTTTAACAAGTCAATAAGTAATAATGCTTAGCTTCTTCTCAGTCGGTTAGAATCAAAGCATTGCATTTGAAATTCTCCAGTAAAACGCGCAAATAGGGTGAAGTAACATAAAACAGCCTGTAGTTTTTAATTGGATCACCCGGTATGTTGTTGTCATATTTTTCTGTGATCTGCTTTTAATGGCCTTCGAATGAAATCAAATTTTGTAAAAATCGGTTCACGCATACAGAACTCAGAGTGTTTTTTTTGGGAAGAAAAGTTTTTCCATCCAATCACTAAAAAAAAGGAAATATAGAAAAATTACTGAAACAAAAGTTGTTGAATAGGAAGCTTATTTTCTTATTTTTCACCACTGTTAGCTGGAGAATATTTCGTAAAAAATGAGATTATATTTAACAAGTGATAGATTGCGCCCTCTAGTGGGGAACTACGAACTTGAAAATATTTTTAATCATTTTCTAGGAGCCGATTTTGTCATTAGAATTTTTTTCCGGAAGTTATAGGATGAACGGTTTCCGAGATACGGCCGGTGGCCACCCTTAATGAATCACCCTGTATATCCAATTTCAGTTTGATACAATCGAGGATACAATAATAATTTTCAGTTCATGGGAAGAAATATGTCAAATTTCGTGTTTTTTTCTCGGTATGGCTGTTTTTTCCAGAATAACTCAAAAATTACTCATTAAATCATAATTAACCTTGAAGGAATGTTCGAAAATGCTGATGAACATGATGATCCTGCCATTAGAACAATCAAAAAAAAGATTCCAACTTTTTTCTCAAATATTCAATATTCTGCGATCCTCTGATCCTCACAAATTTTGCATGAACCTTCAGGCTGTAATTTTTAATTCAATTAAGATCTGGATTTCAATTCGATCTGATCTGTACCCTTGGAAATATTGGAAAAATGAAGTTTTGAATGGGTATATCTACGGAATCATTTGGTGAATATTACCATTCACGAATTTCACCGTTAAAGTAAAGCCTCTAAACTACTCTACAAATATGGATTATTCTAAGTTTTTTTCAGAAGTTAGGAACGATATTGGTGTAGTGCTGTAGACCTCAATTACCAATTGGCCAAATTCGTGAATGGATAAAATACACCTAATAATTCAGCAAATATACCCATTTCTAAGTTCATTAATATTTCGCTACACAATCTATAGAGGGGAACAATATTATATATATAATAGTTAATGGAAAAACAACAGAGATACCTTTATATGAACTTCAGGACGATAAATATTTCAAAGAGGAGGATCTCAAATCAATATCCAATTGTTTTATCTACCCAAACATCCAAATTCAGAAATCCCTTCAATCATCGAGCTAAAAAATAACGAATGTGCTTTCTTCTTATCCCTATTCCCAAGAAGAGCCGTCTATAAAGATAAATCTCGACGAATGTTCCGATCCATGGGCTTCTTGAAAATCATAATTTTTTTCTCTATCCTCCGGATTTCTCCGCAGAATTATTAATCATAGTGGAAGTTACGAAAGTGGAATCCTTCGGCGATGCTTGCCTCCGAGCTGAAACAGCACCTCCGGTTTGGATTTCGCCCAACTTCTTGCGTCTTATCACTTATTTTATAACTTGCGTCTTATATCAGAGAAGATATTAAATTCCGAAAAAGAAGAAGGAGAGACTGAAATACTTTAATTGCAATATTTCTGAGAAATTTATAATGTATCGTTTTTCATCTTTATTGGCGAATTAATTGATTTTTGTATTAATTGAAATATTCTAGAGAACACTGCCGTAGGGTCAGGAACTCGTATTCGCTTGTTGGAATGATTTGCGAAAGCGGTAGCGCCATACGCAAATTGACTTCCTGATGGGAAGGTATGGCGATCATTTTTCTCATGGTCCCCACGAAATTCTTCTCGAACCTTCTGCAATAATTTTTCAATCAAATAATGGATTTCAATTCGAATTCATTTGTATTTTGGATTTATCGGCTAAATTAAGTGGGAAGGTTCCCACGCATTCACTAGTTCGGCCTTTGTAATTGGACCTAGAACCTACTCCATAAATAGCAATCAATAAATAATGGTCTGCTTCACTGGAAAAGATTAATTCCTTCACACGTTTCAATGCATTTTGGAGAAGTTTACAAGATATACAATTTCATCACCGTTATTGACATTACTATATATTTTAATGCCTGATGATGCAAGTTACCTTGCCGAAACGCATATATAAATATCTTTTCGAGTGGAGCAGACCTTCATTTGTTTTTTATTATCTATCTAATTCCACCAATGGACTACTATTGAAAATTGGAGAACAACTCTATAAAAGGAGTTAAAGGAGTTATCGCGTTATGGTGGCCTCACCACCGATTTTAAACAAAATAACTTCTAAATGGAACTCAATAGGAACCCGATATTTGTAGAGTATGTATGGAGCTTGATAACGAAGATGAAATTCAAGAATTGGTGGCATCCAACCCACAATTCCGCAGATATACCTATTCAAAATTTTATTTTCCAGATATTTCTAAAAATACAGATTGTCTTGAATCGAAATCTGGTACTCCCTATAGAAACAACATCACGCTTGATGCTTTTAGATAATATTCGATGCACAATCACAAAAAAGGAATTCTTGTCATGGATATGTCGAACCCACCAAATGATTCTGTAATTGAAGCGTTTACATTAATCAGCTGGAAATAAATCTGAAGTCATTAGGCGGATTTCGACCATCAAAGAACTCAATCAGCTCATTCATGTCTGATACTCGCCATAGAAACTGTTGCTTCTGCAACGTGGGAGTCTCTCTTCTTTTGGTTCCCAGGAATATGCCCGAAATTCAATATTTTTGGTTTGAATCAATTGACAACGGCTTTAAGAGCATTTTATCTCAAGCCAACAATAAAGTATAATTTTGCATGACAACAAACACTCAGATAAAATTCAAGCTCTTAGCATTCCAGGAATCGGAGCTTGATGGGTGGTATACTTCGGTTATTCGAAGAATCCAGGCACCACATGTGACAGTTCATAGAATTTATCATCTTAGACCATTTAGGAAAATTTCCTTCACACATTTGTGTTCTCTCTTTCACACCAGCAAATCCGAGGTGTTTTTTCGGATTTTAGAAGGGCGTCGCTTAATTCAAAAAACCAATCAAAATTTATATTCTCCCTCTAAAATGTGAAGAAGGGAATTTTCTTAATTTGGGTTTAGTTAGTTTTCAAACACTCTTCATTTGACCGTTGTATAGTAAACAACAATTTGCTTTCGAATTTACAAACAAGACTTATACGTTAATTTTCGTATTGTAAAAATGGTAACTTCTCATTTGAAAGTCGCTTCGACCTTGCTATCGACTAAGATATAGAAGGAAGATTCTATTGTGCAAATCACTTGTATACCAATTCGGTCTTGTTATCTAATACAGATACAAGAAAATACATTTTTTGTTACGTGTTAAAAGTGCGTTTTTAATACAACTCAACACCATTTTCGTGTCATAAGTGCAACGATATTGATCAACTGGTCAATAAGTTCTTCAATTATCTGCTTATTTTAGAAGCATCAACACTTCTGATAAAGTATCAGAAAATATTCGTCGGTCGTGTCTTCATTTTGATAACGACAGAATAAATCAAGTGCGATTAATTCAACCACACGGGGTCTCTACTATTGAAACCCCCAAAACACCTGAATAAACCGATTCAGGTCAAAACAGAAACTTCTAAACTTTTATCTTCATTTTCGGAGAGAGCTTAAGAACGGCTCTCCAACTTGACAGACAGAATTGAAATTTGCCACAAATTATTCCAAACATATAAGTTTCTGTCCAAATGCAAAAATTACAGACATCGTGACGAAATAATGTATGTTCTGAGGAGCAGCGTGCTATCCTTTCGTCCAAACGTTTGTAATTTGGGATTTTTTTCTCGAAAACGGTCTCAAACGACTAGTTTGAACTTGCTGATGACGAATCCAGTGTCAAAATCGATTCTGTCCGGCCGACCAGCCGTACGCATGATTACGGGCATACGGAGTATCCTATCGACTCGAAACTTTCGGGATAGGTTGTATTTCAAGGCGACGCAATTTCAGAAACTGCAAGTTCAATAGACGACTTCGGCCCAAGTTACCAACCCACAATTTTCCCCACAAATTTACTATCACTGGGGAACGGGAATTTCAGGACAAATTCGACATGATAAGGTTCGCGTTATTTATAAATATCCGTAAAAGATGCCTCGACTCCTCAAACAAGAAAATTATTTCCAAATATAGGGTTTTGTTGAGATCGTCTCCGATTGGTTGAAATTGAAGTTGGGATTCCTGATTTCATGTTAATAGTGTCAAATTTATAGGATATGTTCCTCAAATCAACTAGGTTATTTCGTTTGCCGGTTTTCCATTCCCTAAATATGAAATATTCGGTTGGTTCCTAAAAAACAGGTTAATTACGGGATTTGATTGATGAAAAAGCAACCCTTCTGTCACCAGAATGACGGTCAATGTTCTATGGTAACCTATCCATAGCATAGAACAATCTTTATCTACTTTATGATCCGTAGAACATAGAAAAGACAACAATCAACAATGGATAAATTACTAGGTATATTATATGGATCATAAGGTAAATAAAGATTGTTCTGTGCTATGGATATGTTACCATAAAACATTGATTGTCGTTCTGGTGCATAGACTTAATATCTCTATGTTCTGGTGACAGAAAGATTGCTTTTGCATCAATCAAATTCCGTAATTAACCTTTTTTTCCAGGAATCGACCGAATATTTCATATTTAAAGAACGGAAAACTGGCAACCGAAATAACCGAGTTGATTTGCGGAACATATCCTTCATGAACTTGACACTATTAACATGAAATCAGGAATCTCAACTTAAATTTCAGCCCAACAAAAACCTCTATTTGGAAGGAATTATCTTGTTTGAGGAGCCGAGGCATCTTTTACGTATATTTATAAATAACGCGAACCTTATTATGTCGAAATTGTCCTGAAATTCCCATTCCCCAGTGAAAGTAAATTTGTGAAGAAAATTGTGGGTTGGCAAATTGGGCCGAAGTCGTCTATTGGATTGAAAAATTGGCAGTTAGTTGGAACATAACGTCGTGCAAATTTGTGCAGAATTTTTTGGAGAAAATACTGCCACTTAATTTGAAAAAATTTTTTATTTGAAATCTTTTTTTGAAAAATTAATTTTTTTGGAGATTATCCACTATATTCGAAAAAACATTTTCACCACACCTCAAGCCGTATATTTCATAGCAGTTTACCAAATTCGGTTACATACAATAATGATGCTTAGAGATATCGGAATAAAATATATCGAATTTTGTTTTTTTCCTCGGTATCGTTGTTTTTTTAGGAATAACTCAAAAACTGATTTGCAATCATGATGAAACTTTTTTGCTTGTTCGAAAATGCCGATGACCAACTTTATGCCAAAATTGGTGATGGTCGTGTCATTCGAACAATTCGAAAATTTCTCCAAAATATTCAATATTCTACCATATTATCCTCACGGAATTCTGTGTGCCCAACGACCTATCGTAAACGTAATGACTTCCGAAAAAACAACTATATTCTTAGGTTTGGACCTTAATAACGAGGTTCGAATTCGTGAATGGGTTAAATTCGGCCAATGGTTCTGTAGATATACCCATTCAAAATATTTTTTCCCCAATTTTTCCCAAAATAAAGCTTGAAGATTCATACATAATTTCGTGGGGATATTTCGCTGAGAAGCTCACCAAATATTTTCATGAGGAAGTAAAGGTGCGTTTGGAGGGGTCAATACGTAAAAAGATGATCGCTTTGGCCACATGAACATGCGCGCAAATGCTGCTGACTTCACGTCAATGCCTTTCTAGGTTTTCATTTTATTTTATTTACTGTATAAGTTCAACTTTATTGTATTCATACGAGGCTGGAATGAAAAAAGAATTAAATTTGACTTCGAATTATACATCAGAACCAATACTTATATTCAGCTGAAAAATAAACTCTCATTCAAGTGTATATTTCTTATGTATATTGAGTTATTCAACATGTTCACGTTAACCATTATTGCTGATTTTATCTACCCAAAAACTTTCAGATTCGTTCGGCAGAGCGTTCGGGTAGAACTTGATTGTGCAAACAACTTGCACCAATACCTTCAATGAACAAATGTTCAAAACGTTTTTATTCGTGTTAAAATATCAACCCTCTGATAGTCGATAAACTATTTGACAATGCTATGAATATCTTATCTAGTATTTCATTCTCCATTATGAAGTCAATATAAAGTCAAATATTTCAAAGGCAGAACTTAATATGCTTTTACTTTTTAAATACATCATATAAGTAGTTTAGAAAATAGAGTAAGTACCAAGCAAGGAACATTCTTCACTAAGGTAGTATTTTTTCGATGATGACTAGACAGTCTATTTTTCTGTTGCAGCATTTGATTTGGATCCATTTTAAGGCTTCTAGAATAAATTATCCACCACTTATGAACAACGAATATAGAAAATACCTTACTAGGTAACGGTAATAAAATCTGAAACCATATATTTAAATTGAGATTCCGAAACCACTCAAAATGAAAAATTCAATACAAAGACATCTCCACAGCTCTAGACCAATAAAATTTGAAGGACCCACTCTCAACAACATGTATTCAAATAAAATACTTCACCACTCACAAAAACGCATAGGTAACGCGTCCCTTCTTTTTAGATAGACCGCGCTTCAGAGTGACATGAAAAACGTATCTTTGGGCCTAATTCGGACTGAATATTTCATCACATAAGGTTTCTGAAAGCCATGTCTGAATCGATTTGGGATAGATAGATATCGTGCGTAGGTTGTCCTCAAAACGAAAGGATCAGGGTACATATTGACCAGAAGGGAGGGACCTGGGATTTGGGTCAGAGAATCGAAAATTAGTATTGTCTACTGTTTCAAATATCTTCTGTAACAACTAACGATATTATGAGCTGTTTTCTGTTTGGTTTATCAACAGATTTTCAATTTTATTGCCGATAAAAAGGGACGTCTGAAAGGCAAGCTTGAAAAGACTCATGAGAGGAATACATCACATATAACAGTATGTGCAACATTATAATAAATTTCAGATCTATACTCCATTCACTTTTATAAAGTATCCCGGTTTGCCATGACATCCTGACAGATTTCACCGTGTATATTTTGAAAATGTTAGGTTATAGTCATTTTCCTGTCAGATAGCTACACAACGTTGTCCTCTCTACGAAGAGGTCGTAGTAATTACTTATTTTTCAAAATGTCAATCTACATTTGGAACGTAATAAATTTGAGAAAATATTATGTGAATTCAATAATTCCAAAGACCTGGCGAATGTTGAAACTTTTTTCTCTGTTAATACTTGAAATATTTCACGAATATTAACATGGTTGGAAGATTCAGTTATGCTACTTTCTTGAACAGAAATCAAGAATCGAGTGTTTTGGAATTTTACTGAAAAATGATGGATAGAGTAGTCCATTATTTCGAATCCCCTACTTTTCTAAATTCTCAAGAAATAAGCCTACAGAAGTCATTTAAATACCTTGTTGCACAACTTGAAATATTCCAGTATGAAAATTTAGTAGCACTACGAAAGCTGTGTCACAGTTAACCTCAAAAGAACTTACTCCATTTACAAAGGTCTTGGGAATCTACGTGAATGATACATACACTGGATTGGGATCAACATATTTCTAAACTGGAATGCAGCTTACCTTCAGTCTGTTATCTTTGGGTGTAATGACAAGATATCTGGATAAATTCTCCATGAAAACTACCTATCATGCAGCATTCGAGTTAAAAGCAAGATATGGAATTATGTTTTATGGACATACTTTGAAGTCAACTCAAATATTCAATTCCCAGAAAAAGCAATTCCTAAAATATTAGAAAAAATAGCATTGAATGAGATATTGTATAATTCACGTTATTTTCGTACATGAAATTTCAATGTTCTGCCAACATAGGATAAACCAAATTCATTTCCAATTTACTACTTCCTATCGAAACAATTCCACGAAATATATAACTTTTGAAATTATTCGTTAAGGAATTTGTTCAATTCAAACATGACTACCTACTTAAGGCTCGATACAATGCAATCAAAGCAGAATGTTAATTTATTAGTTTATTATGGCTGAAGCTGAATTGTTATCTGTTATTGAAAGAGACTAGAAATTGGCAACCTCGCGTCGAATTATTTTGACATTGTCTATATTTCAGGAGCGCCAACCTGCCTTGGTTTTAGCATTGTTTAAGGAGAACACTCCTTAAACAATGGTTTTAGTTACAAAAACATGATAGACCTAAATCATGGCCAACCGGGCTATTTTATAAAAGTGAATGGAGTATACCTCACCTTCTTTCATAATCATATAGATGAAGCTTCGACGAATTCAGCAGGGCATTAAAAAGTGCAAGTCCATAACTTGGACTAAATTTAGTAGATCGTAAACAGATTTTGTATCAGAAATATGCTCGGACGGTATTGAGTATTTTGAATTGCGCTCTGTTTAATGTAAGAAAATGTTATTTTGCCTGTCCAAATTTGAGAAATTACGTCATCGACTTTTTTTGATGGCGCCCCTACTTTAAGCGTGCATGTTCTGGGGAACAGCGTGCTATAGTTTTATCCAAATGTCTGTGATTTCAAATTTTGAGTCGAAAATGGTCTCAAACGACTAGGTTGGACTCACTGATGACGACTCTAGTGTCAAAATCTGAGTGACCGGCCATCTGTCCGTGGGCAAGATTATTGGCGTACGGAGGATCCTATCAACTTGAAACTTTCACAGTAGGCTGCATTTCAGAATACAACGGTTAAATTCGCTAATGAACAAAATCGGTCGAAAAGTTTCTGAGTTTTGAAATTTTGAGGTTATTTCCGTGATAATTCCGGAACTACTGGAACGATTGAATCGGAAGTTGTGGGTCAGTTGGACTATAATATTTTTCGCGAAATTTTGTTGAGTTAATAGTGTCAGTAAATTGAAAAAATTTTTTTTTCAAAATTTTTCCGAAAAAAATTTTTTTCGGGGAACTGCTTATCATATTTGGATGAAACTTGGTGCACACTTCGAAAATTATATCCCACAGCAGTGTACCAAGTTTCAGTCTGATTCCATCTTATTTTCCAGAGATATTCGAAAAAGTTTGCCAATTTTAGTAGTTTTTTCCTCGGTATCTTTCGTTTTTGCACGAATGTTCCGTAATAATTCCAAAAAAAACCGCGCATGTTCAGAAGATGACACCAAAAGGAAACATGCGTGCAAAAGCTTCTGACTTCCCGTCAGTGTTTTACTAGGTTTTTAAAGACTGTTTTTGAAGATATATCAAGTATCACATGTGAATCAAATATACATTTTATTCAATTCAAAAAGAAATAATTTGGATATTGTCAGTTAGTTAGGACATTGCTTTGACTATTTATGGTATTTCAGTTGATATGAGATATAATAGTTGACTTGTGTAGACCACCAATTAATTTTAACGACATAACTGAGCCAAGACGAAATGGCGAATGATCCAGTTTATTAGCATGAATACAATTTATACTTTTTACAATCAGACTAAATTTGTTATGTGCAACTTTATCGTATTATATTTTATGTCTGACCGTTTTTATCAGTTTATGTCTTCAATTATATGCTACTCGACATAATTTTCAATTTTGACTTTCTCAGTGTTCTTATTCCTCTATTTGTTTTCACTCAGTTGTAAGACTCTATTCTTGGGAATAATCCCGGTGTTAATGTTGAGAGTGGCTTTGTTGTAGCAGGACTAGTTAAAGATTCTGTTTCAACTAGAATTGTTTGTATACCAACTAGTTGTCAGTATGTCATCCTCTCCGATTATCAAAAAGTCGAAAAAATTAATTCTGTTTTGTCGATTTTCTCCCAACCTAACCTAAAACTTTCAAGACAAGATAACTCTTAGCATGATGACCGTACAGAATTGAATTGGAACACATATTCTTTTCCAGTGAGTTAACTATTTACGACTTAAAACTAGTAAATTTCGGAAATTTGGGCAGAATGATAACTCAAAGAACTAGAGCGGAAAAATAAAAAGAAGTTTTCCATAAAAATGAATGGATTAACCACAAAAGATCTATGCACACATCTCTGGTTCACAAACTTCCCAAATCTTCCTCCATGGCAACGTTAGTCTGAATGAAATTTCCCATCATTCATCTGTGTTTATTGGTCTAGAAGAAATCCATTCTTATAAAGGATCACAGTACTGAGATAAAATATTCCAATAGAGAAATTTGTATTATCTACTTTCCGCATGAACGGTTTCAGAAACAAAGAATAATCGAGAAAAACCTCATCTTATTCCGGTAGAATGCGGAAATTTCCTGAAGAATCCTCGATATTGAATTGTTTAACTACGAGTCAGAAACTCAAGAAAAGTGGCAATTGTGAATCTCTCCAGATGAATAAGGACTTCGTTATTCATTGGAGTTACTAGGTTGGAAAGGGGTGGGCTTTTGTGCTATCCTTGAGGGGTTAGGTGATAAGGTTCATGATTTTTAATTGCGATTGAAGACATCTGGGGATATTTCATATATCTTTCGTGATTTGAGGGAAAAGGAAAGTGTTTTTGATGGACTTGCTACACAGGGTGATTCCGGAGGAGACCGTCAGATTTTGGGATGAGTATACACTAGTCAAGATAGTCTCGGAACAATGTTTGGTTTATGGTTGGGGATCTCTATTAAAAATATACAGGGTGATTTGTCCGATTCAACCGATTCTATTTTTATTGATTACAACAAGTACAACATTGATGAGCACATTCATTAGTTCCAATTTTTTTTTAAATAAGCGGTTGTTATTGTTATAATTCCAGATTAATTGTGTAGGTTGAAAAAACACCCTGTACATCTCGTTTCCTAAACTACGATATCTGTTTACGGTTCTACTATAATGAGTTATCATTTGAGAGTTTCAAATTTTTTGGCACACCTCTAGTTTTCCGAGAAATTTTTTCCAAAAAAAGACAATGTCAAAATTTCGCTCCAATCGATTTTACTTTTAATAATAACTTTGGTATGGCTCATCCAATTTTGATGAAATTGGCAGTGTAGAATAGTCTGAATGAGTTAATTCAATAATTGGAACAATCTTTCAAAATACAGGGTTATAATTGTGATAATTTCAGAATTTTAGATTCACTGTGCAGTTGAAAAAAAAAACACCCTGTACATTGCTTTTCCAAGACTTTCTTATTCGTCTCAGATTCCACAATGATATGTCATTACTCATAGGTTTTGATTTTTTTGGCACACCTCCGGTTTTCCTAGAAAACATTTTTGAAGAAGAGCATAATCGAAATTTGGCTTATAAGCGAGAGTATTCCGCACTAGGTAGGAAAGCTGTATTGTCCAAGGATGCAAAGCTGTTCGTCACTTCTAAAATATTCTTTTCAATTTCGAAATATATTCTGAATTGAATGATTTCATACAGAATAAGAGCAATTAAATATGAATTTGGAATTTGAAAAGAATATTTTGGAACTTTAGAACTGCTTTGCATCCTTGGAATATACTGCTTTTCTATCTAGTGTAGAATATTAGCATTGCTTTTACGTCAAATTTCGATTATGCTCTTCTTCAAACATTTTTTCTCGGAAAACTGGAGGTGTGCCAAAGAAATTAAATAGCTCTGAGTGATGACATATTATAGTAGAATCTGAAACGAATAGGAAAGTTTTGAAAAAGCATTGTACAGGGTGTTTTTTTTCAATTGCTCAATTGATCTGAAATTCGTAAATTATCACAATTAAAACCCTGTATCTTGAGAGATTCTAGCAATTATTGAATGTACTCATTCAAATTGTTCTACACTGTATATTTCATCAAAATTAGATGAGCCATAACAAAGTTATTAATGATAGTAGAATCGATTGGAGCTAAATTTCGACATTGTCTCTTTTTGAAAAAATTTTCTTGGAAAACTAGAGGTGTGCCAAAAAAACTAAAACTCTCAAATAATCACTCATTATAATAGAATCGCAACCAGATAGTGAATTTTCGGAAACGCTATGTACAGGGTGTTTTTTCAACCTGCACATTCAATCTGGAATTATCACAATAACAACCGTTTATTTTGAAAAAAAATATAAAATTAATGAATGTTCTCATCCATATCATATCTTGCTTAAAATTTCATTAAAATCGAATGAGCCATACCAAAGATATCAATAAAGTAAAATCAGTAGAATCGGACAAATCACCCTGTATATTTTCAATAGAGACCCCCCAACCATAAACCAAACATTGTTCCGAGACTGTCTTTACTAGTGTAAACTTATCCTTAAATCTGACGGTCTCCTCCGGAATCACCCTGTATGAATATAAAATCTCAAGTGAAACCTTCATTCAAGGAATATCTTCCATTGAAATCCAATGCCGCGAAAACGATGTTCATTATTGAGATAATAAAATCATATCCACTGGCACAAACTAATTGCTACCGGAAATTTCAGAAACTCCTATGAAATAAAATCCTAAAAGAGCACTGCAGTGAAGGCAGCAGCTTTTGCGCGCATGTTCAATGAAGATGACCGCTTTGACAACGAATTTGAACATGCGCGCAAAAGCTGCTACCTTCACGGCAGTGCTTTCCTACGTTTTTTTCGACGATGTTCTGTATTTCAATTCGATCTAGTCTGTATTTTTGGAAATATTGGGAAAATAAAATTTTGAATGGATATATCTACGGTATCGTTGGGCGGATTTCACCCACGGCCGACCATAAACACAATAACTTCCGAGAGAAACAACTTAGAAATTCAATATTTGCAAAGTGAGTTCGAAGGCCCAATTCGTGAATGGATAAAATCCACCCAATGATTCCGCAGATATATTCATCCAAAACAAATGTAACGGATGTTCGAAAAAGAAATTCTTTGGGAATTACCAGGATGTAGGTACCATTTGAAAGCACTGACAGTTTGTGAATTACACAAATCGTTCATTATTATTCCATGAATATTTCTCTGTACTAATTCATGAATTTCAATAAATACCAGATAGTTGAGTTTCATTCGTTTTGATCGTACATGTAAATTATCTATGAATTATAGAAAAAAGGAAATTTCATTCAAAATTCAATATAGAATTCGATAATTCAAAAATATACAGCAGTTAATATAACAAAATCGAAAGTTCCGTCCACTTCCGCTTGGAGCGGAAGTCACAGACAAACAATAATTGTTTTTATCGATTGGGAAAAATAATCTATAGTATCAATATCCAAAATTTTAATCAGATATCATGAAAAATAAAGATTTTTTCAATGGCGTACCTGATTATTGCGATACCCAAAATATCGAACAGTTCTTCTGAATCTAACATCACCAAAAGGTTTTTCGCCAGTTCACTTTTATTTAGAATAGCGTTCCGACATAGCCTTTATTTGATGGACTATTCAACGTAAACGAGCAATCCTCTATTTCCTTGCAGTAATAGAGATCCTATCCCAATTCCCAACAGTTCTATAGATATTTTCTGGTATGATCTTTTGGAATTTCAAGTTGAAATTTTTCTTCAAAGTTCTCTAGTATTCCCACAAAAATCCTAGAAATCGTACCAGTAAAACTCGAAGTCCTATCTTCCGACAATTTGCAGTAGAAAAAAATTCTGTTACATCGTCGCCTCAATTGTTCTGTTAAATGGGGCTACTGTGTCGCTAAGAATATAATCTACAATAATAATGCCACTGGAAGAGCGTTGCTGAAAATTATCGTAAATCTTCTAGAGTAGAAAATTCCAAATATGTTGAGCTCATATTTGTGATGAATTCTTTCTCCTTTTCCCAATCCAAAACTACCGAAGAGGTTTTCCCCAGTTTTCCATCTTCTGGAACGGGTTTCCGACATTGCCTTAATTTAATGAAATATTCCTCGTTCCATCTTTGCCTTGCGTGGGTGAACAACGTCACACTGACTATTTCCTAGCAGTAATTGAGTTCGTATCCCATTTTCCAATAATTCAATAGATATTCTCCGATATGATCCGCAACATGCCCTTCTGACAGGTTGACGTGTCCTTGATCTCGATTTCCCTGAGGAGAATGGTGACAGAAACAATTTTCCCAGACGTTCGCTGCATTCGCCCTTGACAGATGCCGTTTGCTACCTGGGGGATTGAAGTTTTCTTTACTCAGTTATGAGGGTTTAATTCCGTCATGAGAAAGTGACATCTTCGAGTTTTAGGGGCGTAGAAAGGGATAGCAGATGTTTGTAAATCTCAACTAAGTGTGATTTTGATTGATTAGGATATCTAGAGGAACTGTTCTTGGGAAAATGGTAATTTGATGAATGTTGAGTATGAGATCGGGGATCAAGACTTGTACTAATGATCATTTGACTTTCATTTGTGATAGAATTGAATGTTTGAATGATGGGAATTGATAACTGGAATTACTGATATATGAATTCAGCCGTTGTGATTGATTTCAAATTCAAATGAGTTAACTTGATGAAGAATATTTATAAAAATCATCAGATTTTTCTATAATAACTTCAAAGAATATTTTCGAACGTACGATATCATGATAAACATTTTTGAAGGTGATTTTTACAATCTTTCTTCTATCGAATAAAGGAGAAACTTTGAAGATGTATGCAAGAGCATACGACACGTTTGGGAACAGTTTTATGCCAAACTCGTTCCGAATATAATGAAAAGTTATTCGTATCTGGACCACTTAGTTAATAATCTGCTCATGGTATAAAATAGATACAACCTATGATTCTGAATCTTGAGGTCACGATGAAATACGTGTGAAGTATTTTTATGTTTTGTGCCATAACCTATAATTTTAATTTTGTCATTCAAGGCAAAGTACGTTTAAATACCATGAGATATATTATTAGGAAGTTATTGAGTTAACGTTTGATTAACTCGGTGGACAGACAAACTGAACAATGGGCACGAATTGTTCACCAGTGTGCCAAATCTAATCATCAAATCTCAATATTTTCAGCTGAGAATTCAGCGATTATAATAACGACTTAAGTTATGTATAGATGGTTCGATTATTTCACTTCTACAGTTTTTCAGGGGAACCCATTATACACTTAGAATTTCAGGAGAATCTCTGTATTGATCGTATAAAATACATAGCGACTGAATATATTTTTCCTTAATTCTATCTGATGATTTCTTTTGAAAATTCTACTTTAACACAGAGCAGGTTCGGGGCATCCTTACGGATGTTGACATGAATGGGTATAACCGTCCAATAATTCGACAAACATGTGCATTCTTCTGTTAATAATTGCAAAAATATACATCCGATTGCATTGAGATCTAGTACTTACTCAGCTGAGATTGACTGTTTCGAGTTTTGAGAGATGAATGAGAATATCAAACTGATTTAAAGGCTAAAGAAAGTCCCTTCCAGAAGTTTCAAACTTTTTGATAAAACTCGTAGATTCTACTAGGCAGAAGTTCATACCAGCACATTCGCCATTTTGCAACACCCGAAAAAATCATCTCTTACAGTGCCCGATCAAATGATTTGTTGAAAAGTTAGATTTGAATTAGTGAAGAAAATCTGAGACCTAGAAATCTATGAAAATTCATTCAAATTCTTCAAGTAGGTCTCATCTTCATTGATCGTATAATCATTTTTGTTATCGAAAAATTGCAACGAATATTTAAGTTCAGTTTTATGACTGCATTGAAAGCATTCTAGCACTTTTTTCACAACTGAGACTTTGAGAAAGAAAAAATAGAACTTTATTTGGTATTCGAGCTTTTTCTGAGTCACAAGCGATTCAAAACTGTTAAATAAATTTCTCACTCTTTTTTGGTGATTTATCCTCAAAGATAGCCATCAGTAAATTGCAGGTTTTATTCTTTACCATTATCAAAAACAGATCGAACATCATCATTTATTGGGCAGATACTTCAGCTTAATTTTCTTCTCTGAACCACTTTCAACTCTAGATTCTTCATCTGATGAAACAAGATTTTATTAAAACGATTCGTTCAATATATAATTTTAAATTGCGAAAAAGATTTTAATTCAGATATAGAACACCCAAAATCCCATCTCTGAAACTTTGCAATTCCTGAATTTAAGATCAGCCATGCCTGGAAATCTCTCCAAGGTTTGCCCTCTTCCTTAGAATTCTAATATATAGAATCAATTGGAGAGGAAAGATTGCTTTCAGTAGAATCCGCAACTTCCTATCTATAAGTATTCGAAATACACCCTCAAGAACAACACGAATCGACCAAACTTCGGAGATCATTCACGATGTCCTACTTTTGTATTTTATCGCATTATTTATTCCATACCAAGCCCCTGTTACGAATGGAGATATTTGCTGAAATTCCTCGGAGTTTTTTCCTTATTCTGTTGGCGAAATGTGAGAGGGAATTCTTCCTTACGTGATCACGTTTGGAAATGTATTTCTGAATTTCATTTTTGGTCTGGAGAATTGAAGGTCATTCATAATGTTGAGTTGACAGAGCATTATATCTCTAAAAAATTGTTTACTGATTCTTGTAACGTTGTGGTACCATGAAAATTCTCCTCTGCATACTTCAATGAGAAAAACCAATGTATGCCTTTTGGATTCGAATGAAAATTTAACGTTTGTGCGGATCATACGATTGAAAGATGGTTTATTATAAAATATATAGAAAAATATTTAAAAGTTTTTAGAAATGCACGGAATTAAGCACAAACTTGTGTATCAGTATATGCAAATTAGTAACCAATTTTTATCACTATCGGATGAAATATTGTTGAGTTATTACAGAAACAACAGCGTTACGAAGAAAATACCACGGAATTTTGAAAATGAACAGTTGAAAAAAATTTCAAAATTTTTTTTTCAATTTACTAACGACACGATTTTCGGAATAACATTTGATAATTTCAGACATTTGGCCAAAATTATAGCAGGCATTTCCTAGATCACAGGAGAAAAATCCTTTCAGACAAATTGGGAACATTAATAGTCTTCAGTTGAAATTAGGTATCTATCGTTGTTTACTCTGTTTTTCCATGAAATTTCACATTTTCAATGAATAAATATTCCTTCCGCTGACTACGTTGTAAAAATTAGTTTTTCTTTGAAAACACTCTCCTGAAAGCTCAAGTTCAATCCGTCCGGGAATTTAATTTCCAACATCTTCCTGATGGTTTCATCTCATTTGCGATACATTTTCATAATTATTTCAATCCGCAATCTCAAGTTTTCTTAGTCATCAGCTATGTTTAGCCAAGAGAAGGTCTTTCCGCCTTCATTATATATATTTTGAGGAATCGTTTACGATCCACATTTTTAACCCATGGAAAATGTGCTTAATTGTTGAGTACCATCAAATAAAAGGCGTGAAGAACTTTACCATTACCCAATTAGAGCGAGAGCCAAAGGCTTGGTTGCACAATGGCGGATGCGCCAGAAATTTATTTTATGAGAACTTAATTATACATGAATGTGTGTCCGGAAGAAGGGCCTATGTCACGTTTTCCTAATTTTACAAGAGCTTCAATACTAAAACATCCCTAATAGTATTTGCAATAAAAATTAGCGAAAGTGACATAGGCCCTTCTTCCATTTGGAAAAACGGAAATTCTCAGAAACAACAACAAACTATTTTCCATGATACAAACGTTTATTGAACAAGAAAAGGAAGTAGATATGCAAATAGTAAAGTAAGTATTATGCATTGAATTACTACAATGAAGGCAAAGATGTATAAAATAGCTTATGTGTAGGATCAGTCATAAACGTAGTCATCTGAAGCAGATCTTTTTTCTTTTCCTTGCTAATGGGCAACAGGCTTGTGTAAAGGAACGGGAGATCTTGAATTACCGGAATACCAACTGTTGGGTCGAACATTCTGAATGTTTTCCATGGTCTCAGTGTGTTTTGGGACTCCCTAGCATACAGGGTTGTTGGGTCATCCTTACATAGTTTATACCACACGTACTTGGTAATTTGGAATGTGGCATTTTTTTTCAGACAAGTTCTAGTAACGACGTCTATGTCTCTGAATTTATCTTGAGTCATCTCTGTGATTGAGAACGGCTTTGAAATTTTTGAAGATGCTATGATGTGCTTCCAGTCACCCGGAACAATAGCTTTTTGAATTTTTCTTCGCCGTTCGATTACAGCGAAATCACGGTCGTATGGCAAAAAACTATGCCCAGTGACCATAAACTTTTGGTGCACTTCTGTGAAGTACCCACACTGAATTAGGTACCAATATAACGTGAGAACTGTCTTATTATTTTTTTGCCCACAGCATCGATCCGACCAAATTATTACCTTACGTTCTTCACCTGGGCCAAGAGTGCGATACGTAGTTTTTATGTAGTCTAGTAGGCACGAACCAATCTCCTTTGATCCCCGTTTTGCGAGTACTTCATGCCATAAGTACATACTTGCAACATCGGCTGTCATATTGTGGATAGCAAAATTATAAGAGGAATATTGACGTTGATAATACATATCAGCATGAGTAAATGCAGGTGTGGAAAGAACTTGTTGTAAATCAACACACAAAGCTATGAAGTTCTTGTTCCTTCCATCTTCGGCCAGAGTTTTGTATGCACTGTCCGCCTGGATGTGGTGTATTGTACTCTCAATTTCTAGCCGTTCCCTTTCTCCAGTATTGGAGGCCAAAATAAGCTCTGCATAGAATTTGTCGCATTGCTAACAAGTGTCGGAACGTGGAGAACCAAACCTCAACTTGGATTCTCTGTTAAAAATCTTTCTGTATAGGCTGTAGGACACCTCGCTTTCAGGGTATTTCTCCACAAAAAGTCGGTGCATCTTCTTGACCGACAAGTCTACACTCAACACATTTTTTTGTGAGCTGTTTCTACTATAGTGGTTTTCCATTACTGGGAAGCTTTCAATGTGTAGCTTCACCAGTTTTCGTTTTTCACTGTCGACTGCGTGTGGTCGGTTCAGATGAAATCCTCTTGTATCCATTGGTGCGATTTCCCCCTTTTTCAGTTTTTCTTGTATAACACGAATCCGTTTTCTTTCAACTTCAAACGTATTTAGCAGAGTTTTCAAACACACAGGCTTACCAGTAATGTTGTAATCAAAGGCTGCTAGCTTCTTTGACGTCGAATCACTCTTTCCGGGTCTCCTGTACTTAGGTTCACGTATATTAACGCACTTTGTCAACAAAAGGGTTTGTTGGTTGTAATTTAGATTATAAAACCGACTATGCATGGTGTGTACCATGTCCAGTGAAATCGTGCTACAACCTTGTTTTGAGCAAATTTCGGGGAGGCAACCTCGTCTAGATACAGGAAGTTGCTTTGCCGAGACCACATTCCCTTTACCACGCTTACTCACGTATTGTTGGCCTGCATTTCGAAGAGCCTGTTGTTTCTTATCATTCCACATATCTACATTCAATGAACGTTTCTTTCCGCTACTCAAATGTCTCGTTTCCGAAAGTGACAAATTCATATGAGCCATTGTACGTTCCGAAATATTCATCACTACACTGACAATAAAACACAAAACTTTATCACTTGTCCACGAATCATGAACCTAGAAAACCTCAAAATCACGCAGAATACCAATTTGTAGATGCTAATAATCATAATATCATTATGAATTAATATAACTTATTATTAACACGCGTAAAACTGATACTAGGAATCAAAATGATAACCGAACGTAGGTTATTGTTGTTGGTGAGTGGCAACTGTCGTGTCGTGATGAACTGATAACATAGGCCCTTCTTCCACTTCAAGTTTTGTGATTTCTCTCAACGATTGTGATTCTCTTGACCTCTAGCGGCTTCCTTTTCAACTAATAACCATGGCAATACGTACACCACTTGACATAGGCCCTTATTCGACAAAAACCTGAGTTTCGAAAAAATCGTGACATAGGCCCTTCTTCCGGACACACGTTCACATGTTGTTGAAAGGTCCAAGAAAAATCAGTTTTTTTTTAGCTTCTATATGAATATTTGCAAATTTTCTCGGATAATCAATTTCATTCCACCCTACAACGGTTGCTTAGGTAATTCTCAGACGATTCATAAAACTTTAAGAACGTCATTGGAATCGTCATTCAAGAATAACGAATTATTTTTTATGATGTCTCCTGAACACCAATTTGGATATTTCAACGTTGAGTGTCTTGAAATCTGAAGAAAATCAGTGAAATTTCACTATGTTTCTGGATCCATATCAGAGCTAGTAAAGGCCTTGAACCGAACTTCACCCACATTAAAACATACCATAATATACACGTCAAAGAGTTAATTCTGTATTGCCAACAGAATACCCTTATAATTCATAGCATTTGATTGGTATACTCATACTGATCGAGTGATTTTCTATTGTGACGAATACGGCCCTGTCTGTGCTACTATATTCCAGAAAGCTCCAGACGTCTATGAGTCACTCGCCTCTCTCTCGAATCTTCTCGCAATTGCTAGAAATTCCACAAGTGATAAAAGGGTAGGCGAGGTAGCAGCACAGGGACCAATTCAGCAGAGTGATTCGTAGCGGAAAGTGTTTAGTGAAAATAAATTAGTGTGGAAATAAATTGTGCGCAGACTTTGATAGAATTAGTTGTTTATTTATTAGAGCAGTAGTGTGTGAATAAGTGTAAATAAATAGTTTAATTATTCCGAACGTTTTTATAAAACCAGAAAACGTTTAACTATATTTCTTTTATGAATTTGATGGAAATTAGGCTAGCTATGGCTTGTTTATCATGAGAATGAGTGATGAGGGAATTCTGTGTATAATATCAAGGGAAAAAAGAATGTTTCAATGGTCAAGTTGAAAATTTTCATTTACAATTATTCTGCAACTAGCACCAAATAATAAGAATTAGTTAAGTGAGCTGAGAATAAGATGTTTTATCCAGTGGAAAGTCCATTATGAAAATTAATTAAATCTCGAAGAATTAACCCGTGTATCAACAAACACTGAAATAATTGGTGAATAACCTTATGAGAATATGGATATGTTAAAACATTTTCCCTGAGTAGTTTGGAAGGATCCACGTGTGATAGTCTCGGGTGGTTCTATGTTTTAAGATACATGCAAAATACAAAATCTAAGGAAAGAACGTTTTTGAGATGAGAAATTCGAAAAACATTTTTTGAGAACTCAACATGAAACATTGTGTAAGCATTGGTAAGCTGAAAATTATTAGTAAGTTTCTGTTCAATTAGACCAGCAGGTTTGAAATTATCAATGAAATAATAACTCAGATCTTCAAGACTAGAAAAAATAGGCCGAATTGACGAAAAAGACTACTGAAATTTCAATAATTTGTTCAAGAAGTATGTTCAGATAAACATCAGAACTTCTTAAAATTCAGAAATGACATAAAATGTAAGCGCTCTCGTTCCTAGAAACAACCACACGAAAAAAACTACCCTCGACAATTTAATTACAAATCCTATTTTCATTTACACGTATTTTCATGAAAATCTGCAGTTGACGCACACAAAAAAAATGAAAAAAACGGATGAATAATAAATTAGAAACGCCAAGTCGAGTTCTAGAATATTGTTTGAGGTAGAAAACAGATTATCCGCTAGGGAAAACTTCAAAACAAGTCAGGTGAAGAATTTACTTCTAAATAACTGCTTGATCGAAAGCCGTCAGACTGGGTGCAAGTTTTTCCCATAGGCTTAGTTTTGCCGCATTTCCACGGGAAAGACGAGGCTCAAATTCGACTGCATTGTGTACCACGTGCTTAAACTTTATATTAATGTTGTTTTGCAACTTTTCGCATGTTGGAACATGAACTGAGATTATTCAGTATTGTACTAAGCTAATAAATTATCTTGAAACATGTGAATTTTGAAGTCAGAGATGAACATATACAAGCTTTTTCGAAATAAACTTTTCCAATGATGTCAGGATTATATACCTATCTTAAATTAGGCATACATACCCATGCAGGGCGATCCCAAATTAGAAGTGAACCTTTTGGGAGGTGTTAGTATCTATTACTCATTTGCTGTCTTTGGAGTTGCCTTCAACTTTCGAAATATATAAAGTCTGCCAAAATCACTTAAGAAACTTGCTATCTTTCTTCTTCATTCTCTGAAGTAGTTTTCGTTGGAATGTATTCATTAGTTCCTTTTAAGGAGATTTTTATGAGCAACCCTTTTAATGTTCCGCATAAGAAATGATGCATGTGTAATCAAAAATAATTAAGGTTTCAAATGTACTCATGGTAATTATTTTTAACATCTGATACAGCATATTTTTGCTTTCTTCATACAAAATGTCTGATAAGAATAATCCGAAATTCTAATTAAATATGGTAAACATGAAAAAAATTGGTTGGTTGTTTTCCTGTCACCAATCCATTCTACAGAACAGCGTATTATCTATCAAAAATGTATGATTCCGAAACCGTTTAGCCGATTTTGTTCATAAACAAACTCAACGAGAAAAAGAGCACAGACGGCCAGAAAATCAAATTTGACCATCGATTCTTCTGTAGGGAGTTCAACCCATTAGTTCAAGATGATTTCTTGCTCAGCATCCGGAAGTTATAGACATTTGTATAATAGGATAACACCCCGTTAACCAGAACATGTTCGTCAAACATGATGGAAAGTGTTCGGAAAAAATTCGAAAAAAGTAATGTCGTGCAGTCCGAAGCGGTCATCTTTCCAGGTATTGGGCCGTTCGACCCAGTCAGATATGGACTATTTCACAGTCATCTGCTGTTATTATCCTTAAAATGTTTTGTCAGGTTTTCTGGAAATACTGGAAGAATTAAATCATCAAATACATAACTACGTAGGTAATCATAAAGATCATAAAGATTTGCAATTTTATCAACGTGGTTGACATTAATGTATATTTTGAATGCCTGATGATAGCAAGTGACCTTGCCGAAATGCATTGCAACATTTAAGGAATTAAATCTTTTCGAGTGGAGCAGACCTTTGTTTTCATTTGTTATTTTTTAATCACAAAGGTTGATTCTCACTATACGTTCCGTAATCTTTCAGTATCCCTGATTTACGTCAAAATTCAGTAGGCAAAAATGTCATTTAGACGGAACTTGAACGGAATATATAGTGTGCATACATCAATTCATTTACACGTTATAATATTTTACGGGAAGGATACTGGAAGGTTACGGAAGGTATAGTGAGAATCAACCTTTAGGCGGATTATACTGACCTTGAGCTCCTTAATTAGGATTCAAACGACTCTATAAATCACAAACCTCTGAGTTCATTGAAATCCACCATAAAATTCTTCACATTTACCCATAAACATTTGGAATTTTAATATCCAAATTTTTTTAAATATATTCATTAGAAATCTAGAATCTCTACTGGAAAGTTATTGCAATATTTCAACGAAATCCGACAGTTTCTGAAGGATATAACTTCTCCATTCTCTTCATTTTCTAATCATAAGATCTTTGTCTTAGAAATGTGGGTTCGAATTTAGCCATATAGGTGCCATACATGTTCAATATATTTTTTCAGTATTTTTCGAATTAAACGATGAATATTATTTCAAAAATAATTGCAAAACCATTTAATGGGTTTCAAACTGAACTGGATCATTCGGATACGAAACCTGCCCTGATAATTAATCTTTTTTTTCGAATATTGTGCTTGCAAACAGTTAGTGGAAATAATTTTAATACAAACTTTCATATATTGTCACTGAATGATAAACCCATTTGCTCATCAAGCAAAAATGTTAAATTGTGAAAATATGTGAAATACGCCTGATCTCTTTTTGAATGTAAATCAATCAAATGTTGTGCTAAAAAATAACTCAATGCTTTTCCCACTTAGGTCATTTTCGAATATATTTTGTAGATGATTCTTCGAATTTCAGATATCAAATATTTATTGAAAAATTTATCAAGGGCGGAGTAAGCATACATTTTGGAGGGGTTATTTTCTATAATTTTGTCATGTTTCACGAGGGAGGGGGTTATAACGCCCCTTCTTCATCCCCTGAATTCGTCCTTGAAATTTATTCATTATTATGATTCATTAGAATGCATACACCTATTATTGAGTTGCTCATCCTATTGGTGATTTTTTATTCAACTCTCGAAATTCATGTTGATACGAATAATTTATATCTATTAGCTTGAAGAACGCAATTTACTCATTTCTTCATTATTTTTAATAGACGCACTATCAATTTCTTCTGCGTTTTCCGTCATCAAAAGCATCGTCAGAACGAAGAGGCGTTTCAAACCAATGCGGTATAAATAACAACCTAATCAATATTACTACAGTGAATTCATTTACGGTGTATTCTACGGAATAATATTACTTTCTATTAGTTAGCCTACGCCCGCAAATGATCGCTACACACAAGTCCAATTATGCTGAAAGCCTTCCACCAGTTTCGGGTGGTATTTTCTCATCGGCATAATGAGCACAGAAACCTGATTCCATAAAATTCTACATTTCACATGGCTCCGTGAATCTCACGTTGAAACTTCAGGACTATTTCTATCTTTGTCGATAGTTATTACTCTGAACTCACTCCAACCCAAGAATTGCGTCATTATTCATATTAAAAATTCTTTACAAATTATCCAGGAAAAATATTCTTGTGTTGGAAGCAGTTTATTTGAAATACGCTGGACATCGATTATTCCTAATGACATATGGAAAAGTTATGAATAACAGAAACATTAAAATGTTCCCTGAAATTAAACGCAAATCGATTTGAGTGCACTACTGGTGAAATATAATCTAAAGTCAATACATTGAATATATGAGAATGTTTTACCATTAACTATCTAGTATTTGATTGATATAGATTGCATGATATATTATATTCAAATTTTTGGTTATATTCATTCCTCAATACAAATATGAATTAAATTTTTTTTCCAATCTACAACGATAATATATATATATACTCGGACCATAGTGGTAGAATGTTTCAAGAACCTCAGATCTGTAGAACCCAGAACTGAAATCTGGTAGTCGGTTTTAGAATTGCAGTTTGAAATCTCTCGAGAATTTTTTTCGGAATCTGCTTAGTAGATTCTGAGAAATACTGAAATACAAATCTTGATTTTTTTAATCTTTTAGTGATAAGATTCTCATGTTAATTAATATAAGTTTTCATATAAGTACCTCGCATATACTCAGCAGATTTCAGTTCGGTGATAGAAGTATTTTTTAAGTTTCGAAAAAACATGATTTCAGATTGCTACAACTCAAATAAAGTTATGCAGATATTGCTCATTGATAAACTTAACCATCTACTGTGTGGAATTCACTGGCCAAGCGAATGAACAGAATTGGATATGATCACGGATTCTTCATAGTTTAATTACCATATTTTACTACCAACAATTATGGGATGTTTTACAGCAGGTTTATATTATACAATGTAAACCTTTCGTATTGTAAAACATAAAACATACTTTTAATTATGATCGACTACCAAATAGTAACGGCTGAAACAGTTCAATATACAGGGTCTTTCACGAGGAACCTCACCCATATTTATATGGGAAACTACTGAACGTATTTTCATGAAATTCAGCATTTATAAGTATTTCACGATGCTGATGAAATCTAAAATATTTTCAAGGCATGAGCACCTCCGGTTTTTCCGGAAATGACGTCAACTTCCGTTTTTCAAATTAGAACACCATTTTTTTATTGCAGAAATAGATTCCTTAGAAAATTTCAATTTATTTTGATGTAACATTTTTCAGTTTTGGTTGGAAAATTCTCTCTGAGCGGGAAAATTCGAAAAAAAAATCGAAAATAGAGCTCCGCTGAAACAAGAATAACTTCGAGGTTTTTGGATGAAAAATTTTCATTTTTGGGATTTTTCAATATGTAAGATTGATGCATCCACTTTAGAAATCGAAATCGCGATTCATGATACAGGGGGTGAAAAAATCGCTTTCAAAGTTAGGGATGACAAAATCGTGAAAAATCAATTTTTTCAAATTAGAACCCCATTTTTTTATGGCAGATATTGAATCTACGTTGAAAAATAATGTGAGTGTATGCATCACACCCTTGTTATTCACAAAAAACTGTTTTTCGTCTTGAATTTTCAGCTATTTCTTTTCCCTTCACGCCAAAAAGATGACATTTTCCGGAACTGTTACTTAAACCATGTTTTAGATTTTACTACCCTAATATGCAAGAGAAAAAAGTTACAGGTTGTTCCTAAATAGATGGCGAATTTGGATTCGAATTTGTATCGGAAACCTCTTTATTTCAACTAATCGGCCATCGGTTTTCTCTCCAGTGATAAATAAATAATTCCTTATGAACCATTTGCAAAAACTTACCATGTTTTACATTATTTTTTTTGATGATAGATATCATTAATTACATCTGCCAAATTCCTCTTTATTCAGTAGCATTTTGTGTTTACTATTAATTTGGTGATAATTCGTATTAAGTTATAAAATCGATCACTATGCCTAATTTTACCAATGAAGATTATTTAAATCTCATTCTACTTCATGGAGAATGTAATAAAGTTGTAGATAGAACGATTCGACTGTTCATTGAGAGGTTTCCTGACCGACCCAGACCAACGAGAGATACCATTAGCAGAACCATGACAAACTTGAGAAATGTCGGATCTTTCGTTAAGAAAACTACACACAGAGAAAAAAGTGTAGTAGAAGATGAGAACGAAATTACAACTCTTGCATATTTTCGTGTGAATCCTCAAAATTCTCTCAAAGATGCCGAGATTGATCTGGGATTATCTCAATCGAGTGTTTGGAGAATATTAAAAAAACATAAAATGCACCCATATAAATTCAATAGGGTACAGCATTTGAAGGAAACTGATTTCGTCAGGAGAACAGAGTTTTGCGAAGCTATGATGATTCGATTTCAAGAGAATGAAAACTTTTTGGACTGTATAATTTGGACAGATGAATCTAAATTCACAAAGAATGGTTCTTTCAATAGGCATAACAGTCATTATTGGGATGAAGAGAACAACCACCACTTCAGACAATGGAACTTTCAAGAGACCTGGAGTTTCAATGTTTTTTGCGCCATCAAAAATAATGCAATTCTCGATGTTCACATTTATGATGGGACTTTAACTGGTAAGATAGAACACTACACATGTTTGCATTATTTAAAGAATGTTTTCCCTTAGGAGATAGATATTCTGACATATTGACTCAAATAATTGAGCCGCTAGTACAGAACCATAATGACTTATGGTATCAACAAGATGGCGCGCCTCCACACAATTCACTCAATGTGTCAAATATCCTCTACAGGCTATTTGAAGATCGATGGTTGGCGAACAATGGTCCACATCTTTGGCCACCACGTTCTCCCGATTTAATTCCTTTAGACTATTATGTTTGGGGTAGGATAAAAAATATTGTCTACTCAACTCCCCTGACTGATAAAGAGGACTGCATAGAACGAGTCAGAAATGCGTTCAGGTTTGTTTAGATTTTTAGATTCATAGTTTTGGAACTCAATTTGGTTTTTAAACACTTTTGCAGATCTCTTCCTCCCGATGAAATAAGAAGAGCAACGCACGGAGCATTCCTGAGACGTATAAATAAATGTCTAGAAATTAACGGTCAAAACTTTGAGCATCTTCTCTAGTTATAACTGCGAGAGTTTGCCATGGTTCTCCTAATAGTAACTTGAAGTCGGTTTCAAAAAGGGGTGAAAAATCTACAGCATGGTTCAAATAACAGTTCCTGAAAATTTCATCTTTTTGGCGTGAAGGGAAAAGAAATAGCTGAAAATTCAAGACGAAAAACAGTTTTTTGTGAATAACTCAGAAAATATCCATTTTAGGGCAAGGGTGTGATGCATACATTCACATTATTTTTCAACGTAGATTCAATATCTGCCATAAAAAAATGGGGTTCTAATTTGAAAAAATTGATTTTTCACGATTTTGTCATCCCTAACTTTGAAAGCGATTTTTTCACCCCCTGTATCATGAATCGCAATTTCGATTTTCAAAGTGGATACATCAATCTTACATATTGAAAAATCCCAAGAATGAAAATTTTCCATCCAAAAACCTCGAAGTTATTCTTGTTTCAGCGGAGCTCTATTTTCGATTTTTTTTTCGAATTTTCCCGCTCAGAGAGAATTTTCCAACCAAAACTGAAAAATGTTACATCAAAATAAATTGAAATTTTCTAAGGAATCTATTTCTGCAATAAAAAAATGATGTTCTAATTTGAAAAACGGAAGTTGACGTCATTTCCGGAAAAACCGGAGGTGCTCATGCCTTGAAAATATTTTAGATTTCATCAGCATCGTGAAATACTTATAAGTGCTGAATTTCATGTGAATACGTTCAGTAGTTTCCCGTATAAATATGGGTGAGGTTCCTCGTGAAAGACCCTGTATACCTAGACATTTGGATGAAATAAATAAAAGTTGTTTCCATTTCGACAAGGAAGTATAGAGGTTTGTAGAACATCGTCAACAAAGAGCGCAGCTGTCGTACTGCAACGGTGGCTATCAGACCTGTGTACATGCCTTACAAAATCCAAAGCACTGTCACTTCGCCCTCCGTGCGATCGTCTTTACTTTTTACGGTCATCGTGAATACCAAGTCCGAATAGCGGTTTGTCGCTGAATACGAGATTATGTCATTCTTCCTCCCACTGCTGTCGTTCTCTGTACTAGTTTGAACGCTAATCAGTGGTCCGCATTTGATGGCAGCACTAACCGTGGACGATACGAGAAGAGCCCAGAGGCTGAATTACAGGTCTACCTTCTTCTCCTTGTACTATCTCCCCCTTTTTAAATCCTTCTACCTACATTCAAAACCTACCCTTAGCCAATACGCTGTGATCATCTGGTGAACTGAATAGGAATGTACGTTGTGCTCGCAACCCAAAATACTTTTATATTCAGAGAATGAGAGAAGAGATTGAGAGAATGGTCAGGTTAGAATGAATTAAACAACAATTTGGCTATTCGGTGCGGTTCTTTCGAAGGAGTAAAAAGAATGCCGTAGAAAACTCCAGAACCGATATTTATCATAAAATAACATCAGGAACAATAAGCAGTTGATGGTGAAATCAATTATGCTCAGGCAGTCGGTGAGATTCAATCTCTAATGAATGAAACAAGAAACCACGATGGTTGTCCAACTGATAAGTTTCTCTCATGAAACTCATTTAAAGGAATAGGAAATAGGTAGTAGTCTGAATGATATAAAATAGTGTGGCTATTTCAAACATTACAGGGTTAATGGCTCTTTTATGCGTAACGTTGACATCTAGGCGCCAATAAATGGTAAATGCAGTCATAATAGGTTCATGAGAAGATACTCAAGTGTTGGGACCTCTAGATTCTAATGTATGGAATATACAGTCAGATAGATCTTCATATGAAGGACTCCAATGAATAAGATATATTAGACGAATATATAGTGGAATTAGTTACATTTCAGAATACCACCATCAGTGGGATACCAATAAGCAGACAGAGGGCGCTCAGAGAGATTCTAGAGCTAAGGATCATCAGTCATCATTCCACATTCGGTTCATCACAATCTAACTACTCTACTGATTAGTTAGGTGTGAGTCTATAAGGCCCTTTTATGGTCCTCACCCCACTAGAATCAAGCTAAAATAGTTTTGAATCCGCCATACGGCGTTAACCCAAGACAGGAAAGTACTTGGTGCCAAGCCAAACCCTACAGGTTGTAGCAAATGAATGATTTGAATAACAGTTAACTGAAGTAAGGTATATAGATGGTCGAAGATATGTGGAAACTGGAACACTTTCTCCTCCATGAACCAATTCCTAACATTGTAGATTATACAGAGTACGTCTGAAGTACTTCATTGAAAAGCATTACAAAGCTAGATCGCGACTTAGGAATCCGGTTTTGCATCTGTGTCTCCGAATCATCCTGTTTCGTAGATGAAACATGATATAAGGTGTGATTAAAATCTTGTTAGAATTTATAAGTCATCACGGAAGACCTCCGATGAGCTCGAGAACATGTTTCTGAAAGCAATAATTTATTTGAGGGGATGAATAGCGTTTTTGGAAATCTTTATCGAAAGTTGAAATTCGAGAGTTGGATTTAAGTTAGGGTGGGGATGAATTGACAAGGTATGCTGGATATTAGATCCAGGACAGTTTTAGCCGTAGTTTCCAAAAAAAAATTGCCGTTGAGAGTAAGAGTTGCAGTAAGACATGGAGGGTAAATATTGAGTCAAAAATCGGGAGTTAGAGACGTGTAGAGTCAAGACGAAAGACTTACCATTCGAGCTACAATTCTAGAAGCGGGTTTTTCATCCGTAGATATTTCTCGATGAGTTTCGTACATCAGCAATTGTTTTTACAGTGTAAACCTACATGAGTCATGTGAAGTGTGACCAATTGACACAAAAAAAATAGAACTGCAATGGAAGTTTAGAATCGATAAACTCATGAGCAATCGATTAAAATCCTACACAAATGTTTGTGAATTTTTCCTTGATGGTTGTTGAAACCTTTGGGGAAAGAAATTGAACCTTTGCATATTCGACAGCAGCTATTATAACCTCGAGAAGAAGTAGTCGAAAAGAAAAACTAGCTGAATCCCAATTGTGTCATTCTATAAATGAAGTATTTTGCAGTTACTGTCGGTTTCAAATAATTTACAATACTAAATGAATGGGTGCTAATTACCATATCGTGTTGTTCAATTAAGTTTCAATCCCTTCAATAACCAAATCCTCACACATGCATTGGTTGACGTTCAATCTCACATATGACCTGCATCCCATCCACGTTTATGCCATTTTCCTCAAAGCCATCACTTTGCCTCACTCACATCAACCCGAGAGTGCTTCAGCCATCTGCGATAATTGGATTAATAACGAACATAAATACTCCATAATTCGAAATCTCTTCACTCCCGTGAGTTTATAAATCACTGGCTTGCTTTAACATTGACAAATTAACAATTTTGGCCAGATGAAAGCTCTGTTCGATTCTCGGTCCATTGAAGGATGTATTCCGAAGTCCGATCCTATAGCTTTAGCAGATCGTCGCCAGGAATCAGGGTGATCCCATGTCGTTCCGAAAGCATTGAGGAATAATTGGGTTAGAAGTTGACACAGAACTTTCACCGATCGATTCGGAGGCAAAATGTGGGAATAGCTCTGAAGGCTGAGCAAGGGGGTTGAAATGGGGATGTAATTCGAAGGGATTAGGGGATTGCGTTGTAAGTTGACTGTGAAATATATTTAGACTCATGCTATTTGTAGGACTGTTATTGGCTTGTTGAAATGATATTCGGACTTTATTATTATTATAAATAGAGGAACCAATATTCTTCAAAAAATCAACAAATAATTCATCTGATTCATGGTAGCACCCAAAACATATACTAAGAGGAAGAATCGCTGAGGGTATTCGCATACTGATATCTTCACAACTTCTATTGATCGTAGGCTACAAGGTCTGTGCAGAATCTCATCAAAATCGATTTTTTTTCTTTATCTCGAATTCGACACAATGAGGGACCAACCCCTGTTCCTGCACCATTTTGCAACAGTAGAAAGTTTATCCGGCGTCGATGTATTTATTAGGTTTTTTGTACCTCAACTGATCGGTTAAAAATTAAAATGGGTATAACTACAAAACCTGTACTCAAATTATCGTTCCACTGATGCCCATAACTGATTTTTAAATCGGATTCCTCCTTAGTGATTCCAACCTAATTATGTGATGTAATTTTCGGAAAAAATATTCGAGAACTACGAAACGATAGCACGTGGTTACCTGAACATGACCACAAAAAGAGTGTTTATGGGGACGATAGAGCTTCAGTTTAATGAGTCACATAAACAGAAGCATGAATATCCATCGATAAATCAACAAATATCTAACCTTTATGTCATTATTATTATGCAACCTAAATGCTTTTTCTCACTACGAACAAACTAACAAGGAGATTCTCCAGAAATTTGCTGTGCATTCTATTTTCATATTCTCCTGCCAATCAGGAATATAATAAGAGTTTATTAACTCCTACAAGTCATTGCATTCACAGATGAAATTACATTGAGGAAAAATGCAATACAAATATGAACTTGAAGAAATATGTAGTATCCTCATTAACAATAATATATTTGTGAGAAAAAACACAGTAACGAAATTGGAGAGAGGAAAAAAAAAACAATTCAATTATAGGATGATCTATTCAACTATTCCTTCAATTTCGTGCAGCTCCTATAAATTATATTCTGACAATCACTCACATCTCTTCTCAACTGAATCACTCTCTAGAGTGGTGAATTTGTTACGCATCTAGGCATTGAATATGACGCGATTTTCTTCGTAAAAATTGAGTTAATCGAACAATACATACTGCTAATTACCACAAATTGATCATTTGAGAGTCCAGTTCGAAGGGGTCATCAAAATATTTTTTTTTCATTTAATTGGGACTGTCCTATTCCCTACTGTTCGACATAGAACTTTGGGCTCATTAATTTGGGTGCCTATACAGTGGAAAGATGAATTCACTGAATCAAAGACGGATCTGTTGCCTAGTGTGAGCTATTAAACATTGTCAGCGATAGATGCGCCTTCTTCAATAGTTCAGCTTCTAGAGTTGCAAAATGATGTATGCGCTGAGTATTCAGTTGATTATTACAGATTCCATTTTCAAATTTTCGAACGAAATAAAATGTGATATTTGATACACATGTGCAACTTGATATAGCTGTTAGGAATAGAGAAGGATCGCCGCTTGAAAAAATATTAATCGACCAGTCCGGGAACGTTTTCAACGAACGAACTGTCTTTGATTTACAGAATATATTTTCACACTGTATATCAGACTAGCTCATAAGATCTCATGCATTAATGGACGAATCCCCTTCATTTGAGAATGTGACATGGATTTGTTGCAAAGGTCTCTGAAATTCCAACACAGGAAGTTCTTGACAAAATTTAAACAAGAAACATTTTTTTGTATCATGGTGGTAAGTCTGAGCCCTCAATTAACGGAAATATCATACCTTCAATGAATAATTTAAGAACATCTTATATACTATATATTTAAAAGACGAAATGAGCATATTTTACAGTGAGTTTTAATATTGCTTGAAGAAAAATTGGGGGAATCCAGATGCAGAACTTCATACCCAATTCACGCAAAACTATATCTTTTCTTGGAAATTTGTTTGCTTCATCAAAAAAAAAACATCTGAAAATTTCGGAGTGAACTTCTTGATTTACAGTGAATAACAAAACTGAAATGGATGATAGGGAAGAAAATGTTTGAGATGATATTTGGATATATTTCAAGAGGTAAATATTCTTTTTGTGTTATTTGCAGCTGGCCCTATGAAGACTTCTGCTCGAAACCGATAGCTAATGGCATGTTTTTATAAGGAATGAGAACATTAGTCAGTATCAACTGTCATATAATTTCTGAAATTTCAAAGGATTTTGAAAGAGTTGTTCACTAAATTTCATTTATCAAAACAAGAAGAAGGTATGGAACTTGTTGTCAAAATTATTCTTTGCACAAATATTCACACGACAAGCTTGCCAGAGGTTCTAAATCAGCGGAGTCCCACTGTAGTCAGGTGTTAGTGAATACACGTGATAAGATTTTGAAATATAATATAGAATAAATGCTGCTAAGGATTCTCAATCGAAAGATAGAAGATAAAACACTATGTGTTGTTTTATTTTTGGATTGTATTTTATTATGTGTAACGTTACAAAACGCTCCACTGCCGATTTCAGTTTCAATCGCGAAAATACGTCATACTATTAATTTCAATTCCGATCTCAAGCAAAAACGCCTTACTGAGATTATACGATCGGTCGCTGGAAAACGCACTTCGCTTTGACAGTTGAGTGTGTGTTTCGCATGCGTGACCCTAATTCGGTCTAGCCGATGGAAAGTTCTTCCTTTTTCGTGCATAAGAATTTGGAGAGTAAACACCTTGCTAGAGTTTAACGAATAAACGAACTTCGTAATCCATTAACATCGTTGAGTTTTGAAGTTTTATTGTTTCTTATAAGACGTCTATTCAAAAGGCGGTAAGTACTACGTATATCCCGACCAATATTTTTGCTTTTGTGAATGCCAGATTGTGATTTCTGATTATTTTCATTCCATGCAGGTTACACCGCTTAACATTTTCCTTTGTATGATATTGTGCATTTGATTTCTTATCTCGTTCTTATTATCGAATAACGTGCTCTTATTCCTGAGTTCTAGATATTTCATCTCGTATTTATTAACTTGTAAATTGTTGCAATAACGTCTAGAGTCGTTGGGAATGAGATCACGTGTTACAAGCACTATCTTATAGTTTTTAAATTTGCAGTCTTTGTACCGGGGCTACTGCCTACTACATGATCTTTGTACCGGGGCTGTTGGCCACTGAAACATCTTTGTACCGGGGCTACTGCTCACTAAATCATCTTTGTACCGGGGCTGTTGGCCACTTAAACATCTTTGTACCGAGCTATCGACTGCTGGATTACCTTTTTACTGGGACTAATGCCCATTCGAACATCCTACTACCGGACCCAAGGTTTAACTGGATCATCTTAATACTGGAAGCAATCATTGTTGGAACACCTTTATTCCGAAGCTAATTATTACTGGAACATCTTAATTCTGGACTTTATTCTGGTTGGAATCTCTTGAAACTAGACTACCTGCATAGTACCTGTATTTTGGAGGATCATACCACCGGATCCTTACTTTTAAGATAAGTGTTTCTTCGAATCGGGGATCTCAGATTCATTGTACCTGATTTTGTGTTTGTAAATAGTAATTTTTAATTGTAAAGTTGAAATGAATAGATAGGGAGTAAGAGGTTGCATCATTACCACCAGATTAACGAATAGGGATACATTCAGGAGTTAATTTGATTTCACTGGTAAGAATCGTCGTATTGGTAGAAAAGTCGGTAGGTAGACAAAGTCAGGGTGTGTAACGTTACAAAACGCTCCACTGCCGATTTCAGTTTCAATCGCGAAAATACGTCATACTATTAATTTCAATTCCGATCTCAAGCAAAAACGCCTTACTGAGATTATACGATCGGTCGCTGGAAAACGCACTTCGCTTTGACAGTTGAGTGTGTGTTTCGCATGCGTGACCCTAATTCGGTCTAGCCGATGGAAAGTTCTTCCTTTTTCGTGCATAAGAATTTGGAGAGTAAACACCTTGCTAGAGTTTAACGAATAAACGAACTTCGTAATCCATTAACATCGTTGAGTTTTGAAGTTTTATTGTTTCTTATAAGACGTCTATTCAAAAGGCGGTAAGTACTACGTATATCCCGACCAATATTTTTGCTTTTGTGAATGCCAGATTGTGATTTCTGATTATTTTCATTCCATGCAGGTTACACCGCTTAACATTTTCCTTTGTATGATATTGTGCATTTGATTTCTTATCTCGTTCTTATTATCGAATAACGTGCTCTTATTCCTGAGTTCTAGATATTTCATCTCGTATTTATTAACTTGTAAATTGTTGCAATAACGTCTAGAGTCGTTGGGAATGAGATCACGTGTTACAAGCACTATCTTATAGTTTTTAAATTTGCAGTCTTTGTACCGGGGCTACTGCCTACTACATGATCTTTGTACCGGGGCTGTTGGCCACTGAAACATCTTTGTACCGGGGCTACTGCTCACTAAATCATCTTTGTACCGGGGCTGTTGGCCACTTAAACATCTTTGTACCGAGCTATCGACTGCTGGATTACCTTTTTACTGGGACTAATGCCCATTCGAACATCCTACTACCGGACCCAAGGTTTAACTGGATCATCTTAATACTGGAAGCAATCATTGTTGGAACACCTTTATTCCGAAGCTAATTATTACTGGAACATCTTAATTCTGGACTTTATTCTGGTTGGAATCTCTTGAAACTAGACTACCTGCATAGTACCTGTATTTTGGAGGATCATACCACCGGATCCTTACTTTTAAGATAAGTGTTTCTTCGAATCGGGGATCTCAGATTCATTGTACCTGATTTTGTGTTTGTAAATAGTAATTTTTAATTGTAAAGTTGAAATGAATAGATAGGGAGTAAGAGGTTGCATCATTACCACCAGATTAACGAATAGGGATACATTCAGGAGTTAATTTGATTTCATATGTTACCCTTTTCTCAAATCTTTCACTTCAATTGTTGTTATATGTCAAATGATATGATTATTAAATTTGACTTTCATACGTTGAGGACAATAAAAGTATATTTTAAAATATCGAAATCGAACGATATTTTGGATTTGTTCAATGAAAGAACTTTTTATCTAAAAACCCAAACAGCCCGTCAGAAACATCTTTCAGGATACTTTGGATTCCTGATAAAGTTCACCAGTCATAGGACCTCACCCATTTTAACATTCTAAAATTACAGATCGATACCCTACGATAAACTTCACCGAAAGTCATGAGTTCACCCGCCACAGTTCGTCTAATAAATATGAGAGTTCGCGCAATTTGTCAATTCCTAGAGGACCTTCATTTTTGAGGTTACATTCCCCAGTTCCAGAATTGTCTGACTATTCCTGACCTTATTTCCGCTACTCCTGCCGACAGTACCTTCATCGCATCTCCATGTTTCAGTGTTTGAGGTATTTTATATCTCAACGGTATTTCCGCCGAACCTCCCCTGCGCCAATTCGGGGTTTTGTTTGTTTACGTCGAATATTCAGACTTGAAATGCGAACGCTGGGGTGCTAGAATTTAGTGTCGGATTTCTCAGCGAAATGGTTTATGGGGGGTGAAAAACGATAACTATGGAATGTGGAATGAATCGGCAGATTGTAGGTCTCATGTAGTGTTATTGTCTTGAGGGCCTCATACACTATGCGATATTCGGCAAGGATTTGCCTCAACAGATGATCTCAAGGCAACTGTCCGAAGCCTACATTACATACACTTTCAGGCTTTCACCTGCAGGTGGTCTCAGTGAAAGTAGATATAAGACTGTGAGTACCACACACTGTGCAATGAGTCCCATAAGGCCGTCTTTTGTTAGTCGGTCGATCAGATGGAAGGTCTAGTCCAGAACGCAGAAGAATTTTGTTTCGATATTATACATTAGGCAACATTTTTTCGAATTCTTCGTGATTACTTCGCAATTCGCAGGGGTGATGTCGATACCTGAGGTCCATTATTCTATTCGTTATAGTTCTGTGACTTTCAGATATTGAGAAGAAAAACCCAAATAACATGTCTTCCGAGAATTGTCCAGATTTTTGTAGACAAAATTTGTTTTTCTGAAAATATTCACTAGCCTACGATAAGGTTTGACACGAAACTTGAGATCAATTGTCAAATTTTATGCTCATTTCCTCGGTATCACGGTTTTTGTTTATCTATTTAGGTTTTAATATATTTGGGCCCTTGTTTCATATACTCCATTCACTTTTATAATGTAGCCCGGTTGGCCATGACATCGTGACAGATTTCACCGTGTATATTTTGAAAATGTTAGGTTATAGTCATTTTCCTGTCAGATAACTATGCAACGTTGTCCTCTCTACATAGAGGTCGTAGTAATTACTTATTTTTCAAATGTCAATCTACATTGATAAAGTAATGAATTTGAGAAAATTTTATTTGAATTCGATAATTCCAAAGACCTGGCGAATGTTGAAAAACGTTTGTCTCTATTAATACTGTAAATATTTTACGTATATAAACATGGTTGGAAGATTCAGTTATGCTTTTTTCTCGTACGGAAATCAAGAATCGAGTTTTTCAAAATAAAGTCTGTAATCAGTGTCATTTTCGGTGCTCCAATAGAAGGATATTCTTTGTCGTCTCTTTACTTAAAATCTTCCTTATTGTGTTGATGTCAGCTAAAAAATAAATATCTATTCATATAAAATACAATTCCTTGGTTTTCACTCACATACGTCGAAAATGTTGGATAGCTTGTGTTGAATAATTGATTCCGAATTATCAGGGTTACTATCAGAAAAAGCCGATTTCAATTCTACATAGCACTTCCTGATACTTTGCCTCTGCTTCTTCAAAACTACCTTTGGCATTTTTATTAGTTGGCAAGCGTTATTATGCTGAGATTTAGAAATCTAGAATCGATTGATATTGATAATAGTAGAAATTGTAATTTGGCAACGTCTTTTGACATTGCCGATATTTCATGAGTGCCAACCTGCGTCAGTTTTAAGGGAAAAAACTTGATAAACCTAAATCATGGCCAACCGGGCTACATTATAAAAGTGAATGGAGTATAGGTAAAAAATGTATGGTGCCCTGTTCTCTCCTGCTAATATTGTAATGCTATATTCAATGATAAATTGAAATCCAATTCTCTTCATCGAAAAACTATACATGTGATGATGTTAGAAAGTATGTCCCTTGTAGGAAACATCATTCCGCTAAGAAAATTGCATTAATCAGAAGTTTTCAACTCATGTGTGATACTCTACTTATTCTCATTGGTTGTAAATAAAAACAATTGTCTTGAAAAATATCTAATTGGCTAATGTTGAAATGTTATATCTTGTGTTGGCAAAACATTGGAATTTCATGTTTATGATTAACATTAATCATTTTACGGTATCTTCTTCAATCCTTTTGTTTTTCCTGAGTTTTGACGTTTCTAATGCTTTAGGCTATTGATTTCATGATTTTCTTTGTGATTGACCATATCTAAAAACAATCTCGTTCATACCTTGAGTTTCATTGTTCACAGAAGTGTACCAAATTTCAATCCGATACGGTTTTTAGTTTTGGAGATATTGCGAAAAAATATGTAAAATTTCGTGGTTTTCCTCTCAGTATCGTTGTTTTTTTCGTTATAACTCAAAAACTACTGATTCAATATTGATGAACCTTCGAAGCTAGTTTGAAGATGCCGAAGGACATTTTTGTGCAAAATTTCGTGATGATCAAGTCATTGGAACAATTCGAAACAAAATTTTCAAATTTTTTTTTAACTATTCGATATTCTGTGATCTTCTTATCATATCATTCCCATTAAATTCTGTGTGAACCTTCAAAGCGTAATTTTTCGAAAAAGAACTGGATTCCAATTCGAAATAATTTGTATTTTTGGAAATATTGAGAAAATAAAATATTGATTGGGTATATTTGCGGAATCTTTGGGTGGATTTTACCCATTCACGAATTCGGCCTTCGTAATCAAGGTCCAAAACTTCTCTATAAATATCGGGTTTCCAAGTTTTTTATTCGGAAGTTATTGTATTTACGGTCAGCCGTAGTGACGGGCTACCTTATCCATTTTTTGCCATTGAAATTTCAACAGTTGTTCCTTAATATACTAACAAAAAAATATCATAACTGAATCTCCCAACCAGTTTTTATACGTAAAATATTTTCGGTAAAAACAGAGGAAAAAGTTTCTCCAACCTTGTCCAGGTCTTTGGAATTATTGAATTCACATTATCTCTTCTCGAATTAATTTTTTCCGAAGTAAATTCACACTCTGAAAAATATGTAATACCTAAATACTACCTCTATACAGGGTCTTTCACGAGGAACCTCACCCATATTTATACGGGAAACTACTGAACATATTTTCATGAAATTCAGCACTTATAAGTATTTCACGATGCTGATGAAATCTAAAATATTTTCAAGGCATGGGCACCTGCGGTTTTTCCGGAAATGACGTCAACTTCCGTTTTTCAAATTAGAACACCATTTTTTTATTGCAGAAATAGATTCCTTAGAAAATTTCAATTTATTTTGATGTAACATTTTTCAGTTTTGGTTGGAAAATTCTCTCTGAGCGGGAAAATTCGAAAAAAAATCGAAAATAGAGCTCCGCTGAAACAAGAATAACTTCGAGGTTTTGGATGGAAAATTTTCATTTTTGAGATTTTTCAAGATGTAAGATTGTATCCACTTTAAAAATCGAAATCGCGATTCATGATACAGGGGGTGAAAAAATCGCTTTCAAAGTTAGGGATGACAAAATCGTGAAAAATCATTTTTTTTAAATTAGAACCCCATTTTTTATGGCAGATATTGAATCTACGTTAAAAAATAATGTGAGTGTATGCATCACACCCTTGCCCTAAAGTGGATATTTTCTGAGTTATTCACAAAAAACTGTTTTTCGTCTTGAATTTTCAGCTATTTCTTTTCCCTTCACGCCAAAAAGATGAAATTTTCAGGAACTGTTATTTGAACCATGCTGTAGATTTTTCACCCCTTCTTGAAACCGACTTCAAGTTACTATTAGGAGAACCATGGCAAACTCTCGCAGTTATAACTAGAGAAGATGCTCAAAGTTTTGACCTTTAATTTCTAGACATTTATTTATACGTCTCAGGAATGCTTCGTGCGTTGCTCTTCTTATTTCATCGGGAGGCAGAGATCTGCAATAGTGTTTAAAAACCAAATTGAGTTTCAAAACTATGAATCTAAAAATCTAAACAAACCTGAACGCATTTCTGACTCGTTCTATGCAGTCCTCTTTATCAGTCAGGGGAGTTGAGTAGACAATATTTTTTATCCTACCCCAAACATAATAGTCTAAAGGAGTTAAATCGGGAGAACGTGGTGGCCAAAGATGTGGACCATTGTTCGCCAACCATCGATCTTCAAATAGCCTGTAGAGGATATTTGACACATTGAGTGAATTGTGTGGAGGCGCGCCATCTTGTTGATACCATAAGTCATTATGGTTCTGTACTAGCGGCTCAATTATTTGAGTCAATATGTCAGAATATCTATCTCCTAAGGGAGAACATTCTTTAAATAATACAAACATGTGTAGTGTTCTATCTTACCAGTTAAAGTCCCATCATAAATGTGAACATCGAGAATTGCATTATTTTTGATGGCGCAAAAAACATTGAAACTCCAGGTCTCTTGAAAGTTCTATTGTCTGAAGTGGTGGTTGTTCTCTTCATCCCAATAATGACTGTTATGCCTATTGAAAGAACCATTCTTTGTGAATTTAGATTCATCTGTCCAAATTATACAGTCCAAAAAGTTTTCATTCTCTTGAAATCGAATCATCATAGCTTCGCAAAACTCTGTTCTCCTGACGAAATCAGTTTCCTTCAAATGCTGTACCCTATTGAATTTATATGGGTGCATTTTATGTTTTTTTAATATTCTCCAAACACTCGATTGAGATAATCCCAGATCAATCTCGGCATCTTTGAGAGAATTTTGAGGATTCACACGAAAATATGCAAGAACTGTAATTTCGTTGTTCTCATCTTCTACTACACTTTTTTCTCTGAGTGTAGTTTTCTTAACGAAAGATCCGACATTTCTCAAGTTTGTCATGGTTCTGTTAATGGTATCTCTCGTTGGTCTGGGTCGGTCAGGAAACCTCTCAATGAACAGTCGAATCGTTCTATCTACAACTTTATTACATTCTCCATGAAGTAGAATGAGATTTAAATAATCTTCATTGGTAAAATTAGGCATAGTGATCGATTTTATAACTTAATACGAATTATCACCAAATTAATAGTAAACACAAAATGCTACTGAATAAAGAGGAATTTGGCAGATGTAATTGATGATATCTATCATTAAAAAAAAATAATGTAAAACATGATAAGTTTTTGCATATGGTTCATAAGGAATTATTTATTTATCACTGGAGAGAAAACCGATGGCCGATTAGTTGAAATAAAGAGGTTTCCGATACAAATTCGAATCCAAATTCGCCATCTATTTAGGAACAACCTGTAACTTTTTTCTCTTGCATATTAGGGTAGTAAAATCTAAAACATGGTTTAAGTAACAGTTCCTGAAAATGTCATCTTTTTGGCGTGAAGGGAAAAGAAATAGCTGAAAATTCAAGACGAAAAACAAGTGAATAACTCCCTTTACAAATATCCACTTTAGGGCAAGGGTGTGATGCATACACTCACATTATTTTTTAACGTAGATTCAATATCTGCCATAAAAAAATTGGGTTCCAATGTGAAAAAATTGATTTTTCACGATTTTGTCATCCCTAACTTTGAAAGCGATTTTTTCACCCCCTGTATCATGAATCGCGATTTCGATTTTTAAAGTGGATACATCAATCTTACATCTTGAAAAATCCCAGAAATGAAAATTTTCCATCCAAAAACCTCGAAGTTATTCTTGTTTCAGCGGAGCTCTATTTTCGATTTTTTTTTCGAATTTTCCCGCTCAGAGAGAATTTTCCAACCAAAACTGAAAAATGTTACATCAAAATAAATTGAAATTTTCGTCATTTGACGTCATTTCCGGAAAAACCGGAGGTGCTCATGCCTTGAAAATATTTTAGATTTCATCAGCATCGTGAAATACTTATAAGTGCTGAATTTCATGAAAATACGTTCAGTAGTTTCCCGTATAAATATGGGTGAGGTTCCTCGTGAAAGACCCTGTATAAAGAGAACATTGCTTAGTTATCTGACAGGAAAATGACTATAATCTAACATTTTCAAAATATACACGGTGAAATGTGTGTGACTTTCATTGCAAACCGACAAACTTCATAAAATTAAATGCAGTATATGTGGGTCAAGACTCTAAACTTTTCGATTCGTTCGTGAAAAACTCAAATTCCATCATTTACCTGAAATAATAATTCGTCCATATCAAATTTATCCTTCCGAATTTCATATTTTGATCTGACTCCAATTGATTCAGCGGAAACAAAAATAATCATTACAATAAATAATCACATTCTCTGTGTATTCCAAATGGAGCGTTACAAATGGTTTCATCTGGATACGATAGTTGATATCAATCCAAATTTCCTATAAAAGGAAAGATTAGTTTTTAAACGAGATGATTTCAGGTTTTAACGACAAAATGAAGATTACATTCGGTTTCCTTTTGTTCTGCGTTATATTCGTAGTATTCATGTGAGTAATTCTCTGTTCCTTAAATCCTACATCGCTAGTTGGTATTCATTTTTATGAAAATTAAAGAGAGTTTTTTCCAGGTGGTAAAACTGCAATTATCAACACTGATTTATAAATGCTGTAAAGGTTTAATTTAGCTTCTTGTCTTCTGACTTCACAGGAATAAATTCTTTTAATAGTCTATTCTGATCACATCCTATTTTACAGGGTTTCATATCCCCATTTAGGAAACAGATAGGAATCTAGTTTTCTATAACGTTAAATTATTGCTCGAACTCGACAAATTCAAAATATTTTCGGCCATACTGGGTGTTTCATTTTTTCTGGGAGGGTCACAGCTTTATTTTTTTAAATGGTGACTTGTATTTTTATTACTTTTTTGGTTTCTATATAAAAAATTAAATACACTATATACATATCTACACCACAAAAATTTCGAGATATTTTGCCTGGCATGTTTTTTTTCCAATATTCGTCACTCAGAGTATTTGAGATTATTACGTTGTGCCAAGTGCCATTGGAATTTATTTCTGGTCAAATATTGTACACTGGTTACTCTCTCGAATAGTAGCTCTGATATCGAACTGGGATATACAGGGTATGAAAAACAGACCACCACATGAAAAATAAAAACTAGCGTACAAATTTTGCCTAGTAATCCTTATGATTAATCTCACAAGTTTCCCAGAAAACAGCTCTTTTTTTCTGAAGAATATTTCTATGCCATACTATTTAAATGGGGTGTGAATCGTGGGTAGCTTAAACTCGAAAGAGAACAATTTGGACGACATTTCTACTTCTTAAGGAGAAATTTGCGAGAAAAAGCTAACCAGTAGACTCAAAAATCTGAGGTTTCAACTTTTCCGAGTATTTAAAAAATCTCAAAATCAACGAAGCAAGCGATCGATTCTGGCTCCTGATCTTTCTTGCAACTCGAAAATCTCTTTTACTAACTAGTAAACTTTTTTGCACCCAAATGATCGGCCCAAAAGGGTTGTCTATCGCTAAGAGAACATAAGTTTAACGAAAGTCGATATTGAAACATGGTTCACCTGTGTTTCGTTTTCTTGAATGAAGTCCATGTTCGAGAGACTATTCTACCCACACAATAACTTCCGAAATGAACAACTTAGAAACTCGATATTTATAGAGAAGGTTTGGACCATAATAACAAAGGCCGAATTCGTGAATGGGTAAAATCCACCAAATGATTCCGCAGATATACCCGTTCAAAATTTCATTTTTCCAATATTTCCAAAAAAACAGATCAGATCGAATTGAGATCCAGTACTTCATCGAAAAATTATAGTTCGAAGGTTCATACAGAATTTAATGAGGATGATATGATAAGAAAATCACAGAAATTTTTTTTTTTAAAATGTTCTAATGACAGGATTATCACGATATTTTGCATTAAGTTGTTTTTCAGCATCTTCTTTTGAAAAAAAAATTGGAAAAATTTTTTTTTTTGAATTTACTGACAATATGATCCTGACGAAATTTGGCTCAAAGTTGCGCGTCGTTATACTCCATCTAGCAACCAAGTTTGAATCCAATCGTTCGAGTAGTTTCTGAAATGAAAAATAAATAACTTCAAAATTTCAAGTGCTTATAACTCCGAAACTATTCGAACGATTTTGCCCATTAACAAACTCGACCGCGGCATTCCAATGCGCAACCTACCCTGAAAGTTTCAAAGTGCTAGCTTGCTTCTGTCGACAGTTATCGTGTCGTCGGCCGGACGGATGGCCGGCCGGCCGGACGGACAGAATCGATTTTGACTCCGGATTCGTCATCAGTGAGTCCAACCTAGTCGATTGAGACCACTTTCGGCTCAATCATCCAAGATTACAGACATTTGGACAAAACGATAATACGCTGTTTCCCTAGAACATACGCGCAAAAACTACTGGACAAAATTTGTTGAGCTTTTTTAGGTGCTTCTTATGAATCGATAAAATATAGGGCGTTCCATTTGAAATAAGGAATTGATATTTTGGAGTAAAGGAGTGTACAAAGTTTATTCAATTTTTCATATAGAAACCGAGAAAGTTATAAAAAAACAGGTCACCATTCAAAAAAACAAAGTTGTGAACCACCTAGAAAAAAATGAAACACCCTGTGTGACCGAAAACATTTTTAATTTGTCTAGTTTGAGCCATGAGGTAACATCATAGAAATCGAGATTCCCATCTGTTTCCTAACTAGAGATATGAAACACCGCGCCACTGTTGCGGGGTGATGTATAAAGAATATCTTCCACATGGGATTTTTTGCGTATTAAATCAACTAGAGCAACGCCCCTCAAAGTCTTGTTACTATTAACTCGAACACCCTGTATATATAACTATTTTTTGAGTGAGGGTGATTCGAACCAAAACTTCATGTTAACTTAGGAAAAGTTTACATGATACATCATATACTTGGGAATGCATCCTACGTATATGATACAAGAACTCAGAAAAATTATATCTTCGTGTGAATGTGTGTTGATATCAGATTTGTTCGAATCGAAGAATTCTGACTCATTGAATAAATTTCTCTTAATTCCTATGGAAGAATTTCGTGAATATATAGGTTGAAAAACGTTCAATTTTAACGACTCATCTTAAAAAAGATGAGACAACGAGTGAATAGCCTCGAAGCCTCCTCAGATTTCATTTAGGAAACAACTATTCACAATATATTCCATATTGAAAAGCAAATTTAAAATGATTCAACATATATCAAATATTTTTAGGAAGGTTTGAAACAGGAATGTTTTCGGAATGATATTGGACAAATTCTACTACGAACTCAAAATTTCTTTGTCACATCTTTTGAAATAGAAAATCATTATAGGAAGGCTAAAGAGAATTCAAGCTTACAATTTTATGGTATGATTCTTCATGTCTGCAAGGAAACTACTCATTCTAAAATGGTATAAAAGAAGTAACTTTGATTTCTACGAGTATTTATAATTGAATCTTTCAGAAAGTCTCAAGTTTTGTAGTAAAATTTCATTTCAAGTTGAGTTCCAATGTAGGTTTCCACTGATTCAAAATATCCAGTTTCTTGCTTTTCGGTACCAGGTGAAGAATTTCGAAATTATTCAAGTCTGCGAAGGTATGATCGTTCAGAAGGTGTTGGAGTTAACTTTCGGGTGTTTGATTGGGCTTCATTCTCCTCGAAGCTTTATAAAAAGTTTCAACCAGTTTTGGTCTGCATAAAACTTAATTCATTTTCGACAACTTAATTCATAATAATGATAGGAATTGGTTTCACGGAGAAGAAAGAGCTCCAGTAATACTAATATTTCTTCTCCGTGAAACCAATTCTATCTTTGTTAGATGTTGGACGTTTTCGTCTTGTGGGAATCCACATGAACCGATTGTGTCCAATGTCGTGACGGTTTTTTGTAGAGCTGCAATATCGCAGTTACAGCGACCTGATGCGACAAAAGGATGAACGTCATACACATCGATCAAAGTATTCTGCACTCGAAGGTGAGACTCGCAAGATGCTCCTGGCAGATGGCGCGCTGTACGTTGTTATACTGCAGCCGTCCTTCTGAAAGGTAACAAGTATCGAGAGAACTCTCAGCTGTTTACCCAAGTTAAGTTGACCTGACGATCAATATCAATTGTGAATCAGTTGTAGTCATTCTACTCGGATCCGCTCCTTTGGTGTAGGTGTTTTGGTTGATTAGCTCTAATTAAGGGGGAATATTTGTTGATTTATCGACGGATATTCGTCCTTGTGATTATGATAATTATTTATAATGTTCTGCACTTGGTAATAGGAAACAGAGTGATTTGGTTTTTTCTATTTCAAATGAACCATCACAAAGTAACGGACTACTATCCAATTCAAATCTTAAGTTACACGAGTCTTCAAATTTTCAGCAAAGCATCGTCTCTGGATAAACAAGTGGAAAAACCATCTGATGAAAATGGAAAAGACGCAGTAGAACTGAAAGCTGCTATTGGAAGGGCAGCCCAAAAGCTTCTTCACGAATTCGAAGGTTTGAAACCTTTCGAGAAATGTGTAGCTCAACATGGAGAAGAACAATGTAACTCATGGAGGACCGCAGCTGAAACTAAAATTCTCAGAGCATTGGAAAAGATGAGCAAAAGGAGAAAGAATCTTCTTCACACTATTTAACTGTTATAATTTTTGTGGAATAAAATTTCGAAGTTGAGATATATGTGACCCGATATCAAGGCAACGAGCTTGATCAGTTGCCTTCAAATAAAATCAAAAATGAAAAAATATTTGAGAACATATTTTGACGGGTTGAAATTCCAATGATTTTGAATTTTTTCTATTGTATAAATTTGACGTCTTCATTCGAGTCGATAAATCTTCATATGATTTGATCTCATCTTGAATATAACTTCAAAAAATATATTTCAAGTATGAAGTTACTATTTACATAATTTTTTCCATATGAAATTCGAATTCAGTGAAGAGAATACATCGGAATGAGTCGAGATAAGGACAAACCTTACTGTTATTGACTTACCTGGAACTTTTGCGAAGATCAGATTGAAAAAAGAGAAGACGGTATAAACGAAAGAGGTTTGAAAATTATCTGCATGAATTACCAAGTGTTGTACAATTTTTACGCGTTTATCCCTGGGTACAGTGCGTTATCATTGTCCCCATAAAATTTCAGATTAGGTTTTAACCCTGAATATTTCAGTTCAGCTCGAGATGGAGCAAAATCGGCCAAAATATTTCAAACACATACCCATTTGAAACTCTGAGGTTTATTCCACGGAAAACATTTTTTTGAGGATCTAGTCGTTCAAATATTGAAGAAAATTTCATTTTCAATAAATTCCAAGTCTAACTCGAAAGACTTTTGAAGTTTTTCTTTCAAATACTATTACTCAGACTTCAATAAGATCTGACGAATATTTTGAAGCAACTATTTAACGAAAGTTCTTCAATTCTTAATACTATCCCATGTTTATTTTCGTAGATATGGAAAAAAAGTATGTAAAATTTATATTTTATTTATGAAATTCAAAGGTTATTTCCTCAATACTTCAAGAGAAAACTAATGCCATTTGGTTGAGATTTCTGAACCAGTTGTAGAATTTTGATGCGCAACTTTGCACAAAATTTCATTCAGATGGTGACGATTAACGATTCCAAAAAATTATTTTTTCGAATATCCTTTTACGCGCTAGTTCTAGGGAACAGCGCGTTATAATTTCGTCATGATGTTTGTAATTTTCGAATTTTGGGACGAACATGATCTCAAACTATTGGTTTGAACTCCCTTAAGAAGAATCCGTGGTCGAATTCAATTTTGTCATTCTGTCTGACCCTGTGGGCTCTAACGTTCGAAGGAAAAGACTAAGCGACTTGAATCTGTTGAATAGTTTCGGAGTTAGATGCTCTCTATAACTATATCAACTGGGAAAGTGAATCATTGATCAAATTGATCACAGCAGTTCCATACACGATAACTATAAGAAATTAACTCAAATCATAGTTTTTCATTTTACTATTTCATTTTGATTAGAACACAAATTTGAGAGGTTATAAATTGATTATGATTGTGAGTTATTTTCAATTGAAATGGTTCCTGAAAAATTTCAGGAAAGCACGGTGAAAAAACATTTGAGCGCTCGTTGAGCCGATGCTAATGATACGGAACCAGATATTCAAAAGAAAAAATTATAGAGAAGAATTTTTATATCAAGTTAATCTGCGTCATTCTGATTTTCGAAAATATCAATTTGTATTCTTGAAAAACGAAAGTCTTGCAAGAAAATAATTCTACAAATTTCCCCTTCATCGTCTGATGAAAGAGTGAGATATAGAATTCGAATCGGTAGAGTTCACTTCGTTGATCGGTTGCATCATTCTAATATTATTCGTCAGGAAATATTTTTCAAATAACTGACCTTGACAAATAGATTGAACCTCGCAACGCGCAAGAGCAGTGTCTGTAAATAATAATTTCATTTCATTCTTTATTGTTCCATTTAAGAGAGTGGGGGCAAAAACGTAGAAAAAACCTGGAAAATAATAAAATTCCGTACTCTGGTGGTGAAATGATATTATTACAGTTCTGCGAAATCCATCATGAATTTTTTCAGATAGTTTTCAATGATTTCTTAATTTTTTTTCAGTGATATTATGCTCACGAAATGTCGCTTTTTTCGATATAGTGCTTCTCAACAAAATGAATTTATTTTTTCACTCGTTTACGTAGTTTAATTATTAATTTTTAACCATCCTATGTACAGTCAAACTTCATACATAATTAATTTTTAAATTCGATATTTGTTTTATCAGCCCATATATGATGTCCTCCTCGACCAATTTTTAATGGAACGTTACGAATTGAAAATCAGGCGATATAAATTAATTCCAATTGATATTTCCTATAAAAGTGAGACTCACTATTCCTGACTGAATTCTTGATTCCACCAATACAATGAATTTGACGTTTGCTCTCCTATTTATCTGCTTATTTTTCGTGCTATTTAGGTGAGTCAATTTTTGAATAATACCTCTACAAAATATTTAATTCAAACGAGTCTACTCGATAATAAAATACAGATTTTTTTGTGATACCTCCACATAATATCTTATAATATTGATGTATCACGATATTGTATTTTATTATTCTACCGTTTCGGACTTCAATCATTAAATGCCAGTTATACAATATAGAAAGATAATTTGTAAACGTATTTCAGAAAACTCGGTATTACGATGAGCTCTAAAAACATCTGTCTATTAAAAGAATTCGAGAAAATTTCGAGGAACGTTCCATAAAGTCGGAACCTTCTGTGGGCCTGTTGAGATTCGAAGACAGAAAGATCTCCTTTTCAGGTACTAAGCACGCCTACCCTTGCTTGGTTTCCAGATGGAAATTATTCAATAGCCTTTTGATCTTATAATTGTGATAATAATTTCGTGCTTGCCCTTAAACCAATATTCAAGAATTTTAAATGTATAAAAAAATCACGAATCATGAGAATTCATCATACGAATATCTCCAAAATATCAAAAATTTCTGAAACAACAGATACGATCGGAATTGAAATTTATTGATTGATAAGAAAAACATTTGCATCAGAATTCAGAATGAAAATTTTCACCTCTAGCTTCAAGTTTTTTTTGAATTGTTTAAATGACACGATCCTAAACAAATTTAGCACAAAGTTGTGCACCAGCATTTCTCAACTTGTTACCGAGTTTCAATCTGATCAGATAATTAATTCCAATTTTTTGAGATAAAACTACGAAATTTGACATTGTTATAAAATATTGACTTCAAGGCTCGTGCAGAATTATTTATTTTAAACTTATGAATTGTAGAATAGCTTTCTTTCACAAAAATTTGGAGAATTTTCAAACATATTTTTGAAATACTAACGCTGCGAAATGATTTTTGCAAGCTGTCGTATGTTGTTTTCCTACAACTAATAACGAAGTTTCAATCTGATCGTATTATATTCCTTGAGATATTCGGGAAATGTTCTCAAAAATTCAAATGAGTATTACTTCGGAACCAGTTGGCTAAATTGGCCAGTAATAAGCTTTACCATCGCATCATGAAGCAGAAACTACCATGGAATCCCTAGCTTTTTCCTTTTCCCAATTTTCCTGTCAACGGGTGGTTAGCTTGCCGGACAGAATCGATTGTTCTACGGATTCGTCATCAGTGAGTCCCTCCTAGTCGTTTGGGACCATTTTCGGCTCAAAATTCTAAAACTACAGACATTTGTGCAAAATAATAACAAAGTGTTCCCAAAAAAATGCACGCAAAAAAACATCAAAACCTTATGAACATCACATCCATTCAAATCTTGACCATTGTATTAGAAATTTTGAACATTTTCGTAGAGAACCAACGTATATTACGAGACTATAACTTTTTTCAGCAATGTATCTTCCCTGAAAGCTGATGATCAAGAATCTACAGAAGTGGAAGACTCGTCTGCAGGCAGAAATTTGGATTCTGCAATTAAACTTGTGAGACAAGCCAAAGAATCTGCTCTTCCGAAAACTAAAAAGAAATGTCTGGACAAAACGGCGGAAGGAAAATGTACAGACCATAAAAAAACAACTATGAAGGATAAAATAATGGAGCTAATGGCTAGGATGAAGCGTAAAATTAAGAAGTCTAAATAAAATGAACATTTCATTATTATTTCGGAAATGCTCAATCATGTTCAAGGAATTTATGGGTTATTTTCTTAAAGGATTGTAGAAATATTGTCTGGGAAGTTCTCAGAGATTACCAAGAGGTGATGTTAAATTGGTTGGTGAATTATCCGCCAGGCTGATTGAAAATGTAGAAGGATGTATTACTGAGAATCCTTCCAATCAATGTCTCTCATGACAACTAAAAAATGAGGAAAAACCCATTGAATATTCTCTTGAAATATTGATTTGAGCACTTATGAAATATTTATTGATGAATATTTCGAGTGAATATTCCTTTCAGGAATCCCCAAAAAATATAACATATGAAAAGTGTAATGACAATAGGTTCTTCCTGAGTTGGTTCAATTTTATTCTTATTGTTGGTATTAAAATCTTATCTACAAAATAAAATATCATGTAGCAAATATGTGCTTGTTTCTTTGCCGAATAAGGACCACAAGTTGTAAAGTATGCGTTTAATTTAAGTCAGAGAAAATTCACATCAGAAGAAGGTAAAAGTTATTGCATTTTCAGGTTAGAATAAATTCGGACTAGTGTCCTTGAGGAGGAAATAAAATTGAAGAGAAAAGTTGATGATGTGACATTTATTCTTCAGGTTTTTTTCTAGGATTTCTCCCCCAATGTCCCAAAGTACAACTATTGAAAATCCAATAAAAGTATTATTAATCCTTGCTGCTTGCGGGGTTCAATTCATTTGCTGAGGCAGTATCTAGAAAAATGTCGTCTCATGAACAATATTATAATGATGTGTTATTTGGGTGATAAATGGAGTTGTAACGTTCGAGAGTTTATATCTGACTCCTTCGTCAGATAGTAGAGCGAAAATTTGGGGAACATCATGTTGAGGTACTCATGCGAAAAGTCAATATTAACCAAAGGATTTCGTTTGTAATTCTTTATGTTGAATTTTTTGATAATGCAATTTAGTTGAAGCCAATCAGATATGTTTTCCTTTATAATTTACTAAATATTTACTTCATCCAATTGGCATGAACCTCTAAGCAATAAGCCTCTATTTCTCACTGACGTATAATTTTTCAGATAATTTGGAGGCTATGGGTTGTAATAATTGAAGAAATATTATAATACAAGGTGTAACTAAATAAGTGTAGAACATTTAAGGAGGTAATTCCTCATCGAATAAAAGATAGGATCTTTCATATAAAGAAACTTCATTGGAGCATCCCTTCTTAAGATACAGCCCCTCAAAGGGGGTACATAAAATTTGTGTAACAATTTTTTTCACAAGCACTAAACAAGTTACAATATTGAAATGAACCTGAGGTTTTCTACTACCAAAAAGACTCTTAGCCAGTAATTTATTTGGTTTACCTCATGGTTGTAAGGGGTGGAAAACGCAACCCCTAAATTTATTTGCAATGTAACTTTTTGTTTTATTATTTGTTTACCATTTAAAAATTTACTTGCGATAACCTGTTTCATTGTAAACAAAAAATGTCTTCTGGGTTTTTTGCCCAAAATAAAGCATTCGCAGCAAAAAAATATTTTACAAAACACTACAGATATACATCGTCATAAATGCGAAAATACGAAACTAATCTATCTAGTAGGTCGCTATTAGGGATAGTGACAATTTAATTGGAATGACGCTAGTTGCGTTTTTCACCCCTTACAATCATGGGGTAAACCAAATAAATTACTGGCTTAGTGCCTTTTTGGTAGTAGAAAACGTCAGGTTAATTTCAATATTGTTACTTTTTCAGTGCTTGTGCAAAAACGTGTTATACAAATTTTATGTACCCTCTATAAGGGGCTGTATCTTAACAAGGGATGCTGCAATGAAATTTCTTTATATGAAAGATCCTATCTTTTTTTCGATGAGGAATCACCTCCTTTAATGTTTTACACTTATTAAGTTTCACCATGTATAGTAATATTATATTTTACACAAATTACGATTTACACAGATCATCTTAAATGAAAAACTATATTTTGCTGGATGGAGAATATTATTTCACCCACTGTTTTAATGAAATGAAACATATTCACTGAAAAAGGAAGGTGAATTTTAACATGTTCATATCCAGCAAATGTATCCTCCTGCGATGTTTGAAAATGTCAATTCGAAAAAAGTATGTCAAGAAAATATTTCTGAAAATTTTCAATCTGACGAAAAGTGAGAAATATGTAAAAAACCACATGAACCGAGTGTTTCCACGTCGTGATGGATGCTGTATAAACAACAATCACATCGATCAAAGTATTCTACACTCGAAAGTTAGGATTCGTGAAATACTCCTGGTAGATGGTGTGCTGTATGTTGTTAATACTACAGCACTCTGTCGAACAGGTCATAAGTATCAAGAGTCCTTTTTGAGGTTTCCAAGGTTTGGCGGTCTGATGATAGAAAACAACCGTCAAACTGCAGTAACCGTACTTCTTGGACATCTCTTTTTCAGTGTAAATGTGTTGGTTGATTGGATGAGTAGTTCCGATGAAGGTGGAATGTTTGTTTTCTCATTGATATATATTCGTTTCTCTTTTTATGTTGGGTTTTTATTACCGGAGTTCTTTCTTCTTCATGAAACAATTACTATTTTTGAAACTTTATTATTCGTTAATCGTTTGCATTGTTCCATTATCGTTTGGTAGGCAACAGTTCTTCAAGAAACTGTCTGTCACAAACTGTTTGAATCTCGTAATACGCGTTGCTTATTTTTGCGCGCATGTTCTAGGGGAACAGCGTGCTATCGTTTTGATCAAATGTCTGTAATTTTGGATGATTGAGCCGAAAATGGTCTCAATCGACTAGGTTGGACTCACTGATGACGAATCCGGTGTCAAAATCGATTCTGTCCGGCTGGCCGGCCGGCCGGCCGTAGACACGATAACTGTCGAACGAAGTGAGCTAGCGACTTGAAACTTTCAGGGTAGGTTGCGCATTGGAATGCCGCGGTTAAGTTCGTTAATGGGCCAAATCGATCGAATAGTTTCGGAGTTATAGGCATTTGAAGTTTTGAAGTTATTTATTTTTTATTTCAGAAACTACTTGAGCGATTGGATTCAAACTTGGCAGTTTGGTGGAGTATAACGACGCGCAACTTTGAGCCAAATTTCGTCAAGATCATATTGTCAATAAATTTTAAAAAAAATTTTTTCGAAATTTTTTTACAAAAAAATTTTTTTTTCGGAAACCATTCATCATACCAAAAAAAAATTATACTCACACTTTGACCTTCTAATTTCACAGCAGTGTACTAAATTTCAGCTCGATACGATCATAAGTTTTGGAGATATCGGGAAAAAATATGTCAAATTTCGAGGTTTTCTTCTCGATATCGTTGATTTTTTTGGTATTACTCGAGAAATACTGATTCAGTCCTGATTAAACTTCACAGCTAGTTTTAAGATGCTGAAAGACAACTTTGTGCAAAATTTCGTGATAATCGGGTTATTAGAACAATTTGAAAAAAAAAATTTATATGATTTTTTCATCATATCATCCTCATTAAATTCTGTATGAAACTTCGAACTGTTATTTTCGATGAAGTACTGGATTTCAATTCGATCTGGTCTGTATTTTTGGAAATATTGGAAAAATAAAATTTTGATTGGGTATATCTACGGAATCATTGGGTGGATTTTACCCATTCACGAATTCGGCCTTCGTAATTAAGGTCCAAACCTTCTCTACAAATATCGAGTTTCTAAGTTGTTTCTTTCGGAAGTTATTGTGTTTACGCAGTCGGCCGTTAGGCTGACCGTAAACACAATAACTTCCGGAAGAAACGACTTAGAAACTCGATATTTGTAGAGTAGGTTTGGGGCTTAATTACGAAGGTCGAATTCATGAATGGGTAAAATCCGCCCAATGATTCCGTAGATATACCCAATCAAAATTTTATTTTTCCAATGTTTCCAAAAATACAGATCAGATCGAATTGAAATTCAGTACTTCATCGAAAATAACAGTTCGAAGTTTCATACAGAATTTAATGAGGATGATATGATGAGAAAATCATATAAGTTTTTTTTTCAAATTGTTCTAATAACACGATTATCACGAAATTTTGCATAAAGTTGTCTTTTAGCATCTTAAAACTAGCTGTGAAGTTTAATCAGGACTGAATCAGTATTTCTCGAGTAATACCGAAAAAATCAACGATATCGAGAAGAAAACCTCGAAATTTGACATATTTTTTCCCGATATCTCCAGAACTTATGATCGTATCGAACTGAAATTTGGTACGCGCGCACGTTCAAATTCGTTGCTGAAGCGGTCATCTACATTGAACATGCGCGCAAAAGTTGCTGCCTTCACGGCAGTGCTTTTTGAACTTTTTTCAAATATTAATTCTTCTTCAATTCTCAATAGTTTTTAATCAGATATTGGAAGCCATAACTTAGAAAACCCTGACTAAATGACGAAATGAAATTGAATTAAGACAAAACTTTAGCAGAGATTATCATAACTTTTTTTATTCGTATTCTGATCATTTTGAGCACTGCTATTTTGTCGCTCTTATTGAAGAGTAACATCAAGTTGGATATTTTCAATGCACCACCCAGTATATTTCTGCATTCATTCTCTAACACTCCTTTTGAATTCATTTCATACCTATCTGTAGCGGTTTTCAAGGAACCAATTGATTCTCCTTAGTTCTATGCAAACCATAGCTTGAATTATTAAAAATTGATCTTTCTGGTTTCCGGACTCGAAAAATGATGAAATTTAACAATGTAATTCATAAATTTTACCTGTTCAAATTAATTGAATCATTCCATCTCACCTATAGATACAAAATTGTTGAAAAAAGGTTTTAAGAATGAAGAACATCATACCTAAATTCTGAAATTTTCCTGAGAACAATGAAATATCTTGCAATGCGGTTTTGAAAAGATTTTGAATTTCCCTGGTGAATCAGCAGTAGAAATCAAAAATTCATTAATAGAAAACCTCTTCAATGAATGCTCTTTTACTATTCTACGACTCGACTTCATTAAATCCGGTTCTTCGGAATTTTACCAACAGCGCCATTGTGACTAAACACCTCATTATCCTTCCCGAGGAAACGAGTTCTTTGGGATAAACTCAACATTACTACCTTTAGAAATATGGAATGTTCAGTGGAAATTTGAGTGGCATAATTTTTCAGCTATCTCGATGCGGGAAATTTCGTCGATCTGTTGAGAACCTCGAGTGGAAAATCTCCTTTCATGTGGAAACACAGAAGAAATGACGCTCATAAACATCATTTGGGAAGTTGGCGCAGAATTTGACACTGAAGTTGAGGGATTTTGTCGATAAACAGGGTTATATTCACTCATGAGTCTCCTTCCTGCAGGAGGTAAGGTTCGTCGAACGAAAGGAATGAAACTGAATAATGTTTGGGGATGATGTTTGAGTTTCACGTTAGGTTGAAATCTAGAAAAGCACCGACATGAAGTCAGCAGCTTTTGCGAGCATGTTCCAATTCGTTGGTTATGCGGTCATCTTTTCACGAATTGACCCTGCCAAACCCACCTCTACTTCCTGATGAGAATATTTGAAACTATCTAGAGTCTTATCTGAGGAATCCTAGGTGAGGTGGTCTGAAGATCGGTAAGAACCGTGAAATTGCAGTAATAGAACTCCTGGGACGTCGATTCTTCGGCGTAGATGTTTTGGTTGGTTGGATGATTACATTAGATAAAGGTGGGACATTTTTGTCTTATAGACAGATATTCATTCTTGTGTTAGGTTAGTTCATTGAATCAAAATTTCAAGTGAACTTCAATATCATTTTATTTTAAACCGAAGAAGTAATCATATTGGAACACCATACGAGTTTCGTAATTATATTTTTCATGCAAAACTAAATTTCATTCAAGTTCACGTGAAATTCCGATCAATGAATCTAACCTTAGTTAGGTTCAATACTACTACAGGTTGATCCTCACTATACGTTCCGTGACCTTCCAGTATCCCTTCCGTATGATTTAAGTCGAAATTTAGTAGGCAAAAAGTCGTCTCGACGGAACGTAAACGGGACGTATAGTGTGCATACATCAATTCATTTACACCTTATAATATTTTACGGAAAGGATATTGAAAGGTAACGGAAGGTATAGTGGGAATCAACCTGAATTAAAGCCCCCAATAAGAGTCAAATACAAAAACAATTTCATGGGATATATCAGCTTCCGAAACATATCCGTACAAAAGTTCATTAAAACGTGACCTGTAGTTTCAGAAAAATGGTAAAAATGTGTATAATTTTTTTTTCTCCAACGACCTTCGTTTTGAATACAGATGGCGTTACGAAAATTTGTGCCGAGCAAACACCAATTGTTTTTAAATTTTTTGAAACACTTTATATAGAAATGAAAGTTTATCTCAATTCAACGAGGAATGAGCAATGCTTCTTCGACTTCGCAGTAAATGAATTACTCGACCATTCCATTATTCAATAGTCTCCGGTCGAGAGAAGAGTTGTTCAGAATTTTATACTTAATGCTGAAAGACTTGAAAAATAAAACGAAGTTCAAGTTGACATCGCAAACTTTCAGGAGAGTTTTCTCCATCGATATTTCATATAATCCTATAATTCACATAATTTAATTCACTTCCAATTCTTCACTTCATAGCCGTTCGTTTGAACGGGCTTGTTCTGGAAAACAGCGTACTATCGTTCCGTCACAATGTCTGTAATTTTCGAAAATTGTTTTGAACGATTATGTTGGACTCTCTGAAGAAGAATCCCAGGTCAAATTCAATTCTGTCCGTCTGGCCTTCTCACATAATATATGTCACAAGTTTTTCAATTTATTTCCGATATTTTATTAGATTTCTAGATTGGAATAACCAATTATGCATCTGTGGGAGATAATTCCTCTCCATAAGGGCCCTGTAGCGTTCTTCGTTTATCTGAGGTTTTGAAATATCATCGGTTGGAGGACCGAACCTAGTCGAAGGATCCTCCCGGTCAGACAGCAAACATAGGACATATTATTCACTGCTTCCTGCTGGTTTTCTGTCCTTCTTTCTGTTCAAGATATTATTTCAAGATATTTGGTTAAAATGAATTTGAGATGACGAAAAAATTATTTTCCAAATTTTTTTTTCTCGGAAAATCTAAATCAGATGACGACAAAATGCGGCTCAGTACTCAAGGTCAGTATTCAACAACAACTTTTCAAATTTCAGTTTGTTTCGATTTTCACGTTTAAAAATATATGGAAAAGAAAATGTCAAATTTCATAACTTTTTCAAAATTTTCACGTTATTTCCTCATAACCTGAAAAAGTACAGATACGATCAGGTTGAAACTTGTGGATCAGTTGAGGGACACTTACGCACTACTTGGTGCAAAATTTTGTGTTGATCTCGTTGTTGAAAATTTCAAAATGAAATTATTGGAAACTTTCCTTTTCTCGGAGACTATCCATTAGATTTCTTCATCGATATTTCACATAATCCTATAATTCCCCAAATTTAATTCACTTCCAATGCCTCACTTCATGGCCTCTCTATAAAATCAATGAGAATCTGATAACTCTACGTTTCGGTACTTGTGGAAAATGTATTTCTTTCTTTCAATACCCTGTGGAATAACATTCTTCTGTCGTCCGGAACAATTGCAGTTTTTTCTGACTCATGTGGTCAACTCATAGGTTAATATATCAAGGAATCAAGCAACCAAAAAGATAAGTGTGGTAGTTCATAAAAACATATACGAAAGGACGAATAATCAATTGAAAATAAAAGAATATTCCTTCCTGATCTGAGCAAGTCATATCGAAGGATCAAAAAAAGTTTTGTTTCCGTGTTGATTTTTCCCAACACATTGTACCGAATTTGAAGCCAAAATACAAAGTTTCATACTGACCATCGGTTTGAGAATATTATAGTGCTCGTATCATTCGAAGAAATACAATGCTTCTCTAGAAATCTCTCATTTTGGAAAATCTTTAGTTATCAATGAAGTAAATTGAATTTCACTCCAAAATGATTTCAGTTCTTCTATACCTACTATACCAATTGAATAAAGTATGAATAGGAAAAGCTTGAACTCGAAATAGATAAATTTGGACGATCTCTCAACTTTTCTCAGCAAAATTCAGAAGATGGTGCTAAAATGAATTAAATAACGTGACCTCTTAAAAATTTTCCAAATCGACCCGATCAAGGTTTGAGACTGGTTCTTTCGCAGACACTTTCTTAGCATATCTTAACAAGGTTTTTGCACTACCATCTCAATATATCTGTCGGAAAAAGCGAATCTATCACTATAATTAGTGAATGGCATTCCCTAGATTTCTTTCTTATGTTGAAATGAATCAGAAAAAATAGAGTACGTATGGTTGACTCACCCTGTAGGTACGTACTTATAACCAGAACATTGAACTCTTCATTTCGAATCCTCCTCCTGAATTATAATAGAAATGTATTATGAATTTCGTTTTCATACTGGAATAAATTTCAATATAAGATATTTCACAAAATCAATTTTGAATTCAAATTGGTTGAATAACTGAACATTTTCCTCATCCAATCAGCCAGTTGGGATCTTGAAGCTTAACCCGAATAATTGCTATACCGTAATGAATTCTGCAAAATTCATCAGATTTCAATTAGTTACTTCCTTTGGTCTTTCGTTGCCTACCTCAGCCACAAGAGAATTCATAATTGCAGAAATGTTTTTTTCAACATTCCAATCAAGGTCTAATGCAGATTAGAAAAAGTTTTCTACGCTCTCATACGATAAAATAAAACCACCCCCATCGTGTAGAGCAGACTATCTGAAATAACCTGATTAAAGGCTCGTTCGTGTCAACAGGGCTTTATAAAGAATATTTACGTTCGTTTGACGCACCAAAGGTTGTAACTCGCGGGAAAAGGTAGTCTCACGAAACGAAACTCATTTTGCTCATTGCATTTGGCTGAACCTCTCGGTTATCGTTGTTATTTTCAAAAATTTCCTCCGTTCAGTTTATATTCAACACATCAAATGCAATAGAGAATATAAACCTCCAAATTTCTAGACAACAAAGAGAAAATTTTGTTCGAAGCAAATGATTCCTGCAGTCATTTGATATTTTCGCACTTATTTCATTCTAATCGATTCAAAACCATCAACAAAACAAAGATATATGCGTAGCGAAGGGAATATTGCTGTGAGGTGTTGAAGGAAAAATCTTCAAAAAATACTTATCATACTTGCATCTAACACTTTTCACTATTTGTTGTTTTTATTAGAATCGTACAACATTTGGTGAATTGCAGGACCATTTATGTTTTGTTTTCTGAGATTTTGTTGTTCTTTGGTTTAAAAATTTCAAATCGACATTAGGAGAGAAATTAAAGAAAAATTTAATTAAATCTGAGAGATGCCATGATGAGACATCGTACCTTGACCAGTGGTATCAAATTATTGTCTAACTTTCTGGAAAAATTATGATTTGATGCAGATTGTTCTCTGAAAGCTTCACGACAAATCTCACCATATTTATATCACAATTATCCCCGCACGTACTACATATTGAATAACACAATAAAAATTATATCAATTGACATTAATAATTGGACAAAGTTGAAGTTTATGGGATCAGGGAACATAAAAAAAGAAACCACGTTTTGTGATAGTAAACGTTTCAAAAATTTATATTTTTATCATCAGGGCTCTAAAAAATATATTCAATCAGGTAAGCTAGAAGTACAAAAATGACTATGTATAAAGTACAAATGAACAGGTATTGAATGATGAAGGCACAAAAACAGTAAAAAGAAGCTGTCAAAGACTAACAATATAAAAAAGAACACAACAGTCGCAAATAACAACAAAAATTGTAAATGAACGTTATACATGTACAATAAACTCTAAATCAATAATAACACATTCTTAATAATGGAATAATAATAAATAATTGAGGTTTAAAATGTGAGAAATAGATCACATGAAGAATATAATTCGAATTTTATATAAGACACGTGTTTCATCTCGATCTTATGATTCAGACTAATCCGTACATCTTTTTTCTACAATGTGCAAAATTTTTCCTGAATCACAACCAATAGTTCATAAGATTTGGGAGGGTGCCTGTCTTCCGTTCTACACATGTACTCTAGCAGAAGTTGAAGTATTTTTGAAAATTCATCTAACCATAATCTCTCTGAATGATGCAGTTTTAGCGTTTCCAAAAGTCAGCCATCTGATCAACCATGAATTAAATGCAATGGAAGCACAAGAACAACCATCGTCCAAGAAATCTGTGTTATGTAGTTTCACGGATTCATCAATCATAAGCACAACTTGCCTTGTAGGATGCCGAAAAAGGTCCGGGTACTGCATCTTTGTTGGATTATGGCCTTGGGAATATAATTTCAGTAGCGCCATCTGAGGAGCACCTTACCAACCTTGACACTTCACTACAGACATTTTCGGATGCGGTGCGCGTGATCCTCATTCATAACTATATTGTCACAATGTATAAATTGATGCAAAATGAAGGTGCAGTTCATTTCAAATAAAATTGAAATACTACGAAATATTTAGTGGACCATAGAATATTCTGCGAAACATTCTGTTTCTAACATTTACAACCCTCCCTGCTTCCACACATAAGTTTTCAGTGAAAAACTCCACGGAGTTGATTAAAGTATTTAATTAAATACGGAAAATTAAGGGTTATTGAAAAGGGGAAGTCGAGGAAGAAATATGGCGACTGTACAGGAAAAGCGAAACAAAAGAAACAACTGCGTGCCGTTCTCAGCATGCGGTACAATTGCCGGAACGGGTGAATTAATTACTCTGGTTTACTTTCTAGCGAATTTTGCCTGTTTGTTGGAAGATGAGGCAACGAAGATCAGCAAAGTTTTGAAACTTTTGGGTAATGAATTTCAAATCAGTTCATCAATCGTCGTCCTGACGGAAAATTAATCAGAATGAATCTTGGGTTTATCTCATTTATGATAATGGAAAATTCGTGCTAATTAACAGAATGAGAGTTACTAAATGAATTGGATAATTTCACATTTCTCTTTGAATTCCTCAGAATATTTCGTATTATTCAAATAAATTCATCGCATCGCATGCAAAGTAGGCCCAGAATCCAATCAACCACGCCAATGAATCATTCGATAATCGAAACATTTTTGAACGTATTTCAAAAACGGTCGATTGCAGCAAGGTATTTCAGTTTTGTAACGATAACATGCTGCTGCCTCTAGGTTTATAATTAAATTTCTGAAGAAGACAATTACGTTCAACGGAAGCTTACAAGAAGAAATATGGTGGTTGTTCGATAGGCTTTATTGAGCTTCAAGTCAGAAATCCGTTTTTAATGATAGCCTTGTGAAAAGATTTTATGGTACGCAGAACCCACAAGTTTTCTCTCTTCAAATCTTGTTCATTCAAACACACTGCTCTTTTGGACACTCAGGTAATTCTTTTGTATATTAATTGAATAGGAAGTGAATTGCCCAGAATGAGAATTGAAGTCTTTAGGCAAAAACAGAAAGATCTAAAAAAGATCTAAGGGACTGAAGTGTTTTACATGCCTGTTTCCCAAGCATCGGAGTATTTTTTAAAAACAATCCTGAATTGACCCGAATCATTCGCCATTTTGCAACAATCGGGAGCAGGTCTGCATGTGCCCACGCTAGTATTCTTTATTCATTTTCTTATTTTCTCAGTACTCGAAACCATGACCATAGGAAAAATTCAAGCACTCTTAGTTTCTACGATCTCCGATGAATGAGGTGTTGAAATTGACAAGGCATATCACGCCTAAATGAAGAGCTATTTGTTTCATGGGAAGGAACGGTTGAAATATGGTGACAAACTTTGTGATCCCTTGTTGGTTCTGACGGGTGTCCCGCAGGGATCAATACTGAAGCCCTTGCTCTTCGTGCTTTATACCCATTTTATAAGATTCTTTTTGAAGTACTGCCTTGTACACTTTTATGCAGATGATACCCAACTTTACTTCAGCTTTCCTGTTGATTAGGTTGAGCAGGGCATAGCTAAGATTAACGAGGACCTCCAGATAATGAGTAAGGTTGCTCTGGAATTTACACTGTTTCCAACTAAATGGCAGGCAATTTTTTTTGGGAACAAGAGTGTTTGCGAATTGTTAAGTGAAAGTGCTCAATTTAACATAGGGAGTGATGTGGTTCCAATAGTGACTATCGTGAACAATCTGGGAATTCTCCTGGATAACACTTTTCGCTTCAGGGAGCACATTGCGTCTTGTGTGCGGAAATCAATTATGAGGTTGGGTATGCTATATCCTCATAGATTTTCTCTTCCCGAAAATTTGAAAACAACGCTCTGCAACTCTCTGGTGCTCTCTGACTTCAATTATTGTTCACCGGTCTTTTTCGCTTGTTGGGATCATGAAACAACCAGGAAGGTTCAAAAGATTCAGAATTCCTGTCTGAGATTTATCTATGGTATAAGGAAATTCGATAGAATGAGTCATAATTTGGCTGAAACTAAATGGCTTCGTATAATGAACAGATTCAAACTTTCAGCATTGATTCTTTACAATCGCATAGTGTCCGCTGGAGTACCTTCATACCTTCAGAGGAAAATAAGATATAGATCTGATATTCATAGTTCAAACATCGGAATTCATGGACTTATATCAGCTCCTGCTCACAGGAGTGCCCTCTTTGATAGATCTTTCACGTTCAGCATCTATAGATATAAACTATACAATAGGTACATAAACTTCAGGTCACTTTCACTTTGTGCATTTAGAAATCTTGTCTGTACCCCCAAAAACGCTATATTCGGCTTAATTTCAAGACTTCAGTGGAACCTGAGTATCGTTTCGTGCTGTGAAGTTCTTGAGCTCGTTGATGTGAATGATAAACATCAATAATAGAATCGCACACTCATTAATTATTCCTTGTAAAGCCCTTCAAACAAAACTCGGAAATGAAAAACGCGAAAGTTTCAAATTGAATTAGTTCCGAAAATACCAGAGTTAGTGGGCAAGTTTGGTATGCAAATATAGGTTTTCTCGGTCGCTGAATATGACTAAGATATTATTTCATCGATATCTCCTACCGTTTCGATTTTAACCTGTCAACTGGGAAATTTCCAAAATGTGAAATTTCAAAATCATTTGTTTTCCCTCTCAACTGACAGAATCGATTGGGAATTGCAGATTATATTTCAGCACCGAACCCTCTTCGATTATACCAATTTTGAACGAAATCTGATTTTTCAGTGAACAGTGTGCATCAGTAGTTTGATTCTTATATTCGTATTCAATAGCATATTTGTTCATTCTTCACATCCTTGGAAACGTTGATTTATCGTTTTCTCTTCTTCTTCTGTAGTCTCTCAAGGCACAATGATGGCCAATCGAATGATCTTTTCTTGAGGGTTTGAGTGGTAGAAAAGAGGGTTTGCTGCCAACTGAACTCCGCCCTGTGATTGAAATTCATCAAGTTTTCGTTTTATTTGTTTGTTAATTGTTGATTATGATTATCAATAAAGGCCTATTATTATTATTATTAATATCATTGAAAATATGTGAGAATTTTCGATGAAATAAAATTTCGGCAAGCATCTTCTTCAGAAATAAATGACGAGTTTCAGTTGAAGTAAGGCAGATTCATCATCAGACTAATTTTAATGCACTTTCCCACTCATAACCAGACGATGAGGATTGAGTCTAAGTCCCTTGCCTTCAAAGTGATCCCCTATCCAAACAACTACTCTACAATGAATCATTCGATACTCGAAACATTTTTGAGTATTTTTTCAACACTGGAAGCTTATGCTTCCAGGTGTATAATTTAATTTTGGAAGAGTCAATAAGTCCAAAGGAGCCATATACGGAGAATATGGTGGTTGTTCTATTGGCTTTGTTGAGTTTCAGGCCAGACAATTATTTTTTATGTGTGGTGATTGTGTCCACGAGATTTCTCCCTATGAATCTTGTTTATTCGGTCTCTCTGTTCGATAATGTACCAATTGATTAAAACGTGAATTACACAGAACTGAAAACTGTCTTGTCTAAAGGACTCGATTAAATTTTGATTTTTTCACTGAAAAATGAGATAACGAAGAAACTGAAAAGTTGTAATATGTCTATTTCCAAAGTTTCGGAATATGTTCGAAAAATTTCCGAAATAGAATAAGCATGAACTCGACCCGAACCCTTCGCCATTTTGCTACACCCGAAAGCAAAGCTGTTTTTTGATTTGAGGACCTTCAGTAGTATTCTCCATTTATTTATTAATTTTGTCAGTACTCAGAACCATGATAAGTGAACTGACCTGAAGATTGAAGACAAAATATTCTAGTAATTCAAATCAAAAACCTTCAAAAATTCTTTTTTCAGCAAACTGATTGAAAAAGCTCATATCATATCAAAATAAATTCACAAGTCTCCATTGGAATGATAAGTCCCTCAAATTTCCGAGAAAGATAGAAATTCCAAAGTGTCAAATCTTGAGAGTGATTTTTATTTGGTTATAACGAAATATGCCTCATTAACTAAACATTGAGCGCGAAATTTGTCAGCATCGACTTAAGAGGTAAGAGTTTAAATTTTCTTACTACAACATCTTCTCCTTGGGGTAGAAAAAGTGGAAGTAAATAAGTAAATGACTCGATAATCCCATTCAACTTCCGATAATGAAAAACAGCCTCAGTTCATTAGGTTCAACGATCAACCATAATTGAATATACAGCTTCGGAAAGAATATTCATACATATGAGAAGCCTAACTGCAGTTTCTCCAAGGTGTCCTGCAACTTTTAAGTTAAGACACGACAATTACCCAGAGTTGTTTATTCTGAAGCCATTATCATTGCACCACCTTGCCACTGGAAAACCCTTCTCGTTTTCACTCCATATAATTTTCACCCTTAACTCACTTAGTTTCACTGTGGAACAATTTGATGCTTTTTGGACCTTTGTTTTTCCATGGTATTCGTACAGGCGCATAAGATTTATTAGATGCTTATTCTCTAGACGGTAGCTTACCCATTGTATTATCCCAGAGAAACATTCAATTCGGTTCATTAAAGGCAAAAACTCTAATCAATTGAGTTAAAAGACAAACACCCTAAAAAAGGAGCAGTTTACATTATAAAATATTACAATACAAAACTTCAATTAATCTTCCTTTGAAATCCTGGGATTTTGCAGAGTTTACATTCCACATAGGGTTCTTGAAATTTTAAAATAATCGGATGAAGACTTGCCTGTGTTTAACTTTCGAAGTTTCTGCGTGGAGTGAGGCGTTGAATTAAAATTATTAATTGGGCAGAATATTGAATAAAGCACTATATTTCCATTGGAATATGTTTTCTACAGACGATGGAAATTGTGTAGGTATGGAAAATATTGGCAATTATTTCTCGATTATGTGCAAACATGAAACATGACATTTTTCAGGTTTCATTTGCTAGTTTGCTTTGCGATATTTCCCTGTTGGTCATTTACTAGTTATAAATAAGTTATGATGGACTGTTAACGAAACATAGATGTGGACAAAGAACAAAAAAAAAGATTGATTCATTGATGGGGCTTTCACATACTGTGGTTTATTCAGTTTCCAAACTCTCAGAACCTGAATGTACAGGATTTCAATTTGTTACATGAATCATCTTCAAAAATTTTTTTGCAGAAAGTGATTTCAGGACGGAAAATTAGTTCGAAGATATTTCAAGATATTTTTCTGGAGTTTCACTCCCTATTTGTGGAACAGAACTGTTAAAAATCAGATGGATTAATTTTTCATGGAAAACTTTCTTGCGAATTGCAGGATTGAACTATTTGTCAAGGGCAGTTTCAGAAAAAAAAAGGCTGCCTAAAGAAAATACCGATACAATGCAAAAAATCAACACAGTGAACGTTTCAGAGTACAAATCTGACTTCTTCATCAGACAAACGATAAACCTTGCACAATTATTAGCTTCTGATTTTTTTTGGCGACTTCTGTCAAATTCGGAAGTTGGATAGAGACAACTTTCCATTTGGTTAGTCTTGAAAAAACAAAATCAAAAAGAGATAATTCTTCAAATTTTCTCGTGTAGGCAACACTTTCCCTAGAAACTGTCCTGGATAAATACATCCGCAAGGGTGTTGTTCATAAAAAAAATGTCGTTCAATTCGAATAGTTCTGTTTCAGATATAGTGAAAACCTACAAAATGATGCAAAATCTTCCCAAAATGAGCTTTAATTGATTTTTGATTTCGAGATACTTGTTGATATGAAAGATTCCAAACACCTTCCAAGTCATGTATTTTTGTAGTATTTAGAAAATTGAAACACATATATTCTAGATGAAAAAATCAATTTCCACATTTTTCAATAAGAATCTCTTTAAATTTTATTAGTTAACGATGTATTGAGAAATATTATTTCTGCTTGCTACAATGCACAAAATTTTCATCATATACGAAAAAGTTTTGCATAAATATTCTAGTTTAGTGGATAATTGGTGCTTCAGCATTTCTTGAGATATCGCAAAAATGACCAATAAGAGATTTGAAATGAGTATAATTCCAAAACTTTCAGACGCTTGTTATGTTCTAATGAAAACAATAGAGATATAAGGGCTTAAAGCCCACCTTGAAAATATCAATACTCTAGGAGTTCCCCAAAAGTTGGAACACATAAGAATTGAGGAACAATAAATTCTTCAACAGTCCATCAATTAATCGTAGCAGACTATTCGGTTTTTGACAGATACATTGTGATTGTAGAGTAAAACAGCTAATATAGTTCAGAATTACAGGTATTTGAGCCTAATGTTAACACTCATGTTGGCTATTCTAATCACCTGTAATTATCGAAGCATTTTAATTTCGAGAATAACTCCCCCATTTCTTTACTTAAAGTTTCATATTGTACAGTGATAATTGGACTGAAGGCTTTTCACAAGCCTCCGAATGAAGATAAAGATACTGCGGAAAAGTTTCCACCACCCAATATCTTCCATATGATTTCCTCGCAATTTCCCTGTCACACTCGGAATGATCAATTATCCAATTTAACCAGAAGCGACCTCATCTTCACGAAATTCAGTTGAACAATCATTTTTACAATTGCCTCATCAAGTTTGTGGGCGCGATGCCTTAAGCCAAACTCACATATTCGCCTACAACGAGCTAACCACGTACTCAATTCCCAGTTTCCACAGAAAGGTGAAATTTATCATCCCCTGAATACGCTGATACTGACTCGTGGCATGTCCTGCTTATGGAATTGAAGTTTTTTCCAACTCGAAATCGACCTGGAATTGTAATGCGGATGCTCTCTAGTTTGAAGCTCAGTCAAGTTAGTGTCGAGAGTTGAAATTATTTCTACTGGAGGACATTGTTTGCAGTATTTCACATGTGTATGTGTGCTTTTCTGTTGTGGACGAGTCTTTGTGGTCTGAATGGCCTGTTAGCCAAATTCAGAGCAGATGTCTGTAATGAATAGATGAATATGCACTTGAATTGTGTTCCTTCTCGTGACTGATATTTACAGGTTCATCTATTGTCTTGTGATAAATAACTCACGATAACTCAATGTTTTATAAACTAAAAACTGATGTGTAGTCGGAATGGAACTCTTAGGTTACACTTTTGTTTTGATGAATCTGTTGATAAATGTTGTATTGCGAAAATATGTAAGTGAGATTTTACAGCTCAACATAAAAAGGTTTATTCTTCGGTTCCGGGAGTAAAAAACCAGATTGTTGCTCGGAAAACGCTTTTTTTCAACAAATCTTTCCTAGTTGCTAGGAAATCGAGGGAGTCCCCAGCAACGAACAACTGTTATGCTTAAGAATTGTGTTGTGCATTAGATTGATTTTCAGCAGAATAAATCTGATATGAATGATTATGCAGTTCAAATGAGAACATTCTCGTGACTAATGTTTAACGAGTTTATATACAGGATTTTACAAAATGAGATACTGTTTGTCAAAGTTAGAATATTTAGGTAATTAGAAGGAGAAACCTTCAAACAAATCTCAAAACTTTTGAGCTATAGATTCTATTATACTTTTTGAATCCTGTTAGATATTTTCATGAAATTTGGTTGCAGCTCTTTGAGCACCAATGCCCATTTTCTATTTGTGGATGTTTTAATGTTTCAATGTGATCCGTCTGTGGGGAATTACTGAAAAATTATATTCCAAATTCCACATACTACTCTCTCTCTTGCTCTTTTTTGAATGGATATTATGGAGAGGATTCTGTATACAACAATTATCTGAACCCAACGGAACAGATTTACAGACAAAAAATAATTTGTGATGTTGAAAACTCTTCGTCAAATATCTGCTTTCTGTAGAGCGCCCTCAATTATCTCTCATATAGAATCGTATTTTAACTTACAATTCTTTTGTCTTAACTCTTCATGTCACCAACCCTGCTACTCGATATTTTTTCTTTATATCTCTACGTTTTACCGTGACTTGTTTGATTCTAACCCTTGAATTTTCACCTGTAACCACCTTTATCAGATCTGATCTACGGCGTGTTCTTTCCTCCCTACTTCAACTCGAAGCGAGGGCGTTTTTTATCAGAAACTTTTCGTGGTAACATTTCTTAACGCGACCTCTGTGCCTATGAAGATAGAATCCTACATTCATTTTAGGACTGTTAGTCGTGTAAAATAAAAAAAAGTATGCATTGTCAAATTTCAACATAATTACTCAACACAAACAAACAAACAAGAATGAGACAAATGTAACATAGGTGTTTACTTGATTACGCGATAATCTTATGTCAAACAGAAGTTGGCTAACTATATCAAACTCGTCCTGAAAAAACATATTTTGCAAGATATCAAAGCTAAATAAAACATCCTGCAGCTCTATTAATGTGTGACTCAAATGACAAAAGGTTTAGGAAGTGGGTTTGCTTGATGCTTTCTTCTTCAAATCACCTCAGGATCAGTGGGACACTCCGTATTTGGTAGTGAGACATAACTGTTTATCCCACCTCAATTTTGTGGAAATGTACAGAAAATTTTCAATAGAATGAATGCTGAACTTGAAATTTGGAAACTTATCTTAACTGCTGACTGCTATATGGTAAATTTTTCTTATTTGGTAGTATAACTCAGAGACTTGCAATTATTTAGCTGTATATAAAGAATAAAGAAGTTACAAAAGGCCTGCACGTTGGTCTTTTCTAAGCTCATTTTGAGAAATATTGTCCATTATTGAAGAAAATTCCAAAGATAAAGAAGAGATATGGATTCATTACATGCCATCTTATTCACATTATAAGCTTTTAGTGTAGAAACATTCAGTTATTATTAATACATTTCATCATTAATGAAAGGAAGTTATATATCTGTAGTCTCAAAGTGATATATCTTCGAAAGTTAACGATTTTATCATCGCATATCTTGGGGAATAAAACATAATTTAAACCAGACAGAATCAACAGAAAGCAAGTAGATACGCTTGTATGCAATATAAACGATCTTCGCATAACATAAAACCCAAATTTCAACCAGCTTTGTTGACGATTAGCGTTCGTTGTCTGAATTAACTCGATTTCTGTAAATTCCAACAATTCACGACATGTTTACCGTGCTGAATGTTTGCAACTTCCGCTCGTTTCGGCGGAAGTGTTTTCAACTATCTGTTTCAATGTAAACAACTGTTGGAAACATAATTGTAGTTTAATCTTTCCTACCGAGCTAGATAGGGAAGTTTATACAAGGTGTTTCAACGCAAAATCAGAAAAATTCAAAGAGAAGTGAACTCCGGTTCGTAGATGGACATTTCGTACCGTTGGTTCTGATCAATTTTTATTGACCCTGTAAGTGTGATGACAGCAACCTTTGAAATCTAAAATGAGATGGCGCGTTGAGTGACTACTTGGTTTGAAGGTTATTTGATAACCTTCACGAAAATATAGTTCTTTTGAGTTTTTTTTTGTTAGTTCATGCGAAAAATAGAAAAACAGAATTATTACGATAGCAAGAGTTGCAATGAAAATGTTGGACATTTTTGTATTGACAGGTCGAATAACAGCATATCCTAGAATACCAGCAAACAATTTTCCTCAATAATACTGAATTTACTGTTGCATGCTTCAGAATGATGAATTAGAGGAGTACTACGAAAAAAGGTCCAATCAGGTCGATTCTGTTTGCGTATTGCTATGAACCTTGCTATTCTAGTCATATTGCTATCTTTCTAATTTATAGCAATATGGCCATGATGTTACGTATTCTGTTTCGGGTGTTATAGCAATGTTTGTTATAAATTTTGTCATAACAATATTGCTATCATAGACTTCCATAATTGGTGATTTTAGAGCTGACAACACTGTATTTTGTGACTTTAGAACTACAAGGAAGAAGAAAATAACCTTAATTCGTGAGTTATCTTTATGGTTTCGCATACATAACCTGTATCTACGGCTTTCTTTATTCATGTAAACATCGACATAAAAAATGTTAGGCACTTCAAAGGGATTGCTGTTGTTGAGATGATTAGAATAATCATCTCAGCTGTTGCCTGTGCCTCTATCTTAGTCTAAGAATTTTCCTTGAAATTAAATAATATTCTAGAGAACCTTGAACACATTTCCATTGGCATATCCTTTTTTTTATTCATGTAAACATCGACTTATTCGAAAATGTTATGAAACAGAAAAACCAATTGAAGTCAAATTGACCTATTTCCTGGATACCGATAGAATTTTGGTTTCCAGAAATCAAATGCAATTTTATGCAGGCGATAATAATTCGAAATTCCGTTTGGAATTCAAAGGGATGGCTGTTGTTGAGATCATTGGAATAATCAGGTCAGCTGTTGCTTACTGTGCCGGTGTTTTAGTCTAAGAATCCTTAAAATTAAATATTCTAGAGAACCTTGAACACATTTCTATTAGCACATTCTTCCCTATCTTCAATATTTTCGAATTCTTGGAAGAAATAATACTGAAACAAATGGATCTCTGAGATTTTCCTTTTCTGAACTTTCTTGTTATGAAGCATAGCAAGTACTATTTTGAGGTTGCTAAGATAGCAATGTTGATAGCAAGATTCTTGTTAAAGTGACAGATCATATTGCTCAAAATGGTTGATCAGAATACCAATAATTCCAATCTTGTTATGATAGCCATATCTTTTTCATAACAATATTGCTATTTGCAAACAGAATCGACCTGAATGTATGGTATTTTCTCGAAGGTCTTAGAAATACTCTCGAAACAGGGAGTTGTCCAACCACCTTTTCGTTTTAGATCTGAGGGGGAAAAATTAATTGATTGAAACCAGCCGAATCAAATGTCCAGCCAAAAAACAGAGTTTCCCTTTTTTACTCGCATGTTATGGAAAACAGCATGCTATCGTTTCGTCTGAATGTCTGTTATTTTAGAATTTTTTCTCGAAAATCATCTAGAAGGACTTGATTGGACTAACAGATGACCTGACACCGTCAGAATAGATTTTGTCCGGCCGGCCGTAGGCACGATTGCAGTAAGTTAAAGTTTAACTACGGGCAACTTTTTGCTGAATTCTGTTGAGATCGTACTTTCACTATATTCGACAGAAATTTCTTTAAAATTTTCCCCCAAAAATTTTTTTTCTCGAAAACTATTCATCATTTTCGAAAGAATTATTTGCTCGAACCTTAAGCTTCATACTTCACAGCAGCGTTAAAAATTTAAATACGATACGATCAAAACTTTCGGGAAATTGGGAAAAAAATATGTCAAATTTCTTGGTTTTTTCCTAGGTACCGTTTTCATTTCCGGCTTAGACCTTGAAACTCAATATTTGTAGAGTAGGTTCGTACTTCAATTGAGAATGCCGAATTTGAGAATGGGTAAAATCCACCCAAGGATTCCGCAGATATACTAATTCACAATTTTATCGATATTTACAAAAATACACGAAAGACCGAATTGAAATTCAGTACTTGATGGCAAAATGATACAATAAATAATCGCAACAATCTCTCAAAATACAGAGTTGAAATTGTGATAATTTCAGAGTTTCAGATTAATTGTGCAATTTGAAAAAAAAACACCCTGTACATTGCTTTTCCAGAACTTTCTAATTCGTTGCAGATTCTACAATAATATGTCATCACCCAGAGGTTTTTGATTTCTTTTGCACACCTCCGGTTTTCCTAGAAAACATTTTTGAAGAAGAGCATTATCGAAATTTGGCTCACAAGCAGTGAGAGTATTCCGCACTACGTAGGAAAGCTGTATCGTCCAAGGATGCAAAGTTGTTAGTCACTTCTGAAATATTCTTTTCAAATTATAAAATGTTTTTAATTGAATGATTTCATAGAAAATATTAGCAATTAAATATGAATTTGGAATCTGAAGAGAATATTTTAGAACTTAAGAACTGCTTTGCATCCTTGGACAATACAGCTTTCCTACCTAGTCCGGAATACTCTCACTACTTGTGAGCCAAATTTCAATCATGCTCTTCTTCAAAAATGTTTTCTAGAAAAAACGGAAGTGTGCCAGAGAAATTAAAAACCTCTGATCTGATGATCGTTGAAATAATGGACAACTTAAAGGCTAACATAAAACTTCGAACCATCGAAACCAACTCTCTGAAGATAGACAAAAACCCCTCATATAAATTCGTACCTTCAAAGGCTCATGTAACTCAAACATGATTCCAACCCAGTCAATCACTTTGCAGCATTAAGAGATCAAAAGCGCAAAACCGAAACTCGAGGTACGTTCCAAACAAACGGAACGGACTTCGAAATCCATCGCCCGTTACGTTTTACGTTCTCACCGATTATTTCAAACGACCGTAGCGATATTCGAACTTCATTTTTCATAATTCACGCTACGAAAACCGACCGGTCAAATTAACCGGATCGGAACTCCGGGAAGGCATTAATACAGGCCGAAATATTTCATGCGGGCATACCGGAACGTCGTATGCCAAACGGGTGCCTATTAACCCCCGTTGCAATTTTAATAAGGGTTGTTGCGAGTCGTAGAACGTGTAGACGTGTAGATGGTGAGGGTTTCTTCATGTTGAAGTTGGCTATGGAATATTCAAATTGAAGTTGACGTTCTTGTGAATGTGAGATGCGGAGAATTGTATGTAAAGCGATACGCCCTCTGGCGATAGAAATTTGAACCCGTCCAAGCTAGTAGGTTTCCGACGACAACGTTATTCTAACGTGGTTTTTGTGCTGTTCTCTGAGTTGCAGGTTTGGTATACCGAAAGTGTTTGTAGAATTCATCAATCGATTCGTTTCTTTCCTATTAAAATGTTCGATTTCATTAATTCGAAATGGAATTCTTGCCTCAACTCAATGTTATTCATGGTCAAAGAAGAAGGGTCATTTACTGCCTCAAGTTTTCCTATTTCACAAAATGAATATAGAGTTAATTTGGAAACAGCAATTTGCAGGGAACTTGTTGATGGAAGATAGGCCTGGATTTTGAAATTCGAAGCTAGGAAACGGGCCACGAAATACATAAAAGTATATTCACTGCTTTTATCTGAAGATGGTTATTTTCATGAAGGTAAATTATAATGTATTCATTTCAAAACGACTTCATGTCCTTATATGCTTTTTGGTGAACACGGTGAAAAAAGAATTTTGATGAAGAATACTGTTCCTTCAGAGAAACTACCGAGCACTTCTGCAGCGACCTGCTTCACATACTACACAAAATCATATTCGAAGAGAGTGATCTGATTAAAAACTGAAAAAACTAGATTTACTGTTATAATTGATAATAACTGAAGTTATTTATATTCATATATTAATATTTTTGCGCGCATGTTCTAGGGGAACAGCGTGCTATCGTTTTGTCCAAATGTCTGTAATTTTCGATGATTGAGCCGAAAATGGTCTCAAACGCCTAGATTGGACTCACTGATGACGAATCCGGTGTCAAAATCGATACTGTGGACACGATAACTGTCGAACGAAGTGAGCTAGCAACTTGAAACTTCCGGGGCAGGTTGCGCATTGGAATGCCGCGGTTGAGTTCGTTAGAAGGCCAAATCGGTGGAATAGTTTCGGAGTTATAGCCACTTAAAATTTTGAGGTTATTTATTTTTTATTTCAGAAACTACTTGAACGATTGGATTCAAACTTGGTGATTTGGTGGAGTATAACAACGCGCAACTTTGAGCCGAATTCTGTCAGGATTATATCATCAGTGAATTTAAAAATTTTTTTTTTCAAAATTTTACTCACACTTTGAACTTCATATTTCACTGCAGTGCATCAAATTTCAGTTTGATACGATCATAAGTTTTGGAGATATCGGAAAAAAATATGTCAAATTTCGAGGTTTTCTTCTCGATATCTATGTTTTTTTCGGTTTAACTCGACAAATACTGATTCAATCCTGATAAAACTTCGTAGCTGGTTTGAAGATCCTGAAAAACAACTTTATACAAATTTTCGTGCTGATCGTGTGATTAGAACAATTCTAAAAAAAAAATTCTGTGATTTTCTCGTCATATCATCCTCATTGAATTCTGTATGAACCTTCGAACTGTAATTTTCGATGAAGTACTGGATTTCAATTCGATCTGATCTGTATTTTTGGAAATATTGGGAAAATAAAATTTTGAATGGGTATATCTGCGGAATCATTGGGTGGATTTTACCCGTTCACGAATTCGGCCTTCGTAATTATGGTCCAAAACTCCTCTACAAATATAGAGTTTCTAGATCGTTTCTTCCGGAAGTTATTGTGTTTACGCAGTCGGCCGTTAGGAAAATTTCTAAAAGTGCCTCGAAGATTTACACGATCTCTAAAAAAAATCGAATCGAAATTTCAAACACTGTTTTTAGCTATTGAATCGATGGTTTATGCCCAATTTCATCTCAATCTGATTTAAAGTTTCCGAAATGACAGTTTCTTTCAACAAAGATCATGTAGGTATTCCAATCATATTATTTGAATTTCCTTACAGGAAGACCTTCACAAAATTCGGCATGCAGCTCGAAATGATTGCATCTGTACTTCTTAAGTTATTGAGGAACTGAGTGGAAACTTCAATATGGCATAATTCCGAATCCCTTCGGCCAATTCACATACTGAGGCTGCAGACCTAACCTAAAAATTTTAACTTGATAGGTTATTTAATCGAAAATTAGAGCACATATGGCCGGACCGAAGTAAATTTCACCACAGTTCAACCTAATCAACCATTTTCGGTTCAAAAAGCGAAAATAACAGACATTTATGCACGTGAAACGGATCAAAGGACAGAGAGTTTAGTGTTGAATTGCACTCCGTTTGACCATTTGAAATCATTTGGTTATCGGTTCTGAGAAAAGCCTTCATTCAATTTTCAAACGGTTTTCTCAGAATACGGATTTTGTTCGAAAAATCCAACAAACTCTTTCCCATACGCAGGGAAATCGTCATTTTCTCTTTGTACATTATTCCCCACGAAGTGGCAGGCATTTTCTCGATCTATTGTCTTTTTCCTCTCGAACCTAGGAATTTTCACTGTCATCCTCCTATCATAAATAACATATACAGAACATGAATTGAAATGGTTCCTCTCAGTTGTTATTCATTGAAACTCTGAGCATAGAAAGTGACAGTCCATATTTCCCAGTGTCAAACTTGAAACGCGATAGTCTCAGAGTCACGAAAAGGCACAACATGGCATCAAGCACGCATACCATACTTTTTCCAGATGGCGTGCGTCTTGTGCTTTTTACTCAGAAAACATCCGAAGAATTTAATTCAATTTATTGTGTGTTCTAACGAAACTACATAACGAAGTTAGTTGATGCTTTTCGTGCTCCCTTCCTTATATAAACGAAATTACATTCTGAGTGTCCCGCAGGCTCTGTAATGTGTTTTACTCAGGATCCTATTGCGAATTGAGAAATCGTCAGCTTCTATTTATCTAATCTTTGAAGTGATTGGTTTGGAATACATCGGCTTTGTGTGATCAATCAGAATTTTATCACACTTAAATTGCATCAGGAAAGCGTAGGTTTACGTAATTTATCCAGCCATTGCAGGAATATTTTTGGCTTCGAACGGTTTAGGTTTATGCGAGGAACTTGAAATACTGTCGGATTCGAGGTTGAAAGGGACTTATCATCACCCAGTTTTGCTCGACAGAATTAACTGTGTAATTCTGAAGAATTCTAGAAAAACACTGACGTGAGGTCAGGAGCTTTTACGCGCTTCTTCAAATGCTAACTCCTAGATCAACACGAAATTTTGCACCTAGTGGTGCGTTGCTATTTTCAACTGATAATATGAAGTTTGAATCTAATAGCATTGTACTTCTTGAGATATTGCGGAAATAACGTTGGAATTCATAATAACAACAAAATTTAGCATTTTATTTTCTGTTATCTACAAAAGCGAGATTAGGATCGAATTGAAATTTCGAACATTGTTGTTAAATACTGACTTAGAGGCTCATGCTAAATTTTGTTGAAATCGAATCAATATTCTCGGAAAATTTCAGAACCATGGAAAAATCTTCGAGTTAATATTTTTCGAATTTTTCGAACGTCTGGATCAGTCAGCCATGAAAAAGGAACTGAAAATTGTTCTAGATGAATCACTTTTTTTCTCTAATCTTATTAAGGAAATGTCTTCATTTTGATCTTTTCTTAATATATACAGAGTGTAACAGCCAAATGGAATAAATTCGATAACGAATAAATGAGGGCATGTTGGGAAAAACGCTCGGACACGTCGATTTGTAATTTTAAATGCGCATGTTTTTCAATAAAATAGTATTATATAGGGTGTTCCATGTGACAGTGGCCAATACCAACTTTCTTATTTCAAATACAACCCCCTGATTATTATTTATTTTTTGGATTCTTCAGAGAATTCTAGACACAATTCAAGTACGATGTCCTATACCTATCTTTAACTATTTCAGAAATATTAAGTGTTTTCAGATTTAGTGCAAAAATCAACGTTTTAAATGAAAAATATTTTATTTCACAAATTCGGTACATTACAATTAAAACCTAATAAGTAATACTGATTATTTCTTAATAATTAAAAAATAGCAAAAAAAAGACACTAATGTCAATGTAGGAAATGTTCAAATTGCTCGCCGTGAACGTCTTGGCAACATGCTAATCTGGTGTAGAATTGTCTTCTTACGTTACTCAACATTTCTGAAAACACTCAATATTTCCGAAAAAGTTGAAGATAGGTATAGGACATTGAACATGAATTATGTCTAGAATTTTCTGAAGAATCCAAAAAATAAATGATATACAGGGGGTTACATTTGAAATGAGAAAGTTGGTATTGACCACTGTCACATGGAACACCCTATATAATTTTATTTTCTTGAAAACTATGCGCATTTAAAATTACAAATCGACGTGTCCGAGGGTTTTCCCTAACACCCCTTCATTTATTCGTTATTGAATTTATGCCATTTGGCTGTTATACCCTGTATCTGCTTTTTCAATAATCTGCAAAATGGTTGTACTGATCAAATAAATAAATAAATGAAAATTCAAATGGGTCTCCGAAACTATCTGATTGATTTCAAGTCACTAGGTCCTTTCCTTCAAAAGCATACACTGGCGAAATTGAATTTGACCAAGGATTCTTCTTGGCGGTGTTCATTCCAATCTTTTGAAACCATTTTCGGCTCGAAATTTGAAAATTTCAGACATTGTGACGAAATGATAATGCGCTGTTCCCCAGAACAAAAGCGTAAAAATTGAGTCTGGATTCTATTTGGTTTTGCTCCAATGTTTGTTATTATCGAATCCGTGGTCGAATTCAATTCTTTCCTGGCTTTCGGATGTCTGCACTCCAACTTTGACATGAAAGAACCTGGAAACTTGAAATTTTTAAGGTGAGATCTGGATCTTGGACATGGATCAGTTATGTTTGTTAAAGGAAAAATGGACTCTACTTTTCCGGAGCTATAATCATTTGAATTGAAATTCTGAGGTTTGTTCCTCAATATCTGAAAAATTTCTGGTAGGATCAGATTGAAACTTCGAGAATATCTGAAAATACCAATGCGCAAATTGAAGCAGATTTCGTGGACAAAATTCATTTTATTATTCAAATTTTTTAGAGAAACTTAACAGATCTCGACAAGATTTCGTAATATTCGTTATGAAATGCTAATGTGCAAAGTTGTGCACTATATTTCGTGATGATAGTGTCATTAGATCAATAAAAATGTAGAAAAGCACTGATGTGAAGTCAGCAGCTTTTACGCTCTTGTTCACATTGCGATATGGTGACTTGAAAATTTCAGTGAAATTTCAATGAATTGTAATATATTCAGGTATTACTAATTTGAGAGGACTGAATATATGATTATAATCTATATTATTAATATGAATAATATCTTGGGAATAATAATACGAGGTTGCTCTTAAAACATATATTAACTGACTGCTACAAATTACTACGCCAAAAACCTTTACCATATGTACATGCCAAAAACAAACTTCAACTTGCGCAGAGCGAAATATATCAATATTTCTTCCATATCTTACAGAAATATAAAAATTTAAAAAAAAGGACTAAAAAAAATTTTTTTTTCGAATTTTCCCATGGATAATTCTTTTTATTGACTCTGTCCATATTACAACCGAGTTTTATGTCGATCAGATAAATATTTTTCGAGTTATTGAAAAATCAAAATTTCAAATGGCTCTAGCACAAAAACCATTCGGCAGATTTGGCCCATTAACGAACCTCAACCGAGACATTCAAGATCTTAACCTAACCTGAAAATTTCAAGACTTTAGGTCCCTCCTTTCGAAAGTTACAGCGCACAAGACCGGACGGACAGAATCAATTTTGACCACGGATTCTTCATCAGTGAGTCCAACCTAATCGTTTGAGACCCATTTCGGCTCAAAATTCGAAAATTATAGTTGAGTTTTTGAATAGGCAAAATCCTCTCAACTTTTCCGAATATCCAGTCAAAATGTTATGTTTTCAATATTATATCGATTATATCGAATTTACGTCTTGGAGGTTCATGAGGAATATCGTAAGGATCATATCATATAGTGATCGCAAAATCATTCTATAACTAAGTGAAGCTGAGTAACGAGGACTGCAAAAATGAATGGTCCAACGCTATGGTTTTGAGTTTCTAGATTTGTTGTGAACTCATATTTGATGAGATCATCATATTTCGATTCCTATATTCGGTACTCGTTACACCCGGATATCGAAAAATCAACCGTTTCAAACAGTCACAACTGGAACCAATAAAGGCAAAAAAGCTTTATTCAAATTATAATGTTCCTCATATTTTTTCTTGCGCAGTTTCATGTCCCATCGAGGGCTGAATAAAAATCGGAGTTGAATCAATATTGAGCCTCCTTTTAATGAGATTTTGTTGACGTACTTGTCTGGAATGAATTTAAATATCCGTGGAACACGGAACTTATTTGAATAGTCAGTTACCTGTTACGAAATGAAATGGTAGAGATGTCTCCCTATCGATTTCTTTAGGAGGTCCAATTTTTTTCATTGCTACGGGCGAGGAATTTGTGTTCCTTCCATGGAAAATTAACAGGTTCGATGCCAATGGAAATGTGGCTTTTTATAAATCGATATTTGTTCAGGATTCATTGCAGTTGGCCTGGAAAATTTCAGGTTGATTCCTTGGAAAATTGAAAAACAATGAGGGACAGTACACCCCAGTTGTGGAGATTTCTAGCATTCCCTGATGTCCATAAAGTTAGCAGAGCCACTTGCACGGAAGTCAATGAGAACCATCTCATTAATTGTCGTATATTTGTCGAGAATTTGTCGTGAAAGAAAAAAATTTGTCGCGCTTCTAGGTTTTTTTTAAAGGGGTGGCTCTGCTAACTTAATATTAATTTAGCAGAGCCATTCTAAAATATGCATCGAATTCGATCAAAAATGTTATGAGTTATTTTCGAGTATTTGTCGTAGACGATCTAACCTGAAAAAACCAGAAAAAGCCATTTTTTATAGCTTTTTTATAGGTTTTAATGAAATTTTCTGGTTTCCCGAGAAATTTGTCAGATTCGGCAACACTGCATTGGTAAATTGATATTTCAGGTATGTTTTCCGTATCATTATTGACTGATATTGGGTTGTGTATGTTAAATCTTCTATTTCCCCAGATGAACAATTTTCGTTTCAATGCTGAATGAATTAAATATTCCATTCTAACGGATATACATCGACGTAACTTCGTTATACAAGAAAGTTAATTTCAAATGAAAAAGATGCCATCCATCTTCTATAAACAAATTACTACACTAATGCGGGGAGACAGAATTTTTCCTGAGGTTTTTATCTGTGCTCTTGTATCATACGCAAATATGTATGGTACCCCGTTTACATTGCCTCTGCTAACACTGTGATATATCTTAGAATTGTAATGCTCGTTCTCAAAAGAATATATATATATACAAGAAAGTTAATCAGATGACCGTTTTTTCTCTTTCCTAACTTAATATTAAGTTAGCAGAGCCATTCTGAAAAATGCATGGAATTCGATCAAAAATTGTTCATCTCAGGAAATAGAAGAATTAACATATACAACCCAATATCAGTCAATAATGATACGAAAAACATACTTGAAATATCAATTTACCAATGCGGTGTTGCCGAATCTGACAAATTTCCTGAGAAACCAGAAAATTTCATTAAAACCTATAAAAAAATGTTTTTTTCTGGTTTTTTCAGGTTAGATCGTCTACGACAAATACTCGACAATTACTCATAACATTTTTGATCGAATTCGATGCATATTTTAGAATGGCTCTGCTAACTTAATATTAAGTTAGCAGAGCCACCCCTTAAAAAAAAACTAGAAGCGCGACAAATTTTTTTCTTTCACGACAAATTCTCGACAAATAGACGACAATTAATGAGATGGTTTTCATTGACTTCCGTGCAAGTGGCTCTGCTAACTTTATGGACATCATTCTCTGATATTTTGCGCGCATGTTCTGGGGAACAGCGTGCTTTCGTTTCGTCTGAATGTCTGTAATTTTCGAATTTGTTCCAGTAAATGTCAAACGACTAGATTGGTCTCACTGATGATGAATCCGGTGTCAACATGGATTCTGTTCGTCCAGCCGGCCGACGACGCGATAACTGTCGAACGGAGTAAGCTAGCGATTTGGAACTTTCAGATTAGATCGCGCACTGAAATGCGGCGGTTGGAGTCGTTATTGGAATAAAACAGCCAGATGGTTATTCGAAATTCTGAGATTATTATCCTTATAAATCAGGAACTACCTGAGCGATTGGATTGAAACTTGACAGTAAGTTGAAACATAATGACGTGCAAATCTTTACGGCCTTTTGTTGAGATCGCATGGTCAGTAAATTTTTTTTCTGAACCTCTCGTCAAATTTAATAGATCTTCTGTTCAGACTTTGAACTTTATATTTCACAGCACTGTACCAAATTTTAGTTTAAGACGATTATACTTTCTGGATGTAACTCTTCTGATATCACTGGGTATATTATACAGGGTGCAAATAAATAGTTGTTAGAAAACTAAGAGGTGATTCCTTGTCAAAAAATAGGATGAGACTTTCATATAATTTTTTTCTATGAGCAGCCCTTGGTTAGATATAGCCTCCTGAAGATGTAACCAGAAATGTATTTTCAATCTTTTTTTTCGAAAACGTAATATCTCTCAAAAATTAAATTGAACAGACATTGAAGGCGAGCAAGGAGGCACCTACAAATATTTTTTATAGTAATGCTCTGTGAATTCAAGGAGTAAAAAAATCACCCCTCAAATTCATTTTGCATGAAATTTTTTTCTCATTCATAATTATCATCTAAAAATGAATTTCAGATAGCTTCATTCATTCTGAACAAACGAAGAGTGTCTTGTGATTTTGTACACTTTCACGTTTTTGATAAAAAAATTAAGAATTGTTTTTCTGGTGACATTTTCAGGAGGCTGTGACTAAACAGGGGCGGCTCGAGAAAAAAAAATATATGAATATATTTCTTTATAAGGTATCACCACTTGATTTTTCGTCGCAACTATACATTTACACCCTGTATATAAGCATAACCTGTCTAGTTCAATTTTATCCCGGAATAGTTATCGATTAAGGTAATGCAGGTATCTGTAGCTATTCCCAGAGAGCCTGTCTAGGTGTGTTCTCGGCAACGGTCCAAACCAAACATGACACACGAAAATAGATGCAAATTTCGTTTACATATTCAATGTTGTTCTAATTAGTGATGCCTATCGGGATGTGTTTCAATGTGATGTATGCTTGCTGGAAAAAACGCGGATCAGCATCTTAACATCTTATTTATGAGGGTCCAAACATTTTAGACTTCATAACGAAGCTGATGAAATTGAATTTCATGACTCGTAATGCTTTAAAATTATATGGTTTTATTGATTCCACGATCAGAATCGATGCTACTGCCTTCTATTTTTTATTATTTCATCCCGTTTCTTCTGATGAATGTAATGTAAGTTACATGCTGAATGTTAATAGGTATAATCGTGCATAATCTGGGCTGCTGACTTCACGTCAATAGGTTATCTTGATATTTCTTTTGAAAGGCAAGAGATATATCTTCTTTCTTTAGCAATTAAAAACAGATATGCAATTTGAGCAACAAATTGATTTTTGATTTCCAAGAAAGAGATCATTCTTAAAAACGAGGGGACAGAGCATTGCTGAGGTTTTCATCTGTGGTCTCGTATCACACAAAAATGTATTGTACCCCGTTTACATTTCGTCTGTTAATAGTTTTGTACGTGTTTAATTGATTGATATCTCGAATAATGTAATGCTTTTTCTCGAAAAATGTATGAATATGTTTTTAGATATATTTTTAACTATACCAAGTCATATAAAGAAGACCCTAAGGGAAAATCATATAAGGTCCATATTCATCAGAAAATGAGATGATAGTACTATCTGTTAAAGAATTACTTAAACTTTAGCCACATAATATTATCACTGAAAGAACAGTTTGGTTACATTAAGTAAAAATTATTAACAGTCACCTAATCCGTTATTGAAATATGGCTTATCGAATATTTGTTTTGTATAAACAAATTATTTGTTCACGCGTTGATAAATAAAGACTTATTCAAGGTTATCATACATTTATTTCATCATATTATTCATTTATTAATAGTGAATAAATATTTTGTGGTCTATGCTCAATATGGCATAACTATAAATAAATTTTGTTCTTCGGATATTAACGAATATTGAAAGTAAATTACTTATCATTAGTAATGAACAAATATTTTGTGATTATCAATCAATGTTTATTTCAGTGGAAAAAACATGGAGCTGGATTTCTTCATATGTGGGTATATTGGTAGCAATGAAGTAATATATCTTTCATGCGAATCATTTATTTTCAGAATCAAAAATAATTATTATTTTTCATACTTGAAACAATGATCAATATTATGCATTAATTGAAGAGTCCATTTACTAAATAAATGCAGCAGTACCTACATATATTTATGTTTTATGAAATAATTAACTGATATCTTCCTATTTACTACACACAACGAAGTTTGGAATAAAATGTCATGACAGTATTGCAACAAGAAATAAGAGCTATTCTGAAGCTAACAATAAACAATAAATTCAATCACTGACTCACTTTTCTTCTGAAAAATAGTTCCAACACGTCATAAGAGAATATTTGAGAATTCTTATATAGAATGAATTGAATTAGGTTTTTCTTATCAACTCAAATTGCTTAGAATCCACACAAGAAATCTGTTTCGTTGAGTTCAAGCCTTTTTTGAACCATATTTTCCGTACGAGGCACTATCTCATTCAGTTTTCTTCTTTCTCATATATCTCCTTTGGCAGTTTGAAGGGATTCATTCCATTTTCTGAAAAATTAATCATTTTTGAAACATGTTTCGCAAATATAATCAGAGTCAATTATCATAATATTCATTGGTTTACAATACTGCTTTTGTATACCTGAGTCATAATCAATTTATAACCAAATTTCGACCTGCCTTTGCAAAATTTACATTTATCAAGTTATTGATGCACGAACTACCCATATCGTTAATAGGTTAGGAAACTTTAATAGTGTATATATACCTGATTTGTTTCCTCTTCTTTAACAATTCCAATGTTCCAATTCAATATCACTATGAATGCTAAGAGCCTCGGCACAAGAATCAGATCCGATGGAACGATCAGATACTATAACATTATTGACACCACACGCACACGATAATCGACGAGTCTGAACACGATCTGAGGTGACGCTGATGAACAGCCCCGAATCATAGTAAACGTGAATATGTATTTATTAATAGCCACCCCATTATTTATTGATAGTTACCAAAACTTATTGATGAGAAATATTTGAATCTTTGTAATGGACAACTTATTTATAGATAACATAATTTCTTTGTAATAACTGAATATCGCTGTAACAAATACTTTGTTTATAGATAATATCAAAGCATATTAGAAACAGTTTTAATGATTCAGCCATATTGATTGTGAATATTATTTACTTATTCTTAACAAATTCGGAAGAAACAAAGGTTTATTCAGTATAACTGAGATTTTTCTTTCAGTATAGGAAAAATGCAAGAAAATTTTAATTCTCTGATTTAACACGTTCAATGAAAATGGAAAGTTTAAAATATAAAGAATTTCTCAGGTCCATACCCAATTTTGTATTTCTGCGGTTCATTTTTTATATAGATTGCCCTAACACACCAAAGCTAAGCGTTCATTAAATCAAAAAGATCGAAGTGTGCTTAGGTAAAACAAATCAACAGTGACGTGCCAAACCTCCAACTGCGGTTATCTCAAAGGGAAAAGTGGCAACTTAGCATGATTTCCCATAGTGGTCTTCATATTTTACCGAGCAAGAAGGATTCTAGGTATTTTTGAGCTGATTCTGAAGGCCTGTGAATGAATTCGTATTTTTTAGAAATTTTGAGCTTCTAGCTTCCGACTGGAAGTACTTTGACATAAAACCTATACGTGGAATCAGAATCGTGAAATGATTATACATAAATCTGTATATTTCATTTTTGGCAAATTTACTTGCTTGTAATGTTTTCGATATTGAGTATTTTGTTGTTATATATATATATTCAATAATTTTATTGAATCCCAGAAGTATTAGACAGACGTGCATATAATTCAATTTAACTTAAATCTTTTCATTCAGGGACTTAAAAACCAGGGCGGCAAAATAGTATCATTTGGGAAAATAATGAGAAGTTTATTTGTATATTCGATAAAATGTATTGAAAATCGTATTTTAATAAAAAATAAATCTGAAAAAATCAGACGTTATCAGATATACAATTATAAAACACTTCATTCCACACAACCAAAACTTCTTCGAAAATTCAAGTAATCAGTAGGACTCCAAAATCACATGATCAAATAACAGTCAATACAATTTAGATATACACCAAGTAACTAAATTTTTCAGACCGCATATGCTTCTGAAACGGAAAATCGAGAACACCACAAGTTGCATATATATCCAAAAAAAACACAGAAGAATAAGGAAGGTCCAAGACATCATCTTCGTATAAGTGTAGAAGAGACACATATCGTCCAAGGTTGGTAGTTGCATGAATAAATTGTAAGTTGTAACAATTAGTTTCCATATTGACAAATGCAAGACTCTAGATACAAAAGTAAAAATTATAAAATTAGCTGCGTCGTAGAGAATGAGATGTGCTCCTACAAATATTGGCAAATCAGCTTCACTGAAAAGCATCTTGGCTTGTCGTTTTGATCCAACTGACTTCTTTATGGGCTCAGTTGTCTGGAAAATTAATCAAAATCCTTAGAAAAATTATTTGATTAAAAAAAAACTGAATTCTATTTCATTTGATTTGAAATGAAAGGTGTATGATTAATTCAAAAAGTCATTCAGATAAGAAAAATTGAGAGTTAACTATTATTCTTAAGCGTTTGTTCCGGGGTACCACGCGATATCATTTCTCAATAAGGTCTGTAATTTTTCCAGAAAATGACTCAGCCTAGAAAATGATAAGGTCGGACTCACTAATGAAGAATATGCCGTCAAATTCAATTCTGTTCTTATCGAAGTGAGATGATTAAGTTTGTTGATAGGCAAAATCTGCCTTACCTTTTCGGAGATATAATCATTTGAGGTTCGTCATTAACTCAATATCTCAAAAAGTACTGACCTTATAAGATTAAAACTTCCTAATAAGTTGACATGTGAGTATGCGGAAAAAAATCGATCAAGATCAAACTAATTCATTAGCTCAAAAGTAATGATGCCCAAAAGTGTGCAAAATTTTATGATGAAGAACAGAAAAAACTTAGGCTCGAATATTCTCCCAGAAACTTCATGCTTTGTATTTGTGTTACTGTGTTTATGATCAGTCGTTAGGACAACAGTATATACAATAACTACTGAAATAAACTTATCAGAGACTCGATATTTAAGGAAATTACTTGGAGCTTAAATACTAAGGAATATTTCATCAAAAAGAAGAATCCTTCCAATGATTTAGTAGATGAACCCATTTGAAATTTTGTTTTCCCAGTATTAAAGAAGTACACAATTTAGATTGAATCGAAATCTAGTATATGATCGAAATATGCAGAATTTCATGCGGACCATATTATCAGAAGAATACGAAACCTTCCCATCAGGAAGTGGGGTGATGTTTAGCGAGGTCAATATGTGAATAGGTGACCGTTTTGGCAAGTATTTTGAACAAGAGCGTGAATGCTCTGATGCTCTTGACTTCCAGTTAGTAATTACCTGGATATTTTTAAGAACCTTAATTGGTTTTATCATCAGGTTAACCCCTTGAAAATTCAATTCTTGATTTCACGAGAAATCGGATTGAAATTTTGTACACTGTCACTACAGATTATGTTCTATCGACTTGGGTGAATAAGCTATGTCTTTAACTTCCAGTCAAACGAAACTTTTGATTTTCTTTTAGGAACTGATGCTTGTTTTTGCATATCCGAATTATTCGTTGAACTCTGAGTGAAATTTCGTTGATATAAAAATAAAAGGAAGAGAACAAATTAAAATCGAAAATTTTTTTGGTTTTGACATTGGATCAATTGGTAACCTGGATGTATCAATTTCCACCATAATTACAAATTATTGAAATATTGCTCTCTTCAGAATTCACAATTTCAATAGAAGTTACAGGTGTTCTGTTTTAGTCTTTTGCGAGGGGTGAGCCTTCTGGTCTAACTTTGATTTCACTGCCTCTTGATTAATTGAATTTTGTAGTCAAACTCTTCCGTCATATGGTAATTGGGTTAATAAAAATAATATTTGAGTAATTACCGAATGACATTTTTGTGAAAAGAGGTAGGAAATCGAATGCTCCATCGAAATGTGGAAAAATGTACCTTATATTCTTGCTCTCTGGTTGGCAATCGAATGAAATTATTTTATATCCACATACTGTATGATCAGAGAATATGCGTGCAAAATTTCATGAACCTGGACCCAATATAATTAGAGTTAGAGCAAAAGGCTCACCTCGCGTATTGGACTGAATGGAAATACGTGTAACTTCTACTCAAGTGGTCAATTTCTAGTGGAAATAAATTATTATGATTCGTTACACCGGTAAAATTACTATATTAAGCATTTAAATTGGACCGAAGTAAAAAAAGTTTTTTGATTGAAATTTTATTTCGTATTTTTTTTTGATTTTGACGGAATTACACTCAATATTCAACGTAGAATTCGAATATGCGAAAATATACATCAGCTCACAGAAAATAATCGAAAGTTTCGTCTACTTTCTGTTAAATCAGGAGCCATAAACACCAAAATTTCAATCCAATATCTTGAAAAATGTAAATATTTTTGTGGATAAACCTGATTCCTGTGACACCCGGTTTACCAATTAATTTTTCACGGAAGAAAAAAAAATACATATTATCTGGATACTAGGTTTTATGGTATATTAATTGCGTTCACTACACAGGAATATACATACGATTGATTTGAAATCAAGTAGTCAGCGGAAAATGAACAAATTTTATTTCGAGATCAGAGTCATAGTTTACTGAACGTAGCACTACTTCTTGGTGGAAATATTCTTAGATTTTCCTACAAAATATCACAATGTTCACACTGTCATTATCAACTGAGTGATAGATGTCAACAAAGTTTTTCTATGGTTAAAAGCCAGACCAGAGAAACTTAGTTTGATCGGAGGGGTCTCGACCTTTGAGTGAAATATCTTGGGATAGGTATCAGGTTATTTAAAGCCAGTACTTTTTATTGAATTTCCTTAGCTTTCGCAATCAATCGCTTCAGTAGAGGTCTAGGAGCAGATTTATATGTTGTAATGTTATTGCTGGTAATGTTTTTGTGATATATTATGACTGTATGACTTAATCGATGTGAGATTCAGATTAAAACGAAGTTCCACCACATCTTTTTCATGAATATACGCGCACCATTTGTGCTGCTTGTTCCATGCACCTATTTGTTAGGTTTATTCTCTTAGCCTGGATAATTAATCCTGCAAAATTTTAATATTGCAAAAATCAACCGAAAGGATAATATTGTAGTCGTAATTTTTTTTCATCCCACGTCACTTACATTCATGAGAAAGATTTGGAATCTGAATCTCACATTGGGTAAGTCATATAGTCACAATATATCATAATGACAGATCCTAGATCTCACATAAAGCGACTCATTGATCGCAAAAGCTAAGGGAATTCAATAAAGAGTACAACTGAATTCCGCCAACTTACTGACTCCAAATAACCCGATTTCTCCAAGGGATATCAGAAAAAAAAAATTTCCTTTCCTGTGAAACAGCTGTAACGTTAAGTTTTCATATAACTAACTTCATAGATACCCGCTATGAAGACACAACATTTCAGCAGCATGTGCCAAACAATTCCTGAGACATCGAAGAGGATATTCTACATGGAATAGCTCGGGGTTTAATTTTTTAGACCACAATTTGATTAAAATTTTTTGTCGTTCAAATGATTCAAAGTTTCAGTGAGAAGACGCGATGTTAACTGTTTTTTCGCTTTGATGATTTTCAGGAAAGAATAATTTATATGGATTGTGAAATTGAACGAGAAATGAACATGGCGTATTCTTACTAGCAAAATACATAGATCATTGAAGGAAAACATTGCGATATAATCAGTTTTTGCTTCAATTCCGATTTAATTCCAACATTACAATACTCAAATCAATACTGGATTGTTAAAGTCCAAAAATGATTAAGTTACGACTTGAGTTTTGAACGCATTAAGCTGAAATCATAAATTTCAATCAAAATGATGAAGCATTACTTTTAAGATCATTTTCAGGTCAAATTTCTTAATTACATGTGCACAAAATGATGCCATGCTGATTGTTCCCCAGAACAAGCGTGTAAAAAGTGATAAAATAATAAGACAAATGAACGAACTTTACTGTACGTTGCAAGCGTTGTTCCACTCAGAGATTTGAACCCATTCTGGTACAAGATGAATCTTCCAAGGGCGTCGCGAACTTTTATCGATCCATATACGTAGTGGAAGACAGCATATGAAACCAAGCACAGGCTTGCAACCACAATGAGAGATTTGCTAGAGGTTTCCCGGTTACCATATAATCCATAATCCCTTTCGTCTTCCATCAACTCAAATACATCGAAAAAATGATTTACGAGTTCAAATACGCAGTTGTAGAATGTGGAAGTTAAGAAAGTTAGGCCGAAAATCATGATTGCGTTAAACAATCCCTCGTTGATTTGAATGCGTCTTCCGAACAGTTTTGTGAGAAAAATCTCCAATTGCTGAAAAATAAACATTTATTGAAGTTCTTCATGTTTGAATCTGGAGAGATATTTTGGAAAACGTACATATGTTAATTAATCTCAGTTACTGCCACCCTATATGTCTCCAATGAGCCTACAAATAATATTTCTAATCATTTTCAAGACCAAGATACCGGGGTGGTTTATTAATTCGTTAATATTCGGAATTCATCATTATTTTTGAATTATCCGGTTTGTTCTTTTGATATTTAATGACGCAAAATCCTGCCAAAATATGTCTTAATCGATATTTCAATGTGTTCTGCATGTTTACTTCTTGGGAATTCTGAACAATGGGGAAGTAGAATGGTCTGTCTATTCTTTAAAAAGTTAAACTGTCTTCTGAATTCACATTGATTCCAGAATGTCCAATTTCTTTCCTTTCTAAGATGGCAAATTTCTTGATTATTCAGGTCTAGAAGGAATGGTTCGTGTAGTTATTTCTGTGGCATTTTAAATGTTGACATGGGCTCTTTGAACCTTTCGCAAAGGTTTGACCTATATAGAAGCTATTGAAATCTTGAATAGTAAACTGATTCACCATCGAATTTGTGTTGTTATCTTCGGCATTGAAAAATAAATTTGAATTTTCGAATGACGCGGTACAGGCAATTTCTATATTTTTCTTCAAATTCGTCCAAAATATTTAAGTTCTGCAAATTTTTATTTTGTCATTGGTTCTGTGTTTTCTGTGATACACAATTCCATTCGAAATTCAATTTTTTTTTGATGGAAATTCGGTAGGAAAATGACGGGTAAGCGGGTTTGTTATAGACTTCAATCGGAATCTGATAGACAGATTGTGAGATTAAAAAGATGAGATGCAAAATTCATTTCTATTTTTCTGGTTATACGATACTCACGCAAAATTTGTGGGGATTACACGACTTCAAGATTGAAAAATCGGTGTTGTCAATTTTAGCAAGCTGTGTGACTGAAAATTATGAAGTAAATATCCTGATGATCGTATAATTGTGAGAACCGTGTTAACTCAATATGAAGGAATATGGATTACGGTCAAACCTACTCTCTCAATTATGATACTCAAAAAACTGTATGCAATTACAAAATTATCTTATTGATGCACATTTACTGAAGAATGATGGTCAATTCTTATTTCTGTCTATTAAAAACCTCCTCGCATCAATTATTATTTGGAGATTTTCATTATATATTCTGTAGTTGCTTTGAAGCCAATTCCAAAGTACTTAAGTTTTAATTCTGTGTAACAGAAGATTTGTTTTATGTTATAATTCCGAAATTAGAATGTGAAATTTCAAATGATAGATTACTTAGTTGTTATCACAATTCAACCGATCAATCGTGTTCACAGATGTCAAATACCTGAATTAACTTAATAATCTGCATTTTTCTCACAGTAAGTTTTCGTATGACTACCCATCTTAAATTAATAAGATGGATAGTTTTGAAGATGGTCAATTCAACTCATTTTATTGAAATCATATGAAAATCAAATATCGAGTACGTCTCCAAAAAAATTTTCGAAAGCATTGATCGGTTCTCAAATAATCTATATTTCAGCGATCAGTGACACAGAAAAATGTAGGGAAAATGTTGATGATGATTTTTCTCCCAACACTGATTCGGAAACTGTTTATTGATGAAAATTAATTTTGGTTGGGACTCTTTTATAGAATTCTATGAATCCTGATTGAGCGACCAATATTTTTTGAATATCAGTCCAGATATTTTTCATTTCGAACCATCCATCAGCAGTTTCACCTGATAACTGATAATGAAATTTTTTTCAGTTTTCTCTAGTTCGTGTGTTATATTTGAATCGATATATAATTACTCATCAGTAAATCATACGTCATGTAGCCCAACTAGCCTCCTGATTAGTAAGAATTCTATGAATGGAAACAATCGTGATAATAGTATTGGGGACGTTTCCGAAAATGATTTCTCTGGTGGGTATTACCATGAAATGTTTATGAAAATTCAGAACAATATATGAACGGGTGAGAAGTATCTCACACAAACATCTGAGTTTCCATCAGTGAGTATTTCGCATCAATTTAAAATTATATAATCAAAAGGGATGATAAGTTTCATGCACCTGAATAATTCATCTACGATCTTTTTGGGAATAAAAACATATCGATTGAATATTAATAGCATTGATCCAATGAATAACATACCTCGTCTATTTCTTCCTGACTTGGATTACCCATTTTAAACAATTTTTGCCAATTCTCTTCTGTTGGTTGGATATAAAGATTAAAAATTTGAACAACTGATATTATTCGAAGAATGATTATTTTTTAAGTGAACGACTCCGCGCTTCACCGATTCATTACCATATGTGAAGGAATGAAAAAAACTCATCAAATTGTTCACCATTGTAAACAAAACATGGGTTTGTTATTGCCATATCCGATGAAATCTGGCAGCGGAAACAAAATTTCCCTTGCTAGGAAAATTGAACCGTTAATCACCAGAATGGAAGAATTCCTTAATGGACATTCATCTTTTACGATTGATCACTTCGCCATTTCAAGTTGGCAGTCGTGGATGTAATTTTAATGAATTTGAATTTATATGATTGGCTACAGTTTTCCTAGACTGTCATTGATAGATTATACTTAGAGCTGTTCCAAGAAAAGGTTTTATTAGACTCTGATGTAATTCATGCCAAGATATTCATAAGGCGAATAGGAATGGAGAAAGTACAATTGAGCTTGTATAGAGTTTTTGTTAATTTCAAAGCACCCAAACACCTTTCTTCTGTTAATTTCAAGTTGAAGGAATCAAAAAATAATAAGTCAATTACATTAAATATAGATATATTATAGTAGGCCTATTTGATTAGCAGTACAAATATGTCATAATACGTAACTGTACACTAAATTAATGAATAAATGCAAAATATTCGATAGACAGGAAAATGAATATCTATAATTTCAAATTTCAAATGATATATGGAAAATATATATTTAATACCTACAATTTCCAGAAAAATATGAGATTGAATAAAAATTCACAATTCTCATAAATTTCTTCGCAATGTTGTTCTTCTCTCGTCAAATGATATGTATACAAGGTGTCTCCAAATTGATGGTAAAATTGAAAAGAGAATATTATTTGCAAAATGGTTAGAAAAAAGTTTTCAAAATATGTTTTCGCGAACGCTCCATTTTTGAAATACAATATATAACAGTTTGTTCCTCTTTGAAGATTTTTTCCTCACATAACTTCTGATTTCCTGAAGATATCAGACTTTAAGTTTCCCGCCACATATGCATGAAAACGCGAAGAGTAATTTCTGAATCAATTTTTTTTCCAAACTTTTTTTTGTGGTGCGCTACCATTGGTAACATTTTGACTGCATATACTCTTCTGCATCTGATAGAATTTTTTTGGCAAAATTCTTCGAAATTTTCCCTGATTCATGGAGTCATTTTACAAATACTCATTTTCAGAAAGTACGTATGTATGGCATGAAGAAACATTTGATTCCTCTGGCTACTTGGAGTTATCTGTTGAATTATTTCTTTTGAAAAATGGCAGTACATACGGAAAGTATAAGAAATAGTAATGGTGATTCAGAATAATAAAATAAGCATGCCATATGAACCTCAAAAGCAAAATTATTTGCCAAATTTAAGCTGAATATGCATTAGAACGCTGATCTGTATGCGCAAAAAGTTTCCAAAGAATTCAAACTTTGCTATCTTTCTCGAAAACGAAGCGATATGCAAATTGATGATCATTGAATCTTCACAAATAACTGGAATATTTATAGATATATGGTCTCCTTTATGAGGGTCATATGTCATTTTCTGAGAAATTGAGGTATTTGTTTTTTTTGGTTAAATACAGATAATTTGATTGAATTCTTCTAACAATTTTTTTTAATTATTGTCTTATATCATACTATTGAAAAGTTCAGATGCACGACAGATAAACCTTATTAACTCTATAGATTTTGGCTGAAATGAACGAATGATATTCTATATAAAATCCACTACACAAAGAAATTTGAATAGAAAACTAGGTAATGTTTTGCTAAGCAGTATCCAAAAAAATTCTTATGCAATAATAATGAACTAGGATAACTAATAATAACATAAATCTCGTGAGCATATATGCTAAATACCTCCCGCATATTCTCAAAATTCTGAAATTACTTATTTCTCTTCCAATCGAGATTGACGTGATTATAATTATCAGACTTCCAATAATTTCTATACGAAGGAGATTGGAGAAAATACTGTGTAAGGTGTTCAAGATGACGGAAAATAGATTCGTATGTGATCCAAAGGTGGCTATGGTTGGAACATATAATTCCACTATTATATTCTTGACGGTGTGCGCCAAAAAAACTGCTGCGGCTCCAAGATGGAGGGTGATCAATATGTCTGAAAAAATGGAATATCTCCATTCTTCGTGTTCCATACTGATTTGAGATATTCCACTATCTGATGAGGAGTTGGAACTCTCATCTGATGCCGCATACTGAAAAATTGGAAAATTTATTTGTATAACATTGTTACAGCTTTGATTTGGAAGCAAAGAATGCAAGATGGAATTATCTAAAATTCTTTGTATCAATCTAGTCTAGGGTTTGTAAATTTGGTGTTTTGAAATAGATTACGTATCTCTAAAATTTGAAACGAAAAAAAAATTTGGAAAATTTCGAAGAAGTACTGACGTGAAGTCAGGACATTTCATCGTTTAAATATTCAGTGAGTACAGAATTTCGTGCGAACCAAATTATTAAGTTCCATTAGGATAATTATAAGTCTTTTTATGTGTTTATGGTTATTTCGACGACACATTGTAAATACAATGATGAATAAACTCAGAGACTGTATATTTGCAGGGCAAATCTGGAGCTTAACAACGAAATCGCAATCCACTCAATGATTCTGTTGGTATAATCATCCGAAATTTCAATTCCACAATATTTGAAAAAATTTGATCCCGTGGTAGGGTGCATTTTCTCGTCTCGTTTCGATCATCGAGACGAAAAATTTCAGGACACTCATATCGTTTTTCTGAACGAATTTTTTCCCACTAATGTTTTGAAAATTCCTAAGAAAATCCTCTGCAATTCGAAATATCGTTTCATATACATAACCTCGAATAACACAGAAAAAACGTTCACCCGAAAGATTATTGAGAATTTCCATGAAATATTATTCTGAGCTTATATTGAATATAATTAGGACATACCTCACTACCATCATCTGATTCCATTTCTAATTCTATAACCATATTTGTTTATAATATGAGAAGTTAAATGTCAAACATCCATTGCTCTTCTTACATCAGTGTGTCCGATTTTTGTTGATAAGGGGTATTTCCCACGTATTTGAGAATCACAATGAATTGATAGAACAGAATTAGTTCAGATGTAAACACTAAGATTTCGTATTAATTTTTTTTAGTATGCTAGAAATTATCTTGTGATAGTGTAGCATGAATCAGATTATCAAAAGTGATTGTTATCCTAAAATTAAATAGATATTTTGACAAATGAAATAAATATCTATGATAATCATTGAATTTAAATCATTATTAAAAATGTAAAATATTTAGGTTGTCCATATTAGTTGATGTCATTTACTGAAGAATGCCCAGTAGAATTCTATTCTCAAGTATTCAAAAGGATACCAATAAGAAAGCATATTCAAAATTTTAAGCGCTTGGTCATCGTTACTCACTTCAATTTAATTCGGAATTCTTGTTTTTCAGAAGAATTGAAATGATTCCACTATTTTCCAGAGATATATGTTTTTGAAATTCGAATTATGAATATACCATTCAAGTCATTTAGTGATCCTGAGGACATAGCAGAGTTCATCTTACATATATATCAAATAAAATTTTAGTGTTCCAAATATATAAAACTGAATTTTTTTCATGTTATTCTTGAAACATTTGAAAATTCCAAATAATTTCAATAATTTTAAATAAAAACTTAGCATTGAACTACAACAGGACAAGTCAGTTGTAAAAAGACTTAAAGTATCTAATTGTTGAATATTTTAGAACCATTTCGTGATATTTATTTTTTTAGTTCTCGTATAATTTTATTCAAGCAAACAAGCTACAACATGATCATGATTGACGTTCCAAATTTTATTTGAACCACTGATTATCAATTATTTCGCTGAGAAATTGTGGTTAAGCATTACAAAGAGGATGAATATGTTGACTGAAATCTGGTATTTCTATTGAACTATGTTTTTGTGATCTTTTCACTGAAGTTTCAGAGGTTGAAGAAAAGACTGAAATTTTCATATATTATCTAATTCTTCAAACATACATGGTCGAACATTCTTACAATTATAATCAATAGAAATTAAAAATAATAACTTAACATGCAATCAAACAAAGCAAGTCATGTGTTTAAAAGTCGGTTATTATAATAGATTTTCGAAAGATGAAAGAAGATGCTATAAATTATAGCTAGGCGAATAGGAATCAATAAATATTAAGTTAATATTCAATCAAAATTGAACAAGTGATTTGTTAAAAAAATCAAGGTTTCTAATTGTAGAAGATTTTCGAAATCAAAGAGAATATAACATATATTATTGCCACGCGAATAAAAAAATTCTGTCGGTGTTGAATGGCACATATTAAAACGAATGGAACTAGAAAAAAGTATGCAGGAGCTTTCTTCGGAATGCGTTTCTTGTCTTTTGTGAACATCGAACTCAAAATAAAGTATTGGAGGAAAAATAATATTGTTAAGAGTAGTATTATTTTTTTATAATTCCTTCTCTGTCGAACTGGTGGTCCAAGATGTATAATTATAATCTATAAATAAAAAATATATACCAAAAATAATAATATCACTGAAAATATCTCATTACTAGACAATAAAATGGAATTTACCATTTTTTCTCAAGAATTTCTCCATAAAACCATTAAACATACATAATTAAATTGTTGTAGCTAAAAAATCATTCACAAATTTAAAATAAAATTGAAATTGTCGTTCAATTTTGTCACATATCTCTTCTGATAGACTTTTATTTCTTTTTGCACGAAAAATTACGAACAGAGGATGACAATTGACGTGTCTGATTCGATTGCAACTACTTGACTGTCGAATATTCAACTGAAAAATTGTAGTTCAATATTACAGTAGAGCAGTAAAGATTAATATGTTGACTGAGATTTTGTGTGTTTATTACGACTCCAGTCTTGACATTCTTCACTGAAGTTCCAGAAGTGGAAAAAAAACTATAATTTTCATAATTTATATAATTCTTCAAATATACATTGTTGAGTTATCTGACAAAAGTAATCAATAAAATATCAAAAAATAATAAGTTAACATCCAATCAAAAAAGGACAAGTCATGTGTTAAAAATCAAAGTCGGTTATGATAATAGATCTTCGAAAGATGAAAATAGATGCCATAAATTACGGCTAGGCGCATCAGAAAGTACTGTCGGTGTTGAATAGCAGATATTAAAACAAATGGAACTAAAATGAGATACCTAGGAAATCTAAAATGTCGTACTGCTTCTTTTCTCAGGACTGATTTTCCCGAATAGTGTTGTAACAATAAAAATACACCGAACACTAGTAAAATTTTTATATATCTTTTCCTCTGTGGAGCTGGAACTCTGCGTATAACAACAATCTGTAAAATATATCATGAATGAATTTTCACGAAAAAAAGTGAAACAAAATTTACCATTTTTCTCCAATATTCTCTCATGGAAGCATCAATCATATTTACTTTTTCTACTCCGAAAATACTTGTTCCAAATTGATAATTTAAAAGAACTTTCATTCGTTAAGATGTCGTCATGTCTGCTTTATGGTAGATGTTGTATTCTTTCATTTTCACAAACTGAAAATGACACTTGACGAACTTGATATATTTGAACTATTAATGATTTCAGAACTACAAAGTTCGAAAAAATTTGAATTATTCAAGATTCAAGGTTCAGATTATTCCTCCAATTTTTTGGTCACAGATTCATATTATGAAAATGAGTTTTCAATTTGTTGTTCGGAAATTAGCTCAACTGCAATGATGAATTTCGAAATAATTTTCAGATACGAAATAAAATGATGATAATTAACGGATTGTTTGCCTAGAATTTTTCCTCATATTAATAATCCTAGACTCCTGTCTTTCTCACATGAAATATGATGAGATTCAACTCGTTTATTTGTTTTTTTTAGGTAATCAATGATTCAGGGGATAAACTGAATCAGTTCCTATATATATTAACTAATGAAATATCATGGAAAACATGCATCACTACTCATATATCCACCAACGTTTATTGGAAGGGTCGCTGTCAAATTTGGCTTATTTGAAGAAGTCACTGAGTAACTTTTCAAAGATTCTGGGGTTTCTTTGAAATTGCTGATTATATGGAAAATAAACTCATCAGTTACATTCGGTATGCATAGGTCAGTTGAACTAGTGACTTCTGGATACCTTACCTATGCCTTTGAAATTTTTCAAGGACACTCTGATATGAATGAATCATTTCACTTGTATTAACTCCAGAACGGTATGCAGAAAAATATTTGAGAGTAATGCATGTTGAATCCCTAAAATCAGGATAAACAAATCCAAAATATATAGGGTGTTACTGAAATTTTTCATTCAATTTCCTGAGATTTGATTGCTACTTCATCAACCAACGAATTTTACGTACAACCTTATATTCTATAAACAGAAATGTCATTGCTGAGGATTAGGTACTTCAGTAGTGAATTAGCTATTTATAAATTATTCGATTGAGATTTAAATCTACTAATTCGTCAACCATCGAACTATGAACTGTGGAACGATATGAAAATCAAATATATCGTGGATAAAATGTATTTATCACTGCATTTTACACTTACAATATTTGTATTAATATTCAGTCAAAGGATCAAAAAATATGTTATAAATAATATTACATCCACATAATATTATTGATAAAATGAGGAAAATCACAATAAAATTAAAATAGCTCTGGCTTAACGTAGATAAAAAACCATCAGTTATTAATGGATTTGATCACGTCTTGCCTGTAAGCACATTATTTCATGTAGTATTTCATTTCAAACAAGAAAAACCAGAAAAAGGCCTGTGATAAATATGTTATGTACTCTCGTCTTCGCATTCGTGGGATTAATATAAAATATCTACACATGCAAATCACAATATCCATTTGACTGACTCTTGGCTCTCCATCTAAGGTCCTGAATGTCCAGTCTAAAAGCCAGAACCAGAATACTTTCATATGGTATGCTATTAAGGCTATATTGACAACATCGTACGGATTTAAATCCAAACGTTCAATCTGTAAAAAATTTTAATTTTAATTTTAAAGAAATAATTGTATGGAGATATGCATATTTCGCAACTTTCCAACGAATCAAAATGCTAGAAAAGTACTGACTTGAGCTCAGGAGCTTTTGAAGGCTCGTGCAAATTCGTTGCCAGAGCATACGGCGTGGTCAAACGAAAAATTAACACCTCGATTTTCCGGTTTTGAAATGAAAATGTGTAAAAATTGCTTGAACCCGTCAATTTCTGAATCAAGGTGGAACAACTTTTTCGCTCTTCGCATCCCCGTAACTGCCACCCCTAACGGGGGTGGGCACAACCCCTTGATTTTTAATAGGGATAAGGAGTATTGCGATACCTCATTTTGAAGATTTTATCGAGTACTATCTGATCCTGAATGAAATTTTGCTTCAAAATTTCCATCAATAATGAAATGACAGCTAAAATGGTGGTAGAGTAACTATTTTCCTAAAATAGTTTACATTCGATGGATGCATTCATGAATGTTCCATCAATGTTTATGTCTGTTGAATTTCATCAAACTCATATTCATTCAAAGAAACGAACTTGAGAATACAAAAATATTGAACATTTTTTCATTTGTGAAAAAAAAAAATTCGATATAACAAAATTATGAAAAATATGAATGAAGAAATCTTACCCGGCGATTATGTAAAAACATTTTATGGCACTGTTTTGAACTTCAGGAAATGAAAGACTTTTTGTACAAGGAACTACTACAGTATATATGGTTCGAGGTAATTTCGTCGAATGGAATATTTCAGATTCGGACCACGTGTCGGAATACAGCAGTATCTTCCGAGAAATATGATATTTATCAGTTTTTGAATGGTACTATTATTGTTAAAAAAAGGATGAACCTGAAGATTTCTAGTTTCATCTTTTGTTTATAATTTAGTGTTAAGTCCATGAGATTACTTTGAAATAGCTCCCATTGGATCTCAGTGAAAAATGAAAAAGATAAACAAGGCCAAACATGATTGATTGAATACCGATCATGAAGTTGACTGATTCAGTAAATTTAATAGAAAAATCGCTGCTGCAAAAGATTTTGATATTTAAATGATAGTTTTATTGCACAACGAATACTTCCGAATATTTTATTCTCATGCCAGAATGCTTCTTTAAGACCTTCCAAAATGCATGAATACCAATTTTAAGTAACATTGATTAGTTTTGCAATAAATGTATTTTCTTCCAATCAGGTTGTAATATTTTGACTCTCATAATTGTTAAACGATTTCGAAAATCAAATGGAAATTTTGCTCTGTAAGTTTGGTTTTATACTTTTATCAATGAGATCAGCAATGATGAGATGAATGACAATTAAACAACTTTCGCGATAGATCCATCCAAAAGTCATAAATACTGACTGAAACTAGAAATGAAATGGCAGATTCATTGAGAATAAGAAGGAAACGAACTCAAATTCCCATTATGTAGCAGTTGTCCCACTTTGCATTTCCATTATAAACCGGTAAGATAAAAGAATATTTGGATATTTTCGAAGTAATTCAGAAACCAATTATTCTTACTCGTTTCTATGTTCAACTATCTTTTAAATATTCCACAGATAATCCAGAACTATTGAAAGTGGCTTTGAAAATCATTATGGGGTAACTGATCTAGATTTTCCTTTCCAGAATAATTTTCAATCCTCATAAATATTTGATTCTAGAGGAAATTTATTACTGTTCATACAGGCTGTTCATTCAGTGAAATGAGTAAAGAATTAATTCATGTAAAACATTTATTCCTTATGTAAATAAGAACTATATATAATATATTCTATTCACAATACGAAAGTCTAGTCATTTTCGAAACGAAATACAAAAGTACACAATTAAAGACGTTCAACTACAAATATTTCATTTTGGTCTCCACTCAACTGAACTGATTTGTTCAACTAATTTAATATAGGTATATATCGTAACATCATTCTGTAGGATAGGTAACCAATAATTGGTATAACTGCCTCTTCAGCTGGAGCCATGCTCAGCAACAAAACTGTAACTATACTCAAATCGGCTAACATCTCAGCAACTTCCCGGTTTCCTGCAGCCATATGTAGAAATTGCCCTATCTGAAAAGTAGAGAGGAAGGCAATCAATTTTATATCTTGGCTGAACTAGTTCATGAGCATAATTCTAATAAAAGTTCCAATTTTAATCGGACAAGAATCCTATCACTACATTGGAGATTCAATAATTCCCTTTTTTTATTGGAGATTTTGGAAATCAGATGAAAAAAGGCTTGAGGTTGAATTCGTTGAAATGTTGAAGTGAAATGTGTTACTCTTCAAGCAGAGAGATAATGAAACAAGAATTTGAAATGTTGTTATGATTCATTCTACATTTTTTGACATTTCAACGAACAGAATATGATATAAAAGACCTCTCACTATGTTATGGGTTTGATTAGTAACTTGAATTTATTTCACGTTATTTTTATTCAGTTCGGAAAAAGCATGAGGATAAATATATAAAATTCATATTCGTGAAATAAGTTGCATGATGCAAAAATTACTTACAATAGTCATTCTGAAGAATTTTTTGTATTTTTTTTCGTTTGAGGTACTATGTAATTCTTCGTTGCTGGCAAATGAATATATCTATTCAGGAACCTGTAATGAGAAAACATATAAAGATAAGAGATGCATATGTAGATAAGGTGCGGAGCACAGAGGAAGGTAAACAATTCTGGACCAGAAAAAAATGCGGAAAATGTCATTTCTCTCTTCTTTAAATTCAATTGAGTAGATTTTTATTTCTATGCATTTGGAAACGAAATAAATGATGGTGATTTTTTTTTCTATAATGGATGTTATCATCTCATAACCATAATTTGAATTCAAATGCAATGGAAGCGGTCAGAAAATTTGTGGAACGATGAAGATAAAAGTTTATGGTGTGCTTGAAGTAATATACGAATGAGTGCAGCCTTGCTCTAGAAAATGAAACCTAGTCTAGAAAATAGAGTGAACTGAACTATCACCATTTTCTCTGCTGGTCCCTTGGAGAATGATAACCAATATATATCATTCTATATATCTTCTGTATATTCTTAACATCTTTAATATCGTTTTATGTATATAACTTCTATATATTTCTTTATATCTTCTCTGCGATGAAAGTTCGTTCCACTTTCACTGCTTCACTGATTATCAACTCAAATGATACCTTTCGATCTTTCGATATTGTGAAGATGTGATATTCTTTTTTGAATACATACTCAAGGACAGTACTGCTGACTGTACTACATGAAGTTTTTCTGTATGTTCAGAAGAATGTTGATTATTAAATTCATATCTTGTGATGATTTTAGATAACTGTATCATTACCATCACTACTATTATATATGTTATTGTAATATTTATAAGATTATTTACAGTAACGTTGCAAATCTCCGATATTTGGACGACTAAGATATAAAATTTCATTTCAGATACATGTTCACTAATGTATGTGGGAGTATTCTCATCGAAAAAGAGAACGTGAAAAGTTAAAAGGAGAATAACATAGTGACTTTTCTGATATCACATTTATTATCAATGTTTATGAATAATTCATAGTATGATATTCATGTACAAAGAAAATTTGTCTACATATAATTCATGACAAGGACATTTGTATAAAATCAGAACACATACATAACAATATTTACAAACATAACATATCGTTCATGGTCTTGTTCACATACATTTCAGAGAAATAAATATAAGATTTCCAACATCTTCATTTAGGCAAAAATATACATCAATTTAACTAATACATAATACAGAACTGGAAAAATTGCCCTCTTTGTTGGTTTGATGAATATTAGCAATGCTAATACTACACCTATATCAATTACCACATCTGGACGTATACGCATTCTTAAAATTTGCTGTGTTTTGAACTGACTGAAAAAAAATGCTTATTGAGTCTTAGTTCCTTTAACTCATTTATGGTTATTTTTTCGAACTCATCACTATGTATAGTTTGTTATTAATAAACATCAGGAATCAATGTTATAAACAAAAATTCATGTCATTAAATGAATTTCCATTTTATTTCGACTGAGTTACCTGGATACAAAGATCGGTATGTTCTGAACTATCGAAAATATCTCAATCTTTAAGCAGAACTAGTATATTACTCACCAAAATATTTTTCTTCAGTATGATTTCCTTCTTTCAATTCTTGAGTTGAATGTCCAGATAATGTATTGTTATGTTTCGAGTATAACATATGGCAGTTAACCTAGAAAAAGCAAAACTGATTATTCTTAATGTATGAATACGAGGGAATGAGATACCTGATGTGCCACTAGATAACATGCAGGGTGGTCCGGTTTGAGGGACTGAAAACCCAAGAGTCGATAATAAAGAAGCAATATGAATTTTCTTCATGAACTTTTTCCGGAAAATAAAAATAAAATAATAAATTAAAAAAACCTGTGACTCCACTGCTTCTGATGAGAATGAACATCTCTCTTCTCAACTTTTTTCAACCAAGCGGTTTACTGCCAAAAAAGTGAAAATTCAGAATATGATTCAGCATATAATCATGGGCAAAAGAATTAATTTTATTTAGATTGACTAAGGAATTTGAAAGTGACAGTTGTTTTCATGAAAAGCTGAGGAGAAACAAAGTTTTTGGAAAATATTGTTTTGCAAAATAATGAGTTAAATAATGAATTATTGAATGAGATATAAAAACAATGCGATATGAGACAATTATTAAATTTTAACAAAAAGTCATACAACCATATAAATAACTACAGGTTTCATTCACTCATGCTGAATTTGAAACATAATACATGGCAAATAATGTGCATTTCCTAATTATATGGTATGGAATAAATTATTGGTCGGATTAATGGTTGGTCAATCATGTTTCGAGTTTATTCCAAAAAATTGTGATTTTTTCAAAGAGGTATCATTTTTGAAAATCTATTCACAAGGAGAATTTAGAATTCCATTCATTCCGAATAAGGATTTGCAGGTTTTTTTTTTCGAACCACGTATTGAGAAAATTCTGTGATACGAATTACCAACATAACTTCTTCACATATATATGTACCAAGATACCAAACTTTAAGGAGAGAGAATACACAAAGCACCAACAACAGAATATTTCATTGTACATCATTAAATTTAACATTTTTCGTTTACACAAAAAAATTCAATCTTTTCTGTGGGCCAGATTAAAATTACCTATTATTGCAGTCTCATCAAATTTGAGCATTTCAAAAGAGCAGAGACTTTTTCTTGCAGCAAGTTCAATGCCCTATCGATATAGATTTTCAAATTCGTGCGATACAATACTTAGTTAGTTATACTTTTTTTATGGAAAAGAGTTGAATATACATGAAATCTAGAAATGTTAAATCAGACAATCACTGTCAACATTTCTACTATGTGTTCTTCAACATTTTTCTTCCAAATCACTTGTTCAATCTCCTCTTGAAATTTGGTTCCTTTAAATGTGTACAGGGTTTATAATTTACCTGATAAGCCCGATTCGAAGAACTATAAAGACATCGTTAGAGAAACCATCAAATATAAAATTCTCAACTAGAAAATAATATATTATGGGTATGAGCTGCGAGAATACTCAAGTTTCAAGTTACGTCTGAAGGAAACTTCTTATTACGTATGGATTTTTCCTAACAACTCAAAATAAAAGTTTCCAGGGTATAAGATCAAGGTGCTCGTCGCTTATTTATTTTTTCTGCCCCTTGAGGTGTAATAAGGAAATAAACATTGGACTAGGTAAAATCCCCTAGTAGGTCGTCGACCATGATGACTGTTATATATTATTCAGTCCACTCTGGGGAGAACACAACTGGAATTCATAAGCGGGAGAATCTCGATCCACTTTAATGAGGCTAAAAGTTAAATTAGGTTAGAGCGTTTGTAATTCCGAACACGGTGGTCTTTCTTCTTTCTGTCTTTGATGAGGTTTAGATGGGATTATTCTAAAACCCTTTACCAAGGTGGCAATGGTTAACACGTGTGGAGTCGTTTCAACTACTTGCTGGTTCAATAAAATAAATACACTCTTTTCATTCAATATGTTCACCAAGATTTCTGAAAACTGCTCAGATATCAATTTGTCGTAGAGACGTTAAGATCTCGAAATTTGTATTTTAATTGTTGGCCAGCGAAAAGTAATAGAAATTCAATTTTTAATGGATATACAGCGATGGAATCATTAGCAGGATTTCACCCATGAAATAATTCGACCTTATTACCATAAGCTCAAAATCTACCAATATTGAGTCTCTAAGTCGTTTATTCCGAAAGTAGATGTATTCGCTGTCGTCCTTGAGGCCGATCGCACCCATTCAAAATTTTATTTTCCCAATATACCAGGTGTCACAGAAATGAAGTTCATCCTCAAAAAATTCTTCATTTTTCGAGATATCAGATTGAAATTTCGAACATTGATACTGCACATTGTTTCCTATATGAAGACATTAATTGGTTTCTATGGCTTCCTAACCAAAGGTGGACATAATTTGTACTTTGAATATTGAGTGGAATGCTGCCAGAAGAAAAGGAAATTGAGACCAAATTTTATCAAAAGATTAATTTCTATTCGCTTTTGACTTATGTTCGATTTTGATGTGTGATATATGAAGTTAAGCCGTTATTTCCAATCATTTAAATTTATTTTCACCAGAAATTGACCACTTGGTCAGAAGTTACAAGTATTTTGTTATAGTCTCATGCGAGAGGTGAGCCAATTTTTTTCTTATTACACTCAGTCTAGGTTCGAAAAAGTTCGCACCTTTATTCTCTGATTATACAGTACCTGGATAGAGAAATGATTGTTTCTATTTTCGGACAATAAAGCAATATTACATGGAACATTTTCCCACATTTCGACTGAGGAGTTGCCTACTTCTTTCCACGAAAATTTAATTCTTGAATAACTAGAATTATAGCTCTCTAATGATTATGAGTGCGAACTTTCATACACCTAGCTGCAGTGTGGTTAAAATCTCTCGATCGAGACTGACACAAAATAGTTGTATAATTCGAATATGCAAAAATGAGTGTCCATTGATATGAAAACTTTAGAGTAACTTTTGTTTCCAGTTGAATCGGAATTCATAGACACACCTTGTTTAGTTCAATCAATGTGAAATAATCTGTTGTATCAATGTTTAAAATTTCAATCCGATATCTTGTATACCGAGTATATGGTTCATATTCATGAAATGTTATTTGGAGAGCTGGAATATTTGATGATTCAATTTGGTCCATCCTGTACACATTCATAAGAATAATCAAAGAAAAATTCTGACTCGAAATGATGAGCTTTCATGTGATTATGTAAATTCGCTTTCAATTTTTTATTGGGAAACTGAGGAAACAATGAGTTCGATATATTTTCTCTATATAATTTCGAAGGAAAATATCGAAACTGTGTAAAATTTCCTATACATAAGCTTATTATTAATCCGGAAAATAATTGTTTCTTTCTCATTTCTTGAATTCACTAGCAGGTATTTCTGAAAAACCTTCAATCTGATAACTTCTCAAAAGATATCAATTTTGCTATGACTCAAAACATACCTTGCAAGTTGCATGCAATACCTGGACGACTAGCCAGACAGGTTTCAATTTTATAACAGTTTCTTCATAACTCAGTCCAACCTATTCGTTTAAAACAATTTTCGACAGAAACTCGAAAATATCACATATTTACACAAAGTGATTTTTCAGAAGAGGCGCTCAAGAAAAATAATCTTAAACCTACCAATGATCGCAGTGGTGCCATCTTGATTCCCACGTCAAATAACATCTGAAATATCGCCATAAAATTTCATTCCCCAAACTTTCAGACCAAACCCATCCGACTAAACTTAACTATCACGAATGAAAACGTGACTTTTACGAAAACAGATCAGTAAATCATTTTTTTCTCGAATTCGTAATCATCATTTCTGCCACAAGTCACATTCAAGATGAAGAAGCGTGGTCTTTTTCTGGCGGAAAATTTACGGGCTCGTTTCCGCTTCATGAACCGAAAATTGACTCTGCGGGCGAAATTGTATCGGCTGGAATCGTTCAAGTTCAGGTGAACTTTAAATGGTACGATAAATCTGCTGTGCCAAAGTGACGCCATTTGCAATTGACTCGGTCGAGTTCTATGAAAACGTTTGTATAGATAGTGGCAGGGTTGGAATCGATGGAAGATATTTTGGGGTACTGGATGATTTCATTCTTCTATTCTTGTAGGAGAATTGATTCATTCTCGAAAGACTTCAATATGAATATCAGGTTGAAATGCAGGGTGTGCCGGATTAAAGTTTACATCACCTAACACAGAGAAGGACGCATTGAAAAGGAGTTATTTCCTAGTGGAGCCAGATCTTTCCTTACATATAGGATGACACCTAGAAAAGGAAGTTTTTCTAGTGAAAAATCAAGACACGCCTCGGAACGATGAGTAGAACTATACAAGTTGTCCCACGAGGAACTTCACATACTCCTACCATTATATAGTCATCATCAGTACACCTTTCAAAGTATTCTGCACTCCAGGGTTAGGATTCGTAGAATACTACCGGGATGGCACAGTATGTTGTTAGCACGGCATAGAACAGGTATTGAGTACTCATAATCCTCTTTGTGGTTCCAAGGTCAGTCTGATGAACGGTTATGACCGTGAAACTGCAGTAACCGTACGGTCATTGCTTTTTCGGTGTGAAGGCTTTGCTTAATTAGATGGTCAGCTCAGAGAAAGGTGGAATATTCGTTGACCTATCGAATATGCTTATTCTGAGACAACTCAGGTATCATTTTTTTCAAATAATCGATTTTGAGACAAAGAATTTTACAAATGAACGGGGTTCTAGCATTCAATTTCCGTCTTCCATCTGCTAGTCCAGCTGTAGCTACTGCAACTTTTGACATGATTGTGGATTTTTAACCATTGGTTTTCGTTTCTAAGAATTGACAAAATAGCTACCTGATCAAATTAAATTTGGTAATTAGTTATTGAGAATAAAAGAACGCAATAGTTCAAACTCATTTCGAAATGATCTTTCCATCAGAAAAATTATTATTTCATACATGAACATGAACATGAAGGAACTTTTCAGCGAAAATCTCTAACATTCTGCGAAATACCATAACTGCTCTACCAACCACTAATATATAAGGCTTGTTTATAATCTTGAAGGGACGTTGTTTGTCTATGAGTTTGAACAAACGTGAGAAAGCTTCAAAACGCGCGCTTGAGCTTCCCTTAATCTCTGAAATATGTCCACTATTCAGTGTATGGTCATATCTTTCCTTAATTATATTTCTTCATGAAACATTGAGAAACTGCAGAAACGTTCCCATTTCAAACTTCGTACTCGGGAACACTCCCAGACATAACTGGGATTCAAGGTCCGAACAACGAAGAGCCATGTAGTCCGTCTGACCCTAAACATATTGCCTTCCATTTCAACAAAGTTTTCCTGCCCCCTCAGGGAAACTAAAATTTGTCCAAACACTTCCATCCCACAAGTACCCTGCCCTAACATAATTCCGTGTAAAGTACCCCAAAGGAGATTCCCCATTCAATCCTTCGTTATAATTCAAAATATTTTCCCTAAGAGGAGGTCTATAAAGGAAATTTGAAGATGTAAATTGGAGTCGTTATAACATCCGGTGTAGTAGAAGATTCCAGCACCTTCAGAACGCGTTTTCAGTATCGTCAGTTCAAATTGATATTCGATGTTCATCAGGCTGAAATAATCATGATGAACGGATAAAAAGTTCTGGCAACGCTTACAATGGCTCGAACTTCATCAAGCCATTTCGCAGAAGTTATGTTCGAGTGGGCTAATGGATTAATTCATTGTACCCTGGAGGATCTTAGATGGTCTGTTTTTACTTTATTGATTAAACAGAAATTTGATGGTTAGTTATAGAATACTGACTTGAAACCAATTGCAAAATTCTGTTGTTATGATATGATTAGTAAACTTTAAAAAATTTCATTTTACCAAGTTTCTTCCTTCAAAGTCTATTAATCAGGATTCGATGAAATCTGGGACACATATCAAATCATTTTTTAGTTTTTTTCTGGACTTTCACTCCCAATATCTGACACAGAACTATCTCAATTGAATAAAATTGTTTTTTTCGTGAAAAACGCCGTTGCGGATTGCGGCATTGTTGAATGGGGAGCATGATTTAGCTCATTGTTTTATATAAGAATCAAAAAAAAATCAAACCAAGGGAATCGGTGTTGCTGTAATCCCATGAATAAGTCAATTCGACTGAAGTCTTTCAACGAGAAATCGAAAAAAATACTTCTGAAATTTTCTCTCTTTCCTGACGAAAGAGTCAGATTTGTACTCTGAAACGTCTCAGTTTGCTTTGTTCATCATTAATTTCATTCATGTATTGTTCATAAGGCATTCTGTTTTCCAAGAATCTGACCTTGACACATAGTTCAGTCCTTCAATCCGCAAGAGAATCTTCCATAAAACACAATTTTATTCAATTTAAATAAATCTGTTCGAGATATGGGACGTAGAAACTAATGAAACCCTAAAAACTTATACAAAATACTCCCAAAATAAGCTTTAATCGATGAATTATAACAGATCATGACAAGAGGACAATTTGGATGAAATATAAGAATTTATCCGGATATTCTGTATTTTGCTATCGTTCAATCATATTAACTACACAAAGTTCTGGATGAACCTGTCAGCTGTCACTTTCAATGAAGTACTTAATTCAAATTCGATAAAGGAATGAAAGTTAAAAAGTTTTAGGCAGAATTTAGATGAGGACAATATGAATGGAAATTATGATGCGTTTGGCGGGGTCAAGAAGTGAAAAATTATCGTTTCTGAAACAAACTTCAACATGTTTGTAAAAGCAGCTAATGTCATTTCAGAGCTTCTCTTGAATTTGATACAAAAGTTTCCACACATAGGCGCAGGGCTTGGCAGTATTTCAATTACTTGTAATTGGAATACATATTTGAAATACAAATACGTATTTTGTATTAGTATTTCAATTACTTCTTGAAAATGTATTTTGTAATTGGTATTTCAAATACCTGACGCTGAAGTATTTTGTATTTCGTTACTTTTGTCTTCGAAATATTTTCGAACAAATTCATTCAGCACTGAGCGCTCTACAGAAAATAGTCCCAGAATCTCCCTTCAGATGGCGTCGTTTATCTGCTTCATCTAGTTCTTTTGCTGGCAATCATATTTTCGACAAATCGAAAGGAAGAAAAGGTCCTGCGCAATGGTTATTTCATCATAGAGTTAGAGTTAGTCAACTTCTAAAAACGATAAGAGCAAAGAACTTACCATCCTTGAACACTATCCTAACATAAAAATCGTGCTCATACAATATAACACAAGTTTCTGCCCATCAGGACCTGTAGAAAGATTGTTTTCTTTAGCAGGTTTTATTCATTTCCCAACAAGAGGCTCTTTGTCTGATACTATATTAAAAAACCTTGTGTTTCTGAAAGGAAATTCTTTATTCAGCGATAAAATAGCTGAGCTGATTTAGTTGTACTTTTTTCACATTTTACGTAACACCTGAATGTATTTTGTAATTTGTATTTCAAATACAAATAGTTAAAATACAGTATTTTCTATTTTATATTTCAAATACCCGACCTGAAAGTATTTTGTATTTTGTATTTCAAATACCTGCAAGAAAGTATTTTGTAATTTGTATTTCAATTAAGCCAAGCATGTATTTTGCCAAGCCCTGCATAGGCGTCAATTTGAATCGCATACACAATTCGGAGTTTCCATATTTTGTGTGAAATACTCTCAAATCTATAGTGAGGAATGATGAATTTATAGTTTCAAATCAGATGAAACATTTGTGTAGTTGCCTTCAGAAATGAAATATCAAATCAAAAAATATCTACATCACTTAGTTGATAAATAACATTTTGAGAATTCATCGTATTTAAGTTGATATCGAGTAAATCAGTTGACAAGTGGGTTATATTCAATATTACCACCGATAAATTCACCTTCTCAAATAGAGGAACCGATCAAACACCCAATTGCGAAAGCTGTCTAATGTTACAAAATGGCGAATGTACCACTCATTAAATTCATTGGTATAGATCCAACATCTTCCTTTTCGATTTTGATGTTTCATTCACATATAAAGCACAGTATAGCCTTTGAAAATAATCATAAAAAGCAGATTGTCCTGTGAAAAAAGTATATGATGTCATAACTCAAATTTGGGTCACGCTGCATAACATTTTCTTACTTCAAAAAGAGCACATACTCATTGAAGCACTAGTGAACCTACTCAAGCATATTTTCAACTTGATTTACTGAATTCCTTCCAATTTGAAGACTCGCACTGTTTTCATATCATTATTCACTATTCCATTCTGAAGTTACGTGTTGAGTGCTTGGTAAATGAAAATCAAATCTAATGTTCTCACAATTCTCTTTTGTGGGAAATTAGTATTCGACATAAAATATTATCGTTGATAGAATATATGAATGTCTCTTTCACGAAATCGTTGGATCTTTCACCCCTTGAAACAGAACTCGCATCTGGAATTGAAAATCTGTTCAGATGATGCGAAAAGTTCCATTGCCGCAGGTTATATGATAGAGAGCATCCAATTTCCATTCCGCAACTTCCCTTATCGATTTGAACCAAAAGAAAATATTTGGAACGATAACAGAAATGAGAATCTTCTTCCGGACTGCTCATATTTTGTTCTAGTGAGGGAGAATGGTTTGCCAACGGTTCAGTTAGAACATTCTTGAACTAATCGGATTCATGTATGTACTGAAATTAACATGGAAAATGATACCAAATTTTTCCTTCAAAGTCTTAGTCAAGTTATAAGAAAACGTTAAAATGTACCTACTGTCAACAATATCTCTCGAGCCTATTGTGTTGATAAACTTCTAGGAATAAAAATTCGAAGGGGAACCTAATTTTATTCAGTAGTTGCTTCGAATTCATTATTTTTCACATAGTCTTTCGATTCCCTTATGCGTACATGTAAAATATCGAGAAAATCTTTTTCTGAAGTAAAGTTGATATTTGTATGAACTCAATTTATTACCGTATAAATTCTCAGCTTCACATCTGCCCCTGTTAGGAGTAGTTCATCCCTGGCATAACTCGAAAGGGTACTAACGAAGTAGAACTTCCCTAATCCGAATAACGTATAACTGTCGAAGAAGTTTATTTTCTTGCCGCCATAAACTTCAAAAACTTGACCCTCCTCCTGTATCAAGTTCGAGAATATATTGGTTTTATGAAACGGAATCTCTAGATCGACTTATATTGGATTTCATGGAAGTTTTTTTAAGTCGACAAAATTCTGGATGAAAGTTTTATTTTTCTTGAGGCCGCTTCCTTTGGGTTTTCATCCTTTTTGTACTCCACGGATTTCATGGGAAGATCGATGTTCTAATGTTGATTGACAAACTTATATTTTAGGATTAAATAATGAAAAAACAAAAGTTCCTTGGATTTTTAACTTCAATTTTGAGGTTGCTTGAAACATTCGAAGGTCCGTGTTGTTGGGACTTTTCTGGTGAGTACTCAGTGGGATGGTGTATTAAAATTATATGTCATTATATATATGATATTGTAAAGAAGAAGTCAACATGGTGACCTATAGCATGTAAGTTTTTTCAATTTTCTAACCACCTACAAACTGAAGTTACCATTTCTGAGTCGACGAAGATATCTTTGTCGCATTTTGATTGATATTTTCATTGCTGTCTCGTATCGATTATATTTGAATTCAGTGCCAACTTTCCTCAAAAGTGAAGTTGATATATGGTGAAGTTTGATGAAGTATGTGAACTGAGAAGGCTCAGAATTTTAAAGGCTTGATGAAGTTAGCTTGAATTCTCAGAATACATAAATCGAAAGATTGAAATTCCTCATCCAGAATTATATTCACTGACATGAAATCATATGATTATCTCTGGTACATTAATTTTCTACCTACATGGAGCTTGAATAAATAGTTCTACATAGAACAGAAATTCAATGAATGAACGATTGAAGTTCATTTTGGGAGAATTTTGCATTATTTCGAAGATTTATTCTGGGTTTTTACTCCCAATATCTGAAAAAGAACTTTTAAAATTGAATGAAAACCATTATGTAACTATTAGTTACGAGCAACAGAAATAAAAATTTTTGTCAATAGTATATTCTGTATTTGTGGAAACACATATACAGGAGGAAAATCTCGGCCATTGGATATCAGAGTGTGAGAACCTGAGGAATAGAGACATACAGAAATATCAAACCATGTATGTTCGAACATTGAAAATCACTTGCTAGATGAGAACAATACCAAAATACTGATGTTAGTACCAGAAAATCTGAAAGATAGAATCAAAGAGTCTTCCTGCGTTTTGTTGAATGGAGAAAGTAATTTCAGAAATTGCTTTGTATAAATTGACTATAGTTGGCCGAAGTCACTAAAAAAAGGGGTAGAATTTGAAAAATTTCATACTAAGTGAATCAATCTTTCATGCTGTAGTTTTTCTGAAAATGTCAATTCGACTGAAGTCTATAAAGACGAAAAATCAAAAAAATATTCTGCAAATGTTGTCGTTTGTCTAATGAAGGAGTCCAATTCGTACTCTTAAACGTTAGAGTTCGCTTTGTTGGTGGTTCGAGTTGTTTCGTTATTGTTTATTAGGCAAAATTCCTTCATATAAACTTCCCTTGATAACTAGTCTGATCCTGCAATCCGTAAGGGCGTTCCTCCATAAAAAAATTTTTCATTTGATTTCAATGGTTGTCTTTCAGTTATGAAAGCCCAGAATGAACCTTCAAAATGTATGTTTTCAGTTTGAAATATGATGTCAAATTTCGAAATAAACAATTTTATCACAAGAAATTTCATTCGAAAGAGTGAAGGTATCTATCATCGTGAAATAACTGAACGTTCCAAAACAGCATATGAGAATCACAAAGTACGGTGGAAAATCGCAACCCACCAAAGTACACAGTTGTTTTTATGAATGTTGAATGAACCAGAATTATTTAAAACGGTTCATTTCACCAGTGAACATTGATATCATCTGGAATATTGAAATGCATAACATGAGTTGATCGATATAATCATGCCTCCGGCTACAATACTTTTATATTGCGTTCTCGAATGTTTTTTCTCGAATATTGCACGAGAAATGAAGTTTAAATTCCAGGCACAACGTAGTTTTTTTGCTGTGGACATAAGAATAAGAAATACTGCTAACTTTGCGAGTAAGATCTCCTCATAAAAAATGACGTGAATCCAAAACCTTTTATAGTGTTGTTCCAATTCATTAAAAACCTTTTCAGGATCTGACCCTGCCGTGTACTTTTTAAGTTCGATATAAATAGGAGTTTACGATTCTCATAACATATTCAAAATTTCAATGAATCCGAAAGAAACGACTTAGAAACTCAATAGTAAAGTAGGTGTGGGGCTTAACTACGAAGGTCGAATTCGTAAATGGGTAAAATTCTCCCAATAATTTCCTGGATTCATTCAAAATTTTATTTTCCTAATATTTCTAAAGATACAGATAAGATGGAATTGAAATTCAGTACATTATTGAAAAATTACAATTTGTAGGTTAACATAAAATTTCCTGAAATTGATAATATATGATTAGGAGATCACCAAATATTTCCATTAGGAAGTAAAGTTGCGTTTGGTAGGATCAATAAGTTAAAAGATTCAGCTATGGCAACGAATTTGAACATACGCGTAAATACTGCCGACGTCATGTCAGTGCTCTTCTAGTTTTTTTTGGGTATAGAAAAATGAGGAATAAATGAAAATTCATGCAAAAAAGCAATGTGGCATGTGTTTCATTGATTTTGGAATTTTCGGGATTTTGTTAATTTTTTTTCTCTTTTGATTTTGGATTTCTGAATATAACCAAAAAAAAGAATTCAACCGTCCAAATGTCCACTACTTTTTTCAACCATGTGACCAAAAATTTGAAACCTTGTCTCATTTGGGATATCATATTATTTGAGGACCATTTTCAAAAACTGAAATAACAGACATTCGTTATCTTGAACAGCATTTTCAGTGATTGCCTGTCTTATTCATAGAAGGTGACTTCACACAGAATGAGTGCGTTACTCTACCTCTTTTCTGTATTCTCCATATATCTAGTTTTGAAGCAATAACAGAATGATACAATCAATAAAGAGGAATCAGCTGTCTTCATCTATTTTATTTTCAGGTCTGCTACATGTAAGGAGCATAAAGCTACAGTATTATACTCTTAAAGTATGTTATGTTCCTTTCTATGTGGTCCCGCTTGCTCTGAAATGATATTTATGATTATGGCATCGTCAATGGCAACATATTACACTACTTACTTCGAGAGTCCATTTCTATACGGGACAACAAAATGATTTTATCTTCACGTTGTGTCAGTGAAATTTATTTTTGTCTGATTTTCCTTGACTGCGACTTCTTAATACATAAATTTTCAGAACTCGAGAACACCATGAATTAAAGGATATCACTGTTTTTGCAGAAGAATTAAGAGATAATAAGAGAGAAGTACCAACTTGAATTCAGAATTTTTTAGTGGCTCCTTCTAACCGATAAACTGAGCGGTCACCTATCACCGTAGTGGTTCCGAATAATGCTGCTTGATTTCAATGGGAAGACCATTTCGTGGTCTTTCGATGCGACTATCCTCAAACAATTTTGTTCTGACCTTTGAGTTGTTATTTTCAACCGAGAACCACAATTCAACTTGACGCGATATGTATTTGAAAATATTGTGAATAGTGTACCGAATTATAGGTGAATCTACGGAATAATTCAGTTCATTCACGAGGATGACCTACTTGATTGAACTCGAAATGTATTCTACAAGTTTGCTGATTGTGAACCGCTTTGAAGAACCTATATGCGCAGAGTAGGATATTAGTATAACTCCGAAACAGCTGGACTTATTCGACTCATTAAGAAACTCAACTGCTTGATTTTGGCTAAATGAACAAATTTTGATCTAACTGAACGACTCTACTTTCTAGAGAGAATTGCACAAATGTATAAAAACAAAACTCCTTGAATTGGAACTTCTCATACAAATTTGTGCATAGAAAAAATTCGAGGATTCCGTTTACAAATGAATGATGAATGTACCAGAACTGAAGTGAAATACTGAGTGTGTAAATATGAAGTATAAAAATATTGAAGAAAAACACACTGTAGAGTCAACATTGTTATGAACAATCGGCTATTGATTTCAGTCCAAAGGCCACCACAGGCCAGAATGAATTGCATAAAAAAAAATTTTGTGAGTTGAGTACATGGATGTCAATTAATATACTTTTTCTTATTTCAGTATGAGAATCATACCAAAAACCGTAAATAAATGGAAACTACCACACTCAAAGACTTATCGAGCAGAAATCCACCGAGTTCAGAAAAGGAAATGCTTTTTTCACAGGATCACTTCACTGGGCATAATTTTAGCGCAAGCGCTGTAGTTTAAAAATACACTACTCTTTATTTTCCTAACCACGTCAGTTTAAATTGACGTGGCACTGACTCCAGGACTACAACAGGAACATTTTCACACATTATTATTAAGTCGGTAAATGATTTAACGGCGTCAATAATTCCCTCAATTGTTAAAATTCGTTGGTCGAAACCTTGATTTTTGTAGTTGAACGAATTGAGAATGGAAATGGAATCCAATCAATTTACACTTTTATCGATTCATTCACATCACAAGGTGTTCCGATTACTACAGTTTGTACTCCACAATTTTTCCTAGTGCTGTGACGGCTCTTCAAAAGGTCAATTATCTACAGATGCACGATTGATGGAAAATAATTAAGGAATATTATTCACTTCATTGAATCATCAATCAAAACAGAAACCGTCCATTTTTTGCTGTAGAGATCTGGTTACAATTATTCGTGTCATTATCTAATTGAACAATCCGGTTGGCATTTTATGCCATCGTAAAAGTTTCATGGGGGGAATATTCATTTGAAAACCGTGATTACAAATGCAGATTTTCATCGTGAAGTTCCCACGAAATTGTAGGAATTGCATTCTGTTGAAAATTCCAGCTTACTGATTTCACTTCTGTTCGAAGTTGGAAGTTTTGACTTAAGAATATATAATTGTTTCAGGAGGAATATTGCATCTTCTCGAAATTGATTTTTGCGCTTTTTTTCAAAGAGTGCGCTTCTTCTATTTTTGTGAATTTCACGCCGTAGATTGTTTCGAATGATTTCGTTAGACGTACTGATGAAGGATTCGTAGATCATTTTGGTTTATTATTTGATAAAATCAAATAATGAACCTTAGTGATCGACCAAAAAAAAGAAAGAAGTAGATATTTTGAGCTTGAAAATGAGAGTGCTTTTTCGATAATGAGCCAAACTGAGGTGAAAAAAAGAATGTTTCATATCGAAAAATGACAGTGTATTCGGAACGTAAAAAAGTGAGTTTCCACCAAATATAAATAACAACCAAAAACATGTCTCAACAATTTTCACAATCATCTCAAAGTTATGTGAACTGAGATTGAATCAAAATGATGTAGATTATTTCATTGCCTACAACTTCGACATTCAACTCTTTGCCATAGGACTTGTAGTTCCACCAGAAATCAAGATAAACTGTGTTTTATCCTCAAAACTCACTCCCTTTCACTTCCCGATCTTTGGTCACCTCTGAATCCTTTTTTCCTTTAGTTTGTTCAGTTTTCTTCCTTTTCCAATGGGTTCTATCCCACAATTATTTTCTTTCACTTCACCATTTTTGAAGACTTCATCCTAGGTCTTTATACCATGTTATTAATTCACAAAAGATGTGCCTCGTGAGAAACTATTTGGACACCAACTGAAATATCATCGTTCCCTTTCAATCAAGAATTCATCTATCACCAGTTCGCCTCTAATTTCTTCATGCATAAGTGGCCACACCAATATTCCAGATAACATAGTTGAAACTTTAGAAGTTTGCGACAACCAACTATGAACTGCCAGAACTCATATTCACTGAAGTGAGGGTAGATAGAATTACCCAACTTCCCCTATGATATTTCTGTATCCACCCCTACACATGCGACACACAAAATTATTACCAGCATTGAAAATTCCCACATTACGGAGTGGACACATACATTCCACCATAAAAAACATAAGAGTGCTAATTTTAGAACCCCCAAAACATCAATCATCGTTAACACGCTTTCAGCAACAAAACCGTGTCGATGTATGGTTAATGTGCGTGCTCTAACACTCGATAAATATTTTTGATCAATATCCCATACGAAATGTCAACGTTCAACAGCATCTCTTCTGCTAGTGGTATGGACACGTTGGACTACCACTTGTGAACTTACGAGTTGGAATTCGTTATTGAATACACAACCTCGAAATAATGTTTTATTTTGAATTGTCGACAGCATGGAATAATTTTCAGTTGATATTGAGCAGGAGTACACTTACTCAATATGCATATATTCCCAGAATGCTGTAAACAATTATGATGCATATAGTTGGGTTGTTTTCACAAATTGTTCAAGCCAAGGCTGATTCAATAATAATAATTATAATAATAATAATAATAAAAGATTTTGCGGTCGTGAAATCGAACAACTTGGAGGAAACCAGAACGCAGAAAAAAGCAAAGTATCAGCAATTATCATTCGAACTGAAGAAACTCTGTAACGTAAAAGAAGTATATATACTTCCCATAATACTTTCAACAATCGGACAGGTAGCTGAGTATTTAACAGAAACCCTGAGAAGAATCAATATCCACCCTTAATTAGTAGACTTCAACACTCTATTCTTTTATCTACGGAACATATATAGAGAAAGTTCTTAAACTTAAATTAGTGATCCCTGTCAGTAGCATTTGATCACTATCATCCACTACTGAAAGAAAAAAAAACCAACAAAGTTTGTGAAGAATGATATAATAAAAATAATAATGATAATAATAATAATAATAATAATAATAATAATAATAATAATTGTCGTCCGGCAGTTGGTCGAATTCCCCGATATATGGTGATTAAAAACAATCATAATAATAATAATAATAATAATAATAATAATAATAATAATAATAATAATGATGAACTCCATTCGCCAGTTGAAGCAATACATTCATATCAGAGAAAAATAAATATATGACGAAAAGGCGAAGTTACAGCTGAGCTGATATTAAACTTAACCTAAATAATAACACTCATATAAAATCAAATAGAATCAACGCACTGAAACATGTAGAGAAAAATCCAAGAACGTAACTAGTCGGGTGTAAAATCATTAAAATAGAGACAGCGCAGCATATCCTTCAATATTTTTTTAAAATTAAGCAATTAATATTCCGAAAACTGAATTGGGAGAGAGTTCTAATTTTTAGCATCACAGAAGGAAAAACTGCGCCGAAATAGGCTTGCGCAGTGCACGAACTCTCGAACGGCCCGAGATGAATATAAATATAAAATACATTATTATCGATCACTAAGCCTCGCGAAATTCGATCATAATAAAATTTTTTTCTTGAGGTCCAGAAATGTTAATGAAATAGTGTGGAAGTAAATAAATGATGAACTGAGGGAGCGATCGAGAGAAAAAAGAAATATTTCTCTTGAATTAGATAGCAAATCTATAACCTGCCCTAAAATGATAACTGGAGCATTCGGACAGTATTTCACAGAGGTCAGTCAGCAATCCCTATTACAGAGGTCAAATACCGAATTCTTGCATAACAAAATAAAAACTAATATAATAAAAACACTACTTTCTCCACTATAAACGTAAAAACCCCCATATTCACAGTATAACTCTATATAGGTGAAAACACTCTTTTTCATTTCCTCGTTCAAAAACACATATCCCCAGATAGATATCTCTTGTAACCCCCGAAACGACAGATTACGCCCATAAATAATTCAACTCGTCTCTTTTTTCAGGTAATTTCGGCCCGTGGCAAGACGCTGACCTGAATCACGAAGCTTGACGTTTTATTTTTCGCGGAATCAGCTCCGCTTCCGAGTGAGTTTTCAGCTGGCACATCGAATAATAAGAATAGTGGTTTCCTCATGGTAACCTACGAAGTGGAAAATTCATGAATCGCTGATTACATTCATACCAGATGTAAAGAAGTCCTTTCTGTAAGTTATTACGTTGAAGAGTGTGTAGATAGAAAACATGGGTTCTAGCGGCCAACGCGCAGTTATTGGCAACGGGGTGGGCAACGATAGAATGGAATTTATTTCCGTGATTCTCTGTAGTGTTAGAAAGGCGCGTTGTACCAATAAATGATATAGAAAGAATAGAATTTCGTTCCGATCCGGTGTGCCGTGGCCTGGTTCGCTACCATTGAGTACGAATCGTCCTGAAATAGTTTCATTGTATCACATTTGAATGCGCAAATAGTCAGTTTTTCATTACAAATGTAGAAAACGAAAAATAAACAGGAAATAATATACAGGGTGTATAAGAGATGTTCCATACAGCCATATTCTCGCCCCTGAGACAAGTTAGAAGGTTCAAACAAAAATTCACCAGAATCTGTCGTTGAAATTTCGTTTCTGATTACAACCTCTACAAAACTACCCCCAGATATTTTTTTCCAATTGCACTCTCTCATTCTTAACTACGATTCGCCAGTGAATGAAAAAAATGTATTGAAACAATTTTCTATCATTAAACGTAAATTCAACAATTAAAAATAATAATTGTAAATTGTGGCACATCCAAATTTTGCGATTACTGTCAAATCTTTTGACGATTGGCATTGTTTTCAGTGGCAAACTTTCAGTATACAGGGTCTTTCACGAGGAACCTCACCCATATTCATACGGGAAACTACTGAACGTATTTTCATGAAATTCAGCACTTATAAGTATTTCACGATGCTGATGAAATCTAAAATATTTTCAAGGCATGAGCACCTCCGGTTTCTCCGGAAATGACGTCAACTTCCGTTTTTCAAATTAGAACACCATTTTTTTATTGCAGAAATAGATTCTTTAGAAAATTTCAATTTATTTTGATGTAACATTTTTCAGTTTTGGTTGGAAAATTCTCTCTGAGCGGGAAAATTCGAAAAAAAAATCGAAAATAGAGCTCCGCTGAAACAAGAATAACTTCGAGGTTTTTGGATGGAAAATTTTCATTTTTGGGATTTTTCAAGATGTAAGATTGATGTATCCACTTTGAAAATCGAAATCGCGATTCATGATACAGGGGGCGAAAAAATCTATTTCAAAGTTAGGGATGACAAAATCGTAAAAAATCAATTTTTTCAAATAAGAACCCCATTTTTTTATGGCAGATATTGAATCTACGTTAAAAAATAATGTGAGTGTATGCATCACAACTTTGCCCTAAAGTGGATATTTTCTGAGTTATTCATAAAAAACTGTTTTTCGTCTTGAATTTTCAGCTATTTCTTTTCCCTTCACGCCAAAAAGATGACATTTTCAGGAACTGTTAATTAAACCATGTTTTAGATTTTACTACCCTAATATGCAAGAGAAAAAAGTTACAAGTTGTTCCTAAATAGATGGCGAATTTGGATTCGAATTTGTATCGGAAACCTCTTTATTTCAACTAATCGGCCGTCGGTTTTCTCTCCAGTGATAAATAAATAATTCCTTATGAACCATATGCAAAAACTTACCATGTTTTACATTATTTTTTTTTTAATGATAGATATCATTAATTACGTCTGCCAAATTCCTCTTTATTCAGTAACATTTTGTGTTTACTATTAATTTGGTGATAATTCGTATTAAGTTATAAAATCGATCACTATGCCTAATTTTACCAATGAAGATTATTTAAATCTCATTCTACTTCATGGAGAATGTAATAAAGTTGTAGATAGAACGATTCGACTGTTCATTGAGAGGTTTCCTGACCTACCCAGACCAACGAGAGATACCATTAACAGAACCATGACAAACTTGAGAAATGTCGGATCTTTCGAAAAATCTACAGCATGGTTCAAATAACAGTTCCTGAAAATGTCATCTTTTTGGCGTGAAGGGAAAAGAAATAGCTGAAAATTCAAGACGAAAAACAGTTTTTTGTGAATAACTCAGAAAATATCCACTTTAGGGCAAGGGTGTGATGCATACACTCACATTATTTTTTAACGTAGATTCAATATCTGCCATAAAAAAATGGGGTTCTAGTTTGAAAAAATTGATTTTTCACGATTTTGTCATCCCTTACTTTGAAAGCGATTTTTTCACCCCCTGTATCATGAATCGCGATTTCGATTTTTAAAGTGGATACATCAATCTTACATCTTGAAAAATCTCAAAAATGAAAATTTTCCATCCAAAAACCTCGAAGTTATTCTTGTTTCAGCGGAGCTCTATTTTCGATTTTTTTTTCGAATTTTCCCGCTCAGAGAGAATTTTCCAAACAAAACTGAAAAATGTTACATCAAAATAAATTGAAATTTTCTAAGGAATCTATTTCTGCAATAAAAAAATGGTGTTCTAATTTGAAAAACGGAAGTTGACGTCATTTCCGGAAAAACCGGAGGTGCTCATGCCTTGAAAATATTTTAGATTTCATCAGCATCGTGAAATACTTATAAGTGCTGAATTTCATGAAAATACGTTCAGTAGTTTCCCGTATAAATATGGGTGAGGTTCCTCGTGAAAGACCCTGTATAGTAATTGAAGAGTATAGAATAATTTTATTTTCTGTGGTGCCAATTCTTTTTCATTTCAACACTTCATTTAATTCAATTTTCTGTATTTTTTTTCACTGGAGAATAGTTCAGAGCGAAAAACATAAAAGGGTCCAATTTCAAAAATATCTGGGTGTTGTTTTTTGGGGGTGGTTATTTGGAACAAAATTTCAACTAAAGTTTCTAGCAATGTTTTTGATGCTGTTCAGGAAACTTTCTGTTTGAACTCTCTACCTTCTTTGAAAGCCGATATATTGGCTGTTTGGAACATCTTGGGACACCCTGTTCACATGCGAAAAGTATTTGTTTCTTCCGTTGTCGATCTGTACTATCTGAATTGGCAGTGACCCATCTTCAAAAAGTGAGCTGAATAAAACAGGTTGCAAAAAAAAAGCTGCGAAAAAACTGAGAGGTGTGGCAGTGACCCATCTTCAAAAAGTGAGCTGAATTATACAGGGTGCGAAATAAAAGCTGCGAAAAAATTGAGAGGTGATTCCTCGTCGAGAGATAGGTTGGGTCCCTTGAATAATTTTTTTTAAATAGCGCCTGCTCAGATATAGCCCCCTGAAGATGTTGCCAGAAAAGCAATATTCAATTTTTTCTTCAAGAACCAAATATCTCACAAAAATGGGATTGAGTAGGCATCTTAGGCGAGCTCGGAGGCACCCCAAAATATTTTAATAGTGTTGCTCCATGATTTCAAGGGGTAGAAGAAATCAACCTTGAATTCAACATGACGTTCGCTTGTTCAAAAATAATATCCAGCCATACGAGTCATGCTACTTATCGGTTGATAGACCTTTTTTTTTCGAGAAACTGTAAATTTGGTCCAACAATGATGCGACACTGTTTTTTCCAAACCAATGAAGTTATCTGAAATTTATTTTCAAATGGTAATCATGAATGAGGAAAAAGTCTCGTGCGAAATGAATTTTACGGGTGATTTTTTTACCCCTTGAAATCATACAGAAACATTATAAAATTATTTTTGAGTGCCTCCTCGCTCGACCAAAACCTCTGCTCAGTTTTTTTATGAAATATTTGATGGTCTTTTAGGCGACATCTTCAGGAGGCTGTATCTGAGCAGGGCTGTTAAAAAACAATATATGAAGGGCCCACATTTTTTTCGAGAATGAATATACCCTCTCTATTTTTTCTGCAACTATTAATATACACCGTGATTATCATATAGAAGGAAACAGAGGTCTTCAGAATAATCATGATTTCAATTCAATTTAGAAAAATTGTTGAAAAGATGACAGACAGTTGATTTCTTGAGATTTGGTCATAGGTTCACGTGACTTTTGACTCTGAAAAAGGTATTTCGAAGTTCGTATTGCTCCTTGCAAGTATGTACAGAGGATGTCACATTGAGGAGGATTTACGGGTGTTTTCTCATTGGATAGGTCAAGTGATTTTTGAAAACGGCTCGAAGGTGTCAATTTTAATTTCGGTGAGGACGTTTTCATGAAATCTATCATCGTAAAATGTCATTCCTCTGCCAGGAACCACAATCCTTTGAATTTGAATAGAAGAGATGGATCGTGCAAAATGTTGATGAAAGGTCTTCTGCTTCAGAGTATTTTGAAATTTTATAATTCGATTGCAAATTTTTCAACTCTGAATATAAAAATCATCTAATTTACCTGGAGCATTAAATGATTCTCAATTTCAAAGAGACAGTATCATGGGAAAGAAGTCAAAAAAATAAGATAAGATTTCTGGGTAGTTGAATCAAACATATGCTCACCTTGAGCCCGGAAAATTCTCAAACAATTCTCTATTCTGTACTTCCTATACACATATTCCTCCATCTTGTCTACCTTTCTCGATGAATTAAAATTATCAATCTCCTGTCGTTTTCTTTTACCGAAATCTATTTATCTCTCCAATCCTGTACGAAGTGTTCACAAAATACCTTCACAAAACACCATATTCTCAAAAAGGTATTCTGAATATCGTTTTTTGGATTAGAGGATCAAAAACACTCATGTTTTCTCCTGAATTTTCCCATCAGAATGATCGTTTTGAATTTTCACATAAACCATCAGGTCAAAGCTCTACATCATCAACACCATTGATTTCACTACAAACTTCGGAATTCGCATCAAAATTTCATTTGTTTGAAATGATAACCCTCTTGTTACCTCGAATAAGGGCGTAAAATAAGGGAAATTTCAGATATTAATTCTGCAGCAAGGCCTGAATGTATATTATGAAGTTTCTGATGGAAGAGAATCTTTCAGAAAATGGGACTTGCCCAAAGAATAAATCTGCAATATGTAGAGCTATTTCCATGATGAACCGTTGTTACTGTGGAAATCGTACAAAAAATCTAGATAGACATGCTTTATAATTTGAATTAATTTTTAATATAAGCTTCACAATGTCGGCAAAATTCCATGAAATACCGATATTTGTAAACAAAAAAATTTTTCGTGAACTATAATTTCGAAAAAATGCGAAACTCCCCACTGAGTATATATTCGTCATGTATTGACACGTGCTCTGAGGTTCCTATTCTCACTGAATATACGATAAAAACTGCTGAAAATTTCCAATGATTCATCATCATGTATTCCAAATTGAACTCATTTCTTGGGAATGAAAGATAATTTATCTAGAAAAACCTCATCTTCCATTCAGGAGCAGCTCTATTGGCTCATTATTCCAATAAAATCAACAATCCATTGATATTAATTCTTGATAAACTAACAGTCATAAAAATTACAATGATTTTCCGAAGTTATAAAAAGATAGTAAACACGCTATTTCCGGAACCAAATTGCACCATCTATTTAACGCTTTAGCTAACATCTATAAATCTCACTTCACGACCAACGTGCGCCATCTCTATAAATGAATCTGTCGTTTTGGGGAATAAAACTCATATTGATTTGACGGAATATCTATCATGAAGAGTTGGAGTTATGGTGTACTGAAAATGCAGAATTATTCAATTCCCTCATGGAGAAGATCCGGAACACCTTGTGTAATCATATCGTTTTCGTAATTGATGAAATTGGAAGAAATTTTTGTGTTCACTCTTGATAAGGAAATGTCATTACTTGAGCATTAATCTATTTATAGAGAAAGGTTACAATATTTAGAAGCCTGTGTTTTCCTGCAAATTGATTCCTAATTGTGTTATAATGAAGATGGGTTAATTTTCAAAGTTTGAAGGAACTTGGTGGAATGAATGAATTTCTCACGATAAATAATTCAGCAATGAACAAAACAACTGATAATAGACCGGTGACTTTGAATGAAAGTTTTGGTAATATTCGATATTACACTAAGTAAAAAGATGTAAATTATGGCGATTATACACTGGAAATAAAAAAACTCGAACGACATTCTGACTTTTTGTAGTGGAGTTGAAGTAGAGTGCTGAAAAGTTAACTTAATTCCGTGTTCTTTCGGTAATTCCGAGTATTTCGAAAAAATTCCTCAAATTGCCACAGAGCGAACCATCCCGGCCCCTGCGCCACTTTGCAACCCTAAAAAAGCCACTTGTGCCGTATCTAAACTTTTACTGTTAGATATTCATGTCATAGAATTTGAATTTATGTTGAATATGAACTTTATGGTGTGTGCCAAATTTCATGGAATGCCGATGTTTAGTTGGGGAAAAGAAATATTTCCACAGAAAGTTTTGATAACTATATTTTTCAGAAACATGCAAACCTCCTCTCTGATTTAATTTGTCGTATATTGGACCCTTTGAATGTTTGCCGTGAATTTAGCACATGTTTTTGCAGTATATTATTGATGTAGTTATTGTTGAAATTCTCGTGCTTACTCTTGATGAAGAGATGCCGTTACTCGATCATTAATCTATATATAGAGAACGGTTAAAATACCTGCAAGCCTGTGTTTTCCTGGAAATTGATTCCTGATTGAGTTATAATGAATATGGGTTGATTCTTAAAGTTTGAAGGAACGAAAACATGTTGGAGACTCTCACCATAAATAACTAAACTTACATTCTCCATTCTCGCAATAGATCGTTCAAAACTACTGATAATAGGCCGCTGACTTTGAATGGACGTTTTTCCTTCTTCGTGGATATTATTCCGAGAACGTAAAGTATGCGTATTTAATTTTTTGGACTATGCCTCTTCAATTCCAAATTGAGACCGAACAATATCCAAACCAGAAGCAATAAATTCAAGTTGGTATTGAACAAATCAAATGGAGACTCATCACAATTAAATTAGGGATAATCAATTTCATATTGAACCAACATTCGGTGCTCTGTAGATTGATACTTCTGATGAATCATTAAAGTTCACTTATATTTTGAAGATCAACATTGAAAGATTGCATACCAAAGCTTGATTCAGAAATATGTCCTTTATCGAAAAAAGCCATAAGAACCCCAACCAAGATGGAACCAATGTCCAACCAATATGAAAATGACTATCCTCAATTTTAATGTCCAAGTTCTCAATCCGTTTCGCTAAGAATAAATTTGATTATATTCCTCCTTAATTTGATTTAATCAGGTCTCAATTTAAAGTTGAAAGGGCAAACTCACGAAACTCCACTTCTCTCGTATTTTTCCATAGACGGTATGAAAATTAATTCATATTCTATTAGAGATCCTTTAGAATTCAAGTACTCCAACTCTCTTTTATGCTAGACGTATTACCCCTTCATATTTCTTTTCACCATTGAGCTGCATGAACTGCGAATACATACAGAACTGAAAAAAATACCAAGTTCAAACATCTAATGATCGTGGAAATTCAGAAAACTTGCAAATAAATTTAATAGTCCATTCATTCTAGCCGTAATGAGAAAATCAGAAAATAGCGCAACGAACAATACGTGCCCTTGAAAGGACGGAACAAATGTGGAAAATGGTCCGGAGAAGTAATTCCAGCGTATAATAACCGATGGAAAATTGCCAGCTACTTCTGCAAGCTTTTCACACAGTATCATTGCACGGGGCTTGAATGGGCATTAAAAACCCAGTTTTCAGCGCTATGATTTCATTTGAATTAAATGAAATATTATTTTCTGTGATAGCACTTCATATTTTTCGGTATTGATAGAATATTCTCTCAGAACAACATGATAAACATGGCCAAACAAATTCAGCTCTCATTCGCTTAACACAAATAATACATTATGTATACCTATATCTATTTCCAGTTGATATAGTTTGAGTTTTATAAATCATGAACAAAATTTTGGATTCATAAATGAGATAACAATATAATTATAATTATATAATATTATATAAAAGTTTGTTTTTTGATGGGATATAGACTGGATTGTGGAGAATTAATGAACTACTCTTCTTTGTTTTAACCTAGCTTTTTTTTTTTAGAGTTAAATTCCAAATGAACTCATAAAAATAATCTCATTTTGTGTAAGTAGATAAGTTTTTTAATGAGTTAAAAATGTGATTTACATAAATGTTGATGTTTGTGATGTAAAAGATTTCAATTTGTATTTACAGAAAGACCCCGAAGAAGAATAAAATATTATTCGAAAGCTAGGTTAAAACAAAGAAGAGTAGTTCATTAATTCTCCACAATCCAGTCTATATCCCATCAAAAAACAAACTTTAATATACTGAGACTGTTAAAAAATCAGATTAATATTATATATATATAATTATTCTAATTATATTATAATTATAATATGGAGTGTTTCGGTAAAAGACAACAAAACTTGAAGGGTCGTTTTCATGGTCAATTTTTAAGAGTCTCTTCCTCACAGATTCCAGCAGTTTCAATGTGCATAGGTCGTTAACTTAGTTAACCATCTGAGTAATGATGTTGCAACATAATACAGGCATCATTTTGATGTTCATGGATGACAAAAAAGACAAGATTCCTGAATGGGTGTTTCTTCATTTCAACTCATTTTTAAGTATACTTCTGCAGACTAGTCTTTGAATTATGATTCAAAAATTAATATACTCTTACGGGCTCCCTAAACGATCTCGAAATGCACAAAACGGAATACTATGAGGAGCATTCAAGGACTAAAATAGGTTTGCAAATATATTTATCTTCCAGTCGTTATATTGATTAGTCGCACCAATATATTCAAATTTGATGAAAATTAATTCATCATTCGTTTCGATTTATTCTTGTTTTACGAAAACACTATATTCACAATTACGGAGTTTTAAATGTAGTAAACGAAAATATGATATATCTTTCAGTTTAATCTATTGAAAATAATCAGAAAATGACGAGGTGGAAGCATACAGATTCCAGAAAATAAATACCAATAATTTTGATTAATATCGTAGTTTGCGATGATAATCACTCAATATTCACAAATAATATAGAAGCAAGATTTATTATCCATATTTTCAAACTTGGATAACTGTTAACTAGCGATTTTTCCGCAGGATGCTTTTGTCGATTCCACTTAGATCGACTCAATAAAATTATTGGATCTCACATTACGCATGTATATTTGAAACTTACAACTTGTGAATATATTGTGTTCGTTAGAAAATAAATATATCGGGACAAAAATGAATATACTTGTCACGAAAACTATAGATATTGTTGCAACTAACGAATATATTGACTCGAAATATAATTAGCAAATACACTTTTCTCTCAAACGGCGGCTCATACGAGGGGCGTTCAATATATTCTTGGTATCCGGGTGACTTGCTCATAATATGAGTAATCTACTTATTTCATATACTAATGACACTACCTGATGGTATGAATATGAAATTTCAAGAATTCATCATCATTAGTTTTTTGAGTATTCTCAGTGAAAGACGACCACAATCACTGACACCACAATGATGAAGGAAATCGATATAAAGTTCCTCACTAAGCAGAAAAAAGTAAAACATCTTTCTTGAAGAGATGGCTGCTATTCACCAAGACTGTGCCTTTGTTCGTCATTCAAAAGTGGTCAATTGAATTCGAAAGTTGCAGAGAGAGCATTGAAGATGCGAACTCGTTATTCAGATGTTTAACCAGCTGAAGGCCATGTGCACATTGAAAAACGCATTGACTTGTAGGTGGTGAAAGGGCCGCCAATATCGAAATTATTTGTGTATGAAACCGACCAGATAAACAACCATTGAAGTCTTGCTACAACTAACCCGGACATCCTGAATGTATGAATCAAATCAGAAGAAAATATTCTGTATCCTGCGCACTATTGAATGCTCCAAACTCATCTTTCTCGAACCAATTATTCTTGGCTATATTTTATATTCTATTCTGAAATTTCTCCGTTGTGTTTTGGTTCCCGTTTCCTAAATAATGGAGCTGTTGGCTCGTAACTCCGATAATATGTAGCCTAAATTCTCCTCCTATCCAAAGAACATATCTTGGACCCGAATTTCTCCGGAGACTGGCTGTGAGTTGGCCAAGAGCCTTCGATATAGAAGACAATGAAGAATGGTCCGTGTCCCCAATGGAACGGATCTTCCTAATAAATATGAGATTTTTTTCTGAGAATAAAAATTATCGTGATGTTTTTTGGTCCAATGATGAATTAAACATAATTCTTGAGGTGCTCTGATTTGATTGATTATTATATCACTTGTGACATCCCTGGTGTTGACCCCATACTTAGAGACTAGATTTTATATATATCGTCCTCTATTGAAACAGGTATGTTCATATTGAATTGCTCTCAGTTATTCTCAAGTGCTGATTTGTCATCAAGTTGAGATAATTGTACCTCCAATAGAAATTATTGGCCCATGATCATTCTCAAGCATATCATGGAGAGGATAGATATTAAGATGACCGTTCTTCCCTATATTTTTCAACACAGAGAAACATTAATATGCATGAGAACATTCAATCAAGACTTATTCCTAAATATTTGAGGTTACGATCATGGAAATGCGGATGAAAACTACTCACTCTATGTTCATATTATGTTGTTGAGATCAGGTAAGAAATGAATTTTTCGGTACCTATTTCATATAAGTTTCAGTTCACAGAATGCAAGGGCAGTTTTATGTAGCATAATGGCGAATGCGCCGGTATCGCTTTCGGATATATTCACAGCAATTTCACTGATTTTTTTAAATTACCGTGTTCAATGTTTGATATGTATCAAGAGCCCCAAGTTGAAAAACAAAATTGATCAGGAGAGGTCATTAGATTTTTGTTCAAGATATTGAATGATAAATATTATGTTTGAATTATGAGTGAATAGAATGGCTTGAAGATAGAACATAATGAATTTTGACTGTTCCATTAGGAACATACTCATATTAAGTATATTTCATTAACATAAATACCTTCATCTATTTTCGGATGAACTGTGGACAATCGTTACTTTGGGTCACAGAGTATCAATTGTGCTGGAAGTATCAAAGATCAAGTGAGAGATTTATACTGGCGCTAGGAAGGCAAAAATGTTTCAATTTGGGATATTTTCGAAAGTATTATAGAAAAACTAGTTTTCTGTCAGATTTGTTTGTGCAGATATACTCAGAAAAATTTAAATATAGCCTAAACTTCCACTTTCGACGTTAGGCTTGTCCCAATTCCCATTTACCCACGATGTTACTATGGAATTTCAAAATGGTGAAGGTGCCGGGTATATTTCATAAGCAGTTTGATAGCGGGATTTATTTGGATCTACAGCCATGAGCATTACGACCCTAGTTTTACATATAATGCATAGTCTCGTTAATGATTTGAGTTTGAAATTCTCTAGCAGAAGAAAATGTCCAAATTGTATTTCGATTTCGAAAATATATTCTTTGGCCTATGATCTCACAAATGAAAATGATGGAAATGTATCCTACTGCTGGGAAGTTGATTTGAACATTTATGCTTGCAATTACCTGAAGGAACATTCAATTATGAAGCAACCTTCATCGAAGGATTTCAGAGATCGCGAACACGGAAATTCCTGGATTTTCAGAAACATGAAGAAATGTCCTGAATTGAAGTTGATGAGAACATCTAAGACTGAAAAATTTTAACGAATGAGGAATGAAAAATTAACGAGATTTCTTAACCGTTGAAAAATCTCATTTCAGTCACCATTCGACGCGCTCACTTCTTACATTCATTCCACGCTTTTTTATGTACTTCTTCACTTTTTATAATTGGATAAAGTTTTCCAGATTTAATTTACGAAGCAGTATTCTGCAGTGAAAACTACGAATTCATGAAAATATGAATTCCTCAACAACAAAGGAAAGGTTGAGAAAAGAGAATTCGAGTTGATAATTATATATTTGAGAAATGGATATGGAGTAAAATCATTAATTTTTATCACTGGCCTGTTTCAATCTGACGAAATTTTAATTTACATCCGATAAGATTTCATTGTTACATTTTTCAATTCTGTAGCAAACATTCCAAACATTTCACTGAAATTATATTAACTGTCGAATTCAGACAGGAATCCTTTAGTAATATTCGATTAATGTTTGTGTATCATACCGTGAATATACAGTGCGAGTCTCTACCTTGGAATGTAAATCAAAAACTGTTCTATTTTCGAACGAATGCTCAGGCATGTCGATTAACACTCTGAATTGCGCTCTCTGTTATTAAGGGGAACAAAATTAACTTTTTTAACCTTACCTTGATTCAAGGTTTTTCAGGTTCAACCTGATTTTTTTCAATGGAAGGGTATATCTTTTAGTGCAGATTTTTATTCTTCATAGAGGAAGTAGTGACTTTTGCTTGGAACTTTCTCACCGGAATCTAAAATATTGTACGAATTTTATTCACACGGTTGGAAAAAATTGAAAATATTTGCAATGATGTTCATGTTATATTTAATTTCATATCATTTCAGCGAATGTTTAAAATAATGACCTTGGACTTTGATACATTCATCAATACTTTTTGCGAATGATGGATTACATTGCATCAAAGTTTCTGGATCGATATTCCTGCAAGCATATATTTTAAATTTGCAGTCTGATGAAAAAATTACCGAACAAAAGTTACCACTTTTCTCATGAAGAATAAGGATCTGCACTGAAACATTTACGTTTACATTTGAAAAAATCAAAACGATCAATAAAATACATATTTTTCTGTATTTACAGAAGAATCTGTATTTTATTGATTGTATCAATATAACCTCTGTTAAGTAGACTCGTCTTAATTGAATGTTTGAAAATATCAAGTTGAACATGAAATAATCTCGAAGTCAAGGTGAAGGTCGAGATCAAATATGTTCATTTTCTTCTTGACACCTTACATTTGAACTTTTGATTTCTCCCCAAAATACATATTTTTTTGGGATAATTGTATACCAATGAACTGAATGAGCAGCTCCTTCGCCATTTTGTCACAAGAGGTAACCGAACTTTTGGGAGTTTTGGCTCAATTGATATATCGAAGAAGGCGGATCTGTCACGTAAAATATTCTATAGCTTGGACTAGTCAACTGATCAATATGGTATCAGGTCAAGTACAGTTAGTTTTAACTAACTGTTAATACTTCTGAATTTGATCATATTTCTTCCTTTTCGAATTGAATAAGAATTCGATATTTGATATGCAGGTATATCTTCTTAACTCATTAGCAATGGTCATAGTAAAGTGGGTTCGTATATTTTTGTTATATCAAAACGAGCGCTATTCGAAATACCTATGGGCCTGTTCCGGTATATTTCCATCAAGAATACTGTCTTTGATTTTCTGAATTTACTCGAAGTTGAAGACTAGCACTGCATTTCTGATATCGTGGATAATTGAAAATTGAACAACAGTTATGAATCTATCAATTGACTTCTGACCATAGTATGTTCATTCAGAATTCATGAAAATCTTTGCTTTGAACTATCGGTGAAGCATTGGTGATGAAATCTTATCATACAGAGTGTAACAGCCAAATGGAATAAATTCGATAACGAATAAATGAGGGGGTGTTAGGAAAAACGCTCGGACACGTCGATTTGTAATTTTAAATGCGCATAGTTTTCAAGAAAATAAAATTATATAGACTGTTCCATGCGACCGTGGCCTATACCAACTTTCTTATTTCAAATGTAACCCCCTGTATATTATTTATTTTTTGGATTCTTCAGAAAATTCTAGACATAATTCATGTACAATGTCCTATACCTATCTTCAACTTTTTCGGAAATATTAAGCGTTTTCAGAAATGTTGAGTAACGTTAGAAGACAATTCTACACCAGATTAGCATGTTGCCAAGACGTTCGCGGCGAGCATCTTGAACATTTCCTACATTGACATTAATGTTTTTTTTTGTTTTTTTTTTAATCATTAAGAAATAATCAGTATTACTCATTAGGTTTTAAGTGTAATGTACCGAATTTGTGAAAAAAAATAATTTTTTTTATTCAAAACGTTGATTTTTGAACTAAATCTGAAAACACTAAATATTTCCGAAATAGTTGAAGATAGGTATAGGACATTGTGCATGAATTGTGTCTAGAATTCTCTGAAGAATCCAAAAAATAAATAATATACAGGGGGTTGCATTTGAAATAAGAAAGTTGGTATTGGCCACAGTCACATAGAACACCCTATATAATATTGTTTTCTTGAGAAATATGCGCATTTAAAATTACAAATCGACGTGTCCGAGCGTTTATCCCAACACGCCCTCATTTTTTCGTTATCTAATTTATTCCATTTGGCTGTTACACTCTGTATATCATTGAAAGATACGTTCGAACATTCGCCACTAGATGGTAACAGAGCAGTAGCAATATCCAGCTACTTCTGAGGTGAGAGATCTCTGCAATGAAAATAACTTGCGTATTGAACCAAATCTGAAAATCAATATTTCGGAGTCTGTGGACTAGGCCATCTGTTGGTGGATGATCAAAACGGTTTCAACAGGGTGAAGAACATATCTGTTCATAACTACGCATTGATTTATTGTTACAAATTGTATTGAACTAGCGTAGGAATTCAATATTTCTTGACCTCTATTCATGGCCATCTGTTGGCGGATTTCTTAAATTCTTATTTCATTCCAGAAAATTATTCAATTTTTCTATTCCACTTGTAGCCGATAAAAAATCATTTTATTCCACCTAACAGATTGAGTTACAACTTTCAACCACTAAAACTGTCACGTAAGGCCCTCATTTATATTGTCGTCAATAGAGAATAACAGAATTAAGATTGAGATATAAATTTCAATGCACTATAAGGCATTTTTTAATAATAAAAATTTTAATCACCAAATATGTCTACCTCTTTTCAGAACTTCTGATGAATTAGGTGAGTTCAATTTCTGCAGCATTACTGTAACCCTTCACACAATAAAGAAAGAACACCAGCCCTCAGCAATATTTGGTGGTGAAGAAATTATAGCTTCAGACAGGCAACTAGAGGTGCGGCCTCTTGAGATTTCCGAAATCTCCCACTAGATGTCGCGTCCTCTCCCATAAATGTCTCATATCGATTCTTATGGCATGAAGCTTCCTAGAATCCCTCCTGTATTCAAGACCTACCCCCAGTGGACTTCAGTTGACTCCAGTTTCGTGCCCTATATATCGATTTTTCATACTTACACAAACTGCCCTTATACATCATTCGTATCGCTGATCATAGAACTGCACGGAATTCCGGTAACCTTGCAGTTTATTTCATTCTGGAGATCCATCGAGAGTTTGATTGATTTCCCGGATTCTTTCGGCTGGAAAACTGGGAAATTGCACTTTTTTCATGGGGTGAAAACTTTGGAAAGGGCGCTTCAACCGACGGAGCGTGTCTTTATTGATTGATTGAAATGAAATGAGGAATGAACGGGCAGATAATCCAGATATTGTTGGTTTTCGAACGTGTTTGGATGATGAATGGATTCAACTAGTTGCGTATGCTGAGTTTGTTGTCGAAAGAGATGAATTTTCGTATTGGAGAAGTACAAGAAAACTTTTTAGGTGAAAAAATTTAGTCATCAAGGTAGTGAACTGAAATTAAGTTGAATTAACGTTATTGTCCGTCAATTTTGGTTATTTCACTTCACCAGAAAATCTCACAGATGGTTCTTTCAACTTTCTGCTCAACTGATGACATTTGCTGAAAAGACCAATCTATCACTGAAATATTCGTTAGTTTTCCTTTGTTGTCCCTATTGTTGCCTAAAATTATTTTACCGCATATAAAAATAGATGCTGTGGGAACCAGAAAGATTCGAGACTGAGACTCCAACAAAATCTAAATTCGTATTGAATGAATAGTTTTAGAGATTTTTGTACTCATAAAATATAAAGAAGTCAAAAACTCAAGAATTATAAGTATTATGACCATGCATGAGAGACTATCATTCAAAAGAGCTGAAGGTTTGAATGCAATGCAACTAACCGGCACTAAATTCTGTCTTATTTGGAAATCTTTTCCTACTCAAATAATTCAGTGAATTATTCCTTTCTCAAATCAACCTCAAACTTTATCTGAAGAGAGAACATTGAAGTAACTGGTCCCTCTGTTCGCTATTTCGAGGCGTCCCTTGTAATGGACTCCCTGGATTCGTTCAATTAAATCTCGCCATGTAGGCAGAAAACACTGGAACGTGTGACAAGAATATACCTCCATCTTTTCTCAGCGGCAATCCTTTGTTATTTTATCCAGGTTTCCTGGAGTAGGTTCGCTTTCAGACTTCTTATTAGAAAACAGTATACCTGGCTTCGATGAACCTCGGGTCTCTGAAATGCAATACTCCCTAATCTCGGAAGGGAAGGTAGTAAGGAGATTATTATCTGAGACTGTTGAGGAGCTGATTCGAGATGACTTATGCACTGATCAACATTATCATTTCGAATACTTCACTTTTTGGGTCATTTCTTTCGAGTGAGTGATTTGCATTTATCTTGTTTTTCAGTAAACCCGCAAGATTCATTGTCACCAAGATATAACTAAGATATGTACATTATTGTGATGAGTTTGAATTGCTGAACGATTAGTGACACTTTCTTTCAAGAATAATCCTTATTTAATGGCAGAAACTTGAAAATTGGACAAAACCTCAACCTCTATTTCTACGGAATATTTTCCAATGTTAAAGTGGAGTTTTGAAACAGCACCTTTTCCTCGCAGGCAAACATGTTATGACAGGAGTGAAGTTGCTTGCAAGAATTATGAAATGATGGACAGCTGAAGAAGAGGTGGTGGTTATTCTATCAAAATCACAACATTGAGAACATTTGTTCACAGCTTCACTCTCAATGTTTTCTTTTAAACTTGAATCTTTCAGCCCACTTTAAAATATTCGAACTCTTTCTTTCTTGTTGTGAGATGGTGCCAGTTTAGAATGAAATTCAGAGTACTCCAATAGGACGGAATCATAATAACCACGATTACATTGTAAAACTGGATAGGACGCAATCTATCATATATAAAAAGATACGGTACTTACTATGTGATTCAACTATGTAGATTTAGTTGAATTCGGAATCTCCTGAAAATATATAGTATCGAAGAAGGAACGTATCATTTCATATTTCCCGCCCACAAGTAGTCATCTGTCATTTACGAATACGCACGATGGCACGATTCCAAACGATGGAATTCGCGCCAATTTGTCTTTAGCAAGTGTAATATAATTATTTGAGCATAGTAAGCTCAAAATTGAAAACAGATGTTTCAATTGATATACAGATGCATTCTATTGCATTTAATAATTCAAATGTCCCCTCAACTTTCTTTATTTACTTTGATGTATTTTAGGTTGCATACACAAGTCATAGTTTTTCCTGATTAACCTTTATAAATATCTCCTACCTAAGAGTATGGTGAAATATAAGCCAATCTGGCCTCACGTTTCTCGAATCAAAACAGAAATCCACATAATCTACCTCAATCGTATTTTGTCACGCCTCAGACAACTCATTAAAATTCAGCTCTAGGCGTTCGCGAGCGCCATTATGGAATTTCTGATTCGATTTTGTCCCTCTGAAATGGAAATTGCAATCTGGATCAACATAGCTACGTACATCATACGTGAAAACTACTAGTGGAATGTGAAGTGTTTGGATAACTTCCGTTGTGGTTGCGTCTGATGGAATTTTGTGTATTTCATATCATTAACTCTACTAACTTTTGAGGAGTTTAAGAATATAAATGTAGGGACAACTTCATATTTGGGGGATAATGGACCATCGCAGACTTAATGTCTGCCTGGGATTCGTGGAAGGTCTCTGCTTCTGGAGTAGCTCACTTTAGATCCGGAGTCCTTTTGGTTTCCAAAATTGAATGTACTCGTTGTGTTTGAATCGATACTTAGAATGTTTACTCGGACGTGAGTCAAGTATAATAATATAAATGATTATGATATTTCTATAAATTCTTTATTATTGAATGGGAAGTTTTTGATTGGCCATCGAAAAACCCTAATATCAGAGCGAGGAAACGTATTATCGAAATCTCGAGTATTGCTTGTGAAAGGAAAAAAGGGCACCGGAAATTTGGCTTAAGATTGTTGAAAACTGACGTTCGCCAGTATTTTTAAGAAAATCTTAATATCTTCACTAAACTTTCGGGCATGCCAAATGGCGAATGCGCCATTTCCTCGAGTATCGCTCCGAATCTTCTCTTGAAAAAGACGAATAAATCCGTGTACAGATTCAAATAGCTAATGCAAGTTGATATTCCTTATTTCTCAATTTTCATTGATGTAACACTCTGTTTATTCGATTATATGTAGTATGCATTTACGCGCTTGTCCTTCGGAACAAGAGAAATATAACTTAACTCAAATGAATTTTTGGTCCACGTCATTCGGTAAGCGCTGAACAGCTAGTCGTGAACAATGTGACCCCAAAAGGAGAAGACCTTGAGAGTCATGTACTTTTCGAACTGAAATAGGGTCGTATTAACGAAATGGACGAAATCTGTCTTGAATTTTTCGAGTTATGAAGTTATACCCATCTGAAACTTTCTTGAAAAGTGGTAATCCAATTGAATCTTCGAGAGTATAAGCGGAAAATATTTCGACTTAATGTCTGTAATTTTCGAATTATGAGCTAAAAATTGTGTCGAATGATTAGGTTCGACTACATGGTGAAGAATCTGCCTTCAATTTCAGTTCTATCCGGCCATCCGTCTTGCCAAATATGCTCTCACTTTCGAAGGGAAGTTCTGCAAGTTTTGGAAATTCTCCTGTGAGACTTGGAACTTGAATATCTCGCCTATATTCGTCATTGAAAAAGAATGATCAAATGGCTTAGAAGTGATATTGAATTGAATTTTTGGTGTTGGTTCTTCAACATCGCAAGAAGTTCTGATACTTCTAGATAGAACCTTCGTGATTAGTTGAAAAATAATGGTTTTCCTAAATTTTGTTTGCGGGTACTGTTAACCAGATCTCGAATTATGTCCTACAAATATCATTGGATGAATATTTTAAATCACTGCTTCTGATTTAGATTTGATCTAATGTCCATTTTCGGAGGTACCGAAGAAAATAAATCAGGTTTTGTGGCTATTTGAAATGTTCAGTTCATTCCTCGATATTTCAAAGAGGGCTGGAGCGATTAGATCCAATCTCTATGGTATGTTGTTGAGCAATAATGTTTCTGTTTATTCAAAATCACGGGGCAGACCTTGCAGTCACAGGATGATCAGATATTTATACTCTGAAATATTGAAAAAAACATTGTCAATTTTTTTGGAACAATCCAACAAATTCTGATCCAATCATGATGAAGCTTTGTTTCGAAGTGGCAAATACTGATGCTCAAACATATGCAACCGATTTCAAATAATGTGATCTTCTAATCATAAGGCCCAAACAATTTGACCTTTTAATTGAAGTCTTTACCTGCTTCATAATTATCAAGTCTTCGAGTAGAATCTTTCTGGAGTTATTATGTTCAAGATTGACGCTCAGGTCGATCGTATATGGTATGAATACCCATTCAAAATTTGCCAAATCTGACCGTCTGAAAGTAGAGCTGCGTTTGGAAGGGGTCAATATGTGATTGGGTGACCGTCTAGGCAACATTTTCGAATAAGCGCGTAAAAGCTTCAGGCCTCACGTACCAACCGATAACAGGAATGAATTTCGTATTGAACTATCTGCAGAAACATTGGGTGCATTTAACCTATTCACGAATTCAGTCTTTGTGATGAATTTCAAGCCAGGTCTTCATTTGTAGAAAACTTTGGGAATCCGGTCCTAAATGTTCTTTTTCTGAAGTTTGATTGTTCATAATCAACGGTGGTTCGTCACTAAAATAATGAAACTATTTAGTTTCACACAGATATCTATTTTGTGGAGTAGCACTTGTATGATATGAAATTTCATCACTGAAAGTGTTATGTACTTGTAATTCATACTCCTGTATGAATTCTAGCCTGAATTCCTTCTCATTTGGGAGTCTCACGTTTCGTCCCAGCTTTCTGAAAGGACTCGTCAGGATGTTAGCCAAACTTCACCATTCGATGCAAACGTGAGTGAACACTCTTCACACGGTTCATAAAGGAGTGGCCGAGATGACCAGGGTGATAAGACCTTGGGGTACATACGTGATCACCAACGCCCCCTGAAGGTTGACCGATGCATCCTTCCAAAGCAAGTAACGTAGGGTACTTAAGACACAAGAAATGGAGGGTAACTCAGAAGGGGCTTGAAAAAGGGCAATTATATACAGAGCTGGACCTGGTTGGATAATAGAAGTTATATTATAGATTTCTTTGATTTCGGTTATTGTTATGTAATTCTGGGTCTGCATTATAAAATTTCGGATTTTTAGATTGTGAAAATTCGAGACTAAATGTTTTGTTTGTGAGCTGTCTATACTGGTCCACAGATCATATTTTACTTTCGAGGAGTTCGGGAAGAAGGAAATTTTTGTTGGATAACACTCAGAATTTGGACCGTGGTATCATCTAGGACGAAACTATGAGGTTCAAGCAACCAACGAAATGCTACGATAAAAATATACAAAGTGCCAAATTATCTGGACAGGGCAACATAACGTACCCCAAAATCTCCAACACAAATAAGCTGAATCTGAGAGGAGAAAATTGAATATGGTAATACAATCAAATATTTCTTCACTCTTATGTTAACAAGAAAGTACAATTAACTAACCGAATAACACGAAAAGCTCTGTAGGAAATCACCAATACCACAATTCCCGTTCAACATCAAAGTGACAACAGTCACAAAAAAAATTTAATTGGATCATAACCACATCCAAGACCTGACTACCTCTTCGACACGGCCATTAACATACAAGCCCTTTACAGGCGGCCACAAAGCGATGCTCAACGCTGCTTTTAATGACCCATTTTCGTTCCGTACCCCCCTCCCTTCATCAGATTTAATTTGTCCTGCTTTTATTTTGCTCATAATGGATAGTGAAAGCAACTTACGCAGGCAGAATTGCCCTCATAACTTCTTTGAAGGCGTAATGAAAGAAAGACACGGGGTTCTTGCATGACTACCCCGAGGATCTTGACATTTTCAAGGCTCAGATGCTTCATGGAAGTATTTTCAGCAGTTATAGTTTGGGTGAAATATTATCATCCATCTTTGTTTAAATAAATAGAGAAATATTGGGAATTGGGATTATTTATTTGTCTGCTACTTTGATAACAAAGCCAACGTTTCGAGGACAAATTTCCTCTTTATCAAGGCTAGAATAAAAATAAAAACAATCAAGTCAACAATGATACATGACAAATTAGATTACGAGAGAAATGGATATGCTAGGAATATAAGTGAGATGATATTTATAAAGAAAAACAAAACAATTAACCAAAGAGAAGATGTCCAAGGACTGAGTATTTTATATAACCAATTAATTAGTCTCAGCTAGCCCATAAAAAAGACAATTACATGTGATATAATTTTAACATTTTAACCGAAAATATTTTAATATAATATATGTCAATGTGATGATGAAGACTGAGTTAACGTGTATTCTGTGCAACCATAGATTGTAACCTGTAAATCAGTATGATTGTGATATTCTCGACTTTTGTTTCTCAAGTAGTCTCATGTATGATGTTGCCCTGGTACTTCACCTTGTTCATTGTTGTTTTTTATTTCATTGACGTAGTCTGTACAATTTAGTTGACTAGGTAATGACCTTTTTTAATTTGTCATGTATCATTGTTGACTTGATTGTTTTTATTTTTATTCTAGCCTTGATAAAGAGGAAATTTGTCCTCGAAACGTTGGCTTTGTTATCAAAGTAGCAGACAAATAAATAATCCAAATTCCCAATATTTCTCTATTTATTGTTATAGTTTGGGTTGTTACTTTTCATCCGCTAATTGGGGGCATGTTTTTGTACGTAGTACTCAGTAGAGTTGAAGATCGTAAGTGAACGAGGTAATAGAAAAATTCAAGGTTATTTAATATTCACATTCGATATGCATTTTAGATATTCACTGTTAGCTCATCAAGAGATGTGATGATTTTATTCTTCTTTGAAAGCAACATTACTAGAGAACCAATAATGTTATTATTTTGAATTTTTATGGGTAGTTTCTACTATATAAATCTGAATAATTTTCAGTGCGACAGCGTTGCCATTTTTATTGCAACTAAGAACAAATATTTTGAGCGAGATTCATATTCTCGTAGTTTTTGGTTTGCAATAGTTTTACGATTATTTTTGTATGATTTGTTGTTATACCTATCTTTAGATATTTTCGGGTAGTTTTTTGATTTCTCACTTTTTCTGACAGTCACACATTCCAATTTATATGTGCCTCCCTACGGTATTTGAATTCGTAGGGATTTCGAATGCTGTTCAACCTATTTCCTTATTCAAGTTTTCTTGATTGGAGTTCTATTTTTATTTTTCAGCATCGTTCAAATCGTATAACGATATACTCAGTCGATAGGATAAAATCACATATTTTCATAGTGGGAATCGGTGAATTTTAGTCTGAAAGACAATAAAACTCCTTCAGCATTATACTCAATGTTTTAACATCGAAGCAATGTGTATCTTGTAAAGAGAGCCAAGTTTTCATGACGGAATTCGAATTCTGAATAACGTTGATTTTTTCCCCAATATTTTAATCTCTTGGGCTAAAGAACGCAATTTTTCGAAGATTATGTCGAGAAATCATCAAAATCGACATGGCTTTAGATTGGTTCTTGCGCCATTTTGCAGCTTAAGAAAATCGTCTTGTTGAGTATTTTTCATTACTGGCTCATTAAAATTGTCGAGGAGGGCATTTATACTGCGAGAATATGGAAATTTCTATTTGAGTCCTTTCTCAAATTGAAATGAAAGTACAATCAATTTGACTGGAAATATTTTCGCATACATATCCTTAATAACACATCGCATGTGTCTGTGCTTTTTAGTCCAGAATGGTCTGAAAGGATTAGGTTGGACTTTCTGAAGAATTGAAATGTCATAAACACATCTCCTTGTCTCACTTCGGTACTTTTCTAGAAGTTTGAGTGATGGTTTCATTACTAATATATACAAGTTGATTGTATTAACGTTAACGAATAGATACACTATTATTATTTCTACTATTTTCGTCATTATTATTATGATATTTTTTATTATTATCATAATTATTATTGTTATTATTATTATCATGATTATTATTACCATAATAATTTCATCATTATAAATATTGGAATTGGTTTCTCGGAGAAGAACAGAGCTCCAGCAATAATATGTAACATAAGCACAAGGACGAGTATCCATCGATAAATCAACAAATATTCCCCCTTGATCAGAGTTAATCATCCAATCAACCAAAACACCTACACCGAAGAAGCGGATCCAAGTAGAATGACTACAGCTGTTTCACAATTGTTATTGATCGTCAGGTCAACTTAACTTGGATAAACCGCAGAGAGTTCTCTCAATACTTGTTGCCTTTCAGAAGGACCGCTGCAGTATACAACATACAGCGCGCCATCTGCCAGGAGCATCTTGCGAGTCTCACCTTCGAGTGCAGAATACTTTGATTGATGTGTATGACGTTCGTCCTTTTGTCGCATCAGGTCGCTGTAACTGCGATATTGCAGCTTTACAAAAAACCGACACGACATTGGAAACACTCGGTTCATGTGGATTCCCATCACAAGACGAAAACGTCCAACATCTAACAAAGATAGGAATTGGTTTCTCGGAGAAGAACAGAGCTCCAGCAATAATATGTAACATAATCACAAGGACGAATATCCGTCGATAAATCAACAAATATTCCCCCTTGATCAGAGCTAATCATCCAATCAACCAAAACTGCAATATCGCAGTTACAGCGACCTGATGCGACAAAAGGATGAACGTCATACACATCGATCAGCGTATTCTGCACTCGAGGGTGAGACTCGCAAGATGCTCCTGGCAGATGGCACGCTGTATGTTGTATACTGCAGTGGTCCTTCTGAAAGGCAACAAGTATCGAGAGAACTCTCTGCGGTTTATCCAAGTTAAGTTGACCTGACGATCAATAACAATTGTGAAACAGCTGTAGTCATTCTACTTGGATCCGCTTCTTCGGTGTAGGTGTTTTGGTTGATTGGATGATTAGCTCTGATCAAGGGGGAATATTTGTTGATTTATCGACGGATATTATTATTATTAACAATAATGAAACATTCACACAGATTTCGTAGCTTTCAACTCAAGAATTAACAAAAAAGATTACTTTCGTTGTTGCTCACAGAACAGAAGATGTGCACAGCTTGTTTCGGTAACAAGAATCTATAAATTTAACCACCAGGTACACTATGTTCACTTTGGAGGCATTTTTATGATTCAGACAACGTTATCTGAAATGATTATTGGGAAATAAATATTCTCCATTTTGTGGTGTTTCTTATCTCCATTCAGCGTCTGCTGCATTTCTCAGTATGAATAATTTCTAGGCTCGCTTGGACGATAACCGTATTTCACATAATATATAATGAGTTCCTGTTCTTGAAATTCATAAGATATGAGCCTTGATGTACTTCCCGCTGCATGGAAATACCCTAGATTCTAGAAAAGGGAAGTTTTGTGACAGGAAAGGCTTCATCTAGCTCCTCGGTCATAAATATCTTCGTAAGTTTTGATCTTCGAGCGAGTTCCAGATAGTTGATCTAGAAACGTAAGGCTGCCGACAAGTGTTAAAATTGTCACCTGGGATTTTGTTTGGTAACTGCTCGTCACACTACATTGAATAAAAGATTATTGCTACACAGTACTGCTCAGAAATATGCATGAAGCTCGAAGTGAAGAACGTCATCATTACATTTGCGGAAAAAAACTTAAACCTCCCGTTAGCTTGCGTCCACACCAAATGCCTCCTTCGCCACACCCTCGATCCGGTCCTGGTTCCGTCCATCTTGTTGATAATATGAACTGTGACTTTCGAATTAAAAGATTCAGCAATTTGAAATTCTCAGGGAATGTGTAAAATTTCAAATTCCTGTTCATTGAAATCTGTTCATTTTTACTGATAACTGGCCATCTGGGTTTTATTCTTCAATGGTTTCATGACTACTGATTAAATAGTTATTTTACATCGATCTGTATTTATTGAAATTGATCTTGAAGGAAAATAAAATTCCGACTTCGTCAAGTATAAAGTGAATGCATGGTTAACCACATATGAATTTCACTCTTCTAGACAAATTCGAAAACAATAACTATCGTGGTTGACAGTTGGTTGACATACGGAAGTTCATTCGAATTTCGTCAACTCACAGCTAGATACTCGAAACTTTCACCGAATCGTCTGCGAATAAAACAAATCAACCTATAGAATATTCATATTGTGACCTCGTTTACCATCGGGCAAAAGAGACATACACCTGTTCAGGTCATGAGTTTATTCGTGAGAAAAATAGAAAATGACCTCAACCCTATTCCGTTTCAACTCTCGCTTTAATCTGAAAATCCATCAGCACGCTTTGCCAACTCTGTATGAGAAATGGTTTTACGCCCTCGTGAAAATGTCGAAACAAATGGAAAATAATATTTCAACAAGTTTTTTCTGGCTTTGTGTAACGGAGTACATTTGAACAACATGAAAAATTCAGTGCTCTTGTGCTAGTGCTGAGTGTTTTAGTTTGACGTCACCAAATACCAGATCCACTGTGTATTCCATTCCTTATTCATAATGCTGTATGGCGGAATTCTGTAGACTGGAGATATTTAATAAAGGATTATGCTAGATGAAAGATGGAAGATCTGTTAATCTTCCGCAAGGATATATTTGTTCTCGTTGAATTGAGGAATTGTAGAAAACCACTGACAGGCACAGAAAGGTACAGGGTGATTCAAAATAGAAAGTGAACAGAAAGTCTCGTTCATAGTGCAGACAGGCGAATACTGATTGAAATCAGCGTCTGGGTTACCATTTACTATATGAAATGTTAATCGAATAAATAAATCTTCCATCATTTCAGACTTATGGAGTATTTTTCCTCACGGTCTTTTCGAAAAAAAAAATCTTATTATTATAGTTTTCACTGTCGAATAGTAACGATCTTCCTGACAATTTGACTGTTTGAGTCGTTTTCCCCTACGAACTCTTATAGGGAGGATGTTCGCAGAGAAATATTCATTTTGAATGTAATGTGTTCTAATTATTTCGATTCCGATGAACGATTCAAACGATGCTTCAGGAAACCGGAAAGGAAATATTCTGTAGATTGGAATAAGCACCACACTATCCGAACGACATGGAGTTCTATTGCTTATGAAAGCAACTGCCTCTGTTCATCATCAGAAGCTACATGAAGAGCGTATGACATTCAAACTACATGTTTGCCCTATATAGAGTGTCACATTGAAAGGAAAAAAGAGGTCTTTTCTAGTAGAGAAATCATGGTTCTTCAGAACCACCCATACCTGTCAAATTTTGTTTTTGAGGAAGACATTCTCTTGCATAAATCCATATCATTACATTCCTCTGAGCGGCAGCTCTTTCCTCTCTAGTTTAGTAGGGAATGTGGGCGGTGTAGTAAAGGGTTTTCCAATAAGAGGTGTTATTTTGATATTCAAAGAAAAATGCCATTTTTCAATATAAGTGATCGGATGTTTATTTCATTATAAAGAAGAAGCTTTGCCGTTAATAGTGGAAAATAACATCAGGCAAATAACCACCACGACCACGCTTACAGGACCATATACTTTCAATGAAATTTTCCATAACCAAATCGCAAAGTGGTTGCCCTATGTCCTCGATAGCCTCACGAATTCCATCTTTGAGGTCTTGAATCGACGCTGGGCTATTGGCGTAGGCCTTCTCTTTCACGTGGCTCCATAGGAAGGAGTCGCAAGGTATTAAATCACAAGATCTCGGTTGCCAATTGTGATCACCTCTTCGAGAGATAACACGTTCCGAAAACTCTTCCCGCAAAAGATCAATGGTTTCGTTGCTTGTGTAGCACGTAGTCTTGTTGAAAGTAGACGTTGCCCAGATCAATACCATCCAATTCCGGCCATAAAAAATCATTAATCATCTCTTGATAGTGCAATCTATTCACCGTAACGGTTGCTCCAGCCTCATTTTAGAAAAAGTGCGGTCCAATGACTCCGCCGGACCATAAACCGAACCAAAAAGTCACCCGTTGAGGATAGAAAGGCTTTTCAACAATAACTCTCGGGTTTTCCGAGCCCCAGATGCCACAATTGTGCTTGTTGACGAAGCCACAGAGGTGGAAATGGGCCTCATCACTCAAGATGATTTTCGATGGAATTCCGGATCATTTTCATGCATTTCAACGACCCAATCAGCAAAGACACGACGTTGTTGATGATCGGCCGGCTTGAGTTCTTGTGTTAACTGCCTTTAGACCCAAATCTTGATGCAAAATATTGTGTAAGGACGTTTGTGGAATGCCTAATTCCAAAGAAAGACGAGGAATGGATAAACCTGGGTTTTCTTCAACACTTTCGGTTACAGCAGCAATATTCTCGGCTGTTCTTGAGCGACGTGCATGGGTTTTATTCTTCACATCACTAACGCGTCCCAACAGCTCGAATTTTGCCACCAATCTCTTTATTGCGGTCCGACAAAGTGCTCCACGACGACCCAAAAATGTTCGAGTTTTACGAACCGTCCCTGCCAAATTTTCACCATTTTTATAGTGAATTTTAATAACTTCAATGCGTTGTTGAAGCATGTATCGTTTCATTTTTATTGATGGCGAAGTTTCTATTTGTCAAATGTCAAAAAATGACAGCTTCAAAAGTGACATCTACCGAGATAACGGGCTATTCAAAATAACACCTCTCATTGGAAAACCCTTTATGTTGTTGAAAAATTCTTTTCCTGCTCAATAAGACTATTATACTTCATTTGACATTCGAGCGTTCATGTACATTATATTCTACTTTTAACATAAGATACCACCCAATTGACCTAGAGCATATGGTGATAACCAATTATGAAAAGCCAATGCAAGATAAGAAAAAATTATTCGGAAAAGGGAGATGAGTGTTTTTAAATCTTCATTTTAACATATATTTATAGTAACTTCCAACCAAAACCAATCGATATTTAGTCTAATCTTAATAATCTTAATTAGAAGGTCAAATTTGTGTATGGGTAAATTTCATCCTATGATTCTCAAGATAATAATAATAATGATAATAAGATATAATAGATATATTTCCCTTAAAAAAAATCTACAATCTGTCACAACCAAAATGAACATTAACCTGAAACACAATACTTCATCTTTCCATTGGGGGAATATGAGCGAAAAAACTCACAAACGCAGAAACCTGCAAGGAGCATTATGAATTTTTTTGTGTTTTAACGATTTTTGTACGGAACCTTGCAATACACAATGATCAACCAATAGACGACTTCGGCCCAAGTTGCCAACCCACAATTTTCTTCACAAATTTACTATCACCGGGGCACGGGAATTTCAGGACAAATTCGACATGATAAGGTTTGCATTATTTATAAATATCCGTGAAAGATGCCTCGGCTTCTCAAACAAGATAATTCCTCCCAAATATAGGTTTTTGTTAGTCTGAAATTCAAGTTGGGATTCCTGATTTCATGTTAATAGTGTCAAGTTTATAAAGGATATGTTCCATAAATCAACTTGGTTATTTCGGTTGCCGGTTTTACGTTCTGTAAATATTAGATATTCGGTTGGTTCCTGAAAAAAAAAGGTTAATTACGGAATTGATTGATGAAAAAGCAATCTTTCAGTCACCAGAAAATAGACATATTAAGTCTATGCACCAGAAAGACAATGAATATTTTATGGTAACATATCCATAGCATAGAACAATCTTTATTTATTTATGATCCATGGACCATACCATGATGTAAAAAACATGGTGGGCTCATCTGAAAACTGAGTGACGTCAGCAAGATTAAAATACAAAGAGTTGTATATTGCGTGCTTTGAATTAACATGCAAATTCAAAGCACAGAATATACAACTCTTTGTATTTTAATCTTGCTGACGTCACTCATTCTTCAGATGAGTACACCATGTTTTTTACATCATGGACCATACCTAGTAGTTTTTTATTGTTTATTGTTTTCTCTTCTATGTTCTATGGATCATAAAGTAAATAAAAATCGTTCTATGCTATGGATATGTTACTATAGAACATTGACTGTCATTCTGGTGACAAAAAAGAATGTTTTTTCATCGAACAAATTCTGTAATTAACATTTTTTTTTCAGGAACCAACCGAATATTTTATATTTACAGAATGAAAAACCGGCCACCTTAATAACCAAGTTGATTTGCGGAACATATCCTATATAAGTTTGACACTATCAACATGAAATCGGGAATCCCAACCTAAATTTCAGCCAATCAGAGATGATCTTAACAAAACCCTATGTTTGGAAGGAATTATCTTCTTTGAGGAGCCGAGGCATCTTTAACGGATATTTATAAATAACGCGAACCTTATTATGTCGAATATGTCCTGAAATTCCCGTTCCCCAGTGATAGTAAATTTGTGAAGAAAATTGTGGGTTGGCAACTTGGGCCTAAGTCGTCTATTGTAATATAAGAGTTCTTTCTTTGGAATGCATCCATTTTTTTATTTTGAATTTCAAGTTTTCAACTCCGATGGTATTTTTATGGCTGGTGAAAGTTCATTGAAAATTTTCGGTACTAAATAACTGAAAGATTTTGGTTCAAGGTCTTATTTGTCTTTGATATGGTCAATGCAAACCATTGTTTATATCCATTTATTTCTTTCCAAAAAACAGATCGGATTGAATTGAAACACAGTTCTTTTTTTTCAATAATTCCAAAGATAGGAATTGATAGATTCAAAGTATACTACTTGGTTGTAGAATAACGGTTGCAAAATAAATATGAAACTCGGACAAAATTGCCCTATAAAATAGGTATCCGAACAACTTTTCCTATTGGGAGGGCATTCATCAATTGGTGACCTGATGATAATTCTGGCTCTAACTTAGAGGGTGTAAAAATTCCTGACTGCACCTTTTCCCGAATTTAAATGTTTGGTCCTGATAACTTCTCATTGGTTCTTTTCCAAATTTAAACAGGTTATCGAAAAAGCGATACAGTAACAATCTACCTCAATATCAAGCAACCCTGGATGGAATCTTTAGAACTCACCGAAGATTCAGCTTGCGTCCGACACGAGATAAAACAGAAGTTCACCGTTTTCGAATTTGTGTGGAAAGCACGTGTAGGAGTGAATTACTATTTGCGCAATTGATTGCAATCCACTTAGTTGGACTAACAATTCATAACATGTATCCAATTGAATTAGTTTCGACGTGTATCTGTTTAGTTTCATATCATTAGTTTTAATGAGATACATTTGTTGGTGACAGTCGTAATTGAGGCCTATTTAAGCGGTAAAATGATGAATCAATAAAAATTCGTATTGTTTTCTTTTGAATAATGTATTATGATGAGGTTGACGCTTTCAGAAACGAATGATATAAGTGAATGAGAGAGTGAATGAGTTTGAGTAATATCATGAAAATCACGGACAATTTATATGATTGGATTAACAGAAATGAGATAATGCGTACTGGAAAGCAAAGAAACATTTCTCAAAGTAGTTGAAGGGTAACGACCATAGAAACAGATATCATCAGTGGAACCAAATTTTAACCTACTAAATGACATTTTATTCACTTCGTTAACTGAAATTAATAAGATTCAATAAGCACTAGGCGCAGGTCAGCAGATACTGAGTAACGGTATATTAACAATATAATAAATCTTTTTTATACACATATCATTTCATACTTTTCAATTGAGTTTTGGCCGATGAAGAACTGAAAGCTGATATTCTCTTTTATTCTCCATTTACTCTGAATTACAATTCACATCGGAGTTATTTGTATAACCAACATTTTCGATAAATTCACTCATTATATATTCACTATAATTTTCTCGTCTTCAGAAATTTTTCGTTCCTTAATTGACACATTGATTGACTTCGCATAACAGTCCACTAATTATATATGAATTTTGGAAGTGAGCTCCGAAATAAATTGGCAGGAGAAATGGCTTCAGTCGTCTCATTTCCATATATTCTAATGAATAAAATTATATGAAATGAAAAAACGAAAAATCATATTATTTGTTACAGATAACAGTGAGTTCGATGACAATGATGGAGTAAATCTTGAAATATAGATGAAAATCAACAGTTGATATGTGAAGGGTTAACAGAATAATTCTGCATTCGGTTTAAAATCAACATTTACCATCAATAGTGACTCATTTGGAATTAAAATTCATATTGTTTATAATCTTACATGACACGAGGTCTAATACATGTCGATAAGTCAACAAATGTTCCACCTAGATCTGATCCAATGATCCAATCAACCAAAATATCTTCACCGAAGAATTGATGTCGAAGGAGAAAGGGTACTGCGACTTTGGGGTTGTTACCGAGTCTAGATACTTATGACCTGTTACACGGAATACTGCAGTATTGAACTACATACACCGCCATCTCCCAGAAGCATATTACGAATCCTTACCTTCGATTACAAGCTTGTTTGTAATTGTTCATTGTACCTATCAAACTATCATCTAATTTTTAGGGTTATAAAGATTTTTGAAGGTAGTTTTTATTTGTCGAAGTAAAAAGGTGTAAAATTAAAGACAACATCGATATATGCTCAAGAGTATAATAAGTTTGTCTGACCAGTTTGTCAGCAACCTCATTTCGATTTCGTTCGGGGGCATAAGGTAATTCCGATAGAAACAAATTGATAGATTTTGCATATAGTAGGAAATAGAAACTGTGGATGATTCTAAATCTTTTAGAGTTAATAAGAAAGTTTTGTATTTGAATCTGGGTAGCCCTTTATCACCTTTTTTGACTCATTTCAAATGTGAAATGAATAATTACTTTTTCGAGAAGCTCTGAATTTTCGATTCATTTGATTGAAACGATTCTTCAGCTGGATCATATTAAGTATCGATTGAAGCTTATCTTGAGAGGATTTTGCGTTATTTTTAGGTTTTCATGGGTTTTCATTTCCAATATTTGAAACAGAACTATCAAAGATTAAATAAAAATTGTGTTTTTTTCATGAAAAACGCCCCTGCGGTTTGCAGTATATTGTGGGAATTCTTGGATTGATTTTGTAGTTTTTGATCAACAAGTGTATTGAATTTTCTCAAATTGATTGCTTTTCTTTTCTCAAATTCATTCCTTTATGAAATATTAACACAATAAAAAATATGGGAATAGTTATCTATTGAGAAATTATGAATCATTTCATCTTCTAATCCTGTTGAAGTCTAACTTTATTTCGTCTGAAAAAACTTACTCTTTCCCTCATCAAAGCAAAACTAAACTTATTCTTGATTTTTTGGCTTCCATTACTTTCAAAAGGTAGTTCAATTCTGATAAACTTTGAACTTACTTCATTGTTTCTGCATCTGCACATAAAAGTGAGGCCGTTTTCTGTTTGTGATAGTTCCTTATGTAATTCTTTCAATTTTCTGAAAGAAACGATCGAGAAGGGCCCATACCTTCCTTTAAAGTATCGATTGAAGCTTATTTTGGAATCGTTTGTTTTAAAAAATCGGAAGAATTATATAAGAAACTATCACACACAGAAAATAGCCTCAATTTTATGTGCAGATGCAGACACAATAAAGTAATTCCAAAGTTTCTCAGAATTAAACTACCTTTTGAGAGTAATGGAAGCCAAAAAATCAAGAATAAGTTTAGTTTTGCTTTGATTAGGGAAAGAGTAAGTTTTTTCAGACAAAATAAAGTAAGACTCCAACAGAATATATTGCAATTAGAAGATGACATAATTCTTAATTTCTCAAGAGATGACAATTCCCATATTTTTCATCGTGTGAATATTTCATAAAGAAATGAATTTGAGAAGAAAAAAGAAACCAATTTGAGAAAATTCAATACACTTGTTGATCATAAACGACAAAATCAATCCAAGAATTTCCACAATAAACTGCAAACCGCAAGGGCGTTTTTCATGAAGAAAACAATTTTATTTAATTTTTAATAGTGCTGTTCCAAATATTGGAAGTGAAAACCCATAAAAACCTAAAAATTATGAATCATATTACTTATCAATTATGCCTCAACTATTTTATACTTTCATTCTGTAGGTTACAGAAGCGTAAATGGTTTGCCAAATGTTTTTGACTTTAGAATTTCAGGTATAAATAATGTTGAACGATTTGGCCAGGCTCACTGTAAAAAACTCCAAGTCCTTTCCCTAAGAAAACAATGTAATTTCCAAGGTAAATTAACTTGGGACTTAGGGAAAATATTAATGCAAATCTTCTCCTCATTATCTGATAAGGGAGTCACATATAGACTTTTAAACGTTACAGTTCACTTCAATATTGTTCATTGAGCAACATTTTTCAAGAAACTTTCTTTCGTTGATAGTTTAAATCATGAAATCCACAAGGGAATTATCTGTAAGTGATATTAACAATTAACATTTCATAGTTATGATATTGGCAGTAAAAGCCTAATGAGAACCTGAAGTATGATCCAGAATCATTGTTTGAACACTTTTTTTTGGTTCAAAGAATGAAAAATGAAGATATCTGGGAAAAACAAAGCGTTATTACTCTCCAATCTTCCGGTATTTTACGCACGTTCTAAAAACATCGTTTCCTTCCTCAAGTTATCGATATGTCTCTTGACAACAAAAGCCAAAAGTATAAGTGGCTCAGACAGAAGTTAAGCACTGTTTCGTATGGATAACGTTTTCGTTTCACACAGCAAAACAACAAAAAAAAACATGCAAAATGATATCAAAAAATCTGGGACATTTTCCGGATAAAAATCATTCCCACCCTCCGATGCACCTGAATCCCTCCAAGAAGGGACGAAACGAATAAAACATCCCCAACCTACGTCATCAGCCTCTCCTGAAACTAACGACCGCCGAAAACTTGGCGGACTTCGCCAAAGGTTCACCAGGTAGAAATTGGGCTTCATCGTGTCCCGAACATCCGGCCGACGATTGCCGAACACGGCTCTCCAACCCCAAAGTCGGGGGAGGACCGACATCTCGTGTTTACCATCGCGTGTCGCGTGGAGGTGAATCTAGCTAGAGTTCATTCAGTGCAGACGGTGACGTTCACAACGTGTTGCGTTGTTCTTGTTGCTTACCTACGCCGGTTTCGGGAAGTGCGTTGTGAAGAGGTATTTTTGGGGGATTGCAGTGAGGAATTTTGGTGTTTGGTGGGGGTGGTTTTTTCGATTTTGGAATTTGGTATGGAAGGTAGAAAGGTATATGACGTTCTGGTTGTATTGAGATTTTGAGAGGAGGTTTGGTAAGGTGTATGTTCAGTATGGTGGTAGACACAAAATTGCTTCATTTCAAGTCATTTATTTCGAGATGTGAGTTTGAAGAATTCAAGAAATGCACTGGTTTGGTATTAGGAGTTTCAAGCTATGCTTGTGTTGGGTGATGAATTCCGAATCTCCCGATGGGATTCTGTCCAAGGTTCATAAATATTTAATGAATTCAAATTGTCATGGGAGATATGAAATAATAGGTTTTCGTACAGCAAATGGGATGAACGAATGTTTATTCATGAGGAGAAAGTTGAATCCACTCACCCTTCTGGCTCTTGGGTTGATTCCTTCGGGGATTTGAATGATCATACTTTCCAGAAAAAAGTTATTTTATGAAATGAGATCGAAGGTATCAATTTGATTGATGGTTGTTATATAGAACTGAGAATTTGTTTTTTTGAAATTGTCAAAGGAATTAGAATCTTCGTATAAATCAACCTGTTAATTGAAAGAAATAATCAACTGCGTTGACAAAGTACCCTCATTGCTATAGGTTGGATGAACTGTTTCAAACATTGAAATGATCTTCGAAGCTTATACAGTGTGAATTCGTAAATATACCACCTTGAGTGTGTCGGCCCCCAAATTTTTATCAGCCCTGTGAACGTGATATCAGCAAACCACAAAATCCTAAATGGAATGGGGATTTGACACATTGTTTTGAAGGTAATCTGATGATCTCTTCAAAAATGCCATACTGTTGTTATTCTTGTTAGTATTTTCATAACTTATTGATCTGAAGAGGCGAAATAACTGAAGAATTTGGAAAATTCAGTAAAATTGAGGAAAAACTTCATCATGGCGTCGAGAAGATTTGTTTTTCCACACGTGGGATTGGGTTCTCTTTTTGGAACTATAAGTGGAAAAAACTGAATCATTTTCAGGTTTCATTGCAACTGTTGCAATTAAAATTATTTTACTTCATTCTCTTTTGAAATTTGCAGAAGTAGCTAACAAATTGGAAAACGACAATTGGATAACGTTTGGAACAAGGTAACAAAGCCCGGTTCCATTCAATATTTTAAGGGTTGCTATCACCACGCTCAAAGAGTTGATAATATTGATTGAAAGCAACCGTGTAAAATGTCTCCCTATGAATCAGAGTTTGCTTTTTTTGCTTTTTTCCGATTTTGCATAATGGCTCAGATACAAAGTATGATACTTTCTTGAATTAACATATTGTATAAATAATTCAATGATATTTCCACGGCAGCTTTGGTCAGAGAGTCAATTCATGGAAAGTAAAACTTTTTAGTTTTTACTGGATGATTCAAATGCAAAATGAAATTCAGAATTCAAAGATACGAAAAACACCTATTTAGCTGACAATTAAGCTAAACTAATTCCAAATAAATGTTGCCCGTTCACGACGTACAGGATGTGAATGTTGTTCTACAAAACGTTTGTTTTGTAAACAAAAAAAAAACATAGAGCCATAATTAATAATATCACGATTACTGATAATTTGCACAACTTGTTATGAAAAAGAACAAGAGACATCTCGACTGAACTAGTATTTCAAGATGCATAAACAGACATACTGGAATGAATGCAGTGAAACATTGATCGGAAAATTTCAAAAACGATTAAAAATTTGGATATAAATCAAGGATAAATTCAATTCTTTTGGATATGAACACTTCCAAAGGTACCCGTAGTCCCATACAAACTTTCGAATCTCAACGAAGGAAGAAAGTATTCTTTCATGATCAGGATTGTTTTGCAAGCTTATTACAAGCTGCCTCCTACCTACCCATATTTCGATGTCAAAATTTTTCGTTCGAACTAAAGGTTATTATCCATCTACGACAAATGAGTCTGTAAAGAGGTCTTTAGACTCATTTGTCCCAAATGGACAGCATGTGTCTCGGGAGCATGTGTGGTCTATCTGAGAGAATAATCTCGCGACTTTGAATCCCATGTGGACTCTTAGCATAAGTGTGGAACCAAAGAGTAAAAAAGATTGAATTCATAATATTCATTGAACAATACTGAAAAATTTGATGAATAAATTGGGATGAAATACATTGTCTAATGTCTTATTCGTATTGTATTGTTTGCTCTATTACCCTTTAAGGAATTTTCAATTTGGTAATTCAGGAATCGATATGCTAGGTGTCCACCTGAGATCGAAAGTCTTAAAATGATTCTTTGAGTCCGATCACTCAAGCTTTTCGAGATATCAAAATCCTTAAAACTCGTGTTACACCCTCCCATTTTTTCAAAAAACCTTCGCATTGCAGCACCAAACATCCCTTACTCAAATATTCCATAAATACGAAATGGGTCGCTTCACAGTGTCTGAGGCGACCTGTAAAGCGGCCATATTCGACCATCCCATCAAAAATTCATCGAACGAACTGATGATGAATTTATAACGGGCTCTTTACCAATTTATCGTCTTTCGAATTTAGCTGGAGACGCGCTCCGAGGTGAGCACCCGTGTTTAAAAATTAATTTCGGGTGAACTGAGATACGAGATTGAGTAACAGGACTACCAGAGCCTTCGAAGGAACCCGCGTCATTATGAGATAAATGAGAAGTAACTGAAGAGCAGCGATATCGGGTGACTGCAGGTTTTATTAGAGGATGTTTTTTTTTCGTTAGTTCTGTTGCGCTTTGAGTATTTGGGCTAGGTTAGGTTAGGTTAGCTCTGTGCTTTCACTATTCAACGAGTGATTTACGTGCTTACAGGCACGTATCATGTTGACAGGATGTTTTAAGAAATTGTGTTGTAAAGTTTCGCAGCATATTTTTTTCTCGAAATACTTACTTTTTATGAAAAACGGAGGCTAGCTTGGAACATTTCTTTTAATTTCAATAACTGCTTCGTGGATCGTGATTTCAATGTTTCCTTTCTCTTCTCAAGATGAAAGAATAAGATTCATTCTGCAACATGTAAGTTTGCCTGCGTTCGAGATAAATCCCTATACAGAGTGAGTTGTACATTGGTCTTAACCATTTATTCTTTTTTCATTTGCCGTAGTTATTCACCCATCTTCACACGACAATTCATCTCGTTCTGAATATTCATGTCAACGTTACAGGAAAAAGTGTTTTTGGAAATTTTAACAGCCTGTGCCTTTCAACCTGAGCCAAATTATTAAAACGGTAATTGAAAAATTGTGTGATTGTAGGGGAAAAATCTTTGGTTGAAAGTAACGTACAACATGGAGACTCAACCTGTATATTCTGTCCAGGAGTTTTTGGATAGAATTGTGGAAGTTATATATACAAGTTTAATGGATATGCCAGAATTTCCACGAAATGTTATGAAACAAGCAGGTAAAAATGGGTGGTGCCCAGGTTTCTAGATTTAATGAATTGAAAATTGAAAACATCTTTCAACAAGTTTCGTCTCTATGTAGTGAACCTCAATATCACTTGGTGGGCATTTTTCAAAAAATCTATGCAGAATAATAAAACGTTTTTGTTGTCGTTGCCGATTTTGCTGGGATTCTCCAGTGAATCCCTGGAAAGCTATATGCTTCTTCGAGTTAGCAAACTGTATTCTGTGTTTACTTTGTGTTCATACTCACTGGATGATAACTATGTTATTCAACATCCAATGACTCAACGCAGGTTTTGAAATAATTTTTGATTGAAAAAAAATCACCCTGGAAATTCATCCTAACCAAACAACCTTATGCCATTTTTATGATCACAACATATTGGGTGTTTGCTCCTAATATCTTAGAAAAAATATTGAAATTGAATAAAATTATTATTCATAGGAACACCCTTGCGGATGGAGATTCATTAAATATACACGTTTTTCAATTCTACATCTATCCTGAACAATATAGCCAGATATGGTTCCTTTCTATAGATGAATGGGTGAATAAGATTCCAGAAATTGTGTTTGTATCTGAACTCAATATTATACAGGGTGTATTTGAATAACACCGAAAAAATTTAGGGTATAATTCTGTGATGAAAATTAGGGTGAGTATTTGATATGAATTTCTTGAAAAACCTCCCCCCGAAAAAGCTGCATCCCCTCCGGAGATTAACAAAAACAAAACCTTTTTTTCTCCCTGTTTACTGAGCTTATGACACAAAACATGGTAACAATTATTTATCAATAAAACTACACATTTTGGAACTTTTTCAATCCTGAAGTCTGCTTGGAAGGGGTTGAGATAGTCAACCCCTAAGATATTTTTTCTTTCAACTTTATTGTGGATGTACATTCTCCTTTTAGAACATCGTTCCTGAAAACCTTAATTGATTTGCTGACTTTTTCATCTCTACAAGTTTTTTCGAAAACTTAAGCTCTCACGAGGAAAAAATATCGATGATCTGCAAAATCGCATTGTAGCAGGGTGTGAAACGATAAGAAATTAAGCAGGCACATTATATTTCATCGTATACACATTTCAATGAGGTGAAGAGTAAATGCTGATATTGAAGCTGAAGGTGGTCATTTTCAACATTTCTTGTAATTTTATTGTCGATATTCGACCGGTTTTTGTTCATTGTTCGCTATTGTTTCAGTTGTAAAAGTCTCAGCCCAATAGAATCATAATTTGGTTGGCTTCTGTTAGATAAAATGCTTTTTTACATGAGTAATATTTACCTCCTGAATGCTCAAGTTTCGAAAAAAGTATTTGAATAAGAGAAGTAGTGAATGAATTGTGATTTCAAGCCATGTTTTTTGAAAGGAAGATATCAATCCAAAAAAGAGCTTTTTCAAAAATTTTATACCAAATTAATATTTCAATTTTCAGTACAGAATCAGCCCTAACATTTTTTCCCATGTTATTCAGATACACCCTGTAGATAGAGTCCCTCGGTGAAAGAATGTGAAAAACATATAATATAATATCAAATAATTCATTTCTGACCATCACTGAAAATTTGTCATCCGAAATTAACAGGACATAACTACCACATCATCAATTATGCGATGTTAACAACTATTTTTATTTGCTCCAACGAAATCATATTGAGTTTCACAATCAATTTATGAACTCGACGCCATAGAATCGATTCCGCATTCCAAACACAATAGAAAAATAACTGCTGTAATGAATGATTGATAGAATGTTCGAATTGAATTTTCCATGTAATTATCCGTTAATAGGTTTGATAATTACCAATTTCCATTATCGTAAACGTATATGACTTCGTTGTTCGATGAATTAAGCATCATAGAACATATCACTTGAAGTTAAAAATTCGAATACGAAAATAATAAGAGAAAAAAACTGGAAACAAAAAGATGTTAGATGAACAAAATATAATCTATGTTCGAGATAAAAGTAGTTGTTTATATGGAAAGGTTATCAGTTCCAATGACTAACTCTGATTGATTAGAAGGATTATGTCAACTCGGAATCCAACGATACTTCAAGTCAGGTATACCTGAAACTTGAGAAACCCTAATGAAAAAATGGCAATATAACTCAATATACGGATTTTTTGAGTCCCGATATGATGAAATGCAAATAAGTCAATTCAATATTCAAAGACTCGAATATTATGTAAACATAATTTCGAATGAATCCAGTTATCTTCTGGAGTTAAAAAATTAATTCTATTTAAAATTCATAATTCGTCTGAATATGACGTTTCATAGGAATTGATTTACTGATTTCTAATCGGATTAGGTAACGGCAAATTCTCATATATCGATTGAAAGATATTTCGGTGAAAGCCTGAATGCTTTTGAAAACTTATTTTGAGTTTTCTCTAGCACTAAACAATAATGAATGGAAAAATATAATTCATACAAATTGCTCCTGCGTAGTGCGATATCAACTGTGTGGCAGGCTCAATTTTTTCGGAACAACGTGTTGTTATGGATAATATTGAAAGAAGTCCAACCATTAAAAACTAGTAATTTTTGATCTCCTCGATTTAGCAAAATACAAATTGACAATTTTTCTTCTCAAGTTCTTCGCTTTCATCACTAGGATATTCATAATATTTTTATCTTTATGATTTCTTTGTATGTCTGTATTCTCTATGTTCATTTTTGTTCATGGTTTCTCCTGTGTTTGTCCTCACCTTAACAAAGGAAATAGTATATACATTATTTTTATTAGTTTCAGTTGAGGACTTTTTCGAAAATTAAAATGGTTGTTGATGCAGCGATTCCGAATTGATATCATGAATAACACGTCACGGAAGTTCATTTTTGAACGAAATATATGCAGACAACATTCAAATAACAGAGAAAGCTGCTGTTTCTTGATCCAAAATAGCATATCAATGTCTAGTGAATTGAATCCTCATATCTTTATTTTTGTTTCCTTCAAAATTTCCAACCTGAATGAATTCCATTTTCAATGAAATGTTCACTACTTCCAACAATTCTCTACCAACTAGGTTTACATTGGACAATCTGTAGGGACCTAGCAGAAACAATCCTTCGTCATTTCTGCAGTCTGAAATTAATGGGAGGTTCTCCGGATATCCTACTACAAAGCTGAAATTAAAGCCAGTCGAGCATTCTAACTTTTCAGACTTTTTGTCTGCCAACTTCATGCTTACTTTGTATAAGTTGGAGGGATGTGATGAAAAAGAGAAGTTTTTATTGAGCTGAAACTATACACGATTTGGTGTTGAATTATGTCCATCAAAAGCAGTTTTCGTGACTGATGGATGTAGTGGATACTTAAATCCTTTAATTAATTAATGATGATACGTTCATTCACATGATATTTCACGTTGAATGTCACATTAGAAGTAGATATTGAAACATGCTCTCTACCCGTGAAGTATATTCATCAGTACAGTGTTGCAACCTTATCTTAATCCTAGCTTGTTCAATTCCTGAGTAATGATTCATTGTCTGATAAATTCATGGTCATTTTGATAATTATTGATGATAATATTCATTCAGAAATGGTGAATTGAATGAAAATATATAACAGTGCTAACTTATTTCAATGAATAATCGGAATAACTTCTTCTTGTTTCTTACGCGGAAATCAACGCCATCTTCTATGGATCAATTTCATTTAGATCTCATATCTGAGAGGCTTGAGTCACTTAATTCAATTGAATTCAAACCAGTCTTTTTGCTAAAGACTATCAATACAATCATTCAATTATAGAGATTATTTTGTAATACCTTCACAAAATTTCATTCGATATCGATATCCTAAAATGAACTTCGATGCCCTGGAACTAAGTGCATCTCAAATTGAAAAATTTTACTTTATATCAAATGTCGTATAATGATTCACGACAAAATATTATAATGCAGAAATAGTACTAGACACATTATTCCATTTTGATGAGGTTTTCTGGATTTTTAATTCCTAATATCAGAAACAGAACTATTAAAAATTAAAATATAATCGTTTTTCTATGGAAACCAGCCTTGTGTATTGCAGGAATCAAACTATTCGTCAAGGGCAGTGTATAGGGAAAAAACTTGCCTAATAAAAATACGAAAATAATGCAAAGGATCAACAAACTAAAACGTTTCAGTGTCCAAATCTGACACCTATATCCTACAAACGAGAAAATTTGTAGAATCGTGGTGGTTTTTCGAAAGAAATGATTTCGAAAAATGTCTCGAAGAACGGGAATCATTGAGAGAAAAAAATTTGGCAAATTTTTTCGTTTGTCTGATGAGAAAGTCAGATTTTGAATCTGAAACGTTACAGATATTGGCAGTAAAAACTCAGAAAAACCTAAAAAATAATGAAAAATCCTCCCAAAATATGCTTTAATCGAGACAGTTCACTTTGTTTTTTTTGCATTATTTCAGCATAATTTGTTGGACAACTTTCTCTTCCATAAACTGCCCATGATTAATAATTTGATTCTGCAATCAACAAGTGCGTTTGCTATGAAAAAACAATTCTTATTCAATTCTCAATAGCTCTGTCTCAGATTCTGGGAGTGAAAATGCAGAAAACACCTGCAGAACCTCTCCTTTGTCTGATAAAAGAGTCAGATTTGTACTCTGAAACATCACAGTTCGCTTCGTTCATTGTCTGTATTGTTCCTGTATTGTCCTTGACAAATAGTTTAATTCTGCAATCCGCACGGTTGTTTTCCATGATATGGGGAGTGAAAACCCAGACAAAACTTAAAAAAAAAACAAAAAAACTCAAAAAGTACTCTTTTTCTTATGATTTTGGTAGCTTAGAACCGTGCAAAGTTTTGAAATTCAGCCTGAAGCTATGAACAGAGTGTTTGTACTTTCAAATTGAAGTTGAATGTTAGGGTGAATCCTACTGAAAAAATGTAGTTCTAGCTTTCAACCTTTTTCTGGGTAACTTCAGGAAGCTGAGCTATTCTTGTTATTGAAACAACATTGAAGTCGATCATGTTACAGGAAATATCTGCAAAATACCTATTATATAAGAAGATATGAATATTTGAAACCTCGCAGGCAAAATAAATTGGAGAACACAAAAAATTATAACTCGAAAACTACAAAAAATCGCATAACATACATGAAGTATTTTTGGATACCACCAATTGTGAGGAATCTAAAAAATATCTATTGACGTCTTGTCTTGCACCCTCCTCTATACATCAAAACTTCACATTTGCCATCATAATTTCAAATTCAACCTAAGATATTTTCATCATCATAGTTCAAGTTTCTAGAACTCCTACTATTATGAGCTCTTCTGCTGGTGTTTCCACTTATTACATACATTTCCCTGCCAATAATGAAGCTGATTTACCCAAACTCTAGTAGCGATTGAATGTCTAAATGACTCAACCTGAAATCAGAATTGAATTTTTGATACAGACTACAACCTGTTGAACTGAAAGCAATATTCTGAACTTATTGAAATTATTATCAAGAAAAGTTAAAATTATCTCCCTACCAGGATAAATTTTCTGCAAACCATTCAATGATTGAAAAGATTTGGAGAAGATAGCTTTAATTCTGTCTCTTTTTTTGGACTTCCAGAAAAATCCTGACTCGTATACTGTCTGAATTACTAATAAAACCACAATCGGAGCCTCCTGCTCGACCTTGTGCTTATTGAACATAGAATTCCGGGATAAACAAGCTCATAAAAGAAAGATATATTGGAACTCTTGTTAGCCAGAATACTTTTTATAAGCGCCTCGCACTGAAACCGAGCCATCGATTTTCGGAGCTGTTAACGAATATTTCACATTTCAGCTACATTGTAGGCACTTTCCGAGGCGGACGTGATGGTGCTTTTATATATTTCTGTTTAAAAAGTAACCGTATCGATGTCGACCAGTTGCGGAGGATACATATCCCTTGAGTGCGATGAGAAGTGATGTTTTATTTTTTGTTCCTCCATGAATAAGGGAAGTTATTGTTGGTTTACAGTTTTGTTGTGTTTTACATGATGGCTCAACATATATTTTTTTTATTTAGGTTCATTTGTAGGTACTGATAGAAAGGTTTCTAACATGTTGACAGCAACAGAAAAGATATTATGTAATTGAAAACTTATTCTTCGACACATTCGCATTTTGCAACGCAATAAATTCCTTGCTTTTGGAGCTATTGAAGTTTATGTTACTTTATATTTCTTCAGTTCTCAGATTCTCCTCAATCATCTGGTTGTACGTCATGGCTCATCTAAAGTATATCATTGTTTCTGCCAAGTGCCCTGTGATCAGAAAGGACGTTGTTTCCTTCTTTCAAGAATGTCACTTTCTCAGACTCTAGTAATTTCATTGGTGACAATAAAAAACGAACTGACTACTCAGCAGTGAAAGAAATGTTTTGTCCTTTATATATAAATAGGGATTTTTCATTTCGCATTCGCCATTTTGTAGAGTTAGGGCAGTTCAAAGGTTGATTCTCATATAATTCACGTAACATTCCACCATCCCCTCCGTATGATTTAAGTCAAAATTGAGCAGGAAGAATGTCATGTTACGAAACGTATAGTGAGAATCAACCTTTAAGGTTCATTCTCACTAAACTTGCCTTAACTTTCCCGTATCTCTTACATATGCACTCAGTGCAAATTTTGTGAGCGTAAATAGCATGGAATCGAAACATAAGCGGAAATAGTCAACCTCACAATTACTGCTGCGAAATGTTTTTTCAAATCGTTTCGAAGATGATTTTTCGGAACCATCTTTATAAAAGCGTTCATTGTCGAATTGATACATGATATTTACACTGCTAAATCCCTTATGGTCTGTGGGTACGTTACCTCCTCAGTAGATGATTTCATTGAGTTTACTCAGACTTAACCCCTTAATTCTGGTAAAAATTATTATGACTATTCAAAACGAAAAAAATGTGTTGGTTTTGGAATGAAACTTTTTGGCTAGTGCATTCGCCATTTTGCAACTAGATGCATTTCTCAATTCAAAAGTTAGAGTAGTTTCATGAAACTGTTTGTTTCCAAGCTTTACATTTCTATTGGGCAGCACAATATTTTTTGAAAGCTTTGAAGGAGGTCAATTTGACCTAATCAATCGATAATGATGGGAAACATTCGTACTCCTCGACGAAAAAAAATATTTTCATTCAGAAATTGAATCTTGTCTTTCCTCACATTTTCTACAGCAAAAAACCATTTGTTCTGAGAGCATTGTACAACATCCTGTCCAGATTTTTATTTATTTTTTTTCAAGCTTTCATACTGGAAGAAAACTTGATGACTATTTGACAACGAAAGGAATAAGTTGTCGTTTGAATGGGAAACTATTGTTCAGTGAATTAAGTATTGAGCCACTAAATCAATATCTGGTTTCATTGGCTGTGGAAGTCTCATAAGACTCCTTATTTGTAGATGTCCATAAAGTTAGCAGAGCCACTTGCACGGAGGTCAATGAAAACCATCTCATTAATTGTCGTATATTTGTCGAGAATTTGTCGTGAAAGAAAAAAATTTGTCGCGCTTCTAGTTTTTTTTTTAAGGGGTGGCTCTGCTAACTTAATATTAAGTTAGCAGAGCCATTCTAAAATATGCATCGAATTCGATCAGAAATGTTATGAGTAATTGTCGAGTATTTGTCGTAGGCGATCTAACCTGAAAAAAACAGAAAAATACATTTTCTTATAGCTTTTTTATAGGTTTTAATGAAATTGTCTGGTTTCTCAGGAAATTTGTCAGATTCGGCAACACTGCATTGGTGAATTGATATTTCAGGTATGTTTTTCGTATCATTATTGACTGATATTGGGTTGTATATGTTGAATCTTCTATTTCCTGAGATGAACAATTTTCGTTTCAATGCTGAATAATGGAAATATTCCACTCTCAAGTATATACATCGACGTAACTTTGTGATACAAAAAAGTTGATTAGATGACCGTTTTTTCTTCCGGAAATGAGCTGAACGATTGGAGGACGACCAAAACAAATTTGTCGTGAAAGAAAAAAATTTGTCGCGCTTCTAGTTTTTTTTTTAAGGGGTGGCTCTGCTAACTTAATATTAAGTTAGCAGAGCCATTCTAAAATATGCATCGAATTCGATCAAAAATGTTATTAGTAATTGTCGAGTATTTGTCGTAGACGATCTAACCTGAGAAAACCAGAAAAACACATTTTTTTATAGCTTTTTTATAGGTTTTAATGAAATTTTCTGGTTTCTCAGGAAATTTGTCAGATTCGGCAACACTGCATTGGTAAATTGATATTTCAGGTATGTTTTTCGTATCATTATTGACTGATATTGTGTTTTATATGTTAAATCTTCTATTTCCTGAGATGAACAATTTTCGTTTCAATGCTGAATAATGGAAATATTCCATTCTCACGGATATACATCGACGTAACTTTGTGATACAAGAAAGTTGATTAGATGACCGTTTTTTCTCCCGGAAAAGAGCTGAACGATTGGAGGACGACCAAAACATATTTGTCGTGAAAGAAAAAAATTTGTCGCGCTTCAGGTTTTTTTTAAGGGGTGGGTCTGCTAACTTAATATTAAGTTAGCAGAGCCATTCTAAAATATGCATTGAATTCGATCAAAAATGTTATGAGTAATTGTCGAGTATTTGTCGTAGACCATCTAGCCTGAAAAAACCAGAAAAAATATTTTTTTTATAGCTTTTTTATAGGTTTCAATGAAATGTTCTGGTTTCTCAGGAAATTTATCATATTCGGCAACACTGCATCGGTAAATTGATATTTCAGGTATGTTTTCCGTATCATTATTGACTGATATTGGGTTGTATATGTTAAATCTCTTATTTCCCGAGATGAACAATTTTCGTTTCAATGCTGAATAATGGAAATATTCCATTCTCACGGATATACATCGACGTAACTTTGTGATACAAGAAAGTTAATTAGATGACCGTTTTTTCTTCCGGAAATGAGCTGTACGATTTGAGGACGACCAAAACATATTTGTCGTGAAAGAAAAAAATTTGTCGCGCTTCTAGTTTTTTTTTTAAGGGGTGGCTCTGCTAACTTAATATTAAGTTAGCAGAGCCATTCTAAAATATGCATCGAATTCGATCGAAAATGTTATGAGTAATTATCGAGTATTTGTCGTAGGCGATCTAACCTGAAAAAAACAAAAAAAACATTTTTTTATAGCTTTTTTATAGGTTTTAATGAAATTTTCTGGTTTCTCAGGAAATTTGTCAGATTCGGCAACACTGCATTGGTAAATTGATATTTCAGGTATGTTTTTCGTATCATTATTGACTGATATTGTGTTTTATATGTTAAATCTTCTATTTCCTGAGATGAACAATTTTCGTTTCAATGCTGAATAATGGAAATATTCCATTCTCACGGATATACATCGACGTAACTTTGTGATACAAGAAAGTTGATTAGATGACCGTTTTTTCTCCCGGAAAAGAGCTGAACGATTGGAGGACGACCAAAACATATTTGTCGTGAAAGAAAAAAATTTGTCGCGCTTCAGGTTTTTTTTAAGGGGTGGGTCTGCTAACTTAATATTAAGTTAGCAGAGCCATTCTAAAATATGCATTGAATTCGATCAAAAATGTTATGAGTAATTGTCGAGTATTTGTCGTAGACCATCTAGCCTGAAAAAACCAGAAAAAATATTTTTTTTATAGCTTTTTTATAGGTTTCAATGAAATGTTCTGGTTTCTCAGGAAATTTATCATATTCGGCAACACTGCATCGGTAAATTGATATTTCAGGTATGTTTTCCGTATCATTATTGACTTATATTGGGTTGTATATGTTAAATCTCTTATTTCCCGAGATGAACAATTTTCGTTTCAATGCTGAATAATGGAAATATTCCATTCTCACGGATATACATCGACGTAACTTTGTGATACAAGAAAGTTAATTAGATGACCGTTTTTTCTTCCGGAAATGAGCTGTACGATTGGAGGACGACCAAAACATATTTGTCGTGAAAGAAAAAAATTTGTCGCGCTTCTAGTTTTTTTTTTAAGGGGTGGCTCTGCTAACTTAATATTAAGTTAGCAGAGCCATTCTAAAATATGCATCGAATTCGATCGAAAATGTTATGAGTAATTATCGAGTATTTGTCGTAGGCGATCTAACCTGAAAAAAACAAAAAAAACATTTTTTTATAGCTTTTTTATAGGTTTTAATGAAATTTTCTGGTTTCTCAGGGAATTTGTCAGATTCGGCAACACTGCATTGGTAAATTGATATTTCAGTTATGTTTTTCGTATCATTATTGACTGATATTGGGTTGTATATGTTAAATCTGCTATTTCCTGAGATGAACAATTTTCGTTTCAATGCTGAATAATGGAAATATTCCATTCTCACGGATATACATCGACGTAACTTTGTGATACAAGAAAGTTGATTAGATGACCAAAACATATTTGTCGTGAAAGAAAAAAATTTGTCGCGCTTCTAGTTTCTTTTAAAATATGCATCGTTTTCGATCAAAAATTTTATGAGTAATTGTCGAGTATTTGTCGTAGACCATCCAGCAAGAAAAAAATAGAAAATATATTTTTTTTATAGCTTTTTTATAGGTTTCAATGAAATGTTCTGGTTTCTTAGGAAATGCATTGCAGTGTTGCAGTGTTATCGGATTCGTCATCAACCTACTCCAACCTAGTCGTTTAAGACTATTTTCGGCTCAATCATAGAAAATTACAGACATTCCGACAAAACGATAGCACGCTGTTCCCCTAGATAGAACATGCCCGCAAAAAAATTACTGAAATCTTCGAGAATACCAGTTGTGAGTCGGTTCCGTCAAGGGGTGTGGGGCAACCTACCGACGAAGACAGTACTCCTTTGTCGGCGTAATAAAGTGCGGTAATAAAACCAACAGTGACACGTGTGGCTTCCACATATTTCATCGAATCTAATTATAAGGATGATAAGATAGACTTTTATGACGGTTAGGGTGAATGTTTACACATTTTCAAACAGCAGCATTAGCAGACCCGAGACAGGCTATATGTTCAATAATCTGGGATTTAAATAAAATATGAATAGGTGGCCCTCCGATATTGCCCGAACCGCCCCTAGCAGAGTGGGTCCTGAAACGACTGCCTCGCTGCCTCACCCCTAAAGCCGGCCCTGTCCGTGAGAATGGAATATTTCCATTATTCAGCATTGAAACGAAAATTGTTCATCTCGGGAGATACAAGATTTAACATATACAACCCAATATCAGTCAATAATGATACGAAAAACATACCTGAAATATCAATTTACCAATGCAGTGTTGCCGAATCTGACAAATTTCCTGAGAAACCAGAACATTTCATTAAAACCTATAAAAAAGCTATAAAAAAATGTTTTTTTCTGCTTTTTTCAGGTTAGATCGTCTACGACAAATACTCGACAATTACTCATAACATTTCTGATCGAATTCGATGCATATTTTAGAATGGCTCTGCTAACTTAATATTAAGTTAGCAGAGCCACCCCTTAAAAAAAAACTAGAAGCGCGACAAATTTTTTTCTTTCACGACAAATTTGTTTTGGTCGTCCTCCAATCGTTCAGCTCATTTCCGGAAGAAAAAACGGTCATCTAATCAACTTTTTTGTATCACAAAGTTACGTCGATGTATATCCGTGAGAATGGAATATTTCTATTATTCAGCATTGAAACGAAAATTGTTCATCTCCGGCAATAGAAGATTCAACATATACAACCCAATATCAGTCAATAATGATACGAAAAACATACCTGAAATATCAATTTACCAATGCAGTGTTGCCGAATCTGACAAATTTCCTGAGAAACCAGAAAATTCATTAAAACCTATAAAAAAGCTATAAAAAAATGTTTTTTTCTATTTTTTTCAGGTTAGATCGTCTACGACAAATACTCGACAATTACTCATAACATTTCTGATAGAAGTCGATGCATCTTTTAGAATGGCTCTGCTAACTTAATATTAAGTTAGCAGAGCCACCCCTTAAAAAAAAAACTAGAAGCGCGACAAATTTTTTTCTTTCACGACAAATTTGTTTTGGTCGTCCTCCAATCGTTCAGCTCATTTCCGGAAGAAAAAGAGGTCATCTAATCAACTTTCTTGTATCACAAAGTTACGTCGATGTATATCAGTGAGAATGGAATATTTCCATTATTCAGCATTGAAACGAAAATTGTTCATCTCAGGAAATAGAAGATTCAACATATACAACCCAATATCAGTCAATAATGATACGAAAAACATACCTGAAATATCAATTTACCAATGCAGTGTTGCCGAATCTGACAAATTTCCTGAGAAACCATACAATTTCATTAAAACCTATAAAAAAGCTATAAGAAAATGTTTTTTTCTGTTTTTTTCAGGTTAGATCGTCTACGACAAATACTCGACAATTACTCATAACATTTCTGATCGAATTCGATGCATATTTTAGAATGGCTCTGCTAACTTAATATTAAGTTAGCAGAGCCACCCCTTAAAAAAAAAACTAGAAGCGCGACAAATTTTTTTCTTTCACGACAAATTCTCGACAAATATACGACAATTAATGAGATGGTTTCCATTGACCTCCGTGCAAGTGGCTCTGCTAACTTTATGGACATTATTTGTAGCCATGATCTTGTAGATGTGTGAGGCTGAACGTTTCAGCAAACCCTCGCCAAAGTTGATATTCCATAAAAAATTCATCAAAAGGATATAAAATTGTTGATTGAACACGTCAAATGTGCTCCATATCATAACTTCCTGGTACAATGTTTCATATATTGAGTCGTTGATACTGATATGGAACTTCACAGATAATTATGATGTACAGCATAGTTACGTGAATGCATGAAATTGCTTACCCGGCGCATTCACCATTTTGTCGAAATAAATTCGTTCAAGACCCTTTAAGGATTATAATATTATTTTGAGGCTGGTTCCCGTTTAGATACCACAAAGGAATGGAACTATTGATTAGTGCACATGTTTCCTGAAGGAGGGCTTAATATGTTATATCTTCCAAAATGAGATGAAACTGATTATAACGGACGAAATAAAATGTTTTCATTCTGTGTGGTCAGAAATATTGTTAATCTTGATAAACTTATCATCACGACGACTCGAGTCGTCCTGATATCGAAAACATTCTGGATGGGATGCTTGTTTCGAGAAGCAAAATTCACTAGAGCCATCTCAGGAGTACTTTGAAAACCCTTACTTTCGAAATGAAATACATCAACCAATGCGCTTAACTTATTTAATTGTTCATTCATAAAGCTTTCTTGGCAATTTCGAGATCGAAAACCCCAAAAGACGTTCATTTTACGTGATTTTTTCAAAGGAGGTAAAATGTTTCACATTGAAACAATGAATAGTTTCTGGAAATGATGAATCTGAAAAAGTCCATTTTTCGTATGGGGCATATAAACTAGAAGGAAATCAAACACATCTTCATGCAAATCGGGAAATATTGGATGAATGATTCATGACTTTCTCACAGTTATAATATGTGGAGATACCTAAATATATTTCATCGACTAGGCGAGACTTCAGTCTCAGCCTTCAGCAACATCTCTAGAAACTGCCCTCTACAAATCTTGCATATTTAGGAGAGTTCTCTCTGAACAACAATTTGTATTTAATTTTCAATAGTTTTTCTTCAGACATTTGTAGTAAACCCCTAGAAAACATCCATAATATAATGCAAAATACTCTCAAAATGTTCTTCAATCGATAAAAGAAAGTTTTGTATATCAAAGACATTTGAGCAGCACCTGATACTTTCTACTTCGAGCATTATCATGAAATCCAATCGATACAGTTCAACTCTCTCGTTGTTTCCAGTTGCTTGTACATCATTGAAAAATCCAATATTCACTAAGTTCTTCCGAGTTCCCAAGAAACTCTCAATCTTATATTTCATGTCCAAGAATGTACAGAGATCACCAAAATTAATTCAGCCCCTGCTTCTCATTCTTCGACCCTTAAACCTTCTAAATTGAAGTATAACTTGAAACTGGCACGCTCAGAATGTTCCATGAGTTGAACAGTCGTAAACTGTAAAGTTTAATTGTCATCAGCGTAGATGGAACCTTCGAAGTAACGTTATTTGCTTTGGCTGTGATATTGAACAGTGTTTCGATAATGCCAAAGTTGAAATTGTGCATTATTTCGAAGTTGAGAAAACAACTCGATGTATACTTCTATTCCATAAACAATGTGACGTTATCTAAACCGGGAAAATGTTTTCCTCAGATGTAATTTATGAAATTGGTTTCTTTCGAGCTCATTATTTTCTGCTGAACGTAATATAAAACAACTTCCTACATTGTACAATAGGGTGGATTTGAAGGATTCAGGCTGCAATCAATAGCTACAATCCAACATTTTTCAATGGAACTTTGGTGACATTGTTTCGGAGAAATAACGTGAGAATAAATCAGCTGAATTATACAAAAGGTTTCAGCATTTCTTCGATAACATGAACAAATTGAATATGTTCTTTGTTTCCATAGAGTTCTCGACTGAAATTTCTACTGAAAAAATATGATTCAACGTAAAGAATAAATGTACATTTTGGCATGGTGGCTATTTATCATATTATCTTTCAACAATGGAAATAAGCTTAATTTGAATATCTACCGTATATATACAAGGAGGACGTGGGAATCTCTGGGACGTTTTTGGGAATGACAATTACCGTCAAGTAGAGTAAAGTGAAATAGGAAGCAGACGTGTGTCGCCATATACCCTCTGATTGTATCACTGAGGTTCATCCAAAACTCATTGGCAATTTGAGCACCGTGTTTTTTGCTAATGAAGAAGCCCTAGAGAGAGTCCAGGAAGCAAATCAGGGCACCATACGCTGTTTAAATACTGTCTTGAGGAGGGCGAAAAAACGTTACACAAGGATTATCTTTGTGGCCCTGTGTGAACTTTCAGGAGTCCGAATACGTGAAGAGCGTGGGGAAGGAATTTATACAGAATCCAGACATATAAAGCCACACACACACTCCAATATACGTAATCTGAACAGTTGAGCACCTTTCAATATACCGATACAGGTTTTCATTGTTATGAGATTGAACCTCTTCAAATATTGCAAACCAACCTTTGTCATGAAATTTCAGAAAACCACTGTCGTGAAGGAAGAAATTTTAACGCGTTCAATTCCGATGCAAATTCACTATCCACGGAATCAGAGGGAGTTATCCACTCATTCTATTTTATAGAGGTTATTTGTTCCTCTTAAAATTCAAGGACATCTAAAAGATTCCATCGTCTTCTCCCAATTATTCGACTAAGAAATGTAATACTGTTGAAAAAGTTGAGTGTCTATGCTAAATGTCTATTATTTATGTTGATGAAATTTCCCTAAAATTTCCACCGAATTCTTGTGTTTCAGAATTTTACATTTCAAGTAAAGTTGATCGCAATAGTCAGTTTGATTTTCATCCTGTGATATGCAGTAAAACTGTTTTGATTTTCAACAGCGAGACGCTCTAGTTCATTGAATGCTTTTATTTTAAATGTTAACTTTCTACTATCGGAAATTGAAAATAATATCAATTAGCAGATGATCAAAGTCAAAAACTTGAGAAAACAGCAACACAAAAAAATTTAATACAAAAATAATACTAGACACAAATTCACTTTCTCTATTTTTCCATATACAATGCGCGTCATAATTATGGAAAAAATTCATTTTATCAGAAGAAAAATATTTGGCAACAAAATCCTGAAACAGGTCGATTTTTGTTCCACATTTACCAATTTTCATGCATTTTTGAAAGATTTTTATTGCACCCTGTGACATCCCCATCAACCCTCTAAATTTTTTGAATAGGGAAAGTGGGTTATGTGGTACTTTTTTAGCAAGGTCTTTGTATCTTCTTCACAGGCGTGCAGAAATTTTCAAGAAAAAATTTTATTTTGAGAAATTAGTTACTTCAAAGAGGTTTTCAGTATGTGCACTTTGTCATGGCTCATTTACTTTGAGACGATGGTACTTGATGAAATTCGTCACCGAATGAAAGTGGACCATTACAGTTTTATTCATGCACTTTCAACCCCTATTCAACCCCTACGAACCCTTTAATGGAGAAAAAATGGGGGGGGGGGAGGTGCTGGTGTTTTGAAAGGGGTTGAAAGTTGTGCATGAACAAAACTGATTCGAAGACCTTGCCGAATAAGTACTACATGATCCATTTTCCCTATTCAAAAAATCAAGAGTGTTGATGCGGATGACACAGGGTGTAGCAAGAATCCTTCAAAAATGCATATAAATTTGGTAAAAGTGATCAAAAATTGACTTGTTTCAGCATTTTGTTGCCAAATATTTTTCTTCTGATATAATTGATTTGTTTCATAATTTTAACGCCCACTGTAGTATTATCAATAGCATATATTCTACGTCATTAAAACGCTTCTATCAGTATATAATTTATCTCAATATCGGCAATTCTCCCAATGCAATCGACGTATATGGAGACTGCTGTTTTCCATCGATTGGTTCCTCTAAATCCCCCGTCACTCCAATATGAACGCTAGGAATTTTTAATTGAAGGAAAATCCCTGTAAAAATGCCAAATCCGATACGCCGGTATTCGTGAAAAGCTTTGCGTGAACACAATTCTGAATATTTTCCACGCAATCACTGGAACAACATGCCATGAACTGAAATTTTGATCCTTGCTTTAAACGAGGAGTTCCCACGTACTCCAAACTAGTAATCAGTTTCCGGAAATGGAGATAGGCGCTTCTATTGGCAATGGGAGCTAACATAATCAGACATAGATCTCAGTTCATAGAGTCAAAGAGATTTCGAGTATTCAGATAGGAGATCCTCCCACAGAATACTGCTTTGGGTTCAAATCCAACCATATGAATCTTGGAAGTTAATTATTCAGACGTGGCAGGAGCCTTGGTACGTTAATACAGAAGTAGACATTAGAATTGTTACACCCAGAAAAATAATTTCCTGAACGTATTTTTTATCCATGTGGTTGTCCTAAACTAAGTATGTAACGATAACATTTTCAAAAACATTATTAGAATTTCAGCGGAAAAAAATGTTATTTTATTTGATGACTCTGTAGCTGAAAATGCACGCTTGATAAAGTCCCAGCACCGACCAAATGAGTCGATGTCTACTTGTGGCAACCCATCTGAAACAATTCAAAATTCTTGAATTAATTGTGCCAGAGTCTTATGAGTTGCGTGCCAATTGGATAGATAGGTCTCTACCCCAACATATCCCAAACATGCTCAATAGAATTTAAATCCAGCGAGCAGGGTAGATATGGCAAAACATTAACGTGCGTTGTCTTGATGAAAAGGGCGTCTTGATTGTCAGTCAGATAAGACGGTAGATTAATTTGTAGGACATCCCCAACATACCACGCAGCTGTCATATTGCTTTAAATGATCGGATCTGGTTGGCTACCATGATGAATGGTCCCAAACCATATCTCCAACGGTCCTGTGTACATATTTCTCAATGGCAAACGCAATATGGCTCCCCACAGCACCACGTCTTATCCTTTTACGACCATTGGGTGTACCCACATAATCTGAATACGACAGTATGCCATTTCACCACAATATGGTGCGTGAATTATTTTTCACGTTTGAAAAAAAAATCTAGTTCTAGATCGAAGTACTTTGAAAGTGTATCAGTGAATAATCTTTATGATTCAGATTCAAAACTGTTTGAGGATTGAGAGCTTCATTTGTTCAGGTTCATTAACGATTCTCTCATTTGATTGGGATATGATTACAACATGCGGTCACCCATTTATGTAATGACTCTCTCCAACTCTGCTAAGCTTGCAGATCAAAATATAATTCCGATCTCTCAATCGTTTGAACTTTTCAGTCATTATTTCATGACCAAGAATTTGATTTTATCTTTATCGGATCTTTCGTTTAATTCCTAGCGGATCAGGAGTTAATCAGATATTGAGGATGAGATTTTCATATGTTTTTCACTCTGAAACAAGATTGTGGATTTGAATAACTGATTAATTTCAATGGTACATATTATATGCATCTCGAAGCTATCCTTTCAGAAGCAACAGTAGTAACCTTGGAGAATTGAATCATATTAGACCACTAATTCTTCACCAGTGAGTCGAATCTGATAGTGTTAAATATTTCAGGCTTGAAAGGAGATAATTACAGATATTCGGATGACATGACATTACTCTAGTTTCTAGATGAACAAGTACGATTATGATTGATTATTACGAATCTGTCCAACCTACGAGGGTTCTCTGAATTATTCAAATGAACACCATTGTGCTTTCTGCAGGTTATATTCAATACAGCAATAATTTCATCTCTTTTAATAAACTGACTCTTTTTCAATTAATAACAATTCGTTTAAATTTCTTGAAGTTCGCGCACATGATTCCAACGATGAAACTCTAAGTGATCTGAATTATTTTATGCAATTTCGATAGAAAACGTTCCACAAAGTTACCCATATTTCAAAAGGAGCCCATATAAAGCTTCATTCAAACGTGTCACCTCATTCACGAAGTTTTAATGGGAGCTCTCATGTTTATATTAACGAGTTCTGCATGAACATTTCCATTTTGCAGAGTGTGTCATGCTTGCATTGAAAGTAATTCAATGTCAGTCTGAAGAAAAAGTGATGTAGTTGTAGATGGTAATAAGTCTCTTGAGATTTGACATCGAAGTATTCTGGTCTCATGAAAATTGTGATTTTATAGATGGAAAATTCAATTGAAACTCTGACGTTGGGTAGAGAGCTTTAAGGTGCTCGTGCATAGTCGTATTTGAATGGATATTGGTTTTCTGTAGGCGCGCTAAATATTGCTAGTGATGAGTTCTTGTATTGTGAGTTGGATTTGAATGATGTATACTTCATAATACAGCCTTCTTAGAACAGAAATGATTCGACATCGAAAAATTCCATCCTAGCGTCTCGCAGTGAGGTAGATCATTATTCTAAAGGTTGAGAATTTTATTCAGTGAAAGTGTGATAATTTTTTATGTTCCATTTATATATTCAATTCAAAACCTATAACTTTCAAAAATGAACCCAAATGACTTATCAGTGTTGCACAATACCTTCAAGTCAAATAACAATTCACAACTGTGAAGAATGTTATAGTACTCAGAACGATGAGAGTTGTGCTTTGAATTTTTCCAATATATTTTGAAGCATACCTTTCAAATTGCATAATACCTTTCGTAATTGGTATTGATGGATTCATGGAATTATAATCAGCTGTCATTCAATTCTCGAGGTTCTGAAGAATGCTAGTACTTTTACAGTACAGTATTTCATTTATGAGAGAAAAATGTGGTATGGAACTTGTGATAATACTGTTCTATGCACGGGCAATCGACAAGCTCTTCAGAAGTTTCATGTCAATCTTGTCCATTTCAATCAAGCTTTACTGGGACCATAAGTAAGATTCTGAAAAATAATATAGAATAGATGCTGTGGATAATTCTAAATAGAAAGATAGAAGACAAAGAAAATTTCCTCTTTGAAGGCCTTCGGTAAAGTACCCATGTCTTTAAATACCAATATTGAATTTTATATGAAGATATCACAGAAAAATAGGATTTATACAATGATTCAGCAAAATCATGCACATCCTCACTTTCAGTAGCTCATTACGATGCTTAGTGTTTTAACGAAAACTTCATCATTGAATTGAAGGTGGCGATGTAGTTGTAATGTGAATGATCCTTTTCATTGTATCATTTTGGTTTATTATTTGATAAAATCAAATAATAAACCTTAGTGATCGACCAACAAAAAAAAAATTTTAACCCCCCCTGAAAATTTCACAGTTTACGTTTTGGAGTATGTAGATTTGAATGAACGAATAAAAAAAAATCCGTCCGTCCGCCGTCCGCCGTCCGTTGTCCGGAGCTTTTCTCGGAAAGTACTGAACCAAAATCCGTGAAACTTGGTAGAAAAATCATGTGTCGCTCGGGATTGATCCTCCAAGCTTTTCAGCAGGATTGGTGTACCCTAAGGGCTTAAAATTGGGGGTTGGAGTGAAAAAAAAATTATTTCTCGGAAACTTACCACCGAATTTTTGTGAAATTCTCGACGTAGATTACTGTTGCATAACTCAACCTAAAAATTTTTACCCGGATGATATCTGACCAGTAGTCCCTGAGTTATAAAGAAAAATGCTGCAAATTTCCAATAATCCCGAGAATGAATCATCGCATTCGGTTCTAAGATTGGAATTCAGTGAAAAAACCGGTTAACTTTTCATCCAGAGTCATATATCTGAAATTAGATGAAAACATTGTTACCAAATTTTCAACATATATTGAGAAATTTCGAACGTATCCGTTAATTATTTTATAAACACACTTCCTCTAAACATCTGTCAAATTGAAAACTTCATTTTGGAATGATTAAAATCGAAATGTAAAAACGGATTTGTCGGGATTCAGGAATCATAAAATCAAAATCAGACTAAGATTTTTCGATGAAACCATTTGAAAAGCAAATTTCCAACACCGAAGCGTTTTGTCACACCTTAAACTCCTGTAGAAGAACTCGCTTGGAGTAAATGAAAATTTTGGAAAAATGTTATGGAAAACCCGTTTATCTTAATCAGAGAATCTTTGTAGTTTCACATCAAATGAGATTCATTTCAATATAAAATCAAACTATAAATAGACCAACTTTGTTCGATTCCAATCCTAGTGTTTGTGCAATCATATACAATTTTATTAGACATCCCATCGTTTTAATTGAATAATGGAGGTTGTAATGCTTTTACTTCAGTTGCGATTCCTTTATATTATATAAAATGAACATTATGAATGAGTCCACCTAAGTTCGATTCCAATTCTTGTTGTATAATTAAAACATATAATGAGGACTGTCATCATAAAATAGAACAGCAAAGATGACTAAACAATTGATTTGGTTGTAAAAAACTGTTTGGATTATATTCTTAAATGGAACAGATACGAAATTATTCATCAATTAATAGGATGAAAAATTCATTTCAGTTTGTTTACATGTTTATAACCTCTTCAAGCGAGTCCGAAAACGGCGAGAGTGACGTAATCCTATTCCTGCAATCTGATTGGCACCCCAAAGCACCCCAAACGCCTGCTAAAATTCTGATTAGCTCGATTCAGGGTCATATCTGCGTTGACATAGATTTCCTAAGTAAATGACGCGAGTGGTTTATCTGGTTGATCTGTGCTAATACTAAGGGTACGAGCCTCAGACAGGCAGGAGCCGATAATTGACCTGTTCAGAATGGATGTATCGTAGACAGAATATTCCACATGTTTCAACATCTGGTGGTCCGCAAACTGCTTGTTTGAATTGAACGTTTTTACATTAAACAGACGTTGGGATTTTTCACCCTCTTCGTTGAATGTATCTGACAACTATGCGGAACGAAATTTCTCTTTTAGAATTATTCAGTCGAATTCAACCTTGAGAGGTTCACGATATATTTGATTTTTACAGAAAAGTTATTGAAAATAACTTTAGGTCTTCAGTTTGTGTATTGGATATTTTGTGAATCAAGTGAGCTCTTATCGGATATATGCACTGTGGACAAAATTTTTTTCAGATGAGTTGCACAGGACGGGTGAGTTTTTTTTTTCATTTCATTGATATTTTTCAGAACAAAGTTGAATCCTAGTAGGAATCACATCCACACATTTAATATTAGCGGAAAATCTTGAATTTTGTTTTACGTATTTGTTGTTAATTTGAGAGTTTAAGTTAATTTTCTCGAAAGTTTCTCAAGAAATACTAACGCGATCAAATTGAAACATCATAACTAGTTGTGAAATATCAACGCTCAATTTAATGCATGATTTCGTGAGAATTGTATTGGAAAAAAATTGAATTTTTTCTAAACATTTCTTTCGAAAGCTATTCATTAAAGTTCAATATAATTTGGTACAGGTCTTAGTCAACATTTTGAAACCATATTTATTTGCAGAGATATTGGCGAAAAATTTTGTGGCCATTTTAAATTTTGAGGTTATTTCCCTTATATGTCAAAAGGCACAAACGCTTTCTGATTCGAATTTCATTTCTATCTGTGTAATACCGACACGCAATTTAATAAGTAATATCGTGAAGATCGTACTGGCAAAATATTAGTAAAAAATATTTTTCGGAAATTCAAATTAACTTTAACGAAAGAAACAACATAGTGACTTGACCCTTGTACAGTAGTTTTTCAAGAAAACTCAACACCAAGATAATTTTCTTATTTTTCAACTCCAATATTTCATGGGAAATGTGATTTGGAATAAAAAATATTTAAGATTTTTATGAATAACATCCTCTAGGCTTAATTATAAAGTGATTCTTTCAATTCTTTCCAGCAAAATTTTCGTTACATGTTGATACCTTAGTGAATAGGTTTATCTACCATATTTCGGGAATATATTTAGATGAAACAGACAACATGGATACGGTAATTGATTATATCGGTGACAGGACTGAAAATTCTGATGATCAGTCGGACATGAAAACTCCATCTCATAGTAATACCACGGAATCACAAAAAAACACGAAGAAAGTTGCTAAAAATCTTTCGCTTCAATATAGCTTCTTCAGGTATCTACATTTTACTGACTGATGGTATGTAGTACCCCAAGGTTTAAATATGGTCCGGACCGTGCCTAAATAATTATACAAAAGTGTAAAAGTTAGAGTAGGTATAAATTGGGGTTTGCCACAGAGTTTTCAGGTTACAGAAAAATATTCAGTAGTGGAGAGCTATTCACATCTGTTTGTTCATTCAATAGGATTTTGCGGGTGTTGTACCTATTGATTTCTAACGACTCTAGGAGTTATGTAGGTACTTTAGGTTTCGACGTGGATAATTTTGTAGTTACTATTGAATTTAAATATTTCACATCAATTTCTTCATGGAATTGATTTTCGTTTGGTGAAAAACCAATGAGTTATAAATAATATATACGATTTATTTGAGATATCAATGGTATTGGGTCATTAAACTGAGAAAATAATAAACCCTTGTGTAAAATTTGCAGCGTTTTCTTTTAAGCTCATAAAGTGACCAGGGACAGAGTATAAGTTGAGCCTTTCATTTGAGAGTTTGAGTTTGTTGATCTCGTAATGCCCAGGTTGGACAGACAATTGGTTACCAAATATTATATTGATATCATCCTATTGAAATTTCTCTACTTCCATTTTCATATTTCGAAGTGATTATTACGCTATGTCACCTAATCAAACAGGATTATATGCTCGCCTTTCATATGTTCATTAATTTGAGAAGGGTTGAATTCCCTTCATCCCTGTGTCCAATCATCGTTTATAGGATAATGGGATAACAATAGAATCAATCTACTCAAATGAGTAGCACAAAGGCTTGTAGATGCACGAGAAACTAACTGTCCATCCGTCGAATCTGCATCGATATTCATCAAAGACATAGGAATGTTCCATATTTTGCATTTCGAATGTGAATTGGCTTCAGAACTATCATCGCTTTCATTATGCGTTTTAACTCGTCCTCATTGTAACGGAAATGACGCAATTGCCTGTCGAAGTGTTCTTCAGAATTAAACTTGATGATGACTCCAGTAATATTTCCTGACTAGTGAATATCATGAATTAATCCCAGCGAAAACTTTTTGGACCAATCAGTCGACGTTGTGAGAGACATCGGCACCAGAGCTACCCTCTAGAGTTGAAAATTGGTGCATGAGCCTGGACATATTGCCCATTGTACTTGGAACTACAAAGAAAATACTCGGGAGGAATCACGTTCTTCAATTCACTTGCAAGCTTAATTTTGCAACAATTTTCAGGTTTTTCCTGGTTTTTCACTCCCTATATCTGAAACAGAACTATTAAAAAACTTTCTCCCGAAGAAGTTGAAACGAATTTTTGCTATACATCAGGTACTTGTACTGGGTAACAGCGTGTTATAGTTTCGTCACAATGGCTGTAATTTTCAAATTTCAAGCCGACAATGTTCTTGAACAATTAGGTTGGACTCCCTGAAGAAGAATCCATAGTCAAATTCAATTCTGTCCGTCCCTATGTGCCCTTACCTTTGAAGGAAAGGACCTAGTATCTTGTCAGATTAGGTTTGGAGTTCACAGATCTCCGTTAAGATCATTTATGTTTGAAATCAGTCGAATAGTTTCGGAGTAAGGTCCGTTCGATTTGATAACTATTGAAATATTTTATATAGTTTAAGAACACCAACGCGCAACACACTATTCGTGTGGATTCAGTTGTCAGATGATCAAAAAAAAATTATTCCGAAATTTTTTAAATTTTTGTTTGAAAGTTTATTGTAAGTATTTGCCTAATTTCAACGAAATTTTGCATAAACCTCAGAAGTAGTATTCAGCAACAATGTTCCAAATTAAATTCAATCTGATTCCACTCCCGGAGATATAACTGAAACAATATATCAAATTTCATTGTAAATGTCTCAAGAAAAGGTGGCTGCTTTGGAAACGAGTTTGAACAAGCGCGCAGAGCTCCTGACCTCACGTCAGTACTACCCTAGTGTATCTATTCAGACTCAAATTTCGTTATGATTCACACTATATTCGGTTAGTCTAGTATAGAAGTGGTGTAGGCCCCCAGATCCACACATAATGCACTGTTTTTGAGGGTTGCAAAACTGAGAAGATTCCAGGGAGGATTTCAAACAGGAACGATTTCGAAAGTTTTCCGATAATACATACCTTGATCATTTTATTTTTCTCTAGAAAAATCGGAATATGAAATATGATTAACCGATTATACTCCTCGCTCAATAACATTACCAACTGAAATACTTCAAACTCTTGTAGGTGATGTACAGTTACGAAGATCTGAACTCGTGAACAGCTAGATCAAAATATCACCTAAATTTTGTGCAAAAATATTATTGCGTGTACTAAAATAATAAACTCAAAGTCTCCTGTTCTTGCTTACACTACCAAGGAAATCTGATAAGATGGATCTGTTCCTTCTTCGAATAAATTTCCACAATTTTACCGGTTATACACACAGAATATTACAGCACAAATAAGCCAGCGTAATGGAATCCACAAACATGTTTGATGATATTCGTACAGGGGATAACATATATGTGCAGATTTATTCAAGAATATTTCCCCATTTTTCATATCATTAGTGCCCTAGTCGCTCGAGAATACTCTCCATGTATTCTTGACTCTACAAATATTCTAAGAGTTCCCTTTATTCGCAAACAAGCATTCCTTAAAGAAGCAGTAGAATTCCACTTTTGTGAGGAGAATTTTCATTTACTTTCCAATTTCCTTTTGCTGAATGCGCAGATTGATATTTTATTTGATCAGCAAAAAACAGTTCACAAGGACTTGGTACTCATTTAAAATTTATAATTCTGTTCATCATTTGAGAACAGTATTTTTCAGAACTGTTCAAGGCTTTCATTCCCAGGTTCTTGCAAAGAACCATTCAAAATAAGATGAAATTGGATTTCTCGTTATAACCCTAGCCGACTGCAGGGCACAAACCATTCATCAACAAAGTGAAGTGTAAAGTTTTATTTTTCGATAATTTTGTTTATTGAGACCCTTGTCAATGCCACAAAACTAGGAAAGTGTAATATCTTGTATTTATACACATAGTAGTATGGTCCAGGCTCTACTTGTTCGTTTGTTGAATTTTCAAAGGAAAGTTAATAAAAAGATGTGGAACACGTGTTTGTAGCAACTCGTTATTTTTTCTGATTCTTATAAGATTGATACACGGTAAACGAGTAGCAAAATGTGCCTGAAATGCTAAACTCTTAAGAAGTCGTCTGTGGTAAAAAACAGATGTCCAAGAAAGACATGCTCGTCTTTCAAGAGATACCCAACCTTTTGACGACATATTATTACAGTAACAAGCAAGAATAAACCGATATTTGACCACTGTTAATCGTTTATATCAGGTCTTCTTTCACGCTAGACGCACCCTCAAAGTTTCTGTTCTTTCACGTAGAAATCAGATCGGATTGTGCTGTGAAACTCTCCAATGACGGTGAACAAGAATGGGATAGAGTATTGTTCACAGATTTAAAAACTGTACTTGAGGTGGACAGATACAAAGACGAACAGTGATGGTCTGGAGTGGCATGGCAATAGACCATAGAACTGATATTGTTCCCGTATAAGGCTTCGGTACAGCTAGGCAATATCAAAATCACATTCTGCAACCTGTTGTTGAGCCATATTCTACATATATCAACAGGGTGGCCTGCACAAAAGGGTTCAACGTTTGATGGGTCCTTGGGGAGCCAGAAAATATCATTAAAATTTGGGCTAAGGCCATTCGTTTTTGATTCTCATAAAACATTCTGCACATCGAATTTGAATTTATCGTTACTATCATCTGATTCTGCATAGATTTTTCTTTCGAATGCCTCCACGTGGATGGCGAACCAACTGTTCATTCTTTTCGATCGGAAACATTTAAGCACTTGTAATTTTAGAGATTGATTGATTTTGGCAGAAATTTTCGATGGCTATAAATTTCAGGCCATCAAACTGTTTATATGCGTCATACCGAAATAATAGAGGCCAGGAGTCGGAAATTTCCATTTTTACCTCCCGGTCTAATGGAACACTCTGTACAAGGCATATCAATTTGTCGTCGATTTTATCTGACTCTTTATAATTTTTTTTCAATACTGTTTTTCACGTAAACGGCCCCCAAACCATTTGTTTTTTTTTTCCAAAAATAGGTTATCCCTTATGATTTTTGGGGGCAGAGAACCTAAAATGTTTGATGGTTAGTAACAAGATTTACAAATATATACAGGAGATCCTATATAATTTAAAAGTTGAAGGTATTTCCGGTTCAACCGGAGGTACATTATCAACAAAAATTGTACATCAGATGCATGTTGCGCCATTGCACTCACTTGCAAATATAAATATTGCCCTTTTCGTTCAAAAGATATTTACTTGATTCCATACTTCATCCCGACCCATTATATTGCAGAAGCGTCTCTGGAACTTGGGATTAACTATTGAATTGCTTCGGAGGACAGTGGCAACAATAATATCAGAATTAGATTCATAGATGTAGCTCTCTACAATTGGTTTATCTCGCATCTACTCAAAGGCATGACTCTAAGACAAATCGGTGGTCTAAAATCACACTTTAACAACCGGTCATTTAATTTCAGAGAAATCCGTGAAGCTATTAGAGAGCTCGGGCAAAACTCACCTAAATACGCTTGAAGGTTCAAAAGAAGAATAACCCATTATTTCAACTATCCACCTGACTCACCCTTGATAGCCCAGCACTACCCTCATAGCCTTTTGACAACCCTTTCCCTATTAGTGCTGTATACCATCCTCCCCACTCGTTCTGCATGTGAACTTGTACCTGTAGTTATTAACGATATGTCTCTGGACGGAGGAAACTTGGTTTCCGAAACGTGCGTTAGATGCAGAAAGCTTAAGTGGATTAGAGGGTAGTTTCACACCGTTTTGTTATCAGTATTCCATTCACAATGATCTCGAATAGTTAATGACTCCATGTTGGAATCAAATTGAATACTTCTTCTTTTCGATATCTCAGCGAACGGCAAATGTTGTTCTCAAATAGTACCCATTAAATCATTTTTTCAATATCACTCTCCTACTCCCGTTTTTACCGATATCCAAGTTTTTTCATCTCTCTGCCCCAAGTTGAAAATATCCATTATTCTCAAGGTGAAGTTTCGTTATCACAGGCCGATGAACACGAAAACAATTATTTCCTTGGATTGCTCTGCAATTTTCTCATATCTGATATCTTTCAAAATCACGTGAAAGGTTGAACTATAATTTTGTGGATCTAACTCTGAGCATTATGTTTTATCTAAAAGAGCATGTCACTTCAAAGAAAAAAATATTTGAAATTAATAGAATGAATTGGTTTTTATAGAAATTCCAAATTATAATTGAGCAGAATGTTTGTAACTCTTGTAAGTCTTGAGCTGATGATGATCTTAGATGAATTGGTTCGACTCTCTGATGACGAATTATAAGTAAGATTCACCAGAAAGCTGAAGAAAAAAAAATCACAGATGTATTTGGGAGTGTCGAGGTATTCTCAGATGAAAAAGAATCCTTGAAAACTTCTTTTTATTTTCCTCGGGAAACCCTCTATCCTCTGCATAATTCATGATCTTTTTGTTGCACATAAAACGTCGGGAAATGTAGAAAAAGAGCGCATGAAAATTCAGGAATTTCCTCGTGTTCCGCTACATTCATATTCCCGTTCGTATCTGATTTATTCAAGTTAGGGTTTCGGTGAAAAACCCAATGCCGTTTAATCAAAGCAGGTGCTATTTCTGCTGTATAGCACTAATATAAAAAAACCAATTCGCGAAAATGTATGTGAATGAAAGGATATTAAATCAAAATGAAATAGAGGGGTCCATATGGAATGCTGCTGAATTGAAAGAGACCCGAACTCCGATTCAATGTTGAGATAAATTGAAGAATAATATTTTTCGATGCAACGACGGATGGGAGAGGAAAGATTTTGTTCGTTGTGTCATTCGGATTTTTTGGAATTTTTGAAATATGGGAACATTTTCTAGGACTTTTTCTAGGTAACACGAATTTTATCAATGATCAAAACAAATGTGATATTTTGAATTTCCAACCGAAAACTGCCCCCAGTTATTACACCAATGAAAAATTACTCGTCAATTTCAATTATGTTTGTATTTCTGTCTATCCGTGAACTCCATTAGTTCGAGAGAAGAAGAACCAGAGGCTTGAGATTTTCTTGGTAGGTTGTTGGTCCGAATGGTCAATATTGTTATCCGCAATAAGAGTCACCCATTTTCGCCAATTTATGGCCTTGTGAGTTCGATGACGGTTACCCTTAAAATCTTAATTGAAAAAGAAGTTCAAGTGACATTTTATTTTGAATGTGATTCGATGATCTTTTCCAAAATCTTATACAGTCTATATTTTTCGTCAGAACTTCAGTACCTAATTTCTCAAGAAGTGGAGAAAGTATCTGGAGAACGCAAAGGTTTATATGGTATCTGGAAGTCCCATTTTTTCTACACGCAACTTTTGAACAAGGGTTCATTATTTTCCCAGCTAAATAACCCGATACCATTGGTATTTTAAGTAAAACAGGAAAATTTTTAGGTTGGGTTAAGCAACAGTAATCAACGTTAAGAGTTCCATGAAAATTCGGTGGTAAGTTTTTTAGAAAATTTTTTTTTTCATCCTCCGATCCTGCTGAAAAGCTTGGAGGATCAATCTCGAGCGATACAATTTTTCTACCAAGTTTCACGGATTTCGGTTCAGTTCTTTCAGAGGAAAGCCCCGGAAATCGGACGGCGGATTTTTTTCATAAGTCCAGTCGAATCTACATACTTCAAAATGTAAAGTGTGAAATTTGCAGTGGGGTTTTTTTTTTTTGGTCGATTACTAAGGTTGATCATTTGATTTTTTCAAAAAATAAACCAAAAAATTTCTGTCATCGTTTTTATGCTTTCTATGCATTGCATTTTTTGGCTATCGAAACTATTCTACTCTCAGAAGTAGTAACGAACTTACAGTTCAAGTGAACGGTATTTTTGAAAGGTCTATCGAATCACTTTCGGAACATGGCGTCACTCAGCCCCCTTCTCCATTAAGGATTTCGGGGGTTGCTGTAATCCCGCATACAAGGTTGATACAAATCGAACTAACCATTTAAAATGTTCCCCTACAAACCAAGTATACCTTTATGCATGGAGCATGCTGAACATGGCTCCCCAAATGAGCACACTGAGGATTATTTTTTCAAATATATTTCACATAGGGTAGAAAATGCCTCTTATGAAATATTTACAAGAATCACCAATATCTCTATCAGATCCATTCATGAAATATTGTAGTTAGCTTCGATTAGATACGACATGGTCACCATGTTTCAAAGAAGTATTGTTCCAGTGCAAAAATTTTATTTCAAATCAATAATAATTTTTTCGTGTTCTCATGATGTTCTTTCTAGACTTACCTCCAATATCTGGAGTTTTTATGTCCCATCTACCTAAAGAGCAAGACTGGCTTTTCCTATTGTTTCATCCCCTGGGAACTCGTTGGATATTAGACAAACGAGCGAATTGATCAATTGAGTCTTAGAAAGGATAATATATAGGCATCTATTGATGAGAAAAATTGAAATTATTATGGTACTGAATATCTATAATACTGAATAAGATACTTTCAACACTCAGTTTTTTGTCGAAATATCCACTTCACATTCTATCAAGGAAAAAAATCATTAACTATTCATGTACGTAGATCGTATAAACAGTGAATGGTTAAACATATGTAAGTCTTAGTAACTCATATTTTGCACTACGACATAATAACCTTTCTACCTTCTACAACAAAAATCGAGAAAACCTTCTTACACTGATCAGAATAGCGAAAACCTCTTCATTTTCAATAACTGCAGTACAAATTAACCTGTTATAAGGTTCAGGAAACATTCGAATGATAGAGTGGTACTATCCAAAGATAAAATCGATTAGTTAATCTTCGTGGTTGGTGCATAAATATCGGACAAACATGGTGCATCTGGGTATTGGAGGCCAATACAACCCTGGTGATGCAGCAGCTTACTATTTTCCAACCACTTCCGAAGATGATATTAATTTCATCGAATCTAAGCACATGGTAAGTGATTAAGTTTAACGTTGCATTCATTTCTAATGCCGGCCACATACGTTACGGTCTACCGGAGAGGTTGACCTGCGTAGGTCTACCCCCACGGTGCGTGTATTGGAACAGACCTGCGCAGGTTCCTGACCTGCTCAGGTCACTGGAAAAGAAGCGAAATTCGATTCTTCCTCGAAGCACTCTACGGTGAACTTGAGTTTGTGTGTGAGACCTACGACCATCACATGCATGTAACGCCGTCAGTCCGGAAACATGCACAAGTCAACCTCTCCGGTAGATTGGAGCATATTTGGCCGGCATAATGCTGACTATATACGCTTCAGTCCACGAGAAATGTTGACCTGTGCAAGCTTACGTTCTGACCTCTGACGTAGGATGCATAGCGAGCCCCGCGCAGATTGCAAGTCTCGCACATATGCGAAGGTTGATCTTAGGGATCAAAGACAATGAATTGGATTTTGATTCTACTCCGGTCTCCTGTACAGATATGAATAACTGCACAGGTCTTCTTTAGTACAGGTTCTAGTTGGCTTATGCAGGCAGAACTGCGCAGGTCAGTCTGTCCAGAAGACCACAGCGTTTGTGGCAAGCATATAAGTATGGGTATGTTTTTTGGGAGCTTGAGTGTTTTAATAAAAACACGAGATGGACATATTGTTGAAATTAATTTTATTATTAGAATCTGGAAGATAATTCTTTGAATTTCATTTTCTGGATACGATTTTCGTTATAGGTCAGCCGCATTTACGGGTTACATTATCCGTTCAATCAGTAAAATTTTTCACTGCCTTTTAAAATGAATCTGGCTGTTTGATGATACCTTTGAATTTTTTGTACGAGACTAAAAAGTCGCGTCTAGTCTCAAATTGAATAATTTTAATCTCGCCTCGTTTTCTGCGAAAGTTCCAAAACCTTCAACTTCTAACTGCTTCGACATTGTAGACCTTGAATCTAAACGACTTAGTATAAACCCACACCATAGTATATTTTGTCTGTTACCCACACTAAGCAAGTTGTGCTTCAAACATTTCTGCATTACTTGATGTTGGAAAGTCTTTTTTGTTCACTTCGATATTTCGGGCTATTTCCATGCGTTCAAGCTAGAAAGAGCGCAATTCCACGATGAAGCGATGACTCCGAGACCATGCCATTAGGTAGATTAGTAAAATCGAAGAATAGTTTTTCTAGGACGCCTTGATTCTTGGCACGAACATAAATGTTTCTTTTGGCTTCCCTTAATCTTTTTCAGGATATACCACAGATAATTCCACGACCCACTTAAATTTTCGGACCTTTGATAATCCTGTAACCAAATTTTTTGCTAATGGTTCTCAAGTTTCAATTCGAAACGAAATGAAGTAATCAGTTATAGTTTGATCGATGATTTACATACCTACTTGAAATTAATGGTTTTCATTGTTTTCGTTACAAGAGATATATTCAATTGTATACGATGTACTTCAATTTCTTGGAGATTGTCAGTTGGAGCAGTGGGGGTAGTTTCTCCATTGAAACTATTTTTTACGCGCTTGTTCTGAAGAACAGCGCGTTATCGTTTCGTCACAATGTCTGTAATTTGGAAATTTTTGGTCGGAAATGGTCTTAAGCGATTAGGTTGGACTCCCTGCTGAAGAATCCGTGATCAAAATCAAATCGCTCCGGCCGGCCGTCCGTATGTGCTCTTACATTCTGAGGAAATGACCTAGCGACTTGAAATTGGCAGATAAGGTTTGTAGTCCAAATATCTCGGTTGAGTTCGTTAATGAGTGAAATCGGTCGCCCTTTTTTGGACCATTTGAAATTTTCAAGTTAATTCCTCGATATTTAATGGATAATTTTTTCTCAGGAAATAATGATTAGATTTCAACGACATTCGACCAAAACCTTTGAATCAGTATTTAACAACAACAGTTAAAATTTCCCAATCATATCCGAAAAATACGACTCAGAGACTTGATATTTTTTAAGCATATCTGGGGATTATTATTATTATTATTATAAAGGATAAAGAACTTTGTTCATACCTCTAATACCTTCAATATACAATATATTCATACACAATCTCGAAACACAAAAATTTACAGTGTTCATTGATTGAAGAAATATCTATAAATATTTATGGTATCGATATAAATTTAACATTATCAAAAAATGAAATGAAATATCATCAATATGAAGATGGCCGATAAAAATATTTCAATATTCACACCTAACACTCAAAAATATTTCTTGATTTCCATTCCAAAATGATGGGGCTAATTGGAATTCGAAGTGGCATCTGAACATTTCTTGGATTTAGAATAATATCAATTGGTCCTTATTTGGGATATCCGATGACAATAGGTACTTTATCGATCATAGTCCGAAAATTACCATCAAATACTATTTAGTTAAGTAACATTTTTTCTGAAAGAAATGACGAATTATTCTTCTTCGGAAATCTGTTATTTCGGGTAGTTATGACACTTATATGTACAATTTTTTTTTCGTATTATATATGGCACTTATATGTACAATTTTTTTCACATTAAATATACCAAATCAAAAAAATAGTCACATTCATCATCCAAAATTCAACTCTTATATTATAATTAAATAGAAGACTGTAAATGAATACTAGAACAGACCTGTTTGATACAGATACCTGTAATAAAAAAAAAGGATTCTGAGGAGGGATACGAATATTTTCTGTAATGTTCTAGTTTCCTGCGGGATGAAAAATATACTTCAGATATATTGATCCTACATTGCAGTTCGTTCTGAAGCCGCTAGGTGGAGAGACCAACGTTTTTCCATCTGCGTGCAGTTTCCATTCTATCCGTAGGATCGATGAGTTTCCTTCGTTGTGATGCCGAGAGTTTCCTATATTAGATGCCATATATCTCGCTTCAAACATTTCCAGGAATCTTGGGTAGGGCTTGGAGCTGTTCACAAGGGTCACTAGATGTCACCAACTTCGTATGATTTTTTTTTGTTCGATTGTTTCACATTTTTAATTACTGTTCGACATCATATGTAATATTGCTTCATCGTGGGGGCTAGATTGATCACCAAATAGCATAGCAGAAATAGGGTGCAACAACTTATGATAGAGAGAACGAGTACAGGATTCCTTTTGAACACGATAACCAAGAAAATACTGAAGAAAACTACCACAATCGCTAGAATGGGTAGAACTAAGGCGGCCTCCAACTGTTCGTGGAAATCTGAAAAGTAATTAAGTCAATATTGAATAACTATATTGTCTGCGATAGCTAAGAATATTTTTTAAATATTCCCTCACTCTTTGAATGAAAAAATCTGAATGTATAGAACGATAACTTTCCGGAAAATTATAATTAACTTGAAATTATTCTATTTTTCACGCGATTGTCGCCTGCCAGAAGAAATAGAGTCAATGAATCGAATTTGTCCCAAAATTCGGGTGTTCAAAAATGATTATAAATTCAGAAAAACGCAGTGGCGTTCATTATATTTTTCCACAGATTCCTTTTCGAAACTTTCACAGGAGCCAATGGTTGAACATTGCAACCTCTCCTACATCAAGAAAATGGTATTGATGCTCACAGGTTTTGTGCCAAATTACATGAAATCATTTAGATGTTATAATTCTCATGAAATCACAATTTTTTTCACATATCTTCACCCTCTGCAGCTCAAAAGTTGAGTTTTACAATATAAGTTCATTTGAATATAGATACAGGGTGAGTCTTTAAATTGTGCCTTAATTGAGGCCCCAGATTCGTTTCACCGAATAAAATACTTTTTTCATTGAACATTCTTCAAAATTCGACCCTGGTTGCAAAATAAAGGCTGTAGAATTCTCGAAAAAAAATCAGTCTTTCTTTTGTAGCTTCAACATGGTTCCTACGAATGAAATGAATTTTGGTGTGAATTTTTTTATAACTATGGCACGTATTCTACAGTAATCAATCGTATCATACTCCAAACGATTTTCTTGTTTAAGACTCCCTGATTCATAAAACTAGAACTATAAGTTAAAGTGAATGATATAGATGAAGTTCACCTTATATAATATATTATAGGAATCCTCAACCATTCCAGAATACTTAAGTATTCCTTACTATTTCTCCTGAAATGAACCGTTTTCGGGATATTCTACGTCGAATATTAAAAAATCTGATTGAAATTCGAGAAATTTCCCTATTTTCATGGATCCGCAACTGAGGTAGCAAAAGCCAGAAATTAAACTTCGCCACATTCACCCGGAACACAGAATACACATCATCATTATCTATTTCGCAGAGACCAAATATTGACAAGACCATAGACATCGACTATATCTATGGACCAGGCTTCCCATATAAATCATCTATAAATTTGATGAAGATCAGGATACCTATGGCGTTTTCAATTCAAGAATGGGAAAGAATGAAATTGTGTAGGATCTCATGGTGGAAACAATAGGATATTGCACGAATATGAAGTGAAAAAAAGTAATTCAATGTTCAAGTGTAGTGAAATATTTTCTTCCTTATAATACCGCAGAAAGTACCAAATCATAAAAATTAAGTGAGTAAATGAGTTCTTCCAATCATATGTCTTTGAGTTTCAAACAATGGATTAGTAATTCTGCAATACAAATTACCGTAAGAGATATGCTGGAGTGTATTAGCACATTGAGAAGCTCATTACTTTTTACCTGAACCGAACCTGGAAAAATGGTAAATGAAAGAAGGATTTCATTCGATGAAAATAGTCTATGGTTAAGATCAATGTACAATTTGAAGACTCACCCTGTATATTGAAGGATGCTCAGAATACAGGTATTCTGAAGAACCCACAATAAATTTCGCAATGAAATCAAAAAAATCTAGAAAAGCACTGACGTGAAGTCAGCAGATTTTTCGCGCTTGTTCACATTGCGAAATGGTGAAATTTTAATGAAATATGAAAATTTTCGAGAAAAAAAATTTTTTCGAATTTTTCCATGAACAATTCTTCCTATTGATACTGTTCATCTTCCTACCAAGTTTCATTTCGATCTGATAAATATTTTTCGAGTTATTGTGAAATCAAAATTTCAAATGGCTGTAGCACAAAAACCATTAGGCATATTTGGCCCACAAATGAACTCAACCGAGATATTCAGGATCTTAACCTAACCTGAAAATTTCAAGACTCTAGGTCTTTTCTTCCGAGAGTTACAGCGCACACGGCCAGTCAGCCGGACATAATCAATTTTGACCACGGATTCTTCATCAGTGAGTCCAACCTACTCGTTTGAGACCAATTTCGGCTCAAAATTCGAAAATTACAGACATCGTGACGAAATGATAACGCACTGTTCCCAAGATCAAGCGCGCTAAATGTATATAGATACATACGAATATCAATTTTATAATTCGAGGATTTGCTATAAATGAACTACTCACACTTCGTTTCGTTCAAAGCATATTGCCACCTTAGTTGTGCTTGTGGCATAACGTACTCCAGTTTGGACCGAGTGGTAGAAATCGCTGATAAAATATCACTCTATTCCACAAAATATCAACAAAGTAGTATCAATTTGATTCCGACAATTCACGTTAGCCGAAAACATAATTTGTTCACTTCAAACACAAACCATCTACTCTTTGTTACGGTTTTTGATGACTGTTTCGACTATAACATTCAAATCGACTGGCAATGGAGTGATAACAAGGGTTATCATGGGTAATTCTAGAAAATAACAAATTGAAATACATTTATTGTTGACAAAACGTGACTTTTGTTTATAAATTGAGATTGAGGCAATTATATCCATTTCAAGTTCAGCTTACTCTCTTTTTGATGATGAAATTGGAAAATTTGAGAGCAATATTGCGTTGCACGTTGATTTTGTTGAAAAACCAAACCTGAAAAAGCTCTGAGGTGAGGTCTGCAGCTTTTACGCGCTTGTTCAACCTACGCAGGTATTGACCCCACCAGAAGCAGCTATACATCATAATGAAAACACTTGGCGATCTTCTTTTAATATCGTCTTCACGAAATTCTGCATGAAACTCAAGCTATGATTTTCCATTGAGTACTAGTTTCAAATGGGTCTACCTATCTACGGAATAATTGGCAAATTCAACTAATTGAATTGAAAACCTACTTTGAAAATATCGAATCTCTAACTCGATACTTTCGAAAATTGTTGTGTTTATGGCTAGCCTAACCGCCAAAGGTGAACAAAATAACTTCTGGTAGAATCTACTCAGAACCTTGGTAATTGTTAATTGTAGAGTAAATTTGGAGTTTAATTCCGAAGGCTGAATGCAAGAATTTGTGAAAAGCTCCCAACGATTGCGCAGATATACACCTATTGGAAATAAAATCAGCAGAATCTTCCTTATTTCGAAGGTAATACACTATATTTCATCTATCCATGGGCAGGGCTGGGCAAAATACATGCTTGGCTTAATTGAAATACAAATTACAGAATACTTTCTCGCAGGTATTTGAAATACAAAATACAAAATACTTTCAAGTCGGGTATTTGAAATATAAAATACAAAATACAGTATTTTAATTTGAAATACAAATTACAAAATACATTCAGGTGTTACGTAAAATGTGGAAAGAGTACAACTAATAATCGCTAAATAAAGAATTTCCTTTCAGAAACACAAGATTTTTGAATGTAGTGTCAGACAAACAGCCTCTTGTTGGGGAATGAATAAAACTTGCTAAAGAAAACAATCTTTCTACAGGTCCTAATGGGCAGAAACTTCTGTTATATTGTATGAACACATTTTTATGTTAGGATAATGTTCAAGGATGGTAAGCTCTTATCGTTTTTAGAAGTTGACTAACTCTAACTCCATGATCAAATGACCATTGCGCAGGACCTTTTCTTCCTTTCCATTTGCCGAAAATATGATTGCTAGCAAAAGAACTAGATGAAGCAGATGAACGTCGCGCCATCTGAAGGGAGATTCAGGGACTATTTTCTGTAGAGCGCTCAGCGCTAAATGTATTTGTTCGAAATTATTTCGAAGACAAAAGTATCGAAATACAAAATACAAAATACTTCAGCGTCAGGTATTTGAAATACCAATTACAAAATACATTTTCAAGAAGTAATTGAAATACAAATACAAAATACGTATTTGTATTTCAAATACGTATTTCAATTACAAGTAATTGAAATACTGCCCAGCCCTGTCCATGGGAAGCACCAAACTAAAAACTGTACAAATTTCGTCTAGTAATCCTTATGGTCAATTTTGCTCGTTTTCCTTGAAAGGGCTCTTTTTTCTGAAGAATATTTCTATACCATACTATTTGAATAGGATGTGAATCGTGGATAGCTTAAACTCGACAGAGAACAATTCAGCAGAAGACATTTTGACTTCTATGGGAGAAATTTGCGAGAAGAAGCTAAACAGTATTCTCGAAAACCTGTTGTTTCGACTTTGTCGAGTATTGAAAAAAATCTCAAAATCGGTATTATTATCATCCCGGCTCCTGCTCCTTTTTGCTACTCGAAAATCTCTTTTCTAGGTTTCTGCACCTACATCTCAAATGAAAGGTCCGATAAAGGTTATTTATCGCTAAAGTTTAATGAAGGTTGATATTGAAACTCATGTTTAACATGTGTTCCATTTTCTTGAATGAATTCTATGTTCGAAAGACTGTTCTAGCCTGTTCAATATAGCTGGTGTAATCTATGAAGGGTGTCTGTTACTCTATGCCACATTTTTTCGAAAGAAGTTGTTCACTCGACGTGAACCATATTTTATGCATCCCCATAAGTAAAATTAGTTTTGTAAAATCAGTTTATCTAACAGACCACCACAGTTGAAACTATCATATCAGTATCAAGCCGTTGAACGGAATCATAGCGAAGAAATATGAATAATTGCCATTTTTCATCAAATGAGCTGTTTAAAGTGAAACTAGTGAACTTTACCATAAGGATCACTTGACTAAATTTATTGAGCTTTTTTTGTTGCTTCTCAAAGATCGCTAAAATCTAGGTGTTACATTTGAAATGAATGAGTTCCTGCTAATTTCGTTTCCAATGTGTGGCAGGATGTTTTTCATACCCTGTATATCCCAGTTCGATTTCAGATACACCATTTAAGAGAGTAAACAATGTACAATATTCGACCAGAAATAAATTCCAATGCAACTTGGCACAACTCAATAATTTCAAATACTCTGAGTGACGAATATTGGAAAAAAAGACATGTCAGGCAGGATATCTTGAAAACCGTTAATATTTTTGTGGTAAACATATGTATGAAGTGTATTTTTTTGCAATGTAGAAACCGAAAAAGTAATAAAAATGGAGGTTGCTATTTAAAGAAACAAAGTTGTGACCCACCCAAAAAAAAATGGTACCCCCTGTATTGTCGAAAACATTTTCAATTTGTTGAATTCAAGCAATAAGGCAACATCATAGAAAATCTGTTTCTCTGTATTACCTTTACATAATATCTTTCGATATTGATTTGATATCTTAAGATATACTTTTATGTCTTCGACGTACACTGTGTCTAGTATTGTTTTAGGTTGTATATAGTTTTTTTACCCTTTTCTCAAGTTTTTTACTTTGATCATTGAATGCCTGTTGATATAATAATTTTGTCATTGAAGACGTAGTACATCGAAGACATAAAAGTATATCGTAAGATATCAAATCAATATCGAAAGATATTATGTAAAGGCAATACAAAGAAACCTGTATTTTAAATTGTTGTATCAATAGCCGTTAACAAGTAGACCTTTTTGAATTTATTATTTGAATGAAAACTTATAGTTTTCAAGGGTCAATATCAACTGTCATTTAATTTTTGAGGTTATAAAGATTTTGGAAAATGTTTTTTACCGCATTTCATTTGTCGAGGAAAGAAGAAGTTGTAAGTAAAATCTGTGGCAATATTGTTTCCATGCACAATTTTAACAAGCTTGCGCATGGACTTAAATCTGCTTATTTCCGTTGAAGTGTACGTTAGAAACACGTGGTGAGTTTTTGATGTATAATATAGAATGAATGCTACTGATGATTCTAAATCGAAAGACAGAAGATGGAACACTGTGTCTAGTATTGTTTTTAGGTTGTATTTAATTTTTTTACCCTTTTCTCAAGTTTTTTACTTTGATCATTGTATGTCTGTTGATATAATAATTTTGTCATTGAAGACGTATTACATCGAAGACATAAAAGTGTATTGTAAAATATCAAATCAATATCGAAAGATATTATGTAAAGGTAATACAGAGAAACCTGTATTTTTAATTGTTGTATCAATAGCTCTCAACAAGTAGACCTTTTTGAATTTATCATTCTTGACACATTATTTTTTTATTATAATGTAGTCTTATGCTACAAGGAAACTCATTCATATACTTAATGAAGAACTGTAAATACACATGGGTACTACTATTCAAATTCAGAACCGCCTCACAGCGGAAAAAATGACTAAAGCATACAAATTTTCCTTCCAGATTATGATGCAGAAAAGAGACATCGTCCTAACGGCAGTCTTCTCAAGCCTCGTAGCAATCTTGATCATAGTCGGCGTGGCTGCCGCTTGCTACTTTTATCACAAACGTCGTCGTAAGCAAGAGGACGATTTCGATGACGACTCGCCTGAGGGGGGTCAGTGCTCCAGGGTCGAAACGTCGACTACCACGAAGAAATCTAAGCTGAACGGTTTCTTGTCGCTGAAGACCCCGCTGATAAGCACCAAGACGTTAGGGTGAGTGATGAGCATTTTATAGGGGGTAATATTTGATTTAGTGTCAGATATTATGGCACAGCTACGAAGTGATGGATAGGGGATTGCTTGGATGACGTTTTTGATGTTCTTTTCGCGGTCGGCAGTTATGTTGGATTTTATAACGTCGATAAATTTTTATTTATTCAGACATTTGATATTCGTTTTATTGCACTGTGATATCCTTCGTATGTGAGGTTTTGTATTTGTTGCTAGTGAAGAGGAATGATCGCATCATAAATCACTGGTAATATTGAAACCTTAAGGATTTATTGGTATCAAAACAGCGTTTATGGGTGGGAAAATATCTCTGGCTATAATAACTTGTTTTCCGAAGATTATGATAGTTGACATGTTCAGGTAGTGAAAAAAAATTTCAGAAGCGAACGTTACGATATTGTGTGAATCATATTCAATGGGGTTCGAAAAATCTGATATCCTATTAACGAGCTATTGGCCCCGATGATTCTTTGTAACGAATTTAGTATTTCAGTGTAAAATCGGAAAACATGCAGAAAGAGGTGAACATTGGTTCATAGGGATAATTTCATGAGCTTGGTTGCAATCAATTTGAATCAATGTTGTGACCGTGATAACAGCAGCCCCTGAAGTCTTAAATCGGAAGGTGGGTTGAGTAACACCTTGTTTCAGAGTTTATTTGATAAAAATGCCAAACACTTGACTGTTTTTGATAGAACCTTAAATAAAAAAAATAGGAATAGAACAGTTATGCTAGCAAAATTTGCAATGAAACATGAAATTGATGAAACATTTTCTATAAATAGGTGTAGTGACAACATTTTTCAGTATGCTAGTGAATCTCACGTGTAAAAAAATAAAACAGTTTTTTTTACGAAATCACTGAATGTAATGTTGCATTCTTCAGTCATTCTCTTTATTTGAATGATGAGAACTAAAAAAAATCTAGAAAAGCATTGCTGTGAAGGCGGGGTATTTTGCCGCATGTTCAATGTAGATGATCGTTTCGGTAACGAATTTGAACATTCCAACAAAAGCTGCTGCCTTCACGGCAGTGCTTTTCTAGATTTTTTTTCTAAAAATTACTGGATTTCAAATCGATCTGATCTGTATTTTTGGGAATATTGGAAAACTAAAATTTTCATTCAGTTATTGTGTTTACGGTCGTTCTAACGGTCGGACCGGTAAAATCCACCCAATGATTCCGAAGGTATACCTATTCAAAATTTATTTTCCCAATATTTCCAAAAATACAGATGAGATCGAAGTGAACTTCAGTAATTTATCGGTAAATGAGAGTTTGAAGGTTTGTACAGAATTTAATGAGGATAATATGATGAGAAGTTCACAGAATATTGAATATTTAAAGAAAAAATTTGAATTTTTTTTTCAAATTTTTCTTATGACACGATCATCACGAAATTTGACACAACATTATCCTTCAGCATTTCTGGACTAGCTGCAAAGCTTCATCAAGATTGAATCAGTATTTCTTGAGTTACACCGAAAAAAACAACGATATCGAGAAGAAAACCACGAAATTGTACATATTATTTTCCAATATCTCCGAAACTAGGGGCTGTATCGAACTGAAATTTAGTACACTGCTGTGAAATATCGAGCCCAAGGTATAACTAGAACTGTTCTCGAATATGAATGATGGTTCCCAAAAAAAAAATTTTTTCTTAAAAAATATTGAAAAAAAAAATTCTTTTTAAAATTCAGTGACCATAAGAATTTAACGAAATTTCGCTCAAAGTTGCGCGTTATCATGCTCCAACTGACTGACAAGTTTCAATCCAATGGCCCCAGTAATTTCTGAAATATGATAAAATAACCTCAAAATTTCAAATGACTATTACTCCGAAACTATCAGGCCGATTTGGCCCATCAACAAGCTCGACCGCGGCATTTGGATTAGCGAACTACCCCACAAGTTCCAAGTCGCTAGCTGGCTCTGTTCGACAGATATCGTGTCGTCGGCCGGCCAGCCGTACAGAATCGATTTTGGCACCGGATTCGTCATCAGTGAGTCCAACCTAGTCGTTTGAGACCATTTTCGGCTCAATCATCGAAAATAACAGACAATTTGACAAAACGTTAGCACGCGGTTCCTCTAGAACATGCGCGCAAAAAAGACCTAGCGTATGGCATTTTTGGCAAGTCAATTGAATTGCCGTCAAAACAAGATGTCACTCAACACCTTTTTCTATTTAGTATTTTAGGGGATGGTGTCATCACGTTCACAGGGTTGATACAAAATGGTTGGGATGAACCATTTAAAATGTCCCTTTACGAACTGAGTTTCTATTGAATTTTTCTGATTTTCAATGGGGATAAGATTTTAATGGGTGTAACCTTTTTGTATTGTCACACTGTATGTGTTCGTGTGTTTTGAAGATTTGATTTGGTGTGGTTTTGGAGGCCACTACAAGATTAAGCTGTTGTTTAGAATCGAGCAGACTCACTGGGAGAAATTTCCAGCTCCAGCTTGTTGGATACTAAGAGGACGATACAAGGGTGGTTCTTTCTCTTACAATAATGCAGGAATACCGAAACATAGCTCATTGAGTTTCTTTTCAACATCATGAGTTGAGTGAGTGCACTATATCACTATCCATCAGGTGGTCTTCATGCTTCAACGTTGCCAATAGCCGCGTGAAATATTAAAATTCGGAGAAATTTTGAAGTTTATAGAATAAAACGGGCTGTCGTTCTGCAGGCGTCAGTGAGTATATTTTTAATTTTTTTTGGGATATTCTCAATTCTTCGAATATGCTCTAGCTAGATCGTTGAAGAGGGAAGCTTCTTGAATGAAGGCTTGCAACAAAAAAAATTAAGCTGAAGCATCCATTCGCGAAACTCGTGAACAATCGATGAATCATAAAAGACCTATTTCGCTTCATCATTCTGGATTGAATCCCGTTGTTGTTGTCTTTTTCAAACAATCGCAAGACACCCTACAATTAATGAACGAAACCTTACAATCCTCGGGGTTTTGCGTCTGACAAAAAGGAAAATTGAATGGGTGAAGCCGATTGGGGAGTCTTCTCCGCCTCTTTCATCCGATCTATTACATTTGAGAGAATTCCTTTTTCGTTTCGAATTCAACAGAGACTTTCTTCGTCGTCTCTGGAGTCATTTGAGATTAACAGTTTCCGCTCATTTTGGATGCTTATTATTGTTGTGCTCGCTTATTCTCGAGTTTCGAATGTTTCATTATTCGATGTGTGAAAGGTTTCAGGTGAGCTCAAGAGCTTCCAATGGCAAGTTCGATTTTTTGCCAAAGTGAAATTCGTTGAGTAACTCAGAGAATTACAGTTTTGAATGACATTCTTGAATGTTGAGTGATTTAAATATTTGTTATTATTCGAGATGCATTCAGTTCTGGGAATCAACAAAGGTACCCTTCGAAAGTCGTCGAGCTTTCAGCCAATCAATTGCCTTCTTCAGGATGACTTTAACATAAGGAGTAGAGCTTAACTTTGCGGAGGGTGCTTGATTTCGATCCTGATTTTTATAAATAGTTGGCGTATATTGTATTTTTGTCTGGCAGGACTAAGGAATATTCTGAGATGAATCATAGAAAGAATATTCTGGGCATAAGGGCGACCACCCACTTACGACTCCTCCGAAATCACAGATTACAACGTCTGTAATCTATGTCTGAAATCAAAAAATCTAGTTCAGAAATTGCGGGAATAGGACAGGAATAAACATACAAATGACTTCTATATCATATATTCAGCTACGTTTCGCAGATCTACATCCGCTTCCTCAGGCCTCTATAAAAATTAGAAGTTCTAAAACTAAAGAACAAGTCTAACATCAAACTCCATTTCTGAACTAGATTACTTGATTACCAGTGGAGGACACTAAATTTGGATTTCTATGTCTGAAATTTTCTGGAGCTTCATGTGAAAATTGAAATCCACGTACGTAGTATTTCGCCTCAAATTAATGAGGTCATGAGAACTGTAACTTATCAATCTCGGTAAACTCATAGTGACAAAAAATCACAAAGGCACGGCCTCTCATATTTTTCACAGGTACTTCACGTAAACTTGCTAAGTTCTTAAAATGATTCAATTATTAGATGGTGCAGCTTAACTTCAACTTCGGATTTGGACTGTCACTGTCCCAAATCAAACTAACCTCACTCAACCAAAGACCTTAATTTATACTAAATTCAATTTTCTTTTTTGGAACTAAACTAACCTAACCTAACAAAGGACCTCAACAACTTTAAAATGAAATTAAAGGGCACTGACACTGTCCTAACCTAACCTAACCTAACCAAGTACCTAAAGCCTCAAAAACTCAGAACATGAAATTCAAGGCACAATCCTGAATTCAATTTCTTCTTCTGATTTAAACTGGCGCTGTCCTAAATTTAACTAACCTTACCTAACCAGACGAAAAAATTAAACTCAACCATACTCTTTTTTTATGGACAGTGTCCGATTTTGATCGAGTTTTTCAAATATATTCAGCTTTTCTAGACATTGGATCGGTGCCAGTCTCGAATCCGCTAAAATCGTTGTTCAGAGATATTTTTTGTACTTAATTTGACATAGAACATATTATTGAAATGAACCTTCGAAATCTCACCATGCTGCTATCGTAGGCGAGCATAAACGGGGGTCAATAACATCATTTTTTAAAACGCCAATGGAGGGCATTACTCTTCCGTACTCCGTGAAGAAATACATTAAGCTGTTGTTATTTGAATATTCAATCATTTCCATCCTACAATATCAAAATTCGACGAGAAAAATGAATCAAAATAGATTTGTTGCATTGTCTCACCACTGGTGCCTTCGTTATATTTCTTCATGTCTCGTCTATTATAAATCGGGACAAGCCCACAATCTCCTATTGATGCTTCTGCCTTTTTTGTAAATAACCGTCAACCCAAAAATTCAAACAAGTAGTGTCAAGTGGGATTTAGATGCATACAATAGGTCTCTTGCATGTAACACGAATTATCATATTTTCGGGTTTTTCTCATTCTATATCGATACAAAATCATAATGTATGCTTTCACACACTTAATTGAAATTTTTGACGGCGGTTAAAGTTTTTCAGTTGTCTTGCTGGTAAAATATTTCATTCCAACGTTAAGAAAAATTCATGCAAGAGACCCATTTTAGATATTTTGGGAGGATTTATGTTTGTATTCTGTAGTGGGACTCATTTAAACCTTAGACATTTCCACAATCTATATTTCTAATATACATAACCAAGAAAAAGGGCATCTGTGTTGTCAATATATCAGAAAAAAATTGAATTTTCAAAAGATAATATCTCTAAAACTGCAAGTTTGCTGGAGTCGAGACTGGTACTGATTGATTTTTCATGAAAAACTGAATCTATATAAACAGTATCAGAATCGAGCACCATCCGTAAAGTAAAGAGGAGCCACAAGAGGACCATGTGCAGTATGTTGATGGTGTTCTACAAATCCCTCTGCTGCCTTTCCTGAATCTTTCAAAGTAGAATTTGGGGTACCCCAGAGAATTGGTCTCGGGCCTTCACTATTCAATTCATATCAGATTATATAACTGTCACGTACAGTGCCGTGGTCTGGAAAGAGAACTGAACATGACTCCATCGGACTTGTGGGGTTGCTTAGTGGTAGGCAATTGAGAAATGATTTTGAGAAAACCTGCTTCATAATTCTTATCTTATCTCCGAAAGCTACCGAGTATTCAACCATTTCTGTTTTCAAATAGGCCGAGTTTTTTAATTCACCAAACTGGTGTGGTTGTGGTGGAGTGGGGTGGACATAGAACATAAATGGTGAATGTTGGACTAGATAATTTGACATTTACGTCAATCAAACAACAATAAAAAAATGATTTGGTGGATCCATCACTCTTCCACCACACCAATTTGGTGAATTAAAAAACTCGTCACATCAATTCAAAAATATTCTAAATGTTTTTTTCCTCCTGCACCATCGAAGTTTCACATAATAAAAAGAGAATAACGGTCGCTGAAGACGGAAATAAGGACAGGCAGTTGGATTTATAGAACTGGAATACTAAGAAGATGTTGGGAAAATAATAAGACATGACATTTTCCAACTGAAGGATATCGAAAATTTGATAAGATGTAAGCTGCACATCAGAAATTCTGCGAATATTCCCCCAGTCCTTCAACTGAATTACGCCCTTTACTGCAATATCCTTATCAAACTGAACAGACCCTACCAACCCTGTACCAATAAATCTTCCAAAGGAATAAAACTTCTTGAGACACAGCAGGCGGAGTTATCTCGAAGGTAGCACGTTTAGCAACATTCCATATACGTTCGGGTATAATGTAACGACATACTTGTACATCAAAGACATACCTTACGTGCTGGTGTAAACTGACGAAGTGACGAATGATGTTTCCTTCTAATAATTTCGGAATCATTTTACAAAATAACAGTTGAAGCGTAGGTGGTTCTGAGTAGAGATGGCGTGTAACTGTCGGAGGAAAGCTTATAGTTGGAATGAGTATGAATTGCTGCTGTAAATCTTGTATGGCGCAGTTGTCCAGAACCACGATGAACCCTTTGTGAATTAAAACATGAGTTATTTCAACTTTAAAGCACGAATTGAATGAATGGGTGCTCGCATCATGCCTTGAACAGTAAAACAGTGATTTATTTCTCTTCAATTTTCTGTATACAGGATGCAGCAGAATAGAATGCTGATACTAAAGGTTGTGGATATTTATAAAGGGTTAAGGAGGAAACTTCGACTTGATCTTCCTCCTGAATGTCTCAAGTGTACAAGTACAAGTATCGGTTTGAAGAAAAATATTGTTGTTATTTAATAACTTGAATATCTGTCCAGATAGCTTGTGTTGAATTCCAACACAAGAATCATGAGCCTTAATATCCATTATTCAAAATGAAAGAAGATTTAATAACATAATCACAAGGACGAATATCCGTCGATAAATCAACAAATATTCCCCCTTGATCAGAGCTAATCACCCAACCAACCAAAACACCTACACCGAAGAAGCGGATCCAAGTAGAATGACTACAGCTGTTTCACAATTGTTATTGATCGTCAGGTCAACTTAACTTGGATAAACCGCAGAGAGTTCTCTCGATACTTGTTACCTTTCAGAAGGATCGCTGCAGTATACAACTTACAGCGCGCCATCTGTCAGGAGCATCTTGGCAGCAGATGGCGCTCTGTAAGTTGCATACTGCAGCGATCCTTCTGAAAGGTAACAAGTATCGAGAGAACTCTCTGCGGTTTATACAAATTAAGTTGACCTGACGATCAATAACAATTGTGAAACAGCTGTAGTCATTCTACTTGGATCCGCTTCTTCGGTGTAGGTGTTTTGGTTGATTGGGTGATTAGCTCTGATCAAGGGGGAATATTTGTTGATTTATCGACGGATATTCGTCCTTGTGATTATGTTATTTATTACTACTGGAGCTCTTTCTTCTCCATGAAACCATTTCCTATCTTTAAAAGATTTAATGTTTGAATCGAAGCGTCTATAAGATATGTGGACTTGATGTTTTTGTAAAAAAGATTTTGTACACCTCTGCGTTTTTTAAATTCGAATCTGATTTCTTCAATCCCCATCCTAGGATATATTCGACAATTTTTGTGCTATCCACAAGGGTCTGAATTGTTTTATATTGGAGGATCAGTTCGTGGACCAGTCTGTCCATCACTAAATTCCAGATAGCAGAGAGAGCTGAATAGACGTTATTCTGATATTATTATTGCCATATTTCTAGTCCACAACATTCCAGAACAATGAATTTGTCATTTTAGGTCTCTTAGAAATTCTCAAAAGGAAAACATGGTCAAGAGGCATGAGATCTTCGAGTAACTTGAATGAAGGTATGATCACTTATTTTTCAGGGTTTTTTCATACTATAAAAATTGCAGCTCCATTGGTTAATTTTTGCATTGTTTCAATATTGATCATAAGGCAACATTTCTCGAGAAACTGGTCTTTACTATATTCATATTTTGTGAGTAATGCGATCACAAACAGATTTTCTTGTGGTACCTTCACATAATATCTTTCGATATTGATATCTTGTGATAATGTACACGTTTTTCTCCTGAACTATCCACGTCCTGAACGTTAAATTCAATTAATGAATCAATAAAATCAATAAAATAATGATTTGCATGTCGGTACTTCCATGTCGTTATCGTTTGTTTGTGATCAAGTATTGCTGATAGCAAGTGTAATATTTCAACGTATCACAAAGAATAGATTGTAATGTTCAAATTTCACACGTACAAATCAGAACTTAATGCGTACAGCCAACGTTTCATCTGATGGGTTTCAAGAACTCTCAAAATCAGAATGAGGATTTGTACTGGTGATATCTCATGTGCCTGATTACCTCAACTGCTTTAGCTGCAAATTTTTGTGTATGTTTCAATATTACATATCTACCTGCGAGAGGGCTTATATCATCATCTCAGTAGATCTTAAGGATTCTCCAGTTTTAAATTAATTTCCTTCTCTTCTGCTTCTCTGCTGAATTTTTTCAAGGGATAAGAGCTGACATATTTGTCATCAACCTATATACATACATGTTCTATACGTTAGTCTTCCTTCTATAAGAAGTTAGTCTTTTTAGTGATAATTCATATCAGAAGTTTTTCTGCAATATTTTCATGAATGTTGATTGATTTTATTATCAGTAGGGACTTTAGGAGCTACTCCTAACATCTTATTTTCGTATCTTGGAAAGTTGGAAGTGACTTTCATGAGAAGTAACCTCGATCAATTTTGTTAAAGAAGGATCTAGGGACATCAAAGTGGTCAGGAACAAAGAGAAGAAACACTAGTTGTTAGATATTCAGGGTCCCTTGAGTATTAGGTATAGGATTTCTGAAAAAATTAGTAACTAAATTATACAGATATTTCCTATTTAATTTTCTCCACACGAAATGTTGAGATATTCATTTCATTGATGATATTACACTTTCCAGATTAATGTGTATGATTGATGATGATGAAAACCTTTTCGCCCATAATGTTGATTTGACTCTAGTCTTTATCAAGTGAGCTCGTTTGAATTCTATACTATAAAATAATAATTAATTTAGTTGAAAGAAAATATTGGGAATATTGGACACTATTTTATTTTACTGTTACATTAGTAACAACGCCGACGTTTCGAAACTGTTCGTTTCTTTTTCAAGGCTGAAAATAAACACAAATATAAAGTATACAATAAGACATAATGTCACTGACATTTCTTTTATAACCAACCTCTTCCCTATCAAGTATCCGTACACCATCAAAATTAAATTTGTGACCCATGGTTCTCTGATGTAAAGTTAAAGCTGTTTTATCAAAATTTGCAACATTCTCACAATCATATTTATGTTGTTTTATTCTATCACGTAAAAATTGTTTGGTTTGGCCAACATAACACTTGTTACAGTTAGCGCAAGGTATCTTATATACTACTCCCGATTCGAGGTTAACAGGAGTTTTAAATTTCAAATTAGTGAAAAACATTTTTGTGCTCAGCAAATTGTAAAAAGCACACTTGACATTTAATGTGTTAAATATTTTGTTCATTCTGTGAGAAAGACCAGGCAAGAATGGAAATTTAAAATAAGAAGTAACAACGGGGCTTGAATGAGCATCAGTTGTATCACGTATGTTGGAAGTGTGTTTATTATATATATATTATATATTATATATGTATTATATATATTATTATATATTAATAGATGCATAAATTTTTACAGCAATCACAGCATGCAGCAAAAAACTAATGTAATGGGAAATTTAATAAAAAGATCTTTAAACCTAAGCAACAAAAAGTTTCATACGAAGAACTTAGATAAAGTAAGAGGCATTCTGAAACAAAATAACTATCCTACATACTTAATAAACAGAACAATAAATAAACACACTTCCAACATACGTCATACAACTGATGCTCATTCAAGCCCCGTTGTTACTTCTTATTTTAAATTTCCATTCTTGCCTGGTCTTTCTCACAGAATGAACAAAATATTTAACACATTAAATGTCAAGTGTGCTTTTTACAATTTGCTGAGCACAAAAATGTTTTTCACTAATTTGAAATTTAAAACTCCTGTTAACCTCGAATCGGGAGTAGTATATAAGATACCTTGCGCTAACTGTAACAAGTGTTATGTTGGCCAAACCAAACAATATTTACGTGATAGAATAAAACAACATAAATATGATTGTGAGAATGTTGCAAATTTTGATAAAACAGCTTTAACTTTACATCAGAGAACCATGGGTCACAAATTTAATTTTGATGGTGTACGGATACTTGATAGGGAAGAGGTTGGTTATAAAAGAAATGTCAGTGAGATGATCCACATAAAAAGAAACTATACTGTCAATCATAGAGAAGATGTGCAACACCTTAGCATTGTTTATAATGGTATACTTAGAAGATGAGTGCTGGCCTCATCAATAATTTTATAGGGATATTTAAGATCATGTCATGTTGAATGTGATTAATGACGTTTATATCGCGTGCCTGTTTGTTCGATTCGATTCCTTAAATGTCTAAATGTTTTTAATAAGTGTACAATATTGTTCAACGTAACTAGGTAATGTTTTTCACATTATGTCTTATTGTATACTTTATATTTGTGTTTATTTTCAGCCTTGAAAAAGAAACGAACAGTTTCGAAACGTCGGCGTTGTTACTAATGAAACAGTAAAATGAAATAGTGTCGAATATTTCCAATATTTTCTTTCAAATAATTGATAATGGATGATAACCAAACAATAATTAATTTAGTTTTCAAAAGTAACTTTTTCAGACATTGGAAGCAAAAACCTTAAATAACCCTGAAAAAATGATGGCGAGGCCTTCAGAAAATTCTTTTACCGATAAATGCTTCTTGTTTTTGAACTCAATTCAATCATTTTTGGATACAATTACTCCAATAGGAGATATTTCCGACTGTATACCTCTAGATTCCAAAATCTCCATCAATTCATCTTTTCAAATCGAGAATACCACATATTTCTCCCTATCCGAATACGGCAAATACGTTCCGTCTACAATCTCTTTGACTCCAATAACCATGAAGATATTCGACTCGAAAAGCATTCTTTTTTGTATCCTTTTTGTCCCTTATTCCAACTTTAGCTCGTTATCTCATCAGATGTCGCTCGTTCAAAGGAAGCCACCCGAATCCCGCATCCTCAGGGTTGAATCAGAACGCCCTTCGTCATCCCTTTGTTTATCTCCCTGAGATTACGAGATCTACGTTTTATAGGCGATGAAATTTTTAATGGCGTTACTGGATGAGAAATCGTGTTGTCTTCTATTAACGATCGCGATTGTCCGTCGTCTATGCGTGCTTCTGTGAATGATGGAGCACACCTGATTCGGTTCAATTATCGGAAAATATAGGGTTACACGTGGAAATTCGAAGGAAAGATTGATCGCCGAAGCCGTCTAGACAGGTGATCGTGTTTTTGATGGCTCTCGGTGTTGGAAGAATGGATGCTAGGATAGGTGAAAGGTCTACGAATGCTTGATATTTCACATAATGTTTCAAAAATTCCATAATTGTGCGAACTTGAGGTCTAGAACGATCGCATTGCATCAAATTCGAAGCCAGATCTGTCACTCCTTTCTATGTTGACCCTGAATAACGCGGTATTTATAAACATATTCTTCAAATAGGATTTTGCGACATTTTGTTCTTTTCGTCCCCACGAAATTTATGATGAACCCTCAAAACGTTATTTTCAACGAAGAACAAGGATGTCATTGGGTTGGCTATACCCTTTCACGAATTGGAAGTATGAATTGTAAAAGTTCACACGATGATTTCTCAGATGAACTGATTCGGACTAAGTTTTCAACTATGTTTCTCATAGTCCTTTCAATACTTCCCCAATGAACCATATGCACCTGCAACGCAATATATTCTTGAGAAAAAATAATATAGATTTATTTAATTGTAGCATAAGAGATATAAGAAACTGTTTTCTTTCTATAGAGTGATTCTGTTTTTTTTTCTCTTTTTTTTGTTGTTGTTTTCTTGGTGTGAGCACTCTTACATGTTATTACTGCTTAGGTGGTGTTTGTAAGAGTTACCTATTGAATAAATAAATAAATATATCTTCTGTAGAGAAACTTGACATTTGATTTGAGCATAAGAACTTGCAACTTTTCACGAAATTTTGTTGAGATAGTACCGTCAGTAAACCAAAAAATGTTCTTTTAAAAATATTTCCAAAAATTATTTTTCTCGGTTACTGTTCATAACATTTGGAAGAAATTTTTGTCGTACCTTGAACTTCATATATCACAGCAGTGTGTCAAATTCCAGTTCGATACGATTATTATTTTCGGAGATATCGTGAAAAAATATGTGAAAGTTCGTGGTTTTTTTCTCGATATCGTTGTTTTTTGGAATAATTCAGAGAATACTGATTCAATCATGGTAAAACCTGGTGACTAAACTGACAATGCTAATGGACAATCGATTTATGGAAAAAATATTCCTCAGAGCACTTGGAAGTTTTTTTTTCTGTACACTTGGAATTCCCTGGTATCTTGAGAAAAGGATCTATTTGTGAAAGAAAAGGTCAAGTACTTTATATTAGGTACCATAGGAACAAGGTTTCACTTTACTTTCCTCCCGATTCATGATTTTGGGTGGCTGTTATCATGCTGTCAGGTTCAACACAATTTGATTGAAACTAACGGTATAAAATCTCTTCCTACGAACCATTTCAAATTGACAAACTGTATGTTCACTAACTAGTAATGTTATGATTGAAAAAGTAGGCATCGATAAGAAATTAAACTCAATGCGATGTAATAAGGGAGAATGGGAAATGAAATACACTATCCAAAATTTCGAAGAAAATACCGATATATGGTATACAGATCATTCTAAACCATGATGGGGGCTGGTGCTGGAATATACCGGACAATAACCAAGTGTACACTATCGGAAGGCTCCTACTCGAGTGTTTGTTAGGAAGAAACACTTGAAATCGAAAGATGCATAGATATAAATGTGAAAAGAAACTATTAGAGGTGTGACATGGCCATTCATTCGATAGTCAAGCTATTATCAATGCACCGAACTTCTATGTTATCGACTCAAAGCTGATATGGGAGTGCTGAAAAAAACTCAATGAAGAAGCCAAGAAAAACAAAGTCTCCTTTGTCTGGGTTTCTGGACACTCAGGAATCAAAGGAAATGAAGAGGCTAACACACTAGCCAGAAAGGTAGCACAAACGCCACCTACTGGCCCAGAACCTTTCTGTGGTACAGGCAAATGCACCAACAAGAAGGAGTTTTTGAAGAGGGGAGAGACTGAAGTAGAAGCACTCCGGAGTAATCTTTCAAGCATGGATCGTTCCAAAAAGTTCCTCTGGAACTCCAAAATAATAAGGACAAGCATTTGGATCTCAGTAATAATAACTTACGTCTCTTCACTGGTTATTGTCTCCTAAAGAAGCATATGATGAGAATGGGCTTATCAGAAACTGACAAAGGTAAGATTCTGTGCGAAAATGGGGGGGGGGGGTGTTTTAAGCTCCTGTTCATGTGTAAAGAACGTTTTGGACACAAGAATCAAAGAAAGAATGAGGACTTAGCCTGCTTAAAGCTTTCACAGAGACTGGAGTTCATTGGAGCTCTAGAGTTGGAGGACAGGCCATAGGGAGATCAGTTGCGAGACCAGCTATGAGGGAAGGGCACAAAAGACCTTATTGTAAACCCCTTACTTATGTTTTTTACAACTGTGTAATGGAAACACCTAAAAGAAAGGGCCGTTGGAAGGAAGTTCAAATATGTGAACAACAATGAACGTGAGAAAATGTGATACCTAGTGATTGACAATTTGAATAATTCATTCAATAAGGAATGAACATCTTGAAATTGATCAATGGAACATGTTGTTATTACCAAATGTCTGAATCAACATTCAATTATAATTTATTTTGACATGCAATTTCCTTCTGTATCTTACATCATCAGTACTTCACCTACAACATTGAAGACAGATTCTTCGTATGAGATTTGTATCTATCGTAAAATATGCTGGAGATGAACTGAAGAAATGCAGAAATGTAAACTAACTCAATGACGAATGACGGCCAGCAAGAGTGAAGAAAACAGTTGAAGCTACTCAGAGAAAAATTCGTTAGTTCTTGCGTAGTTTGTGGACGTTCTTGGTAAAACTTGCTGATATTTTGAGAGAGAACTACGAAAACCTAAACCAAAATTTGAACGAAATGAAATTTATTTATTACCCTTCCGCTCACGTCACTAATGCCGAAGATTATATCGGTATCTTGCCTGAAGAGTCCCATACAGTTCACCATGTTGTCGCTCAGAAATGCTAATGTATTTTCGACGAGGAATTTTTCATTCTCAGTCAATTTGGTCGGGAAACCCGCAAATAATTCAATTTCCTCCCTTAGAAGTCGACCGAACTTTTCCATGAAAATGCCCGGGTCGTCCTACGAGGACAATTCACGAGGAAAAGTTCGTTATGCTCTTAAATGTGCCCCCCTTTTTTTGATGTCAGTGAAATCGAGAATGGAGAAAAGTTAAACTTTGTGGTCGCTTTTACCCCAGTTATGATTTTATGGTAAAATATATCACACCACATTTTGCGAGAATAGATATAAAAAATTTTGAAAACTACTGGCGTCCCGTCGAGTTCCTTTTATGAGTTCCTTTTATTCCAGCATAAGAAATGAAACGATAACATTTTAATTAACTGTGCCAGATTCTATGGATGTTTGTTCAAACTTCTGCAGTCTTCCTCACATGTTTAACGGGATTTAAATCCCATAATCGAGGTAATTACGGCAAAATATTAACGCTATCTTTTCGAACAAAGTCCACAGTTTGACGGGCAATAGAAGGATGTGCATTGCCTTGCTGAAAGAGGACGTCTAGACGGTAATTTGCATAAGACTGTAGGTTAGTTTGAAGGACATCGAGCGCAGCTGTTCTGATGGCTCGAATGAACAGACAGAATCGCGATACCTCGCTGAAGACAAAAATATAACTAGTTCAATGTTGACGATAGTGGTCCCCAGTTAAAGACTGCACTTATCTTGGACGGTATGGTATGAGTCCAAAGGCTTGAACACTGCGGTAGAACTTTCGTATAATTACAGGTTCACCTTCTTCTTGAACCCATTGATCAGCGATACGACGCATAGTAGCTCGAGGGTCTCGTAGAGTCAGTTGCCTGAAGCGCCTATTTGGACTGTGGTTAGCTTTAGTTGACCAGTTGGAGTGATTCGTATTCCGCTATTTTCATCTGCGATTAACGCGCATCACTGTCATTGCATTACACGACGGTTAATTTCTCGGAAGGACACACCAACATGTCGAAAGGAAACAATTGCACCCCTTAAAAATCGCTAACTTGGCAATAATTTTGAAGTCTACTATTGTTCATCACAAGTCCACAGCCAGGCGATAACTGAAAATAACTGTTTCGGTATGGAATATTTGAAATAATTAAGCCAGAGCTAATCTGCATGAATACACAGTGCAGTATTCATGAATAATTTCAACTTCGCAGTTGGTTACGCATATCTTTCGTATTTGTGACTTCAGACAAATTGAAAGGTTTCTCCGTGCGGAATGAGAACAACCTCGTATTCAAAATTTTATGACTCTTTAAGTTTGCAACACTCATTAGAAGCGGCTGAAACCATTCAAAAATAACTGCTTAATCTCAACTTTTCTCGAAGATCAGATATACAATATCCCCCAAATCTGTGGTTCAAATGTGTCAAATGATACACTTAAGTTACCTTTTGTGCGAGGGAGATTCGGGTATTTGGATAATCGGAGATTCTTTCCTATTGGCCGAATACGATCACATGATCGTCGTCAGCTAATAAGGTGAATCTCTCGACCAATAGAGTGAATCTCCAATTACCCAAATCCCCGAATCTCCCTCGCACAAAAGGTAGCTTAACGATTTCACAAAACTTTTGACGGCCGATAAACTCGTTCATCAAGGTTCGATGATTCAGTTGAAAATGAACTGAAATCTATTACAGAATTTACTGTTGATTGACAATCAAGCCCTTGATCAGGCAATCAAAGCTTTGTGAAGCCGGCGGTAAATATGTCAATCGAATTGGAAGATCAATATATGGAAATGACACCGGAATATTATGGTGTATAGGGGTGGAGTAATAATAATTTTGATCGCATATTCTGGGAAACAGCGTGCTTTAGTTTCGTCCAAATGTCTGTAATTTTCGGATTTCGAATAGACACGATTACAGAAGATCCTTTCGACTTGAAACTTTCAGGGTAGGTTACATCTCAAATGCGACTGCTAGGTTAGTTAATGGGCAAAACTGGCCGAACGGTTTCGGAGTTGATGCCATTTAAAACTTTGATGAACTACTTGAGCGATCGGATTAAATCTTAGCAGATAGTTGGGGCATAACGACTTGCAACTTTCCGCAGAAGTTTGTCGGGATCATACGGTCAGTACATAAAATGAAAATTCTGAAATTTTTTTCTGGAAAATATTCATCTCATTCGAGAACAAAGTAGGTATATTCAGACTCTGAACTTTATATTCAACAGCAGTGTTTCAAACTTCAGTTTAATACAATTTTAACTATGTCTTATTTCTCAATTTTTGTCTCGGTAGGTTGAAAAAAAATCATTGTCAAATATTCAATATTCTGTGATCTTCTGACCCTATTATCCCCACGAAATTCTGTGTGAATCTTCGAGTTGTCATTTTTCAATCGGGTACTGAATTTTAATTCGATTCAATCTGTATTTTTGGGAATTCCGAATGAGTATATCTGAGGAATCATTGAGTGGATTTCACTTCAAATGAAGAAATTTATGTTGTTCCGGAAAAATCTCGATATTTTGTAGAGTAGGCTAAGGGGTTTAATTCATGCATGGGTGAAATCCGCCCAAAGATTCTGTTGATATACACATTGGAAATTTCATTATCCCAATATTTCCAAGAACACAGATACGATTGATTTGAAATCTATTGCTCGATTGAACAGCTCATTTTCGCGAAGATAATAACATTACAAGATACTCGAAGGTGTCTGCTTTGGCAACGAATTAGAACTTTTCTTAATTTTTCAACTGATGGCGACGCTTTGATGAAAATTAATTAATATTCACGTCCATAAAGTTAGCAGAGCCACTTGCACGGAAGTCAATGAAAACCATCTCATTAATTGTCGTATATTTGTCGAGAATTTGTCGTGAAAGAAAAAAAATTTGTCGCGCTTCTAGTTTTTTTTTAAGGGGTGGCTCTGCTAACTCAATATTATTTTAGCAGAGCCATTCTAAAATATGCATCGAATTCGATCAGAAATGTTATGAGTAATTGTCGAGTATTTGTCGTAGACGATCTAACCTGAAAAAAACAGAAAAAAAAAACATTTTTTTATAGCTTTTTTATAGGGTTCAATGAAATTTTCTGACTTCTCAGGAAATTTGTCAGATTCGGCAACACTGCATTGGTAAATTGATATTTCAGGTATGTTTTTCGTATCATTATTGATTGATATTGGGTTGTATATGTTGAATCCTATATTTCCTGAGATGAACAATTTTCGTTTCAATGCTGAATAATGGAAATATTCCATTCTCAAGGATATACTCGACAATTACTCTTAACATTTTTGATCGAATTCGATGCATATTTAAGAATGGCTCTGCTAACTTAATATTAAGTTAGCAGAGCCACCCCTCAAAAAAAAACTAGAAGCGCGACAAATTTTTTTCTTTCACGACAAATATGTTTTGGTCGTCTTCCAATCGTTCAGCTCATTTCCGGAAGAAATAACGGTCATCTAATCAACTTTCTTGTATCACAAAGTTACGTCGATGTATATCCGTGAGAATGGAATATTTCCATTATTCAGCATTGAAACGAAAATTGTTCATCTCAGGAAATAGAAGATTTAACATATACAACCCAATATCAGTCAATAATGATACGAAAAACCTACCTGAAATATCAATTTACCAATGCAGTGTTGCCGAATCTGATAAATTTCCTGAGAAACCAGAACATTTCATTAAAACCTATGAAAAAGCTATAAAAAAATGTTTTTTTCTGGTTTTTTCAGGTTAGATAGTCTACGACAAATACTCGACAATTACTCATAACATTTTTGATCGAATTCGATGCATATTTTAAAATGGCTCTGCTAACTTAATATTAAGTTAGCAGAGCCACCCCTTAAAAACTAGAAACTAGAAGCGCGACAAATTTTTTTCTTTCACGACAAATATGTTTTGGTCGTCCTCCAATCGTTCAGCTCATTTCCGGAAGAAAAAACGGTCATCTGATCAACTTTCTTGTATCACAAAGTAACGTCGATGTATATCCGTGAGAATCGAATATTTCCATTATTCAGCATTGAAACGAAAATTATTCATCTCAGGAAATAGAAGATTCAACATATACTACCCAATATCAGTCAATAATGATACGAGAAACATACCTGCAATATGCGGTGTTGCCGAATCTGACAAATTTCCTGAGAAACCAGAACATTTCATTGAAACCTATAAAAAAGCTATAAAAAAAAATTAATATTTTTTCTGTTTTTTTCAGGCTAGATGGTCTATGACAAATACTCGACAATTACTCATAACATTTTTGATCGAATTCGATGCATATTTTAGAATGGCTCTGCTAACTTATTATTAAGTTAGCAGAGCCACCCCTTAAAAAAAAAACTAGAAGCGCGACAAATTTTTTTCATTCACGACAAATATGTTTTGGTCGTCCTCCAATTGTTCAGCTCATTTCCGGAAGAAAAAACGGTCATTTAATCAACTTTCTTGTATCACAAAGTTACGTCGATGTATATCCGTGAGGATGGAATATTTCCATTATTCAGCATTGAAACGAAAACTGTTCATCTCAGGAAATAGGAGATTCAACATAAACAACCCAATATCAGTCAATGATGATACGAAAAACATACCTGAAATATCAATTTACGAATACAGTGTTGCCGAATCTGACAAATTTCCTGAGAAACCAGAAAACTTCATTAAAACTTATAAAAAAGCTATATAAAAATGGTTTTTTCTGGTTTTTTCAGGTTAGATCGTCTACGACAAATACTCGACAATTACTCATTACATTTTTTATCGAATTCGATGCATATTTTAGAATGGCTCTGCTAACTTAATATTAAGTTAGCAGAGCCACCCCTTAAAACTAGAAACTAGAAGCGCGACAATTTTTTTTCTTTCACGACAAATATGTTTTGGTCGTCCTCCAATCGTTCAGCTCATTTCCGGAAGAAAAAACGGTCATCTAATCAACTTTCTTGTATCACAAAGTTACGTCGATGTATACCCGTGAGAATGGAATATTTCCATTATTCAGCATTGAAACGAAAATTGTTCATCTCGGGAGATACAAGATTTAACATATACAACCCAATATCAGTCAATAATGATACGAAAAACATACCTGAAATATCAATTTACCAATGCAGTGTTGCCGAATCTGACAAATTTCCTGAGAAACCAGAACATTTCATTAAATCCTATAAAAAAGCTATAAAAAAAATATTTTTTCTGGTTTTTTCAGGCTAGATGGTCTACGACAAATACTCGACAATTACTCTCAACATTTTTGATCGAATTCGATGCATATTTTAGAATGACTCTGCTAACTTAATATTAAGTTAGCAGAGCCACCCCTTAAAAGAAAAACTAGAAGCGCGACAAATTTTTTTCTTTCACGACAAATATGATTTGGTCGTCCTCCAATCGTTCAGCTCATTTCCGGAAGAAAAAACGGTCATCTAATCAACTTTCTTGTATCACAAAGTTACGTCGATGTATATCCGTGAGAATGGAATATTTCCATTATTCAGCATTGAAACGAAAACTGTTCATCTCAGGAAATAGAAGATTCAACATAAACAACCCAATATCAGTCAATGATGATACGAAAAACATACCTGAAATATCAATTTACGAATACAGTGTTGCCGAATCTGACAAATTTCCTGAGAAACCAGAAAACTTCATTAAAACCTATAAAAAAGCTATAAAAAAATATTTTTTCCTGGTTTTTTCGAGTTAGATCGTCTACGACAAATACTCGACAATTACTCATAACATTTTTGATCGAATTCGATGCATATTCTAGAATGGCTCTGCTAACTTAATATTAAGTTAGCAGAGCCACCCCTTAAAAAAAAACTAGAAGCGCGACAAATTTTTTTCTTTCACGACAAATTCTCGACAAATATACGACAATTAATGAGATGGTTTTCATTGACTTCCGTGCAAGTGGCTCTGCTAACTTTATGGACATTTAATATTCATGAAACTCCTACACAATCAGTGAGATTCAGGGACCAAATAAAACGCTATGTCTTCCGCATGGTTCGTAAGTATGTACGAATCTATCTTCTTTCATCACTAGGCAATAAATAAATATACTATTAGCTTCATCACTCATCTGAATATTTAATTTCATTAATCGTTCTCGCATCAACGAGCCACGACCATAAAACAACGATTAACCATCCACAAAGCGATAGGATCAAGTGCGAACGTGCCATGTATACCCGTTTTATTGGACCTCTGTCTCCATTGTAATCTGTGAGGCGCAGTATGTAGAAATTTCAATAGGTATTTTAACGGTATTCGTGCCATAATTGCATAGCGTCCTGTTGATTATGAATAGGCGTTACCCAACCAGCAAAGTTGTCGTATAATTCTGATGATTCTCGACTTTTTCATTTTATAAGTATTATATTGAACTTTCTAGAATGTCAATTCATTTTATTGATGCTAAATAAATTTCAATCTGTTGTGGACATCTCAAGTATTTTATAAATATATCACGAGAACGTTTATATGACCGAATTATAAAATATCTTATAAAACTGTTTCTATACTATTTCTTCAGGGATCTATAATTAACTCATAAAACATAAATATTTATACAATTGAATTGTTTTTTAGTGGGTTTATAACATTTTCCTACGATATTCCTGCCTTCAGTATAAATCCATTAAAAAAATGTTTCAAATTTACTTTGTATGAAGTTACATTATCGTTTTATAAAATAACTATCACCGACAGTATGATTTTATAAGAAAATTAATTTTTCGTGATCGCACATTTTATTATAGTATTGTATTCCATGACGATAATCGAATATGGAGTGCATTTTGATTTAATATTCGATATCTTTAAAATCTATAAATAAAATTGAAAATTATTTCCGATTTCGTTGGAGATGCCCACTCACTTAATGGAGAAAAAACAATTCTAACCCCACTTTTCCTGTAACAGCTGCGTTTGTTATTATTATTCTATTTTCCATGACGATAATGAAATATTATCTGAATCGAATTTTGACTGAGGTTATATCGAAATAATAAACATCTTAAAAGATTTCATGAAAATCTATATCTGAAATTGAATGTTATAGGCATTTGATTACGTCGAGCATGTCCACTCAATAGTGTTGAGAAAAAAATATGAGGGGTGGTACTTCTAATCAATCTAACCACACTTTTCCTACAACAGTTGGGTTCGTCATCATTAATTTATGTTAATGCCGTAAGGATAATAAAATATTATCTGTATCGAATTTTGAGTGAGGTTATGACCAAAGAATCAACATGTTTGAAGTTTCCGTGAAAATCTATTAATGGAATTGGAACTCGATCTTGATTTTGTGAGACATATCCATTCACTGGAGTTTGAGAAATGTATGAAAATGAGAAGTCAGAGCGTGCTTCTGATTCTAACCACACTTTTTCTATATCAAATCAGCTGTAGCTGTATGTTTCCATTAGTCACTAAGGCGATAGTGTTAAATATGTTTCATAGCAGTTGTATAGTAGCTAAATTATTACAAAAAGCTTTATGAAGATACAAAACTATTTTATAAGATGACGCCATTAAAGATGGCAGTATTTATGATGATAAAAAATGACGAATTCTGAATGTACTGAAATTTGCATCCGTGTTGATATTTGAATCACCTAAGAAAAAAATTGACTTGATAATGATGTTTCGCAAACATTGGTTCATATTTCGATGAAAAAAAATTATAAGACCCAGGAAGAATTTTAATGTTTTGTTCATTTATTAATGGAAAACGTTCGAAAATTGGAAGCGCGTTTATGATATAGTAATATGATGCTTTATTTCACAATGAAATTTAATTCGCATCAATATTTTCGTTCCCCATTTCGAGAACTATGACTCTTAGTGCATTAACGTATAAATAAACTGGATTCTGCTAATATATTTTCCCATCGACTGTCATATTCCGAATTGTTTCTTGCAACTGGAAGAAATGATTAAAAAGTATTTCGATTCTTTAAATAACATTCCAGATTACTCTTTTATTTCAGAACAGGCATGTGAAAAAACCTTATGAAGTTCCTATAAAACAGTTTTAAAGCTGCTTTATATTTTTCTTGTAACTTTCACGACAGGCTTTATAAAATCTCGAGGGTAGCAAAATTGTTTTATAAAATGTGCCAATTTTGTATTTATAGTTATTTTTTAAACGCATTAGAAACATTTCCGAGAAGACAAATATTATATAAGCATTTGTCTGAAAACGTTTCTGCAACAGTTATAAAATATGAAATTGCTAGTTGGGTACTGATCTTACGGTATTAGGGTTTAATATCGCCATCCGCTTTATCATCTATGATGGGATTAATATGGTACATGCAAGTTCAATCGGGTGCATTTCGGTTTTCAGCTCTATGGGGGAGATATTGAATTTGTAACTCGTGAATGCGAATGGAGTAAATGCAGCCAATTTCATACTCAACTCGAGATTCATTAGCCACATCTGATATACATAAGAAGCATTATGCAGAGTATTTTCATATTTTGGGATCAAAATTTTTTTACCGTTAACTACCATCAAAAATATTGGGTTCAGAATTATTTTTTTTCGACAACTGTGGAACGGTCCCTCAAACGAACCATTGATAGATATAGATATACTATATTGGTTGTCCGGCAAAAAACAAAATAATCTGTTATGACTCTTATACCCCCCCAATACAAATCAATATTATAGCAACGCCGAGAGCGTACATTCAGAAAGCAGCCGGTATCTACAGTGTGCGTCAAAATTATGGAACAGATTCATTTCCGCAGAAGAAGAGTATTTGGCAACAAAGTCCTGAAACAGGTGAATTCTTCAACCTTTTAAATTTTTGAATAGGGAAAGTGGGTCATGTGGTACTTTTTTGGCAAGGTATTTGTATTTTCCTTACAAGCAGAAATTTTCGAGAAAGAAATTTTTTATCGAAAAATTTTCGGCTCAAAATTCGAAAATTACAAACATTTGGACAAAAATCTATGTATACTCCATTCACTTTTATAAACTTACCCAGTTAGCCATGAAATTCTGACACATTTCACCGTGTATATTTTGAAAATGTTAGGTTATAGTCACTTTCCTGCTGCATAACTATGCAATGTTGTTCTCTCTACCTAGAGGTAGTAGTTATTACGTTTTCTTCAAAATGTAAATTTACTTTGGGAAAATAGTGAATTTGAGGAAATATTAAGTGGATTCAATAATTCCAAAGACCTGGCGAATGTTGAAGAAACTTTTTTCTCTGGAAATATTTCACGTATATAAACATGGTTGGAACACTCAGTTTTGCATTTTTCTGGTACGGAAATCAAGAATCGAGTGTTGAAATTTGACTGAAAAATAATGGATAGAGCATAGATATAACAAACCATGGATGAGGCCTGTCAGCTTGCACTGTGTAATCATATGTTGCCGAGAGAGATAGAGCTAGTGGTGGCAGAAAGCCCGCGTATTCTATTTAAAAAGCATTGAATGCGTATGAAAATTCTGTTTTTTATGGGTTTTTCCTGGGAACTTTCGAAGCAAATATGAAAATAATGAGAGCTTACATTGGCTAAAAGATTATTTGTTTTTATAGCTACAAAAATGGATTACTGAAAATAGCAGGAATCAGATAAAAATGATGGATGTAGGTACTTTTTTCTTGGCGCAAGCTTTCGAGATTTTATTATTCCTTCATCAGGATAACTAAAAATTTACAATGCAGTAGGAGCATTAAAATGAAAGATTATTTTATGATATAGAAGTATTATATTTGACATCAATGATAATTAGTAGGTGAAAATATTGCTGAAAAATATTGACTTAAGTCGAATCGAAATGATATTCTATATTCATTTCTTGATTCAAGGATATTGATTAATCAGAATTTATAAAATCTAAATGAGTCATATGAAAAAATGGAGTTGAGACCACCTATATATCTCTTCTTGAATTCATTCTTTTTTCATTTCGTGCAATTCTATTTTTTTAATATCTTCTTTGAACTCTATTATTTTCTAATAAATTATTCTCAAAATTTGGTTTATGTCGATCTTTGTTCTGATATCACAAAAATGTACTAAGCAGGTACTCAAAATTTCAAGGACATCACGGAAGAAAAATAAAAACCTATAGAAGCACTGACGTGAAGTAAGCAGCTTTTGCGCGCATGTTCAAAAAATAAAACACCAAAAGGAAACACTCGCAAAAGCTGCTGACTTCACTTAATTGCTTTTCTAGGTTTTTTCGAGTTATTCTGGAAATTATTCCGGAAAAACAACGATACCGAGGGAATAACCACGACATTTGACATATTTCTTCCCAATATCTCAGAAAATTATAATCGTCCCGAATTGAAAATTGGTACACACAGATGTGAAGTATAAAGGTCAAGGTCAGAGCACATTTTTTTTGGAATATGATGAATAGTTTCCGAAATAAAAATTTTTTTCGAAAAAATTTCGAGAAAATTTTTGTTATATCTAAATACTTACAGTACGAACTGAAGTCATCAGTTTTTGAAATATCAGGGAAATAACCTCAAAGTTTCAAACAGCTATAGCTTCGAAACCGTTTTACCGATTTAGCCCATTATCGAACTTAACCACGGCATTCTGATACACGGCCTACCCTGGAAGTTTCAAGTCGCTAGCTTGCTCTGTTCGATCGTTATCGTGTCCACTGTCGGACGGCAGAATCGATTTTGACACTGGATTCGTCATCAGCGAGTCCAACCTAGTAGTTTGAGACCATTTTCTACTATACTGTTCCCCTAATAAGAACATGCACGCAAAATGCTGATTGATATCGCCGTGATTCAATTAAATAAACTTTCAATCAATCCAAAATCCAATGTTGGAAGAATTATTCAACATTTATTAACATTTGAGATTTATTAACTTGATTCATTTGAACAAAATTCCATTTATACTAATGTTAATAATAATTTTAAACAAAATGCTTGCTGCAAATTGAAATGGTGTCCGTGGGAACAAAATTTTTTCTTCCTACCGCCACTTACCATCTTTTCCTCAGGACATTGTCCTTTGAAAATCTGTAATATATAGAAAGTCTTATCTCTTATTCAGAAATTAGGAAAAAAATAAAATAAATCAGTTTTAATTAAATAAAAACCCCTTGTGAAATTTGATATTTTGGTCTTTTTACAACCTGTTTGTGCAGTTTACGGTTGATCAAGATTTAAAAATGTTGTGTAACTATAATATACACACTTCAAAAAGAAAACTCTTTGAAAAATCTTACAAAAAGCATGAAATAAGATGCTTTTGAATACGATTTGGCGGCTTCTTGCCACTCCTAGCTCTATCTTTCTCTAGACAACACGTTTCTCTTTCCCTCACCGCTTCCATTGTAAGTTATAATTTCTATGGGATAGAGTAGTCCGTTTCTTTGTGATAGTTCATTCGGAAAAAATAAAAGTACTCGAATAACTCTGCAGGAAAACTTCTAAACGAACAGACACACGTATGGAATTCCCCACTTTAAGAAATTCTCAAGAAATAGGCCTACACAACTTGAAACACTCCAGTATTAAAATGTTGGATAGCCTGTGATAAATTATTGATTCCAAATTATCAGGGTTACTATCAGAAAAAGTAGACTTCAATGTTACATAGCACTTCCTAATACTTTGTCTCTGCTTCTTCAGAATTACCTTCGGCATTTTTAGTTCTCAAACTTGATGATTATGTTGAGATTGAGAGTAGAAATTGGCATCGGCATTTGGCAACGTCGCTGAGAATTATTTTGACATTGCCGATATTTCACGAGTACCAACCTGCGTCAGTTTTAAGTGAAAAAACTTGAAATACCTAAATGATGGCCAACCAGGATAGCTCATAAAAGTGAATAGAGTATATGCCCTCAAATCACAGTAATCCTCTGCCCCTGTGAGTGTTGTATTCCGTAGGCAACTACCGTGGCTTTCATCGGTGTTTGCCGATTTATAATTAGGTTTCCACCAGCGAATTCTGGTTGAATTTCACGCCTAATCCAGCTGCAAGCGGCCAATTAATTGTTGTCTAATCGCGATACGTTATAGTGAAGTATCGATTGCAATCATGAAAACGACGCAATTGCATGGACCTGATATATCAAGGGATTCATTCATTATACAACTGACAGAATACAAAATATTCAGTCATGTGTCATAAAATTTTATGGAAAAAGCTCCAGTGGGACTTGAATATAAGGTTGTCATTTGGAAATATTTAATCATCGAATAATCTGTACTGAGGTGGAATTTTTTTCGGTTGTGGTCCCTTCAAGGACATCTCAGTTCTTTTCCCTAGAACGACTGCGAAACATTCAACACTAGCAGATTAGTGAATACATTAAGTATCGATTAATGCTTATTTTGGAGAGATTTCGCATCATTTTTAGATTTTTTATGAGCATTCACTCCCAATATTCGAAACAAAACTATTAGAAATTAAATGAAAATTGTTTTTTCATAAAAAACGCCCTTGCGGATTGCAATATCAAACTATTTGTCAAGGGCAGTTTCTTGCAAAACAGATTGCCAAATGAACATTACAGGAACAATACAAACGATAAAGAAAGTGAACTGTGACGTTTCTGAGTACAAATCTGACTCTTTCCGTCAGACAAAGCAGAAAATTTCCAAGAATTATTTTTTTTTGATTGTTCAGAAAATCGAAAAAGAATAATAGATAGTGTAGGGACTTCGGATGATAAGCTGAGACCAATTTGAAATATTTGTATATTCATCGACGGATATTTGTTGTGTCATGTGAGTGTGAAATTAAATTAACTCCTGAATGTATCCCTAGTCGTTAATCTGGTGGTAATGATGCAACCTCTTACTCCCCATCTATTTATTTCAACTTTACAATTAAAATTGCTATTTACAAACACAAATTTAGGTACAGTGAATCTGAGATCCGGGATTCGAAGAAGCACTTATCTTAAAAGTAAGGATCCGGTGGTATGATCCTTCAAAATGCAGGTATTATGCAGGTAGTCCAGTCTCAAGAGATTCCATCCAGGGCAAAGTCCAGAATTAAGACATTCCAGCAACAATTAGTTCGGTACAAAGGTACTCCAGCCATGATCAGCTCCAGTACTAAGATAATCCAGTAATAATCGCTTCTAGTACCAAGATGATCCAGTCAAACTCTGGGTCCGGTAGTAGGATATTCAAATGGGCATTAGTCCCAGTAAGAAGATAATCCAGTAGTCGGTAGCTCGTTGAAAAGATGGTTCAGTGGGCGATAGCCCCGGTACAAAGATGATTCAGTGGGCGACAGCCCCGGTACAAAGATGATGCAGTGAGCGGTAGTCCCGGTACAAAGATGCTTCAGTGGGCGGTAGCCCCGGTACAAAGATGATTCAGTGAGCGGTAGCCCCGGTACAAAGATGATGCAGTAGGAGGTAGCCCCGGTAAAAAAATGATTCAGTGGGCGATAGCCCCGGTACAAAGACGCCTTTTGAATAGACGTCTTATAAGAAACAATAAAACTTCAAAATCCCACGATGTTAATGGATTACGAAGTTCGTTTATTCGTTAAACTCTAGCAAGGTGTTGAATCTACAACTTCCTACGCAGTAAAAGAAAGAACTTTCCATCGGCTAGACCGACTTGGAAGGGTCGCGCATGCGAAACACACACTGAACCGTCAAAGCGAAGAGCGTTCTTTAGCGACCGATCGTATAATTTCAGTAAGGCGGTTTTTCTTGCGATTGGAATTTAAATTATTACTCTGACGTATTTTCGCGATGGAAACTGAAATCGACAGTGGAGCGTTTTGTAACGTTACAAGTGGGAATTTAATTTCACAATATTTCCGAAAAAAATTTTTATTTCATAAAATTGAAATCTTGTTCTTGATGAAAAATGAAAGCTAAAAATTTCGTGCATGAATTCATGAGTCCAAAATTATGAAAAGATCATCTTCAAATCTTCCCATCAACAAGAGAAGATGTGTTTGGCAGGGCGAGTACGTGAAAAGGTAACCACTTACTGCCATTAAAAAAAAATGAAAATTCATCGTTTCTAGTTTTTCGGTGTAGTCAGATCGAAATACACAAGGAAAATATTCTTAACTTCTTTGAATCTTCTACACTTAATCGAAACGATCACAGTTATAAGCACAGATAAACTCCAAGATAATAAGAGGATTAGATAATAAGTTGATCAGGCAAGAACAACAGATGTAACCCGTGTTTCCTAATCACATCCCACTACGAGTCGTCCCTGTTTCCACTTACTGTCCGTCTATTTCCTGATGCACACGCCATTATTTTCTGACAAGCTAATTGCTTCACGTTGTCCATTTGCCATGCCTGTAAAACAGCAGGCAATGCAGTACGGGGTTACAGGGGGCCCGACCCCCCTATTTAGCAGAATTAATTACCCTCACAATCAGTGTATGCTACAGATTGGAGGTTCCATCCGGATGTAATGCAAATTGATGATTTTTTGCATTGACCCGTATTGATGGTACAGATTATTTCAATAGAAAATTGGATATCGGCGTTTTCCCGAAATGTAGATGGGATGTTCAGGACTGAACCAGGTATGTCATGTGTTTTTCGTGATATTGTATACAATATTATTTGATTGTGTTGAGTAGAACTAGTGAACAATTAGTCAGATGCTGAGAAAAAAGAGTACAGAGAACCCTTATGATACCAATAGTTCGATGTTATGGTTGGTTTCATAGAGCTGAGGTTGCTTGAAAGGTTTCAAGAAAAATATTTCTGCCCCGAAATCATATTTCATATTCTTCAGTTGAGACCGATTTACAAAATCCATAATGACAAGGATACCTGGAAACACAAATCCCATATGATGCTGATGTAATGAAAAAATAATTTCACTAGTGTCCTCTATGAAGTTTCACATGAACTTCAATCCTTTATATGCAGAAGCCTCGGGTAAAGTACACGAGTTTCATCTTTTGATCGTGAGAGGGTTGTTCTGAGTAACCCTTGCTACTCTGTGTATGTTTCAAGTGGTGATGTGGCTCACCCGGATCACGGTAGACTATTCATTTGTTCACTGATGTTTTTTCACTAATATTACAGATTTCATTCGATCAGACCTATGCTGATTGCATAAAAGCACTCTTGCCAGGAAGAAGATATTGCTTCACTAAAAAAATCGGATATTCCATCGATTCTGAGCAATATGGTCTGTCAATTCAACAATAATCTTTCTATCAATAGTGCTATCTTAGCAGTTTCAAGGTAGTACCAGCTATGGTTTATAAAAAGATAACTCAGGAAGATAATATGACAGAGAACCATTCGTTTCATCATTATTCCACCCAAGAGTTCGGATATATTGGAAATTGGAAAGTAGGTGCTAATGGAAATGTGTTCAAGGTTTCCCAGAATATTGAATTTCGAGGACAATTCTCAGAGCCAAATAGCGCCATGGTAGATATCACCAATCTTTCAGAGTTTCCAACAGAATGCTCTAATTATTGCTTGATCACAAGGCCGATTATGTTGACAGTAAAAAGGACGAACTACTCGTTTAAAACAGATTGACCTCTTCACAGTGAATTTCAAAACTATAGCAGCGTTTTCATGGCACTAAACGATTTACGATGAATTTCCAAACCCTACTGAACAGGAATGTCAACACAATTCAACATTCCAAACAGTCACAGCAAGGAAGCTCAGATATAACTTCTGAACGAAGCTATCTTGATGAATTCAGCCTTTTTTGTGCATGAAATATAACCATCCAATACAGAAGGAACTCTCGCGAAGAAATATACAAATTTAAAATTTCATGAAAATATATTTGAATCAGTAAAAGTTACAATTTAAAAAGTATGATGGACATTTATGAATTCTATTGTCCTTGTCTTATCGATTTTTATCGTGGTTTTCTCTGTTTTACAATCCTTCCATTGCTCAAATCAGAAACGTCCTGCAGCTCCTTGTTGTGGGAATCCTCCTTGTCCGGGGAATGGACTCTGTCCTGGGTAGAAGGTGTTAGGGTATCCAGAGTATGGGTTGTAAGGGTTGTAAGGATTGTATTGTCCGGGAATTCCAGGAACTCCAGGAACTCCAGGAACTCCGGGGATTCCGGGGTTCACTCCTGGAAAACCTTGTGGTCCAGCAGCTCCGGGCAATACCTGAGCAACGGTGAAGCCGAAAAGGGCTACGATGAGAGCCAAACAGATTGAAACCTGAAAATATACAAGAAGTTACCAGCTGTTTAGATGAATTATTTTGAACGAGGAACTTTGAAGAAAGTAATTCAAGCCTAATGGGACAGTGCAATGACATAGTTTCTGAAGGTAATTGAGTCGAACAATCTTCATTAAATTACAAAAAAAGTACTCGATGTTATATTTGCACTTTTATTCTTTCATTGCCCAGTATCGTTCTTTGGATTTCATTAAGTATTTCTGTGTGCTTATATGACGACAATCAAGTTCAGTTTACCTCTCCTCAAGAGCAAACATTAACGTGTCATCAAGTTAGGTCGAGTTCACGAGTTTCCTTTGAAATGGGGTGGTAGATTGTAGCTTGTAGGGTTTCCGCAACATGGTCACATTCGGGGATTAATTGAGTAGTTTGTTAGTCATAAACATCTCCAGTAAAGACACCCGCCTACAATCTACATGCTGCAGCGATGCTTATATCAGCAAGAAAAAACCGAATGCGTGACATTTTATGAATCTCGATGTTAGTAGGACAAAACGAGTATTCAATTTGCAGGCTCCAATGATGCCTCTATCTATTCTTCACTCCATTTCACTTCAATATCACCAAAATTGTCAAAAATTAAAAATTGCAGCATCTGGCATTCCATCAATTTTTCCAACTATTTTCAGAAATTTACGGAAATATCTGCGTCCTTCAAATTATTTCCTGTGATATTCCAGGTACTGTATGCGATTAACGATTGAGAGAAATGGTGCAAACTAAAGATATGTTCTCCCATTACGTATTTGCTGTATCATTAATTAATTTTATCCGTGAAAAATAATGTTTGAGGAACTCACGAAATAATTTTTTTTCATATTTGTTGATTCCAAAAATTTTTTGCTCGCAATGGCTGACAAATAAGAACGCAATTTTATTGCAATATCACAGAAAAAATTGGTAGGAGCAGTGCTGTATTCAAAAATGCGAGTTGCTTAATTGAAAGAGTCAAAGATTAACCTCACTGCCAATGGGGCTTGTGACGAATGATTCAAAATTGATATTTTGTGTTTTGGTACAGGAAATAATGCTCATCATTGGCAATTGAAAGATGGAAACTGAGCGAAAGATATGTTTCATACTAGAATTCCACCAAAACAATATCATTGAACGAATAAAATGTTATTGAAATCTCACGTTTGTAACTTCACAATAAAAATAATGTTTTCGAAAAAAAAATATAAATCATTTGACGCTTACCGTTTTCGAACGCTCAGTTGTTTCGGAATTACCAAAAATATTTATAGTATCTGAAATCTCTGCTATTTAATAAAACTAATTTGATACTCAGAATGCGTATTCGTTCAGAATATGGAAAACAACAACTATTTAAAGCTTAATTACCAATTTATATCATTTTATATCAGATGACTCACTCATTATATGATGAACTTTTTCGAATCCTTGTATATTCTTTTATGGAAGCTCATTAAATCCAGATTTTGATCTAATATGAAACATTAAATTTCGGATGGAAAATTGCCGGAAAATTGTTTATAGACATCGATTTCGAAGCGTAGATGTCAGTTTCAATTTGTCGCCATTCATAACAATACGAAGTTCAGTTTCGGTTTTGCTTGCTTGTTTGCAGTCAAATCAAGTGCAAAGATTAATGGGCAATTTTTATTTTTATACTTTCTCCATAAAGAATTGTTTAGATTGCGGTGATTGTCGGTATTTTCGAATGAAAAGTCTGATTTTTGAATGACACAATATAGAAATAGGGCATCAAAGAGCACATCTTTCATTTTATTCAAATTGAACTTAAATATTTTATATTATGGGTTTTGAGACAATTTTCGGCAAGAAATAGTAAAAATGTCATATCATAAAACTATGGATCTCAAAATGGATGAAAATAATCTTATGTGATATTGCACAGAAACAAATAATTGATGAGTAAAAAATATGTTTCATTTTTTGAAGATAAAACGTGATATTTTTGAGTGGTAGTATTTTTAGAGCTGAAAGAGGCTCCAACTTCTAATGAAATATATATTCAGTTATGTGAGGATATTTCTGATATGCTTACCTTGGACATCATGTTGAATTAGAGGTAGTGTTTGTTCGCTTTGATGGAAACAAATATACTGCCTTTGAAAAAATTATGAAGTCTTTATATACCCAGAGTTCTAGGATTCTCCTAACATGTATTTCGTAATTTCACGAATGTGCTCAAATTCACGCGTCTTTTACGAGTAGGGCCATATAAAAATCTAATCGTGCCATTAGAATATGCGTGAGAGATTGACACATTCATGTTAAGTTTTTATTGCCCCTTGTAATTGGAATCAGTTTCCTTTCTGCGTAGTTTGCTACATTAGCATTCTCAATATGGGTGTGAGTTGAAAGGAAATTTTTTCTCTCTTTGAAAATTGTCGAATTCCGGGACAATTCCTATTCGAAATGCCCGATTTAGGAAAACCAAAAAGATTATTTCAGTCAAGATGAATCTGGCTCTGATAGTGTAAGGTATGACATTACCTTCCAATACCGAACGTGTGGATTTTTTCTTGTTCTGATGGTTCAATTGAAAAATAATCTTGTAAGGCCCCATCTTGACTAGCCTTTTGCGCATCTATTCTTTCGTTTCAGTTATGTCTGTAATTTGAACACTCCTTCTAAAACTATAAAGTTGGAGAACTTGAAGTCCACTTTAGTTATGTCCAATCAGTAGTGAATATTTTTTCTCATCAAGAAGAACGCCTAAAGTCTTGAAATTTTGAGTGTAGCTGTAGAATTCCAATGTGGCTTTTGGGTTCTTCAACCCGTTGATGTCTTCGGATTTATGCCTATCTGAAATCTTGTATTCTTAAAAAAAATTTGGAGATACTGTTTTGATCTAATGGCAACTTGGTATTTAATGGTTGAAATCCAACGGTGACCCTTAAAATTTCATTATATCGATGAAAGGATAATTGGGGAGGAGTTTCCATTATTTCTCGGTGGTTTTTCAGGTTAAAACACCCAATATCATAAAAATAATTCAAAATTAATATTAACTAAAAACGAACTTGCGGATTGCGGAATTCTAACCATTTGATAAGGGCAGTTTCTAGAAGAAGTGTTGCATAATGAACAATATTGAAATGATGTAAACAATCAACGTTCACTGTAACGTGTCAGAATCTATATGTGACTCCTTCAACGAAGAAATTGCAGAATTTCCATGAATACTTTCGTATTATGAGAGTCTCCATGCAAATCGAAATTTCATTCACTTACTTTGAATCATAGTGACAATAGAAGGTTCCTCAAAGGAATAAATCATGTTGATAATTCAGAACAACCTTTCAAATTTGCTGAAGTTTTTGCTTTGTAAATTAGTTATTAAATTTGCGATCAATTACCTACAATTTCGAATCATTAAATGAGGATGAAATATTGAGTTTCCAAAGAAACTATATCCGTGAATCAGATTTGAATACTCAAAATTTTCATTTCATATTTTCACAAAAACACAGCGAGGTTCCTAGCACATTTTGAGGATAATGAATTGCTCGGCAATCAACAGCACGGATTCAGGAGCAGCAAATCAACCATGACTCTGCTTATGGAGGTCATGAATGAAATAGTCGAGTCCTTAGATGAGAAGTGGCTGAAAGAAAATGATTTATGGGATTCATCGAAAGCATTTGATACCGTTGACTATAATACCCTGTACAGTTAATCACAATATGACGGATACGAAGATGCTTCCCTCGATATTATCTGCTTTTTCCTTTCGAATAAGCAACAACATGTACTATGAAACAACTCACTATCTAGGAGCAGGAACATAACGTCTGGAGTTCCTCAAGGATCGAAGCTGGGACCCTGAATTCAATTTCGCTCGAAAATCGCATTAAAATAATTCAAATCCACTATGAAAATGGTCGTTCTGTTAAAGTTACATTTCGTAAAATTCGTGATATTTTCGGACAACATAAACGTCCTTCTGAGACCGCTATCAAGCAAAATTGCCGCATTTAGGCTTCTGAAAATCCTAAAGCAATTATTGAGAAGCCTTTGCATGCTCAACGTGTCACTGTGTGGTGTGCTATGTGGTGTGGAGGTGTGATTGGGCCGTTTTTTTTCGAAGATGAGGCTGGAAATGCGGTAACAGTCAATGGATCACGATATCGCGAGATGTTAACAACTGAATTCTGGCCTATTATTGATGACATGGATGTCACTGAAATGTGGTTTCAACAAGACGGTGTCACATGTCACACAGCCAATGAAACGATCAATTTATTGCAAACCAAATTTCCCGATCGCATAATTTCGCGAAATTCAGCTGTTAAGTGGCCGGCCAGATCGTGTGATTCAACACCACTGGATTATTTCTTGTGGGGCTATGTTAAAGACAGAGTTTATACGGAGCCAATCGAATCGATTGCAGCCTTAAAACTCAAAATCCGTGATGTCATTAACAAAATAGACCCTCCATCTTGCAAAAAGTGATTAAAAATTTTGATGAAAGAATCAACGTCTGTCAGCGTGGTCGTGGTGGACATTTGTCAGATATCATTTTTCATTCATAATTGCCGAACTTTTCTCTTTGTAATACAATAAAAATTTCATTCATTTTCCACTAAATTCTTTGTTTTATTTTGTTTTAAAAAACCAAGTTCTTGTTGAAAAACCCTTTAGATCCAGGGATGCGTTTCGGGAACATACTCACCATACCAGCAGTGTATATATTGGAGTGTTCCACATATGTCTATAAGAACCTGGACACCTTTCCAGCCAATAGCACGTTCCATAATTTCAATACACGAAACCGAAACAAACTCACCATCCTATAAATACCATGGACGGCAGTATGCAGTAAGTTTATAATAGGCTTTCCAATGCCATCAAAAAACTTAGTGAGAAAAAATTCAAGAAATGTCCCAAAAAAATACTCCTACAAAAATACAATATACACACTTGAACAATTTCTCAATGATTGATTTCCAATTAACGAAGCATGTAAAATATTGATACTGAATAAACCATCACTATTACTATCAAATTGAATTGGAATTCAATACTCGCGAAATCTTGTAAGCACCATAGGACTTTATAGTTGTGAAATCGTTTTCATTTTGAGATTGAGCTCCTTTGAGCAGGTTGAGTGTATAGATGACCGCTTTAGCTACAAATTAAAAACTATGTTACAATAGATCCAGAGGTCACGTCAGTTGTTTCTTTTAATTTTCAGGAGCTTGTTTTTTGGAACGGCTTGTAATCGTTTGGTCGAAATTCTAATGTTCAGATATGGCCCCGAAAATTGTCTCAAACCATCAGTTGGGAATCGGAAATTTACACGGTTGAGTTCATTAATGGGTAAAAAGACCAAACGGTTTCAGGTTCATACCCATTTTAATAATTAAGATTATTTCCACAATATCTCAAGGAAAACTTGTGCGATCAGATGGGAACTTCGTAATTAGTTTTACAATACAGACGCACATCTTTTCTGTTGATTTTCTTCAAGCTATCCATCAGATTTCCATGACATTTAGCACCTACTTTGAAGTCATCACGGTAGTGTGCCGAAAATCGTGAGAAAATATACAGGGTGATTCCGGAGGAGACCGTCAGATTTTGGGATAAGTTTACACTAGTCAAGACAGTCTCGAAACAGTGTTTGGTTCATGGTTGGGGTTTCTATTGAGAATATACAGGGTGATTTGTCCGATTCGACCTATTTCACTTTTAGTGATAACTTTGGTATGCCTCATTCGATATTAATGAAATTTCCAGTGAAGTACAATATCGATAATAACATTCATTAATTCCAAAAATTTTTTTCAAAATGAGCGGTTGATATTTTGATAATTCCAGATCAAATGTGCAGGTTGAAAAAACACCCTGTACATCGCGTTTCCAAAACCTTGCTATCTGTCTATGATTCTACTAAAATAAGTGATTAATTTTTTTGCACACTTCTAGTTTTTCGAGTAATTCTTATCAAAAAAAAAAATTTCGAAATTTCGTTCCAATCGATTCTACTTTTATTAATAACTTTGGTATGGCTCATTCAATTTTGTTGAAATTTGCAGTGTAGAACAATCTGATTGAGTACATTCAATAATTGCAACAACCTCTCAAAAAACAGGATTGTATTTGCGATAAAATTCAGAATTTCAGATTAATTTTACAGTTGGGAAAAAAACAACCAGAACATTGCCTTCTCCAATTTTTTCATTCGTTTCAGATTCTACAGTAATATGTCATTATTGAGAGGTTTTCAATTTCTTCGGCACACCTCCGGTTTTCCTAGAAAACATTTTTGGAGAAGAGCATAATCGAAATTTGGCTCACTAGCAGTGAGAGTATCCTGCACTAGGTAAGAAAGCTGTATTATCCAGGGATGCAAAGTTGTTCGTCACTTCTAAATATTCTATTCAAATTCGTAATTTCTTTTCAATAGCTTATTTTCTGTATAAAATCATTCCATTCAGAAAATTACTTAATTTAATTTTTTTCCAAACCTCCGCTTTTCAATAAAAGGGTTATTTCTATGAAGCAGTGACGTTATGTGATTTCGTTCAATACTGTCGATTGGAAATTCAAAAAATGAATTCGAAAAAAAGGAAACTTTTTCGAAAATTCAATGTGAATTTTCTGTTGATCCTAAAGTCCACTTGTCATTATTTGTTTCGTATGTTTGTTCGAAATTTGTTTCCATGTGTCTAGATTTGTTTGGTGTATGCACATAAACATATGCACATATGAGGTAATATTAAGAATCGAATGATTTCATACAGAATATGAGCAATTCAATATGAATTTGGAATTTGAAAAGAATGGTTTAGAACTTAAGAACTGCTTTGCATCCTTGGAACATACACCTAGTTTAGAACTTAAGATCTGCTTTGCATCCTTGGAATATACATCTCTACGACCTAGTGTAGAATATTCTCACTGCTTTTGCGCCAAACTTCGATTATGCTCTTCTTCAAACATTTTTTCTCGGAAAACCGGAGGTGTGCCAAAGAAATTGAAAACCTCTGAATAACGATATATTATTTTAGAATCTGAAACGAATCAGAAAGTTTTGGAAAAGCAATGTACAGGGTGTTTTTTTTTCAGCTGCACCATTAATTTGAAATTCTAAAATTATCTTACTTACAATCCTGCATTTTAGGAGATCATTAAAATTATTGAATGTGCTTATTCAGATCGTTCTACACTGCGAATTTCATCAAAATTGGATGAGCCATACCAAAGTTATCAATAAAAGTAGAATCGATTGGAGCAAAATTTCGATATTGTCTTTTTTTGAAAAAAAATTCTCGGAAAACTAGAAGTGTGCCAAGAAAATTAGAAACTCTCAAATAATAACTTATTATAGTAGAATCGCAAACAGATAGCGAGGTTTTGGAAACGCGATGTACAGGGTGTTTTTTCAACCAGCACAATTAATATGGAATTATCAAAATATCAACCGCTCATTTTGGAAAACATTTTGAAAATAATGAATGTTCTCATCAATATTGTACTTCACTGAAAATTTCATCAATATCTTATGAGGCATACCAAAGTTTTCAATGAAAGTAAAATCGGTCGAATCGGACAAATCACCCTGTATATTCTCAATAGAGTCCCCCAAGCATAAACCAAACATTGTTTCGAGACTGTCTTGACTAGTGTGATCCTTAAATCTGACGGTCTCCTCCGGAATCACCCTCTATGTATGATTTCGTTATTGTTTCCTCAGTATCGTTGATATTTCTTCGGAATTCCTAGAACTACCGTTCTGCCAAAAATTGAAACAAAGGCGCAAAAGTCCCTGACTTAACGCCAGTACCTTTCAAGATTGTCTCCATCTCTCAAACCAGCAGAGTTTTAGATGTATTATAAAACAGAAATATACCACAACTTCCTATCATAACCACTTATCTTCGTTATATTACTTCAGACAACTTCAAGTATAGGTGCAATAACTTCCAGTTCGGTATACAGTCATTTCGAGGATTCCTGTGTCGACGACTGTACTCCGCGAAATTTGAAATATCGCTATTATTAAACCCCTTGAACGGAAATGAAGTTCGTTGGGTCGGAAACGAATTTATTCGTAGTTGGAGCCTGCCGACTATGTTAAATGGACCATTTGTCATTGTTATGGCGGATATTTTGTGAATTTTCGACGAGAGTGGGCAAGAGATGTTTATAAATTTGTATCTTCAAAGTGTATTTTGAATATGTCAGTTTCGTTGTTTCTGATGATATAATCGATGGCAAGGTTCACCTAAATGCTGATAATCACTGAAGTCGCAGATAATGCACAAGAGCTCAGTTCTAGATTAAGTATACCTACTCATTGCATACAGAAAAAAAATCTAGAAAAGCACTGACGTGAAGTCAGCAGCTTTTACGCGCTTGTTCACATTGCGAAATGGTGACTTGGAAATTTCAGTGAAATTTCAATGAAATATAAAAATTTTCAGGGAGAAAAAAATTTTATTTTCGAATTTTTCCACGGATAATTCTTCTTATGGACACTGTTCATCTTCCAACCAAGTTTCATTTCGATCAGATAAATATTTATCGAGTTATTGAAAAATCAAAATGTCAAATGGCTGTAGCACTAAAACTATTCCGCAGATTTGGCCCATTAACGAACTCAACCGAGATATTCAGGATCTCAACCTAACCTGAAAATTTCAAAACTCTAGGTCCTTCCTTTCTTGAGTTACAGCGCACACGGCCGGACGGCTGGACTGACAGTATCAATTTTGACCTCGGATTCGTCATCAGTGAGTCCAACCTAGTCGTTTAAGACAATTTTCGGCTCAATCATCGAAAATTACATACATTTGGACGAAAGGATAGCACGCTGTTCCCCTAGAACATGCGCGCAAATTAATCTTTCGTCTTTCTTTTTGCGCGTAGGTGAAACAGCGTGCTATCGTTATGTCAAAATGTCTGCAGGTTTCGAATTTCGAGCTGAAAATGGTCTCAAACGACTTTTTTGGACTCACTGATGAAAAATTCGGTGTCGAAATAGATTATGTCCAGCCGTACGTACGATTACATTCGTACGAAGAATTCTATCGACATGAAAATCTCAGGTTTGGTTGCATTAAAGAATGTGAAGGCTAAGCTGGTCAGTGGGCAAAATCAGTCGCAGATTTCGGATTTATAGCCATTTGAAGTTTTGAGATTATTTTGTGATATTTCGGGAATTTCTGAAGCGATCGAAACTTGTCAGTTAGTTGAAGCATAAGGACCCTCAACTTTCCGCAAAATTTTGTTGGGATCATGCTGTCGGTATATTTTGAGAAATTTTTTTTTCTGAATTTTCTTGTAAATCATTTTTTTTCTTGGGAACTATTCATTAAATTCGAAGAAACTTTGGTCAACCTTTGTACTTTATATTTCACAGCAGTGAACTCAATTCCAATTCGATACGGTTATTATTTTTGTGAAAAAATATGTCAAATTTCGTGGTTTTTTCCTGATATCGTTGTTGTTTTTCAGAAAAACTCATAACATATTGATTCAATCATAGTAAAACTTGGCAACTAGTTTGAAAATTCTAATGGACAACTTTGTGCAGAATTTCGTAATGGTCGTGTCATCAGAACAATTTGAAAATCAATTTCAGATTTTTTTTTCAAATATTCGATATTCTGTGATCTTTCGATCATAAAATCATTTCCTGATGGAGTACTGAATTTTAATTCGATCTAATCTGTATTTTTGAAAATATTGGGAAAATAAAATTTTGAATGGGTATATCTGCGGAATTATTTGGGTAATTTCACCCATTTTCGAATTCGACCTTCTTAATTTGAAATTAAATTAACTCCTGAATGCATCCCTAATCGTTAATCTGGTGGTAATGATGCAACTTCTTACTCCCTATCTATTTATTTCAACTTTACAATTAAAATTGCTATTTACAAACACAAATTTAGGTACAATGAATCTGAGATCCGGGATTCGAAGAAGCACTTATCTTAAAAGTAAGGATCCGAAGGTATGATCCTTCAAAATACAGGTATTATCCAGGTAGTCCAGTTCCAAGAGATTCCATCCAGAGCAAAAGTCCAGAATTAAGGTATTTCAGCAATAATCAGCCTCGGTATAAAGGTATTCCAACCATGATCAGCTCCGGTATTAAGATAATCCAGTAATGATTGCCTCTAGTAATAAGATGTTCCAGTCAAACTCTGGGTCCGGTAGTAGAATATTCAAATGTGCATTAGTCCCAGTAAAAAGGTTATTCAGTGGGCAACAGCCCCGGTATAAAGATGTTTCAGTGGGCGATAGCCCCGGTACAAAGATGATTTAGTGAGCGGTAGCCCCGGTACAAAGATGAAGCAGTAGGCGGCAGCCCCGGTACAAAGATGAAGCAGTAGCCAACAGCCCCGGTACAAAGACGCCTTTTTAATAGACGTCTTATAAGAAACAATAAAACTTCAAAATTCCACGATGTTAATGGATTACGAAGTTCGTTTATTCGTTAAACTCTAGCAAGGTGTTTACTCTCCAACCTCTTATGCACGAAAAAGAAAGAATTTTCCATCGGCTAGACCGAATTAGGGTCGCGCATGCGAAACACACACTCAACTGTCAAAGCGGTGAGCGTTCTTTAGCGACCGATCGTATAATTTCAGTAAGGCGTTTTTGCTTGAGATCGGAATTGAAGTTAATAGTATGACGTATTTTCGCGATGGAAACTGAAATCGGCAGTGGAGCGTTTTGTAACGTTACAAATTAAGGTCCAAACCTTCTCTACAAATATCGAGTTTCTAAGTTGTTCCTTTTGGAAGCTATTGTGTTTACGGAAGAAACGACTAAGAAACTCGATCTTTGTACAGTAGGTTGTCGATTACTTTTGAAGGTGAATGCGTAAATCCGCCAAATGATTCCATGAATATACCCATTCAAAATTTTATTTTGCCGAAAATTCCAATAAAGATTAGATCGAATTGGAATTCAGTACTTTATCGAATAAAATCTAGGAAAGCACTAACGTGAAGTCAGCAGCTTTTGCTCGCATGTTCAAAGGATATCGATTAAAGCTTGTTTTGGGAGGATTTTGCAACATTTTATTAGGTTTTTTCTGGGTTTTCAATCCCAATAGCTGAAACAGATCTATTGAATTTAAATGAAAAAAATATCTATAGATCAGAATTCGATGCATTTCAGCACAAACCTTGAATTTAAAATTTAATAACAGTGCTAGAATTTTCAGGTCAGTCTTGGAAAAAAAAATATTTAAAAAAAATCATGGCTTTTCTATAGTATTTTGAGTTTATTTCTTTTATATAACTGGAAGTATTGAAGTTCTCAGAACTGAACTCTATTGTTAGTTATACAGAGTGTAACAGCCAAATGGAATAAATTCGATAACGAATAAATGAGGGGGTGTTAGGGAAAACGATCGGACACGTCGATTTGTAATTTTAAATGCGCATATTTTTCGAGAAAATAATATTATATAGGGTGTTCCATGTGACCGTGGCCAATACCAACTTTCTTATTTCAAATGCAACCCCCTGTATATTATTTATTTTTTGGATTCTTCAGAGCATTCTAGATACAATTCATGCACAATGTCCTATACCTATCTTTAACTATTTCGGAAATATTAAGTGTTTTCAGATTTAGTGCAAAAATTAACGTTTTAAATGAAAATTATTTTATTTCACAAATTCGGTACATAACACTTAAAACTTAATGAGTAATACTGATTATTTCTCAATAATTAAAAAAAAACAAAAAAAACATTAATGTCAATGTAGGAAATGTTCAAAATGCTCGCCGCAAACGTCTTGGCAACATGCTAATCTGGTGTAGAATTGTCTTCTTACGTTACTCAACATTTCTGAAAACACTTAATATTTCCGAAAAAGTTGAAGATAGGTATAGGACATTGTACATGAATTATGTCTAGAATTTTCTGAAGAATCTAAAAAATAAATAATATACAGGGGGTTACATTTGAAATAAGAAAGTTAGTATTGGCCACGGTCGCATGGAACACTCTTTATAATTTTATTTTCTTGAAAACTATGCGCATTTAAAATTACAAATCGACGTGTCCGAGCGTTTTCCCTAACACCCCCTCATTTATTCGTTATCGAATTTATTCCATTTGGCTGTTACACTCTGTATAATACTGACATATAACTTTCTGCAGAATTTTGTGATGATTATAAAGTTGAAAATTTCAAGAAATTCAATATTTTTCGTGAATTTCGTAGTTTTTCCGTTGGAACGAATTATTTTTCCAACAACCATTCATCAGCCATCAATGAAGTTTGGTAAAGACCTCGCAGTCAATATTCAACAACAGTGTTCCGAAATTAATTTCGATTGGATATTATCTTCGGAGATATTATGAAAAAAGTGTATCAAATTTCGTGCTTATTTCCTTAGTATCACTTTCATTTTCACGATAACTCAAAGATAAGGATCCCACCATGATGGCACTATGTGACTGATTGGCAAATACTAAAGTGCAAACTTGCATGGAATTTCTTGATGATCATTCCATCAGAAGAATTCACAAAATTTCGAATATCTATATCTCACGTGTTCTTATCACAAAGGTAGTCCTCAGAAAATTCTACATGCACCTTCAAGTTTAATTTTTTAGGTCAGTACAGAAATTCAATTCAATCAAATCTGTACTCTTGGAAATATTGTGAGATATTCTAATTGAAGTTGACAGTTCGAGAATCCGGCTTCGTAATAGAACTGCGAGTCTGCTCTAGAATTATCAAGTCACTAAGGATATTTTCGTTGTTATGGTGTTCGAAATCGACTGTTGGGCCAGTTGCAAGCACAACAACTTCCTAAAGAAACGATCTGAAAACTCGATATTTATAGAGTAGGTTTGGCCTCAATGAGGAAGACCGAATTCGCGAATAGGTAAAATCCACTTGATAGTTGCAAAGGTATGCCCATAAAAACTCCTACTCTTTCAACATTTCTAAAATAACAGATCGTTTCTCATTGAAATCTAGTACTTCGTCGAAAGGTTTTCGAAATTTCGTGGGGATTCTAGGATGAAAAAATCACCAAATCATGAAGTTCAAAATAAACGTACAAGATCATATTCAGGAAAATTTGAAAAACAGAGACATATGTGCAAAATATTTACTCTTTGCCTCCCAGAAAGAACACGCCTAAAACAATTTCCATCGAAATCTGATATCAGATTCCAGTCTTACTCAGTGAATTCAATTCAAACCAAATTTTTACAACCAGATAGATAAACAATTTCCTTAACTAATTCAACTCAATGTCTTCTTGCATACAAACCTCAATCCATTAGAATTCCACCAGATCCGGAATAAGTCCGAATGTTATCTTCACGACAGCTAATCCCAACCGATTTCACGCCGACCGTCTCCCCCAACACGCATGGTCACCCCCTCCTACCCCAAAACCACCCCCCAAGTTGGGTACAGCAGCCCAGCCTCCCTCCAACTCCAGTCGTGAATGAACTATGTTCATGGCGAGAAAAGCCTATCTCGATTCTATGTAGTTTTTCTCTTTGTGCATTTTCACTCTTCGCACTCTATGCTCTGTCGCGACCGCAGGTTTCTTCGCGGGTAATTTTCTGTGTTCGGGTTGTTCTTCTTTCCGAAAGACTCTTGGCTTTTATTCTTGTTGTTCGAACTTTAATGTAGATATTATTTTGCTCGTAGAAACGAAGTTTTCGTGATGATTCAAACTGTTGCTTAGAAAGTGTTTTACGAAATAGAACTTGTTATTGTTGTTAACATTTCAGAGAGTTGCGAAGTGCTGTGAATTGTTTTTAGTAAACTTGCCCTTATCGAAGGTAACTTGTGATTTCCGTGTAGAAACAATGCATTTCTTTTGTTTACATTTCATAACAGATGCTCAATTTTTCCAACGTGTGCGACTAAGAAATTCTCAAATTATAAGAAACGTCTTAAGTCTCCACATCAATATTCGAATTGTTTCAACTTTTGAGAACAAAAGTACAAAAAACTGCACAGTTCAAAAAAAATATTTCTCCAATAGATGGAGAGTGAAACAAATTATTGAAATGTAGGATAGGAAAAAATATGGGGTTTGGTCCAAATTGATTTGGAATTTGATTATGCCCTGATCCCAAATAATTCAGCTGTTTTCCCAATCAAACGAGATAAATATTGAATTTCCTGATTAAAATGTTGTGTATTATTTGTTTTCGTGCATATTTTTGGCGGATAGAATAAATAGTAGAGAAGCGCAATTATCACTCAATAATGGAAAAAAATTCATGTTTTCCCATTAATATAGGTTGGGAATGGTTATTTAGTTGATTTATATTTTTGCTTCCTCTGCACCAACATCCAACTATTTTCGTCACTCATAACTGAATAAAATGGCAAAATCATTCGAGTTCTGACACGAGTAATATATTCGAATATTCACGTTCCAATTTCACACTGAAAAATCATTCGAATTGCCGAAAAACAATTCATGAATATTATATCAGGGGGGTATCGTAATTAGGTGAATCTATCAAGATCATTTTCTATTGATATATGACCATTTATCTCAAAAATCAATCAAATAAAATTATTTAATCAGTTTCTCAATTATTCCGTATTAATATCCTGATATGAACGAAAGTAAATGACTTGAATAGGTACTTTTCCATCCACTTATTTAACTTAATGATTTAAAACTTTGCAATGACTTCACTCATGCAAATTTGCAATAAGTTGATCTTCATTTGAGTTACGACGATGTGAAGTTTTTTACTATAAGGAAGAATAAATTATATAGATTATCTTGTCGTGAGAATGTAGGAATATGAAAAAGAGATAGCTGTATCAACCGTTATAGAACTCAATATGGCATCATCATCAGTTCCATGTATGGGGGGGCAGTCAGAACTGAAAAGACAATTTTAAGGAACTGCATAAACATTAACGAACAGACTTGACAACTTCAGATTAGAGATGGATTTCGCCATGATATTTTTGACTCTGCCAGTTTCAACATCAAGGCAGGGACTGAATCGATATTGAAATACCATTGTGATTATATTTGCATTTTAAAGTTCTAAGACTCAACAATTAAGATCAGAATAGGACAATTTTATTGTATGGACACAATGGGTTCTAAAGTCGAGTGTTGTGACTAAGCAACTACCAATAATTTAAATTTCAGTGTTTAGTTCTATCTAGGTAAATAGTTAAATCGGATGACCTTCGTGAAGATTATAATGAGAGATCTCATATCGCATCTCACTAAATTAGCGAAATCAGAAATTACTCTTTGATCAGATACAGCCCATTTGAGCATTTTCATAAAATGATGGCACAGTTCCTGAGTCCATATTTTTTTCAGCTTAACACCCTATACAGAAGAGGTGCAAGGAAATTAGATCCACTCGTGAAAGTTTGCTTTATTTAAACAAAAAAATGGACCTCGAGATGTATTACCGTAAAAGGAAAAATATTTGTTATGAAAAGAGTCAAGAAGCTACTATCCACCTGAGATATTTCTTATATTCCATCTAAAAAACAAGTGAATGCCATATCTTCAAACAAATCACTTAATAATAAGGTACTCATTCAAAAATACCTGCAACCACATTTTATAGGCAACCTTGTAGATATATTCTCCTATAAACGAATGTATGTAAAACATTGGCTTCAAGCGCATTCTGCAGCCAGATATCGTATTAAATGTTGAACAAATAATAATAATAATAATAATAATAATAATAATAATAATAATAATAATAATAATAATAATAATAATAATAAATTTTATTCTTCCAATCAACTATTACATTTTTTTTCCATGAAACATTATATAATACAACCAATATTTGAACTGGTCAATTCAGTGATCAACAGAAGAATAGATAAGAATTAAACCTTTCTTACACCTAGCTAACTTAATAGCTGTATGTGCATATCTTAATTTATTTTTCCATAAGCAACTGAGAACTAAACCGTTTTTTCCCAACAAACTCAACTCATTAAAATCCCCCAAATCCCGATCCCCAGATCCCTATCTTCAGCAGTGAAAACCAAACATTGATGCATTAGTCCATACAAAAAAGCGACATGCTCTACTGAAAGATTTTATATCTGCAGTGTTCCCTATGCTTAGTGGAATAATATTATAAAACTTTGGTCCCAGGTATCCTATAAATCTATGACCTATCTCTTTTTTTGTTTTTGGTATTGGTAGTTTTTTGTTGGCTCTGTTTCTGGTATTATATTGATGATGAATTTAGTATAAAAAGCAAACGTATATTGAAAATTTTCTCAGAATACAGCAATTCAGTTGAGTATCTCTTTTTCTTTCTATAAATGATCTTCAAAATATAAATTTGTGTAACATTCAACCGCTTCAGCTCATTCCTACACATACCCCCCAAACAACTATTCCATACCTTATCATGGATTCTACCAGAGTTTTATAAATATTCATCAATAATTTTTCGGTAAGAATTTCGCGTAATAGATAAAATCGATAAATGAGTTTTCGGATCTTTGCTGTTAGATCACTTGTGCATCCCATCTTAGGTGGCAGTCGATAACCAGTCCCAAATATTTGATAGTTTGAACCCCTGTGATTTCAACACCATCTAATTCTAAAGTTTCAAAAGCTGGTCTGTTCATGCTTGATATTGAAAACGCTACATAGTGAGTTTTTCCTATATTCAGTGTGAGTTTGAAATTTTCCAACCAATTTTTAATTTCAATAAGGCCATTTTCAGCCAGATGTTTAACCTTCTCCCAAGAGTTACCGACAAACACTATAGCTGTGTCATCTGCATATGAAATTACAGAACCATTTCGAATATCTAAACTTGTTAAAGAATTCATATATACAACAAATAGAATTGGTCCCAATACAGTTCCCTGGGGGATACCAATCTTTACATGCTGTGGGTCACTCAAAATGTCACCAATTTTCAAGACTTGTACTCTTTCCTTTAAATAATTTTCAAAAATTTTCGAAGCAACTCCTCTAATACCATAATAACTAAGAACGTCTACCAACTTTTCATGAGGTACAGTATCGAACGCACGAGCAAGATCCAAGAATAACGTTAGACATTTTTTCCCTTCGTCAAGATTTCCCGCAACAGTATTAACCAACTCACTTATGGCATCTGTTGTACCAACACCTCCCAAAAACCCAAATTGTCTGTTCGAAAGAATATTATTTTGTTTCAGAAACTCCACTAACCTACTCTTCAAACATTTCTCAAAAACTTTCGCAAAACTATTTATAACGCAAATCGGACGATAGTTCCCTACATCAGTTTCATCTCCAGACTTAAAAACTGGTGTTACTAAAGATATTTTAAAATACGATGGAACATTACCGGTTTGAAAGATTAAATTTATAATAAATACCAAGGGTTTCAACAAAAACATATGGAATCTTTTGAGGAAATTTGAGTCCAGTCCATCTATTCCGGGAGAACAACCATTTTTCAACGTGGATATTTGCTCAATAAGTTCCTTTTCACCTACAGGTCTTATAAACATTGAAGAGGCGTTATTATGTTTTAATCTAAATTTAGTTTTAGGTTCTTTTATTTTTTTGGCCATATTGACTGCATTTTCAACAAAATATCTGTTACAGTTCAATCGACTCCATCGAATATATTTCGCTCTGTCAGCAAACCAAATTACTCAATAATAGGCCATTCATTAGCATCCGCTGAGAATTTCATTTGAATTGAAGCAAATATCTCCGAATGCAGGTTGCACCTATTACACACTGCAATATCTCATTCGTGAATATTTGACAACTCAGTATAGAAAGGCATATCTTCCTCCATGAGAGATAAGATCCTCTTGATTCAAAAAGAATGAAAGGGAGACTCAAGGAGTGTAATGATTTCCAGACAACATATTTTGATTACTCGTCCTCATTCAACTCCTCCAATAAGGAGGTACAAAAGTGGGGATGCGCAGTTGCACTGTGGTAATTATTCAAATAACATGACAGGAGAGATTAAGAATTAATCTTTCATGTTATTTCATCGCTTCACTGAATAACTGATTCCCTTAACCTTTTTAATTCGGAAGAATTTACGATGTGTTTGATTCTGAAATGTTACGAACCCTGACTGGGCAGCACGCTGTTTTCGTGGATTTATTCGAGGATTATTTCTCTGAATTCATTTTGAATTCATCATAGTAGTATGGTGAATTAATGAGCGGAAAAATATAAAATAAAAATTTCAAAAAGCACTGCCGTGAAGGCAGCAACTTTTGCGCGCATGTTCAATGTAGATGACCGCTTCAGCAACGAATTTGAACGTGCGCGCGTACCAAATTTCAGTTCGATACGATCATAAGTTCTGGAGATATCGGGAAAAAATATGTCAAATTTCGAGGTTTTCTTCTCGATATCGTTGATTTTTTCGGTATTACTCGAGAAATACTGATTCAGACCTGATTAAACTTCACAGCTAGTTTTAAGATGCTAAAAGACAACTTTATGCAAAATTTCGTGATAATCGTGTTATTAGAACAATTTGAAAAAAAAAATTTATATGATTTTCTCATCATATCATCCTCATTAAATTCTGTATGAAACTTCGAACTGTTATTTTCGATGAAGTAATGAATTTCAATTCGATCTGATCTGTATTTTTGGAAACATTGGAAAAATAAAATTTTGATTGGGTATATCTACGGAATCATTGGGCGGATTTTACCCATTCACGAATTCGACCTTCGTAATTAAGCCCCAAACCTACTCTACAAATATCGAGTTTCTAAGTCGTTTCTTCCGGAAGTTATTGTGTTTACGGTCAGCCTAACGGCCGACTGCGTAAACACAATAACTTCCGAAAGAAACAACTTAGAAACTCGATATTTGTAGAGAAGGTTTGGACCTCAATTACGAAGGCCGAATTCGTGAATGGGTAAAATCCACCCAATGATTCCGTAGATATACCCAATCAAGATTTTATTTTTCCAATATTTCCAAAAATACAGACCAGATCGAATTGAAATCCAGTACTTCATCGAAAATAACAGTTCGAAGTTTCATACAGAATTTAATGAGGATGATATGATGAAAAAATCATATAAATTTTTTTTTTCAAATTGTTCTAATAATCCGATTATCACGAAATTTTGCACAAAGTTGTCTTTCAGCATCTTAAAACTAGCTGTGAAGTTTAATCAGGACTGAATCAGTATTTCTCGAGTAATACCAAAAAAATCAACGATATCGAGAAGAAAACCTCGAAATTTGACATATTTTTTCCCGATATCTCCAAAACTTATGATCGTATCGAGCTGAAATTTGGTACACTGCTGTGAAATTAGAAGGTCAAAGCGTGAGTATAATTTTTTTTGGATATGATGAATGGTTTCCGAAAAAAAAATTTTTTTGTAAAAAAATTTCGAAAAAAATTTTTTTTTAAATTTATTGACAATATGATCTTGACGAAATTTGGCTCAAAGTTGCGCGTCGTTATACTGCACCAAACTGCTAAGTTCGAATCCAATCGCTCAAGTAGTTTCTGAAATAAAAAATAAATAACTTCAAAACTTCAAATGCCTATAACTCCGAAACTATTCGATCGATTTGGCCCATTAACGAACTTAACCGCGGCATTCCAATGCGCGACCTACCCTGAAAGTTTCAATTCGCTAGCTCACTTCGTTCGACAGTTATCGTGTCTACGGCCGGCCAACAGCGTGCTATCGTTTTGATCAAATGTCTGTAATTTTGAATGATTGAGCCGAAAATGGTCATTTTCGGCTCAATCATTCAAAATTACAGACATTTGATCAAAACGATAGCACGCTGTTCCCCTAGAACATGCGCGCAAAAATGGAATATGTTGCATAATTATTTCAAAATATCTTTTATTTAACATTTGGGTTTACGATGGTTACCTGGAAATTCAATGTAAAAATGGTGCATTCTGCATTCTGTTATAAAAAACATTTACTTTTTTTGTTCGTTATCGTCTTGGTTGAGTTCACATGTTGTGAAAATTTTAATATGGTAATTGCGTATATTAATCTTTTTTCTTTGTGGAACTAATTAGTTATTAAACGAAAACTGAGTTGATTTTATCTATTCTACAAGCGACCTGGAAGGAAGGAAATATTATGCCATAAATTCCTATCAGTTGCTCCTTCATTTATGACAATTAATTACGTACAGAAGTGCGGGAATTGATTAAACACTGCACTAAGGTTTTTGCGCGAAATTTTCTATTTCAAACTTTTATAGAGAAATATATATGTTGGAATAATTATCTTTGTATAACAATGGCAAATTTGGTTCATTTATATAGATAATCTTCAAATTTGGACCATCCATGCACCTTCAAATGTTTCAGGGTTATTTAGTCTCTGAATAAAAGTGCTTGAAATCATAAGTGAATTTAAATACACATTTTTCTTCCATCGGTTCGAAATGACCTCATTTCAGATTCATTAGCTTCATTGAACTGAAGATAACAGCATTCAAACACTTCTCTCAATAGAGTTTTCAAAAGACAAAATTTAATGTATACCAACATTCGAATAAATATTTTTCAATTCCATCCACCAACCCAAAATGAAAAATTCTTTTTGCTTTATTGAATAGCGGATTCTTAATTAATTGAACGTTCCCTCGTATGTTTTACCCACCTCTAAAAGCATTCAGAATATCATGATTGTATTGCGTTAACTCGAATAGGTTCAGAAAGGAGCAGAACGTAGAAAGAACCGTCTCGTACAAAAAGTAAACTTCAAACAGAACGTAATTAAGTTGTCTTCATTAACGGTTTTCTGTTAACTCTAGTTTAATGTTGTCAGCACTGAATAAGATGGATGGAATATCGTGTGAGGGTTTGTTTTTGACTTTCCTTCGAGTTTGTTAACTTAGGGAGGGACTCACCTTCTTTGAGGACAGAAAAAGAAGTAATGGAGATTATGAGAAAATTAGTGTTTCTATTTTATGGTATGGAATATTTGAATTCAGAGGAAAATCAAGGCAAACGAAAATGCGGGCTAGGGATTTTGTCATCGAAACATTACTTGTTTATACGCTGGTTCCATAGATTCCGTTGACATATCTGTTGGAAATTTTATTTTCCATATATTCCCAAAAAATAAATTTCAAATTAAATGAAGGAATATCACAGTTTCAAAGATCGTTCAGAATTTCGTGAGGATCAGGTAATTAAAAATTTGTGAAATAATTTGATGTGAGGGTCTAGAGGTGCAGGTTCGGTATGTGGATAGGTGACCGATTCAGGTTTGAGTTACGAAAAATGCGGCAAATTTTCACAAGTTACGTCAGTAGTTTTCTAGAACTTTCTTATTGATTTATTTATTCTATGAATATGTTCCGCTCAAATCTGTTGATTGTAGTATGCCATGATTTACAACTTGTTTTTCCTATTGTTTGGTTGAACTTGATTATTTCTCATATCTTTATGTTGTATTTTTGTTTATTCAGTTTACATACCTAAGGTTTCTATGCAAAACATGAACAAATCTATCTATCTATCTACTTATCCTTGGGCCTCGCTTCTTCAATGTAGATGATTTGGTTGATTGGATGATTAGCTCTGATCCAGGTGAAATATGTGTTGAAGTATCTACAGGTATTGGTCTTTATGTTTATGTTAGTTCAATACTACCGAAGCTCTTTCTTCTCCATGAGCCAATGTCTATAAATGATTCTATTTCTGAATATGTGTACCTAAATGTCTTTTTCGACAATGAATTTTTGAGGTTAGTACGTCTTGTTATGAACATGGTTATGTTTATAGTCAGGGCGTTAATAACGAACAAACATTCCATCATCTATTAAAAGATCCCAAATTCCATCATCAGGTGCGCTAGCTTGACATTACTCAACTCATCCTAACCATCAAACTTTTATTGCCAACATCTCCGGAGTAATGTCAACGATACATTCCACTCCAACATGTCACTTCGCTGATTCCAATTTCCAACCCCTCGACCCTCTGGAGATCACATATGATCAGCCACTTCAAATCAGGAATAAAGCCGTGAGGGATCCCGGAGACCTCATGTCACGAAGTCATTCAGCGTCTCCCACGAACAACAGGCCCGTGTTAGACGCCGTGATGGCACCGGTGGATACGTGAAACAATATTTTCGTGGTTCAGTTGTATTCCAGTGCATTCAGCAGCTCAAAAAGAGTAATGTAACATAACATGTAACAAAATGTAAACAAAATGTAAACAAAAAAAACAAAACAAAAAAATGTAACAAAAAGGAGTTATGTAACATAACCTATTACTCCATACTATACTGATTGAATCGAAAATTAATTATGCAGACCTTTACTTCGAAGGCTGGATGATCAAAGGAAATATCGTTTTTTTGATGATGAAGTACAAAGATTCAATAAGTTTTTGAGTATTTCACGAAAAATTCCCAAAGTCGACCCGGTAGGAAATTCAACCCGGCCCATCCACCATTTTGCTAACCGACAAGTGTATTCTAGTATACAGAGTGTAACAGCCAAATGGAATAAATTCGATATGGAATAAATGAGGGGGTGTTAGGAAAAACGCTCGGACACGTCGATTTGTAATTTCAAATGCGCATAGTTTTCAAGAAAATCAAATTATATAGGGTGTTCCATGCGACCGTGGCCAATACCAACTTTCTTATTTCTAATGTAACCCCCTGTATATTATTTATTTATTGGATTCTTCTGAAAATTCTAGACATAATTCATGTACAATGTCCTATACCTATCTTCAACTTTTTCGGAAATATTAGGTGTTTTCAGAAATGTTGAGTAACGTTAGAAGACAATTCTACATCAGATTAGCATGTTGCCAAGACGTTCGCGGCGAGCATTTTTAACATTTCCTACATTGACATTAATGTTTTTTTTTTTTTTTTTTTCAATTATATGGAAATAATCAGTATTTCTTATTAGGTTTTAAGTGTAATGTACCGAATTTGTGAAATAAAATAATTTTTATTTAAAACGTTGATTTTTGCACTAAATCTGAAAACACTTAATATTTCCGAAATAGTTAAAGATAGGTATAGGACATTGTGCATGAATTGTGTCTAGAATTCTCTGAAGAATCCAAAAAATGTATAATATACAGGGGGTTGCATTTGAAATAAGAAAGTTGGTATTGGCCACGGTCACATGGAACACCCTATATAATATTATTTTCTTGAAAAATATGCGCATTTAAAATTACAAATCGACTTGTCCGAGCGTTTTTCCTAACACCCCCTCATTTATTCGTTATCTAATTTATTCCATTTGGCTGTTACACTCTGTATGTAGATTTGAAGCCCTTCATCATTTTTTCTTGGAATATAGTATAATACGAAGGAGACCGAGCTTTTTCGATTTCAATCGACGTTAGGCTGCAATCAAACGATGGAACGAATTAGAAGTATAACTTGAAAAATAATGCGCTTACAAGACAGTCCTCGAATTTCGATGATATATCTTGAAAAGATCGGATCGATTTGTATTATTTTTTTTATAGTCGTTCTTTCAACGGTTCGATGGATTTAAATATAGAATGATTTTGAAATGGCTCAGTTTCGAGTCAATTGTTACAAATTTCCGTCTTATTCACATAATTGTGAAATTTTAGGACTGCTATACTTTTAAACCTTCATTCTCAAATTGTTATATAGACCGAATACTCATTAGAAGACAATAAAAGTGATATATGAAATCAAATTTCGGTCAAGGAACAACTTTAGAAAGGAAACTATTCTTTCAGCAACGTTTCGGCCCTTTATTGGGCCTTCTTCAGGCTAAAATGATACAAAAATAAAAGTTAACAATAAAATGAATATAAAACTACAATTTGAGCCATACAGACAACATACAGGTCAGCAAGAACAAAATATCAAGAAAGAATCGTCAATACAACACATAAATTCAAAAGCTCAGTAAAACAGATCTCAAATAAAAACAATTAAATAGGTACTTATTTCGACATCCCAGAAAGATACACTACACTTATCTGATAGACTCACCGTCAGAATAATAAAACCTTAAATGAACTTTCCCATGGAGAAAGTCCGTGTTGGAAAATAAAAAATGTTTTTCGAACAGGGTAGTCCATACATCGATGTATTGTATTGAATGGTATAAACAGTTCTCCCCCAACGATGTATGGACTACCCTGTTCGAAAAACATTTTTTATTTTCCAACACGGACTTTCTCCATGGGAAAGTTCATTTAAGGTTTTATTATTCTGACGGTGAGTCTATCAGATAAGTGTAGTGTATCTTTCTGGGATGTCGAAATAAGTACCTATTTAATTGTTTTTATTTGAGATCTGTTTTACTGAGCTTTTGAATTTATGTGTTGTATTGACGATTCTTTCTTGATATTTTGTTCTTGCTGACCTGTATGTTGTCTGTATGGCTCAAATTGTAGTTTTATATTCATTTTATTGTTAACTTTTATTTTTGTATCATTTTAGCCTGAAGAAGGCCCAATAAAGGGCCGAAACGTTGCTGAAAGAATAGTTTCCTTTCTAAAGTTGTTCCTTGACCGAAATTTGATTTCATATAGATCATCTGGAACGATACTTGGTTTGATTACAATAAAAGTGATGTTCGAAAATAAGATACTGATTATTCAATATAACATGTTCATCTTTACAAAATAAATTTCGTTATGGATATTGATCTACTTCATTTTCCTTCAACCTTCCACTTCTTACATGATGAATTTAAAAATTATATACTTACTTGCATATAATGCTTGTTGTCAAAAACTTGAGGAAAAGATTACACAAAAAATACAATTTGAAACTAATTATGAATGCAGTGTTTCAGTTCTAATCTTTCGATACGAATTATCAGTAGCATTTATTTTATATTGAATAACAAAGTCTTACATGAGGTAGAAAAAAAAAATTCAATTCAAATAATGAAGACTAACACGAGACAACTGACAAGCTTGTCAAATATTCGTGTCTAAAACAATACTGCCATTATTTCAACACCTACTTTTTTATCTCACATTGGAGAGGCGGTAAAAACCATTTCTAAACATCTTCATTTATTCTAGGATCATTAATCATCAATAATACAGTCCATATCCTCCTCTACAGACTCCACAGATTAAATTAATGAAACATCTACTGCATCAAAAAATTACATCGATGTTCAAAAGAATTCTGAATTTCATTGAAATATCAAAGATGGATATGAGGTTATAGGAAACAATGATTTTTCACTCAGAATTCCATCCAGTCCTCTATCTGATCAATAGGATATTTTCTACTGGAATTTGCCCTTCACACTTCAAAATGAGCATTGTAAAACCTCTCTTTAAAAAAGGAGAAAAGACAGAACCGGCAAGCTACAGACCAATATCACTCATAACGAATATAAAAAAAATTTTTGAAAAAATAATCAAAGGTCGGATGACACAATATCTAGATAAATATAGAATGATCTCAGATAGACAATATGGGTTCAGACAGAGAAATTCAACCCAGGATGCGATCGTGAATATCACATCAAAAGTATATGAGGGTATGGAAGCCGGATTGATGACAATTGGTATATTTCTCGATCTCTCCAGGGCATTCGATACAGTGAATCATGAGCTGCTTCTGGGGGCCTTGGAGGAATTGGGATTCAGAGGTATCGTGCTGGAGTTGTTCAGGGATTACTTGTCAAATAGGAAACAGTCAGTACAAATTGGGGACAAAGTGAGCACTCAACAAACAATCACCTGTGGTGTACCACAGGGTACTGTCTTGGGACCCGTTCTTTTCACTATATATATGAATAAACTACTTGACCTGGAGTGTGGAGGAGAAATCTTCAGTTTTGCTGACGATACAGTCGTGTTATACAGAGGTGATTCATGGGGTGACCTGAAAAATAGGATCGAGGTGGGTTTTGGAGTTGTTTTGGATTGGTTCGACCAGAAATACCTTACCGTAAACTACGACAAGACCAAGTTCATGCCATTTGCCATCTACAAAAACAATTTGCCTTAGTATGAAACGATTTCATTTCAAAGAAATGATACAATTAAACTTATCCATTCCACAGTTAGTATTAAATATCTGGGAATAACGTTGGATCGACATATGAAATGGGATGTACACGCTCAAAATGTCGTTAATATTCTGAAGTACATGCTCCCGAAATTCAAGTATTTGGTGGAAATTTTGAATACTCATCATATGAGGGTTCTGTACCACGCATTGATAGAATCAAGACTACAATATTTGATACTACGGTGGGGAGGCGTAGCTGATATCCACCTGAAGAAGATTGAAACTTTGCAAAAAAGATTCCTAAAAATAATATTCAAGAGACCATATAGATATCCTACAGACGAACTATATAAGGAATCGAAATGCTTCGATTTGAAACAATCATTTTTTTATGCCATCTTAGTAAACCTGTACGGAAATAAACACGAACTGAAAGCAATAGAACATAAGTACGCAACAAGACAAAAAAGCAATTTTGATATTCGTACGAAGTTCTCAAGAAGAGCAGTGGGACAAAGATGCTATACTTACCTTGCACCTCGGCTTTTCAACTTCTTGCATAGAAGTATGAAGGATATCATCATTAACACCAACTCTGTCACTTTAATAAGAAAAAAACTAAAATCGTACACATTGAATCTGGACAGAAAAGTAATTCATGATATTATGAGTACAGACAAATTTATTTAAAATAGACTGGGTTATTACCCCCCTGTCGAGTAAAATATTGAATGTTTGATAAAGTGCCCCTGCAATCTCATCATAGCATCAGACAGCAAAATGTATTATAGGCAGGAAAAAGCCCACGCACAACCTAGGTTTATGTGGGTCTCCCTGTTTATTCATTGAAATCACCTATGAAACTGCTGTATGGAGGGGTGCGGAACTTGTATTCACAACAGTTAATATTGTTGTTAATGTTGTATTGTCCAACTTGAGAGTGTTGCTTGTGTTCATCATCATTGTTGCTATTCTGCCCACGCACAAGTTTTACTTTTGTGGGTCTCACTTTATTTATTCACCATTTGTTATATTGCATATATTGTATACTTCAGTTAAATTTCTGGTAAATAAATATTATTATTATTATTATTATTATTTGTTGCCTCAATTATGCTGTACAGTTTCCTTGTCATGCAGAAGATTCTGAAAGCTTGAAGAAAAGCATGATCTTATATTATTCTTTTCTGTGAATTAAATAAGTCTTCGATGGGAGTATGCCTCAAATGTATGGACAACAGAGATCAGCTTTCGCTGTCATAAAAAGGAATGAGTATTCAATATTTCGCATTGAATATGGTCTCCATGGAAAAATACGGCGTAGGTCTCGAGTACAAAGAATTCGGAACGAAAATATTCGTTTTATTAATATCTTTATTAGGATTCGAAAGAGCTCTCTTGTTCGTCCAGCTCGTGAAAAGCATGCTGCAAACATCCGCCGTCTTGATCTCATTTCGTGAAATATTCAATTTGGTCTTTCTCCTCCAGCTTCAAATTTTTCTTGAGGGCATGGCGTATATGAGTTGCAAAATGGCGAATGGACTGGTCGTGTGAAGAAATCTATTAGATATGCTCATAAAATGAATTATATTCTTTAGGGCATATAGACTATTTTCGGTACAATAAAGACTTACTTTTTTTCTCTGTTGAGATTTCGTAATTGAATCGTTTTTATAACTTCATCAGGCTTTTGAAAGTAAAGTTAATTGCATTGGCATTCAAAGACGAAAACATCAGCATTTCACCAACTAATATCAAATGACAATATACCTGAAAGGAGGAGATAATGTTTTTTGACTTGAGTTTATTATTTTGATCCTACATTATTTTTAACTATTTGGTTTACTATTCTGGTATATCTATGTCCTTAAAAAAATTTCATAACCTCTAGGCTCTTAACGTAGATATCTAGATATGAATGTATATAGTTTCATCACCAAATATGAGGAACTCAAAAACAATTTTAATATTAAGAATGTCGATAGAAGTGACTTTTATGCAGACTCATATATAAATCAATTTATCCAAATTATTCGAAAGATGGTTGCATCTTCTGCACAAGGGACCTTAATATTTTTTCAAGAAAAGTATGAGTTACCAAAAAAGAATTGAGGTTGATTCACACTATACGTTCCGTAACCTTCTAGTTTTCCTTCCGTATGATTTAAGTTAAAATTTAAAAGGCAAAAATGTCATATTGACGCAACGGTAACGAAATATAATGTGTGCATACATCAATTCATTTAATCGTTATCATATTTTACGGGAAGGATACTGGAAGGCTACGGAACGTATAGAGAGAATCAACCTTTACTCTAGCAAAGTCTGTGTGGTTAGAACTTGTATCAACTAGAGATCTCCAGTAACATGTAATCAAGATAGCACAAGTTAGAATTACAGTTGCTCACGACTAATTGCGAAATTGGTTATTTCACCTGATCATATCCAGATCTACTTCACATGTTTCACTGAGTTTCTGGATTTCGTAGACTTAAGACTCGATTTCAGAAAATGAGTGATTAAAATTTGCATTCAGTTTCTCTTCTTGAACTCGTTTCGATTTATTTTTATCGGGCATCATTGACTTCGAAGAATTGCTTCGTGAAATATATTTTTTTCGATATAAAGGAACTGAATTTCCATAAAACTTAAGAAATTCGATTATTCGATGAAATGACCAAATACCATCGATGGTGAAGTTTTCAGAAACCCAATTTGGTAAAAGTTCTTTGATTTCAATCTGACCCAAGGTAATGGGGAATTATCACCTGGCATTAACTAGTTCATCAATGTGAAAAATTCAAATGATTTTCATTAATGGTGTAGGGTAGTATGCTTTATAAACTCGGGGAGTCTAGACAAATAGCAATAAAGCAGACGACGTTTCCATTTGGAATTTTTGACGAAATTTCCGACTGCCTGTAATGGAATCTTCAACCATCCGCAAACTGTTATTACTATCTGTCTTCGCATTCCACTCTCGCATGAATATTGATAACATGAAGAGAAGAATGTATCCTTCCCGCTTATTTTCGAAATATAATTGAAAAATTTCAGTTTATCTCAGCGGGCCAACATTCTCAACGGAAACCTCAACTTATATTGGTTCAGTTGAGTGAATTGCCAAAAATTGAGTTGTTGGACCAGATTGACTAGAAAGCCAAACAGAAAAAAGTATTTCCATAACTTTTCGAAACGTGTTACTTTTCCGAAGTTTTGAATAATTTTTGCATCGAATTGAAATCTAGGACTTGATTGGAAAATAACACTTCGAAGGTTCATTCAGAATAGAATATTTGAAAAAAAGATTTGAATATTTCTTCAGAATTTTCAATTGATACGATAATCACAAAATTTTGCACCAAGTTGTTTATCAATATTTTCAAATCACTTTTTTTGAGTTATTCCGAAAAAAACGAAACCGAGGAAAAAACCACGAAAATTGACATACTTTTTCCCTATATCTTTAGGAATTATAATAATATCGAACTGAGATTTGGTATGACACTCTAGTATATGAAATTGAAGATAAGAATACACTTTTTCTCATAATGATGAATGGTTTCCAGAAAAAAAAATTGAATCAACAAACTTCACGATCCCAACAAAATTCTGCAAGAGTCCAACTGACTGCCAAGTTTCAATCTGATCGCTCATGAAAATCCTGAAATATCAGTAAAACAACCTAAAATCTTCAAATGAAAATTACTCCTAAACTGTTTCTTCGACTGATCAGTGAGCCGTTTGAGACCATTTCAGGAAGAATTAGAAAATTATAAACATTTTAACAAAACAATAGCAGACTGTTCTCCAGAAACATGATCGTAAAATCGTCAATTCTATTTTTTTATATACTACTTGGATTTAAATTTGACATTTTCCTTTATTTCCTACATTGATCTTCACTACACCCAAATCTTGCTAATGTCTGGTGAGTGTGAAGACTGAACAAACAGTGACGTAAGCAGGGCTGGGCAAAAAACATGCTTGGCTTAATTGAAATACAAATTACAAAATACTTTCTCGCAGGTATTTGAAATACAAAATATTTTCAAGTCGGGTATTTGAAATATAAAATACAAAATACAGTATTTTGACTATTTGTATTTGAAATACAAATTACAAATCACATTTAGGTGTTACATAAAATGTGAAAAGGGGGCAACTAATTCAGCTCAGCCATTTTATCGCTAAATAGAGAATTTCCTTTTAGAAACACAAGATTTTTGAATGTAGTATCAGACAAACAGCCTCTTGTTGGGAAATGATCAAAACGTGCTAAAGAAAACAATCTTTCTACAGGTCCTGATGAGCACAAACTTGTGTTATATTGTAGTAACACATTTTTTTATCAGGATAATGTTCAAGGATGGTAAGCTCTCTGCTCCTATCGTTTTTGGAAATTGACTAACTCTAACTCCATGTTGAAATGACCATTGCGCAGGACCTTTTCTTTCTTTCCATTTGACGAAAACATAATTGCTAGCAAAAAAACTAGATGAAGCAGATGAACGTTGCGCTATCTGAAGGGAGATTCAGAGACTATTTTCTGTAGAGCGCTCAGCGCTGAATTTATTTGTTCGAAAGTGTTTCGAAGACAAAAGTATCGAAATACAAAATACAAAATACTTTAGCGTCAGGTATTTGAAATACCAATTACAAAATACATTTTCAAGAAGTAATTGAAATACAAATACAAAATACGTATTTGTATTTCAAATACGTATTTCAATTACAAGTAATTGAAATACTGCCCAGCCCTGGATGTAAGCGTTCATATTTAATCTTGAATTATCGACTTCGGAATGAATCCATAAAATGCATATTATTGTGACATAGTATTTTGTTTCGGTTAATTATCACTCTATCTAGCCATGCCAGAAAAAATACCCTAACAAACAAAATGGCGAATGCTCAAGAATTCGCGACCCTCTTGGCATGGGTTTATTGGCTTGTCGAGACAAACAACCACAAAGAAGACAAGTTTTTGCCCCCAACTCTTGATGTGATTATAAATAACCCATCAGAAACCATCAACCATCTCCAATGTGTTAATACAATTCGTCTTCGCCTTCCAATTTTCTATGAATATTCATTTCATGACTCATCTCATCTCGCCTTTCCTCGAAATATAATTGAAAAAGTTCAGTTAATTCCGTCGAGGCAAAAGATTACGCCATGTTAAATTCATGGCACGGAGAGCGAAGGGCCAAGAGAGATGAATTTTTCATAAGAATAGCCAGCCGGATTCCACTACAAACTGTGTGACTGGTGGTGTAGTCTTGAAATTCCAATTCGTGTTTGTTGATTCTCTTATACCGAGGGTCACAGAACTCAGGTTCACCCCTGAAAAATCTACATTTGTCAAGATATCGGATTGAAATTCTGGGATAACGCTTCCATCGCGATAGTCACGCATTATACAGGCGTGGTCGAATTTGGCAATTTCGAAAACGTACAAACTATAATTTTTCGAATTTTTCATGGCCGCAATGGAATCTACGTTGAGGAATAATTTAGGTGTGAAAATAACACCAATGCCCTAAAATTCATATCTTCTGAGATATGCGGTCGTGGAATGTGATCGCGTACATTGTTTTTACGAAGAATATAGAAAATATGAAAATTGAGTTTTCACGTTTTCGGAATTGCCAATTTTGAACAAGCTTTTATTATTTCCTGTATCATGAGCTTCAATTCTGACCATGAATACCTAAAAACGATATTTTCCCAATAGATATAGTCTTTTTAGAATGAGCATTACATTTTTCGGTATATAACAGTGTTAGCAGAGGAAAACTAAACAGGATAACATACATTTTTCCGTATGATACAAGAGCACAGATAAAAACCTCAGCAAAAACTCTGTCTCCCCGTATAAGTGTTGTAATTTGTTTGGAGAACATGGATGGCATCTTTTTCATTGGGAAATAATTTTTGCGTCATCTTGAATTTATTTTGACAAAATATCTTGATATAATATCTGAAACATAAAAACCAGCAGAAAGCAGTTAATAAAATTACCTACATTTGCTCTCTGACCGGGAGAGTCTTTCGACCAGGTCCGGTCCTCCAAGTGATGATTTTCAGACCCTCAGATGAACGAAGAACGCTACAGGCCCCTTATATTGGGAAATCATCTCCCATAGTTCCATAATTGGATATTTCTTTATATTAAAAATATCGGAAACAAATTGAGAAACTTGTGACATATATAATGTCAGGATGACATATTTCCCAATGAATATGCTAGAAGATATCCATGTTTCAGCAGAACACCATTTTCAATTCTTTCATTGGAATTTCAACTCAAATTTCCACGAGGAATCTATTTATATTATGAAATATGGGGCTTTCCATTTGAAAAAGGATAGTTGGTGTCCATTTTGGTGAAACCACGAATCTCAAAAAATTAACATTCAGTCATCACTCCAGTAAAATCTCCGGTCCGAAATTTTAAAGGTGAATTTTGATTCCTTCCCAACAATATTCGGATGAACGGTATTCGTGGGAAACCCGGTAAATATCCAAAATTTCAATCCGATAACTTGTGAAATGAAGATTTTCTAGGGGGTGAATATGATTTCTCTGGCCCCGGTATACCTGAGTTTTTTAAATGTATATAATGCTTGGATATTGCGACAGGAAAATATTGTTCATTTCTTGAATTTTTGGGAAAATATAATCGAAATGGCGAAAAGAATTCTCGCATATTCTCGATACAACTAAAATAATCGACATTAACATATACAAATTATCATACATTTTCTGAGTGTTCATTACCCTTTCCTTAAACATTTCGAATGCCAATATCGTATCAATACTAGCATTAAATCTCTCCGTGTTTTAATAATGACTTGGCTGCTTATTCAATCTCAATTAACCCAAACTAAAGAGAAAAAACGTGTTTATCGATCGCTAGTATTCATGTTTCTCTCTTCAACTGGAAAACCTTGGAGATTTAATTTTTCCAATTTATTTTCCCGTCGGTACCTTTATCTTCGGAAATTTACGTCGGAAGACTATTGTATTTCGATCCCTAATCGAATTTTGTCCTGCCTTTGCAGAATAGGTCCGGATTAGTATTTCTGTTTGTCCGTGTCATCCCTAAATGTTACCTCAGGGAGCTATTATCACGATATCCCGTATTGGAATAGCTTTTAACGGCATTCGCCTGCTTCTGCTACGTGGACTTCAGTTAGATATATGCTGAGAGATATGACTTTTCGATGTTTAAGAGGGATCCTGAACGAAAATGAGCAAAAGGGTTTGGTAATAAAAATGTCATGATGCTACTAGATATACAATTGAATATAAGTTATTTGGGTTTGTTGCAAATTGAATTCTGATACAAAAGAGCAGGTGACTACTCTGATATCAACGTATATTTCTAGCATACTCGGTTTCGACTTCTTTTACGCGCATGCTCCAGGGGAACAACGTGATATCAGTTTTTCCCAAATGTCTGTAATTTTCGAATTTTTTTCCTGAAAATGATCTCAAACGACTAGGTTGGCTTCACTGATGATGAATCTGTTGTCGGAATGGATTCTATCCAGCCGGCTGTAGGCACGATTACGTGAGAGTGAAAAACCCTGTCGACTTTTAGGGTAGATCAGTTTTCGAAATTCGAAGGTTGAGTTTGTTGATGGGACGAAGTTGCTGTTATTTGAAATTTTGAGGTTACATTCCTTATATTTCGAGAACACCTCGAGCGATTAAGGTGAATATTGGAAAAAATGTGAAGCATAACTACGCACAACTGTTCGAGAAATTTCGTTGAGATCGTATTGTTACTTTTAGGTTTGGTTCCAGAAGTATATTATAAGAAATTAATTTGTGTTTCATATCCTTCCATAATTATATAAGTAAGATTTCACATGGTTAGGACTCAAATGACTACAACTATCTTCAAAACAAAGTCGACGTTTCGTCGATATATTTTGGATTTCTCAAGACTAGAACATAAGCAATAAATAGATGAATGGAACTTCCTTCACAAACAGAAATCATTGTGTCTTACCTAGTTCTTTTAACAGTTGTCTACATGTGACATTGATTCGGGCATAGTATGAATGTGGAGATCACTTTGTCTCATAAAAATGAAATGGTCAAAAATTAAAATAATTTCTTAGACTTAAATGACAAATATAAACAGAAGTAATAAGGAATACGATGAAAGAAACAGGCCATACATATGCGATGAACATAGACAATATTCAATCACGACACAAACGATCTAACGTACAATTCACATGGACTACTTTGAACGATATTTTAACTGTTTGAAAAGTGATATTGAATGATTATTAGATTGGTTCAATCCCTGAGTATCACTTCTATTATTCACTGTACTATTTAAATTGATATGAATCATCTCACTTAAATTTCTCTTCAACCAATTTCTTTCCACGTCCAAGATAGTCATTCCATCAAAATCAAATTGGTGTCCCGTATCGAAGGAATGCGAAGCCAGTGCCGTTTTTTCATCTTTATCTTTAAATTTTTCTTTGCAATCATTTTGATGTTGTTTGATCCTTTTTTGTTTTGAAAATAGTTGTAGTCATTTAAGTTCTAACCCTGTGAAATCTTACTTATATTATCAGAAATGTTGTTTTTCCGAAACATCTAATCAGATTAGAAAAATGAATTTCGCACAGATATGAAAATCCATAATTCATAAGAGTATAGCAAATTTCAGTTCAATAGGGTCATAATTTGCAGAGATATTGAAAAACCTGTCAAATATCGTGAATTTTGTAATGATCATCCTATCAGAACCATTCGAAAAAAATTCCCTTTTTTTCACATATTCTATACTTTGCTATCTTAGAATCATATTATCCCCACGAAATTTAGCGTGAATTTTCACGCTGTGATTATTCAATCAGGTAATGGATTTACATTCGTTCCAATCTGTATTTTCGGAAATATTGGACCAATGAATTTTCAATGTAATTTCACCGGAATAATCTGCTGGATTTACCTATTCAGGAATTCGGCCTTCGACATTAAGGTACAAACCTACTCTACCAATATCGAATTTTTAGTTGGTCCATGTGAAAGTCATTGTGTTTATGATAGGCAGTTAAGACTACTGTGAATATATTCACAATTTCAATTTTCCAATATTCGAATATCACAGATTGGATCGAATTGAAATTTAGCACTTGATTACAGTTAGCTATTGAATTGAAAGCCTTTATCAAGTAATTTCGTTTCAATTCTAGATTTCGATTCAATTGAAGTATAGGTGGAACTCGTTGATTTATCGCCTGATATTCGTACATCGATACCTTTTTGTCAAATTATCGTAAGCCTCAACGTGGTGGCTTACGATAATTTGGTGAAAATGTATCGATATGTTGTGTTTATATTTGTTGACTATCGAACTCGAAAACTGTTATTTTTTTTTGAACCATTCCATTCATAGAAGAGTCGAAGTAAAATAATGACTGAATTTTAAATGAACCTTGCGTTATAAATCCACCTTCAAGTCCGTGTATCTTTTGAATATTAATTATAATATGTTGTTATGTTTATGGTTAGATCGATATGTCTTGCAAACATACGCAAATTCCAAAAACACCAAATAGTTGAACGAAATGCACTGAAACGAATACCATTAAAGCCCACACATGAACTTCCAGATGTGGAGATGTTATTGAAGCACCTCTTGCTTGGAAATAGAAATAATATATTTATTCCGAGGAATTCTCGCAACTCCATGGGAGTGAGAATACATTTGGTTTTGCGTTGGGAATTCACAGGTAAGTTTGTCTGTGAGGTGGGCGAAGAGCAACGCTTAGTCATTGGGAACTCATGAAAGTTTCAACATAGACATTTTTTGCGTTGTTCAATAAGTGGCTTCATTGTCTGTGGTCCTTAATATTCTATTTAGGGCACCCGCTACGTTCATTATATTATGCACGAGCAACAGTGTTATAGAATATTCAGTAAAACTCATCATGGATGTTTTCAGAATAAAATCTTCTGAAATCGTGAAAAAATAAAATCAGCGTGAATCCAAGTATTACAGATGTAAAAAAGTAAAACCTGCCTTCAGTAATGAACAAAAACTGTGCAGTTTTCCCAAATCCTTCTTCTCCATCTTACGTAGAAGATCATGTATATAAGCGGCACAGTAATTTGTTTTCAGATTCTGTGATGTAAGATGAATGATCTCCCATTTCAATTATAGAGCCTTATAATCTTGTTCAAAGGAAGGATGTCTGAGCCAAAAGCCTTCTTTGGAGACACAGCAATGAAATTCGACTAATATTCTACCAGCTCGAATATAAATGTCGGGTTACTGAATCTACCTGTGATTCTAGGGTATTTCTTTTCGCGCGCATATTCTAGGGTAGAACGTGTTATCATCTGGTCCGAATGTCTGAAATTAGAATCCGATGAAAAAATGTTTTATTTCGGCCAGCCTTGAGAGCAAACAATACCACGTGGTGCTTGATTACGGCTAGACAACACAGCCACTTTCAAGTTTCATTTAACCTTGTCATTATCTCAAGGTCAAGAACCTGGATGTGGTAAACATGCTTCAACGTTGCCAATAGCCGAGTGAAATATTATAATTCGGAGAAATTTTGACTTTTACAGAAGGAGACGTTCTGCAGGCTTCAGTGAGTATTTTTTTAAAATTTCTTCTGGTATGTACTTTATTCTTTTTTGAGAATGTGCAGTGTCACTTATATCTCCATTTTTACTACAGATGAGTTTTAATTTTCCTGAAAATTCTTGAATATGAAAGTGGCAATATTGCGCATTTTTACAATGTTCTTCATCCATTTCAACAAAAAAAATAGAAAAAACGAACTCTGGCCTCCAGAAGTCTCCTCATTGTATTCGAGGTATTGTTTGCTTTTAAGTTGACACTTGAGAACAGGATAGACTGCGCATGGGAATGCGCTGGTTGAATTCGTTTAACTGACAAATAAGCCAAATTGTTTTCGAGCTATATTCATTGGAATATTTAAGGTTATTCACTTGGAATCTCAATAACAACTCATTGTATCAAATCGAAACTTGATAGTTAAATGAAGATTATGGGCGAGCTGCTAAAAACTATTGGATGAAATTGTAAAGTTCAGAGAATTGTATCGAGGAAATTACTGGAGAAACTTGCCCTACAGCCTCTTCCATTCGAATATGTCACACAATTAGATTTTTCATTGGAGATGACTTCAATCTTGAATCAAATAATAATCATTAAAATATTGACACAGTTCCTGAAAACGAATCTGTCTCATTTGTTTTGGCCACACGTTCGTAAGAGAGTTCCGAAAATTCTCCTCTTATTCGCCACTCTGAGTGAAATATTGTGTCATTTGTACCATTTTTATTTTAATGCTACACACTTAAACAAACACTCCTTATGTCTCACTGTATTCTCTGGCGGAGAATTGTTCCTGTCTAAACCAAATGATCCTCACACGCTGAAAAATATTGCCCATCTCTTAAATTTTTTCAAAGCATTTGCTACATGTAAAACCGAATTCGTCCAGTGGGAAAACTCTGACCTCATACTGATGTTTATCTGAGAAAAAGTTACATTGTACTTCCATCAGATAATGGGCGGAAAAGGTCCCTGATGCTTCCTGATACAGGTCATTCATGAGAACCGAGATCATATTTCCTTCATGCCTTCCTGGCTGAGGCAGTTAGTTCTTTCAGCTGTGTCAAGAATTGTTTATCACATTCAATTATCTCTATTTCATGGCCCATGAACACAGTGTGAACTTTGTCTTTGTATTATTTTCCACTTTGTCGGGATCCATGAAAATCCTTTGTTAAGCGAAATTTAAAGAGAACACTGATGAATATCTCTCCATTATCAGGGGTTCCTCCGCTCAAAGTATTGATATGTAATAAAATCATCAGCGTAGCTTTTGTCCGCGATGTCGGCAAGGAAGTTTTATGAACTTGAAACTTGTGGATGACCATGTTGCAGCAGAAGTTGACACGTCATGCTATGTCTGTGATAGCCGTTCAATTTTCTGTTTATTTATCTATTTGAAGGCCAAAATCTGTATTCATGTTTTCAACTGAAGATGACGTTTAAACATCAATAGTTTCATTCAGTTATTGATCCGCGCAACATGTATTCTTTCTAGAGAACCGTTTCATCTGTTCAATTTCTTCACTCAATTCAAAAGGGCGGAATGAAAAAAAGAATATACTCAGTGATATTAGAAGATATACGTCTAGGAGGAATAACATTGTCTACGGAAGGACCATACTTAAAGCATGATATGAATACAATATCATTGTTTTATTCCCATAAGCAAAATTGTTATCATCATTTCATTTGTGAAGAAGACAGTTCATGAAACCTGGAGATAAGTCACGGATATTTTACTGCTTTGATAGTTATGCGTGTGTGTCGGGTATAGGCGAGTAAAGGTATGTTAAGACGAAGAAGATCAATTATTTAACTAAGGCATACGACAAGTGATGATAGGCACTTCAAGCAAGTAGATCTACGATACTAATTTGGTGATGAACAAATCGTTGATCGATGATCTGGAGAAGTTAATAGACCAGTAACTATACGTACATTGAATCGCTGTATTCGAGCCTTAAACGGCTGACCACTTTTGACAAAGATTCAATTGGTACAGAAAACCGCAGCAGTGGAAAACAAAGGAGCATAATTTCTGGATCATTACCGAACTACCATTCGGTCTAGGTATGCACAATGCATGTAGTAAGGGATACGGTGTCGTGGACAGTGAAATGATATTGCATTTGCTGTTAAAAGGCATGTATACAGAACTGATGAAGTAATTGGTTCGGAAGCTATTGTTTATGTTTGCCTCAGACTACTCCTCTTTATTCGATGCAGAATGAAAGCTGCACTTCATGTTGACGATGTTCTACAAACAACTTTTCTGCTTTAACTGAATAGACGTCCTGTTTCAGCAGTATAACTTGTGTCAGCATAATGCTCGTCGAAATATGGACTCTTTTCAAAAAGCTGAAGTTAACGTTTTGCTGAGGCTACATTGTTGACCGGATCTGAATTCTATTGAGCGTGTATATTTTATTATGTAACCATTCTCCTAAGTTTTAAACTTTAAACAATTATTATTATATGCCAGTTGATATAATATTTAAATTTGTCATTCATGGCATGGTTCGTCGAAGGCAATAAAAGTATATCGTGAGATTTCAATATCAAAAGTTATTATACAGTACGCGTCAAAATTATAGAACAAATTCATTTTCTCAGAAGAAAAATATTTGGCAACAAAATCCTGAAACAGGTCAATTTTTATTTCACTTCTACCAAATTGTTATGCATTTTTGAAGGAGTTTTGTTGCACCCTGTGCCATCCCGAACAACCCTCTGAATTTTTTGAATAGGGAAAGTAGGTCATGTGGTACTTTTTTGACAAGGTCTTTGTATCTTCTTTATAGGCGTGCAGACATTTTTAAGAAAAAAAATTTTTTTTTAATCACTTACTTCGAAGAGGTTTTCAGTATGTGCACTTTTTCATGGCTCATTTACTTTTAGACGATGGGACCTGATGAAATTTGTCATCGAATAGAAGTGGACCATTACAGTATTGTTCATGCACAACATTCAACCCCTTTCAACCCCCTCCATTTTTTTCCCCATTCAGGGGTTCGTAGGGGTTGAAAGTTATGCATGAACAAAACTGTAACTTTAGACTTTCATTCGGTGACAAATTTCATCAGGTACCATCGTCTCAAAGTAAATGAGTCATGACAAAGTGCATATACTGAAAATTTCTTTGAAGTAACTAATTTTTCAAAAATAAAATTTTTTTCTTGAAAATTTCTACACGACTGTAAAGAAGATACAAAGAACTTGCCAAAAAAGTACCACATGACCTTCTTTCCCTATTCAAAAAATTTAGGGGGTTAATGGGGATGGCCAGGATGAAACAAAAATCCATCAAAAATGCATATAAATTTGGTTAAAGGGAAACAAAAATTGACCTGTTTCAGGATTTTGTTGCCAAATATTTTTCTCCTGAGAAAATGAATTTGTCCCATAATTTTGATGTGCACTGAAAAAAGGTATCACAGAAAAATCTGTATTTTTAATGATCGAATGTCAATGAAATTTTCTGAAAATATAGTTTCATTCTAGAAGTAAGGCTTCCACACTGCCAAAAATTATGTTAACGAATTCATATTTTTAGTTGTATTCCTCCTGATATCAGTAAGGTATATCTCACTGTATTATCCTGGAATAACTTCCCTTGTCTCGACTGAAAACTTCGTTTACTTAGAAGAATTATCCATCTTCGCAACTTTTTCTTGCAACATTGCTGCATGAAAAACCGAATTCTGGTAATGGAAATATCCACCCTAGTAACGAGAGAAGACGCTCTCCACGCCTCCATTAGCTCAGTACTATTAGGACATACACCGTGAAAAACTGGCGAGAAATTGAGGAAACGACCAATCGGTCGTCATCTAAAACTACTCTACTCTTTATCTTGATGATTAAAAAGTAAAATAACTTATTTCCGCTTTATATAAAGCGGAAATAAGTTATTTTACTTTTTAATCATCAAGATGAATTTCCGACAAGTAAAGACTGAGACAATCAAGTACTCTTTATCGTCGTACGACAGTCAGGAAAATGTAGGAACGGATCCCTGGTGTTCGTACTGATACAGGTCGTTTATGTGAACATCATCTTTCATTCACGCTGTTCTGGCTTCAAACAGTTTGATATTTCATGTGCATTTACTTGGATAAGGTTCTGCAGGAAGTTGATAATGTGTTTCTTGTCTCTGTGACAAACGAAAGGTTTCGAATGAATTGGAACAGGGCTGCTTTGATGTTATGATATACGTGAACAATGTTTATGTTGCCTCTAGACAGTCATCCTTATCATTCATTCATTGCTTCGTCATAAAAATGCATTAACTAACGGCTTACGAAAATCAATTTTATTCTCATTCCTCCATATACTGACTGATTCAATGAGGTGTTTAACATATCTAGTTTACCCTGAATGTAGAAAATTTTGTACATCATTTCGACTTATCTGGAAAGGAATGATGAGGTACAGCTATCAACTAAACTAAAGTATGTAACACCACGATAATTCCCAGTATTTTTAAAGAATTAACAAAATCGATAGTGGACAATTGATCCGTGATCTTTCGCCATTTTGCAATACGAGAAATGTGGTGGTGTCAATTGCAAAGGAGTTATCATACCGTTACGATTAATTGATGACCTATTCTCACCAGTTTCTTCAAATTTAAGAAAATTGCATATTTAATGTTCGAAGAATATTTGAGTGAGGGTCCCCAATCCGCAAAAAGGACTGCTAGCAAGATTAGAGACATAGAATGATTTTGTTTGAATTTTTTACTTCATCGAAAATTAAGGAAAATTCATATGAGCTGTGATTTTCTTGAAATTCATTTCAAATTGAAAACTACGAAAGATAGACAGTTATATTAATACCATCGAATTCTTGTTTTTGACGGTCTTAAAAAACCTTCTGAATTTGAGTTTTCAAGTGCGTATAAATTGAAATACACGATTCCTATTAGAAAACCTAATAGGTTCCGCAAACTAAGGGTATCAAGTAGAAAGTTAATGAAAGGGCACTCCTTTTGGTACTTGAATCATCGCCATACTAGTTTTCAATCTGAACTCTGTTTAGGATTGCATCACAGGAGTATTATTGAGAAACAGACGCAAAATTTATATAGATGTTTGCAAAAAATTTCTCCTATATTATGCGCGCAAAACCCTACATTGAAAGGAAAACATGAAGCAGAAAGTTCAGCATATTGGAATTTCAGCTGTTGACAGGAACAAAGGTCAAAGTGAATAATTCTTCAGTTCGGTCAGGCGCTCTTTCGAATGAACTTTTTCGATACTTATTTTGTTCGAAACATTCATTTCACTATGGGGAAATATATTCAGCTTAGGGGAATTCACCGGATGAGATGATTTTTTCGAACTCGAAGTTTGGAAGAAGATTAATTTATACTCACTTCCAGCTTCAACATTTTCTCACGCCACAATGTCATCATATTGTCTCGAGATTGCTTTCGTGTCTTAGGTACCGAATATTGATCGATACTCATCAGGAAAAAGTTAGGACATATTACTGTTATCAGTGTTTTTTTTTGATAATCATGGCTTATGAGCCGAGGTAGGGCCGGAAATCATTGAACATCTCTAGGAAACTACAGAAATTCTCAATGCATATATGAGGAAATAAGTTTTTCTGGGAACTTTCTATTTTCCTTTTCCTTCACACTATTCTTATTTTCTGAATTACTTTGTATACCTGCTGAATTGATTAGTTTAAGTTATAAAGAATAATCACAAATATATACAGCGATATTAAACATAAACGTAAACATAACCATTATCCTATTGAACGTTCGGGAAATCAATGGTCTAATTCCAAGAACTTCGTCCAAGTTCGAAGGTAAGCGAATACTATCAAATAAATCACCTATCGATTTGACCAGGTAATCAAATTTGGACCAAACCGAAATAGAACCTTGTACATAATGCTCTTTCAAGTGTCTACTGTACAGTGTTTCAATACGATCGTCATTGTATAACTATAATCTGGAAATTTACATCCATTAGGATCCCTTCCAGAGAATTTGATTGAATCAATGAACCCATTCAGAGATACTTGCGTGAATTTCCATTTTGAATTCGGCAAGTATGGATCACAGTAAATTGGGATTGTTGTATGCAGGTTATTCCTGACATTGTCATTGAAAAGAAATGGTGGAATTTGACAGATGTCAAGAACTGAAGATGTATCTCAAATGTTGGTTTGGAACTGTTACGTATATTTCCATCTAATTTCCTTCAACCCCGAAAATTCAAATTTCGTCGGATTTTTCTTCCTTGAAGCTCTTTCCAATTCACTCCTTGTTCAAGTAGACAAAATTCAAAATTGAATTGCCTCATAGAAGAGGAAAACTCAGTGATAATGAAGCTAACATGAACACAATATCAGATATCTGTCGATAAGTCAACAAATATTTCACCTTTAATTGAGCTAATCATATAATCAACCAACGCTTCTACACCAAAGGAGCGATGTTCAAAGAGTTCAGTTACTTCAGTTTCCTGGTCATTACAGATCATCAGCTTGACTCCCTTGAAATCACAGAGAAGATTCTATATACTTAATACCTGTTCGGTGACATCCTCCAGTGCCACCCAGGAGTATCCTACGAATCCTTACCCTCGGGTGCAGAGTACCTCGATCCGTCTTGTGGCAGAACCACATAAACCGTATGTTTCGTCGTTGTGCGGGTACTTTACAAACTGATAAACACAGGATGAACGTCATGCAAATCGATCAAGGTACCTCTGCGCTAGGGGGTAAGGGTTCGTAGGATAGTCCTGGGGTGGCGCTGTGTGTTATTGATACTGCACGATGTCATCAAACATGTATTAAGTATCTAGAATCCTCCCTGTAGTTGAATGGTAGGTAGGTGGGTCTGTTGACAGGTTATGACCGTAACTGCACTTCTTCGACATCGATTCTTGGATGTAGAGGGTTATGATGTCCTTGTCCTTATGTTAATGTTAGTTTTATAAAATAGAATACTAGTTATTATAGTTTGAAATTTTATTCCGATCAGGGTTGTGAGTGACTTTCTAGCTCAGCTAAAACTAAATTTATCCCAACAGTTATTTATTTTTTAGAATAATTTTTGTTTTATCAAACCATCTGAACCAGTATCACTGTAAAATCCTTTCAGAGATTTGTCCTTCTTGAATTGACATTTCCATCAAAAACCCTTGGTAAATTCGCTGAGAACCCGTTGACCAGACGACGATCACGGGCTCATGGCAATCAATGGAATCACTCCCCAATTATTTCGCTAAATTAACTCGGAAAACCCCCAAATCGAATAGAGTTGGCCGGGAAACAGTTTTCTCCTGTTTCTGATCCACTAGTTTGGTTCGTAGGGGAGAGGAAAGTAGGTAATTGCTACGGTCAAATGATCTCTTTCAGCTACACCGATATAATTCCACTGACTTTGGACGCGTTTCTCATTTATTTCGGATTTGGTGTATGGAAATGAAAAAATCGGTCTATCTCTAGGGATAATTCATCCGGACGAAATTGGTTTTTTTCTTCAGCAATAGTTCGATGTGTTATACCTTTGGAGGGTATATATTTGTAGTTATGAGAAGAAAATTTTCTTTATTAATCAATGTTTCAGTCTATTGGACTCAGGGGCGATGGAACTTCATTTTGAATGATTTTCAGGTTAGTCTTCTATTCCGCAGTTTGAACTTATAATCTTTACAATCCCAGACTGACCAAGTTTATGAAAACTTGAAGATTGCTATTGAGGATTTACTTCATTTTTCATTTTCTATATCGTTCTTCCTAAAATTCTTCTCAGACTTATAGTCTCGAAGGTGGGTTGTAATTTCAATGAGCAGTCTCGAAAATTATGAAAAATTATATTCTCACTTGTTTTCGAATACATTTACAAATAATAATCGAGAAGGAAACTCTACATCATGCCGCTGATTTGAGCTTTGACTATTCCAAAAAATTGGAATTATTTCGATGAATTTGAATGAACAGAAATGCTCGGATTTGAATATTCGGTTTAATTTTCGGATTTTCGGTTAAATTCCAAAATTTTATCAATATCGACTTTACAAACTGACCGATTCCAAGGTTTGAAGTTATATCATCCATTGGGTTACCATTTCTAGAATTGAAAATTCGGGACACCTGCTGTCTTTGTTCGTATAATCATGGCCTGTATTCAAACTTTATAAATTTTTTTCGCCCTTAAGGACGAGAGGAATTGAACAAAAATACCAAAAATGGCTGTGCACTATATTTCAAACGAAAAAGATGTTCCCTGAATTCCTTCAACTCGTAAGATTGATATTTCGTTCGGCATGTCAACATTATATCAGTTTGTTCATCTTTTAATAACACGATATTACACACCAGTAGTTTCACATCACACTCTCTCAATATTGCAGATCTAACAGAGGTTTTAATTTTGTTTATTTATTTATATTAATGTTTATTATTGTTACTATACAACTGAAGCTGAGGCTAAGCCTATAAGCAGCTTTTAAATATACAAAATCAATCAATTAACCAGTTGACAGTACACTTTCAAGGATAAAAGAAATGAAGAAATAGTTAAAAACACTCTAGGATCAAAGTGTTTTTTTCACACTGATCAGTTCTCAGACAAAGAGTTTCTCAAGGTAAAATCGTCGTACCCCTTTTTTAAACATTCACATGTTCTTGAGATATTCCGATACCCCCAAAATAGAATTTAAAAAATTCTACGCAATTTGCAATTGAAAGTACCACCAACATTTAAATATTTATATGGATCAATACTGTAATAATAATTTCCAGATATTAAATAAGTATTACGACCAAAAGAAGAAATAACGTGTCCTTCCTTTCACAAAACCTCAATAGAATATAAGAAAAAGTAGGCTTCACAATTTGAAAAATTAATCAAGCTGGCAGATAAACTTATGGGAAATTGTTTCACCATGATTTTCTACTTTCCTGAATTATTTTTTGCTCCAATTCTTCCTATCTCTGAATTAAATGTAAGTCTTAGTATCTCTTATGTTTTACTGACACGCCAAAAATATCATGAAGGTTAATACTCGGAAAATATTCGGAAATTCCATGAAAATTCCACCAGAAATACAAAGCAAACGTAATTTTCAATTTGATTAATATGAGTAAAGCCAAGATTGTGAAGAATTGCATGTCCCCAATTCCCAAACTCAAAGAAACCCCAAAGAGTGATTTATTGACCAACCACTATCTTCTAAACGTTATCTAACTCCCTTTCCTGCTACTCCTGCTGAGAAATATAATGTGCAAACAGAGGAATCTCCCCTTCAAATCGCTGAACTCCTAGTCGTCTATAACTTACAGAGCGTCCTGGCCTAATAAAAAGCAGCTTTTCGTTTTTCCGACCGATAAATTCATAGAGCACACATCTCCATAATGGGAAATGACAGTGCAAACACTACCGAAGCTTTGGTTCTCCGCTATCTCCACTCTTTTAGGTACTTTACGAAATGCCAGTGGCTACACGTCAAACCTCCTATATTGAGTGTGGGCAGAGAGAATTTAGGTAGAGAGGGTTTTTTAAACTCGGGGAAGGAATACACTCGTTTCTAGATAGACTTAAAAAACAGGAAATTTTTGCGGAAAACTCATCGTTCTTGGAAATTTAATCACTCAATTGAATATGGGAATTTATTCAGAAAACACTGCTTGTAGTGGTGGAAAGCAAGAAATGAAACGTCGAATAAAAAATAAGATCTGAAATGAGTATTCGAGAAAACAATGACTTTAAGTTGGAAGCGTTCAGATCCTCTCCAATTCCAAAGACATCACTATGACTTCTAGAAAAAGTTTCGTGTTCTCTTGATTATATATTCCTAAAAAAAGATTGCAGGAATCTTTCACCATTGGCTGTTGAATCAAGTATCAAATTTGAACTCCAGTGAATGTGTCATTATGAAACTAATACGCACATTTAATTTTGGAAATTGAACATTCAATCGAGCTAAAACTTTATTACTTTGGAATCTGTTTATTTTATTTTTATGATTTCTTTATCAGTAAAACACTCATCTCAACTATACCAATTAGAGCTGACTTTGTAACATTGAAATATCATAGCCAAGACCAACGAATGAATATGGATAGTGAAGTCCACAAAGCAATTGTATACAGAACTATGGCAAAAGGTCGATTTGGCGTGATTTTATAGTGTTGCAAAATGGTGGAGGGACCGGTATTTGGTCGAAGTTGTTCGATCTCAAGATTGAGCTATGCAAAAAAAGAACATCAATGATCTAGTGATAGATGAACTCGTTTTAATAAGTCATGTGAGCCCGTAGAGCAAGAGATATTATGGTGACGAAATGGTGAATGCGCAGGAAACGATTTCCTGCTACGTACAATCGAGGCTTTTATTTTAAACATTAAGAAAATACGTAAGAGTAAGTATTATGTTGTATTGGTTAGTTAGATCTTCCTTTCTTCTTCTGTGAGAGTTAAAATAAGGTTCAAAATTTGAACTTCGGAATCAACCTTTACTAAATCAACATATATAGTATACAGGGTGTTTCAGAAAATGTTGGTGTTGGGATAAAAACTTCAAATAATCCTCGTTACCATTGTGGTACAGAGTGGAACAAATTTTTTTTTACCGAATCGTTGTTCTAAAGAATCTTTGATGTCTTTTCAGATATTCGCATGAAATACATTGCATGCCTCACAAGTATGAATAGCCTTTTTATGTATAATACAATTAATGTTTCAATGTGTGGCGTCTGCAAGGTATGCAGAGTAGATCGTTTCGGAAAACGCCCTGAAATGAAATATTTACTTCAATCCTTATTCATTTTAGAATAAATTTGAGGTTCAGACTTCATTTAGTCAGACAGGTAATAATTGAGTATAATGAAACAACTTTCATGCATAAAAAAATATAATGACTACATATTATTTTGCCTCATGGAAATTGAATCTACCTCGGATATTTCGTAAAAATTCATCCTGCATATTTTCTTTGATTTCTCACTCGTTGAAAAAAAAATCATGACCTAGAAGTTTTTCTTTGAAACCAGTAGAAAACATCTAGTCCCCGCACCACACACACGCTACTGGTTGAAACGTCAAAAGTCTTCTACATCCAGAACATGGCTACTGATACTCAATTTTATGGGAATATCTAGGTAGATAGTAAAGTTAGGATGAAACAACTAGTGTTTTCAATATTCTACCACTCTGAAGTTCAATATTTAAACAGTTTAGTAGATTCCTTGTTAAAATTATACAAGGATTCACATCTCGAAGGATCAGCGACATTTTCTGAAACACACGGTATTTTGAGTCGAATTTTGGAATGAAATATTTCAGATGTGAGAAATGAAAACGGAAGGCTCGAAGTAATCATCGCCTAGCTTACTGATTGAATCACAAAAAGTTGACCTCAATTCAGAATTTCAAAATTCAAGATAGAACCTGGAACCGAAACTAGTGGTAGAGAAGTGATTCAAGAATTTCTGCAATAATAAATTATACTAAGGAAAAAATTAGGAAAGACAAAATTGATAACCAGATGTCACATCCTTCTGTATCCATGAATTAAAATTATGTTTCAGAAAAAATCAAAAAACATTGATAAGTAGGTATGAGAGTTTTATTCCATTTAGCTGAGATACTGACATAGCTCTGACATTGAGTTCCCAAATCAGCCAGTTAGAGTCGTATGTCGGCGCAAGCATATTTGAAATCCGCAGAGTAGGGACCATGCCGAGAAACGACACATATTGAAACTGAATTTTACGGCTTGTTGTATGAGGAATCTCGAGAATCCTTCGCCTGCCTCTCGATGAGATTAGATTTTTGCTAGTAAAATTGAATTTTTTCGTATTGTAGGTGAGTTTGAGGAATAAAGAGGTCAACGGATAAATTCTTGCTCGTTTGAATTTTTCATTCAGATATGATGGAACAAGGGATTTCGAAGAATGTTATGCATTAATTTTTTTCCTCTTGATAATTGGGAATAGTTCATCTTCCGCGTATGAACAAATAGGAAATTTTTGAAATGGCGACTCCTGTCGAAATTGATGCTGTGCAATGTGTGGTGCAATTCTTCAACATAATTTTCGCATTTTACCTCATCGTGGATACTGAAACATACTAAACTTATTTCTGGTTCCTCACTGTAAAACTATCAGTTTAATCCTGAAGAGAATTTTCTCGAAATTTGTTGCTGGATAGCGTATCAGTAAGAGCACAAAAATGATAGTGAAAACTGAAGTAAGAGGTTCTTATGTCACCAAAAAGGAATTGAGGAACTGATATTGCAGAAATATTCATTTTTCATCAAATTTGGTTTCAGAATAATAAATTATCTGATAGAAATAATGAAATACTATCACGTATTCTTAGATGTTCTTTGCAACTATCTGAAACAGAATCATTGAAAATGAGAATTCAGAGAAATAGCTCTTTCACTAGTGTTCATGAAAAATAGTTGTTTCTTATGAATAATATTTGAACAAGGTATTAGAATATGTTGAATGTTGTGAAAATCACGGAAACCTAATCTATCATTTCATTAGATGAATTTTTATGCTCTGCTATCGATGATCTTTTGATGTCTCCATAGTTCATGTTGCACTTCTGTTCACATTCTTCTTCCAGCTGACTTAATCTTTCTCCTGTTAACAGGAAATATCATTCCAACGATACTATCTTATTTCTGTTCCAATTAGTTCAGATTTTGAATCATGCGTCATTCTAAAACTCCCTGAACTTAGAACAGTTTTTTTCTGGTAGCATACGAAAATAAGGAATCTCATTGCATAACTCGTGGTATTCTCGATGGAATCTTCGTTGCCGCGCACGATTATTTGTGTGGAGAAGTCGGTTTCTTACTTGTAAGAGGTGTAAATTAACGAAGGGAATACTGGGTGAGGATTGAGTACTTTGTTGAGAGGAACAGCGAACAGAGGACATCGCTCCAGTTTGGCGGTCTATGTGTTCTGCGTTGCAGGCTCGGGGCTGTTGGACGCCAACAGGTCGAGAGGTATCTGAAGGAACTGAAGGTTTCAGATGAGCTGGAAGCAGCACTGGTCCAGGTAGTACACAGCACCCTCAAAATACTTCATTGACAGTTCTGATTGGTCTGATTTCTGATGAAGGGCTGGGAGAAAGGGCCCGGATTCAAGAGAGAATTTATATCATGATCCCATACGCGAGATTTCAACTGATGCTCAAGATGTTTTATACCTCAGAGATTTCGCAGAGAGTTTGCAATATCATCAATTGTAGTTTACTCTGTAAATCAGTTTCATTGAAGTGTTAATGATTGTTGTGAAGTGCAACACTGCTTCTTTGCAAGTCACTCACATGAAGACGAAAGAGATTAAAGTAGTGAGACATTTCAATCAATCAAGCCCTAGAATATTTATGAAAACCACATTTTTTTGATTAGAAGACTTTGTCTGGGTTCATCGTTCCATTTATCATTTGTTTCGAATATTTATTTGATGCGTCAAATTTTATTCATTTTATGGACATCAAAACTATCTGGAAGAAAACTCTGAACAAAATATCATGTTATCGGTTATTCTTTGATCAAAAAAATTTGAATTGTTTCAAAATATCATGTGTATCAGCCCATATGTCTTTCGTCTCGAAAAATTAGGCGGAGAAGAACAGAAGGATACACGTAAATTACTCTTTATTGCCACAAACTAGAGTGGATCTAGTTATAATTAAGTTAGGCTAGCATTTCTGCATTCTATGGAAAATTTATATGGATTCATGGAATGATATTATCCAGGATTGGAGGAGAAATCATCTGGGTGTTCATGACTCCCCGCATATTCCTGTGAAAATAGAAGAATACGAACAAAGAATTCAATTTGCAATATTTCCGTCGATTCCCCTGGGTTTTCATGAATTTTACGAGTGTTTCCAGAGGCAATTCGATTATGGAGCTCTATAACGGTGACGGTACAGGCAGTCAGCTGATTTGCCTCTGGCCCTAGCTATTTACCGACAGTTGTATAAACAGATGAAAATGTTGACCGAAAACAACGTCCTTGTTTTTTCCAGTTCTAAAATGGAAATTGGTACTTTTTAGTTCAATGTCCGAAAAGGGTTCTATCGGTTTTTCTCGAGATTGTTATTCGAAGGAATATTGCAGAATTCCTGTGGATAAAAACTTTGATTCATCCCCACAAAAAATTCTAACATGCATATGAGGAAATTGGTATCGTTGATTGTTGGAAGTGGTCATTGAACTCATTATTGATGGGTCTCCAATCATTGTTCAGTCAAAAATTCATGTGCTGTACCTTAGGTGGCGCCAGGATATAGAGACAGAAAATAGGCATATTTAAAATGGTTGTTTGAACATAGTCAGCTATATTATGGCTTCTTTGAGAGTTATTGATTTCCGAGATATTTCCGATAATTCAAATCTTTTTAACTCCGGAATTGTTTCAAATTGCTAGCCTTCAATTCGAATTTTCATTATACGGACATTTGGAACTTGGGCGCAAAAAATGGAGACAACGTGAAACTCGAAGAATTAAACAAACGAAGATGATCCAACTTGTACGTATGAAATGGAATAAAACAGATTCATCATCGAACATAAGAAAATACAAATACCATCTTCAAAACTATCACTAACACTTTGATACTATTGTTCTTGTTCTTACACAGGACGCTGCAAACCATGATAATATTTCAAAGACGTCGCCACTCAAAACAATTTGAAAACTTACGATCTTTAGTATTTGTCCTATATACCGTCGAAGACTACGTGATTTCAACACAGAGAAATATCAGCTATAAATATTGATAGTAAATCATCAAGAATATACTAAGACAGAAATATTTTAAAGAGTAAGAAGAGCAGTCCAAGAACTGAACCATGAGGAACTCTTGGAATAGCATTAGAAATATCTGATTTTACATATTGGTTTGTTTGTAAATTTATATGCATATAAAATATCTTGGAATTACAATCGACAGACATCTTAGATGGGATAGGCATGTAGATGTGTTGGTGGGAAAATTAAGGTGTTTACTTACTAAATTTAAATACCTCAGTAAGTACCTGAGTGTGACCAACTTGAAGGTCATATACACTGCCTTGTGTCAGTCTCAGATGGGCTATGGTATAATAGGATGGGGCGGAGCATATAGCTGTCACATGAAGAAGGTGGAAGTTATACAGAAATGGTTGCTTCGTGTTATTTACTCAAAACCCCTCTTGTTTCCATCAGATGAATTGTATGCCATCTCTAAAATTATGAATCCGCAGCAGTTATTTGTACTAAAAGTGTTGAATGCCACAAGCGCTCGAAAAATCCAAATTCGAACAACTGAATATGCCTATGAAACGAGAAATAAGAACAACAAATTTTTTACACCCAGAGCAGGAAAACGTGTAGGCCAAAGATGTTTCGCTTACCTAGCTCCACGCCTTTTTGCTACAGTTCCCAAGGACTTGCTTACAGGAAATCCTAAAAAACAAAAAATCAAATTGAGGAATTGGGTTATTGATAAGGGAAGAAGATATTTTGATTCCATAATCAATCCACAATGAGTGGCTTCTTCTGAGTTGCTGAAACCTCATTGAAGCTGAGTATGTTGTGTACTTACCTGATTCGACCTTACCGTATGTTCTCCGTATAATATGTATGTGTAGAATTCGATTTTTGCCCCGCAAAAGTGTTTTGTTGTTGAAAGGAACAAAATAGACAGACTGATCTGATCAAGTAGAATATAAAGATTTAATTTGTTTTTTATCACTTTGAAATTGAAATATTATGTTCAAAATTTGGCTACTGTGATTCTATACTATGTACAATTACAAATCGCGTACAGGCTCACGCCTCCGTGTTTATGTTTATACCTGTATAGATATCAGAATAAACTATATTATTATTATTATTATTATTATTATTATTATATGTACAATACTGGGTCTACGTTTCCAGGTAAAAATATAGAACGAAAACCCAATGTTTAGGTGCAGCAGCCTGTTTACAAGTTCCTAAACATATTCATATGAAGATAGTTTAATTAACATAGATATGTACTTGTTATGTCAAACTGAATTTAAAATACAGTTAGGAGAATAGAAATATAATCAGCCGCACAATATTCATGATTCCGTACCATTTTCATCCCTTTTTTCTTCAATAAAAGATCGATGCTATAAATTAACATCCCATACATTTTCTTTCCCCGGGTTCAAAAATGGAATTTTCCACAGATGACACCAATCCACCCAAGAACTAGATGGAGCAGATAATCCCCGATTCCGATACAAATGGAGAATTTTCCTATCCCCTTACTCCAGAAATTCGTTGATAAGCCCAATTTCCAGCAAGATCCACCAAAACGCCATCGACGTTGAAAGAACGAACAAATGTAGCAATTTTCTCAGGCGGTCCTACTCGCATTGACCCTGGGAGCCTCTGGGTATGCTCTTTTGCAGACCAGACGATCCTTATTTCATTGATATCTTGCGGTCAGTCTAGCAGAAACTCCGAATTCTTTGTGTACACGGGAAAATTGGATTTGAAATTAGATGTACGTGAGATAAGGCGAAGTGTATTATGTTTCAGGCTTGTGTAAATGTTGCAATATATGATTTCTGTTTGATCCCATGTATATAACATTTCCAATTAATTTCGTGATGGGAAAATGGTGTATATGATATGGGTGAGGTCGATGTTCAAATGGATTAACTTGATATGAAGAGTAGGTAGTGTCAAATTTGTATTCACGAAATTATTTATATGGGAGTTTTAAATATAAATGTGAATATTGGGAAAAGGCTCAATTTCATATATATTAGTTGAAAGCATCGAGTGTATAATTGACGGAGATGGGAAATGTAATTTTATAGCTTAGTATATTCGCAGGGAGTTGGACAGCGTCTGAATACATCAATTATGATTTTGCGAACAGTTTCGTAACCATTAATTCCTTTTTCAATGCAAGACATTGAATTTATCAATTATAAATAAGGAAATAGAAACATTAATTCTACAGGATTCAAAATATGTATCAAGTATGATTCAAAATATGTTTCAAGTAGAGTTTCTAGAAAACATGTTGCCCAATGAACAATATCAATTTCAGATATTGTTCAGTGGGCGATATTTTTTACAGAAAGTACCCTGGATGAATAGTAAGAATCCCTCAATATTCTTCCTAATTCTTCCAATCCCTCACTGGTTAAGCCCTGCCACAAGAGGGGTGATCTGAATGATTTCTTCAACTATAGGCCAATCAGCCTTATAGCAGCTTTTGTCAAGGTATTCGAGAAGATTTTGGCAAAGCGCATCATGAAATTCTTTCATAAATTAACAATCCTAACTAAGAAACAACATGGCTTCATCCCTGGATGGAGTACTGGAACTGCCCTTTTTGAGACTGTTTGGAAAAAACCTTTTCCAAGATTTCAACAGGAGTATTTCTTGGTTTTCTAAAGCCTTCGATTATGTCAACAGCAAGCTTTCGCTTGCTAACCTTGAGATTTTGGAAATCAGGGTGGTTACCTCTAAAATTCATCAAAAATCACTTGAGTTATCGAAGACAAGCAGTTAAACGTTTGTCGAGGCTGCTGTTCTGGAGGGTGTTTTTCAGGGCACAATATTATGGCCGATCTTTTTTTTTGTCTACATAACTTACCTGACGTTGCCCAAGAGAACAACAATGCAACTGTTGATTTATGTGATGAATTGGAAATTTTTTATATGCAGATGAAGCGAATGTATGAGTTCATAGTAAAAATGTTGAAACAATATTAGGCAAGATCCAAATTGTTATGTTCAAATTTGGTGCACAAACAATCTTCTCAATCTGAATGAAAATGAAACCGAAATTGCTATTTTTTTCAACGCTAGATCTAGTGTTATATGTTCTCATAACATCGCTCTAGTGGGTGAAGACGTTCGAGTCAGTTTGAGTACTAAACTCCTGGGTTTCATGATTGGCCATAAGTTACATGGGACATTGCACTGAGGTAACTTCATTTTGCTAACGTCCAGTCGTTCTTGAGCTATGGACTCATATTCTGAGAGAGACGCTCAAAATTAGAGTGTGTTTAGGTTCTTCAAAAAGCAGTAATGCGAACAATGTTTCGAATGAAATACAGAACATCTTGTAGGAACACATTCATATACCAAAATGTTCTCACCCTATCTGGTCTTTTCATATACAGAACCCTGCTTTTATTTCACAAATACAGGCAATATTTCCAAAATTTTAAGAGTTCAAATAACAGTAGAAGTATGATTGAATATTTCTCCTTAAGTCATAAGTTGTCCCTCACAGAACGCAAGTCTTTGTAAACCACCATAAAGTTGTTCAACTATCTTCCAAGCAAACTTAAAGCTATATGGAATTACAATTATTTCCGAAAGTCTAGATATGGTCTCATTATGGAATATGAGCTCTATTCAATTGTATTATTTGAGGATACACGTCAAGTTAGTTGTTTGATTGAATTAATTGTTACGCTGTCATTTTATTTTCTCTTTATTGTCTCAATGATGAAGATTAGGAGAAGAAATATATTATTATCATAATCATTATAATTATTATGCTATATGTCACATCTGCATGAGAAAATTGGAAATTCATGTTGAATGTGCAGAACCAATTTTTATTATTATTATTTTTCATTATTATTATTATTAGTACTATTATTATCTCTGGATCCACGAAATTGTAATTTCAGTATTTCGGGAGTAGATCACTCAAATGTGGTCAAATTCTCCATGATTTGGTATGAATTGACTGAAAGATTTTGAGACATGGTTCAGGAACTTGCGAGTGATGTTGCACGTTGACAGGATTACGCTGTGTTGAAGACGGTTCATGATGTTCCTATCTAAGTTCAAGTTGAAAAGTGATTTGTTCAAGAAGATGGGCACAAGGCCGGTGTAGATATTATTATGGGTACTTCCTTTTTTCTTTTAGTGTGAAGGCTAGTTGTTGATATTTCCTAATCTTGGTGTTTCTCGTGTCTTCTATATTATTTGTAGTTGGGACAGCACAATTTTCGTTTATAAGGATGGTGTCTGGCCTGTTGTTTGGTGTTAGGTCAGCCAGGATTGATCGGTCTCAATATAATGTTATGCCGTTCATCTTATCGGTGAGAATTGTTTCTGGCGTATATTGATAATCTGGAGGGTATGGTCTATTGATGAGGTTGTACTTTTAAGACAGTTCTAGGTGGACGATCTTTCCGATGTGATAACATGGGGTCTTGTATTCAGTAGAAGTTATGTGGGTGCAGCCACCTATGATATGCTCGATGGTTTCTCTAGGTTGTTTGCACTTACGGCATTGGACTACTATGTATTATTATTATTATCATTATTATTATTTTTATTATAAAGTTTTATCGCACGCTTTCACGGTTAGGCTTTCATTGCTCTTCAGAGACCTAAGTCCGGCTGGATTCACAATTTAATGCAATTATCACTGCTTTTTGCATTTTCCTGATAATGTCTGGATTCAGATGGAGGGATGCCAGATCACCTCTTAGAGTTTTCAGTATAAGTCCAACACTTATACAGGGTCTTTCACGAGGAACCTCACCCATATTTATACGGGAAACTACTGAACGTATTTTCATGAAATTCAGCACTTATAAGTATTTCACGATGCTGATGAAATCTAAAATATTTTCAAGGCATGAGCACCTTCGGTTTTTCCGGAAATGACGTCAACTTCCGTTTTTCAAAATAGAACACCATTTTTTTATTGCAGAAATAGATTCCTTAGAAAATTTCAATTTATTTTGATGTAACATTTTTCAGTTTTGGTTGGAAAATTCTCTCTGAGCAGGAAAATTCGAAAAAAAAATCGAAAATAGAGCTCCGCTGAAACAAGAATAACTTCGAGGTTTTTGGATGGAAAATTTTCATTTTTGGGATTTTTCAAGATGTAAGATTGATGTATCCACTTTAAAAATCGAAATCGCGATTCATGATACAGGGGGTGAAAAAATCGCTTTCAAAGTTAGGGATGACAAAATATTGAAAAATCAATTTTTTCAAATTAGAACCCCATTTTTTTATGGCAGATATTGAATCTACGTTAGAAAATAATGTGAGTGTATGCATCACACCCTTGCCCCAAAGTGGATATTTTCTGAGTTATTCACAAAAATCTGTTTTTCGTCTTGAATTTTCAGCTATTTCTTTTCCCTTCACGCCAAAAAGATGACATTTTCAGGAACTGTTATTTGAACCATGCTGTAGATTTTTCACCCCTTCTTGAAACCGACTTCAAGTTACTATTAGGAGAACCATGGCAAACTCTCGCAGTTATAACTAGAGAAGATGCTCAAAGTTTTGACCGTTAATTTCTAGACATTTATTTATACGTCTCAGGAATGCTTCGTGCGTTGCTCTTCTTATTTCATCGGGAGGAAGAGATCTGCAAAAGTGTTTAAAAACCAAATTGAGTTTCAAAACTATGAATCTAAAAATCTAAACAAACCTGAACGCATTTCTGACTCGTTCTATGCAGTCCTCTTTATCAGTCAGGGGAGTTGAGTAGACAATATTTTTATCCTACCCCAAACATAATAGTCTAAAGGAGTTAAATCGGGAGAACGTGGTGGCCAAAAATGTGGACCATTGTTCGCCAACCATCGATCTTCAAATAGCCTGTAGAGGATATTTGACACATTGAGTGAATTGTGTGGAGGCGCGCCATCTTGTTGATACCATAAGTCATTATGGTTCTGTACTAGCGGCTCAATTATTTGAGTCAATATGTCAGAATATCTATCTCCTAAGGGAGAACATTCTTTAAATAATGCAAACATGTGTAGTGTTCTATCTTACCAGTTAAAGTCCCATCATAAACATTGAACCTCCAGGTCTCTTGAAAGTTCCATTGTCTGAAGTGGTGGTTGTTCTCTTCATCCCAATAATGACTGTTATGCCTATTGAAAGAACCATTCTTTGTGAATTTAGATTCATCTGTCCAAATTATACAGTCCAAAAAGTTTTCATTCTCTTGAAATCGAATCATCATAGCTTCGCAAAACTCTGTTCTCCTGACGAAATCAGTTTCCTTCAAATGCTGTACCCTATTGAATTTATATGGGTGCATTTTATGTTTTTTTAATATTCTCCAAACACTCGATTGAGATAATCCCAGATCAATCTCGGCATCTTTGAGAGAATTTTGAGGATTCACACGAAAATATGCAAGAACTGTAATTTCGTTGTTCTCATCTTCTACTACACTTTTTTCTCTGTGTGTAGTTTTCTTAACGAAAGATCCGACATTTCTCAAGTTTGTCGTGGTTCTGTTAATGGTATCTCTCGTTGGTCTGGGTCGGTCAGGAAACCTCTCAATGAACAGTCGAATCGTTCTATCTACAACTTTATTACATTCTCCATGAAGTAGAATGAGATTTAAATAATCTTCATTGGTAAAATTAGGCATAGTGATCGATTTTATAACTTAATACGAATTATCACCAAATTAATAGTAAACACAAAATGCTACTGAATAAAAAGGAATTTGGCAGATGTAATTAATGATATCTATCATTAAAAAAAAATAATGTAAAACATGGTAAGTTTTTGCATATGGTTCATAAGGAATTATTTATTTATCACTGGAGAGAAAACCGATGGCCGATTAGTTGAAATAAAGAGGTTTCCGATACAAATTCGAATCCAAATTCGCCATCTATTTAGGAACAACCTGTAACTTTTTTCTCTTGCATATTAGGGTAGTAAAATCTAAAACATGGTTTAAGTAACAGTTCCTGAAAATGTCATCTTTTTGGCGTGAAGGGAAAAGAAATAGCTGAAAATTCAAGACGAAAAACAGTTTTTTGTGAATAACTCAGAAAATATCCACTTAAGGGCAAGGGTGTGATGCATACACTCACATTATTTTTTAACGTAGATTCAATATCTGCCATAAAAAAATGGGGTTCTAATTTGAAAAAATTGATTTTTCACGATTTTGTCATCCCTAACTTTGAAAGCGATTTTTTCACCCCCTGTATCATGAATCGCAATTTCGATTTTTAAAGTGAATACATCAATCTTACATCTTAAAAAATTTCAAAAATGAAAATTTTCCATCCAAAAACCTCGAAGTTATTCTTGTTTCAGCGGAGCTCTATTTTTAATTTTTTTTTCGAATTTTCCCGCTCAGAGAGAATTTTCCAACCAAAACTGAAAAATGTTACATCAAAATAAATTGAAATTTTCTAAGGAATCTATTTCTGCAATAAAAAAATGGTGTTTTTATTTGAAAAACGGAAGTTGACGTCATTTCCGGAAAAACCGGAGGTGCTCATGCCTTGAAAATATTTTAGATTTCATCAGCATCGTGAAATACTTATAAGTGCTGAATTTCATGAAAATACGTTCAGTAGTTTCCCGTATAAATATGGGTGAGGTTCCTCGTGAAAGACCCTGTATATGACCACCGGGACTATTCGGATCCTGTTTAGGTTCCACATCGTCTTCATTTTTACTGCCAGCTCTGAGTATTTTGACAGCTTCTCGTGCCTACTTCTGGTCATGTTTCGGCTTAGGGGGATATCAATGTGGCTGCTTTATTCTTCTTGTCTATAACTGTAATGTCTGGCCTATTGTGTTCTCGGGTATGAGCGGTGTGGATGGTACGATCGTAGTAGATTTTGATGTTCTCGTTTTCTATTACAGGTTCAGGAGTGTACTGATAGTAATGCATCTGATGTTTAGAAAATTTTCATTTTTTATTATTTTTATTATTATAATTATTATTATTGTTATTATTATTATTATTATTATTATTATTATTAATATTATTATTATTATTAATATTTATATGCAAGGGTGATTTCTACGTATTATGACTTTATTCAATTCATAAAGTATTTTCTCAGATATTGAAGGTGGGATCCTCGAGAACACAAAAAATAATGAAGAATTCTTTTAAAACATCCTTTGTTTCATATTGAAAATTTTTCGCGGGTTCATAATACCAATCCTGAGGCCATTTCGGCTCGAAATTGGAAAATTACCTAAATTTGGGCAGACTGATAACACACCTTTTCTCTCTAATAAGCGAGGAAAATGCTGAGAATTACCCCTATCCCTCTTATGCTCAAACAATTCGCAGCTCATAAAGAATGAATATAATACGCATGAAGAATAAATTCCCTGTACGGATAATCCTTACAAATACTCCCTACATCCTGTTGAATCTGCACTTGCGTCATTAGGCTGGAATGATTAAAAGCCCCGGAGTAAAATACTACAATTTCCTACGAGAATTGAAAAATTCTGTCTCCTCCATATATCATCCCGAAGATGAATACTGAAGAAAATTCTTGATGAGGGGAAGATTACGGGCTGAAATAAAGTTGCCCGACTTGCTCTATGGGGAAGTTTGATGGTTCGTTCCTAATGAAGGGGGAAATTTGATCCAACCTTATCTAGTTGGGCTGATTTGGCAACTTGCGGAATATGCTGAGGGGTGAAAGGATATATTTCAAATCTTCTCGGAGATAGGGAAGCCTTTTAGAGGTAGAATTTCCTATTATTTTCAGCTACACCTTTCAACACGTCCAACAGCAGGGGTTTCCATTTATGTTGACCTTCACCCGTCTTTTTACCGGATATAAATGATTTTTCAGCAAAAAATATGTATCTGAAAATACCGTGTGGAATGGTACCGTCCTTAATGTCTTGATAAATATCTCGCAAGATCAGAAAAAATGCAAAAAGGGGTGGGTAACCTTTGGTAGGTGTACATTTGATACGGTTGGTTCCATTCAATTTATATAAACCCTGTGAAAGTGATGACAGCAATCCTTGTAATTTCGAATGGGTAGGGCATTGAGTGATACCTTGTTTTAAAGGTTATTCGATGGTATTTTCAAAAATGCCATACACTCGACTTTTGTTCTTAGTACCTAATCCTTTGATTGATTATTCTGAAGAGGTGGAGAACATGACTGAAAATGCAAGAACAAATTCAGTGATATAGTGGAACCGTAGTTCATAATGGCATCCGAAGTTCTATTTCTTTTCGGCTCGTAGAATTTGCTGGAATTCTAAAAAATGCAGTTACTGGACCTATCAGAAAAACTGGTTTCATCATTTTCATAGTTCATTGTAACTTTTTCTAACGTAATTGCTCAGCTCAATATTTTATATTTCGGGGAGACTAGCGAATAGTTAAAGTGATTTGTAGGACATCATCAACATATTGCACAGTTGTCGCACTGCGTTGAAAAAACGGAAATGGTGCTCAGCTCCAATATGCGATAGATCATCAAACCATGTTATTTCAACAGTTCTCTGTATTCTTCTCAACAGCAAATGCAATGTAATGTCTCTCTTCACGAAGGCGTCATATCCTTCTACATCCATCTCGTATACTAAGACACAGAATCTCTATTCGACGCTGACCTGACTACGACTTTTTTCCATTTTGTCAATCATTGCGATTCAACGTACATATATTTGAGGTTATACATTTTTCAACAAACCATTCATCAGCGATTTGACGCGCAGTAGCAAAACGGTTTCATATAGAACCAGAAGCTGGCAGCGCTTGTCTTGACGTTCTGCGGTATGCTTTGGTTGACCAGTTGGTCTTTTTCGCGTTTCACTATTTTAATTTTTTTTTCTATGACGCACACTCGTTACTGCCATTGCACAGAAGTAACGCGACTGCTAATTTCCACGCAAACAAAATGACAAGAAAAAGTATTGTTTATGTAACAAAAACGTTGTAAAAGCATACTTTTAATGAAGTAATGTTGTATGTGTATAAAAATTAACGTTTCAAAGTCATTCCTTTTGAAGGTAATGCTTTCGATCTCTCTGAGTATTTCACGGTCAGATGGACGGCTGAAGGAGATAACTGCTTCAATTTGAATACAATCAGTAAAAAATACAGATTTTTCTGTAATATCATTAAATGATATATTTCGATATTGGTGTCTCAAATATATTTTTATTATCTTTAACGCGTTACGTATGAATGAAAATTTTAATTATTTTAAAAACTGACATATAATGATTGAAATGAATGACTCGATAAACCGGTAACATAATGAAATAGAATACAAGAATAGTACTAGGCACAGTGTTTCATATTTTATTTCTCGATCAAGAATACTCAGTAGCATCTATTTTATATTATATGTCAAAATTTACCACGTGTACTCACCAACACCTGATCACAAACGAACTCAGCTGAAATAGAACCTCTGGCAAGCTTGTAAAATGCAAATATTTGTGGTTATAACGATTTTAAGAACAAGTTGCAAAGCATCTTCTTCTTTTGATAAATGAAATATAGTAAACAACACACATAAAAAATCTTTGAAACATTAAAATTAAATGACAATTGCAACTGACTCTATCAAACTATTTTTTTTATTTCAAACATTAAAATACTTTAATGATTATATGAAAATTGATGAAATAATTGAATTTGTCAGTCATACGTTATTACAGTGCTACTTTTATTATATTTAGATTCATCATTAATCTTTTTTTATGAATATATTGATAAACTTCATCCAGTAGGTTCGTTATAATTTAATATTTGAAATAAATCGAATAGTTTTATGCATTAGTGACAACTCTCATTAGATTTGTGAAAGTGTTGTTTACTACATTTCATTCATCAAAGGAAGAAGATGGTTTGAACCTTCTCGTCAAAATTGTTCAATGAACATATATTCGCATTTGTCGAGCTTGTCATGAGGTGTTAGTAAGTATACGTGGTAAGATTTTGTAGATATTGATGATTCGATATCGAAAGATAAGAGATGGAACACTATGTCTAGTATTATTTTCGTATTGTATTATATTATTTTCACGTTTTCTCAGGTCTTTCACTGCAATCATTATACGTCAGTTTATGAAATAATTAAATTCGTCATTTATACGTAGTACGTTGAAGAAAGACAATCAGAGTATAAGGTGAGATATCAATATGGAAAGATATTATGTGAAGGGATCTTCATTTTATTGATTTTATCAATAACTTTCATGAAGTAGAGTTGTCTTTCTTTGATGTTTGAATTTGAATAATTTTTCAAGAGTGAATGTGTTACAATCTTGGAAATTATAGTTTTATTGAATGACGTTTAACAGGTCGAGGTAGTCAGGGTATCTGCAAAAATTCCTGACTCACTCATGGAATTGTAACCACGTGTGAAATAATGCTATTAACCAACATCGAAGTGTAAAATACCTCAAGACATTAGAAAGTCATTTATCCGGACTTCAAATATACTTTTACCACAAAATTTCATCCAGTTACGAACCATAGAAAATTAAACAGAACCAAAGTTTCAAACATCTCACTTTCATTTCAACTCAGTGAACCAAGATCACTAACGAAATCGAATCTTAACCTACCGAAACTCGCTTTCCGTAGTTTTTTCAGGTAAGCTACCTCTTCACCCAACTTTTCTCGATAAAATGCATAAATTCACCGGACTTTCTTCGGGCTGGATCCGAAACGTGATCATAATGCGAACAATGGAATTTTCCACTAGATTTGGCTGTGTGAGTGTCGTAAGACGAATCCAATAAAAGTTCCTCAGGTAGCCTTCCGCAAACGGGCATATCCGAGATTTCAGTTGAATCTTTAAAGTGGAGATTGATCTTGAAAACTGGGGATAACTTGGCTTTGTTTTTCCTGAAATGCAGAGTGTCAATTTTTCATATTTCCTGAAGAAATTCAGGAAGGATATTGAGGAAGCGTCTTGAGATATTACATGGTTTTTAGCATTATAAAAAAAATTGGTACTCTTCTGTTTTCAAGCAAATTTTTTGGCTCAATAGTCATTCATGAATTTATTTTTGATGAATTTTGATATGATGGTGGATTACCGGACTCTTTAATTGAGGCAGCAACTTATTGATTCCAATGAATTTGAAGCAGATTCAACGGTTTTGTAGAATTTAATGGATAATTAAAAATATGCATAAATGTCGCGGAGGTAATATTGAAGGGAAATGTGGAAAAGTCGATTTTCAGAGGAGGAGAATTCAAACAATAATGATCTATTGGCTTAACCCATTCCATTCGGTAAAATGAACAAGTCAATGTCGAAAGAATAAATGAAATGAAATTACTTTTGAGCTTAAACTGGACCAATATTCCTTTTTGAACACTCAGTAAAATCTTTTTTCTGATTGTTCAAATACCCTGATCACAATGGAACACTGCAAATAATTGTGAACTCGCATTCACCAGATAGCTTTCAAGATTCATTCTGATCGAATCAGTGCTCTTGAAGATATACCAGAAAGAGCAACGACATAAACGGAGGATCCTTGAAATTTGACATATTTTTTGCCAGTAACTCAGAAATTAAATCGGATGTGTATGAAATACGGTACGCTCTAGTGAAATTTTTCGGTAGGTTTGAAGCTCACCACGAAGGTGGGGTTCAGAATTGAACAAATCCGCCTAACTGTGAAGCAGATAAAAGCCTTCGAAATTCTGTCATTTCAATATTCACAAAAAAACGGACACGATCAGGAAGAAATTCAGCACGCGGACGTACGATGATGATCATGAAGATTATGGTAATAGAAAAAAAAGTTCTTATGATCGCAAAAGGGCAGTTTGGGGGTATTAATTTTCGAACCATATCTATCAACCATTGAAAATTTCATGCAACTGAAAAAATAATTACTAGCAGAGTATTGACAGGATATTACCGCCCTGAAAAGACTCATCGAGTTTAAGCTTGTGGCAATGTTTGCAACCCCTTGGTTCTATTCAAGGGTTCTTCAATCAGAAGGAAAAGATCAATGTACCTTGAAAAATGAAACACGCCAAATTTTCAAATATCAGTAACCATTCGGCTACCTATATCGGCCTTCAGACGATCATCATTCTAGCTGAAAATAATTGAATTACAATAACTTATAAACGAAACAAAATTAACATCAAACATTCTACTCACACAATGTAATGACTATGACTTAGTAAAGTTCCATAAAATTAGTTTACATTTGAATTTTTTAGGTATAGGAGTAAGTGAACTCGACCTTCGTCCCACCGTCAGATTTGTGAAATAGAAATTTATTTATTATTTATAATTTATATTTTCCTCATAATTCGTTGTCGTCAGAATATGATTGAAAATCTTGATAATCGGGGTCATATTATCTGATTTATACTATCTCAAAGTTCTGCACTAAGAAATGTAAACTAACAAATGGAATAATAGGAAACAAACGATCGGCGGCTTGTCATCTCACCTGTTGAGAATTAGTTCAAATCAGTCATAAGTTCCATTAGGATCCCTCACTGATGAAGGTAATCAATTCATTTTTGTGTCAGACAACTCTTTTAGCACCCACTAGTTGAAAAGTCAGTGCAAAAAACTTTAAAAAGACACTGGAGTATCAATTTTCTATGGTTGCAAAATGGTGCATGCGCAACTTGTTTCTACTTTCTTGAGAATTTCAAAAATACTCGAAAATTTTGGAAGATCATGTTATTGTGAATTCAAGTTGGATGTTTCTTGCAACGTTCCCCTATGAAAGTCGAAATGTGGTCTGAATTTTTCTATTTCGAATTTAAGATGGCTATGAATATACCTTATTTAATAAGTCTAGTGTAGAATGAACAGTTTAGAAGTCAAGATTGTAAATGCACTATTTCTCTAGGTGAACTATAAAGCGCGAGGGTTCATGACACTTGTTTCATATATGTTCGATTTGAGCTGAAATTTTAAGTCATGGTTTATATATGCTAGATGAGTATGAAATCGAGTATCTTTTGGACCTACCGGGGTACACCAGGTACTGCGCATATGAGGAAGTTGCAGAAAAAATCTTGTTGAAACAAGGATAATTCAAAAATTATTTTTTTTTTTGAGTAAAGAACGAATGAGGTGGATCATTTTGGAGGTGGTATCATTGAACAAAATCACCTAAAATTCATATTTTTGAGGACACAAAAATAAGTGTTTGATTCAGGACCCAGCAAAAATTATTCAACAATCTGCCATATAGGTTAGAAAATTAATAAAGCTCCCTTGATTATCTAATTCAATCGTCGAATAGTTTTGTATGGTCCTCAATCAAACACTTATTTTCGTACCTAAATAATGATGACCCTTAATGAAACATCCTCCAAAATGGTGTTTCTCATTGATTTCTTACTTCGCGGAAACTGAGTTGTCAAATTATTCTGTTTTTTTCCAACTTTTTCTGCAATTTCTCTATATTTGCTGTACTTGGAGTACCAAGGTACGTCAAAAAGACACTCTACATAATGCATATCTCGTCTATATGTACTTTCATCTTAAACTTCAACTAAAATCAGAAAATACATGTGTCGTCAGCTCTCTGACTAATACAGCTGTAACGACTCGTTAAAGGAATTTGTAATCTCAATTAAAAGACACAAGTGTGGTTGATTTCTACTTTATTATAAACACATGACGCGTTTCACCGCATTGTAGTTTCATCAGATGGTGAGTTGCAACTGTCTCAAAAAGTGTGTTACAGTTTTACATAAACCAATACAGGTACGGAGATATTTCCAACGGGTCAATCATGGAAAAACCAAACCGGGCTCCTAGTTGAATAGGTTTAACAATGGTGAATTTGACAGTTCCGTCTGGTCGTTCAATAAATTCCCATAATTTCTTAAACGGTTTTTCTCTAGTGCCTCCAATAAATTCAACTTCCGCCCTTTGTTCTCTATGTGTAGAATCTTGAAATTTCCGTCGAATTCGTGTTTTTCTATTATTGAATGTTCGGCGTACGTGGAGTTTAATTTATTTTTCAAAAGAGAACTTGAACTGAATTGTTGAATGATCTACCTGTTTGACCTATGTAAGTTTTAGGACATGAGCCACAGGAAAGTTGATAAACTCCTGATAGGTTGACTTTCAGAATTTTAGGTTTATAGTTTTTGAAGATTCTACCCAAAGAGTTTGTGGTTCTGAAAGCTATGTTGATGTCAGATTTCCTCAGAAATGTCTTAATTTTTAGTGATGGGTTTCCGAAAAAGGTTAAAGATTTGAATGTTGTTTTTATTTTCGACTTTGTGTATGCTTCCGAGATAGCATTTATGTATTGTTTCTTATTGATTATGTTATCGATCATTGAAAATGAATAACCGTTATTGGATGCAATTTGTTTAATTAGATTCAATTCGTAATCGTTCTTTGGAGACAGAGGAATTGATAATCGGTGTGTCATACTATGATATGCGGATAATTTGTGTTGAATTGGATGGAAAGAATCTTTTGGGATAGTTATATCTGTATGAGATGGTTTATAAAAAATGGAATACTGGAAGTTGTTGATTTTTGTTACTGTAAGGTCTAAGAAGTTTAATTGGTCTTCGGTTTCTAGTTCCATTGTGAATTTGATGTTCTTATGTAGTGTGTTAATAAACTTGAAAAGACTATTGAGTTGTCTGAGTGTTTCCATGAATCAAACGAAGACGTCATCAACATATCGATACCATTAAGTACCGTTGAAATTATTTTATTTTTATGGATGATTTTTTCTAAGTAATTCATAAATATTTCTGCTAAGATTAAGCTTAAGGGGTTACCCATAATTAAGCCTTCTTTACTATTATAAAATTTTCCATCGAAGCTGAAATAATTTTGATCTAAACAAGTTTTCAATAAGTTTTTCTTTGGTTAGCATTTCATCTATGAGGTCTATCACTTCGACTGGGGGTACGCTCGGAAATAAATTTACAACGGAAACCCATCACAAAAAATTGAGAAATTTCTGAGAAAATCTGACATCAACATAGCTTTCAAAACCACAAACTCTTTAGGTAGAATCTTCAAACACTATAAACCTAAAATTCTGAAAGTCAACCTATCAGGGGTTTATCAACTTTCCTGTGGCTCGTGTCCTTGAAAGTAGGTCGAACGTGTAGATCATTCAACACCAGAATGAAAGAACACAGAAGTTCTCTTTTGAAAAATAAATTAAACTCCACGTACGCCGAATATTTAATAATAGAAAAACACGAATTCGACGAAAATTTCAAGATTCAACACATACAGAACAAAGGGCGGAAGTTAAATTTATTGGAGGCTCTAGAGATAAACCGTTTGAGAAATTCTGGGAATTTATTAAACGACCAGACGGAACTGTCAAATTCACCATTGTTAAACCTATTCAACTAGGAGCCCGGTTTGGTTTTTCCATGATTGACCCGTTGGAAATATCTCCGTACCTGTATTGGTTTATGTAAAACTGTAACACACTTTTTGAGACAGTTGCTACTCAGCAGTGAAACGGGTCATGTGTTTATAATAAAATAGAAATCAACCACACTTGTGTCTTTTAATTGAGCTTACAATGGATTTCTACCAAGTAAAAACCACCAAATTACGGAATTTGTAATCGTAAAGCCCACAAAATGATATTTTTGTCAATGAACAACGCCTATATTGATCGTATAAACATCAACTTTATCTTGCTGCACCTGCATTTTGGACGAAACCTCGCCCATTTGTATCACTTTATCGGACATGTATGAATGACCTGATACCGCAAAATGACAAAGTCTGCGTCAGAACCAATTCAGCAACCCCCTTTCTATTATCGGTATCCTCCAGGGCGTGCACGTCGAAACTGAATTTGATTTATGCGTGAAATTAATCAAGTGAAACATGCATGTCGGACATGTGGGGTTTGTTGGAAGTAACCTAACTACCACAAAAATTTCGGTTTAATTCACCGCAATCGTATCATACGCATTTTATACCCTCGTTATTCTCGTTGGAAGGTCGACTTTATATTATATTTTTTTTAAACTTGCTCTGAAATGTTCATATGAGGGTAGGAATATCCTTTGTGAGCCTTCCGTTTCATTTGCACTTTTCTCTTTTATTATCACCGAGAAAGCTCATAAAGAATGGAGGTGATTATTTTTTTTTCCAGACCGGGAATGAGTTTTTCGAAAAAAAAGAATTTATTGTAGTATGAACACCCACTCAGGAAATTCCAAACTTGCCCCCCATTATACTCTTTTTTCTGTAACTGATGTTATTCATTCATTTTATTTATTACCCTCATTAATTTCTGGAGGACCTAGATCGATTGTTTGTTGACAAGCTATTGTCAATAATGAGCAATAAAATATATTATTGTAATATATATCGTAATATTATGACTTGTGATTTGATTATGGATTTGGTATATCTTAGTTTCAAAGGTAGGGGCATCCACCCAAAGTTTCGGAAGAATACATTTTATTTTCAATTTTTCTTTTATCATAACAATAGCTAACTACTTCTTGCCAGTTCCCAAATCATTCTCGAACCCTTGAAAAATTTCGAAAAATGTTCATTCAAAAATTCTTTGAATTTTTGTTGAAATATTCTCTTTCTGGGGAAGCGTTTCCAAGATTTCGACTAAATCTGACACGCACGACTTAATACAGTTCTTCTCTAGGATCGTATGGGTGAAATTGTGAAAATTATTCGAAAATGTTGGAAATTTTTGTTGAAAATATGTTCAACCAAAAATTATTCATCAGATTTCAATGAAATGGGCAAAAACCTCGAGTGATTACTAAACAAGTTTTTCAAAGTTCAGTTTGATCCGATATTTTCTTTCGAAGAGAGTGGAAAAAATGTATCAAATTTCTTAGTTATTTTCTCGGTACCGTTGTCATTCACAGAGTGGCTCAAAAAATACTGAAATAATGACATTTTGAATGGATATGCGGAATCAGTGGATGATTCCACCAATTCGCAAATTCATCTTTCCAAATTGAACCGGTTCAACGAATATCCAAGTCTTCTTTTATCGTTGGCAGTAAGGCCGACCTTAGTCACAATAAAATCCGAAAAAAAACGTCTTAGAGACCAAATATCCTTATGGCACTTTTGGAGTTACCTATAAAGGTCGAATTCGTCAAAAGTTAAAATGTACCAATGGTTTCGTAGAGATATCGGTTTAACGTTTTATTTTACTTATAATATTACCAATAATGCAGATATGGTTGAATCGAAATTCTACAGATGTATCCAAAATGTCTTGAAGAAATGGCTTCGAATATGCACAAGCTTTTAGGCAAAGAGTATAGAGGGGATTGCGAAAGGTAATTCAAGAATATCTTGTGTACGAGCTGGTAGCCGAAAGATACTCTAACAAATTGGCCACATCTGAGCATCCTGTAACATTGAATAACGTTTTGGTCCTGACCAGCTTTCATAAACTTTGTGCGGTATCGCTCAAAAGAAATATACAGGTTGATTCGAAAATATTTCATCAATATCGACGTAGTTGAATGTTTCCTATAGAAATAATTGGTGGTTGAGCAGCTGCACCACAAGGCAGAAACCACCCCTGCCTTCGCGAGAGAATCAACAGTCCTCGACATCATAAATTGAATCTCGAGCACAGCCTTGCATTTATGTTTCCTAATAATAACATCAAGTGGAAGGCGACAAATCGTCAACCTGTTCCATATTTTCAAGTAGCACGAACGAATTTTCCTCGATTTTCGCTAATTATATTTTCCATTCCGCGAGTCGAAGGAGCGATAGAGTTGAGGCAAAACTGATCCGGTACATTTTGCGGCTACATGTTCGTAATTGAATTTACTTCGAGGTTTTCCGACCTTAACTAGCTGGTGGTTCAAGAGTAGTTCGTTAATCGACTGCATTACCAACTTACAGGACTTCGTACCTTCCCTCTTACTTGACGTAGGTAGTCTCTGTCAATTTAAATCTGCTTTTGATGGAAATAATCGGAAGGAATTACTGGGAGCGGATGGAATTGAAGTTTCTACTCAGAAATGAAGTGGACTACAGTGGTTATGTTTTGGGCTTTTATCTAGATTAAAACTGAATATCTGTCAGAATGCTTGACATTTTTTGATGAATAAAATGTGTCCTACGATTGAACACAATGGAAAATAATTCTGTTTTCTAATAAAAATACGTTTCTGTGAATATTTCATTGCAAGGAAACTCATCAAGCTTATTAATTTCGTCTGATTACAATAATGTTTGTTATGAATTTTTCACGAGGCAATAAAGCATTCACAACAATTTATTTCAATTCAATGTCAGTGTATTGATGACTTCAGAGAGACGGTTCCAGGCAGTAACAGAGTTTATGTATCCAAAATCTCCTAACTAGCTACAGCCAGTTTGATTCAAGAATTTTTAAAGAAAAGAAAAGTTCAAAGAGCACATCTACTTAGTGGTAAAGAAAGTAAGAGGTTAAATTTCAAAGCGATCTCAAGATCTATTGTGCCTCTCCACCAAATCTTTTTTCGCACTGCACTACCTATAGTTCGCCATCCAGCTCTAGAGCTCGAATTAACTCCAATATCTGTGAGCCTGCAAGGAGGTTAAGTTCTCATTCCTTCTTTGATTTTTCTGTCCAAGACATTCGCTTCGCAGGCTTGCACTAGCGAGGCTATCTAGAATCAAGTGAAAAGGAGTTTCTTCCTCTTCCCCACAGAATCTGCAGTCGTCATTTTCTGATAAGCCCATTCCCATCATGTGCATCCTTAGGCAACATTGTCCTGTGAGGAAGCCAGTGAAGAGGCGTAACTTGTTCTTACTGAGATCCAAATGATGATTGAACCTTGCAATTTTAAAGTTCCGAAAGAACTTCATGGAATGATCCATTCCTGGAAGATTCTTTCAGAGTGCTTCTCTCTCATATTCTCCTTTCTCCAAAAATTCCTCCTTATATTTGCATTTTCCTATACCACAGAAAAGTTCTGGGCCAATAGGTGGCGTTTGTGCTTACTTTCTGGCCAGAGTTTTAGCCTCTTCATTTTCTTCGATTCCTGAGTACCCAAGAACCCTGACTAAGGAGACCTTGTTGTTCATGCCTACTTCATTGAGTTTCATTTGGCACTCCCATATCAGGTTTGAGTCGATGATTTAGGAGTTCAGTGCTCCGAGGGCAGCTTGACTATTAGAATGGATCACTATGTCACACCCTTGATAGTCCCTTTCCAGGTTAATGTCTATTTATCTTTCGATTGCAAGTATTCCTACCTGAAAAACACTCGAGCAGGAGCCCAAAGATAGTGTACACTTGGTTCTTGGTTCATATACTTCAGCACCAGCCCACATCGCGGTTTTAGAACTGTCTGTATACCATTGAGTGGCATTTACTTTAAAGTATTGGGTGGTGTATTCCTTTTTCTATTCTTTCCTTTTGCACAGCATTGAGTTGAGGTTTTTCTCAATGCTTACTTTTTGGATCATAACATCACTAGGTATGTTCGCTGATGGGATGTACTTCTTCAAAAAGGACCATGCTCTCTGAGTTTAATTCTCTCATTACCTGTACCTTCACTAGATATTCTGGTTATAGCTCACACGAAAATGAAAATTTACAGTATACTGAAGAAATTTCAGTGAGCGTGTGTTTAAATATCAGAATTGTCGGAACATTTAGCCATTTTCGTCAATTGACGAAGATGTTGTACAACCAAATTTTCGTGTGGACAAAATTTCACTGAAAAATTTCCAGATTCATTTCATAGAGAATATAAATGAGCGACCGAAATATTTTTTCTTATTTTTTTCAATTGAATGAAGTATTCTCGTCGGAAATAATAGTGGAATTTAAAAGGAGGATTTCCAGAATACATTTTCCGCTTCACCTGTTTTCAATCAAGATTAATGATGAAAACTTCCGACACTACCAATCTTGTTCAAAACTTGTGGACTCGAAAGATTGATGTTGGACAACCCAAAGTGAATACATTCATAGTTTGTTAGAGTAGATGAGGTTTCAATCGAACTTAGATTTATATGTAATCTTCTGGTCAATTAGAGAACGCAATCAATTTGATGAGAAAAAGGGAAGGAACATCGTATTTTTTCAGTTATATATTTATATATGCCTTCTGGGACAGATCAATTGATACGGTAATGCAAAATCCTAGAAAAAGACTTCGGTATCATGGCATTCTTTTGTGGAAATGGCGCAGGAGCTGGGAGTGATGGCTTACTAAGTTGAAATTGAGAATAACCAGTTTTAAAAGAATAGTCTTAATCGTCGAAATACCAAGTTTTTCGATTCACTTGTATGCTTCTTCTCTCAGCATTCTCTCAGAAGAGTCGCCACGATCCATACCTTATTCAATCAGTATATTATAGAATTAGATAATGCCTGTATGAGCGCAGGATATCACTCTTTGTACCCACTTTTGTGGGACTATGATTATGAAATAGAAGATGAATGGAAATCACTTGAATGTTATCAACTCAGTCAGAGAGGACTTCCTCTTGTTCTCGACATATTCTATGCTTATTGAATATGAACTCATTACTAACTATAACGAACAGATAACCATTAGGAAATTGGCGTGATAACACCGAAATATATTTCCATTTGAAGAGCAGATAGATGCATGAGAGGAATAATTGAATGGGTCAATATAGATATTACCTGAAAGATGAAAGCCTTGAGCTTCATGAAGCTTGTCAAACTTCAGTTCGATACGATTATGATTTTTGGAGGTATTTAAAAAAAATATGTTTCATTCCGTGTTTTCCTTCGATATCGTTATTTGTTTCGAAATAACTCAAAAATACTGATTCAAATATGATGAAATTTGGCATTTAGTTTGAAAATGCTGATGGACAACATTATGCGAAATTTCGTCATCATCATGTCAGCAGAACAATTTGAAAAAAAATCAGTTTTTTTTTCTTTCAAATATTCGGCAATCTTTTGGTCGTATTTTCCTCACGAATTTCTGGATGAACCTTCAAGCTGTCATTGTTCAATCAATATTCTTGGCAATAGTGCAAAAAAAATTGAAAAAAAAATTCGAAATGTTTTTCATGGAATATTTTATCTAAAATTCTTCAACTTTTGTTGGAATAGTTCATCGGACCTTGAAGTCGATTGTTCATAACAGTATATCAAACTCCACTCTGATTTTTTTTCCGGCGTAATTGGTATGTTCAGTTGTCCATGCCAATCATGTATCAAAATGAAAATTCAAATAATTTATTGTCAGGGGTAATTAATAAAAGATTTCATTTCATTGAACTAGCTTCATATTTTAAATCCATTATCCAGAAATTCCTGGCATAATAACTTTCTTCCTTTTCGAAATATTAATCCAATATAATCCCCCTGTTGATCCTAAATCCAAGAACAAATATGAGAAGAGGAAAACTGCCAACGCCTTAATTCAAACAGCAGGGAGTCCCTTTGGCTACAGTCCAGGATCGAATTTTATTCGCTTGGGGATAATGGGTAATGGTTCGCTCACCAACAATACACCTGTTGACGCTATTTTGTCCAATTCTGCAGGAATGGACCAATGCGTCTGACCCTGAATTCTGTTTTGAACAATGCAGACCAGTGTATTTTTGCGCGGTCCACGCATATTTTGGACAGCGAACATGCCTCTAATGGAATAGCTTCGTGGAATTTTCCGATCTAGAAATTCCGGTGAAGTTTGCTATATTAATATGCACATATACAATATCAGTTATACTTTATTGCATAATTTTCAATTATAATTAATGCATATTCGACAACAAATATGCATAAATGAATAAATATCGGTATCTACAGTTTACGCATATGCTCGCACTAAACAGGGTGTTTCAGAGTGAGATATCTTCAAAGGAGAGAATCCCCTCGTGATTTCACAAAGAACTCATCCTAGATTCCTCAACAAGAAATTTCGAACGTGCGAGCTCAATGAAGATTTCTCTAAAGTAAAATTCCTTTACGATCTTTTAATGAAATATTCTGTCATTTTCGTGAAAAGATTTAAATCACATCATGACCCAGATGTGACATCAAAAATTATATCAGGAACTGTAGAATCACTTTACGAATATTGAAAACAGAATCTTCATGGCAACAATAACTTTAGCGATACCTGGTGTTCTCTTTCAGAAGATGAGAAATTTGTCTTTTCCTCGTCATTTTATTGATAGAATTCACCGAAATTTCAGTTTATTTTATGTAAACCGAGACGTAGACAAATCTAAAAAAACTCAAATGTCATAACGAACTGTCAAGCTAATCTTCCGTTATAAATAGTGTGGCCACCAAAATAGCGAGATATTTAGATATCATCTCATCTCCATCTAACATACAACCATTCTACAGCCAGGGCAAATAACAGGATAAAGAAATATATAAACAGAATTCTGAATGAATACTTATAATTTTCGTAGGAAAATTAGTTCACAGCCAATTTCGACTGAAGAGCCACGAAACTAGAACAGCAATAAGATTATTTTTCAGGTATTTTCACGGTGTGCACTTTTCAAATCTGAAAAAACAAACTATTAAAAACTAAATGGGAATTGTTTATATAGAAAATGCCTTTGCGGATTGTGGGAAGGAAACCATCTGTCAAAGGAAGTTTGTAAGAAAAAAGTTGCCCGATAAATAATAGTTCCAAAATTTCGATCTGACTTCTCATCTGACAAACGAAAACATTTGCTGAATTTTTTTCGTTTGATCATTATTTTTTTCAAAATTTCTGTCAAAATTGACATTGAAATTGTCGATTCCTTCTTCATCATATTCTGAAACACGCTGAACTATCAATAATGGAAAAAAATGTTGATAAAACTTTTTCATTTGCATTTGAAATAATGAGTGTGATGATTAATTGAAAATGATTCAGTCACAAAAGAAACATGCAATGATGCCGAGATGTATTTTATAGGTTGCACAAACAGTTGTTATTTTTATTTTCCTTGAACAAATGAAAATAAGCACATTTTTATACCTACACCTGCTTGTAAACGATAGAAATGATATTGTCATTTTTCTTTACTGAGCAGATCATTTTTTTAATATGAGGCAACTTATAAGTCTTAATAGTTATTAGTTTTCCTTGTAAAACAGAGATGGCATTCATGTTCGTTTAAAGAATATTATAAGTCCTAGGGAGTTTATTAAATGTCATGTAAAAGCAGTCAAAATTATTCGAATAAGCAAGCAAGGGAAAGTCATGGCTGACATTTTCTTTTGGACCTTATCAAAAGATTTCAATTAATCTCGTGATTTGCCCACTTAACCTGAAAAAAATTCCATTTTAATTCGGTCAAAAGTTCCAGTTAATCATGTTTGAAAAATCATGAATTTTTTTAATCTGCGCTGCTCCCCATTGTTTTGTTTTAGGATTTAATTGTATTTTTATATCCCGAACGTGACTCCGAATGAAAGCATCCTTATAATTCGGTAAATAAGTAAATTGTGTTTATAGAGGGGTGTATCGCATTTGAGTTTTTGTGAATGCAAAAAAAAATACTGGCAAGGCCCTTATTATTCAAGAAAAACCGGGATTCAAATGAAAAAACATTCCTCTGAATGGGAAAATAGAGTTGAAATAAACACAAGGTGTTTCTTCAGTATAAGTAGTAAATTTTTAAGCAAGTTTCTGACGTAAAATATTCCTTCAAACATATGTCTGCAAGTATTTTGTTTTGGAGATACACACTGTCAGAATTGGATGCTTTTATATCTATAACTCCCAACTATCTGTTTTGAATACCTTTACATTCTGTCATCAAAGATCGCATTAAATTGGACTAAGAGCTTCATTTCGAATTTTTGAATGAAATTGAAGGAAAATATTTTCTCAATTGAATTTCTCTTGAATTTAACAATATTGCTTTTACTTGCATGCATCGTTTCGAACTTCGATAACTTGACAACTGTGTTCGTAGCAACCTCTTCAAGAAATGTTTGTTCACACGAAAATGTTGAGAAATATCGATTTTTCCAACACAAAACGTCGTTCAGGTAGATACAAAAAAGTTATGGTAATGATATGTAGAAGGCGCCACACATACAATAGATACGAATTAACAACAAATTTGATCTTTCAGTTGAAAAATATCATTCTATGTTTCAAAATCTATATATCCACAAAATTAAAGACCTTCTTCTTATTCTCACGATGACATTTTTTCCCAAGAAGAAACATGGATAGAATCGCGATATACATAGAAAGAAGTTGGAATATTCGGAAAAAATTCTTGTTAATTATGAAATTTTGTTAACTATGTTCATTTCCATCACCTAAGCTCAGCAACACAAATTGAAGCAACAATAAAATTTCTAAAAACTGCCAACTATACAATCATATATGATCAATGCAACTATAGAATAATTCTTTTTTCTGTAAAGTGTCATACTTTGTGACAATTATCATCTCCATCTTTAGCTCATTGAATGATAGAACATTGTACCAGGGGACCTATTCTTGAATCGGGGAGTAAATAGGCGTGTTGACGTTGTCGTCAACGAAACGCGGTGCATTTTGATGGAACGATAGAGAACGTTCATTCCATCACACTCAAGAAAAGGGACCCGTGTGTCAATAGCCTAATTGTGGAGTCACGTTAATTCGAATTTAAAAAGTGAAGACTTTAGGCTACCTTCAGCGGCTTCAGCAAAAAGATACGAGACCGGACTATCTACGAATTCCTGCAGACCCTCTGTGGTCCTTTTCCTCACATGTTTTTCATTATTCAATGAAAAAAATCATCTAATTTTCCTTGCTGTCAACCAAATGGGGTGGAATTTCCAGTGGCGCCTCGACGGAGCCTCAATCTTGTGAATCTCTCCGGATTGTTAGTCCAAGACATCGACATCAAAAGACACAATTTAGGCGTATTATGCAGAAGCGTATTTTTTAGAGCGAATGGTAGCGTAATGGTCTTTACGTGTACAGCATTCTAGGATTTATTTTTCGTCGTTTCCATCCACTCTGAACGGAAATGGGAGGTTTGAAGTTAATAGGCCTAAGCTTGGGGAAATGATAATTGCCAACTGGTTTTAATTAATTCTTTTGCTGTAATTTGCGGATGGTAAATAGTGCAGGTTTTTTCTAACGGAAAGTTCTGATTTACTTTTTTCGAATTATGAACTTGTAGAATCAACTGGTAGATGATGGTTGATGAAATGTAAATAAAATGAAGTTTAATTGCGAAATCGAATGAAAACCGCTAAAACCACCGCTTGGAGTGAAAAAAATTTGCTACTATTGCTACTGGAATATTATGAAGGGAATGTAATTTGAAATCCAGGAGTTATTTTCACGTTTTTTTTTGTCACAAATGTGCAGAAATGACATTTTGTTCAGAAAATTCGACACTCCATATAATTTTATGCTCCATCATAGGAAGTTCTGGGGGTTCAAACTCCTACATAAGAAAAAAATGACTGGATATTTGGGTATTGTCCAACTGCCTTCTGTAAGGTGGACAACTAACCATACTATTTCTGACGTGGTATAGGGAGACAGCCTACAAAAAATGCACGGTCTTCTAAGTTTCAGATGCATTTACTTCGTTTTTTTAATTTGAGTTTAATACGAACTGAAGTTAAGATTACACAGTATTATTGCAGGAGTTTTGAGAAGACTCCCCTTCACTATACTACAAATAATTGCCAAATATTGATATTTTGTAATATCAGATTCCTTCGAAATTCTGTATTCACTTTCTTATCATAATAAAATACTAGACTGGATTCATATCTGATTCGTATTCTGGGATGTTCTGTGAGAATTTAACTTCGCATATCTAGAGAATCGTTCATTGAATTTGACAAATTCAAGAATTATACTTCCCCAACTAAGCTCGAAATCTTTACCTAGATATTTAATTGTTGAGGTATTCATTTTGTTTCGCAAGTCATTGATGGTCTTCTGTGAATTGCTCGCTAATGAAATGACAAAAAGATAGTAGATCAGTTCTCAAGAAGAAAAGCATTGATCTGTTGGTGCTAATTCAATTTCGATTCTTCAGTGCCTTCTGTTGAGTATGAGTCGTGTCTAATTTTCTTAAATTAGGAATAATGTCGTATTGAAGAGACATTAGAGCTCTCAACCTTAAACACAACATACTCAAATTGAAAATTTTCAAGAAACCTGAAAGGAATCTATTCCCGATCGAAGGATATTTTGGGAAGATTTTGATTATTTTTTCGGGTTTTTTCCAGGGCTTCAGTCCCAATATCTCTCCACTTTGAATGGAAAACAAAAAACTGTAGTGAATCTCTCTAGCTTAAGCACAAGATATTCAAATCTGAAATGTTGAGAAACCTTCTGAAAATAAACAATCTCAATCAAGGAATATTTTGGGAGGATTTTGATTTTTTTTCGGTTGTCATTTAGGCTTTTATTCCCAATATCTAGAAAAGAACTCTGAACCTTGAGTGAAAAACCAACAACAAAATAAACTGTAACGTTCCAGAGTTTATATCTTAATTGACTAGACAACAATGAGAAAATGTCAATTCGACAAAAGTTCCGAAACATGAAATTATTGAAAGAAACTAATTCTGCAAATTTTCTCGTAATTGTCCGATGAAGGATTTAGACAGATACAGACTCTAAAATTTGACGGTTCACTGTGTTGAAGATTTTGCATTCATTCGGTATTGTTCATTAAGCAACATTATTTCAGAAACAGATTTTTTAATCCCGAAAGAGCGTTTTCGATAAATAGCAAGTCTCATTTCATTTTAGCGCGCATGTTCTTGGATACAACGTGCTATCATTGTGTGATATAATTTTCAAATTTCTTTCTGTTGATGGTCTCAAACGCCAAGGTTTGACTCACTGATGACGAATACGGTTCTAAAATCGAATCTGCCCGATCGTAGTCATGATAACTGGATTACGGAGAATCCTATCGACTTTTAACATTCAGAGCATGTTGTATTTCAAAATACGACGGTTGAGTTCGTTAATGAGTGACATCAATCAAACGGATTCGGAGTTGAAGCTATTTGAAATTTTGAGGTTATTTCAAGGATACTTCAGGAACTGCTGAAGTGATTAGATTGATATTTGGCACTCAGTTGAAACAAAACGACGCAAAATTTTTTGCAGAATTCCGTTGAACTAATGCGGCCAGTGAATTGAGAAATTTTTTTTTGGGAACCGCATTCGTAATTTTTGAAATATTTTTGTCAGACTTTGAGCTCCATGTTTCACAGCAGTGTAGCAAACTTCAGTTCGAGATATTGAAAAAGGGTGTGTCAAGTTTCTTGCTTTTTTGTTCGGCATCGTTATTTTTCGGGAATACCTCAAAAAATATTGATTCAATCTTTGGAACTTGGTAACTAAGTGTTGAATGCTAATGAACAACTTCGTGCAGAACTTCGTGATGATCGTCTTTTTCTAGAAAAAAATATAAAAATCGAAATGTGATTTCCGCAATGGCTGATGACTTCGCTGAATTTTTCTTCCAATCTTTATCCCTTTTTGAAGCGAACACAATATTCCACTTCTCATCATTTACCCCCGACGTGTCTCAGAAAATTATTTCTGGAATATAAATTTTCCATCCACGTAATCCCGACAATAAAGATTTTCTAAAAAGCTCCGTTTCCCGCCAAGCCGATAAATACTCCTGAGAGGTTCCCCAGATGAACGAACGGGTGATCCAAGAATGCACCTGCGGCTGCTTTCACGTCGTAATGTGTGTACTTTCACTGGAAAGCTCTAATCCCTCAGAGTCTACTCCCTTGGGTGGTAAATTTAGTCCCAATGTAATTAACAGGATCTCTGAGGTTTTAAAAAAGGACTTTTTAAGGCTTTTCTTGCGTTCGTTTCGCTCGAAGGGTCTTGTTTTCTGTGCGAAATCCTTGAACTGGGTTGTTCATTTTTATGTATTGTTCACTCGCCTGATAATATTCAGAAATATGCTGAAAATTTCACACAGGGGTTCATTATTTGTTCGGCGAAATATTCAAATTTTCCTGTTGATATTGATTACAATTTCATAGCGCAGTGTTTTTCAACACGGTCACTAGGTTTTGACATCCCGTTCTGGAACAGATCTACAGAAGAAGCTTCTGCAATTGTTACAATGAATTCAATTTTACTCGATAATCGTATTGAAATAATTAAATTCACTATGACAATGGTGGATTTTTGAATGTAACATTTCCTTAAATTTGACATGATCGTCCTTCTGAGGTCATACAAAATTTACAAATAAAAAGAAATGTTCGTCCGGGCATTCAAGAAGAAAAACGAAACTCATCAATGTCTCGACATTCTCATTGATTGAGATTATCCTTAACATCCGCATGGCCTATTTTTGAAGGTGACGATATCACTTACATGTGATTTCAACATGACAATGCCATAAGTCATACGAAAACCTAACCAATGAATATATTGCAAACCATATTTTCTGATCACGTAGTCTCACGAAATTCAGCCGTTAAATGGCGTTTTGATGGGGTTGTGTTTAAGACAAAGTCTATACGGAGCCAATCCGATCGATTACAGCCTCGAAACAATCTATTGACAAGCGATTTAAGGAAAAGATGCACAAATTCATCAAAAAGTGATTCAAAACATTGATGAAAGAATCGCCATCTGTAAACGTTGTTGTGGGGGATATTTCTCAGATATCCTGTAGCGTGCTACCTTGTTTATTGTCGATACCTTGATAAGAGAACTACCGATGATATGCAATGCGCATATCTACGAACCGGCATATGTAAACCGATGCGACGAACACTTTCCTTTTTTTTTTCGTTCTGGATGTCTCGGATGATAGATTGAGTATCGATATTTTCGCTGAGATTGATTTCGCTGGAATTTTGATTATCTTTCCTTATTTTTCGCTATCGTGTTCAAAAACCCTCAAAAAAGGGTTTTTGTGGTATCTTTTAATTTGCCACCTAGTTTTTGGTTTGAATTACCAACTGGAAGTTTTTGATCAACTGAAGGTGACAAAACCTGATTCATAGCTGCAAAAATTGCTAGACGAACATTTGGACTCCTGTTGAGAACTATCTATAACTCAGTTCTTCCCAGATCTCAGGAAGACCTACAGGGAAGTAGCTCTTCGAAAATTTTGTAACTAAATTTTATTTGTATAATTTAAAATTTAGGTTAGTTATAAAATCTGTAAAATTTATTCGTGTTCGTTTCGTCTCTGGTACCAGAAAATATTTATGAAATATTTGTGTATGTTAAATAAACGAGGAATCTGCTCGACTTAATTTTGTGTTGCTTTCATCATGGGAAATTCAGAGATCTGAACAACGACCCAAGAACTGACTGAGCTGGGTATACCTAGTGGTAATAAAACGTTACAATCCTTTTCGTTCGTAATTGTCAAACCTTACTCATTTGGATACAATAAATATTCTGATCACTGGCAGCTTATTTTATCTTTATTTTCGAAACGAGTTCTTGTTGAAAAACCCTCATAATTATCACCCCTTCGTTGTGAGTGATTCGAATAAGAATTTTTTCAGGGAAGTGAATAAATTTTTCGGGTTGTTTCATTGGAGAACACTAAGAAATAAAAACTTTAAAAATGTATGAATTATCTACAAGATTTTTGTAGTTTTTCAAATCAGTTCCGCAATGTTCAGAAGTAAGGAAATTAAAACTTATTCTATGAACCAAAATCAGAAATAATTCACGAGATATATTTTTTAATGAAGATTCTATGGAAATAAGAGTTTTCCAATTAATTATTCTTGCATGCTCCTATTGAAAGACTATTGTAGGAAGTAGACCCAAATTATTTTGGTATGTTTCTGAGATTCAGAATGACATTAATATGAATAAGTTACATCAACTTACAGGCATTCAAATTTTCGAACGAATTCGTCCAATATTTATCGATGTGCTAAAAATTTGTTAATCACGCTGCTAGATATATGACCCTGGACAATTCCATCTCAATGGAATCTCTATAAAGGCGCATATATTTTTTCGGAATTCTAAAATTGACAGCGTTTTTCTTCATTACTTGAAAACCGCTAGTTGTGAATCACCCAAGGTTAATCTTTTAGATTGAGTTATGTTGAAGTTATCAATGTTGAGAGTCTCATGGAAATTCGTCGGTGAATTTTCGAGAAAAAATATTTTTTCTTTTGACCCCTCGTTTTACCTCCTGAGGCTACTGATAAAAAGTTTTTTCATGTGCATGTACAAACTTCAAAACACAAACTGTGAAATTTTTAGTTTGTTTAATTTTTTGCTCGATCGCTTAAGTTTATTTATGATAAATTAACTTCAATATTAAATATCATAGACCTGGAAATGTTATTGTCACTTTGACATCGATAAAAAAGGTGCATCCTTTTTTATCGGATAAAAACTTCTCTTCCTCAATATGTCAATTAGTCTGTCAGATTTTTGAATTTTGAACATATAGTGCTAGTGCTATAGTCAGTTTTTCTCGTAAAATTAGTGATTGGCAAAACTGTTTCGTTGCAAAGAGAAATTTATCCGATAAAAAAAAAGCTCTTGTGTTTTTACTGTTGATTAAATACAACAATAAACTGAAAAAAAAAGGTTGATCGCATCGGTGCTTCTCGAAATATCCGCAAGTTTTCCGAAACGACTCGGCTGATTCCGCCCTTGAAACCGTCACATTTTTATTGGCAGTCTACCCTGTAAGCTCGTAAAAATCATCTCTTCAGAACACCATCCGAATCAAATATTAATTCGCCAAAAAAATTCAGCTAAGAATTTCGCCAACTCATCTATTACCATATGAAGAAAGTTTAGACACATATCGTAAATGGATTGCCGGTTCTGTATAAATTTTATTTCACTTTTTAAACAGGGTAGAAATTATTGATGTCCTCTAGAGATTACAAGAATATGGTGGGAACGATGATATTTATTCCGAAAGTTTAGCGAGAAGTTGGCAAGTGAAAGAGAAATACGATGATATATGTCCCCACAAACTTTCAACGAGCTAAGCGATATTTTTACCTCCGTTCGGATGTCGCCGTATTGTTATGAATTCATTTTTTATTGATTGCCTTTAAATCGTTGTGTTTTATCATCTTCTACCATTTATAATTATATTCTGGCAGTATTTTATGACTCCGTTCTGGAAAAATTTTTGGCAAATGTTTTCATTCTTCAGCGACTAGATTCGTTAGTTGTATCAATATATTTATTTCGTATACGATAAATTCATCTTCCGTTTCGATATATTTTTTTTACTATTTAAGTTCATTTTAAAGTTAGTTGTTTTAGATATATAAGAATGTGTGACGATGTTAAAAAAGACACATTGAAAGAAACACTACAGCTTTTAGAAGCTATATTGATGTCGATATTCACTTATGAGTTTAATTGAATTTGGTGAATATTCAGTTGTAATATCATAAGAGCAAAGATCTTACGCCGAGTCCCAAGACGTAAGTTCGTCGAGTGTACATGTTGGTACAGCAACCGGCAGAGGACTCGGACGTTTTTTAAAAAATCATAACCTCAGTAATAGTTACTTAAAAAATTTTAATTGAACAATTTGGACTCAGAATTTCAAAGCATTTCGGAATTTCATGTGTGGAAAATCACATCAGTCAGGTGGCGTCCTTGTTTCGCGATACACTCCTTTATTTTTTCCTGGAAGTTTCCGAAAACTGCTTTTAACATTTCCATCTCAATTGCGGCGACTTCCACGAAAACTTCTTTCCTCAATTGCTCTAATATTCGGGGCTTGTGTTGGTAAATTCGTGCTTTGAGATGTCTCCACAGAAAAAGGGTCACAGATGGCCACATCTGGAGACCGAAGAGGCCAATGAACGTCACCAAACCTGGAAATAAGGTGCCCAGGGAAGAGAGGACGAATACCTTTCGTTGTTGCTCTAGCTGTGTAGGCGGTCACCCCATTCTGTTAGAACCATACGGATCGGATTGGAACACGATTTCTTCTCAATTCAGGTGCAAAAAAATTGGTTATCAACAATTAAATACAGATTTTTCTGTATAACCTTTACATAATATCTTTCGATATTGATTTGATATCTTACGATATACTTTTATGTCTTCGACGTACTACGTCTTCAATGACAAAATTATTATATCAACTGGCATATAATGATCAAAGTAAAAAACTTGAGAAAAGTGTGAAAAAATGAAATACAACCTAAAAACAATACTAGACACAGTGTTTCATCTTCTATCTTTCGATTTAGAATCATCAGTAGCATTTATTCTATATTATACATCAAAAACTCACCACGTGTTTTGTTACGTACATTTCACTTCAATAACGGAAATAAGCAGGTTTAAGTCCATACGCATGCTTGTTAGAATTGTGCATAGAAACAATAATGCCACAGATTTTACTTACACCTTCTTCTTTTCTTGACAAATGAAATGTGGTAAAAAACATTTTCCAAAAACTTTATAACCTCAAAAATTAAATGACAGTTGATATTGACCCTTGAAAACTATAAGTTTTCATTCAAATATTAAATTCAAAAAAGTCTACTTTAACAAGGAGACTTTTTTGAATTTAATAATTGGTTATCATTTTGAGTTAGCGCTCAAAGTTCACGGTAACAGCATTGTCAGTGGCGTTTTCAAATAAGTAAGAGCCGATGACGCATGTTTGGAATACAGCGCACCAAACGGTCACTTAAGGGCTACTCAGCGGTCTTTCGTATAATTGTTAGGGATTTTTATCAGGCCCATAACGGAAATTTAGCTTATTTCGGTGGATATTGAAACGGTGCCGAAACTCATGCTGAGAGGCCGACGGACTCGTTATTACGGACGTAAATATCGTTAGCAAAAACGCGATGCTCTACCGTCCAAGGGTCCATGATTTCAACTGGTCAAAAATGCTAAGATCTACCGTATCCAACGGACCCTTTTCCTCACCTGTCGACTCAAAAGAGGGAGAGAGTACGAGCCGTTTCAAAAACGCCGGATCCTCTCTAATCGAAATATATTGTCTATGCTCGAGTTGTTATTCTTTACAATTATAAAACCAGCTATATCCAGTAGATCATCTGAAGATTTCATAACCCTGGTCACTCCGATGTTCTGACAGACCATGTTCCGCATAAAAGGTGTCCACTCGTGTAAGCATGAAAGGCTTTAGTTTGGCGCACACCCTTCAAAGTCAAAGTTCAAAGCCTAAGCCTGGATGAAACGTCATACCCCTAAAGAGGTTGAAGTTACTCCGCACACTACTCAATTCATTGATTATTGAATACGTTTCTCATATTTTGTTTGTTTATTTGTTGGAGACCGTATCAACTATACAATAGAATGGAATATTTCGCTCAGAATGTAAATGTCAATAGCAATCTGAACAGTTGATTGATATTTCACAGGGTGACCTCAACACTTCCGAAAGAAAACTCTATACTCAACTAAGAAAGAAATTCGGATACTCCAAACAACAACTGCTATCATAAATATCAATATCCAGACAATTGAATCTTAAAGCCATAAACTGTTCACCAACCGTTTTTCCGGATAAACAGGAAAAAGAGGTCACAGGGAAGTCATCCGACGTAATCCTTGGTCCGGAATCATTCGCCAAATCGTTCATCTCCCGTAGGTCTCAATCCGTGCAGCGAAAATCCCGAAATATATGAGGAAGAATCGTCGGATCCAGGCAAGCTCTGCTGTTTCCGGTTTCGAAAGCCCCGTGCCGCCGATTTCGTCGGTTTCCTCTGGAGAATGAGCATTTATTGATTACTTCTTGTGTTTCTGAGTTTCGGGCGTCAGGGACGTCCTCAGGAAATGATTCCGACTTTGATGTTTTCGTGGAATTCTAGGACGAATTGCTTCGATGTTGCAGGTCGTATTTGAATTTATAATTATATATTCAACAGTTGTTGGATAAGTGCGGGTGAATAATCATTCCGAAAAAAACAACGATACCGAGAAAAAAACCACGGAATTTGACACATTTTTTCACATTAATCCGGAAATTATAACCCTATCTGTTTGAAATTTAATACACTAGTGTGAAATAAACAGTACAATTTATGACCAAAATTGTTTTCGGATGTAATGAACAGTTTTTCGAGAAAAATCTTTCAAAAAAAATTTGAAAAAAGTTTTTTTCATAAATTTACTGACAGCATGATCTCAACAGAAATTCGCAGACAGTCGTGAGTCCTTAAATTGCAACTTACTGCGAAGTTTCAATTCAATTCCCCCAGTTTTCCTCGGCAATATTCACTGAATTTATTCCAAATTAGAGTTAGCAATATACTAACCAAAAAACCAGCCCCTTCGCCATTTCGCAAACGGATCCGAATGCTGCATTGGCTTTATTCTTCTGTTGAAAGAGACTGATATCAAACTGCAAATAAAAAGTTATTTCATTGAAGGGCAGAAAATATGGTATTCTGATGTTTCCTGAAATTCCTTATGAAAAACTCTAGAAAGGCACTCACGCGCCAGTTCATTTAGGTTGACAGAGCGGTATTGCTTGCTTCCATGGAAATCTGGTAGAAAGTTAAAGAAAAATCGAAATTTTGTTCACATTTTTTCGATATAAGTTTTTTGCATGAACTCGCGCATCGATATTATTCGATTTATACCGAATTTTGTTCTTGGGTTATTGGGGTCTTCTTGAGGTAGGTATTAGGGAAGTAACCTCAAAACTTCAAATGGTACTTCGAGACCTCATTAGCAATTTGGCCAATCGAGGAACTCAGCTGAGACATCTAGGATCCAAGTCCATCCTGAAAATTTCAATATACTTTAGCTGAGTCGCTTCGAAAGTAATAGCAGCTGGAGAGGAGCAGTTGGCCAGCCAGAATTGAATATGACCACGGATACTCCTCCAGTGAGTCAAACCACATATTTTGAGACAATTTTCTGGAAAATATTCAAAAAACATGTGGGTAAAATGATAACACCCTTGTTCCTCAGAACAAACGCGTTCAAAGTCCGGATGAAAGCAATTACGGTCAATATAAAAATGAGATTTCTACATTCAATTTACTCAGATCTCAATTTTGCTGAAATTAACCATAACTATACTTTCCGTTGGGAACTTCTGAACTTCCCTTGAAACTTCTGTGGGTAAAACTTGTAATGATGCAATTCCTTTGAAGGAGTTTCGACAAGATCTAATAATCGCTACAAGCCCGGAAGTTTTTCCAACTTTTCAGTTTGCCCCTTTTGGGAAAAGTGTCACGTAAGTACTGTGGGTATGATAAAAATCAAGTTTACTGAAGAGGGAATTGCAAGATATCCCCTACAGGAAGGGTTCAGTCTAAAATGTTGAAGGTATTTTATTTCGGAATGTCTTCAGTTTTCGATTACAGTTTTGAACGACTAGGTTAGATCCCTTGTTGAAAAATCTTGGGTTATATTAAATTCTTCACGTCCGCCCGACAAATACTGCGATAGCTTTCGAAGAAAAGGAGCTTTCACGGTGAGTTGAGTATCTAAATGTGACTTTTGAGTTTGGCAAGGTGAATATTGGACCAAACAGTTTCGGAGTTATATTTATTTGAAATTTTGAGGTTAATTCCTCCGATATCTTGAGGAGTACTGAAGCGATGTCGTGAGAATCTTTTCGTCAGAGAATTCAATTGAGAATTCAAAGCTGATATTTAGCAACGTTGTACCAATTTTTCGCTGAATCCGATATTTGTTTGAGGAAATTTTGAGAAGTAAAAAATCTCACGAAAAAACTTGAACATAACTGAAAGAAGCAAGTAGAAAGTCCCTACCTCTTCATGTTCAACCTTCGACCCATCATATTCGAATGGGAATTCAACAACCTAAAAATGAGAAAAAGCTATGAATTTTAATTTTACCTAGTTGAAATTGATTGTGCTCATCTCTAAATTTCAAATCTCAATTTTGAGTAGAGAAGATATAAAATTTTTCGCCGCCCGAACCACTCGAGCTCATTTCTCAATTCAATCATTTTTACCAAGTTGAAATTTCAAATCATAATTTTGAGTTCAGTCTCATGTTATAACAAGAATTGGATATTGATTTTGAAAGAATTTTGTATTCTCATCCAAGTTTTTTCTGGGGTTTCACTCCCAACATTTCAAAAAAATTATTCTGCACATTTTCCCGTTAATGTCCAATGACATTATTCTAATTGGCATTATTTTCGTATTGTTCATCAGGCAGCATTTTTTCAAGAAACTACCCTTGAAAAATTAATTGAATACTTTATCATTTGCCTCAAATATCTGGAGTTCTTAAGTTCTCATAAGTAATATTTTTCATAGTCAAAGTGGTACTTGATGGAAACCAGAAGATCAAATTAATTTCTATCCTTTCATTCGGCTATTGCAGGGTAAAAATTTGAACTAGATGAGCTAGCGTCGAATTCCATGGTTAGGTTGCTCATTGCGATAGGTAAGTGAGCAAAATCTGATAATACTTATCTGAATAAAAAATACCCTGTTATGAATTTGGGAAATTTATGATCTGTTGCGATACGCCGACCCAAAAACTTCGATGTTTTTTCATAAGGTCGATAAATAGAGCGTCCAAGTTCCGTGTCGAAAACTTCGTGAAACATTAGTCCGATATTGCTGAAATTCTTCGTCAACCTGGAAGTCGCTATTCATCAGCAGAGAATGGTATTTCAGCTCGATCTCAAGTATATTTTCAGAAATTTGGAAACGATAATATTTCAAATTGAGGAAGTGTATTTGGAATTCATCCATTTCTGAATCGAAACTCTGTTATTAATTCAAACGTGCTGCATATAGTTCGTGTTCGTGTATAAGTTGTTCTTTTCGGGATTTATTGTCATGAAAATTGGATCCATAGTTTACTGTACACACAATAACTTCTTGAATTAATAGCATAGATACTCGATAGTTGAATAGTAGCTTCAACCTTGATAACGAATCTAGTATTCTTGTATGGGTAAACTACCTGATGATTTCGTATATCTGATGTTCATGAGATTTTGCATGAACCTTTACGCCGTCATTTTTCGATCAATAGTTATTTTAATTCGGCAAGATCTGTATTAGGTCTTTGCAAACTCGAAAACTACTATACAAATATTAAGTCTTCAAGTTGATTCTTTCGGGAGAAATGAATTCGAGAGGTATTTGTTGGCAGCATACGTGCATAGCCACTATATATGCTGAACCTTCTCTACATGGAAAATACTATGTTTACCCTTATAATCCTAGATATTACCAACAATATTTCATGCCCTCGATGCCTGATTTTCATTTCCGAAAATAGTGCACTAAAAGCATCCCAGACTTGCATTAATTACAATTCAAAATGATCGCTGCATCCAGTTGACTTCTATACTTTGCTGGAGGTCATGATAGAAATTTACACTCCTTAATAATCTCGTTCACAAGAATGCCCTCGAGATATATTTATGTTCCAGCAGGTTGCGGTTACCAACTAAATTCGTGATCGTTATATCTCAATTTCTAGGCCAGCGAGGTTGTCAGGAGTCCCTATGGCTATGGCCTAGGGACTCCTACCTATTAATAACACTTTAATTGTCAAGTTCCAGTGATTCGTCTCAATTTGTTGATGATTAACAGCTTCATGGGGCGTCTGTTTTAATGAGCGGCGAATATTGATTGTAAATAATTAATATTCGATGAGGAAGTACAGGGAAGTTTAAATGTGATAAGTTAGGCGCCAGGAGCTTTCAGCGTGATCATACGTCCATAATTCAGAAAATTTGATATATAGGTATTGCTTACATCCTGCAGTGCTCAAGTACCTAGAACTCTTTTGTTATCGGACAAGGTGAGCCATACTGGTGATCTATAAGAATGTAAAATGTGGAAAATGTGGTGAATGTCTTCCTTGTACGATAGTTCTTCTTCGGAGATACATTGTGTGATGGTTATGACTGGCTGAGATCGAAGTGTTATATTTATTGATTCATGAAGGCACATAAGCTTAGCAGTACATTCCTACCCCTAATCTCAATAATTGAGTCGTTCTCAAATTGAGTGGATACAAGTTCAAGAAGTATAAAAACTTGATTCAGACCGTAATATGAAAGAAACTCCTAGTCGAACTCTCCCTTCTATTCCAAGTATTTTCACTGCTTCGTAATGGTTGTGTGGTTTTGATATTCTAATTTTGTTTCGTTGAAAACTGAAGTATAAAGATGAAGATTCTCAAAGTATATGATTATTTTTCTGTTGACATATAAAATTAACATACAATTGTTCATCTGATTTTTTTTATAGCATGTACAATCTGTCTACATCGGGAAGGGATATATAAAAACAATTGCAATGCACTAAGAAGCCTACTACCTATTCGATTATGAAAATTTTAAGTGATTATTTGTGAATAATCAACCAATGAACTTGAACTTGAGATAAGTTCAATTGATCCCCCCTATTGAATTATACATTCATCATTCAACGGCTTCTGAGTAATTTATAGAGTCTTCAAACAAAGCGTGAGTTATAATAACTCACTACTATAACTCACTATAATAAATCGGAAAAGAAAGATAGGAAAATGGCTGATGGCAAGAGTCCGGGCTGGGGTTATTTTTGCACGATAGAACGCATTTTTTTAGTTACCGCGTTTGTTGCTAGATCTCTCTACTTGAATCTCATTATTCATTGTTGTAGTCGTATATAAAATAAAGTTTCTGTGGTGCTCACGTCCATGTTCAGCAAATAAATGATCTATCGCAGGAATATGGACCGAATGAGTAGACAATCAATTAAGATTTTGTCAACGTTTCGGAACTGATTGTTTCCTTCTCAAGGCGATGAAATGCTTTAATTAATTATAGATGAAACATATAAGATGAAACATTATTACCTCATCATAAAATTAATAAAATATACCTATATAATTAAAATGGTCAGACAGAACAAAAAACAAATTGATCAACTCAGATGGATGAGAGTCAATGAATAAAAACAAACAAGATAGCATCGGACATGTTGCGATGACACATATTTTCGTATTTGGTCTTGGTCCGCTTATTACATCCTGGCCATATTAATTATAAAGAATAGTATTCAACTTGCGATAATGGCCATAACTCACTCGATGAATTACAGCAATCGCACCCGGCTCGAGCTACAAACTTCATCTGCGTGAGTTACGACCTACATTGCCGTTCGTCAAATAATTTACCATTATTAAACTGTGGACACGTGATCTCCAGGAAATATTTAGGGTCTTTTTCCATGTCACAATATCAACCTTCTACACAGAGAGAGGATTGTGCAAGGAATTCTTGCATTACAGTTTCACGGTCTTACAGATAATCAGCAAGACTTACATCGTCAGATTCCGAGAGAGTTCTGGGTACTTCTGCGCTGTTAGATGATTATGCCGTTGAAAACAGATTCCACTAGCGTGATTTTATCAGCAGCTCAAAAACCATATTCCTCGAGCGATGTGTGTTCATAATTCAACATGATGTAGAATTATCAATCTGAATCTCTTTTATCACCGTGAGCCATTCCTATATTACCACTCTGTTTTTCATATTATTTTCGCACACATGGGGACATATTCGAATCATTTTGATCTCAATAAATCGGTAAAAACATCATGTAAAAATTTTATTTCATTGATGTTTGTCATGCATAATAACAAGCCTAAAGCACGGAATCGTTCGAATAGAAATTCAATTGATAACTATGGATATTTCCAAGGCACATTCATGATAAATAGTGATTTGTAATCCATGCAATCTTCCAAATGATCTACTGGACCAAACAGAGAGCGATGTTGAGTAGATCTGAATATGGCAAATGGTGTAAACTTGCTGTCTATCAAGTGAAATCGTTCAATCAAATTACATTATTCGAATTGACCTAGTTGGGTCCACTCGAATATGCAATATAAATAACGTAAACCAGATCTAACCAGATCGTGTTATATGTCCTGATTATTTAGAGTGAACTACTTTTCCTAGAACCATAAACCTTATTGCACATAGAAGGCTCAAAGAAATGGCATTAACTCCTGAAAAATATAGTTTTCTTTCCATCAGAATCGTATGTTCATCTTACGTTCCTTTTCATTTCTACTCCAATTGTCCGTTCGTGTGAAATCGGGTTTCTTTTCCAACCACAAACAATTGCCTTCATCAACTGCCCGTATTCCACACAAAATTAATGCTTCAGTGAAATAATATAAAAGCCGAATTGGAATTGTGATTTAATACTCTCAGCATTCCATAAATAAAAAATTCTTCGGAGTCGCATTGTCTGAAAGTGAGGGAAAGACAAAAATAGTGGAATGAACGAGTGGAAGCAATTTTATTTCGGACTGGAGTAATTTCATTGTTCAATGGTTTGGATTTGCTTCCTGATATATTGTTAATTTTGTTTCACGATCATTCATTCGAAACATTAGAAAATGATCAAAAGCAGACAAAAAGTCATTGAAAATGCAGACAAAAAGTCATTGAAAATGACAGATCCCCAGTATCTACATGATGAACATGAGTCGAACAAAGAATATTCATCGAGTGCGTTATTGACAACTTTTTTTCATTCATTCAAGCCATTTGGCTGAGCTTCATGAAATCACTGCAGTATTCTGCATCACAAAGGATCAGAGTTTGTGAGAATCCTCAGAGATGATGCTAGTGAAGATTGTACTCGTGCATTATCAATAGAGTACAAAAATCCTCTGCTATCTTCCCAGACTTAACTGTGCTGATCAGTGATGAATTGAGGCTACAAGGAAGCTGCAGTTAATTTTTGTAGACACTTTCGATGATGACTGAGCTAGCCTAGATAATGAGGGTTTTAGGATTCATTTCTTAACCCATAAATATTTTTTTTTATGTTTATGTAAGTCATCATCTATGACATTTCTCATGTTTGTCCATTTACAGGGTATCGATTAACTCCCTAGTATATATATTTTCAGAATGAGCATTACATTCTAAGATATATCACAGTGTTAGCAGAGGAAATGTAAACGGGGTACCAAAAATTTTTGCGTATGATACAAGAGCACAGATAAAAACCTCAGGAAAAATTCTGTCTCCCCGTATAAGTGTAGTAATTTGTTTATAGAAGTTGGATGGCATCTTTTTCATTGGAAAATAATTTTTCGTCATCTTGAATTCATTTCGACAAAATATCTTGACATAATATCTGAAACAGAAAGAGGGACAGAAAACCAGAAGGAAGCAGTAAATAATATCACCTACATTTGCTCATGACCGAGAGGGTCTTTCGACCAGGTTCAGTCCTCCAAGCGATGATTTTCAGATCCTCAGATAAACGAAGAACGCTACAGGCCCCTTAATTGGGGAATCATCTCCCATAGATCCATAATTGTTCATTTCGAACTAGAAATCTAATTAAATATCGGGAATAAAGTGAAAAACTTGTGACATGTATTATGTCAGGATGACATAAAAAAAAAAAAAAAGTTTTATACATGAAGCTCAATTACGAAAAATTTTGATTTCTTTATTCGTACTTATGTCTGAAAATTGAGCATCTGTTGAGTTTTTCGTATTCCACAGTCATTCGCATTCTCCTTGTGATACATATACTATATTTCCACCTTAACAGTGAGATCAAAGTGATACTTAGTGACGTGATATAGTGTAAAACTTTATTCTAAATAGTTCCACAGTGCTTTAAGTGGTGCATGTAAAAATTGGTGATCTTCAAGTGCACTTTTGATGGCTGAGTTATAAGAAAGAAGTTCTTACTCATGGAATTTTTAGGAGGCCTGAGACAAAACAAGACTTTGTCTAGATTCCTGTCGCAATCATTGTGAGTAGAAACAGATTTTCAGGTTTGAATAGCATTATTTTTTTTGCAAATTGGGATCCAATCGATATGTATGGTTATGACACTTTTCACGTTAACAAACCTGATGTAACCTTATTCATGTGAATGTGTCGTATTCAGATGATTCGTTTGAATAAGACTAAATTTGAGCATCCACCTTTACCTTATCTCGACTCAATCTGGAAGTTCATCCGGACAGTTTCGAAATTTTAATTTTTGGGATGGGTATGGAATTTGAGCTATTTCTGAGAATTCTGCAATGAAAATATTATAAGAGGAATATCATTGAAAAATTTTTCACAAGTTTCGTTGGAAATAAATGATTAATTTTTTTTTTTGGTATCGAACAGTTTTTTTATATGGTTTCGAAGAAATGTACGGATTTGATATTTCACTATCCAAATTTTTGATGTTAAAGATTAATGGAAAGTACAGATTTTCTTATTTGTCAAATTGCACAATGAACTTCATGTTTCGCCTCCGATTACCATTATTTTTCGATACCCTTCAAGGGATACGAAATATATTATTTTTAAGAAGGATACATGTTCACTAATGAAAGTTTTGAAGGATTGTTTTTTTCTCATTTCATGGGTCAACGAGTTATTCCTACCTTCAGAAATTAACATTTCCCAAATGAGCTGAAATATGGAGATTAAAAATTTGAGAACATTATGGGATAGTTATAATATATGTTATATCTCTGCTCATCTGGTAGGGACGATCATTCCAAATATTCAATAATATCAAAGCTATTTCCATGAGAAATGAAGGATTATCTTGAATACCGTGAAATATGAAATCAACTGGTTCTTTGATATCATGCCTTTTAAACTCAGTCATAATCGAATAATATTCATTTTGAAATTTTTTCCCCAGGAAATATTGATAATAATAAGAGGTGGATAATCTCTAGTTATTATTTTGCACCTATAAGAAACGTATTGTCATTGGATCGATTGTACGTCCATATTGACGTTCACCGACTGTTTATTGAATTGGTGTCTATCTTTGAATGATGACTCAGTCATTTGATCAACTGAGGTGTTTTTCGAATGAATAATTAAATATTTTTCCTCTATAAAATCTCTTCAGAGATATACAATGTCAATAAAAAAGTAGTGTTCAATCAATCTACAGATTTGTTGGTTTGTTGGATCTCCAAACATAACTAGAAGGCTTCCATTTTGATATGTGGTAGCATCCCTAATTAATGGATTTAGGAAAGGGGTTTTCTCCAAATAATTCCACTTATCAACTATAATTCCATGAACTCATTCTGAAAAATCAGAGTAACTAACCCTTGACAATCGAAGATCCCTTCCGCCGATCTTATTTTAAATTTTTGTTCATTCATAGTGTCGTCCTAAGTTATACTCATCGTTGTGGAACAGATTATTCAGTTACCACATCGGTTTGAATAATGTTCTTCTTGAATTTGTGATACTGAATCTTCACTTGATTTAGTTCTGTGATGTACTGAGTGATACGATTCCCTGCCTTCTTTTAGATTCAAAGGCTAGCTGATGGTCTTTGTATCTTCCATTAGTTTTCACAAAACTTCCTCGTTCGATCAACACGTTAAATTTCTATGGTGAAGCTTAAAACGATGAGCTGAAATTGAACACAGAATTATCTTGCTCATGAAAATTTACACGAGAACTTTGTGAATCCTGCTATTATTTTTGCACCCTTTCTCTCCCACGAAATCAACCAAATTCAGATGAATCAACAAATGGATGATTCCACGACGAAACTGAAATATACGCTCACATTTTTCCTATATCACGCTGTCCAAGAGCACTTGTCTCTATAAGTCGAGAACTCCCTGCTTGAGCATTTATATTCCTTACATTCGAATCGTTCAATTCTTCTTCACCACCCATTCCTCATTTCTCATTGACTCATTTCACATACTCGGAAATCCAGGATGTGGCAATAAATCAATTCTCGAACTCCACGGATTTCTATAATAAAGAAATATTTCTTGTCAAGCAGCAACATATTTCTTCATTTTGACCCCACCTCCTCTGGAATCGGAGCAGAGGAACAAGGTGACTGGAAAAAAGCCAGGACGATATGGGGGTACCCATCCGTCATTCTGAAAAAACCTGCATATAAATCGGAATCTTTTCTGGGACTCCGTAATTGCCTGAGTTTTTTGGGGACGTTTACGATGTGGTCTATCGGGATCGAGACTGCTTGGTAGTGATATAAGGGGGCAGATTCGGGAAAGATAATTCGTTTATATCGTCGTGTCAGTGAGAAGCCGATATATCGGTATTTCTTTCGAAGTCCAGGAAAGTTGTTGGATTTGTCTCATGGGAATATAGAATCCCTATCAACCATTTGGAAGTTGTTTGACAATGATATAATCTGTTGTGATCATATGATAGGTAGTTTCCCAAATGTCCATAGATGAAATGTCGTCAAGGTTGAAATGAATCGGCGAAACTTATTCTTACATATTTTTAATGACTAACACAATAGTTCGGTTCAGTCATATACGTAATTACTACGAGCTCTGTGTAGTGCAGACAACACCGCGTAGTTTTATGACAGAAAATTTCTATTCCTTACAGTTTTCGATTATGCAGAGTTGAATGAATAATGGCCGGTATTATAAAACTTAAATGGAAGTTATCTTTAACTTTAACTGAAATTTTGACAGTTATGTTAGGACATATCTGTCGAAACTGTCAGTTAAAGTTGAAGTTAAGTTTTATAATACCGGCCCTAAGAGTTCCACTTCAGACGAGGATAGATGGAACATTATCTGGCATTTCGTCAGTTTGAACTAAATCTGGAAGTATATTCAAGTGGTTACATATACAGAGTGTCGAAGTTTGAATTTTCTTCAGGTTTTGTTAATCATAGTATCTGCTCTCAACAAGGAAATTTATGATGTCCATAAAGTTAGTAGAGCCACTTGCAAAGAAGTCAAGGAAAACCATCTAACCTATAAAAAAGCTATAAAAAAATTATTTTTTCTGGGTTTTTCAGGCTAGATGGTCTACGACAAATACTCGACAATTACTCATAACATTTTTGATCGAATTCGATGCATATTTTAGAATGGCTCTGCTAACTTAATATTAAGTTAGCAGAGCCACTTAATATTAAGTTAGCAGAGCCATTTTAAAAAAAAACAAAGAGCGCGACAGATTTTTTTTTCTTTCTAGACAAATATGTTTTAGTCGTCCTTCAATCGTTCAGCTCATTTCCGGAAGAAAGAACGGTCATCTAATTAACTTTCTTGTATCACAAAGTTATGTCGATGTATATCCATGAGAATGGAATATTTCCATTTTTCAGCATTGAAACGAAAATTGTTCATCTCGGGAAATAGAAGATTTAACATATACAACCCAATATCAGACAATAATGATACGGAAAACATACCTGTTATATCAATTTACCAATGCAGTGTTGCCGAATAAGACAAATTTCCTTAGAAACCAGAACATTTCATTAAAACCTATAAAAAATTATTTTTTCTGGTTTTTCCAGGCTATTTGGTCTACGACAAATACTCGACAATTACTCATAACATTTTTGATCGAATTCGATGCATATTTAAGAATGGCTCTGCTAACTTAATATTAAGTTAGCAGAGCCACCCCTTTAAAAAAAAAACAAAGAGTGCGACAAATTTTTTTCTTTCACGACAAATATGTTTTAGTCGTCCTTCAATCGTTCAGCTCATTTCCGGAAGAAAAAAACGGTCATCTAATCAACTTTCTTGTATCACAAAGTTACGTCGATGTATATCCGTGAGAATGGAATATTTCCATTATTCAGCATTGAAACGAAAATTGTTCATCTCGGGAAATAGAAGATTTAACATATACAACCCCAATATCAGTCAATAATGATACGAAAAACATACCTGAAATATCAATTTACCAAGGCAGTGTTGCCGGATATGACAGATTTCCTAAGAAACCAGAACATTTCATTAAAACCTATAAAAAAGCTATAAAAAATTAATTTTTTTTGGTTTTTTCAGGCTAGATGGTCTACGACAAAAACTCGATAATTACTCATAACATTTTTGATCGAATTCGATGCATATTTTAGAATGGCTCTGCTAACTTAATATTAAGTTAGCAGAGCCACCCTTTAAAAAAAACTAGAAGCGCGATAAATTTTTTTCTTTCACGACAAATTCTCGACAAATATACGACAATTAATGAGATGGTTTTCATTAACTTCCGTGCAAGTGGCTCTGCTAACTTTATGGACATAAATTCATGAGTTTATGGAACCTTTATGATGAAGATGAAATAATTCCCTGCAGCTTATTTACTACAATTCTGAAATTGAGAGAATGCACTAAAACATGAGACAACGCTTGTCATTGAAAAGATATACCCATATATTTCTGAAAGTTCTGCATCTTCCATTTACTAAAAAAAATGCTTATTCACTTATTCAAACTTCCTTTTTCGGGAGCACTGTAGACACGACATGTACACTCGTATTCTTGTAATATAAGGCCAGCAATAAGCTCTTTTCATGAATATGTTATTTTGACTTCAGCGCAACACTCAAAGCTTCTGTGTACGTCTGAAATATTCTGAAACATTCAACTCAGAGTGCCGGAGTGTTCCATTGAACTTGGAATTCGTCGGTTTTGGAATAATGAGGATGGAAACAAAAGAAATCCCTTGCTATTATGTTGTGCATTTTCGGTGAAAGACGAGTCGTATTCAAATAGAAAGAGAATCTTTGAGGTCTCCATCAGCATATTAAAAACTCTTGTTCATTCCTAAAGTTATATCTTTTAGCACAATCAGGCATTGATGATAGGTTAATACTACGATTTTATACTGGCAATGTTTTAACTTCAATCTATCATGTGACTTCTAATGGTAAAACATACATGGTTCGCTATTTGAGAGTTTTGTATGTCTCCATTCCTAAGATTGTTTTTGTGCTCTCGTCTTCTGATATGATGACTGCAATGGTATGGAAGTTTTTGATTTATATCGCATCGATATAGATCGTGAAGAATCAACATACAATAACAAAATCACTTTTGGGATATTTCGATTGAAGAAACTAGTCGTGAAAATAGTTCTGGAAAATAAAGTATGACGTATGACGCTGTATAACAATAAAAAGATACAATAAAAAGATATAAGAAATAATTTTTACTACAATGAAAAGGTAATGAATTGTTATATTTAAACCTTGAACTCACTCAACCTATTGCATGGAGAGGAAACTGAAAGACTGGATTACTAACCAATCCAATATATTAATCTTTCACAAATATCTACATATTTTTACAAACAATTTCTGAGCTCAGATTATAGAAATACAAGAAAAGTAACACTTATCTAACAATCGGCTAGAGCATGTGTGTTGGTGGTCGAAGATCTCAGGTCGTAGGCCTTTTTAATCCAATGTTGGTTTGTGCTCTTGAATTGCTTGGTATCACAGGTGGAATTGCAGGTAGTTACGCAAGTTGGTATGCCCTTAGCAGGTACTGGTTATCGGTTAGGTATGAGGAAGTACTTAGATAATGCCAGACAAGTCCCAAAAGTACGTAATAAATCAGGTGAACAGGTACTCGGTATCCAAAAGATGAGGACCCAGAGAGTAAGGTTCCAAAAAGTTAGATTCCAGGAAAAGTGCTAGAAAATTCGAATAAAATTACCACATGTTCATTTGTGTTGGCTTTACCCTCCAGTCTATCTTCCAAAATTTAAAGAGAATGAACAATGACAAAATTCAACTAAGAAAAATATATAGACTGGAAAATAATCCACTTGAAGATCAATAAGATATGAACAGATAAACTATTTGAGTCGCAAAACCTCCTAGCCACAATCTCTCAAAATGGCGTTCCTACATGTGACGAAATATCGGAAAAAGCAAATAAAATTGATATATTAGGTCAACAGTTAAATTAAAAGTACTTACCCCTAATACTTAATATTAGAGCACACAGGTAACAATTTCTCAAAGTCAATGGGAATACTAAACTCAATTAATCGATATTGATCGTTAATATAAAATCGATCTTTGCACCTTGAAAACTCTGCCAGAAAAGAAAGAAGCCGAACGAAATAGCTCTCAGGCGCCACCTCGTCGGACGCGATTGCGCAACAGTATCGAAAACACAGAGTTCGATATGTGTCAAGTAAAAATTGGACTACCTCGGTAGACTAGAGGGTGGAGACATGTTCTAGGATGCCGAAGGTACCGGGTTCGAATCCCGGCGAGGTCATGGATGTTGTAAAGTGTATAGGTGGTGGTGATTTGGAAGGAATCTAAGTAAAAATACTAGAAGATGTGTAGATGGACATAGTATCCCGGCACATATAAAGGAAAAAAAAAAAAAAAAAAAAAAAAGTAAAAATTGACCTACTGAAGTGTTTAACTACTACTTCGTTTATATTATTGTTAAAATGTACTTTTGAACCGTTACAGCTGTAACTATGAAATAATCTCTGTAAGCAGAGCAAAATGTTTTCACCTCATAGTATTCAAATTTTTCTCGGAAGATCCCTCCTAATTCCATAAGACCTCTGAGGACCTCTAAGGACAGTTTTGATGACTCCAAGAAACTTATCCAAGTTGATTCTAATTCTCTCAGCAGCCATAGCGATAGAATAGAATTTATTCCATCTCATATCAAATCCGGAATAATTCACCCGAAAACTCCCTTAGTCCCGTATGAGAATAAAGAGTCTTTTGTGTCCGACCAAAATTCCATCAGAAACTTTTGATGAGTCTCTGCCCGCGACATATATTCCCTGATATAAATACAGAGCAATGAGGCGGCTCCTTCTGAAGTCGGAGGCGGCATCCCTTTGAAAAAGTTAGAGATGAGGAAGTAATAAGTTCTGAAATCAAAGAGACCGTGGAAGTCTCGGACGGAAGAGCATTAAATTGAAATGAATCCGAGATGGGTATGTTCCATGAATGAAGTTCCTAGTGCTCCGATATAGGGATGTGGATTGTTCTTTGAGGAAGTAGTTTTGGATGGAGGTGGAGACTCGATTGTAACTTCCAAGACTTCTGACGGTATTAGTTGTTTTTATATCTGTTTGTAGTGTACTATGAGGTGAGAAATTCCAAATGAGATCTTCATCAATCGTCTAAGAGTTGATTCGATTCGAAGTTCAAGTATTTCTTCTCCAAGTGCTCTTCTGAGATCTTCTTTAATCATGTCTACTATTGGCATCGTACTTAACTTCTTTGAATTCTCTCGAGCTGTGACATCTCTTCTTTCAACTCAACTTTTTCGAACTATTCTAAATTATGACTTAACCTTCTTTCAGTTGAGTCCCACCATTCCTGTCATGACCGTCTTTGCCACAAATCGAATGAGCAGTTATTGGTTCGATCAATTGCAACTTCTTATGGGTGATTCAAAGGTAATTCTCGATTCTCGATTTCAAATACGCTACAGTGTGAATTTCTTACATACCAAGTGTCACAGAAATTCCCAGAAAATTGTTGTCACTTATTCAGGTGACCAAAAAGAGTATCAGGGTTATGTTTTTTGTGGTGATGGTGCCAGCTGAAGACTCTACAATTCGTTGTTGAAATTCAATATCAACTGACTCACATCAAGCTTTTTCCTGAAAGTCTATTAGTGATTCTATTGAGTGATCGGCATTTTGATTTAGAAGTTGAAGATAATTGGCAAAGGTGCGCCAGTACAAAAACTCGTGGTTCATCATAAATGTCCTCGCAGTTGATTTCATAGCGAAACTTTCATCCAAAAACCATGTATCAGTTGGGTTCAAGAATTTCAACATACTGGCAACGCTAATCGGCTGAGATTCACAGACGAAAGCTACTTGAGAGGTTCTTTCACCCGAAAATATTCTGATCTCAGTTCTCTTGACTTTTTCCGTGTGTACCTTTGAGTAGAAGGTATTCGAGACCATATTGGCGAATCTGATGCAATTGGAGCACTATATCAGATCAGATGTTACTTATTTTCGTTCGGGTTGTAGGAGTTCTAGCAGTGTGAAAGTTGTCATCTAAATAACATTGTCTTTGAATAGTTTCAAAGTTCATAGTCTGTGAATGAGAATGAATAATTCTGCACTCGAAGGTGGGAGTGCAAGATGCTCCTGCAAGATGGCGCGCTGTACGTTGTTATACTGCAACGGTCCATCTGGAAGGTGACACGTATCGAGATTCCTTCTGTGGCTTTATCCGAGGTAAGTGAAACTGACGATCAGTAATAACTGGTAAACAGCTGTACTCGTTCTTCTTGGACCACCTTCTTCGGTGTAGATGTTTCTGTTGATTGGATGATTAGCTCTGATCAAGGTGGGATCTTTGTTGATTTATCGACAGATATTCGTCCTTGTGAATATGTTAGAATAAATAACCTCCTTAATCTTTAATTTTTTTGTTGAACTCAACTGTTAAACACGGTGGACTCCTTGTATCACATTTAGGAAAATTTCAGAAGCCATCCATTAGGGAGACCTTGTTGTCTTGTTAGGAAGTTGGGCAAGTGCAGCATCTCATTTATGAACAGATTTGTAAAGAAGATGATAATGATATTTCACAAAATGGAAAACCCGGGAATCTTCAAGCCTATAATTAATCATGGACACAGTTTCTAATGGAGCAAAGCACTTAAGATCCCGATAATCTATCGAAATTTTACTCTATTTATCATTTCGAACTCCAACAGATCACCATCTCCTTCCAAACGATTAAATTCATTCCCTTCGATTTTTCTGCTCAACAGGATCCCACCAAGACTGATATAGCACTCGCGGGACAAATTCGGAATCCAGGGAAACACAATGAAATTAAAATGCAATTTATGCGCGAAGTTCTAAGTGGAAAAATTTCGTTTGTGAGGAAGTTGAATTAGTTAACTGCGGCCCTGGTCAAATTAGTGCTATTTGAATATGCCGGAAAATTTCGGTTTTGCAAGTGGAAATTCGATTTGGATCAAAGGCGAAAAGGAAATGAAAATTTTCTTATTTTATTCCATTCGTTCATTGTGTTCTGTTACATATTTTTCTTGAAATCCAACAGAGGGGAATAGCAGTGGAATCTATGGGTGAATTTGACCTATCAATGGAATCAGTTTTCGTTGTTAAGTCCCAGAACTTTCCTCAAATATCGAGCGCTTGATATCTCCTGGTAGATACTCGATATTTGCAGATCAGGGGATCAATTCTTGAATCCCGATCAAGAATTGAAGAGTATGACAATAGTCGGATATTAATGTCAATTTTTTAAGTATTATCGAGCATCCGCGAAATTTGTGAGAGTCCTATTGACTACTCCGAGTATATTTTCGAGCGAATATTCAAGAAATAAATTGAACACGAAATATCAAGATTATACTGATGAAACGGTCGAACGGATGATGAAGAGTCTACAAAGATAAATTACCAATGGAAATAATGAGAAAAGTTCGTCATTTGACCTTAATAAAGAAATTGAAAAATGAATGAAAATGATAATCTCTTTGAATGAAACATTTCAGAAGATATTGTATGTATCTGGGACAAAGCAAATGATTTCTATTTTACATTCGAAATACAAGTTGATGATAGTAGAAACCAATATATACTCAATAATCAACTTACATCTACACAAGAACAAATAGTTGTCGATAAATCAAATAATACTCCACCGTCATCTCAGCTAATCATCTGTTTCACCAAAGCCTCTACACCGAAGATGTATTGTTCTAAGAATTCAAAAACTTCATAAGTTTCATTTTCATTCATATCATCAAGATATTTTTGGAACTGGAAAAAAAAGACGATTCATATAGAATTTACTCAGGGAAAGGAGAAGAGAATTAATATTGAATATCAATTTATGATTCTCTGTCATGAAATACGAAGTTGCATGATTGGGTGATTGAGGAGTTAGGAATTCGTCAAGAGAATGCTAAATTTTCCTTTTCCTGAGCTAGTCGATTGAGAGACCAAGGATCTATTGTTTGGGAAACATTTTTGAATTGCGGTTGTATGTTGTACCGTTAATTTCTAGTCAGTATGTGAGGTATGAAGGTGTCATTCTGGTTGAAATGAGTATATCAGAGCATATCAAAATAACTGGATCTTTCTACTCCATGCCTACTTTCCACAATGTTTTTCCTTCCCAATAGCAAACCATAAAAATTCAATGTCATGAAAACCTGAAATTTTCGACCTGAGTTTATCATCCAATCATCCAATTATCAAAGTGCCCATCCGCGATGTCAACGCCAATCCTGAAAAAGCTCATAAACCTTCAGAACAATGAAGAACAACAGCAAGTGCACGTGAGAACACCCCCCTGGAAATCTCATTTCACATGTCACATACTCGAGCTTTGTCAGTCGACAGGGGCAGACGGGAAGCAAAAAAATTTCAATATCGCAGGGGCGCAGAAATTAATCTCTCCGTGTAATTGCAGCTCGTCGCAAACGAAAAATGCGAAACTGTCTACGTGCTCTCCCTCGCGAAAAATGGGATTTCGGGAAAACAATTTTCCAAAGATGAATAATTCGTGCGTTGACGAGTTGGTTTAGGATGAGTCGATGGTGGGGAAGAAGACGATATGTTTCGAAACAGTGGCGTTACAATAAAGGGTACCAGAAATATAACAGGTTGATCGAAACTAATAGCGAAGAGACTATCAAAGATTTGAACTTCAATGTTCTCAGTTCAGGGATGGTATGGGAGTCTCTACTAGTTGATCTAGTAAAAAAAAGGGGTCTTCTTCGTATGGACTTTGTCTGGAATCACAACAAGCAGAAAACTACTCACATTTTCGCGAAAAGTAGGACACTTACAAAATGCAATTTGTTCTATTTGCCAAGCATCCATATTGGGTTTGCTAGACTTGACGGTGACATTAGAGAACGTTCTCTATATATCAAAGAGCAATTGTCGATTCGTTCCTTCTCTAATTTTTCAAGTTCTCACGAATTCGACCTTCTTAATTAACACCTCAACGTGCTATAGAAAAATCGAGTCTCTAATTCGTTTTTTTCAGATGTAATTGTGGTTGAGGTGAGCTTAACTGCCAACCGTAAAATGAGAATCCATTTAGAGACTTGATATTTGTTGAACCGGTTCAATTACGAAAGCTAAATTCGCGAATTGGTAAAATCATCCAATGATTCGAAATGTCATTATTTCGATATTTTTCGAGCTACTCTGAAAAAAAACAATACGAGGTAAATAACCAAGAAATTTGACACATTTTTTCCAATATCTCCGCAGACGAATATCAGATCAAACGGAACTCTGAAACACTGTTGAAAAATACTGACTCTAGGTTCTTGCCAATGTTTTCAAAATCTGACGAATAGTTTCTGTTAAAAAAATCGTCCAACAAAAATTTCCAAATTTTCGAATACTTTTTGACAATTTTCTACCCCCATATACGATCCTTACGAAATTTTGCATTAAGCCGTGCGTTGGTATTCTTTAACTTACTACATAGTTCGAATCTGATCACATCTGTTCTTCTTGAGATATTGAGGAAATAACTTTAATATTTCAATATCTCCGGAAATTAATATCGGATCGAACCGAAATTTAAACAATTGATTTTGAACCTTGACTTCAAGGTATATCCCGAGTTTCAATCTGATCGCATCGATAGTTATTGAGATATTGAGGAAATATTCTCAAAATTTCAAATGACAAGAAAATATGAAATAATTTTTGCTAATATCTCCGGAATAACATCAGATGAAATTGGAATTTGAAAAACTGTTGTGGAAGACTCACTTCAAGGTCTGTGCCGAGTTTCTTCGAAATCAGGTCAATAAATTGAGAAAAAATATTTTTTTTTTTCGATAAAGATAGGGATACTTTTTTTTCCGAATCTTTTAACAATTGGAGACGCACGAAACTAAGAAGTGAAATTTCAAACATTGTTGTTAAATACTGATTCTAAAGTCTGTGAGTTATTCCGTTGAAGTCTGATCAACATTTTCCGAAAAATTTTTTTCAACAAAAATTTCAAACATTTTCGAATGAAATTTTCAAACAGTTTGATCCATATGAACATCTGCGATGAGTTTTGCGTTGGTATTCTCTATATAGTAACGAAGTTCCGATCTGTTCGTATCTGTACTTCAGATATTGGTGAAACGATGTCAAAAATTCAAACAACAACGAAATTGGTATATCTCCGAAAGTAATTATCATATTGAATTGAAATTTTGAACAGTATTGTTGAATAGTGATTCCAAAGTCTGTGACAAATTTCGTTGAAATCTGACCAACATGTTTCGACAAAAATAAACTTTTCAACAAATGTTTCAAAAAATCTCGAATTGTTTTTTTCATTTTCTAACTACTAGATTGACACAAAATTTTGCACCTAGTTGTGTGTTGGTATTTTTCAAGTAATAATGATCTTTCTATCTGATTGCATGTGTTTTTTTGAGGTATCACGAAAATAACATTAAAATTCCAAATAACAACAGAATTTGGTATATTTTTCTTTATATCTCCGGAGGTAAATATCGGATCGAATTGGAATTTGAATTAAAGTTGTAAATACTGCCTCAAAGTTCTGCGCCAAATTTTGTTGATATATGATCAATATTTTTTGAGAAAAAACATTTTTGAACAAAAATTCATCGCCTTAAGTTATATTTAGAAAGGAGAAATCTGGTATATTATTTAGAATTCACAGAGGAGGATGCCATATTCTTCGTAACTACTTTGCTGGAATATTTAGTTTTCCATATATTCACATTCTGAAATGGATGAACCAAAACCCTTCCGTCATGTCTGTGATTTTCATTTCAGGAAATGAAGGATTTCAGGGAGTTGATGTTTTCGTTGAGAGGAATTTCTAATATGAGCTGGAAATCGTACCTAAAGTGACTTCTAAAAAACTTGTCGCTGAGACTGTTAATAAATGCACAACATATTTACATGATGTGAGAGGATGACGTTCAAACTTTGGGGCGGATGTCTGACCCTTCACATGAAATATGAATCAGAAAGTCAAATCGTCCTCATGCCGAAATGTTTCCATTGCTATATGGAGAACTATATCATTCACTTCATTTCCTGCCGAAGAAAATATACCAATTCGCACTCAGAAATTTCAGATGAATAAGCATCTGGCTTTTTCATTTCTCCTATATTTTACCGAATGAATTCAGTTCATCAAGTCAAATATTCCCTAATTCTTACCTGCACCCCATTCTTCTGAATGGGCATGAAGAATGCTGCCATTATTTAGGCCATGCTTGAAATTCACTGAGCTGAAAGAAATATATTATATGATATGAATATTCCTCACCATTGCAATAGAGAAAAATGAATCCACTAGAATAAATGATGTGGTCCAATAAAAGGAAGGATCTCCTTAGGTTCATTCGCCTTCCGAAGAACGGCCATTTTTGTTTCTAAGTCACAATGAAGCAGTGGTCAGTAGAGCAACGCGTGTTCACATACGATATGTAGGTTAGAAATGGTGACAGGAACGTGGATATGATTGACCCCTTTTTTTCTTCCACAACTGCACAGGCTAAACTTGCGAGACGGCATATGGTTCCAGCAAGATGGAGCAACTGCTCACACTGCCAGAATTTCAGTGAACCTGCTGCGGACGTGTTTCCAGGTCACCTTATTTCACGATCTGGAGATGTGCGCTGGCCTCCTCGATCTCCGGAACTTAACATGTGTGACTTTTATTTGTGGGCACATTTGTAAGAGAACGTTTATCGGCAGAAACCCCGTACTTTAGAATACATGAAAGCAGCGATTCGTACTGAGGTGGCGTTGATCACTGAAGATACTCTGGAAGGAGTGTCGAGAAGCTTCCTGGACAGAATAGAAAATTGCAATAGGAAAAGAGGACATCACCTTCCTGACATCATTTTCCCTACGTAAAAAACGGAGAATACTCACACCTATGCTTAATAGTATCTTGAAGAATCAGTATTGTTTTTTCATTTTTAAAATAAAAATGTTTCTCGAGGTCACCCTGTATCAACATGAAATTACTCAGATCATATTGTTCCTGAACTAGAATAGTGAAATATTTCAACTACAATGAAATCAACTAGAACCAGCCTAAACAATCGATAAATCAGATCAAATCATCCTGAATCCTTCACCTTTTCCTTGAGATACCCCGCCGAAGGAGTCCCCAGAAAATCAGACTTAGACCGCCAAAAGTCACCCCAAACCCCAATCCTCCCTACTGAATGTCGTAAACATCTCCTCTATCTATCCCTGTATTAACCTTGTCGTCTATTTCACCATATCGTTATTAGTGCAAACATTTTCTCTGTCGAATTTACGGCCTGCAGGATATTATATTTGGCCCATTTCGTGCCTTGCGTGCTCGACTGCGGCTAAATTTATTGGCCGCAATAACTGAGGGGCGATATTTGAATATACGGTGATGATGTGTTGAATCTATTGTGAGAGGAGAATGTGTATTGATATTCGTTTGTTTTCGCTTCAGTTTGGAATGGAACGATGCAAACTTGAATGTTTACTTTATATATTTTTTTTAATTTTTCGAGTCGTGGTACTTTTTAAGTGCTTCTCCTGAAAAATGCCGCGTTATCACCTATAATCCTCTGAAATTCCGCTGATCTTGCTTTTCATACACTTTCTGGTGGAGAGCGTGTTACCGTTGTCATCAAATGTGTGTAATGTTGGAATTTTTGAGCAGTTAATTTTCTTAAATGGAGAGGTTGGACCCAATTCCATCCGATCGTCTGTTTGTGTTCGAGTTTTCCACCAAAATAGAGAAATTTTCAGGTTTGGTTTGAAGCCAAAATATCTAGGTTGAGTTCGTTATAGGGCAAAATCGACTGAATGGTTTTGGAGAAATAGCAATCCGGAAGTTCGAGGTTAGTTCCTTGATATCTCAGGAAGTACTGATGCGATCAAATCGAAACTTCTTAATTAATTGGAGACTATAGTTGCGCAACTTTGTGTGGTTCTTATTATTGTAAAAATCTGAAGAATTCAATTTCGAAAATTTTTCAAAATTTTGGTTGGAATTTTTTTATTGGAAATATTTTCGAATTTCGTGGTTACTTGACATTTTGAGGTTATTCCCAAACATCTGAAAAAACATACGCAGATTAAGACATTGTTGTTGGTTGCATGATATTTGGATCGTATAGGTGAAAAATTATTGAACTGATTTATTTTCGGAAATTTCCAAATTTTTATTCAGAGCAAACTTAATATCACTAGTTAGTTCATTCAAACGTGATGAAACGTGGCCAATAGTGATCAAATGCCGGTGCTCAAATTCATTCATAATTTCGTGATGATCGTTTCAATATCGTTCCATAATTTGAAGAAATCCAAACTTTTGCCCCAAATATTTCGTACTGGGCGATCTGTTTATTTATTGTCCCCACGAAATCCTGCACGAACCTTCAAGCTGTTAGTTTAAAAATGGAATGGGTTAATAATTGGGTGGCTTCTACCAATTGACGAATTCGCCCTCGAACTCGAAATTTACAATTATCAAGATTTCAGTTGGATTTTTAGGGAACTTACTGTGTTCACCATCAGTGTTTACGCTCGTAGTAATCACAATAACCTGCGAAAGACACGACAAAGTGGCTCGATCATTGTTGAGTAGTGTTTTGAAAGTAGAATACAAACAAGTTAACTAGACTATAATGATTCTGCAGATGAAGGTGTTCATTCAAAATTGAATTCTTCCTATAGTTTCGGAAATACAGGTCGGATCGAATTAAAATCCAGTAATTCCAGGTTGACGAGTGCTAGGTATCGATAAATAATTCCGTTGTCCAAAAAATGGGATCTTCGACCGAGAGAATGACACGATATTTTCCAATCAGCTGATTGTTCTGCTTGATTGAACAAGAAACGATACACTAGTAGAATAAATAGGACAAGTTAACATTATTTTATTGAGTCTAATTGATCATCATTCCTTATAAAATATCAATATGTCAGTTGACATTCACTTTAATTCTTCCTGTGAAATATATTTAACTAATATCGAAAGCTCATGTATTAAGCTTTCCTTAATCGTGTGAGAGCTGCTGATGAAAGAGCTTCCATAGAACTCTATGTAGATTACAGCACATAACCTGAAAGGAAATGCGGAAAGACAATTAGAGAAGGCCCCAATCTTCCCACTTCTCCTTAACCTATTTAGGACGATATTAGAATCGTTATTTAATTAAGAACAAAGAAGTTATAATTGAATGGTTCATTCCAGGCATTCTGTTCTCGAATAATTCGGGAAATCATGCCATCAGCTCTCATTTCGTGTGTTGAATGCGCAATGTAACGAAATGAAAGCACGAATTCGTGTTTTGAGTGTAGTATTTTCGTCTTTCGAATTTACGTCGAGCGTGTTGGCTGGAAAAATAGCGAAAAGCTTCAAAATGTTTTTTTCCTTGTGATATTTTTGAAATATTTCCAAATTATTATAGAGATCTTGTCATCCATTTTCACGTTTTTAATAGTTATGTACTTTCGGAATTCAGTGATAAAGAAAGATGACCCTTCATGCCCTTGTTGAAATGCTTCATATAATTTAGTCGGAATTCCGTGAGAATCATTTCTTTGGAAAAATCAAAGAAAATTTGTTTTTGAATTTTTTGAACGAGTTGCAAAAATCATTTCAATGGAGAATTTTTCTCAGATATCAACCTGATCTTGACTAAGAAATTAGAATTCGAACATTCGCTATATTGCAGTTCTATTGGATCTGATATTTTGGAAATATTTCGAGAAGGAAATTTCAAATGGATATACCTGCAGAATTGGTTCTTCTCCACCGATGGATAAACCATAACTAACTGAAAGCGCATACTCCCGGTAGATTATTCAAGATGGGATATTGCAGAAATGGTGATATTTTCATATTTCAAGAATAGTTTTCTCTTTACTCCAATTATTTTCCTTTTTATCAATCTGAGATATTAATATATTTTCCCTTTTTTTCAGGTAAGTCATGTGAACATTCGTTGAGCAAAGCTGGTGAGTTCATAATTAAATTGTTAGAACAGAACTCTACAGTGAAACAAGAACTTCTTCCCGGATTCGCGATGCAAATTAGACTGTAATTCGATAGTATAATCGGAATCATAATTAGATCCAAGGGTTCATGATCACCTACCAGAGTACCTCTTTTTTGATTAACTCAAAAAGAGCTGCCATATTTTGTCCTGAAAAGATCATACAAAAGAAAACTGGTTTAACGAACTCAATTTGTAATTCACCCACAAACTATTCACTCCAATCGGTTGCAGAATGGCGGACGTGCTTCTGAATTTTCAGGATTTTTGGGGACATTGGTATTGAATATCTGGTATACACGTTTCGAATGTGTATCAAAGGCAATTATGGGTCTATTCAGAGAATAATATGCTCTTTTCACCTCATTAATGAGTTGTTTACAATCGCATCTTACCTTCTGAACTGTGCTTCAAGTGGTTTCATTAATCGAGAATAACTGTGGAGCCCAGATGTCAATATTGCACCGAAATATTCGAATTGAATAACCAGCAATTTTTGATTGCCTTGGATCTATAATTTGTTCTCATTTTCGAGAACCAGCCTATGCAAAGAGAACAGGACTGTGCAATTATCTCAAAAAATGGGTCTCCTCGAGAATAAGAAGTAATAATCAATTAGAGGGGAGACGCGGAATTTGAGTCTCATAGCCAACAAACAGAGGCCACCTTCTTTTGTTGATGTGAACGTATCTAAAGTGAATTCAACTTGTTTCATTATGTTTGTGTTTATCTTAGTATTGGGGGCGTTGACGGTCATGACGGACCACTCATAAATAGGAAGAACAATCTGTCAAACACACTTAACCTGTCCACTTCATGAACAAAGTGAACGGAACTAAAAATTTCGTAGAATATATCATTATTAATGAACGACTTTTGGTTACATCTACCCGAATATATTTCACCCAAAGTTCTTCTGAGTTCATATTCGATCGTGAGTAAAATAAGGTGAGTGTTTTGTCGTGGCCTTCGCCTTCTGAAAATATCAATAAAAATTTATTTTCTATTCCCACACCCTTGATGAAGGGGTAATGGTCTCCCAAACATTGGTAAACTTTTAGTGAATGGTTTCGACTTGGAAACAATTGAATCCTTGTTCGAATTCCTGCAACCACTATTGATTATTTCAGTCATGGACGGAAACAACAATACTATGAGTAATATTTTATCGTCCATTTTTTCAACTGGATAAGTTTAGTCCCAAAAAATTCCAGGATACATTCGACATAATCCTCATCATCATATCTTCATCCTGCTCCACTTCAGTGAAGAATAATGTTGTGAAATTCATAACTAGAAAAATATAATTCCAACAGAAAAACGATCATGTGATGATCACGAAGGCATTTCTTTTTAATATTCCTGCCAATACTGATTGGACAAATTTTAGATAGGTGCAAGTGATATTTTCTTGTATTTTTCAGATAATTCCCGAATTCGTCCAGTAATTATTGAATCACTGATCCTCCACCATATTGTAACACTAGAAAAATCTTCACCGTATCGATTTTCAACGGGTGTTATATTCAACAGGATCATTGAATTCACTGAGAAAAAAAAACTGTCACCTACTTCAGTGACATGGTCCATAAAATTTGATATATGTATATACAAACTGGACGAAGTGGTTGCAGGAGAAGCCTAATTCCGAAATCGTTCGGTTTAGACGAATTTTCAGGTGAAATTGAATCTGCAACATATAAGGATAGATTTTAAATAAGGACATATTTTGAACCTGTGGAATATCTTCGAAGAATAGTCAAAATCGACGAAATGCGAGACCGACCCCAGTTCTTCCACCATTTTGCAACCAACGAATTAGTGTCTGCGTAAATCGTCGATTCTTCTCAGCAATAGATTCACTTACATCAACTCATCCGTGGGGCTAGTAGTGTATAAGACTCAGTAAGAATATGGATATCTTCTAGCATCTCTCGCAGTGCAAAATAGCGAATGAACCAAAAATTCCTGTTCAATCGTGTAGAAAAATAAAATTTCGTTTTTAAAATCCGAAACAACTTACAAATATACTATGAAACTTTATTTCATGACTTTCCGGTCATTTTGAAAATCATTACAATTTCGATCCAGTAAGAAAGTCTGGCAGCCCATCATAATATTCAAATACTTTTGGGTCGTTTCTGTAATGATCTCTCACTTAGCGAATTCACCGCTAAGTAGAGTAAGCTTCACTAGTTGATCAATGCACATTAAAGGTTGTGAAAGTTCCCCCTGTAGTTTCCCGTAGACTAAAAGGGATATCTGGACCATGAAACTCCGCTTGTGGAAAGAGATGGCAATGCTTAAAGGAAGATTCAACTTTGACCTCGGTTTGAATTCGTTCAAAGCGTGAACATGACAAACCACTTAATCTACATTGTATATTTGGCTAATTCTCCATTATAAACTGAAATAATGCGTTTATGTCATTTTGATAAACTTTCTATACAGACTTTAATTAAATGTCGCGATGTTCGAGAAAATGTGGTAAACATAATGAACCATTTCGTAAAATATGAAATTTATCGTTTTTGTTCACGACTATTTACAACATCCTCCACAGAATAAAACGATAGGATAACGCAGGAAGTTTATGACCCCCCTAAATTATGTATTTCGATAAACCTGCCGATAAACTTCGAGCTCGTCTAGACTGAATCGGAGGACCTGATTTAAACTCGATATCTTCGACAGCGAGATGAAAACGCGTAAACGTGGAATAGGCTTTATTGTCTGGCTCCATTGTATCCAAGGCCGTATATTTCATAGAACACAATTGAGGCACATTGTAACGATGATTGATGCGAACGTGTATTTGATGAGCACTGCGCGTATTCGATACACATTCACAGCATTTAGAGGATTCAATTTTTGTCGCTTTAAAACATTGAAAAGAGCTTCTATATTGAGAAGAGCTTTTATTCTTGGGAGTTGTAGGAAAGTTGTATGAGTTTGTATATCTTAGAGCAATTTCACTTCCGCACTACCATAATCTTCACGATTCGTCAGAAAAACTTAGAATTAGAGAGTTAATCATTCTCTATGAATAGTACACCGAGAGATGCAGGAGTATTGAATATGATTATGGACATTTTTAAGTCCATTTAGTGGCTCTATGATATTATACCCATCCTCAATAAATTATAACTCCGAAGATTATTTGAAAATCAACAATTATTACTAATGGAGAAAATGATGAAGATATATCATTCATTAACTCGTGACAAATCTCTGCGATATTTCCAATAAAAGACAGCAATGACCCATATGTATTTGATTATTTTGGTCCTTGATTTTCAATTTCTGATGATTATATTTTTTCAACTCCTTAATGTCATGGTATGACGAGACAGGTGTCACGAAAACAAATAAAATAAGCGGAAATGGAAAATTGGTTCATTTCCCAAATTTCCAGTAAAATTCAAATACAGCAGTAGAATTCCAAAAGCTAGAGGCTGAACTAATAACAAAGATCACTCAACCAAAATTGACATGCTTGTGAAAAAAGAAGATAAGCACGAGTTTTTAAATACAGCTGTTATGGCGCAGGACTTTCCTGCTACAGTTAAGATATAAGTTCAATAATGTAGGATTTCCTTCAATATTTAAACTGATGCTTTTGTATATATGGAAATTTATAACATGTTTATACAGGGTGATTGATTTTCTTAATGGGTGGAAGCTGAGGGTAGATAGAGGAGACTGAGGTGAGTGAGAATAACGTCTATTTTAAGAGTCTATCTCCCTTCATATTCAAGATACAGAGTGTGTTATCGATTTCGTCCATTTCTTCAATTACCTATATCGTTCGAACCACCCCATATATTTTCATGAAATTTGATACGTTTATTCTCCCCAACAAGTACTGCATACGGACAAAGTAACTGAATATATTCTCAGGTCCGGCCTAGAAAAAATTGATAAATAATTTCCAACCCAAAAAAAACACCCTGTATATCAAAATTTGATGAGATATTCGAAAAAGGAGAAACAACTGAAAGGAGCAAGATATTTCTCGTACTTACGCATGCGATTTTAATACCCAATAAATCTAGTCAAACCTGAAAATTCAGGGACACAGTAACCAAAATTTCTAAAAAATCAATTTTATTCAGTTTTTATCAATTTGACCAATTTTAATATTTTTGGTCGAAAACTCGAAACGCAACGAAATGTTGAGGTCTGCAAAGGTCAGTATTCGAATGTTTTCAACAAATATTGATTAATGAATACCGAATGACTCTCATGTTTTTTCGAAATTTTGGTGTGTTGTCTGAATATTCAGGTTTGACTGGATTTATTGAGTATTAAAATCACATGCGCAAGTATGAGAAATACCTTGTTTCCTTCAGTTTTTTTTCTCTCTTTTTTTCAATTATTCTATCAAACTTAGGGAATTTTGATATACAGGGCGTTTTTTTTTTTGGTTGAATCTTATTTATCAATTTTTCCTATGCCGGACCTGAAAAAATATTCAGTTACTATCTCTTTATGAAGAGAGAATAAACGTACCAACTATCATGAAAATACATGGAGTGGTTCGAATGTTATGGGTAATTGAAAATATTGACAAAATGAATAAAACACTCTTTATCTTGAATATAAAGAGAGATAGACCCTTGAAATACAGGTTATTCTGACTCAGCTCAGTGTCCTCTATCTACCCTTAGTTTCCGCCCATTTACCAATGAATCACCTTGTATAGTTTGATTCCAACTGAATGCAAATTTCATTTATATACAGATAACGAATCTATTCGATCTGAATGATTGTTTGATGACATAACCATGTTACCAAATGGGACAATTGGCTTAGAAGATTTGAGAATTCCTAACATATTTAATATCGAGTGGCTTGCACTAAAAAGAGTTGGTAATCGCTAGCATCTCAACACACCCTCAACACCTGCTTGTTACATCGATACGACAATCGACACAAGTGAGAAGAACTCTGCAGTTCTTTTCACTTGTGTCGATTCATTATATAATTATATTCCCTCGAAGAAGAGATATACATTATTTGAAAGATCAAACAATATAGCAGGTGCACAATAATCACGAATTAGCGGAGAACATGTGAACGGAGCAACATAAATTTTTACGAATGATACAAGAGCACAGGGATGAAAACCCCATCAAACAGCCTAATCTTTTCCTATAAGTGAAATTGATATTTTTTGATAAATTAAGCTTATATCTTTTTGATGGAAGGCCTCTTCATACGTAGAAATATGAATTAATGATGACAAGACGACCCCTACATGATTAACTCAAAATACGACAAAAAGAGTCTCACATTGCAATTACTCCACTCGTGAAACTAGAAGGAATAGTGGGATCCTCATAGTTATATAGTTTTAACTCCACAGAACTAGAGAAGATAGTTTTCGGAGGGAGAAGTTATTTAATACGGTTGATAAATCAGAAACATCACGAAATGCTATGTTGAATGAGCTCGTTGCTCACCGTGATAGTTATCACTAGAAATGAAGTTAAATTAAATTCATGAACCCCAAACTTCGCAATAGAGGAGCGCTTCAATCAATTCTGTATGACTTGTTCTATTTAATGAATTGGTGATTGAAATACAGATAGAGATTCATCATATTTTAGGAAAGAAGGCAATATAGAGTTCTCCTATGATGTAGGAGACGAAAACATACAGGTTGTTCGGAAAAAATGGAAAACATTTCAAGAGAGGTTCTTCGAATAAAAATGCTTAAATTTTGGTCACTTATCTCAAATACAAATTTGCACTATTTTTTGAAAACAAACAAATCCAATGTATTAATGGTATACTGATTTGACCCAACGGACGAAATACAAGTGGCTATTAGGTTATTGTTCAACCGATGGATGATTTCCAATAGGAAGAATATAACCACACCATTTCTACTGAAAAAGATGATGCTGAATCCGAACGCGTCTACTCGATAAAGGCTATCGATACAGATTTTTCTGTGATATGTTTCGATACTGATATCTTACGGTACATTTTATTGTCCTCGAATCGACTCGGTCTCAAACGACAAATTTGAAAATGATATAAACTGGCTTGAAATGATTAAAGTCAAAACAATAAGAAAAATAAATTTCATAGCAAATGATACTCAAGTCGGTATTTCATCTTGAATCTTTCGATTCAGAATTATCTGTAGCAATCTGTAGTATAAATCTTATCCCTAGTCTCTGAAAACCTTGATTCCAAACGAACGAATTGACACCTTCACAATTATCTTTCATTTCATGAGTAAAATGAAATGAATATTTGATACCTCAATTTAATATCCTTCAATATTGATATATTGGTATAAACTATCCTGCGAAGTGATTCGTCGAATAACTGAATTATGTGAGGTTATAACATGAACATTTGTTTGTATATTTCATCGTTCGAAAAAGAGAATATACTATTGAATTCACCTATAAAATAGTTAACAAGTAATTGTTTTTCAATATCATGAAAATGATTAATTCATTATGACAAGCCACTATGCTCTTCTGTTCAATCCCTTGACAAACTGAATATTTTCTTCAGCATACTTAAAATGTATCAAGATGATTTCCAACAACAAATCATCGTTTATAGTTCTCCAATGATGTGTGCTATGGTCGAATAGCAAAAACATTGCTTTTTGTCGAATGATATCCATCGTGGCACCAAAAAGTTCAGAAAGCTCTATAGTATCCTTATAGATGCTTAAAAATTCATCTAGCTGATTCATTTTCGACTCATTGATGACGTTTCATCTAACCAACACCGTAAACCTTTATCAAAAGAAATCTAACTGGCTTACGTTCTTCTCTGAACCCATTATAAATACTAGAACTTCCTCAATATACGACTTAGAGGCTCGATATTTGCAGAGAAGTGTAAGGAATTATTTGCGGTCGAACTCGTGAATGTAACATCCAGGATTTCTAGGTTTATATGCTTTTTCGAAAGAAACGGTGTGCAAAGGTTTGTGCGGAGATTTAACGGGTCAACCGATTAGAAGATAGCAGCACAGATTTTATCATAGAAGTCTAGGTGTATTTGTCAGGATCGGTATCTGAATAGCTTACCGCTGTAGGTACAAATTTCAACTATCGCCTAGATGATCATTTCCTCATTTCACTGTCTTCCTATATTTTTAATTAGAATAAAGGGAATCATCAATTCATAAAAATACAGGATGGGACGTCAATCAAGTGATTTGAGCACGCCGCATAAAGGATATTCTCGAAATAAATTCTCCCCTGATCTCATAACGAATTTTCGTTTATTCGTCGGCAATATATTAAAAATCTTCGTCCAGACTCCCATGAAGCCGAAATTTGTATAACAATGGGACGTTGGGTTCGTTTCATCGCGAATAATTGAATCTATAATCAATTCGAACTCATATTGATGAATTTCGAAACTGCTGGACGGCGGGTTCAGAATATTCAATAGGTACTCAATACACATACCCTTATACTCATCAATCGAGTACCTACCCGGAATATTAGATATAATTGGAAATAAATTCTCTCCTAACCTCAAATGCATACTCGTTTTTACATTGACAATAATTATAAAGAAGGAATATTTCATGCCTAGATACGTACAAACCTAAAATTTGTATAACAATAGAAGGTTGGGTTCAGTTCATTGTGACTGATTGAATCTCTAATCAATTCGAATTCGAATTCATTATATTCGAATCCGATCGACAGACGTGATTCGAATATTCGATATTTCGATTCTCAATACACACATCCTGGCACTCAGAATAACACATATAACACAGCTATTAAATTATTATTATAAATTGCTTAATACGTTTTTCAAAAGGGTTTCAATGAAGCACTTACCCTGTATACTGGGTATGGTATTCAACTTGAGAGAGTCGATTATCTCAAAAACTACGTTCTTTATGAAGAAATGTATCAAATAAATTTGGAGGTGTAGAGGGGGAAAAAAATTAATATATTTTGTTTTGGCCTTGACCTTGACTTCAAGGTTATTTCTGGGTCAACGTAATTTTTTCAAACGGAAATATATATTTTTGTGCAGATTCCTATTGTTTATAAATGAAAGTAGGTACTTTTGTTTGAAACTTTTCCCTATCGGATTGCATCTTCGAATCATATACATACAGGAATATCGCTGCGAAAACTTTGATGGCATTCACTGAAAAATATGAAATCAGTAAGAACATTAGCATCATTAAAATTATTCTCAATTTTTCCTCAATTGTTCCTATGAAATTTAGTCCGATGTTTTGAAATCCGACGATAAATAATTTCGAACAAATGAACTACTTTTTCATGAGGACTAAGGATTTGAACTCAAAAATATAACTTTCCATTTGAAGAAATTAAGTTGACCTTAAAAAGCCCTTGAAGTCAAGGTCGAAGTAGGAAATAATCTGTTCATTTCCTGTCCACCTTTACACCTCACAATTTTGATTTGAATTAAATTAAAAATCCAGATGTTTATTTGTCTACATTCCTATGAACCTGAAATCTCCATAAAAATAGGTGGTTGGGATTCATTTCATAACGGATAATCGAATCTAAAATCAATTCGAATTCGTATTAATGATATTCGAATCCTGAAGACGGAAAAAATCGGAATATTTTATAGGTACTCAACTACACATCTGACTCTCAGATTATCATATATCACAGCTATAAACATTGATTCCCCAATAGGTTTCTGGATAGAGTTGTGAACATTTATTCATTTTAATGCAAATAGATTGTAGAATTCTTAGAAATAGGTAGCGTCAATTCTGAGATTTCCGATGAGGAATTATTGAAAGGAACTTCATGAAGCAATAAAAGGCCTACTGTGTTAGTTCCTAAACATAATATTCTGGTCGCCTGACAATATCTTGACCATGAAGTTATACGATGGTCTGAATAATTGATCGTAGGAATCCTGCAAAATGCACTTTTGCAAAAAGTGGAAAATTTTCTGATTGCCTCATAAGTTGACACTTTCCATACAGTTACTCGTTGATCTAAGGACGCAGGCTTTAGTATAAATATATTGTTAAGACGACTGAAGTTTTCATTCCCCAAAGTGATCGATTATTACATGTAACTGTGAAGTTAAGACTTTCTTTGAAACGACTGAGTCTGGTAGCTCGATTGTAGGTATCATCTTCAGAATCCTCATAATTGGTAATTTAACATCTTACAATTATTTCCAATTATGAACCTGGTTCTTTGAGCCTGAATTGAATTGGCACCTACGAATACATGATCAACGTTACTTCAAGAAGATATTAAGCCTTCTTCAAGTCACACCGAAGCAGAGTCATTCCAAGAAGCTGAAGACTAAAACTGAGCCGTTTAAGAAGCAACACCACTAAGTCAGAATCCATATAGCAAGGATCCTGCGAATTCAGCCAGGTCAATCCAAGCAGCCATAGACTAGTATTAAATTCTGATAAGCAGCGTCATCAAGTCCTCATCTCTTAACAAGGAATCCGGAAGAAGGCGGGTAACAAGATTCACGAAAAAAACAAGCTGATACAAGGAAGAATCAACCAATTGGCAACGGTCGACTGAGAAATTAATGCCCTTTCGAGACGAACCAATTCAGGAAATTTCAAGGAGTTGAAGACTGAATCAGAGCCTTTCCGAAAGCAAAACAACCAAGTCAAGAGCTCATATTAAGGATCCTGCAATCCAGTCCAAAGAGATTCACGCCCTGCTCTAGAGACATCAAATCGAAGTAGCCAAAGAATGGAATCAGAAGCCCTTCAAGATGCAGCGCCATCAAGTCCCATGAGGACTCTGGATAAAAGCTCTTTGACGAAAGAAAGAAACAATCACTGAACCAAAAACTATGGAAAAATACACAGGTTGAGAGAATTCGTTATCAAGAGCCACAATTACTACGAATCCACATGCAGGAACTAGAAAAATTTCTGGATGGATCAGAAGAAGAATATCTTCTGGATATTAATAGTGATTGGTAGATGACAATTTCCAAGTTGAATATTGATATGAAATATAATATAAAATTTGAAGATATCTTCAAAGAAGTTGTTCATGAGAACAACAATATTACAAACGCAGAGAAAATGCGGTACCTAAAGACCCATGTCACTGGAGAAGCAAGCCAAACCATAAAACATTTCCACGTAAGCGAAGCCAATTACCTAGCAGCTAGGTCCCCAACTAGAAACGAGATGTAATTACGGACGATTAATCATTTCAGAAACGATTTACAAAATCCTAAATGTGCCTGGGTCGTCGTCCGAATCATTTGAAATCTCAAAACAGCTTTATAATATAATCAAAAAATGCCTTGAGGCTATCCAGATGATGGGGAAAACACAATCCTGGGGTCCAACAATAACACGTATACTTGTTAGAAAATGGGACAATTCGAATCATTGTAAGAACTCCCGATGAAGCTACTAGATATCAACCACACTCTGCCAGTTTTTCTGAGAAGAGAAACGACAAGACCCAAAACATACAAACTCGAACACAACTATCAAACAACAAGTAGAATTGAAATGTTTAGTATAACACTTGCACATCTGTTTAACAATAGGAGATTAGGTTCGGTTCATTTGGAATAATTTAATCTATGATACATTCGAATCCTTATTCATGATATTCGAATCCGATCTCCGGAATCTATAATGAATTCAAATCCTGATTCATGATATTCGAATCCGATCGTCGGACGTGCTCAGAATATTCAATAGGACTCATTACACATATCCTGACCTACAGAATGACTTGTACAACATTGCAATGAACATTAATTGCTAAATAGGTTCTTCCTATGGGTTCCAATCGAGTGTCTAGCTTGTAAATGAGACTTAATTGAAAGAAAAATAATCTCCCAACCTCATAGTGCACTCTCGTTTTCAGATCGACAATAAATTAAAAATCCGAATTTTTCGATGTCCAGATTCCTTTGAACCCACAATCTGTATATAACAGGTTTGATTTCAGTTCATTACGAATAATTGAAGCTATAATCAATTCAAATCCGTTTTGACGATATTCGAATCCGTTCGACGGACCTGCTTCGAATATTCAATAGGTACTCAATACACACATCCTGGCACTCAGAATAACACATAACACAACTTTAAACATAAATTGCTTAATGGGTTCTTTGAAAGGGTAACACATTGTCCTGTAACTCAACGGAATTCATGACAACGTATAAACGAATCAATTACTCCTAGCGATAAATTAAACATACTCGTACGCCCTAATGACCCGGGTAGGAAATTTCATATCCGATTATAAGGGTAGCGATTTATTCACGCAATACGTGCTTGCAACAGATGTGACGTTATTCGACCGAAATCAGTCATAAAACGTGACTGTGAATAGGGTGACTGCTACAAATTATTTCGATAAGGATCATCTGGTTGGGTTCAGTAGAGAACCGTCAGGTGGCACTAGGATCGTATGGACAAAATCGATTAGGTTCATCAGATGGCAGGAATCTGCACGAAGGTCTGAGGAACAGTTTTCTTTCGGGTGTTGTACGGTGTAGAATGGAATAGAGAAATCGCTTTTGGTTTGCACCGTTTCCTGAAAGGTGTCTCTGAGTGTTAGACAAACAAGAATCCTTCAAGTGAGTCAGATATTGATTCTTGTTCTGCTTGCATATCCCACTGTCTCTCTAGGGCTCTAGAATCGTCTGAGGAAAAATCATTACCTATTAGAAAAGTTTGAAAGTTCACTGTGGCCAGACAAACTAAATTGGCTTCTGTTGATGGAAAACCATCTCTTTGATTTGAATTTCGTATTTATTTCTTTCTTTATGCAGTGTGTTCCGAACAAAATAGTTAATTCAATTTTTTCATGACAACTGAAGATCAGAGCAAAAAATATTTGCCTACCAACTCTCAAATTTTTATGCGATTCAAAAACTGAGAAGTTCGATCAAGCTTAAGAATATTGTCAGTGAGTAGGACGACAACATCTGGAATATTTATTGTATTCGAGTTTATATTTGAGTTCCCCCATCTTCCTCCACTGCCGCAACGAGCTGCCCCTTAAAAATTCTTGAATGGTTCAGGAATTGAGTTTAGAATCATTTGAACACGTTAGATCCTTCGTATTTCAAGAAATAGGAAAACATTTTCTACAATTGCAGAATGTGGCACATTATTAATTCATGTTAGATCCTGTAATTTCAGCGAACTTCTTCTTCAAATTGTAACAACCCAAACTTGTCAAATTGACGAAAGCAACAAACATTGATTTTTTACTGTTTTGTTTTTTTTGTGTTGGAATTGTCCTATTGAAATATTTTATATTCATTTTACCTTCACTGTATTTCGTAAAATTGTCATGTTTCAGCCTTCATGAAAAGATGAAGGGTAACGAAATGATGGTAATTATTTGAATTCAAGGAAGAATTACAAATAGTCCGTTTGTCTAATAGCATTTTATTGAATAAGGTAATTGGTTCATCGAAAAAAGAGTTCTCAGTAGTTATAAACTGATATAACCATAAGGAAGAATATCTATCGATGAATCACCAAACATTTCACCCTGATCAGAGCTTCTTTGGTGTAGATTTTTTGGTTGATTGGAAGATTAGCTCTGATCAAGATGGAATGTTTGTTGATTGATTGACAGATATTCGTCCTTGTTGTTATGTTATTCCATTCAATAATGAATGGATGATTGTTTTTGAATCCCCGCTTAAATCATTGGAATGCCCAGAGAAACTTGAGCAAAAACATGATATAACCAAATTCTGTAAATGGAGCAGTTTAGCTTTTCCAAATATATTTCCCCACTTTTATTGAATATAATGTTGCCATGAATAACATAATCACAAGGACGAATATCCGTCGATAAATCAACAAATATTCCTCCTTGATCAGAGCTAATCACCCAATCAACCAAAACACCTACACCGAAGAAGCGGATCCAAGTAGAATGACTACAGCTGTTTCACAATTGTTATTGATCGTCAGGTCAACCTAACTTGGATAAACCGCAGAGAGTTCTCTCGATACTTGTTACCTTTCAGAGGGATCGCTGCAGTATACAACTTACTGCGCGCCATCTGCCAGGAGCATCTTGCGAGTCTCACCTTCGAGTGCAGAATACTTTGATCGATGTGTGTGACGTTCATCCTTTTGTCGCATCAGGTCGCTGTAACTGCGATATTGCAGCTTTACAAACAACCGATCAACATTGGAAACACTCGGTTCATGTGGATTCCCACAAGACAAAAACGTCCAACATCTAACAAAGATAGGAAATGGTTTCATGGAGAAGAAAGAGCTCCAGTAGTTATAAATAACATAATCACAAGGACGCAAGATGCTCCTGGCAGATGGCGCGCTGTAAGTTGTATACTGCAGCGATCCCTCTGAAAGGTAACAAGTATCGAGAGAACTCTCTGCGGTTTATCCAAGTTAAGTTGACCTGACGATCAATAACAATTGTGAAACAGCTGTAGTCATTCTACTTGGATCCGCTTCTTCGGTGTAGGTGTTTTGGTTGATTGGGTGATTAGCTCTGATCAAGGGGGAATATTTTTTGATTTATCGACGGATATTCGTCCTTGTGATTATGTTATTTATTACTACTGGAGCTCTTTATTCCCCATGAAACCATTTCCTATCGTTGCCATGAATCTTTGGAACTCCAACGGATTTCCATCTAGTTCCAAATAGAATGGTCTGACATTCAGTAGTCCCCCACACAACCAGACAGTGAACAAAATCCCGGTACATGGTCACCATAGCATCATTTTCATTCATTATTCACGAGGGAGATTCCGCATAGTTAAACAGGGGACGTGTACAGCAGTCAGACATTGGCTTCCTGATTATCCCTCAGCTGTAATGGAGTTATCCTGGGTCCTTATCGTGAAATTGGACTCTGTGCAACCACGTTCGATACGTAGGTATACAAATGGCGAATGTCATGTCCAGCGGCAGTTGTTGCAGCGGTAAATTGTTGGATGAGTTTTGTTCAACTTGGTATTGAAGTGAAATTATCAGAGTTTCACTGAGTAAATGGCCTACGGAAAATGGAGTCGAATTTCATACACCCTAATTCAATAACTCTGGGGGTTTTTAAGCGAACGTTGAACTTTTGGAATTTATTCTGGAGATGCTTACTTCTTTGAGGGCTCTCGATTATCTCAGTCAAGGATAATGGACTCCCACAAGAATCAGTTTAAGCTTCCCTTTTATTTAATTTATATTTATGTGATATTCCTGCAACTTCTTCATATGAATTCATCTATGCAGACGATATTGCGCTTGCTTCTCATCATTCTGATTTTCAAATCATTGAAAACACTCTAAATACAAATTAGGAAATGTTGAAAAAGTATAGTTTTGAGAGGCGTTTATGTGTAACTCCTAATAAAACAAAAGTTTCCTGTTTTCATTCGACTAATCAACAGAAGTTCAAAACGATGGAAGTTACTTTCAATGATGCCGTTCTGAAACATAATTTCACTCCTAAATATCTTGGAGTGAAATTAGATTCTTCTTTGAATTTCAAGGTCCATTTGGGAAACTTACGCATGAAGTTGAAATCTATGAATATCTTCAAAAACTAGCTGGTTCTTCATTGGGTGCTGACCCTACCACTCTTCGTACGGCAGCTTCGGGTTCTGTTTTTTCTACTGCTGCATACTGTTGTTCGATTTGGTTGAACAGCGCTCATGTTAGTAAAATTGATGCACAGCTTAATGTTGCCATGAGAATCATAAGTGGGGCTATAAGATCTCCACCTTTTCATCAGTGGTTACAAAATTTCTCAAATATTTTACCGCCCCATGTTTGTAGACAGGTTGCAGTGAAAACGTCTTGGGATATGGTTCGTTTCCAAATTTATCCCCAATCATGCCTTATATTCCGGATTGAAAAATTGCTTGATTGAAATCTCGTAAACCTCCCTTTTTCCAATAAGAGGGATAAAAAGATGGAATTTGTGTAATGTTTCCAACGAAGGTTTGATCACCGGTCCTTCAGGAAAAGTTCGTGGTTTTAATCTTCCTCGGAAAATTTGGTGTATTTTGAATCGACTTAGAATAGGTCATGGCCGCTGTAATTATTTCGTCTTCTTATGAAATTCAGTCGAATGTCCAAGGTGCGAATACGGAGAAGAAAGGGAAACAATAGAACACTTAATTAATCGTCCATATATAAATTTGACGATGGTTTCGAGGCAATTCTTTCGGTGTCTGATTCTTTTTTGAGGTGGATCGTTAACTTCAAATCAATGTAATGAGTAATACATCATTTTCTACTTCATATTGGTCTTCTTTTTGTTTTCAGGGGTGATTTCGAGTTATCAACCTGCACCTGAAGGAAAAAGAAATTTTTTCGAAATCACAACAACAATTTCACTATACATATACGTGAAGACAGAGTTTTTTTCTGAGATTTTTATCTGTGTTCTTGTATTATGCGTAAGAACGTATGGTACCCCGTTAACATTTCCTCTGCTAATACTGTGATAACATATTGTTTGATATACAAAAAGGTACTGCTCATTCTCCTGAATATTTTATTTCAGGATAAGGCTTCGTGCTCGGTAAAGTTATCTGAGTTATCTTTTCGGCTTCTAATCAATGTGCTCCCGAGCAGTGTCAAACCATTGCTCAGTGCTCACTGCTTCGAAGAATTTTTGAGAAGGCTTTTAACACTTAGTAGTCCGAAAAAGTGCTTTCGAGAACTACAAAATGCTTTGGGCAATACGATGCTACCGAACAGCGCAAAGTGTTTCCAAGCTCCAGACTACTCCTGAGTACTGCTATCTTGCATTTATATTGACTTTTGCTTCGCCATCTTTGTGAACGAATTTTTGACTTAAATTTTTCTTTCCGCTTTGATTTTTTATTCAATTTTCGAATAGGTTAAGATAAATCTTCCGCAGTACAACCTGTGCCTTCAAAGACATACGAGGCTGAAATAATCGAACCCCAGCGGTGACCTAATAAATTTCGTACCCGCTAGGGTCGCTTGGAGCAAATAATATTACTTGTTCATACCAGATTTCGCAATATTCAGAGAAGTGGGGTAGAAATGAATTTATGCGTCAGCTGTTTGTAGTTTGAACTGTGTGTTGTAGTTATTGGGGGAATGTCTGGTTTGCTTGCATTGATTTTTTTGTTTGAGGCTCTCGTGCTTTACCGTGAATTTTGGAACTTTATTGCTTTGAACCTGAACTCATCTGTTTCCACACGCGGAAATTTTAAGTTTCGGGATCTTTCCGTTCAAATCGTATAATATCGGTCAGTCAAACATAGAAATCTTAGATGGATAATTATTGAAAAGGTGAGTCAATCTTCATGACTTCACCCAACCTGTTTTAGTGCCAACGAATTCCATTATTCGATTCTTTATGCTACTTGCTCGAAAAAAGGCGATATCATTTGGTAATCAATTCTTAAAACTAGATCCAATTTTGTTGAGATATTAAATTTTTTGCTGCAGTAATAATAAAATAACATGATCAGAAGGACGAATATCTGTCAATAAATCAATAAATATTCCACCTTGCTCAGAGCTAATCAACCAAACCATCTACACCGAAGAAACGAATCCAAGGAGAAAGACTACAGCTGTTCCACAGTTATTACTGATCGTCAGGTCAACTTACCTTGGATAAAACCGCAGAGGGAATCTCGATACTTGTCATCTTTCAGATGGTCCGCTGCAGTATAACTACGTACAGCGCCATCTTCCACGAGCATCTTGCGAATGCCACCTTCGAGTGCAGAATACCTTGATCGATGTGCATGACGTTCATCCTTTAGTCGCATCAGGCCGCTGTTTCTGCGATATTGCAGATTTACAAACACCGTCACGACTTGGAAATACTCGGTTCATGTGGATTCCCATAAGACGAAAACGTCCAACATCTAACAAAGATAGAAATTGGTTTAATGGAGAAGAAAGTATTCGGCACTTGAAGGTGGGATTCGCAAGATGCTCCTGGAAGATGGCGCTGTACGTAGTTATACTGCAGCGGTCTATCTGAAAGATGACAAGTATCGAGATTCCCTCTGCGGTTTTATCCAAGGAAAGTTGACCTGACGATCAGTAATAACTGTGAAACAGCTGTAGTCAATCTCCTTGAATCCGCTTCTTCGGAGTAGATGTTTGGTTGATTGGATGATTAGTTGTGATTGAGGTGGAATGTTTGTTGATTTATCGAAAGATGTTCGTCCTTGTGATTATGTTGTTTTGACAATCTTCATCATAAGTTCCTCCGTACTCGAATTATACATGAAGACATGAAGGTTCATGCAGAATGTCGTGAGGACCATATAGGAAAAATATCACCGAATGATTTTCACCAGGAAGTAAAGCTGCACTAAGCAGGGTGGGTAAGTGAAAAATTCACAACTATGGCAAAGGATATCAATAGGTATGCGCGCATAAGCTACATGCAGTTTTCATAGAGTGCCTAAATCATTCTATATCTCCGAGTGGCAGCTATTTATATGAACTTTACTGGAGTTAAAGCCGTAGGTTGTGAGACTTAAAGGGCTCAGGCAAGAGCTTGCAATGCTCGATAACAAATCTTACTATCTAGAGGTCAAGGGATATATGAAAGCAAGGGAAACGAATCTAAGTAACGAGGAGACATTTCATATATGCAGCAAGTTATATTAAATCAGAGACAGAACAGATCTGGTCTCCTAACTCGCATGAGCATTAAGCTGACGGGTTCCCTACCGGAACTCAGAGGAATCGGCAACAATGAACAATACAATATGGTTATCCTCCAACAGATAGGTTCCTGTGAAGAATAATTCTCCATACAAAAACACTTCAACAATATAAATCTGAATTTGGGCAAACCTGCTCAGAGTATGCGCCCAAGAATTTGAAAGTACCTAACCGTATGAGTACAAAATCCATACGGAAATAGCTGAACCTCCAATTTTTTTCTTCTCGAAGATAACTCTAATTAATCTTCCTGAACCATTTATAATGTTCAAGATATAGTTGGAAACAGAGTCACAAGTATTCACAAAAGCTGGGAACGGCTGATCATGAATGAAAAATTATTGGGAACACAGAAATCAAAGCATCAAAACCGACATGATCAAATCATTGAGTGACAACGAAAGAATCGAATATTGATCGAGATTACAGGAAGAAAACTACTAACTAACAGGCCCATATCTCAAGCGTACGGCAAATCCCCAACAGAGGTCTCCAATATCGAATATAAACCGAAATATAAGAAAAACTGAACAAACAATCGCACAATTCGACTCGGCAGTTATGCTGTATAGCCAACATCAATTATATTCGAAAATTCCTGTTGAACGACACAAAAACGTCACACCGCAACGGGATTCGAACCCGTAACCATCGGCACACTAGGCACCTGTATCGTTATGTAGGCCACCGAGGTGATCCTTGAATATTTTCAGGCTATTGGCGAATGAAGATAAGCGCTACTCCCTCTGGTGGCTATCCGAGTAACCTGAAGTACAGACATTATAATTGACAAGTTAAAAGAAATGTTGAGAAAATGAGAAAGTTTATGCATTTTTCTTGGTGTTTGTGTGATTCTGCAAAAGCTTCTACTGAGAAAAAGCAAACTCAAATGTCCCTTTCCATAGATTTCCACAGCCCGGTGAAAAATTTCGAGTTAGGGTGAAAGAAACTTCCTTTAACAAGTCGGGCCTGAAAGTGTTGAAGAATCGACAAAAACCAACAAACAAGATTTATGAGAGTCTGTTACCTTGATTTTACCGATGAGGATCATTTTTATAGAGGTAAGCACGAATTGCTCATGAAATATTAGATCACATTCATGAAGAAAATTTTTTTCCAGGCCCCTAATCCAAGCAGATAAACTTACTCAAGAGGAGTGCTTTGCCTTCCAGAAATCTGCCAGTTGAACTGATCATTAAGGAATAACGTAAATGTTCTAGAGATAGAACTGACTATTGAAAAAAAAAAGAGTCTCAACAAGGAAATATCTGGTGATGAATACTTCGCTCAAAGTGCTTCTGCCGATAGGAGCAAAGTTGTACAAGGCTTATTTATTACAGCTTTTTCAAGACCAATCATATGAGTGTTGTAAAATTTATTTGTCAATCCACAATGAATAAGACTCACGATACAAGTAGGATTAGTTTTATGTGAATGTATTCATTTTATTCACAATGTATTGAGTATTTAGTCCTTCGCTATAAAAATAGTAAAGTTATGAGTATTTGTCTATTATTCCAAAAAGTATGTTTTACAATACTCTCTGTTTTTCAACTTTTAAGACATCTCAAGAAATCCACCGAAGTCAATCTTGCCATTTGGATCAGAAAATAAATACTATTAAAATACTGTCTAACCTTGGAGATATCCCCGTAATTTTAGAGTTGCTACACTCAATAAGATTGAAGAATGATACATACTGTTATGGTTTTTTGTAAATCGATATTTAAGAAACAGAAAAAAATAACTTACCAATGAATACAAATGCATATATTCAATCATTCATTATCATAATATACAATTAAGTTAATTCAAGGCCTCAAACATAGTAGATTCTATCATAAGATATAAGAAATGTCCAAATCAATCACGATCCAGTAACAAATCCAGAGAATTCATTCCAATATTCCAATAGTTCATTCAGGGCACATAATCCTTCCAAATTATCTTTCTCAACAGGCTTCTCATGATCTGAAAGTATAAGAATTTGTATCAATACCTTGAATATTATAAAATTGCCTTATCTAGTCAAAAAGTAGGAAATTATGAGAAACTTAAGTGATATTTTGTTACAAATTATTATTATAGGTCTGAATTGAACAGAACTAGCAATCATAAGTAGAATTAGATGTAGAATTTCAAAGAAAATATAAATTTAGGATAGAAGTTATGTCTCGACCCATAAGTTGCATATAATGTAGTTATCAGGTTTCCGAAGGAACAAAATTGCAGCTATATTTTAGAAATAGGGTTTATTTAATATAATGAAAGCATTTTTTGGCAATTGTAAGTAGAAATTCAAGAATACTAGGCAAATAAAATTGTTAACTTAGAAAATTGTAACATTTAGGCATAAAACTTGGAAAATTTTATATATTAGAGATTTAGAATATAGGCAAGAGGCACATCAAAATACGGAGAATAATACGGCCGAATTTTCTAGACCAGGTTCGAAGAAGGAAAACTTACCTCTGAAGAGAAAACTGCGAAAGCATCATTTTTGGAGGACATCTTTAAAAGCAAAGCAAACTAGGATGTTGAAGAAAATTCAGAAAAGGTATAAATACCGAAGCTCGAGCACAGAGAATGGAGTCCATTTTTAACCATCGTCAAGACTGTAGCAGCTCCTCGTAAAAATTCTTGAAACATCGTAATATTCCAGTCAGAAACCCAAAGTAAACCAAAATTGAATCAAAGTGACTGGCATCCTGGAAGAATATCAGAATATAATACATGGAATATTGAAGAAAATCAAAGATAAACTTACCAGAAAAGAAAATCCAGCAGTTAGAAAATCCAAACAAGAAAAATTCGAGCCAGATAAATTTAATTTCAAGAGTCAACCCTGGGAACTTGCATTTTACGCAGTAAATAAACAAGAGGAACTTTGGAGGTTATACAGAAAATCCGAACCACAGAAGAATATAAAGCAACAAAGAGACATAGCATAGAAACACCGTGGGTGAGAGCAAAGAGGACATTATTATAAGTTTTTAGATTTAATTTAATTATTTGAGTTAGGTTATTAATAAGTTTGGCATTTAAATCAATTTCCTCAAGATTATTTCATTAAATATTATTATTCGAAATTATATAAACTATTATTTCACGTCAAAGAATCCAACTGAGAAAGAGACAGAAAGCCACGCAAAATTCAAATCAAAATTCATATTTTTGTTATTGGATCCTGTTAAAAATTCAAAATTAATCAAAATCAAACAACAGTCAGATTCATAACAATACCTACTCTATAAGAATGGAATATGTACTCCCAGTAATATTCTCGTCAACTATAAAAGTCTGAAAAGTCTTTGAGTGAATCGTGAAATCAAAAATTATCAAACCAAACACTAACAAACAGTACAAAATCGACTATCTAAACAAAATCTATGTCTGTATCTAAGGTTCTAAAACTGGCCACCGTGGCGCTGTAATCTTAAATTCAGACGCCAGTTGTTCATTCTAAATAATTGACCTAGTTCGAACCTCGACCTTGGCCAAAGATCTCACCCAATTACTTTTCATCTCATGGTCACGTTTTCAAAACGTCCCATACGTAACGGATTCACCTCGCGTCTCGCGAATCCGCTCGAGTAGCGATTTTCGAATTCTTTCTCCGCGCACATCTTCCCCCTCGGGTTTTCCGGCCAGCCGGAATCACCGCGATGGTTTCCGGAACTGGGGGGTCCTCCGCAAAAAGGCGCTTTTGGCAGAGGCCGGAAAAAAACAGGAGTATCTGGGTCGCGGCGAGATCGTGACAAGAATGGAGCGCTAACGGCCTTCTTCGAAATTTAATTTATAAAGCGTTTTCGGTTCTGGGTTCCATCCGGACGGCGCTGAGCGTAAGATCGTGGCTCATTTAGAGTGAAATGGCTCGAAGGAAGGTTCACAGGAAATGGGGAGCGAGTACGGACGGGAATAACGATTTCGAGCACCCTTTTCGAGACGATTTTGTTACGTTGTAATGTTTGGTATTTCTTGAATTTCGCACCTATATGGCGATTCAGATAGAACGATTCATCCGGCTATTAAAGGTTGAGACGCCAGATAATTATCAGTTATGAACTTCCCCAACCAGTGGATTTGTCGGAGGAGTCCCACAAAATGGCAAGCCACTTGAACTTCATGCCACAGAATGCAGTTACTTTTCTGGGAGATTCACGCTAGTGAATTTTCGACAAATATAGCTCTATTTGAGCATTTGTGTGTAATCGTTCTCGGTTCTGAGTTACATCAGGACGAGGCACTGTGCGAGGATCCGTTAGATCGTGGATCATTGGAGTGAAGTGGCTAGAAGGAAGTTTGGCGGCTCTCGTGAGTTCGCGCCATCTGAAAAACGGTGCGCTCTTAGGGAAAGTTGTTTCGTCCCAGTGCCAGAGGTGGACTCATCAGATAGGTTGAATACTTAGGCACTTGCGTATGGCAACCGCAAAAGCGGCGTAGTGAGTGACCATGACCGACGCGCTTATGCTGTGTTGGAATGTGAAGAAGCTAGCGTGCGTCGGTCAGTGGTGCCACCTTGTGGCAACTCAGTTAAACTACGCCGCCTACAGAAGGTTCACAGGAAATGGAGATCGAGTGCAGAATTAACGATTTCGCGCACTTGTTTCTTTTAGAGTATGTTACGTTGTAATGTTTGTATTTCTTGAATTTCGCACCCTTATGGCGATTCAAATGAAATGATTCAACTTTCTATATCTGGATAAACTCCTCGAGAATTCACAGTTACAAACTTTCTCAACAAGTCAATTTGTCGTAGGGGGATGAAACGATTCAAATGGTTATCTGAAGATAAGCTGTTCGGTACATTTCAGTTATAAACTTGTCCAACCAGTGGATTTGTTGGAGGTTCCCTCCCCATAAAATAGGCAGCCAGATCTTGATATCTGCCCCTTCAGACGATATCTTGTAGGGCAAATTGAAATCGGAAATTCATGCCAGAGAATGGACCTCTTCGAAAGAAGTACGCCAGTAAGTTTTCGAAAAATGTGGCCAAATTTTCCCAGAAATGCCCTAAATTGTGAGCCGGATCTTTCAGTGGAGTTCATACTATTGTATGCAGGTTGAAGGAATTCTTTATGAGCATTTGTTATGAAGTCGCATCGGTTCTGAGTGTCATCAGGACGGCGCTGAGCTGGAATCCGTAGCATCGTGGCTTATTGGGAGTTAAATCGGGCGAGGTTTGGTTTAAAGAAAACGGGAAGAGAATATCCACTTTTCGCCCTAGATTCTAGATCATTTGAGCTTGTCATAATCAATGAGCTAACCAGAGCAGATTGGTTTGGTGAACGAGTGTTCCCTAGCGATATTTTAGAAGAAGCCGTGATACAATTTTTAAATATAAGTTTCCTCAACACGTGGATTAGTCGAAAGGTTCTCATAGAATAGCCATCCAGATCTTTATGTCTTTCTCTGTCTCCAAACTGTTTTTGTGTTGAAATTGAAAATTCATGCCACAGAATGCAAATCTCTGGAAAATAACTTCAGTGAATTTTTGACGAATGTTTCAGAATGTAAGGCGAAAGTTTGAACGAAATTTATGTCATTGTATGAAATTTGGTGGAGCTCTATTTCTGCATTTGTGATAAAGCGTTTTTGGTTCTGGGTTCTATCCTACAGCGCTGAGCGACGATCTGTAAGCGAAATTTTCAGCAAAATTTTCATCATTGCATCGAAATTGGCGGGAGAATGGAGAAATTTTGTGGTCATCCAAACTCCAGTGGAAATTTGAACTATTGGCTTTGCTCGTAAATTATAATATTCGGAATCGTACTGATGAAATCAGAATACATTATCACTAAGTAAAGGTTGTTCCTATAATTTTTGAACTTCAACTTCACCTTTCATATTCATTCACTTGGAGAGCGAAATGAATAAATATGGCTTCTACTGCTACGGACATTCAACATACTGATTCCTCTTCTTCTGCTTCCAAGTCATAATAAACACCTGGGTTCGTTGGAATGAATCTCGAGATATATCTTCGTTATTCTTGCAGAATAAGTTGAGGAAACTTAAACAGCATGTCACGGAGATATTTCCACGACCTCATTTTGTATTCACTGCCTCAGTTTCGTCTACAATGCTCGGAAAAATTCTGCTTCGATAACCTTACGTTTTCATGGTACTCTGAAGTGAAATGAGGAAATATTCTTGAATTGCTCATTCATTCATCTTGGATGAAGAATTTGCATTTTTAAAATTGGAGATTGTTCCAATTCTCGTTCATCTCAAGAACGGTAGGAAAATGCAGAATGGTGATACAAGATGGTAATTGGCAGAATAATTAGCTCGTAAATTATTAGGACAACCGAAGATTTCGAAAGTGAATTCATCATTTCAGCGTTCTTTTAACTTATATTATATTTTAGTTGAACATCGACAGGTAAACTATTTTGATGAACTCACCCTGAATATGGTGGATTCCAATGTGAAAATCACAAAAATTAGTACCTATTGTACACTTTTCCACACTAAATAGGTACTACCAACATAATCATAACTAATAAAATTAATAAAACGTACATACCATATGCACAGGCAGTGCAATTCATTTTCAAGAAAAAATAATATAGATTTATTCAATTGAAGCATAAGAGATATAGGAAACTGTGTGAGTGGTTTAAGGTTTTTCATTTTCTGTTGTTTTCTTGGTGTGAGCACTCTTACATGTTATTACATCTTGGGCGGTGATTGTAAGATTTACCTATTAAATAAATAAATAAATGAATAACTAATTTTGAATCTGTTTATCAAATGTGTGCCCACAATAAGAAAAACTGGAAAATATTATTGTTTCTCAAAAATAAATTAAAATCTGTAAGCAGAAAAATTATATTTCATTCGAATGTTTTCTGGATTTTCACTCCCAATAATATCTGAAACAGAACTATCAAAAATAGAATGAAATAAAATTTCAAGCAGAACGATCTCGAGCATTTCACGATTGAGCTATTTATCAAGGGGAAAAGTTACCAAATGAAAAATACGGGAACAATGCAAAAGATAAAAATTGGTATGTAAAAAATTCTGATGTACTAACCTCTAAACATAGTGAATACCAATGTGAAGAGATATGAGTGTATACACTTCCTCATACCAACATAATCGTAATAAACTTCTGATTGATAAAACGTATATTATTTGTAATCACGCTATACAGGGTCTTTAACGAGGAACCTCACCCATATTTATACGGGAAACTACTGAACGTATTTTCATGAAATTCAGCACTTATAAGTATTTCACGATGCTGATGAAATCTAAAATATTTTCAAGGCATGAGCACCTCCGGTTTTTCCGGAAATGACGTCAACTTCCGTTTTTCAAATTAGAACACCATTTTTTTATTGCAGAAATAGATTCCTTAGAAAATTTCAATTTATTTTGATGTAACATTTTTCAGTTTTGGTTGGAAAATTCTCTCTGAGCGGGAAAATTCGAAAAAAAATCGAAAATAGAGCTCCGCTGAAACAAGAATAACTTCGAGGTTTTTGGATGGAAAATTTTCATTTTTGGGATTTTTCAAGATGTAAGATTGATGTATCCACTTGAAAAATCGAAATCGCGATTCATGATACAGGGGGTGAAAAAATCGCTTTCAAAGTTAGGGATGACAAAATCGTGAAAAATCAATTTTTTCAAATTAGAACCCCATTTTTTTATGGCAGATATTGAATCTACGTTAAAAAATAATGTGAGTGTATGCATCACACCCTTGCCCTAAAGTGGATATTTTCTGAGTTATTCACAAAAAACTGTTTTTCGTCTTGAATTTTCAGCTATTTTTTTTCCCTTCACGCCAAAAAGATGACATTTTCAGGAACTGTTACTTAAACCATGTTTTAGATTTCACTACCCTAATATGCAAGAGAAAAAAGTTACAGGTTGTTCCTAAATAGATGGCGAATTTGGATTCGAATTTGTATCGGAAACCTCTTTATTTCAACTAATCGGCCATCGGTTTTCTCTCCAGTGATAAATAAATAATTCCTTATGAACCATATGCAAAAACTTACCATGTTTCACATTATTTTTTTTTAATGCTAGATATCATTAATTACATCTGCCAAATTCCTCTTTATTCAGTAGCATTTTGTGTTTACTATTAATTTGGTGATAATTCGTATTAAGTTATAAAATCGATCACTATGCCTAATTTTACCAATGAAGATTATTTAAATCTCATTCTACTTCATGGAGAATGTAATAAAGTTGTAGATAGAACGATTCGACTGTTCATTGAGGGCTTTCCTGACCGACCCAGACCAACGAGAGATACCATTAACAGAACCATGGCAAACTTGAGAAATGTCGGATCTTTCGTTAAGAAAACTACACACAGAGAAAAAAGTGTAGTAGAAGATGAGAACAACGAAATTACAGTTCTTGCATATTTTCGTGTGAATCCTCAAAATTCTCTCAAAGATGCCGAGATTGATCTGGGATTATCTCAATCGAGTGTTTGGAGAATATTAAAAAAACATAAAATGCACCCATATAAATTCAATAGGGTACAGCATTTGAAGGAAACTGATTTCGTCAGGAGAACAGTGTTTTGCGAAGCTATGATGATTCGATTTCAAGAGAATGAAACCTTTTTGGACTGTATAATTTGGACAGATGAATCTAAATTCACAAAGAATGGTTCTTTCAATAGGCATAACAGTCATTATTGGGATGAAGAGAACAACCACCACTTCAGACAATGGAACTTTCAAGAGACCTGGAGTTTCAATGTTTTTTGCGCCATCAAAAATAATGCAATTCTCGATGTTCACATTTATGATGGGACTTTAACTGGTAAGATAGAACACTACACATGTTTGCATTTTTTAAAGAATGTTCTCCCTTAGGAGATAGATATTCTGACATATTGACTCAAATAATTGAGCCGCTAGTACAGAACCATAATGACTTATGGTATCAACAAGATGGCGCGCCTCCACACAATTCACTCAATGTGTCAAATATCCTCTACAGGCTATTTGAAAATCGATGGTTGGCGAACAATGGTCCACATCTTTGGCCACCACGTTCTCCCGATTTAACTCCTTAAGACTATTATGTTTGGGGTAGGATAAAAAATATTGTCTACTCAACTCCCCTGACTGATAAAGAGGACTGCATAGAACGAGTCAGAAATGCGTTCAGGTTTGTTTAGATTTTTAGATTCATAATTTTGAAACTCAATTTGGTTTTTAAGCACTTTTGCAGATCTCTTCCTCCCGATGAAATAAGAAGAGCAACGCACGAAGCATTCCTGAGACGTATAAATAAATGTCTAGAAATTAACGGTCAAAACTTTGAGCATCTTCTCTAGTTATAACTGCGAGAGTTTGCCATGGTTCTCCTAATAGTAACTTGAAGTCGGTTTCAAGAAGGGGTAAAAAATCTACAGCATGGTTCAAATAACAGTTCCTGAAAATTTCATCTTTTTGGCGTGAAGGGAAAAGAATTAGCTGAAAATTCAAGACGAAAAACAGTTTTTTGTGAATAACCCAGAAAATATCCACTTTAGGGCAAGGGTGTGATGCATACACTCACATTATTTTTTAACGTAGATTCAATGTCTGCCATAAAAAAATGGGGTTCTAATTTGAAAAAATTGATTTTTCACGATTTTGTCATCCCTAACTTTGAAAGCGATTTTTTCACCCCCTGTATCATGAATCGCGATTTCGATTTTTAAAGTGGATACATCAATCTTACATCTTGAAAAATCCCAAAAATGAAAATTTTCCATCCAAAAACCTCGAAGTTATTCTTGTTTCAGCGGAGCTCTATTTTCGATTTTTTTTTCGAATTTTCCCGCTCAGAGAGAATTTTCCAACCAAAACTGGAAAATGTTACATCAAAATAAATTGAAATTTTCTAAGGAATCTATTTCTGCAATAAAAAAATGGTGTTCTAATTTGAAAAACGGAAGTTGACGTCATTTCCGGAAAAACCGGAGGTGCTCATGCCTTGAAAATATTTTAGATTTCATTAGCATCGTGAAATACTTATAAGTGCTGAATTTCATGAAAATACGTTCAGTAGTTTCCCGTATAAATATGGGTGAGGTTCCTCGTGAAAGACCCTGTATATCAAATATTTGCCAACAATCGAAAAAAAACTGGAAAATACTAAATACCTCAAAAATAAATACGAGGAAAAATTATAATTCATTTGAGTTTTTTCTGGGTTTTAACTCCCAGTATCTGAACCAGAACTGGCCAAAAAATTCGATGGATATTATTTTTTATGGAAAACGCTCTTGTCTTGCATAAGTCTAAAATCTGACTTCTTCATCAAACAAACGAGAATGTTTCCGAATTATTTTTTTCGATTATTTTCGTTTTTTGAGACTTTTGTCAAAATTGTCGTTCTCAAAAAACAACAGCAACTCACTTGGTATGGAAGTTTTTCAATTCACCCCATTTTTCAGTAAATTCAGCCAAATATGGTCCATTTCTACCGGGAAGTGGGCGCAATTACTCTCAACTTTCAGCAAAATACAGGAGAACTCTTCATTTTTTTTTCGCTTTATCTGGTTCGGACATCAGTATTATGTGTTAACCGTTGATCGTCTGTATTCCTTCAGTATTATTTATTAAGCAACTTTCATCCTAGAGAGTGCCATCGAATAAATATTTAATTATGCAATCCGCAAGGGCGTTTTCCATGAAAAACAATTTTCGTTCAAGTTTTGCTAACTCTGTTGCAGATATTAGGACTCAAAAATTGAGAACCCAGAATTCACTTCAAAGTAATTCAAAAACCTGCAAAAATAAGCTTTAATCGATGCTCAAAATTTGAGGAAATTGCAGATATTCGAATATGTGATATCCATTTCGTGTGGATTAGTTAAAAACACGGGGTGCTATCGTTTCTCCAGAATGTCTGTAATTCTTGGATATCTCCTAAAATGCATTTATGCGACCAGGTTGGATCCATACTAATGGGTCGATGTCAAACTCTGAATCTGAATCTGAAGCTGAAAACGCGTCAATAAATTTCATTAATGAATCAGATCAGTCGAACGGTTTCAGGGTTATACTCAATTGAGTTTTTTCCGATCTGTATCATGAATAATTGTTTTGGTTGAAGTTCCCTGATGTTTGTTCGAATTTCCGGTTCAAAAACATATTTCATCTCGAAATGCATTTCATCCATCGCATTATTAATGTTCATTCTAGGCATGGTTCAACTACCTATCATATTTTCACAATCATACGAAATCCAATGATAAAGAAAAACATGTCATTCCATAGAGTACACCATCAGTCACTACAATCTGTGTCATCGAGAATCGAATCCTTTCAAGTATGCCATATATATCTCAAGTTACCCAAAGTTCGTGGAACCTCGGCATACAAACAGGACTGAAGGGTCAGCTGATGAATAATAGCTTTAGTTATCCGAGAAGATGAGCACACTGTGATGAATCGAGAGGTTCCGTTGCTGGATATGTGATATCTGACCCGGTTCCGAGCGAAAACTGTTGAACTGAATATTCAACTCTGTTCTAAGTGTTCTACCATAAATTCAAAAAATCGAGGAAAACACTGGCTTGAAACCAGGAGTTTCTCAGCCTTTTTAATGTTACATTTTCTTTTTGAGCTCTTCCTGGAAGAGTCATATCTCTGATCGATATCTATAAAAATTAGATATATGTTAAACAGACTTAAAAATGTACATAAAACTTTCACTAGTGAAAAAAATTGAGTGCTCTTAATTACGGACAAATAAAGTGATTTGGAACAAAATCATACCACAATTCGAATTGAATTTTATGAATTCAGATTAAATCATTCCGATTTGCAATCGTTATTGTTAATAATTATGATGTTGGTTGACAGGATCACTAATAGTTGATATTTGTTTCAGGTAAGTGTTTGCAGTTCGAAATTCTAACACGTGTGAGTATAATATAAGAGTGTTTTTTCCCACAAGAGAAGGAGCTTTTTCGCGCAGAGAATTCACCCCTTCGCACTCCAAGTACAAATCAAAATATATCTTCTAATTCCAACTGAAGACTTGTGATAATCAAGGAATAATTTGTTCAATTCTTAATTAATTTTATTCAATTGATACAAATGTCTGTATTTCGAGGTGAAAGTAATATCGAATATCAAAGAGTCACAAAGGCGTGATCACGTCCATCCATCGAAACAGAAAAATGGTCTATCGAATGGCCTGCGCGTTCGTCAGACATAAACCCCATCGATTCTTTTTTTTTTGGGGATTTAACAAAGAGCTGGTGTAAGCGACGGGAAGCAACAACGATACAGAATCAAGACGAAACTTTTAAAAACGGAAATAAAATAACATGAAAAACGTTGACGATTATGAATTCAAGTTGGGGGAAGGGATTTTGAATATTAATTGTAGTCAAAAGTAATTTTCCAGTAATTTGAGCTTTTTATATTTCTTCCAAAAGCAAACACTCAATTTCAAAGTATGCCTACATTTTTTATCAGTGGTGAGACCAGAATTATAGTGAAAATTACATGACCAACCGTCAATACCGAGGAATTGCACTAAAAATTACTTTAAAATCACATTTTCGAATTTAGTTCACCACAAGGATGATAAAAAGTAGAAAAGTAACTTTAATCATGTATCAATGATTTTTAGGCTATCCGCCTTCGAAGGCCGATTACAACAAGAAATTAGCCTTTTCTTGTTTTAATCGGTGATATTGTTTTATGATTTTGGTAGTTTAGGACCGTGTGAAGTTCTCGAACTCATCCAGAAGCTATTAAAATCTTTTTTTGAATTTTCAATCGAAGTTGAATGTTTGAGTGAATCCTACTGAAATTTAGAGCTCTAATTTTCAAGCCTTTTTTTGAGTACCTTTGATTAATATCAGGAAGCTGAGTTCTTCTAGTTATCAAAACAACATTCAGGTAGATCATGTTACCAAAAAAGATTGCAAAATACCTACTACATAAAAACATAAATTCAAAACTCGAAAATGCAAAAAATCGCATAACATGCTTGAGGTATTTCTTTGGATACACCCAGGAGTAAGGAATCTGAAAAAATGTATTGGCGTCACTACTTGGACCACCATGTATTGCAGCAGCATAATCTGAATCAAACGCTAGATAAACTTTTTGATTGCTTGTGCGAACAATGGTTCCTGTTGAACAATTGTGAACCTGATAAGCAGCATGCTTATTGCCTAGCTTATGTGCGCGGCTGTCGTAAATTCTCTTGGTGGTCAAACTGTATATTGATAAATTTCCCCATAGAGACGCCATCGTCAAAACTTCAGTAAGTTATTATGATGAATTCGATTTTTTTTATAGGATTTCTTCAATCTTCGTCACAAATTGGTATTATAGGTGAAATTATTGCTGTATCTACTAGACAATTTTGATTTGGGTGTGACAACTCATTTGCAAGTTGAAAATACCCGATAAAAACGCTCCGAACTTGATTTTCATGGATAAATATATAAAATATAGTTACATTCCGTTCAATTCAAGGAAACGGAATTGTGTCAAATTTATATTCAGTAAAAGAAATATCACCGAATTTGCGCAGTATGTACCCTAATTTGCGGCATTGTTTGATGAACAATATGGTATTATCTCTTCCAACTACAAATATACCAACCTACTTCGAATTTGCATATCAAGTGAATATAATTACGCGTCTATCATGTCACATAAGTGTGCTTATGTAGTCTCCATTATACATCAAAGGAGCCGCCTTTATCGGTCACTGCTGCCGTAGTTTGGGCCGAAACATCCCAAATGGATCCGGTACATAGCAGTTGTCTTTGTACAAAGAGGAGCCGCCCAGGGTGCTCTAATAGACTTTCTCTGTCATTATAGCGAAGCGTCGCGACGGCCACAGACGCTGAATTCGCGACAGCTCGCTGATGGGAGAGGAGTCCATTCTGATTGTAGAAAAGGACGAAAGAGTGAAGAATTTGCTTTTCAATTATGTTGATATCATTGGGGTGTGAAAAGAGAAGAGAACAGTTCGAATTCGTATGGAAAAATATGCGGAATATTTGTGTTTCCATGAGAAAATAGGAAAGGTCATGATGATTCAATTCATGTTTATGACAAAAGGAAATTCACAAAGAGCATAATGAAAAATCTTATGTATGTAAATCGAAATGTCATATTTTTATGTTTTTCTCATTCTATTTCGATACGAAATCATAATATTTGCTATCGCGAACTTCAAAAATTCTCGAATTTCAAATAAGTCCGTTTCAAAATAGTTGAGGTGCAAATTCAAATTGGGTGAAACTTGATAGATCATCTTTTACACCTACGATACAGCCGACAATGTCCATGTGCTTGTTAAGCGGCAAGTTATATAAATGAGGAGTTTCGTCCACTATACAGTGTTCAGCCAGGTCGACGCCCAGTTCTCGTTTGACTGTTGATGTATTCACTTATCAGCTGAACTAAACACCTACAGAAAGCGTAACGAATTCAGCTGAATGATATCGAGAATTGCCGATGTCGCATGATTCCGGCAATGCGCGGCGCTACGCTGCACGTCTACATCGGAAGCGCTGTACTGAAAGTTTGAACTAAAATGAACTAGGTCCGTCCATAATGTCGATTGCACGGCGCTTCGCTACGCGGTCGACGCTCGGACAGATCAGTTATGCAACATAAACAATCTCTAACAATTCTCTATATCATTCGGCTGGGATCGTTTTGCCTTCTGTGGGCTTGACACGTAAATACTAGAGGTGTGTTGTGACAGGGTTGGTATTCTGTGATTTCTCCAGAACTGTGGCCCACTGTGACAAGCCAGTCGAAGGGCCAGAATCACAGGTAGTGAAATGACAAAGTCTCTCTAGTAAAAACATTGACAGTCAACCGAAAACTGAGCGCTGACCTGGCCAACCGCTCTATGGTGGACTCATTTCCATAGCGTGCCGCACCGCGCATCGCCACCGACCGAAAGAACGGGCAGAGTGTAGACCTTTTTAACAGCCAATAATGGTTCGAATATTTTATTCGAATGATAAAAAATAGATGCAAGAAACCTTTTTGCTCAACACTTTTGATTCAGAGATTCGCAAGAATACCATGGCATGTTCAGAATAAATGAGAAATATAACAACCAGTTTTCAGAGATCCATTAAAACAGGCGATGAAATGGAACTTTCAACTTTTCCATAATTGAAATAAATAAGCTAAAGTTCTTATACAGGATGTTCTACAAGCTCTATGACAAACTTTGAGAGATGATAGTAATGCTTATTCTGAACATTTTTTTTCCTATGAACATAGGTCTGATTCGTTCTCGTTTCGAAGTTACAAGCATTTGAAAAAATTTATTTCCATGTTTCGATCAAGTAGACCGACATAAAATATAGGTTGATTGACGTTATTTTAATTATTCATTTGACACTTGGTGTACGTTTTGAATAAAAATGCATTCTTTCACGACTCAGGAATATGCAGATATTGTATTTGAATATGGGTATTCTAATGGTAACTCCAGAAGAGCAGCTCCAGAATACCGAAGAAAATATCCTAATTGACACCAACTTGCTCACACAGTATTTTGTGCATCCTTCCGAAGACTTCGAGAAACAGGCAATCCTGCTCCAAAGAAAGCCATTCGGCCAACTGAAGTGAATGTAGAAAATGAGGAAAATGTAATAGATGCTGTCCGTGAAAACCCTTCGATTAGTGTTCGACTTATAGCTACTAATCTTCATTTATCATCAAATTTCGTATGGCGTGTTTTGAAAGGAGAAATGTTGCATCCATTTCATAGACAAAATATACAAGCTTTACATGCTGACGATAGGTTACGAAGGTTAGAATTTTGTAGATGGTTACTTCAACAACATGCCCAAGATAATAGATTTATTTCGCTTGTCATGTGGTCTGACGAGGCTTGTTTCACTAAGGACGGTATCAACAATAACCACAATGAACATGTATGGATACTGTAGAATCCATATAGCATTAGACAAAGACGATTTCAGCAACGTTTCAGTGTAAACGTTAGGGGTGGGATTTTCAACAATGATTTGATGCCAATACATTTTATAAATGACCGTTTGAATGCAGATTTGTATGAAAATTTTTTGAAGCATAACCTCTTTGACTTCATTGATGACTTATAGCTAAAAATTGTAGTAAATATGTGGTATCAGCACGATGGTGCAGCACCACATAGAGGGAGACAAGTAGTCAGTTGGCTGAATAAATATTACCCGAATAAATGGACAGGTCAAGGAGGACCAATACAATGGCCACCTCGTTCGCCTGATCTAAATCCCTTAGATTTTTATTTATGGGGACATATGAAGCAGCTTGATTATCATGTTGAAATCGAATCTGTCATCAACAATTACTTGATATAATTCAAGATGCAGCAAATCAAATACGAAAGACCCAAACCTGATCCGCCGAGTAACGGCATCTTTAGTTCGTCGATGTCAAGCTTGCATTCAAGCTGAAGGTGGACATTTTGAACAATTTTTATAGTATCAAAATTTCCATTTATAATTATGATTTCAACATGAAAATATAATTTTTCAAATGTTTGTATCTTCTTAACAAAAACGAATCGAATATATGCTCATAGGATAAAAAATTTTCAGAATGAGCACAGCTACCATCTGTCAAAGTTTGTCATAGAGCTTGTAGAACACCCTGTATATCTGCATGCATAAATTTTCTTTCTCCACCTTAAATTGACAGATTAAATCTGGAAATCGACCAATTGATTGTGTCAATTGACAGATCTCATCCATGTTAATTCACGGGATAAATCCAGCAATCCATTGATTATTCAATTCAGGGGCAATAGAACACCTCCTCAAGGATGAAATTTATTCAATCCTTTAACCCATCACGCTGAAGCTTCCAACCCACTGGCTGTGCTCAAATTCTTCCATCTTGGAATGAAATATCATGATATCAAGAAAAGTCCTAGGGTCCAACTTTCAATTTTTCTCCACCCTCCATTTGTCATCTCGTGAGATGGAGCCAGTGTCGGATCTCTCTCTACCTCATTTCCCTCGAGAATTTCCCAACGTAATATTCTGTGGAATATTCTAGAAGGAAGATACTTACATCCTTACGTCGTAGAACGAACGAAATTTAAACCTCTCACGGAAATATTTATGTATTGATTGAAGTTAATTTTGGTAGGACTTTGCATTATTTCGTAGGTTTTTCTGAGTTTTCACTCCCAATATTTGGAACAGAACTATCAAAGATGAAACAAAAATTGTTTTTTCCTCAAACGCCTTCACCTGATTCGTCAAGAGCAAGTTCTACGAAAAATGTTACCTAATAAACAATACCGGAACTATTAAGCGAACTTTTACGTTTTAGAGTTCAAAACTGAATCCTTCCTCAAACAAACGAGAAAATAATTCTGCAACTCTCACTTGTCTGATGAAGGAGTCAGATTTGTACTCCGAAACGTTATAGTTCGCTTCGTTAATCGTTTCTATTGTTCCGGTATTCTTCATGATGCAACCTTTTTCCTAGAAACTACCATTGACAAATAGTTTGATACTGCAATCTGCAAGGGCGTTTTCCCTATCTTTATTTGATTTGAATACGTCTGTTTCAGATATTTGGAGTGGAAACCCAGAAAAAAACTACAAAATGAGTAATATGAATGTTTTCTTGTCGACCCGGCGGCGTGAATTAATGCCATTTGTATGCCAGGTGCTTGGGCACCGTTCACATAAATAATACCGGTTCCTCGAGTTAATTCACGATACAATTATGGGTCGAGTGAACTTGAAACATATTGTGATGAATGCTTAATGAGTAACGAGGAGGAATAACGGTGGATGGAGTGGGTGGAGTGATTATGAGATGGAGGGAAAATGTTTTTCATGAGTTTGAACGATGATGAAAACATAAAAGAGAACACGTGGAAATTCCGTGAAAAGAAGTGTGCAGAATATGATTAGCTTATGAAACAAAAGATTTTCGAAAATTCGTAGTGATTTATTTCAAATGAGAGTTTTACCAAACCTGCTCTCAGATAATAATATTTTCCCATATTTAAATGTTCCGCCTATGTGTTGAACCGTGATTTCCTCAATCATAGGAGGGAATGTTGGTTTTTCGATGGTCGAGAAACTAACCTTGAATGCATGCGATACTGAACGCTAGCCAAGACTCACTTTCCTTAAAATTTCCGGATGGAACATTTAAGTCGACAACGAGCCCATTTTATAGTCATTTTGTTGAAATTGGAAAAAAAAATGTTTTTTGCGAATATCTCGGGAACCATTCATCCTACAGAAAACAACTTCCATGAGTATTTTCTAATCATAAGGAGCTATGTTTTGTGCGGAATTTTTTTTTGAGTCTTAATTGGTGAAGATTCTGAATCGCCCCTGTTTCCTACACAAAAAAATTTCAAAAAGCACTGCCGTGAACGCAGCAACTTTTGCGCGCATGTTCAATGTAGATGACTGCTTCAGCAACGAATTTGAACATGCACGCAACAGCTGCTGCCTTCACGGCAGTGCTTTTAGAAATTTTCTACTGATAAATCACTGGATTTCAATTCGATCGAATCTGTATTTTTCGAAATATTGGAAAAATAAAATTTTGAATGGGTATATCTACGGAATCATTGGGCGGATTTTACGCATTCACGAATTCGACCTTCATAATTAAGCCCCAAACCTACTCTACAAATATCGAGTTTCTAAGTCGTTTCTTCCGGAAGTTATTGTGTTAATGGTCAGCCTAACGGCCGACTGCGTAAACACAATAACTTCCGAAAGAAACAACTTAGAAACTAAATATTTGTAGAGAAGGTTTGGACCTTCATTACGAAGGCCGAATTCGTGAATGGGTAAAATCCACCCAATGATTCCGTAGATATACCCAATCAAAATTTTATTTTTCCAATATTTCCAAAAATACAGATCAGATCGAATTGAAATCCAGTACTTCATCGAAAAATAACAGTTCGAAGTTTCATACAGAATTTAATGAGGATGATATGATAAGAAAATCATAGAAATTTTTTTTGTCAAATTGTTCTAATGACACGATTATCACGAAATTTCGTATAAAGTTGTCTTTTAGCATCTCAGAACCAGCTGTGAAGTTTTATCAGGACTGAATCAGTATTTCTCGAGTTATACCGAAAAAATCAACGATATCGAGAAGAAAACCTCGAAATTTGACATATTTTTTCCCGATATCTCCAAAACTTATGATCGCATCGAACTGAAATTTGGTACATTGCTGTGAAATATAAAGCTCAAAGTGTGAATGGAATTTTTTTTTGTATGTGATGTATTTTTTTAAATTTACTGACAATATGATCCTGACAAAATTTGGCTCAAAGTTGCGCGTCGTTATACTCCACCCAACTGCCAAGTTTGAATCCAATCACCTGAGTAGTTTCCGAAATAAAAAATAAACAACTTCAAAACTTCAAGTGCCTATAACTCCGAAACTATTTGACCGATTTGGCCCATTAACGAACTTAAGCGCGGCATTCTGATGCGCAACCTATCCTGAAAGTTTAAAGTTGATAGCTTGCTTCTGTCGACAGTTAGCGTGTCTACGGCCGGCCGGCCGGACAGAATCGATTTTGACACCGGATTCGTCATCAGTGAGTCCAACCTAGTCGATTGAGACCATTTTCGGCTCAATCATCCAAAATTACAGACATTTGGACAAAACGATAGCACGCTGTTCCCCTAGAACATGCGCGCAAAAAGTACTTGCAAAGTTCATATTCGATTCGTTCATGAGAAAAAAACCATGCAAACTCCTTTAGTCGATATTCGAAAGAGGTTCACAGCATCTAAATTGGTGGGACATTATTTCCACACTATATTTTTCTTGTCTTAAGCTTCAGTTGGAGAATTTTTCTGTACTCCTTCAACTTCTTCCAGCTATCAGTCTGCATAAAAACTGGCCCCAAAACACTGAGCAAAATAGTATTTTCCATAGCATCTGGTGGTATAAAACATTCGACATACTCGTAATCATCATGACTTATTGATTGATTACTTCGAATTCTCATCTCAATACGAATATACAGAACGAGCCTCCAAGTTTTGCCCTTATTATTATTCCTATATTATTCCTTCAATCACCTGCCATTTTTTCAGGTTCGACTCAGAAGAAATATCAGAAGCATTTAAATATTCTTCAATGTGCTAATACACTCCTGCACTCTCTTCACAAGTTTGATACAAATACGGCTCATTTGATTTCTGTTGTTGACTAACTAATATATTGCATGGAATTCGAAGAATTTCAATTGAAAAAACTCTTTTGACCACTCAACTCTAATGATAAGGTAGTTTTTTTAGTATTATTGTGAAGAAAATATTTCAATATACTATTGAATCACTGGTCTTCAACTTGATATTCGTGCAATATCAAATCGTTTCTCAAATTAGATTGAACACAATTCAATTCTTTCCTCTTCTCGTATTAAAATTTCCTTGTATTTATTATATGAAGCTACTCAATCAGCGTGAAAACATCGATGAGACTTATGACTTTCTATGGTCTGATCCACAGATTACGAAATAATTCGGGGTCTGATCACTGAAAAGAGAAGTAACTCTATGTATTTTGTACTCTGTGAATGTGAGTAGAGCTTGAATTGGGGTTTTATTTGCTCAGGGTAGAATCCACTAAATAGTGATATTTATCGAATTTTCTTCAGATCTTCAGCATTCAACAGTGAATATTCCGGAAACGTTGCTTTTCAGGGAAAATTATTGAACATAATTAGGTATTCTAACATGAACGGAGATTCTCAAAATGACTCAAAATAAACTCCATATGATGCATTATTATTCATTACGCCAATTTCTCAATGTTTCATGAATCAGCAGGGATAAGAATGATTACCGGAAACTGTGAACCATAGTTTACATTGAATCCCATCCCATCTGGAATGACCATGTAAATGCTTCTATTATTTTTTACCTGAATCTGGAATGAATGGTTGTTCAAAAAAACAAATTTCATTGATGAGACTCACCCTGTATGTCTCATGAGAAATGTTACGATGGAAAACTGAAGAAGTATCGCCCTCCATTAACTCTTTTGAATGGACTACCCCACTTGGGAATCAAGTTGTCCATTTCAGCACAAGTTGTTCCCCAACACCTCGACATACGAAGTTACCTGCACCTCCTTTTCTACGTCTCCGAACTTCTCGATGGATTTCTGTAGCAAAATTCACAGAATTCCACTTTCAGAATCGACAATGCGAAGCTTGAGTCGCCGTGTCAGGAATCTGGAACAAACAACACGTAAAAACTCCGGGAAAAGTCTAGGATGCAGGCGAGATTGAAAAGTTCAGCAATATATCGGTTTGTTTTCTACAGTTGGTAATGCGGTCGGTCGTAAGTCACAAGAACATTTATCTCGATGTGACCGATATGATGAGGAAGGCACACCTTGAATAGATAGTTCATAATCTGGTGCATTCCGAATTGAAAAATTCTAGAGAATCACTGACCTGAAGTAATCAGTTTTTGCGCTAATATATGAATTTGTTGTCAAATCGTTGAGTTATGTACGGAATTTAAAATATGTTTACATTTTTGTCAATTATAACACTTTCTACATATAATAGTTGAGTTTCGATATTCCTGGCCATTACTTGTCAGTAAATTTTGGCAGTTGATTTTACTGACACTGCTTTGGTAATTCTTTGTATCAGTACGAAGCGTTTCGAAATTACTGATACTGGCCAGTACTGATTGGGAATATCGGAACGCAACAATTCTCTGTCACAAATCGCCAGAGCCCAGAATGACATATAAATAAGGTTGAAATGTTTATCTACCTAATTTGGGTGTTTAAACATCCCAAACTGACGTTGATTGTGTTAAATATTACTGAAATGTAATGTTTAAATATTAAAAACGCATTATCATTATTATTATTATTATTATCATTAAAATAATCGACCATTCAAGGGCTGAGGAACATTTGTCGGAAAATAATTCTTCAAAATTCTCAACAAATCAAGTTCAACTAAGAATTTCATTAGAAAACTTTTTCTGCTTGTGAAGTCTTGGTACTTTCCGCCAATTCCACAACTTGTGCTACATGAAATCACTAAATTTTCATTGCACCAGTTATAATGAAAAGAACTCAATCAGATAAGGTTATATAATCCTGGTAGTGGATGAACTATTGAACAGGCTAACGGAGCTTGGCTTCGAATGCATAGGCTATGCCTATGACATAGTTCTAATAGTAAGAGGTAAATTCGAGGATGTCTTCTGTGAGTTGTTGCATCAGAATCATTGAGCAGTGGTGCTTATCAATGGGTCTCAACATTAACCCAGCAAAGACCACAGTAATTCCCTTTACTCGGAAGGGAAACCTTGCAGCTATAAAATCCATTTCGGTAAATGGAGTTATTGTAGAATGGAAGTACAAAGTCAAATATCTGGGAATCACCCTAGATAGTAAGCTTCTGTGGAAGGAGCATGTTAAAATAACTGCTAGATAAGGGCTTAAATGGTGTGCAGAAAACTAACCGGTAAAACTTGGGGCTGCAATTCTGAAATACTGCGATAGATGCACGTAATGATTATGAGACCGATAAAAACATACGGGGCAGTAGTCTGTTTTGCTGAAGCAGGGCAGATAGGCACGAAGAAAATACTCGACAAGGTACAAAGACTTGTCTGTGTATGCATCACTGGGGCTATGAGAACGTGCCCTACTTGAGGTCATCATAGATCTCAGTCCTCTATATCTAGTGATACATAGGGTAGCCCATGAAGCTATTCTCACAATATCTAGGAAAGGTACAGGTATTGAGAGAATTAAAAGTCAGAGAGCCTGGTCCTCTCTGACCCAGTAAATCTCATCAGCGAACCTACCCAGTAATGCTATCATTAAAAAAATTTCAAAAAGCACTGCCGTGAAGGCAGCAACTTTTGCGCGCATGTTCAATGTAGATGACCGCTTCAGCAACGAATTTGAACATGCATGCACAAATTATTGTGTTTACGGTCAGCCTAACGGCCGACTGCGTAAACACAATAACTTTCGAAAGAAACAACTTAGGAACCCGATACTTGTAGAGAAGGTTTGGACCTAAATTACGAAGGCCGAATTCGTGAATGGGTAAAATCCACCCAATTATTCCGTAGATATACCCAATCAAAATTTTATTTTTTCGATATTTCCAAAAATACAGATCAGATCGAATTGAAATCCAGTGTTTCATCGAAAAATAACAGTTCGAAGTTTCATACAGAATTTGATGAGGATGATATGATAAGGAAAATCATAGAATTTCAAAGTAAATACCGTTGAATGATATACAGATGGTTTCAAAACCCCGATGGGGACCGGCTCTGGAGACTTCAGGCTTAGAAACAAGTGTTTACTATCGCTAGGCTCCTACTCGAGAGCTTTACAGGCAGAAATACTTGCAATCGAAAGATGCATAGACATAAACCTGGAAAGAATTATCAAGGGTGTGACTGAACTCCTATGTCATCGACTCAAAGCTGATATGGGAGTGCCGAAGGAAATTCAATGAAGTAGGCAAGAATAACAAGGTCACCTTAGTCTGGGTTCCTGGGCACTCAGGAATCAAAGGAAATGAAGAGGCTGACACTCTAGCCAGAAAGGGAGCACAAACGCTACCTACTGGTCCAGAACCTTTCTGTGGTATAGGCAAATGTACCCATAAGAAAGAGTTTCTGGAGAAGGAAGAAAATGAAAGAGGAGCACTCTGGAGGAATTCTCCAGGAATGGAACACTCTAAAAAGTTCCTTTGGAACTTTGAAATTGCTAGATCCAAAAATCATTTGGATCTCAGTAGGAACAAATTACGCCTTCTCACTGGTTTCCTCACAGGACACTGTCGCCCGAGAAAGCCCATGATGAGAATGGGCTCATCAGAAACTGACGAGTGCAGGTACTGTGGGGAAGAGGAGGAAACTCCTGTTCACCTGATCACAGAATGTCTCGCTATTGTGATCCTGCACAAGAAATATCTTGGACAGGAGCATTATAGGAGGAATGAGAACTCAGCCTCCTTGAAGCCCTAACAGATATTAGAATTCGTCAGAGCTCTAGAACTGGAGGGCGAGCTGTAGGTTCCGCATGCGAAAACAGCTCCGTCGAGGGGGCACAATAGACCTTAAGGTCACAGTGGAATATAACCCCTTACCAAACTTTAACTATATATAACGATAAGGCTATCATCAATAAAATTAATCTAAATTCCTCTTGATCACTATGAGGACAAGATTGATAAACGAAAATTTAGTCAATAAAAACATATTTTCTATACATAACCTATAAAATATGGAGGATTCTTCGAAATTTTTTCGGGATATATCATAAGAAATAATAAAAATAACCAACATCACTAAACAGGTTAGCCAAGGTATTTTCCTATCAACCTCCCCTTACCTCACCCTCTGGTGTGAAAGCTCAATTATCTCGCAGCTCTATTTTCAAACCTTGAGTCTTCCCACGTGTTCAACCTGTCAATATAGTTTAGGTGAAATTAAAAATGGATAACCGACTTTCTGCCTGTTTTCTTCAATAAATGCCCATTTCCCCAATCAATTTAATTCCGTGTTTTGCACGAGCATCCAGGCGATAATCCGAAAGAACTTCCACAGGATTGATTTAGCACGGCTACTAAAATAGGAAGTCCTAATTCTCCTGGATTCAGCCACCAATAAGCATCCTAATCGCCCCATAAACCCTGTAATCGGAAAAGTCCCGACTTTTTTGCATTTTCCGCTCAGCGGCGAATACTAGAAGGTACCGAGCCACTAATTGGAAAATATTCAGAACGAGTTCAGACTGGAGATCGATTCTCACAAAAAGCACGTTTGGTTCTGCTGCATGGTCGATGGTTTCATATGGATCCCAGGCAACACAGAGAGGTTTTAAAGATATCCCGGCGATATCTTCTCAGAACATTGAGAGTACTTTTTCTACTTCTCTAAGAAGTCACAGGGAGTGCTATATTTCCTCCAAATGTCCGCCACAGCGATATTCTCGAAGAGATCCTGAAGATATCGCATGCGGAAATTCTCAAACTTCCCACAATGGGAGGTCTATGGGAAATTCGCTCACACAGTCTCATGGCGAAGAGTTTAAGAAATTCTCAAATACTTCCCATCGCGAGATTTCAGGGAGTACGACATGCGATATTTTCAGGAAATGCCCCTAACGAAAATATCCGGAAGTACAGATATTAACTTGTCAATTATATTTCTGGGAAGATTCCTGATGATAATTATATAGATTTTATGCCGACTTGCTTTGCGAAAATAGCAGCATTAACACACAGCATACACAGCCTACACAGATCAAAAATCCTCACGAGTAGCGCCTCAGGTAATATACCCAAGACAAGGATTTACAGATCTACTTTACCAGGGATCCGCGAGATGGCGAGCTCCTTGATCAAAACATCCAGGCGATATCGAACATATGAGCGCTTGGATTGTCGGTTCTTACGTCTGGTGGTTAGATGACTTCGAGTATTGTTTAGCGCGGTCGAAATTTATATTCACTCTTCATTCGTATTTCGGATATGAATGAGATCCGCGAGATGGCGAGATCTGTGAATAAGATATACCAGACGAAATCGTTATATGAGCGCTTAGATTGTCGGTTCTTACATCTGGAGGTTATATGGCTTTGATGAATATTGATTTGTATTTCAGAAATGAATGGAGATTAATTATCGGTTATTAGAAAAAGATATCCATATTCAGTAATACTATGATGGGTATATGGAAACAAAATATTGATTTGGAATCCCTGTCAGTATTTGAATGAGAAATGTGTTGATGATTTCTTGAGGAAAAACAACGAATCTCAGATTGGTCGATATTCTGACGAATCTGAGAAAAATATGAAGCAGTTTCGATTAAATTTTGGCTTTTCTGTTTTCTTCCGAGAATTCTCGAAATTCTTCAGATTTGAGAACGTTATTTCCACTCGCATATTGTTGTACAAGTTTGCCGTTGTCCAACCGATACTGGTGGTGAGTTTCAATACAGAAATATGAAAATGTGAAAAAGAGAGCATTCTTTGCGCTGAATGAAGTCATAAATGCTACTCAATTATAATTGACGAACCTATAGGTTCCGTTTCGTTATCAACTAGTAAACAAGTCGATAACTATAGTTTTAGTATAAAACCATTGTATAAGGAAGGTCTTCATTCAATAACAGAACTATAAATTTTCTAGACACCTCTTACTTGTTAATACAGGTTTCAACCTGAAATGCATTTACTCCTCCACCGAATGTATAAAAACGCCGTGATTTTGTACCACAAAATTTTTCAATCATAACCGGAAAATCCGGCACCATAAAAGCCAGTAACAAAATATGATAGAGTCAATGTGAATTATGTTTTAACTTATTTGTTTTTGGTATGTTTACCGATTATCCTATTGGTTTCTAGGAAGCCTCTCCGAAGTTATTCATTTCGTTCTTATGAATCAAACACATATTTTGCCAATATGTATAAGTTGTGGACGACGAAATGAAATTATCTGCAATTTCTCTTTGTTCGAACTACGCACGAGGGATATCGTAAAAAAAATCTGCCTCATGTTCGGGATAACTTCAGGAACGTTAAGACAATTTTCCATTGTTGTTACACTCGGGATGATCTTTGGAGCTCGCATCGCGAATTTCCTATTCTGGTTATGACTGTGATAACTTTAGGAACTCGCATTGCGAATTTCTTATTCTGGTTACGTCTGAAAAGACTTAAGGAACTTGCATTGCGAATTTCGCTTTCTTGTTCTGTCTGTGATGACCGTAGGAACTCGCATTGCGAATTTCCTATTCTGGTTCCATCTGAGATGACTTCAGGAACTTGCATTGCGAATTTCCCTTTCTTGTTATGTCTGTGATGAGATTAGGAACTCGCATTGCGAATTTTCTATTGTGGTTACATCTGAGATGACCTCAGGAACTCGCATTGTGAATATCTAATTCTGGTTACGTACGTGATAACTTTAGGAGCTCGCATTGCGAATTCCCAAATCATGTAGTGTTTGTGATCACTTAAGGAAATCACTTAAGGAGTTCGCGTGAAAGCCGGATTAGGACTTCTCAGATATCTCGCCAGGAAGTATGTGTTACTTGGGATATATCATGTGGTCGTAATCTCAATAGTGGCTATAGACTTTTTTGTCCCTGTACTCAATATCTGTTCGCGTTCATTTCAATTTCATATGTTCTGATTCATTTTAATTTACAGATTCACTCAATATTGATTTGTCAATGTTTACAGATAGTATTCTATTTTGATTTTCAGCGAACGGAAAATTCCTCCTCTGCTTAGACTAGTCAGTAATCTAATTCTTCGAGTCATTCTACCACGGAACCTATTTTGGTTCCACGCAACAAAAGATTGTGTATATGTTAGCCTCCAACTCTTTGGGGTTATCACGTATCGTCCTGACTTAGTTGGGGAGAACTCTTCACAGCAAGCACCAAACAAAGTCATGCCCTAGAATTATTGAGTAGTGGTCCTTGTCGTTGGGGCTCAACTTTGACCCAGCGAAGACCACAGTTATTTTCTTTACTGGAAGAAGAAACCTCCCAGCTATGAAATCCATTTCGGTAAAAGGAGATATTGTAGAATGGGAGTCTTATGTTAAGTATCTGGGAATCGCCCTAGACAGTAAGATTCTGTGGAATGAGTATCCTAAAATTACAACTAGCAAAACGATAAGGGCTTCAATGGTGTGCACAAGACTATACAATAAAACTTGAGGCTGTATCCCTAAAATACTGCGATGGATGTAGGCCATGATTGCGAGACCGATTAAAACATACGGGCAGTAGTCTAGTTTCCTAAGCTGGGCAGATAAGCACGAGGAAAATACTCGACAATGTACAAAGGCTTACCTGTGTTTGAATCACTGGAGCTTTGAGAACGTGCTCGACTAGAGCACTTTAGGTCATCACACATCTCAGTCCTCTACATCTAGTGATCAATAGGGTAGCCCATGAAGCTATCCTTAGAATATCTAGGGAAGGTACAGGTAATGAGAGAATTAAAAGTCAGAGTGCAGTGTCCTCTCTGAAAAAGTACATCTTATCAGCGAACCTACCTAGTGATGTTATTATTGAAAAAGTATGCATCGAGAAGAGGTAAATTCCGTTATATATATTATACAGATGGTTCTGAAACTACAATGCAGGCCGACGCCAGAGTACACGGGTCTAGAACCAAGTGTACACTATCGCTAGGCTCATACTCGAGTGTTTTTTAGGCAGAAATAAAATACTTGCAATCAAAAGATGCATATAAAAAAACCTGAAAAAAAACTATCAAGGGTGTCACATAGTGATCCATTCTGATTATCAGGCTGCTATCAAAGCACTGAACTCCTATATCATCGACCTAAAGCTGATATGGGAGTACTGAAGGAAACTCAATAAAATAGGCAAGAACCACAGGGTCTCCTTAGTCTGGGTTTCTGGACACTCAGGAATCAAAGCGAATGAAGAGGCCAACACTCTAGTCAAAAAGGAAGAACAACGCTACCTACTGGTCCAGAACCTTTTTGCAAATACACCCATAAGGAAGAGTTTTTGGAGATGGAGGAAAATGAAAGAGGAGCACTTTGTTGAAATTTCCAGGAATTAATCATTTCAAGAAAATCCTTCGGAAGTTTTGAGATTACAAGGTCCAAAAATCATTTGGATCTCAATAAGAACAAGTACGCCTCCTCACTGGCTTCCTCGCAGTACATAGTCGCCTAAGGAAGTTTATGAAGAGAATGAGCTTCTCAGAAACTGATTGTAGGTAGCGCAGTGCGAAAACAGATCTGACGAGGGGACACAATAGACCTCAAGGCCACAATGGAATGTAACCTCTCACCAAACTATAACTATATGCCTACTTGAGTGGACATTCTTAATGCCAGATCGTCGCAGATGGCCAGGGTAACAAGATCTTGAGCGGATCTCTTGGGTATCAGTCTAAGAGATAACGCCTCATGCACGTTGACAGATGTGACATGCTCTTAAAGTAGATATAAGTGTCAAGTGAGTGCTAAGAGAGGGCTCTGACTACAACATAAACACTTAGATTATTAGTCATGAGATAGGGTTTTAGGAGGTGCGATGAGGCCTTGTAAATCTCAAATAACTTCGGCCACGAGATTCCAGGCTGTTCACTACTGAGTCAGGGAAGTCTGAATGAAACTTATATTCCCTCTGATTTCCACTGATAGAAAACACAAGTCAAGGTGTTTTAGCCTTTTCCTAGGGACAACTGCACAAAGTCAAAGTAGAGGTTAGCTTATCTAGCGGCAGAATCTTCATGTATTATCGCGATTTTTTCGTGTGTGCACCTGTCAGTTTCCTCACTTTAATTTACTGGGTGAGAAAACCTCTTCGAGTGAGAGAGGAAACACTTGGCCTTTCCTTGCACCCTGAAGACCCGACAAGGAGCAAGAATACTCTTTGTTCCCAGTTCTAAACTGTAATCAATTCATGGCTGGTATGAAAGCAGTTAAATGAATCGGGCCAAATGAGACAGGTTCCTACCTCAAAATCACATCTAAACGTTCCGAAGTTGTTGAAGCCTCCACTTGATTGAGAACAGTGCGTTGTAAATCATTCAAAATATATTCAATCTAGCATAAAACCCCGAGATTAGAGATGTTGATTGTTGACTCGTGTACACCTTCATCTTGGCGTTCTGAACGCAGCTTCAAAAGTCACTTAGAATCTTTTGTCTGTACCGTGAGCTATTTGAGGTCAAATGTCTCAAAAACCAGTGTTTTTCTCGCAAATTTTATGTTTCTTCAATTCTAATCATATTGATGTCAATTTTATAATTGTCTTCATCTTTGAGCAATATAAATCAATATCTTCTCAGTACCTCAAGCATTTCGGGGATGGGCATGCTTATTTCAATGCATCAACTGTGGTTTGGTGGTCTCAACTCAACTCTAGGAAAACACAGGTCGAAACTAAAGATTCATAACATTCATCCTATTGTCGTTTCTGGTCACTGTATCTGCCATAATGCAGTTTTTACAGAAACTATCATAACGTAAAAACACTCAGTTTATGTGGTTTTTCCACGAGATGGTACATCAATCAGAATGATAGATAGTTCATGCAAATCGATCAAAGTATTCTACACTGGGAGTTTTGGTTTTGTAAGATGCTCCTGGGAGATGGCACTCTATGTTGGTAATGCTGCAGCTTTCCATCGAACATTTCAGTGTATCTGTTTTGGTTGATTCAAGGATTAGCCCAGATAAGGGTGAATATTTGATGACTTATCGTCAGATTTCCGTCCTTGTGTCATGTCTGTTCATTATCAAACTGGAGCCTTCATTTCTCCATGAACCATTACTCTGATATATTAGAATATTAAGAATGAGAGCATAGTACTTTCCATTCATAAGTTTTTCAGATATGAGAAAGGTCAGCCTTTTTCAGATAACTAAGGCATAAAGCATGCATTTCGAGCATCAACGGCAAATATTAGCATTCATGTTGAACATCGATGTCTTTTCATCGATACTAATCCCTAACATAGGCTGCACCCATCCTTTAAATTCTCCCACCTCCCCTTCACGTTCCAATGGGTATCGTTCATCGATTTTTCATAAATTCAGTATATCGCTGCTGCGTGGGGATGCAGATATTTCAGCTTGCGATAGTTTTTCATCTGGATTTAACGAGATACGCAGCCATCCGTTAAACTGCTGCAAAATTTGTCCTAATTTTCGACATGCACATGTCGATTTCATTTTAAAAATTGTTAGTTCGTATTTATCGAACTATCGATATTGAATCGGATACATTCATGAGTTAGAAGGATGCTAGAATAGACAAACTATTTCATCTCAATCTCTCGACAACTTAAACTCTCTTCAAACTTCTCATCATCATAATTCCAGGGATGTTAGATGTCTTGAACTCAAAAACTCAACACAAAATATCGAAAGTCGATACTAAGCATCATAACCAATAACGGAATAATTATTTCTGGAGAAGCCGATGTCAGGTGCGACCATTTAATTTCATGAAGCCTGCTTCATGCTTCAGGGAAGTCTGGAAATTCTTTCTTTCAAATTTGAATTGAATTTCCTGGCCTCGGGTCGATATTTTAGGAAAAGGAAGACTCAATATTTATTTATGCGAAGATCTTGAGATCATAAAAATCCTGTGAGCTGTATTTCAGTTTTGCCTAAGGAAGAAGTTTCCGTTCGTGGCATCAGGAACACAATGCCAGTAGCGTCAGGTGTGACCCAGGGGTCATTCTTAGAATCAATTCTCCTCTTACCATACTGTCTATTCACGAAGTTTCTCAAAAACAACTTGTCAATGATTTTTAATGATACTTGGTTCCTATTATACAGCTTCCTCGAACTTCTAACATCATTCTCCTGGAAAATTTTCTCAACACCTCTAGTCAGTGATGTTCACTTTGGCTATGTCGATCAAAGTTGTACTCATCGGTGAAAGTAAACGCGTTAGTCGAATCATATTTTTTCAAGTAAAAGGAACACCGCATTTCATCTATCACCAATTTCATTTCTCGGATTGTGGCATATTGTTTTCCAGTCATGCTTTTTGAGTTCCAGAGCACTTGTGTCAATTCAACTCGTAACTGGTTGTCAATTCACTGTTTGATTTCATGAATTGACTTCTCTCATTGATCCTATTGTGCCTATTTTTCAAATATAGGCAGTTCTACAAAAACACTAGTTGTTATAACATATTCCGCAGTGAAATGCCATTTATATTTATATTGTCAATCGACCTCAGTTTGTATTGATTCCATACAGTTGGAAACCAATATAGTTCTTGCGTAACAGTAGAACTGATCATTAAATGGATAAATTTTTCAATTTTCCCTTTATAGAATAGCATGCATTGGAAATGGTTTAATTCTCCAATATTCGTCATCCATGGTTACCACATGAAAACACCGGTTGGAAATATTAAATAGGGTTCATAAATGTTCGAAAAATAAATGGATTCGTAACTGTTCAGAATATTGAGCATAGGGTGTTCCTAAATTGCAGATACAAACAAAGAGAGTCGAAAGCCATTTGCTCTGCAATTAATGACCACTATTACTATACTGTGAGACAATGTGAGAATGTATATTCATTGTTCGTGTTTCGATAAGAATATAATGATAATATAGGAAGACGGTAGGTAACACATTCCTACTTAACATACAGTTTTTTCATTTGACTTTCATAACAGTTTTTGTGTTTTTATGTTTTTATTTTTGATATTTTCGATTCATCATATTTTGTTATGTTTCTTACACAAAAAGAACCAAATTTTATAACCAGTCTAATGTCTTCCTTTTGTGTGTTTCTTGCTGGCATGATGATGGTATGGTACCGAAATCGATTGCCAATAAAATATAATTACATAATAGTGTGTACTTCATTGTTTCTTTATAGATAATATAGGAGTTTATTGATCAGTTTTCACAATGATCAAAAACACTTTCAAAACTGTGAGTTACTTACTACAAGAGATTATAACTGTATACAGTTTTTTTGAATCAAAATTCACATTCTAAATGGTAAAAAATGAACTGAAATATTTTCTACTACAATTTCGAATTATCTCCAAGAATTATCGTCTCAATTAACATCATCAAGTTGCTACTTGGTATTTTGGATATTTTGGGGGATTTCATCATCGTTATTGATATTTTATCTGGGTATGGTATCATAAGTAGAAATCAGTGTGATATTTCAATAGATTCCTCAAATTTAGCACTTTGAATTATACGATGTAGAAAGGTTCTCTCTTCGACTAATAACCATTTTCTTTATGTATATTTATATTCTTCCAAACACAATATATCCACGAGTTGGTAGTTCCAAATATATAAATGAAAAATCACTCTTGTCTCAAACGACAACACATACAAACATCTGTTTTGAGATCATGAATCTGTCCATATGAAAAAGCTTCAACACCTTGGCTCTTAGTTTCTTTAACCGGGACATGTAAGAGACGTAGCCTCCCAAAAAGGAAGTTAAGTTCATTGAGACTGATAAACAGCAAGGAGTTGCATGATCTGCAAGTCGAGGTGTTCGCGAGGTTGTCGGCGCTCTTATTATCTTATCCATCTCAATGCTATACTAATTGAATAAAGTGTGAATCGTAGAATCGAAATAGAAAAACTCGAACGAAATTGCTACTTCCTTTAGATAATGTTGCAGGACAAACAGACTGACTAAATAATTCGATCTTTTGACGCCCCTGAGAAAATCAAATATTCGACATGATAAGCGTCTATCCTGGATCCTCCGCCATTTTACAACTCTAGAAAATACTGGTTCTGGTGTCATTTTGTGGGTTATTTGCGCTAACATCACACTCATCTTTCCAAAGAAAGGTTATTTATCAATAGGATCATCTCCAGGCCTTCACTGGTTATATCTTATCCAAGAATTAGCATGCGTGACTAACCTAGATCTTTTAAGTAACTTAGCTAGTTAGTACATTTGGGTTAGGTTCTTTTGTGATAATTTCGACATGAACACCTTCAAAAACGAGAGCATTTTGTCTTCCACAATGTAAACTCTATTTTATTACTATCAGTGGGTTTCATATAAAATATCCCGCAAGCAGATTAATGGGTCGCTAAACTCAATTTTCTTTTAACGTCGCGACTTGTTTATTCTCAGTGAATTAACAATCAATTTTATCAATTCAATACAGAATCCAATCAAGTCTCTAATTCCTCAATACACTCTAAGCACAACAACAAATAGAATCACCCCCAACATGACCTACAACGCTCTTCCTAATGAGCTAATTTCCACTAATACATCACCCCATCCACACGCACGTAAACAAGACGTTCCCTATCCTTAATATCCAACAGGAATTCCCTCATAATATGACAATATCGTCGTCGCCTGACCCCTACCCGAATTCCACCTGGTATTATTAGCCACCCCATGGGCTTCTATGCCCCATCTTTTCATCCAATTACCTCTTGTCTGGTCTGTCTGTCACCCTGGAACGGGTGAGTGGCGTCGGACGACAAGAGGCGACGCCTAGCGTCGTCCCGCGTCGCACCGGAAACGACCGTGAAGGTCCTGCTAGGGTTGGGGGTGGATATTAGGGATGCGGGGCAGTGAGATCTTTTTGTCGCTGGGAATCGATGGATTATAGGTTTAAGGGCAGATTAGTGTTCTTGTTTTGACGCGGGTAGGGTATTTAGGTCAACGTGATGGATTTATGGTTGGTTTTTTTGGGGCGATAAAGGGGAATGAAAAAAAGTTCAGTCCTCACTTAATAAGAACTACTTAAGAGTCATTCAGAATTGAATTATTCAAATTCTGTTCTCATTTTGAATAATTCGGTGGATTTTTTTCAGGTATGATTAATAATAATGATGACGAAATTATGTTTTTCATCTCAAGGTTCGTTTTGAATACTATAGTTCCGTCTGAAATTTCCGAGAAATTTATTTCAATGAGTTCATAGAAGTGAATAAATATAATTATGATGATGATAATGTTTTTACCTCAAGTTCATAAAGATTGTTTCCAAAAATATATTCAATTTAATTTATTCAAAAATGGACTCCGAAATTTGTGATCGTGAATATTTCTGATATTGAACGACTATCGATTGAAAAATATTTGAAGTGTCCGCACAGACTATCTGAAAAAAAAGTAATGTAATTATTATTTATAGAAACCGTTGTGGCAAATTGCAAGATTTTAATCATCTGTCTATGAGGGGAAGTATCTTGATTGAATATTTTCCATTCAACAAAGTTTGAACTAGTGGTAGTAGTCCTAAAAGAAGTAGTAGTATCTGAATTATTCTTCATAAATGGTCCAAAAGTTTGCTTGAAGAATGTATCACTTAACGCAAAATATTTCGATACAAAATCAGAACAACTCTTAAATTTATCAACTGACAAATATACATGAGGTTGAATTTTTCCCCATTTTTATTGCCAAGTGGAGCATTAGTATAGAGTGAGACTACATCCAGCCAAATAAGTATCAATTATTTATTATTTATCTTCTTGAAATCCAATCAGTACAATCAGTAACAATCAGCAGCACAACTCCTGTCATGGTCATCAATTAGAAATGGCTCTATCAATAGAAAATATGATATCCTTTTCACATGCAGATTCGATAGATCTCTAAAAATAAATAAATTGGATTATTGCAATTCCAAATAGCAACACACGAGTTTGGTATAATTGCGTGCATTTCACAATACTTAAGTTATTAAACAAAATTCCCCTGAATTTTGTATTCAAATTTTCCACAAAATTGGGGAATGTAATGATCCCGGTGCGTTCGCCATTTTGTTCGAGATATACGAACTCTGTGATTTATCCCGAGCAAACAGCTATCGTGATTAACTATACTGACAGATTCTCAGAAATTAGAGATGGTGCTGTTTTTTAAGGCAACTCTGCAGATGCAGTTTGCATTTTCGTTCTCCAGAAGACAGTTTTCGTACTTGGTAACGAGAGTTTATATCACCACAAGAAGGAAATCATGAATACAAAACGAGAAAGAAAGATGATTTGAAGCCACGGAAAAAATTTTTCATATAAAAAATGTTGAATGATTAACCATAATAACATAATATGATATGATACCAGGAAAAACTGAAATTTTCTAAAAGTACCGAAGCAAAAATTGAAGGTTTGTTCGACAAGAAAAGCGTATTATGATCTATCAGAGTTTTCAAACGTAGATGTACGTTTGCAGAATTTTGTTTTTTTTTCCTCCATCCTATCAGTTATTTTCGTTTTTATTCTGTATCATTTTCCACGCTCGACATGCTCGAATCTCATAATGTGGGATTGATGTGAAGTATGTACTAATATTTGAGTGAATGAAGGATTTCTATCTATCCATCTTCATCAGATAATCATTTTTCCAATAGTTAAATTACACAATTATCGAAAAAAAATAATTCTTCGTATTTTCTCTTCATTGTCTGATGAAGGACTTAGATATCGACCTTTCGAATTGTTTCGATATCGTTTCCGATTGAAGCTCATTTTGGAGGGATTTAACTTCATTTCATAGTTTTTTTCTTGTTTAATTTGGAATTAAAGAAAAATAGATTTCACATTGGAAACGTTCCTGCGGTTTACAGGTTGCAGTTTTTAGGAAAAAGGTTGCCTTATGAACAATAGAAGAACAATGCAAACTATCAACAAAATAAAATTTGACATTTCAGGGTACAAATGTGACTCTATCATCAGACAAACGAGAAAATTTACAGAATATTTTTTTTTGAGTTTTCGTTATTTGAGAGTTTTGTCAAACTGATTTTTGGAGTGTCCATTCGCAATTCGCAAGGGAGTCTTACATAAAACAATTTCCATTCAATAGACGACTTCGGCCCAAATTGCCAACCCACAATTTTCTTCACAAATTAACTATCACTGGGGAACGGAAATTTCAGTACAAATGCGACATGATAAGATTCGCGTTATCTATAAATATCCGTAAAAGATGCCTCGGCTCTTCAAACCAGATAATTCCTTCCAAATGAAGGGTTTTGTTAAGATCATCTCTGATTGGCTAAAATTTAAGTTGGGATTCCTGATTTCATGTCAATTGTGTCAAATTTATATAGGATATGTTCTGAAAATCAACTTGGTTATTTCGGTTGCCGGTTTTCTATTCGGTAAATATGAAATATTCGGTGGTTCCCGAAAAAAAAGTTCATTGCGGAATTTGATTGATGAAAAAACGTTCTTTCTGTCACCAGAACGACAGTCGATGTTCTAAGGTAACATCTCCATAGCATAGAAAATCTTTATTTACTTTATGATATATAGAACATAGAAGAGAACAATCAACAATGGAAAAACTACTAGGTATGGTCTATGGATCACAAGGTATATAAAGATTGTTCTATGCTATGGATATGTTACCATAAAACATTGATTGTCATTCTGGTGCATAGACTTGATATGTCTATGATCTGGTGACAGAAAGATAGCTTTTTCATCAATCAAATTCCGTAATAAACCTTTTTTTCAGGAATCAACCGAATACTTCATATTTATAGAACGAAAACCGGAAACAAAAATATCCAAGTTAATTTGCGGAACATATCCTTTATAAACTTGACACTATCAACATGGAATCAGGAGTCCCAACTTAAATTTCAGCCTAACAAAAACCTATATTTAGAAGAAATTATCTTGTTTGAGGAGTCGAGGCATATTTTACGGATATAAATAAATAACGCGAACCTTATCATGTCGGATTTGTCCTGAAATTCATGTTCCATAGTGATAGTAAATTTGTGAAGAAAATTGTGGATTGGCAACTTCGGCCGGAGTCGTCTATTATCAATAGTTTTAATTTAGATATTGGGAGTGAAAATCCAGAAAAAACCTAAAAAATGTTCCGACATTGTTCGCTAGACAGCATGTTTTCTAGCAACTGCCCTTGACAAATAGCTTCAACCCTGCAATCTACAAGGACGATTCTTACAAATATCAATTTTCATCTAATTCTAAATAGTTCCTTGTCAGAAATTGGGAGTGAAAACACCGAATCCATCTGAAAAATACTGCAATTTTATAGTTCCTCTCTGGCCGCACACACCTCCTATCAATAATTTCCCCATCTTCGACTATCCGAGGAATCCCCACATCCGATCAAAAGCCCAACATTCCGCGTCTTTGGAGGCACTCCTTTTCCCCAACTCTCCCTCAGCGTCCGCTCTGACAACGCCGCTTTGGCCGCAACTCCCGCACAGCATGTGCGACGTGCGTCCCTATCCCGCGAATATACACAGCATTCTATCCTGGCCCTTTTGATAACGTGGACTCATCAGCCTCATCCACAGCCTGCTTAGGTGTAGAATTGCGCGTTACCGCGTTTTGTGTGGTGTGAACGAGTAATTTTGTTTGTGTGACTTTATCAGACGATCAGAGATGTTGTGATCATGTATTATTTCATGACTGGAGTTGTACAAAATTGTGAGAATATTTTGAGGTGAGTAAGGGGATGGTGGGTCTTTGAAGTTATGAATGAGAAGAATTTTGATTTGGGAATACATACCAAGGAAGTGTTTCCATCAAACTTTTTCATTTTCTTCAAGGAATATCGATAATTGTCGATTGAGTGGATTATGCAAATTCTTGAGGATATTCATAGTTTTCGGTTATATTTTGTGGTTTTCTTGGTTATACCTGACAGAAGAGTCAAAATATTAGTGGAATGCAGAATCTGATCCCAGTAATACGTCTGAGTAATATATTTGAAACCCAAATAGTTTGATAATGTTGATACGCATATCAAGAATGTTCTTCATATATCTCTCAAGAAAAATGGTTTCTGCATCGTTTGAAATTAAGCATACAGTCGTTGTTTGTTTACATGGATTTAGGAATTCTATTCATTTGTAATATCACATTTGAACACGAACGTTTTGTCGCAATTTAACCTATTATACACAGCGGGTTATTTGTGAGTTTTATTTCTGAATTCTTTTGATATTTGATAATATTGGTGAAGATGTAGGATTCAATAGTCAGGAAAGCAGTATGTGAGGAAAATCACTGAAGTCAAATTGTGGAATGTTTATCTTCTTATGAAAAGAAGATCAGTCTCCATTTGAAAACTATGAATTACATGTGGAGGCACTCTGATTTATGGTATTCTGATAGAAAATATTCATGCGTCATCGTATTCCTTTGGAAAAAGTGGATAGGTTGAAACAAAATAATGCTTGAAAATACTCTCATAGTTCTAATTATAATTCGTGGATTTGTTGGTTGAATACAACAAGAACTCAAAAGTATTATGAAGGTGCAGGATGTAATTACCTTATCTTTTCAACCTGTGTGAATTTTAAATATTTCTGCCTCCAAGTTAAATCAGAAAATATGCAAAACTAGTTGAACTTTGGTTTTTTGGGGTATATTTATGGGGTTGGTCTGCATCAATTTCTATAAATCTTGTGAGTGCTTACCACTGAAATCTCAAATGCGAACGGAATCAAGTGTTTCGAAGGTAATTTGAAAGTTCTTTCAAAAATGCAATACACTTTTTTTGTGGTACTTTTTCAATTTGTAAAACATTGTGGAAAAAACTTTCATCATGACATCTGGAATTTCTTTCTTGTTCACACATGGGATTCGCTGGTATTTCGGGATATTCTGTAATTTGGACGTTCGGTAATAAATTCTTCCTCATTTTCATTTTTAATTGCATTCTTCGCTATCGTAACGGTTTTTTTTTATTTTTGGAAGTACTACTGAAAAGGTCAAGTGTATGGAATCACTGAAAAAGCAATCAAATAACCTCCAAAACAAGATGATACTCAACTGTTCCTACCATTTTTTAGGATCTGATCACTTTCACAAGATTGATAAGACAGGATTAGAACCAACCATATGAAATATTTCCCCCAAACAGTTCTTTGCATTTTTTCGACTTTTCATAGAGGCACTAGAACTACATGTTATAATTCTGATGCGAAATATAGGGCGGAATGGACCTCTTATGAAAAATTCATTCGCTACATTCTATGATTTTTATATTCTCCATTCCCTTCAAGCTGCACGTGCTTAAACCTTCTGTGGAGTTGAAACTTCGGATAATAAATGTTTTCAGTGATATATCCTCTCAAGAAATAAGGACATTTTAACGCTTTGATCAAGAACTCTTTTGCTGGAAATGGGCTCAAATATCCATAAATAGTTTCTACGATTATTTTGATTGATGATGTCTTTCCCATCGAATATATGGGGTAGTTCGAAAGTTTTCTGCTATCGTCGCGATGAAAATATATGCCCCATATGTTGCCATAAAAATAACTTTCATGAACGCTTGGAATTCATAGCATATACTGGCGCAATGAAATTCTTCTTCGAAGTTCCATTCATGAATTTTATGGCATGAATTATTCCAGAAGGAGATGAAGTGTCACTATAAATTATGGACCAGTTTGTTCTCGTAAAAATAGTTGAGTTAGTAGTCAATATGAATAAAGGCCATCAAACCCCTTTAGCAATATATTAACATTTATCAATTGGGTAATTGAGCTAAGCTACAGTAGTTGGATTCTGACACAAAATGGCGAAGGAACTCCATATTCAATCAGTACACCGAGTGTCTAACTTTGAATGCAGTCATTAAATCAAAAAAGTTTACATGATTAGAAAAATACTCGGGAAAGTCTTCTAGGTATTTCAATTTGATGTAAGAAAATGTTATACCGTGTAAAATTGGAGGTATGACGTCATCGAATATTTCTTGAAAGAGCAAATCTACTTTGTTCATGCATATTCTTGAAGAATGTGTCGAAGCGAATTCTAGATGATTCGAAATGTCAAAAATTTGATCACAGTTATAGATATAATGAAAAAGATCGGTGCACTAGTATAAACTATCGGATATAGCTAGCGATAGATTCACCCTTTTCAATAAATCTATTGACCCAATGCACGACATAGGTAAACTGGTGTTGCAATATTGTTAGGAAATGCCTGATTCAGTTGAATATAGAAAATTAAATTTCTTCTTCTCAAATCAATGAAATGTTGTTATCTGGTAAGTATGCTCAGCTTGATATACCGTTTGCGAATGGCCATAAAAATGGTAGGATTACCACTATCAGAGACTTGCCTAAACTGTCGAGGTTAAGATACAACTAAAAGAGAAAGTTGTGAATAATTCATGTTTTGAGTTGCGTTATGTATTTTCTATTGTGAGTTTCCAATCCTTACGAAGAAATTGCCTCTTATTCAAGGTTTAAAGATGACTCTCCTGATTTCCTCTTCTTTGAAACCTGTATACATTGGAGGCAGCCTGAAATTATAATCATAAATACAAACCTCAGTCTTATTGTTAGTTGTATGTCTGATAGCCAACAATGTAACATTGAACAATCCCCATCAGCCGTGTCTCCTCATGAAGCTCCAGACAAGTGAGTTAAGTTCATGTAACAGGCATACTGATCTTAGCATCTCACGCCAGCAATAAGATTCCTATTCACTGCATCAATATTCAACTCACTTCGCCCTCGTTGCTGCCTGTGTTCAGCACATTATATAGAATGCCCTCAGTTATATCCAACTTCATTTCCTGCATAATGAATGTGAGGTATGAATTATGAAATTTGCCTCGACTCAGCGAAACTCCGGGAAAAATTGAGTTTTTAGATGCAAGTAGGTTACAAGTTACAACCAACATTGAAGGTATATCAACTCGAAGTTTTTTGCTAGTTTGAGAGTTAGGTCAACTACTTTGGGAGTATCACGTTTCTTCCTGGCTTAATATGAGTGAACCCGGCTATGAATGAGCCAAAGTGCCTTTGTGAGTGCGCAAGATTTACTTGGTAAAATGTCAGCGGTAGCTTCGCCTGAACGTTGGCAGCTAGGCGTTAGAGGTAAGTAACGTGGGATACTCAAGACACAAGAGATGAAATTGACCGTACGTCACTTAAATAAGAGCTGAGAGATGGCGCGCGCTGCACTCTGACGCTGCTTTGTAATTTCGAAAAAAAAACTTGAAATTATTAGGGAAATCAAAATTCAATTTATTGATACATAATTAACAACAATAATTGTTTCGGGGAAGATTGGAAATTTTCAACAGTATTATTCATCAACACGTTTCTTTATAGGAGAATTTTGGTAACTTAGTGGGTGGACTGATGGAGATCAGTTTGAACTGAAGAAATACACAGGTACAATTCATTCAATAATTCATTCAACATTATCCCAATTACAAGAATTCAGAAATCTCTGAAATCTACCTGTGACGAATAGGATATGAAAAAGTGCCTAGCACATAATATGGGAATTTCAGGGATTTTCTTATTTTCAACATGGCATCCTGTAATTCATTGATTTACAAGGAGCTTGAACAGAGGTTCCACAAATTTCAACTAATGTTCCTTATTAATTAGTTTTGGTTTTATATTCGAAACTAGGAAGGCTCTGTCAATTTGCTCCACACTATACGGCAGGCTGTTCTTAATACTCTGTATATCACAGTTTAATTTCAGATGAACCTTCTGAGAAGATCACGGATATACACTAAAGGACCGTATCTCAAGTTCAATGGGACTAGGAAAAATTTTATAAGTGTAAATATTCTGGGTGACGAATAGTGAGAAAAAGGAATACAGGAAAAATATCTCGAAAACCGATATCATTTCTGAAGAAAACATATATATATATATATATATATATATATATATATATATATATATGAATGAGCTCATAATTTCAATGTAGAAACTGAACAAGTGCTGAAAATACACGTTGACATTGGACAAACCGAAGTCGGGACCGACCCTGTGCATGACCAAAAATATTTCAATCTTGTGGAAATTGAGCAATAAGTTGACATTTAACTAAATTGAACTTTTATCTGCTTTCCATTGTTGCAGGTCCATATCCATGAATTTTTCAGTGAAAAAATGGGTTTTTCTGAAGAAAAAAACAAATGAATTCAATATCCCCAACTTTTCACGAGTACTTTGAATGGACCTCAGCTCTCGTAAGCCACAACAATCATCTACCTTGATCCACTAAAGAAGCGAATTCTTCTTGAACCAAACAGCCTTGAATTGAACACATTTGCTAGATCCTCATATATACTTTTCTGTTCTCTTATTTCTGGAAGGTAACTAAATACCATAACCCGTCGCATTCGCCTTTTTGCACCTGCAGTTTCGATCTCCGAAGTTTTACAGAAACCATCGCAGCTGCCTTCGTGCTTCACCCTTAAATTGACTCTGCCTTTGGCCTCCTTAATAAAACTTCCTAGCATGAAGGTCTGCGATTGTTTACATGGTAAAAGTTTGAGTGAATTTCAAATCTCGAACGATTCCCCAACCAGTGTTTCCGAGGGAAAATTAGTTCTTTAGTGCCAAAGTTCCGATTTATTACACAGTTTATTTTTTTTGAGAAAAATCAATTCCATTTATGAAAAACGGCTTCTATGGTTGATCCATAGAGTTCAAATTAGGTGTGATCTTCATATCATTATCCTTGACGGCATAGCATTTGATAGGTGGTGGTATGTTTAGTTCAAGTCGCTTGCTTGGGGTTGAATTCTCATCAGTGTTGTCAGTTAACTATGGAGTCAGTTAAATTTCATCGAAGCTTTTAATGGTATGTTAAGGTTGATGAATTAGATAGTTGCCAAACTACCTCCTAATATTGCAGATTCTATTACGGTCTCCGGTCGAAATGCTTAACACCATTAATCATCACGTTGTCGAAGTTTCATTCGACAAATTGAATTACAGTTCAGTGTACATACACTGAATATTCGAAACTTCCAGTGGGGACCCGAACTCCAATAGAAAGGTATTGCTCCACATAACTCAGTTTCATTTAATTATTGATTTAGTAGAAGTTTTAGAAGACTCTAGTTTTATGCGCTTGTTCTGTGGAACAGCACGTTATCGTTTTTTCTTCTTGTCTGTAATTTTGAAATTTTTTCCCGAAAATGGTCCTGAACTACTGAGTTAGACTCACTGATGAAGAAACGTTGTCAGTTTCAATGCTGTCCGTACGTGTGTACTCTTACTTTGGAGAGAAAGGGCCTGGAGTAAAATTTTCAGGTTCGGTTTGTAGTTTGAATATCTCAGTTTGATTCGTTATTGAGTTGAAGTTTTACGGATAGTTGTAGAATGCCAACGCCCAAGCCAGTACAAAATTTTATTTCAAATTTTTCAAAATTTTTGTTGAAGGGTTTTGTTCTCCGAGATTATTGCCAATATTTCGAGTGAATATCGCAAATACTTTGGAGGAAATATTCAACAGTAGCGTTTCAAATTTCAAGTTGATCTGATATTAATTTCCGGAAATTAATGGAAAAAAACACGTGAAATTTCGTTAGTTTTTCGAAATTTTGATGTTATTTGCTTCACATCTCAAGAAGTACTGATGCTAGTTGATTGAAGCTTAGTAATTATTCAGACAATGCCAACGCGCAACTGAGCGAAAAATTTTGTTCAAATTCAATCGTTGAACAATTAAAAGACAACATTTTCCGAAAATTTCACAGATTTTTCTGAAATATATATGAATGAACATTTGGAAGGAGTTGTTTTCTCTTATTTTTAAATGACAAAATTTTTCAACATAGGTTTCAATCAGCATCCCCAAACTAGTAACCAAGTTTCATCAAAATTGGAGCAGTATTTTTCAAGTTTTTCTGGAAAAAGCAACAAGGCCGAGAGAAAACCGTAAATATGACATTTTTTTTTCCGATATCTCTGAAAATGACAACTGTATCGAAATTGAATTTAATTCGCTGCTGTGAAATCCGGAGTTAAAAGTATGTGCGAATGTGTTTTCGAATATGGTGTGTATTTTCCGAAAAAAAATTCGAAAATTACTGAAAAAAAAATATGTTAAATTTATTGTGAGTACGATCTCAATAAGTTTCCGCGAAAAGTTGCGTGTCAATATGCTCCAACTAACTGCCAAGTTTTTCATCCAATCGTTGCAGGGTAATAACTTTTAAAGTTCAAATGGCTGTAACGCCGAAAGCGTTGGGCCGTTGAAACTTTTGAGTTGCAAGCTTACTCTGTTCAATTATCAAATTTGACTCTGATGGCACAACTATTTCTTTGAATTATAGAGAAAATATTCTCCAAACTCTCTCCAAAATATATTCGTGATGCTAAACCTACCTGGCAAATTTGAAGTTTTAGTTCGGATATTAGATCACACTTGGACAGTTTGACGAACATAACTCATGTTCACCACAGATCTGTCATAAGTGAATTCAACCATATTGTTCAAGATATGTTCTCTCGAACAATCCCGTCAAAAAACACACTATAGCTATTTTCTATCTCATTCTGATTCAGTTGTTACTTTCAGCAGATTCCCAACCATTTTGCTCTCTAGGAAAGGATATTAAAAACAGGGAAAATGAGAAGAATACTGAAAAAACCAATGCATTCACCGTTTTTCCTCTGAAATGCCAGATTAAACTCGTTACGATCTGTAATCCAATGATTCTGCCGATGCAGAAATTGACCTATATTTCTGCCACCTGCAACAACGCACCTAGAACGAGTGCATTGCCCTCTTGTGTTTCTGCAGGAACCCCCGGGGAAAGAGATGAACGAACTGCATACGCTCTGTGTATTTTGCAGTCCATTATAGAGTTGGAAAAGTAGATGTTATTCTCCCGTCTTCGGTTTCTCCGGGAAACATGATATGACTTGAGGGGAATGTCAAGTTGGTAAGATAAGTAGATTTATGAGTTCCGAACATGATTATGGATGGTCTTATGGCTTTCAGAAATCATTTTAAAAATATCCTACGTTGCTCTGCAGAACGGATTTTCATATTTAATGGCGATTAAGAATGTTTTGAAAGCTTTGGGATTCATTGAAATGACCGTAGGTATTATTTTTATAGCAAATTGATTGGAATTACATTTTCTGGCTTCGCTGAATATATTTTCTCGATGAGTTTGTTTTAGGATTTAATATTACCCCACATAATTTCTTTCGTCTTTCTCACATTTGAGATACATTAGGATAGAGTTCATATTACCTTTCAGAAGGAGCGGAATATACAGAATGGTGCAAGTAGTGACGTCAATCATTTTTGTCATATTCCTCACACTTGGGCGTAACCAAAGTGTATGTTTCGCCATTTTTTTGTAATTTCTGAGTTATAATTTTTGTGTTATGAGTATTTTACATTTAGCTGTAGCATGATACTCTGATTACAAAAAACTAGGCTTCTTGAAATTACTCGAAGTACCCAAAAAAGGCTTGAAAGTTAGAACTTCAGCTTTCAACAGGATTTACCCAAACATTCAACTTCAATTTGAACATTTTTTTGCTTCTGACTAAGTTCAAAACACCGGGGCTCCAAAACTACCATTAGTATCTTATGATTCTCCTCTTGTTGTGAGCAGTCTTTGAAGGCGGAAAGGCTTAAAATCATTGATACCCGGTTGAAGTTATTTTTCCATTTTTCATCATTCTCATGGTGAATTCAACTGAAAAGTGTGGTTTTAGATTAATTTTCTGAAATTTCTGTGAAAGACTATTGCACGTGTAATTTTCACGATAATTTTGATCGCATCATTGATTAAAATTTAAGCATTTGTCGCAATTGGTAGTTGTGAAATATCCTATTTTTGGATAGGAAATAGAAGGCATGATGAATTGTCAAAATATCTTTCTCCAGCTTGAATACATAGACGACAATGTTTTGAACACTTATGTTTTAATTGCACTCAAATATTCTTGTTTCATTTTTCTTTCCGCTTCTGAAAGTTTGTGTCTTAGTTCTGTTTCGTTGTAACTTTCCGTTGCGCATACTAGTTCCCTGTAAAATCTTCAAATAAAAATCTGTTACCAATTCATTCAGATTATTTTATGAACAATTTCAATAAGTTTTTCCATCGAACTTTGCCGGTAATTCAAAATGCCTAATCAACTCTCCATTCAGGGCGTCAGAACAAAGGCTGAAACTAAAGCCTTTTCAAAATTTTGAAGCTTTTGCCGAATGTGGGTTTTCAATGGCCTATCTTTGGTAATTATGAGAATTGAACATTTCAGTACAAATCGAAACTCGACGGTCCAGAAAAAATCACTTTCTCAAGTTCAATTTACTATGAAAATGATAAAAAGTGGAAAAATAATTTTAATCGAGTTTCAATGTACTCTGCCAAGTTTTGAACTTAGCTAGAGGCTTTTTTTTGTATTTGTGAATCGAAGTTGAATCGTTGAGTTAATCCTACTGGAAACTGAAATTTTAACTAATCATCCATGAATTTCAGTTATTTTTGTTATTGAAACAACAGCCAGGACAATCATCTCAAAGAAAATGCAAGATACCACTCAAATAGCTATACATTTTTGTGAATAGTATATGAATTTTTCAAACCTCGCTGGCATGATACATTAAAAAATATAACTTGAAATCTACAAAAATAACAAAACATAGCGGGGTATTTTTGGATAATCCTAGGTATGAGAAATCTGAGGAAAAATTATTGACGTCAATCTCGGACCACCTGTATAATAAGTGGACTATTGAAATAAATATCTGCTGAAAGTCCTTACGGTACGTGAGTAGCCTACCCCTGCACCAAACGTTATTCACTACAATACCCTTTCTATAACCAGACCATACTTTTACTATTTAGAATATTCCTTATCGATTATTCAGTTTACTTACTGCTGAGTTATCATAATTGAATATTTGTACAATTTGCTTCAGGATTGAAATGGGTTCGTCTGAAATATTGACTGTAAAATTACACTAGGTAATTCAACATTAGAACAATCAACATTGAGGCTAAGCAATTCATGGTAATTTTATTCCAATTCCAACTGTATGCAAATTATTAAGAGTAGTTGAACCATATACGTTGTTGTACTTAGTTGAGTCCTTAACAAGTGTTTCTTGTTGTGTTTAATGGTTGCTATGTGGTTATTGAGTTTCGTTCCTGATATTTTCTTTACCTTTATAATTTCTGTCTAATTCATTGCATTGCTCCCCATCCTGAGGGATATCATGAAAAAATTACCCTATGACCAACTGAACAAAAGCTATTTTCCACAGAGAGAGACATTCCTTATGACTAGATCGCAGAGTGCCATGCAGACTCTTCAGTAGCTTATCCCTGAAGAATCTCTATCTGGTTGATCATGAACATAATAACTGTTGAGAAATTGATAATTCAGAGTAGATGAAAATAGAAGACTTTTTTTTCCCCAATGAAGCTAATTCACCTGCGTTCGACCTATCCCTATTTCTCCCATGTTTCGTAATTTCATGTTACGAGCAAAGTCTTTCTGTTGAGTAACAAGTCACGATTCTTGGAACTCTGCCGAATTTTAGTTGGATAACTTTTACGTGGAAAGGATAAGGTTATAACAAACTTCATTTTTTTACTTTTGAACTTCCACATATGTTCGGTGGGGCAGTTATCTTTCGCTTGTGGATATTTTATCTTGTTTCAAACTTCGTGCTCTACCTGCAAAATTATTATGTGATAAAGGAAAAAAATCTTGAGGTGAAAAGGATTGCTATATTCCAAAGTGAAAATAACGGCAAGCTTATACTGCAAGTATAGGTAATTGGATTCCATGCACTTTTTACACGATTTCATGTTGGTAAACTTGCTATCAGGAAAAACTAGACCAACACTATTGCAAAGAGTACTCCTAGGTTCATTATTTCCTTGACAAACTGTCAAAATTCTCTGTGTTTTCATCTTGCTTATGCTTATATCTGTAATTAATTGTTATTCCATCTACTCGATCACCATTTGTTTGTGGTGAGAAATATTGAACTCATACAGCATAAGGATTTCGTGATAGAGTTGGAATGCTCAGTAAAGTGACAATATTGAGTTCGTTCAATGGAACTCAGCTCGCTCATTACATAGGAAGATTTTGAAGCAAGATGCTTTGAGGCAAATATTCAAATTTTAGCCGAAAAGATCTCCTATTCCGTCATTGATACAGCTCTAAACAGCTTAATTTTCGACAAATGAATAATTGTGTGATATTCAAATTTCATTAATTCTGAGGACCATGATAGTGAGAACAAATGTTAGTACAACTTCAGAAATAAAAAACTTGAACACTCGGTATCTGCAGAGCATTTTTGGAGTTCAAAAGCGATTGAAAAATTCGTGGATATGTAAAATCCGATGATTCCGTACACAGGGTGATTCCGGAGGAGACCGTCAGATTTTAGAATAAGTTTACACTAGTCAAGACAGTCTCGAAACAATGTTTGGCTTATGGTTGGGGGTTTTATTGAGAATATACAGGGTGATTTGTCCAATTCGACCTATTTTACTTTTATTGATAACTTTGGTAGGCCTCATTCGATTTTAATGAAATTTTCACCGAAGACATTGTCTTTTTTTGATGAAAATTTTTCGAAAAACTAGAAGTGTGCCAAAAAAATTAGAAACTCTCAAATATTGACTCCTTATAGTAGAATCGTAATCAGATAGCGAAGTTTTGGAAACGCGATGTACAGGGTGTTTTTTCAACCTGCACAATTAATCTGGAAATATCAAAATAACAACCGCCCAATTTGAAAAATTTTTGGAAATAACGAATGTGCTTATCACTATTCTACTTTGGTTTAAATTTCATTAAAATCAAATGAGGCATACCAAAGTTATCAATTAAAGTATAATCGGTCGAATCAGACAAATCATACTGTATATTCTCAATAGAGACCCCCCAACCATAAACCAAACATTGTTTCGAGACTGTCTTGACTAGTGTAAACTTATCCTTAAATCTGACGGTCTCCTCCGGAATCATCCTGTATATATACCTTAAAAATAGAAATACTACTACAGCAATGTTTGAATTGGTTTGTGATATTGTTGATGCTTTGGAGAATAATGAGGTCCCTATTGGGCTTTTTTTGGATTTGTCTAAGGCTTTTGACAGCGTAGATCATGAACTGCTCTTGAGGAAGCTCTCTATTTGTGGCATACGCGATTGCCAACTAGAGTGGTTTAAAAGCTATTTATCCAATAGAGTTCAGAGAGTTTGCATTGATAATGGAGATCAGATTGTTACGTCAGGGGATAAAACTAGCAATGTGGGAGTGTGTCAGGGAAGTATTCTGGGACCATTTTTGTTTCTGGTTTACATCAATGATCTTGACCTATTATTGTTTGTTGATGATGCAAGTGCCTTGTCACACAGTAAAGATCTCAATTCGAGTATTAGACGGGTTCAGTCAGTCTTCAATTCAGTACAGCAGTATTGTGATCAAAATGAGTTAACACTTAATGTCGGTAAAACTGAGTGCGTGATTTTTAGAACTATTCAGTCGAAGAATATTTATCCTCAATCGATAACTTTGGATAACACTCCAGTCAGATTTTCAACATCTACGAAATTTCTTGGAGTTTCGTTAGACTGTCATCTCAAATGGGTTGACCATGTGAATCTGGTCAGCAAAAGACTTAATCAAGTGCTGTACATGATCAGAGTTTTGTCTCGGAGGGTGGATGTGGAACTCCTTAAGACAATCTACTACACTAATTTCGTCTCGATTCTCAGGTATGGGCTTGTTGTATGGGGTGGAAGCAGCGATATAAATAAATTATTTATTCTGCAAAAATTTGCTTTGAGGGCAATAATTGGTTTGGGTTACAAAGAATCGTGTAGAGGTTGTTTTAGAAATAATTCCATGCTTACCCTTCCGGGACTGTATGTGTTGGAATGTCTACTGTTCGTGAGAAAACATCCTGAATGTTTTGATGATCTGTTCAATAAAAACAATACAAGGCGCAAAACTCCATATCACTTTCCAAGGCATTCCTTGACACTTACTGAGAAGAATTCAAAATATATGTGCATAAAGCTGTTTAATATAATACCCAAAAACCTTATCATCTTATCTGATATAAAAAAATTTAAATCTGAAATAACCAATCTCATTGTGAAAATTGAACCATATTCGATCAAGGAATTCATGGAATATCCTTTCAGAGCATAATTAAGTATGTTGTATTTTTGACGTTTTTCTCTCTTCTTTTGTATTTTACACTGATTATGGGAATAAAGTAATGTTTATGTTTATGTTTATGTTTATCCATTCAAAATTGTGTTTCTCTGATATTTCCATAATATTGCTTTGATAGAATTGACATGTAGTGCTTGGTTCATAAATAATAAAGTAATGGCTCATGGAAAATTTCGAAGAGATCAGATGAAGAGAAGATTGAGAGATCATCTCATCGAGACGTAGAGTTGAGTTTGAAAATAGCCAATCACATTTCGATGTAATTTTGCCACTACCTTGAAGCGTTAATATTTTCATTCGAGTAGCCGATTATTGTTAGGATTACGAATGAGGCAAAAGTTTGCGATGATAACGCAGTTCCAATTATATTATTCAGCATCAAATCAAGTACGACTGTTCGTCGATGAACTGTACCACCCTTATCCGAGATTTTTCTTCCCAAAGTAAAAGCTCGACTTAACAGATGACGAAAGAGTTCTTGGTATTTGTGCCCTCTTGAATGGTGGCTTTGTGATGCAAATTTCCGAAGTGCCATCTTTGGACAACCTTGGGAACTCTCACTCTCGAGATGCAGAATACTTTGAGTGATGCCGTTCATTCATTTGTTTTTCAGGATGCTGCTTCAGCAATTTTTTAGTTGCAGTGTCAGTGTTTTGTTGATTCATCGTAGAATATCCATATCCGTGTTTATTTTGATTGTTATAATTATTCATGTATAACCCATTTTGTCCCAGTGGTGCGCTAACGCACCACATATTTTATGATTTTTTTTGTTGAATACAGCAAACATTTTTGCATATCCATTTGGATGATTTATTATAATCACTATGGAAGAATTCGGTACCGTAAAACATTTTGATTTTTCCTTTAAAACAAAAGTTTTATAACAACGCAAAAGTCAAGAAAAACTCTGCATAATTTTGTTTCAAACGTTGAAGTGAATCCGAACCAGTAAAGTTTTTCATTTCTTGAAGGTGTTGTCATTTTTTGTGAAGCTATAATATGTAAATTACGCAGAAGAAATAATACATTCGAAATATCAAATAGATCATAGTTTATTTTTTGTAAATAATTACTGGTGCGTGAACGCACCACTGGTGTTATCTGTGAAAGAAACCCGAGCTTTTCAAGTCTGGACAAGTCAGCGTTTTTAGTTCGAATAAATGGGACACGATCTGTATGCTATTAAGTTTTCGTTTGTCTTTTGTGTATTTCACGTGCTATTTGATTGCAATCAGTAAAAATGCCATTTTCGAGGAGGTATTCGACTCAAAAGGAGTTAGAGACGGCTATGGAGGAGATCGTGATGGAAATGGAAAATAATGAAACTCGTAAGTGGTACTCATGTTTACCTATTTTATATTTTATAGATTGAATATTCCTCTGTTTCGTTTCTTGGAAACTTATAATACAAATATGGTAAAATTATTTACAGAACATATTGACGCGGTTTATATTCCACCCGAAGTGGATACCTTGACCGACGAGGAAGATATGAGCGATGATGGTAATCTCCATGAATTAGAGGAACCGACTGATATAGTTGGAAGTTTCAAGTTGCATCTACCAGAAAATTTAGAGATTCATGAGCCCCCATGTACATTTTCGAGTACTGAGCCCGAATGGGACTCATCAGATGATGAAACACTGGAATCCAAAAGAAGACAAATGCTTTCTACAAACGATAGGCTTGCTTCTAAAATCAAATGGAAGAAGGGTGAGATTGAATATACCCACACACCTATCTCTGATGAATCCGTGTTTATTTTGATCGTTATAATTATTCATGTATAATATATTACTTCAATATTCCACGACCTGTAATTAATCTGTGCTATAAATACCATCCTAAATATGAATAAAGTGTCCTTTCCATAGAATTCAAATAACAAAATAAAGTCAATGTTCCTCATTCAATTCCACAGAGTTGCGAATTCGAAAATACAATCAAGCACAAAATATTAGATTTATTCATTTCAAATCCAAGTCTTACTGAATCTTACCTTCCTCCGCACTAAGTTACAGAGAATTCATCTAGAGAGTCCTGTTTTCATCATTTCCTCAAGAGTTCCGAATATTTTTCCGCTGACGGAAAACATAATGGATATATCCAGATCTGAACCTTCATTAGAGTAGCCCTATACGAATGCTAAATCGGAGACTCTAGATCATCCGATGCCGTCTTTCATACTTATGATTTTGTCGGTAACATCAAAAGGAATAACTTATTCAATTCAATCGAATCAGGCGTAGGACTAGGGACTCTGACTGTTCGAAAATCCAATGAAGCATCCTTGATCAAAACTGGTCCTTCGACCCGCTTTTTGGATTCTTTGTTTTCCTTACGTGATAACATTCTTAAGACTATTCACCCGAGAAAAAGTCGACGATAAAATCAGTCAGAAAATCTGAATGAATGCGAGAAGAGTGCTCGTTCTTTTCATGACCGTCTGGGACTATGAGGCACGTGATTTGAAGGTTTTATGTGGTTTTTAGTTTGTACGACGTGATCGATTTATTCTCTTCGAAGTAGAGGCCATCGCAGTTTCGATGGTTCATTTCAAATATTTGCGTCCTTTGGTTGAAAATGGTGAAATTTTAAGGCCTGATATATATGCAATATTCATTTGAGAATGCAAGCATGGGCTCGTGATTACAATTATACAGTGCGCGTCAAAATTATGGAACAAATTGATTTTCTCAGAATAAAAATATTTGGCAACAAAATCCTGAAATGAGTCAATTTTTGTTTCACTTTTACTACCTTTATATGTATTTTTGAAGGATTTTTGTTGCACCCTGTGCCGTTCTCATCAACCCTCTAAATTTTTTGAATAGGGGAAGTGGGTCATGTGGTACTTTTTTGGCCAGGTCTTCATATCTTCTTTATAGGCGTGCAGAAGTTTTTAAGTAAAAATTTTTTTTTGAAAAATTTGTTAGTTCAAGAAGATTTTCAGTATGTGCACTTTGTCATGGCTCATTTACTGAGAGACGACTGTACCTGATGAAATTTGTCACCGAATGGAAGTCGACCATTACAGTTTTGTTCATGCACAACTTTCAACCCCCTCCATTTTGCTTCTCCATTAAAGGGCTCGTAGGGGTTGAAAGTTGTGCATGAACAAAAAAAAATGATCTTCATTCGGTGACAAATTTTATCAGGTACCATCGTCTCAAAGTAAATGAGCCATGACAAAGTGTACATACTGAAAACCTTTTTGAACTAACTAATTTTTAAAAAAAAAAATTCTGCACGCCTGTAAAGAATATACAAAGATCTTGCCGAAAAAGTACCACATGACCCACTTTTCCCATTCAAAAAATTTAGAGGGTTGATGGAGATGGCACAGAGTGCAACAAAAATTCCTCAAAAATGCATATACATTTGGTAGAAGTGAAACAAAAATTGACCTGTTTCAGGATTTTGTTGCTAAACATTTTTTTTCTGAGAAAATGAATTTGTTCCATAATTTTGACGCGCACTGTATGAGTGTCGATTCTGAAACACTTACCTCGATGGAATTATAATACATCGGGGAGTTGCATTGACAATGAAATAGGTTTTTCTCTAGTTGAAAAGTCGAAATTTTGAGAATTTGCTGGTATGCGTCAATTTCATTCTTGAGGGGGAAATTTTTCCATAGAAGTTGTGATCCTATCATTTCATCCCTCTAAGTGACAACACTTATACCTTTATTTGAAAAGGGAAGATAGGTACTGCAATATATTGTTGAAAAGATCCTTCTTTCCAAATATATAAGTTGGAATTCTTTTGGTTTTTCATAGCCCATGTACACAATATCCTACTTTGAAAAAAATTATCCGATTTACTTGGAGCATGAAATGATTATCAATCACAAAAAGACAATACAGGAGCGAAATATATCATAGTTTTTTTTATGAATGTTCATAAAATTTATCTATGGAAGAAATGCGGCAATGAATTGACGAAAAATGTTGTCGAAATAACCTTAAAATGCTCCAGAATTTCAGGCGGAACTTCAAGCAAAATTTATATCATTGCATGAAAGTTAACGGTTCTTAATTCAAGCGTTCGTCGGATTCAAAATTTAGGGACATCAGTTATCATTTTCCTGAACAAACTGTTTTTTTCTGCATTGCCTCTGTGAAATTGATAATCACCTAATACTAGGGATAATATGTAACATAATCACAAGGACGAATATCCGTCGATGAATCAACAAATATTCCCCCTTGATCAGAGCTGATCATCCAATCAACCAAAACACCTACACCGAAGAAGTGGATCCAAGTAGAATGACTTCACAATTGTTATTGATCGTCAGGTCAACTTAACTTGGATAAACCGCAGAGAGTTCTCTCGATACTTGTTACCTTTCAAAAGGACCGCTGCAGTATAACAACATACAGCGCGCCATCTGCCAGGAGCATCTTGCGAGTCTCACCTTCGAGTGTAGAATACTTTGATCGATGTGTATGACGTTCATCCTTTTGTCGCATCAGGTCGCTGTAACTGCGATATTGCAGCTTTACAAAAAAACGATACGACATTGGAAACACTCGGTTCATGTGGATTCCCACCACAAGACGAAAACGTCCAACATCTAACAAAGATAGGAATTGGTTCCTCGGAGAAGAACAGAGCTCCAGCAATAATATGTAACATAATCACAAGGACGAATATCCGTCGATAAATCAACAAATATTCCCCCTTGATCAGAACTAATCATCCAATCAACCAAAACACCTACACCGAAGAAGCGGATCCAAGTAGAATGAGTACAGCTGTTTCACAATTGTTATTGATCGTCAGGTCAACTTAACTTGGATAAACCGCAGAGAGTTCTCTCGATACTTGTTACCTTTCACATGAACCGAGTGTTTCCAATGTAGTATCGGTTTTTTGTAAAGCTGCAATATCGCAGTTACAGCGGCCTGATGCGACAAAAGGATGAACGTCATACACATCGATCAAAGTATTCTGCACTCGAAGGTGAGACTCGCAAGATGCTCCTGGCAGATGGCGCGCTGTATGTTGTATACTGCAGCGGTTCTTCTGAAAGGTAACAAGTATCGAGAGAACTCTCTGCGGTTTATCCAAGTTAAGTTGACCTGACGATCAATATCAATTGTGAAACAGCTGTAGTCATTCTACTTGGATCCGCTTCTTCGGTGTAGGTGTTTTGGTTGATTGGATGATTAGCTCTGATCAAGGGGGGGAATATTTGTTGATTTATCGACGGATATTATAAGGTCTCCCTTGTCTGGGTTTCTGGGCAAAACTTCCTTAAATACTATTGGAAGTATACATATGTTCAAACGCAGGGATGAATTGTTAAACAATTATCTTACCTTCATTAGTAACCCAATATTTCAAATAGTTACCTGACTCACCCTTGATAGCCCAGCACTACCCTAATGGCTTTTAAACAACCCTTCCTCTATTGGTCTTGTATACCACCCTCCCCACTCGTTCAGCATGTGAACTTGTACCTGTAGTTAGTAACGATATGTCTCTGGACGAAGAAAACGTGGTTTCCGAAACGTGCGTTAAACGCAGAAAGTGTAAGTGGATTATAGTGTAATTGCACATTTTTCTGAGGATGTAAAATATGGAAAGCACTGTATCATATTTCGAATCGTTTTATGTAGCCAACGTAGTATCATAGAGATCAAATCAGACCTGGAAAAAATGGATTGAAGATCAGGTTCTTGTGGAAATATTTAGAACAGGTAATTTCTCCTCAGAACTGCGATGGTGAACCAATGTATAGTTTTAATATTCTTACCGCTCAAGCTGTTACAAAACGAAAACCCCAATTTTCCTTTCTCCGATTTGAAAATGCATAATTTCCTCATAAATCTAGATTTCGCTACCCTACGGCTACCTTCAACACCCCGGCCAATAAAACATCTCCAACTCGAAAAGTTGAAAAATTGCCTCCAACCTCCTCGATCCACCAAAATCGTTCCAATGAACTCTTTACTTCCAACCGAGCCAACATCTGAATTGCAGAACAGGCAAAGCATTCCTTACTAGCATAAATTGGGGAAAATCACTTCGGGGAAAATCATTTACATGGCGCTATTTTCTGGTCCTAGCGGCAGGCACTGGCTTCTCGAGATATATCAAAGCGGAATTCTGAGTCTAGACATCCTAAACAGGTTTAATTAAGGTGAAATGCCTCTTTTACAATCAGGGGTGGCGTTTTGGAATTGCTGGGTTACCTCCATTGCAAATGACGGAAAATGAGTTCGAGATATATTGAGGAGATTTCGATTAGGAAAATTGAAAATCTCGTTTCTGGTGGTTAAATTGGTATCATTGTATATTAGTGTCTGTTAGCATGACTGTGGTTCTTTTATTGTCTGAAATTGTGTGGTGAGTTCCGAACTCAAAGGAATATAGAATTCAACATTTCAGATATCATCGTAATTAAAATATTAATGATTGAAATTTTACGGAATTTGTTTTTTAGTCATATAAAGTGTTTGAAAATGAAATTGTAATGGAAAAATTCTAATAGAGCACTGACCTCCCTGCGTTTGTTCCGCAAAAGCTCACAAGTTACACAAAATTCCATTTTCCAACATATTAAATACAGGGCTTTTTCTAATTCTGAATGGAGTAAGAGAAAATATAGAATATTATTGATAAAAACTGTGAAGTCATAAATTAAGTTTCTTGACTGCTATAACTTTATGTCAGTTTGAAAACCTGTAGATAATTGAGCCAGAACTCACGGTTTTTATTGACTTTCACAAAATGAGAGATTCAAGTTCTGGAGAGCTGCCAAGCGATGTTGAGGAGGCAGCAGGTAATGCTCTTCCATCAGTAATTAATATCTTGGTGTGGTGAGAAGAAGATGGAACATATTGATGAGAAATTCAACATTTCAGATATCATCGTAATTAAAATATTAATGATTGAAATTTTACGGAATTTGTTTTTTAGTCATATAAAGTGTTTGAAATTGAAATTGTAATGGAAAAATTCTAATAGAGCACTGACCTCCCTGCGTTTGTTCCGCAAAAGCTCACAAGTTACACAAAATTCCATTTTCCAACATATTAAATACAAAGCTTTTTCTAATTCTGAATGGAGTAAGAGAAAATATATAATAGAATATTATTGATAAAAATTGTGAAGTCATAAATCAAGTTTCTTGACTGCTATAACTTCATGTCAGTTTGAAAACCTGTAGATAATTGAGCCAGAACTCACGGTTTTTATTGACTTTCACAAAATGAGAGATTCAAGTTCTGGAGAGCTGCCAAGCGATGTTGAGGAGGCAGCAGGTAATGCTCTTCCATCAGTAATTAATATCTTGGTGTGGTGAGAAGAAGATGGAACATATTGATGAGAAATTCAACATTTCAGATATCATCGTAATTAAAATATTAATGATTGAAATTTTACGGAATTTGTTTTTTAGTCATATAAAGTGTTTGAAATTGAAATTGTAATGGAAAAATTCTAATAGAGCACTGACCTCCCTGCGTTTGTTCCGCAAAAGCTCACAAGTTACACAAAATTCCATTTTCCAACATATTAAATACAAAGCTTTTTCTAATTCTGAATGGAGTAAGAGAAAATATATAATAGAATATTATTGATAAAAATTGTGAAGTCATAAATCAAGTTTCTTGACTGCTATAACTTCATGTCAGTTTGAAAACCTGTAGATAATTGAGCCAGAACTCACGGTTTTTATTGACTTTCACAAAATGAGAGATTCAAGTTCTGGAGAGCTGCCAAGCGATGTTGAGGAGGCAGCAGGTAATGCTCTTCCATCAGTAATTAATATCTTGGTGTGGTGAGAAGAAGATGGAACATATTGATGAGAAATTCAACATTTCAGATATCATCGTAATTAAAATATTAATGATTGAAATTTTACGGAATTTGTTTTTTAGTCATATAAAGTGTTTGAAATTGAAATTGTAATGGAAAAATTCTAATAGAGCACTGACCTCCCTGCGTTTGTTCCGCAAAAGCTCACAAGTTACACAAAATTCCATTTTCCAACATATTAAATACAAAGCTTTTTCTAATTCTGAATGGAGTAAGAGAAAATATAGAATATTATTGATAAAAATTGTGAAGTCATAAATCAAGTTTCTTGACTGCTATAACTTTATGTCAGTTCGAAAACCTGTAGATAATTGAGCCAGAACTCACGGTTTTTATTGACTTTCACAAAATGAGAGATTCAAGTTCTGGAGAGCTGCCAAGCGATGTTGAGGAGGCAGCAGGTAATGCTCTTCCATCAGTAATTAATATCTTGGTGTGGTGAGAAGAAGATGGAACATATTGATGAGAAAGTCTTACATGCATATTTTTAGGGTAAGAAAGATCTTGAGGTTTCCACATTATGGACACTTTATTCAATGTTATGATCCGAACTAAATATAAACAAGAATACTGATACTAGAAAATACACAAATTTGATAGCGTATATTACAAGGCAATCAGACGGCTACAGTGCTGAGAAGTCAAAAGTTATTACAAAAGAAGATTCTGCCAAATTTTTTTTCTTATCTTGGGTTATAAAAGTTAAATAAGTGGAATTTTTTTCGTCACTAAATGTGAAATCCATTTTCGTCACTAGCTTCATAATGTTTTACCTTGTGCAACTCGTTAAACTAACATCGATTTCGAGGGATGGACCAAAAGATCCGGTTATTCAAAATGACATATAGGCAAAGGATAATCTGTCAATTTTGATAACCGTTACCATAACCAGAGCTTTTGGTCCATCGCTTAAAGTAATATATTTCAAAAGGTCAACCAGTTGTCAAAAGTGTTATACTTTATGCGTCAAAATTTGATAAAAGATATTTGACATACTCTTTTCCCACATTTCCGAAAATTAATATCGAATGGAATTAGAACGCTATTGTTAACTGTTGGCTTCATTGTCTGTTCCGAAGTTCATAGAAATCTGAAAGATACCGAGAGAAAAACTTTCTGAGAGAAAATTATGGTTCTACTTTCATATTCTCAAAAATTTCCATTTTTGTGAAGAAAAATCTAGGTTGAACACATCAATGAGAACCCGTGGTGAAGTTCAATCTTGTCTGGCCGTTCGCCACATTTCTGTCGAGAAAACAACCAACACACTACTCACTTACAGGGCAGGTTTGGAGCCAAGTAGCGAAGGTGGAATTAGGAAATGGGAAGAATCCTCTCAGTGATTGCGTAGCTATAACTTTTCGAAATTTCGTTCTTTCAACATTTTGTGAGTGAACATGTAGTTTAAGATAGTTTTAGGTCTAGATTGAAAAACTACAAAATTTTGGGCTGAACAAGAGCACTCCCGTTTTTTGGAAAAAAAGTAGAATTAGTAGATATCTAATCTAGCATTATACCGACATTTTTCGGGAAATTGCATCGATTTGCAAGATTCTCAGCGGAAGATCGACTGAGAATAAAATACCATTCAAATGAATAAAATACCATTGAATAAATAAACTACAGTTTCGTCTCAGCTTTCAGTAGGTAACTATCATAATAACGAAAATTTTTTCAACTGGAAGTTGATATGAAATTGAAGGTACAAAAGCAAGCAGAAAACAATAGTTGATTATGATTTCGGAAAAATTATTTCATGATTTGAGCTTGCAAACCCCTGAGTGAGTTACTGGTAATATATGCCTATTGAAAATTTTTGAAAAATTGTAGGTCATTACAAACTGATGGTTTCTCGAGAAAAACTTTGGAAAATTTTGAAACTACATCTGATTATCGCTTAGGATCTTTTTGGGAAAATCAGAGTACGCCATATTACATGTTTAAGAAAATGTGGTGACTTTTCCTGAGTTAAAATAAACCAATGATTCCGTTAGAGAAGAGAAAACATGTTACCTCGACAAGATGCTAACTGGGAAGGAAACTGCTATCAAAAGGTGTTTGATTAAAAATTGTATGAGAATTCTATAGCACAAATAGGAAGGAAGTCAATGGCCCAAGTTGAAATTGTCCAATGTAAATTTTTCTTTAAACTCGAAAACAAAAAAAATATATAGCGATGCAGTAGACGGCATTGTGAGTTTCTGGAGTAAAGATTACTACAATGACAAATTCATTTTCCCCTATCTCAGACCATCGAAAACTTGTGCTTTTGATGTTGGTGATTATTACTGACATCAATTCATGAAATTTCCATTATTTCATTTCGATCATTCACCATTGAAATGGAAAATTTCAAGCATTAACAAATGGAGAATGAATGAAACATAAATCATGATTTTCTATTTCTCCTGGTGTAATAGGAAAGGTGTGAAAGTAAGATGGAAACTCATTCGGAAAAATCCATGTATTCTCAAAAGATGGTGAAATTCGAATTGATCATTGCAGTTCATATTTCGCTATTTCAGTTTGGGGTTAGTGACCTCCCAGACAACGAACCAGAGGTTATTCTACTCCGGTTGAAAATTTTAAGCAGAACACATTGTTTCCTCATAATTTATGATTCATGCCTGGTGAACCACGAATATAATCACGAACATTTTACCCTCAACATCACTCACTCTACCTACACTTTCTCATACTCCTCGCATCTTTCTTCGATTGTGCAATAACAAAACGTTTCCACAATGTTTAGCACGATGCCTCAATTTCATTCCGCCCAATAAATTTCAACTTTCTAGAGTTTAAGAATTACGACAGCGAAAGGAAGCGATATTGCTCCGAAAACAAGTCATATTTAACTTGTGAAATATGGTAATGAAGAAAATGCCTTGCTAAATCCATTAATTAGCAATTTCTACGACCGTACATCTTGCGAAGTGCGCTCCTGTTTCAGCACAAGAAAAATTGTTTTGAGGGTTTTTCTCTGGGATAATTATCTTATAAGTTGTGAAGTCCTATTAGATTCTGGGAATGCTGAAGTACCAAGTTTCATAATTACATCTCAAGATAATTAATACAAACTGGAGGGATATATTTTTTGCATACTTCATCTTCAGAGTTGTTGATATAGTTGATTGTAATGGGGAATTGAATTAAGATGGAGAATGGATCAACCTTTCAGATGAAATTTGAATACTACCTATGCGAATTTTCTGGGGAACAACGTGCTATCATTTTGTCCAAATGTCTGTTAATATCGATGCCACGATAATTCGAGAATAGGAAAAGCAAGTGACGTGAAACTTCCACGGTAGATAGCGCATTAGAATGTGCCGGCTAAATTCGTTAGTTGGCAAAATTGGTTCTATAGTTTTGGAGTTCAGTGCATTTTCTTCTTGGCCTTCCAATCCAAGCTTCCAATCTACTCTAAAAATGTTGAGTCTTCTTCACAAACATATCGTGTTTACAGTCGACCATAGGCTGGCTGTAAATAGTCGTAGATTTACGTAAAAGTTTATTATTCATGAATAATTAGAAAACGAATCCCCTTTTAGTTCTGTTTGTGTCTCTTGAACACAGTTATGTGGAATCAAGAATAATGTTACCTAAGAAATACTAAACACTTCATAACTAATGTTTGCCATAAATAAATCTTAATTTTCATACCATTCAATATTTTATACTTAATAGATATAATTCAATTTCCATCGTGACAAGAGCCATTTACTCTACCTCGTCCTTTAAGAAAACATGGCTAAACCTGTCTTACCTCGAACTAAGATATCTCATTGAACATTGAAAATCGATGAAATATCATGTATTTGCCGACAAGATTGCTCCTGAATCCGACGAAGTGAAATTATATTCGAGAATATTCAGGAAACCTGCAATTTCCTTAACCTTGCTGTACACGTAGAGGCGTTCTGAAAACCAACAGTGATGAAAATTGTTCATTTTCTCCCGATTTCCACCAAGTCAACTCGATCAATTCATATGCATATGCTGAGTTGACAACACATGCAGGGAGGAAAATTGAAATCGGAGGCAGAGTTGACGTGGCAATTTGTATTTTAGGTTCAGTCTGGTGAGATGTGTTTTCACATTAAGCTAGAGACATCGGGAGTAATATTCACAATTCATGATCTTTTTTTAAGAATATTTCAAGCAACAATAAGTTGAGATGTATTTAAAGGAATAGTTGGACACTTCAGTGTTTCCACAGATGAAGCGTATGTTTATCCTTCATCTTCGTATGATTCCGCCCATATTTACACGTGGTCCAAGAAGTGACGTCAATTTATTTTTTTTTAGATTCCTCACACCTGGGGGTTTCTCAAATTACCCCATGTATGTTATGCGTTTTTCTGTAGTTTTCGAGTTATGTTTTTGGTGTGTTTTTCAATTTATAATGTCAGCGAGGTTTCAAAACTTTATATCTATTTATGTAGTGAGTATTTTGCAGGGTTTTTTTGTATCATGATCTCCCAAAATGTTACTTCAATTACAGAAATAACTCAGCTGCCTGAAATTACTCGAAGTTACTCAGAAAAGGCTTGAAAGTAAGAACTTCAGTTTTCAGTAGTGTAATATTATTTGAAACTATAATATTTAAGTTATTTGATAATGTATTTATTTCCAAAGACTGTTGATTTATATCACTTTTTATTTATTAATTCGTACACCATACATAAGTCTCTGGCTTCTACATCGCCATTGTTTATCGTCTGGTCTAACCTCAAAACCTGACCTTGCACATCTGACATATACATATACTACTCTATATTATTCTATGTTCCGTATATATACATATATATCATACTACAAGTAGGATTCACTCAAGCATTCAACTCCAATTTAAAAATACAAAAAGGAGTTTTCGTAGCTTCTGGCTCAGTTTGGAAACTTCGCACGATCCTAAACTAACAAAATCATTGGAAACAAAGTACTTCATTAGCCTTTTTTTCTTATAATCGACGTTCGAAGGTGGAAAGCATGAAAATCACTGAAACACGATTGATAGTATATCATGCAACGAGCATATAATGACTGCTATTATCCACAAGAGTGAAGTTTACGACACGAGCTGTAGGAGAATGTCGCAAATCACCCTAGTGAATAATTGCAATTATATGCGTGTTGAATACTTCACTTTGTCCATGACTTCATTGGTGAAATTGAAATATTTATTTATATATTCTTTTCAATAACCTACAATACAAGTTGTCAGAATGGTGAACTTCATCCTCTGTGATTGCTATAAACTGTCAAGCTCACGAGAGTAGATGTGCAACACGGGTTCTGGCCGGAATTACCTACTAAATTGCCTACTAAAATTCTAAGGTCCATTTTGCAGAAATTGTTCCTTTTCGAAATTTTTCTAAGTCCGAAATGTGTGAAATTTTTTCTAAGTCCGAAATGTATGAAATTTTTTCCAAGTCCCAAATTTTTTCTAAGTCCCAAATTTTTTCTAAGTCTGAAATTTTTTCCAAGTCTGAAATGTATGAAATTTTTTCCAAGTCCGAAATCTCTAAAATTTTTTATATTACCATTGGGATTCGAACCCTAGATTTCCCATTACCAACCAAGATCCTTACCGCTGAGCTATACAAGGTATTGGGTATGAGCGTAGAAATGTTGTATAGAAGCGGAGCGGTTGAAGGCGGAAATATTAACAAGTCACTTCACGAATTTGCGATAAGGTTTGCATTAACGTGAGAATATTGATATAGTCGTATTATGCGATAATGTAGTAACCGCAAGCGGAAAAAAAGACAGGAAACGAAATCTTTTAAATACGGTCGCAAAACCTCAGGTGCCTTAGTTGTTCGTAAAAATTGTGCAAAATGGGTAAGTCAATACGTTCTATTACTCAAATCATTTCATCCTCATAATGATGATATTCAGTACAGATCAAAATTCAATAGCAATCAAAACTGAACCTGACTTCTATACATTTTCATGTAGAATAAAAATTTTTTATTCTACCTTACAGACGGCACTCATGAAATTCTGCGTATCCTTAGACTTCGGATGAAGAAGTATCGTCTAATCGAGCCTAACCAGGCCCAACATTCCGGATTTGCAGCTATTCATCCGATCAGCTACATGTCAGGAATATTGAACCCGACCAGGCCGTATTCCTTCATTAGGTAACACTCTACCCGACAGATGGACCAAGTTGACTGCAAGCTTCAGATCCCACTTCTTGATTTCTATCACAGCATCTTCGGATAAGTATCCTTGCGAACTGAATTAGCATACATTTTTGTTTACAGAATATAACAAATAAAAACAAAATATCCTAATAGTTTTGTCCGATTGAAACCTTATCCCATTCAATTTCAAATTTAGTTTGAAATTGAAGGTATTGATTCGATATAACTATAAATCGAACAATCTTTATAATTTTGATTAATTTTTCTGACAGATCAATATTTAGTGTGTTTGTAAGTTGGGTAAGTTAGAAATAAGGGCTACTTAGATTATTTAGAAGAATATCTTCCTTTTCCACACCAGGAAGAAGATGATGCGTATCAACACTTGAATAATGGTTACTGTTAATAAATGATTATTTCATAGTAGTGAGAAATCGAACTATAGAGATCATGCATAATCTCTTAGAAAGCAGTTAATATGGTAGTAGTACAACATTATTGCTCTCATAATAATTTTTTCTAATTAAAACCTTCCTAATCTCACAAAAATTAATATAACCTTAATGATCGGAAGTGTTTGAACGCTTATCGTTTATTAGGTATGTATAGGATATACAGGCTGGTGGAGTTGAAATGAAACACTTCAGGAAGGAATTGATTGTATATTAAACATCAGTTGTATGTTCATGGAAAAACAAATATACAATAGGTGAATAGAACATAATGTGATATATTATTCTTATTTATTTTTTAAATCTTTCATCAAAATGGTACACTCTGAACCTAAACCTTTCACTATCCCTTTTTATTCTAAATATACAATATATTGAAATTTTTTCCATATAAAGCACATAGGTTATGTTTACATAATTTTTAATATATATTCATATATAACAGGATCTACTCGATAATTTCATTCAATAACACAAAATGACATCAATGGGTTATGACTCCTTATGACAGATTTGGGCTGCCACAAAGATTGAAAAGCCTCATGAAACTGAATCTATGATTCAAAAATCAAAAAAGTGAGTAGAAATGGGGAGACATAAGATTGTTACTCAAAACAATAAGAGGTTACCTCGTGGGATACTATTTTCTCGATAATATTCTATTATAGTGAGAAGCAGCAGAATTACATGGTTAATAATGTTTCTAATATTGAAATCTTTTTTCGGGGTTCATCAGAATCATCAATTTTACGTTTATTGAGCGAATAATGTCCCCACGGTAGAGTGTTGAATGTTCTAGGTACCAAATACCGCTTATCATCTTCTGGACTCAGGGCTATCTTATCTTGCTTAAGGGAATACACATGATGTTCCTTTGCCTGAATCAAATTTTGGGTGACAATCTTATGTTTCCATGTCTCCAAACAGTTAATATAATCGTTGAAACAAATGTTATTTTTCACTATAGATTTTTTCACACCTTTGGCTTTCTTCGTGACACCATAATTTTGAATCATGGATTCAATCTCTTCAGGATCATATTCTTCATTCTTCCATTGACATTTCTTCATATCGAGATTAGTTGTTGAATTCTTTATAGTATATAATTTGGATCTGAGTCCAATATAATCTGTCATTGGTACACCATTATTCTCATCTGCCATCATTCCTAAAATTAAAGTATGTAAAGCTCTTTCTCGAAAGAATAAATAAATAAATACCTAAAACTTTCTTGTTCACTTGCGGAATTCCATAGGGATTATCTTTAGGGTAGTCGGAGGTATCAAAGTGTTTGTGACAATCTCTTCTTATTATTTCATATGGATCTTCGAATAACTCATAAATAAGAGAGTCTGTATCAGTGTATAGCGCGGTACAGTCATCACCAAAAGCATTCTTCATATAGTCGTAATGGAAATCATATATTGTAGTTTTTGCCAGATCTAGGATGCTCATTCCTACATAAATCGGCTTATTCAGATAAATCTCAAGTTTTTTGAGTTCAACAGCCACCAAATTCTCATTGAAAATGGTAGAATTTTTGAACTCTGGTTTAGAAATATATGATTCTGCACCATAACGACCTTTCCATTTCGTCAAAAGATGGACGTTGACCCTTTTTCGGATGTTCTCCATAGTCTTCCCTGTAACAAAGAGAATGTTAAGATATATGAAGCGTAGATGGCTAGTTCATACGAACAAAATAAACGATTTAATTCAACTTACCGAAGACAGCATTATTCATCAACTTGAATAAATTCTTCTCAAATTCATTCTTAGCTTTCTTCCTCAGGTCGGTATTTAGATCGATATATGACTTCAACCATGCAGATTGCTTGAATTTCAGTACTCGATGTATTTTAGTAAGAATTAATCCATTCTTCAATGCTTGTTTAAGATTTCTATAATGTATAACATACTTTGTCTTTTTATGTAACGTAGCCATAAGTTTCACATTTTGTTGAGAAGCTACACAGGGTGTTTGAGTTTTAGAGTTGTAATGTTCAGGACAGAATGGTAGATCTTTGTGTTTGTCATGCAATTCTCTGGGATACTCGAGGTCAACTTCTAAGATGTATCCTTCTGGAGCATCATCCGGAAATTGTGTTACATCGATATTGGGGTCCACCCATTGAAAACCGCCATATGGTAGATGTTGTGACATCGCCCAGCCATATTGATTGTTAACATCAAAGTACATGAGGTAATTTTCTGGTTTAGTTGGATCATAATTAGAAAGGTACTTATTATTTGCATGAGCTCGTCGTTTACCGCATACTTGACTCAATCCTCCACGAATCCCTCGCTCAACAAACAAAAACATGTCAATATCTGTAAGAAGTTCCAATTCTTGTTTAGTATGTTTCAACATTGCATCCCACGTATATCCTGGTAAGGTGAAATAATGAGCTGGATCTAATCCATAAGTATCATGAGTGCTTAAACGAAATTGTTCAAATACATCAGCCAGTAATAAAATATCAGTTTTCATGTAGAGATCTGAATATTCACCCAAGTTCTGACATTTAAATTTATTCCACACAAGTTGAGCCCTCATATAATTTCTTCGAGGACATGGTTTATTCTCTAATTTATTATAGAAAGCATCAATTGATGGTAGAGAAGTTTCATTGAAACGGTCATTAGAATCGATATAATCATATGGCATTACACCCTTTTTCGTAAGAAGACTAATATGTTCTTCAGGTTTGTCAGGAAATTGTGATTTTAAGTTGGGAAACTCTACTAAATATGAAGATAACTGATCTAGTGAAGAAGCCATGAATCGGAAACTATCAATGAATCGGAAATTCACACAATAATCATCATAATGTTTCGTGAAACTGATATATTTTTCCTTGGTTATTGGCAGCAAATCAATCTTTCCTTCCATTCTTGTAGCGATATCTTTTATCACAAAATTAGCATCATAACCACTTAGGTTGTGAAATACTACAGGGATCGTATGACTATCCTTATAGTTTATGTTACAACCCTCATGAGCGGCTCCACGGTAATTGTTCTCTGCTATAATATGATTATGATCTCGTACTTTTTTCTCTCCAGGTTTGAAACTTTCTTCGCAGATATGGCAGTGGGTAGCCTTCTGAAATTCAGATTCCTGTTGCATCATCATATCAATATCATAAGGACATAGGAAAACTGTTTCAACATCTTCAGCAAATTGATTCATTTCATCTGCAAACCATTTCATACAGTTAGGACCTCGATATGAACGATAAAAACTGAGAGTGTCATCATATGAACACTTTACATAGTATCCAACAGCTGCTGCTTTGTGTTCTTGATAATTATTCTTTGTATTAGTAGGTTTTAAAATACTTTCCAGATCTGCATAAATAATGAAGGGTACCTTCTCCTTGTTTTTGTGATTTTTAAATTTCAGGATATTGTTACCTATCTCAGGCATTTTGATTGCAGTTTCATTCATGTTTCCACAATCCTCTGAATGACTATCAAGTTTTTCTTGCGATCGGAAATAACGTAAACATCTATCACATATGAATTTTTTGTTTTTTTCTTTGCTTAAGTGACTCGATACAAGTCGAGATAAATTTTTAATCCATACATAATGGTATTTAATAGGTGTATCATCATCCCTATCTTGAATCAATAGCAAGTTAACATGCTTTTCCATCTTGTTTTTGGATAGGTAAGTGGGTAATGTATTGAAATTATTCTTTTCCTTCTTCAGAACATAAACGTTGATGGATATTTGATTCTGTTTTTCAAAGTTTGGTATCTGTTTCATAGTCATCGGAAATTGAATTCCTTTGAGCTTTAACACTTTAGAATAATGGGGATACATGGATAATTCTTGGGGATTTTTCTCAACGGGGTGTAATGCGGCCATCACAGACCATGCGAAACAAGCTTCATCATCATTTTTCACGTTGATACATGCATGTTTATTTCGAATTTGAGGAGGTAGTTCTATGTAAGATGATCCAAGTTGCGGTGTGAACTTGTTTATATTAACTCCTAGATTTATCACATTCACCAGAGCCCATCCACTATCCCTTTCTTGAAATTCCTCGAGATCTTTGAGGAGAGGTACTAAGACATTTCTGTTGAACCATTCGGTAATGTTTGTATCTCGATATATAGGCGAATTAGATGTTGTGAAGTATTTATATTCCTTCTGAATTTTATTAGCTGTCAGTATTTCAAATTCTCCACAAAACACCATATTGACCTTAACAGCTTCATCCTTTTTCAATGCGTTTAGAATTCTTCGTCGAAATATAGCTTCACAGTCCACCAGAAAATCTTTGGGATCCTTATGTTTCAAATTACTAATCACACCCGTTCGTATTCTTGACTCGAATGCTGATGTTGAATCATCCCAATGAACTCTATTCCAAGCGCTCTCCTTACGATCTTTGATACCAGCACCTTGTTTTCGTATGGACTTCAACTGTGATCTATATGATTTCACATGATTCAATATAGTCATCAGTTTTTGCTTCTCCCCAACAGTTTTACAACATTTCAACCGCTTATTGATCCTTCGTACAGCTAGGGAACATTCCTTAAGTCCACGATTGAAACCTTCAACATTAGATGTGGTTATGAATGAAGCCATTAACGACTTTATTAGTCGTAGACTATCTTCTAAGTTGAACATTTTGACGCAACTGAAACAAAAATTCCTTTCTGAAAAATAGCTGAAAATTTCTGAAGATAACCGAAAATAGCCGAAGATTTCCGAAAATAGCCGAAAATAGCCGAAGATAGCCGAAGATTACCGAAAATAACCGGAAATAGCCGAAGATTTCCGAAGGCAGTCAGAGATTATCGAAGATACGAAACGGATACAAAGCGGATACAAAAAACCGATACTAATCAGTTACACATTTTCTGCTAAGAAACAAGATGTTTACTTATCAAATATGCAGAAAAATTTCACTCTGCCTAATAATTTGAGTAGACACCTAAATAAACATAGAAAAATTGAATTCTTTTATACTGTGTGTGGAAAGAAGTTCACGTGAAGTGATACATTGAAAAAACACATCTTCATTAAACATGATGAATTACAAGAACGTATGGAAACCTATCATATATCATAGAACAGGGGAAGAGATTATGCTACACCTGAAATCAATGATGTGCTTGATGAGCTACGTCTATTTTATAGGGAAAAATTAACTGAATATACATCAGAACAAAACAATATTTGGTGGATCTTCTTCGGCGAGCTGAACTCATTTATTAGGAAAAATATAGGAGAATGTGAATTTCGAATAATATTTGTTAGTATTTTCTAGCCACCAAAGAAATTATTAGTATTGCTTTACATAAATCGGAATTCGAATTATCATTACTCACCTGAGATCACTCACGTTTAGGTTCAAGTTGTCCAAAGAATGTATTTATATGCAATGAAAAAACCGCAAAAACGGAAGTATATGGGAACCTATTGTTGACAAACAAAAATGAAGATAAACTCAAATCATCGCAAACGCGTACGTGACCTTGAGAACTTTCTGAATGAAGGAAATGAAACCACAACAAGATGATGAAACAGGAAATGTAACCTCAAAATATAGATAAGAACTAATGAAACAGGAAATAAGAACAGGATGTTGATAAGAAAGTAGATAAGAACATACCACTCAGGTCAGGTCGGCTGGCCGGCTCGACAAACAGATTACATGATCGAACTTCAATTTTTGGCCAAAAATTGAAGTTCGATCATGTAATCTGTTTGTCGGGCCGGCCAGCCGACCTGACCTGAGTGGTATGTTCTTATCTACTTTCTTATCAACATCCTGTTCTTATTTCCTGTTTCATTAGTTCTTATCTATATTTTGAGGTTACATTTCCTGTTTCATCATCTTGTTGTGGTTTCATTTCCTTCATTCAGAAAGTTCTCAAGGTCACGTACGCGTTTGCGATGATTTGAGTTTATCTTCATTTTTGTTTGTCAACAATAGGTTCCCATATACTTCCGTTTTTGCGGTTTTTTCATTGCATATAAATACATTCTTTGGACAACTTGAACCTAAACGTGAGTGATCTCAGGTGAGTAATGATAATTCGAATTCCGATTTATGTAAAGCAATACTAATAATTTCTTTGGTGGCTAGAAAATACTAACAAATATTATTCGAAATTCACATTCTCCTATATTTTTCCTAATAAATGAGTTCAGCTCGCCGAAGAAGATCCACCAAATATTGTTTTGTTCTGATGTATATTCAGTTAATTTTTCCCTATAAAATAGACGTAGCTCATCAAGCACATCATTGATTTCAGGTGTAGCATAATCTCTTCCCCTGTTCTATGATATATGATAGGTTTCCATACGTTCTTGTAATTCATCATGTTTAATGAAGATGTGTTTTTTCAATGTATCACTTCACGTGAACTTCTTTCCACACACAGTATAAAAGAATTCAATTTTTCTATGTTTATTTAGGTGTCTACTCAAATTATTAGGCAGAGTGAAATTTTTCTGCATATTTGATAAGTAAACATCTTGTTTCTTAGCAGAAAATGTGTAACTGATTAGTATCGGTTTTTTGTATCCGCTTTGTATCCGTTTCGTATCTTCGATAATCTCTGACTGCCTTCGGAAATCTTCGGCTATTTCCGGTTATTTTCGGTAATCTTCGGCTATCTTCGGCTATTTTCGGCTATTTTCGGAAATCTTCGGCTATTTTCGGTTATCTTCAGAAATTTTCAGCTATTTTTCAGAAAGGAATTTTTGTTTCAGTTGCGTCAAAATGTTCAACTTAGAAGATAGTCTACGACTAATAAAGTCGTTAATGGCTTCATTCATAACCACATCTAATGTTGAAGGTTTCAATCGTGGACTTAAGGAATGTTCCCTAGCTGTACGAAGGATCAATAAGCGGTTGAAATGTTGTAAAACTGTTGGGGAGAAGCAAAAACTGATGACTATATTGAATCATGTGAAATCATATAGATCACAGTTGAAGTCCATACGAAAACAAGGTGCTGGTATCAAAGATCGTAAGGAGAGCGCTTGGAATAGAGTTCATTGGGATGATTCAACATCAGCATTCGAGTCAAGAATACGAACGGGTGTGATTAGTAATTTGAAACATAAGGATCCCAAAGATTTTCTGGTGGACTGTGAAGCTATATTTCGACGAAGAATTCTAAACGCATTGAAAAAGGATGAAGCTGTTAAGGTCAATATGGTGTTTTGTGGAGAATTTGAAATACTGACAGCTAATAAAATTCAGAAGGAATATAAATACTTCACAACATCTAATTCGCCTATATATCGAGATACAAACATTACCGAATGGTTCAACAGAAATGTCTTAGTACCTCTCCTCAAAGATCTCGAGGAATTTCAAGAAAGGGATAGTGGATGGGCTCTGGTGAATGTGATAAATCTAGGAGTTAATATAAACAAGTTCACACCGCAACTTGGATCATCTTACATAGAACTACCTCCTCAAATTCGAAATAAACATGCATGTATCAACGTGAAAAATGATGATGAAGCTTGTTTCGCATGGTCTGTGATGGCCGCATTACACCCCGTTGAGAAAAATCCCCAAGAATTATCCATGTATCCCCATTATTCTAAAGTGTTAAAGCTCAAAGGAATTCAATTTCCGATGACTATGAAACAGATACCAAACTTTGAAAAACAGAATCAAATATCCATCAACGTTTATGTTCTGAAGAAGGAAAAGAATAATTTCAATACATTACCCACTTACCTATCCAAAAACAAGATGGAAAAGCATGTTAACTTGCTATTGATTCAAGATAGGGATGATGATACACCTATTAAATACCATTATGTATGGATTAAAAATTTATCTCGACTTGTATCGAGTCACTTAAGCAAAGAAAAAAACAAAAAATTCATATGTGATAGATGTTTACGTTATTTCCGATCGCAAGAAAAACTTGATAGTCATTCAGAGGATTGTGGAAACATGAATGAAACTGCAATCAAAATGCCTGAGATAGGTAACAATATCCTGAAATTTAAAAATCACAAAAACAAGGAGAAGGTACCCTTCATTATTTATGCAGATCTGGAAAGTATTTTAAAACCTACTAATACAAAGAATAATTATCAAGAACACAAAGCAGCAGCTGTTGGATACTATGTAAAGTGTTCATATGATGACACTCTCAGTTTTTATCGTTCATATCGAGGTCCTAACTGTATGAAATGGTTTGCAGATGAAATGAATCAATTTGCTGAAGATGTTGAAACAGTTTTCCTATGTCCTTATGATATTGATATGATGATGCAACAGGAATCTGAATTTCAGAAGGCTACCCACTGCCATATCTGCGAAGAAAGTTTCAAACCTGGAGAGAAAAAAGTACGAGATCATAATCATATTATAGCAGAGAACAATTACCGTGGAGCCGCTCATGAGGGTTGTAACATAAACTATAAGGATAGTCATACGATCCCTGTAGTATTTCACAACCTAAGTGGTTATGATGCTAATTTTGTGATAAAAGATATCGCTACAAGAATGGAAGGAAAGATTGATTTGCTGCCAATAACCAAGGAAAAATATATCAGTTTCACGAAACATTATGATGATTATTGTGTGAATTTCCGATTCATTGATAGTTTCCGATTCATGGCTTCTTCACTAGATCAGTTATCTTCATATTTAGTAGAGTTTCCCAACTTAAAATCACAATTTCCTGACAAACCTGAAGAACATATTAGTCTTCTTACGAAAAAGGGTGTAATGCCATATGATTATATCGATTCTAATGACCGTTTCAATGAAACTTCTCTACCATCAATTGATGCTTTCTATAATAAATTAGAGAATAAACCATGTCCTCGAAGAAATTATATGAGGGCTCAACTTGTGTGGAATAAATTTAAATGTCAGAACTTGGGTGAATATTCAGATCTCTACATGAAAACTGATATTTTATTACTGGCTGATGTATTTGAACAATTTCGTTTAAGCACTCATGATACTTATGGATTAGATCCAGCTCATTATTTCACCTTACCAGGATATACGTGGGATGCAATGTTGAAACATACTAAACAAGAATTGGAACTTCTTACAGATATTGACATGTTTTTGTTTGTTGAGCGAGGGATTCGTGGAGGATTGAGTCAAGTATGCGGTAAACGACGAGCTCATGCAAATAATAAGTACCTTTCTAATTATGATCCAACTAAACCAGAAAATTACCTCATGTACTTTGATGTTAACAATCAATATGGCTGGGCGATGTCACAACATCTACCATATGGCGGTTTTCAATGGGTGGACCCCAATATCGATGTAACACAATTTCCGGATGATGCTCCAGAAGGATACATCTTAGAAGTTGACCTCGAGTATCCCAGAGAATTGCATGACAAACACAAAGATCTACCATTCTGTCCTGAACATTACAACTCTAAAACTCAAACACCCTGTGTAGCTTCTCAACAAAATGTGAAACTTATGGCTACGTTACATAAAAAGACAAAGTATGTTATACATTATAGAAATCTTAAACAAGCATTGAAGAATGGATTAATTCTTACTAAAATACATCGAGTACTGAAATTCAAGCAATCTGCATGGTTGAAGTCATATATCGATCTAAATACCGACCTGAGGAAGAAAGCTAAGAATGAATTTGAGAAGAATTTATTCAAGTTGATGAATAATGCTGTCTTCGGTAAGTTGAATTAAATCGTTTATTTTGTTCGTATGAACTAGCCATCTACGCTTCATATATCTTAACATTCTCTTTGTTACAGGGAAGACTATGGAGAACATCCGAAAAAGGGTCAACGTCCATCTTTTGACGAAATGGAAAGGTCGTTATGGTGCAGAATCATATATTTCTAAACCAGAGTTCAAAAATTCTACCATTTTCAATGAGAATTTGGTGGCTGTTGAACTCAAAAAACTTGAGATTTATCTGAATAAGCCGATTTATGTAGGAATGAGCATCCTAGATCTGGCAAAAACTACAATATATGATTTCCATTACGACTATATGAAGAATGCTTTTGGTGATGACTGTACCGCGCTATACACTGATACAGACTCTCTTATTTATGAGTTATTCGAAGATCCATATGAAATAATAAGAAGAGATTGTCACAAACACTTTGATACCTCCGACTACCCTAAAGATAATCCCTATGGAATTCCGCAAGTGAACAAGAAAGTTTTAGGTATTTATTTATTTATTCTTTCGAGAAAGAGCTTTACATACTTTAATTTTAGGAATGATGACAGATGAGAATAATGGTGTACCAATGACAGATTATATTGGACTCAGATCCAAATTATATACTATAAAGAATTCAACAACTAATCTCGATATGAAGAAATGTCAATGGAAGAATGAAGAATATGATCCTGAAGAGATTGAATCCATGATTCAAAATTATGGTGTCACGAAGAAAGCCAAAGGTGTGAAAAAATCTATAGTGAAAAATAACATTTGTTTCAACGATTATATTAACTGTTTGGAGACATGGAAACATAAGATTGTCACCCAAAATTTGATTCAGGCAAAGGAACATCATGTGTATTCCCTTAAGCAAGATAAGATAGCCCTGAGTCCAGAAGATGATAAGCGGTATTTGGTACCTAGAACATTCAACACTCTACCGTGGGGACATTATTCGCTCAATAAACGTAAAATTGATGATTCTGATGAACCCCGAAAAAAGATTTCAATATTAGAAACATTATTAACCATGTAATTCTGCTGCTTCTCACTATAATAGAATATTATCGAGAAAATAGTATCCCACGAGGTAACCTCTTATTGTTTTGAGTAACAATCTTATGTCTCCCCATTTCTACTCACTTTTTTGATTTTTGAATCATAGATTCAGTTTCATGAGGCTTTTCAATCTTTGTGGCAGCCCAAATCTGTCATAAGGAGTCATAACCCATTGATGTCATTTTGTGTTATTGAATGAAATTATCGAGTAGATCCTGTTATATATGAATATATATTAAAAATTATGTAAACATAACCTATGTGCTTTATATGGAAAAAATTTCAATATATTGTATATTTAGAATAAAAAGGGATAGTGAAAGGTTTAGGTTCAGAGTGTACCATTTTGATGAAAGATTTAAAAAATAAATAAGAATAATATATCACATTATGTTCTATTCACCTATTGTATATTTGTTTTTCCATGAACATACAACTGATGTTTAATATACAATCAATTCCTTCCTGAAGTGTTTCATTTCAACTCCACCAGCCTGTATATCCTATACATACCTAATAAACGATAAGCGTTCAAACACTTCCGATCATTAAGGTTATATTAATTTTTGTGAGATTAGGAAGGTTTTAATTAGAAAAAATTATTATGAGAGCAATAATGTTGTACTACTACCATATTAACTGCTTTCTAAGAGATTATGCATGATCTCTATAGTTCGATTTCTCACTACTATGAAATAATCATTTATTAACAGTAACCATTATTCAAGTGTTGATACGCATCATCTTCTTCCTGGTGTGGAAAAGGAAGATATTCTTCTAAATAATCTAAGTAGCCCTTATTTCTAACTTACCCAACTTACAAACACACTAAATATTGATCTGTCAGAAAAATTAATCAAAATTATAAAGATTGTTCGATTTATAGTTATATCGAATCAATACCTTCAATTTCAAACTAAATTTGAAATTGAATGGGATAAGGTTTCAATCGGACAAAACTATTAGGATATTTTGTTTTTATTTGTTATATTCTGTAAACAAAAATGTATGCTAATTCAGTTCGCAAGGATACTTATCCGAAGATGCTGTGATAGAAATCAAGAAGTGGGATCTGAAGCTTGCAGTCAACTTGGTCCATCTGTCGGGTAGAGTGTTACCTAATGAAGGAATACGGCCTGGTCGGGTTCAATATTCCTGACATGTAGCTGATCGGATGAATAGCTGCAAATCCGGAATGTTGGGCCTGGTTAGGCTCGATTAGACGATACTTCTTCATCCGAAGTCTAAGGATACGCAGAATTTCATGAGTGCCGTCTGTAAGGTAGAATAAAAAATTTTTATTCTACATGAAAATGTATAGAAGTCAGGTTCAGTTTTGATTGCTATTGAATTTTGATCTGTACTGAATATCATCATTATGAGGATGAAATGATTTGAGTAATAGAACGTATTGACTTACCCATTTTGCACAATTTTTACGAACAACTAAGGCACCTGAGGTTTTGCGACCGTATTTAAAAGATTTCGTTTCCTGTCTTTTTTTCCGCTTGCGGTTACTACATTATCGCATAATACGACTATATCAATATTCTCACGTTAATGCAAACCTTATCGTAAATTCGTGAAGTGACTTGTTAATATTTCCGCCTTCAACCGCTCCGCTTCTATACAACATTTCTACGCTCATACCCAATACCTTGTATAGCTCAGCGGTAAGGATCTTGGTTGGTAATGGGAAATCTAGGGTTCGAATCCCAATGGTAATATAAAAAATTTTAGAGATTTCGGACTTGGAAAAAATTTCATACATTTCAGACTTGGAAAAAATTTCAGACTTAGAAAAAATTTGGGACTTGGAAAAAATTTGGGACTTGGAAAAAATTTCATACATTTCGGACTTAGAAAAAATTTCACACATTTCGGACTTAGAAAAATTTCGAAAAGGAACAATTTCTGCAAAATGGACCTTAGAATTTTAGTAGGCAATTTAGTAGGTAATTCCGGCCAGAACCCGTGTTGCACATCTACTCACGAGAAACGTCAAAATTTTGACTTTATCTATGCATGAAGTATATAATATTCATTATACACATCTATTATCCACGTCTTGATTAATGGTTGTCATTTTCCTTCAACAAGAGCCATCTTATTATATATATTATTCAATGGTCGTGGAAAAAGTTATTTTTCTACTTGTCATCATTCCTTTGGTGTATTAGACTCAAAAATGTGATCTAAAATTTTTGCCTATCCGACTTGGAAGGCTGATTACAGCAAAAGAGGCTATTTTTTCTGAAACTTTTTTCCATTAAATGATTCGAAATGGAAATAGAAATTGCCGGTGTCGACTGGGTGTTTTTTTATTTTCATCGAATTGATTAATCGGTTTATCTCTTGATAGGAGTAAATCGATTTATCACTTTGCCGAAAATGAAAACGCACCTTTTTTTCCTTCAATGATTTTCATTCGAAATTATGTGACTTAAGAAACCAAAAATGTTTTCAACCTTGCGCGTTCCAACTAGCAAATAAGATCACTAGAAATAAAATCAAACTGTAGCCTCCAAATATCAATACTTTTCCTTGCAATTTTGCATAGATTGTCATTTGTTGCATAAATTTCAACACATCGAAAAGATGCTTACTTAGTGGAATCCATAAGTTGCTTGATAAACTACTGAATTTCTATATGGATTGAGCTCATTTCGTCAATTTCCTTCTAATAGATCAAGATATTGTTCACTCTCAAGCAATGATATATTAAAAAAAAACATTCAATAGACGACTTCGGCCCAAGTTGCCAACCCACAATTTACTTAGCAAGTTTACTTTCACTAGGGAACGGGAATTTCAGGACAAATTCGACATGATAAGGTTCGCATTATTTATAAATAACCGTAAAACATGCCTCGGCTCTTCAAACCAGATAATTCCTTCCAAATATAGGTTTTTGTTAAGATCGTCCCCGATTGGCTGAAATTTAAGTTGGGATTCCTGATTTCATGCAAACAGTGTCAATTTTCATAGGATCCGTTCCGAAAATCAACTCTGTTGTTTCGGTTGCCGATTTTCCGCTCCATAAATATGAAATATTCGGATGGTTCCTGGAACAAGCGCGTGAAAAAGGTTATTTACGGAATCTGGTTGATGAAAATGCGGTCGATTTACCTTCACCAGAACGATTTTCTATGGTAAATATCCATAGCATAGAACAATCTATGTTTACTTTAGGTTTGTTTTGGTTCCGTGTTCAGATATTCAGATCTGTTCGGGATGGTTCTAGCAAAGATCATAGATCTGTGCTAGAACCGCCCCGTACAGTTCTGAACTGAGAACCAAAACAAACCAAAAGTAAACATAGATTGTTCTATGCTATGGATATTTACCATAGAAAATCGTTCTAGTGACAGTAAATCGACAGCAATTTCATCAACCAGATTCCGTAAATAACCTTTTTCACGCGCTTGTTCCAGGAACCATCCGAATATTTCATATTTACGGAGCGCAAAATCGGCAACCGAAACAACAGAGTTGATTTTCGGAACGTATCCTATGAAAATTGACACTGTTTGCATGAAATCAGGAATCCCAACTTAAATGTCAGCCAATCGGGGACGATCTTAACAAAAACCTATATTTGGAAGGAATTATCTGGTTTGAAGAGTCGAGGCATGTTTTACGGTTATTTATAAATAATGCGAACCTTATCATGTCGAATTTGTCCTGAAATTCCCGTTCCCCAGTGAAAGTAAACTTGCTAAGTAAATTGTGGGTTGGCAACTTGGGCCGAAGTCGTCTATAGCATTTAAAATATTCAAAACTACTTCCGGTTTTCTTCAACAAATCTCGAATACACTCCTCTGTTCTTTCAAACATTTCTATGTAACAATCACACAAAATCAACACTTTTCGAGGTTAACTGTAAAAAGCGACACGTTCCGAGATATCGCTTCTGGTGATCGAATCTAACGTCTCGTTGCAACAATGACAGTGCACAGAATGCGACTTGTGTAGAATGAAAGCCATGCATAGAATTCTATAGGGCATAGAATTCCTTTGCTGGACGTTTAGGATCATTTCCGTGAAGAAATCTAGAATTACAGATATATGGCTTTTCTCCAGAACACGCCCGCAAAAAATTCAGAATTTTAAAAACGAATCTGTACTCCAATTATGACTTCCATGAATGAATTCGCACCTGAATCTCACGAACTAATTCCATACCCTATAAAATATCTACCAACAAAAATTTGATCACGAAGCAAAATTCAAAAATTTGAATCTACAATTCTTTTTCATTATTATGAAAACATCCGACCTCAGAAACCTAACCAGCTTCTTAATTCCCCAGCTCTCTATATTCTCCCAAATTTACGACCCTAATTTCAAGCTTGGAGTACCTCAGGGGCCATTTCTAACCTCCCCCAATTTCGCCGATACATATCTAAACATCTAATACAGCCCTGATCCTGTTCAATAAACGCAAAGTCGGGAAATCGCCCTAATAGACGGCAATGGGATACAAATGGAAATTGCCGAGCACGCCAACGTTGATTAACCGATATAAAATTCACGACGTTCTAAATTTCCCCAAACTACCGACCGAAAATGTTCGGAAAAACTAATCGGCTACGGGTGGTAACTCAGGAGTTGGGAACGGAGGGCTCCAAGTGTGAAAAATGGCCGACGATACGGTTTGAAAGTCATTTGGAATTTTCACGTTTATCGCGGGAAAGGCTAGTTGTGTTGTTTTTTTCCGTATGCGTTCAATCGAAATTGTGGTATGTGGAAATCTGTAATTTAGAAATGAACACGAGGTGTAGGAATGGTCTTGAGTTAGGTAAAAGATGGAATAACAAATTGATTGGAAAATTTCCATTCCATCATTTATTTGGGTGTCTGTGTTGTGCAGCTATCTTCTATTGGTGAATAAATGAGGTATTATTAACTGTTTTGTTTGTACTATGATAGAAATATCTCCATCAAACATCAGCTGGCGTAGCCTTTCTTTCTTTCTGCTTTTGAAACTTCAGAAAAATTGCTAAGCCTTACTGAGTATTCAGGAAGTGGACTAAAATTTACTGACATTGTTTCAACGTACAATCCATATCACTTGGCACTTTGGATTTCGTAGTACAATTATTGGGATATGTATGTGTATTCATTCGAAAATTTTTCTGAATCTTCGCTAGAATTTCCATTTCTAAAACCATCAGATTCCAATAACATTTGACACATAACTTGAAGTCAATTTATAGATATAGGGGGAGAAAATATGTTGGATTTTGAAGTTGTTTCGTCGGTATCATAGTAATTTCCGGAATAACTCAAAAACTACTGATCTAGTCATGATAGAACTGGATATGAAGAGAAAAATTTTAGATAAATATTTTTTTCGAATATTTTATATTTCGCAATCTTCTGAACATATGATCCTCACGGATTATTGCTTGGAACTTCAAGTTGTCATATTTCAATGAAGTACCAAATTTCAGTTCGATCTGATTTGCATAATTTGAAATATTTGTAGAATAAAATTTTGAATGTGGATATCCGCGAAATCATTGGATGTATCGCACCCATTGACGAATTCGGCCCTTGTGGTTCAGGTCAAAACCTACTCTTCAAAAATCGAGTCTCTGAGTTGGTTCTCTCAGAAGTAATTGTGCTTAGGAGTGCCCGTTTGTGATATTCCAGTTTCTTTAAAATTCAGGATAATCACAACTCGAATTCAGCAGCTTTGGAAATTATTTGTTGCCACAGTAGTCTTCGTTCTATTCATAAATTATTTTTGAAATTTTACATAATTTTATTCGATATTTCCGAAAATAAATATAAGATCAGACACATATATAATACAATGTTGTAACCCATTATCCTCATAATTTCTGATACGTTTATTAAAATATGAAAGATGATTCAAAAAAAATTAAAACGAAAAAAACTCCATTATTTGCTACATTTCCAGAATTACAATCCTCACTAACTCCTACATAGAGTTGCACATTGGTGTTGTTCAGCAAACAACCAAGTTCGAATCTGATGCCATCAGTACTTTCTGAGAGATCGAGTACTTCATTCGAATCATTTTAACTCTGAAACCGTCCGGAGGAGTTGACTCGTTAGAAAACTCAATCTTGCTTTTTCGATTAGCTTCCTAGTCTGAAGGCTTCAAGTTGCAGACTTATTTTTCTCCTTGTTAATGTGGCAAGGCCAGGCATAATCTATTTGAAATCTTGTTCTTCATCAGTGAGTCCAACCCAGCCGTTTAAGACTATTTCCGGAAACAATTGTAAACTAAGAGACATTTGGAAAAAGTATAGCACGCTGATCCTCATTACATGTGCCTTAAAGCGTGTCATGATTTTTGCTATGGCGGTTGTGTAGCAAATAAATGAAATATATTTCGAGAGTGTTAGTTTTGAAGGCCTGTGCTGCGTCAGGGAACACTATTATACAAAAATTCATTTGAATCTTACATATTCCTGATTATAAAATACGATAAGGAACCAGCTGTTCTCGGATACCAAGTATACAAGATCAAATAATATCGGCAAATAAATAAAATGTTTCTTTAATTCAATTTCTTCACATTGCAACATTGCTTCAGTTCTATGTTTGAATCTTACAGAAGCATTTGAAGCTTTTGAAGGTTTGCGAGGTAGCTTCATCCTATTTGGGGAAGTGTCACGTTTCGTCCCGGCTTAGTTTGGGGGAACTCGTCAGGGCATGCACCAAACTAAGCCGTTTACATGCCTACGTGAGTGGACACCCCTTGTGAGGAACACCAGGGAGTGTACCAGACCGTTGGGGATGAGCGTATATCCGAGATCTTGAGAGGATCCAACCGGGACAGCGTGCGCGCTAGCGCCCCCTGTACGTTGACCGATGATGTTGGCCAAGCGTTACAGGTGGTAACGTAGGATACTTAAGACGCAAGATGGTACTGCGCGCGCGACTTAAGAAAGAGCTGAGAGAGGGCGCTCGCTACAGGACTCCCCTTCCAGTGAAAGCGATACCAGAAAGATGTATCTGGAGGAGTGTGACCGAGACCGAAAAGGTGTTCTCCTCTAAAACGCGGCTGTGAGCGAGCCGTTGTGCCATTGCTGCGCTGTTGAGCACGAGTCTACGGCGTTTGATGCACGGTTGACCAAACCGTTTTGTGATGAGCCGTGTAGACTGTGTGCTAGAGCGCTCTGCCTCGTCGTTCGAGGAGTGTGACCAATTTAGAGGAGGTCAGCTTTTGACGGAATGTAGTCGTGGCCGTATTGACTAGAAGATTTCCCACAAGTGCAGCCGTGATGCGGAGCAGTTGTGTGCCTTTGAAATGTGAGAAACCCGGATTGAGAAACGCTGCGCCACTTGTGAGTTCCTATACTACTCGATGTCGTGCAGTGAGCTGGGTGCATTAGTGAGCACATCTTTATTAAGTAAGAGCTGAGAGAGGGCGCTCGCTACACATTGCTCATATTCAATATACGTTTTTCCACAGGGTCATCATCATTGTCATCCTAGTATAATAAAAGAGAATGTCTCATCTCAAAAATAATAAGGGAGAATAGGATTGTGCATTCTCATTCCCATTGTTTCATTTTGATGCTGTTGTATGACATAAATCCTTCAAATAATACACCAATTTTTTGAGACACGGTATTAACTTCCCCAAATATTCCATACATAATCCCCAATAACCTCAATTTGCCTCAAACTCCTCTCTACCTCATATCATCTTCAAATACCTCCCATCAGAAAAAACCACCCCAACCCCTGTATTTCCCCATTATGCAACACCTGAGTGTACTAAATCGAACACCTGACATACCCAAGAATTCAATATCAAACTGTTTATCGCCCTACATAATTTTACGCTTGGTTGATCTATAGCGGCGTTCGGTAAATAGCATGGGGTGTATTAAATGCTAACATGATGAAAATGATGTTCTGTCGCCATGCTTACTCGTCCTAGCCGTTACATTCCGTGACAGAGAATCATACGGTTTGGCTGCTATATACGTGTCACGAGGTGCATTTCAAATGACCATACAGCGTTCAAGGTTGTTAGAGGTGAGGGTACCTCCTAGAGAAGAATATGTCGGGATACGCCAATCTTTAGTGTTAATGAGTATAAGCGTTCGTCTACTATTTTAAACGAGAATAGAAGGAACATTATGCACATCGTTCAAAGTATATTACACTCGAAGGTTAGGTTTCGTGAGATGCGCCTGGAAGATGGCGCTGTATGTTGTTAATACTGCAGCATTCCATCCAACTGATCATGAGCATCTGAGTCTAATCTGCTGTTTCCGAAGTAGGGCAGTCATAGATCGATAAGAACCTTGAAATGGCAGTAAATGTACTCTTTGGACATCAATTTTTCGGTGTAGATTATGATGTGAGTAAATCATCATGGTGTAGATGCAGATGTTGATTGAATGACCCTATCAAGGTGGAATATTATACAGTGTGTCCACGGATGGGGTGCCGGTAAGGTGTAAATGACGAAAAATTTTTGAGTTAGACTCTGATATTTTGGGAATCGCTCCTGCTTGGTCTCAAATTAAGATGTTGAGAAAATGAGCCAAATCAATTAATATACAGGGTGGTTTAGAACTGATTTAAGGAGAATTGTTAGGAATAAAACACCTTTGTTTCAAAAGATATCGAGAAAGTTTATTGAGAAAAGTTGTTTAGAATCAAAAGACACGGCTAAATCTCGAATTTCAGATAAATCGATCAACTTTGATTTTGTAAGTAGGTTATGAAAATATTTGATAATATCCATGGTTACAAATGCCAGACGTGACTTGAAACGTAAATTTTATTCGTCATAAACGAAAATTTTCCTGTTAGAAACATGCTGACCATAGAACAAAGTGTGTGTTCATTGTGCAGTGCTACGGCTTAGGTGCAGACATTTCGTATCAGGGAGTAATAAGACAATTCCATTGACTCTGGCCAAATGTTGCGGTACCACGTAACCCTGCTAAAAAACTAGTTTCAAAATTTAAATTTTTGATCATGACAAAAATCTCACGTATACAAAATGTTCATGACCAACTTATTAAGTCAAGGTAGGCTGATTCATCTGTTACTTGAGTTCCTGCAGCAGCTCGTCATTCCGAACAACTTTTCTCAATAAACTATCTCGATATCTTTTAGAACAAAGGTACTTTATTTTTAACAATTTTCATTGAATCAGTTCTGAACCACCCTGTATATAAATTTATTTGGCTCATTTTCTCAACATCTCAGTTTGAGACCAAGCAGGAGCGAAAATTTTTCGTGCTGTCTGCACCTAAGCCGTAGCACTGCACAATAAACACTCTTTGTTCTATGGTCAGCATGTTTTTAACAGGAGAATTTTCATTTATGACGAATAAAATTTACGTTTCAAGTCACGTCTGGCATTTGTAATCGTGGATATTATCAAATATTTTCATAACCTACTTACAAAATCAAAGTTGATCGATTTATCTGAAATTCGAGATTTAGCCGTGTCTTTTGATTCTTTACAACTTTTCTCAATAAACTTTCTCGATATCTTTTGAAACAAAGGTGTTTTATTCTTAACAATTTTCCTTAAATCAGTTCTGAACCACCCTGTATAATAATTGATTTGGCTCATTTTCTCAACATCCTAATTTGAGACCAAGCAGGAGCGATTCCGAAAATATCAGAGTCTAACTCGAAAATTTTTCGTCATTTACACCTTACCGGCACCCAATCCGTGGACACACTGTATATAACTTATCGAAAGATTCTCGTCCTTGTGTGATGTTGATTATATAACAAACCTGACACTGATTCGCTTTTTATAATGGATATACCCAACTTCCAAATGAGTATTCATTCGTCATTGAAATAAATTGCTTCCTTGAAGCATTTAGTAATTCAGTTTATACAGAGTGTAACAGCCAAATGGAATAAATTCGATAACGAATAAATGAAGGCGTGTTGGGAAAAACGCTCGAACACGTCGATTTGTGATTTTAAATGCGCAAATTTTTCAAGAAAATAAAATTATATAGGGTGCTCCATGCGACCGTGGCCAATACCAACTTTCTTATTTCAAATATAACCCCCTGTATATTATTTATTTTTTGGATTCTTCAGAAAATTCTGGACATAATTCATGTACAATATCCTATACCTATCTTCAACCTTTTCGGAAATATTAAGTGTTTTCAGATTTAGTGCAAAAATCAACGTTTTAAATAAAAATTATTTTATTTCACAAATTCGGTACATTACACTTAAAACCTAATGAGTAATAGTGATTATTTCTTAATAATTAAAAAAAAAACAAAAAAAAAACAAAAAAAAAACATTAATGTCAATGTGGGAAATGTTCAAAATGCTCGCCGCGAACTTCTTGGAACATCTGGTGTAGAATTGTCTTCTTACGTTACTCAACGTTTCTGAAAACACTTAATATTTCCGAAAAAGTTGAAGATAGGTATATGATATTGTACATGAATTATGTCTAGAATTTTCTGAAGAATCCAAAAAATAAATAATATACAGGGGGTTACATTTGAAATAAGAAAGTTGGTATTGGCCACGGTCGCATGGAACACACTATATAATTTTATTTTCTTGAAAAATATGCGCATTTAAAATTACAAATCGACGTGTCCGAGCGTTTTTCGTAACACGCCCTCATTTATTCGTTATCGAATTTATTCCAGTTGGCTGTTACACTCTGTATGGCGAGTGTTCAGTTTACACAATACTCATTTCTCAGCGATCTGATCATAATGAAACTTGGTAAAGTTACATGGGTTTATAAAAAGATTTTCAAGATATTTTATAATTGGCGATCCACTTATCATATTATTTTCAGGAGGTTCTGTCTGAATTTTGAAGCTATTATTTTGTAATCAATCTGAACACGCGCGCAAGAATTGCGGACTTCACATAATTGATTTCGAAAAATTTTTCATCGAATTTTCATTCGTAGTTCTTCTCGATGTTTCAAAATTCAACTTGAGCAAGTGCCATTAGAAATATTTGAATTTCAAATGAGATTAACTTTGTGATACTCTACTCAAAAAATTACGTAACACATACTCACAAACACAAGAAGATGGAAATTTTGTATATTGCAGTTAACGAGAATGACCAGCAAGTACTGATCACGAAATTTCACAAATTAGATTATATGCACATCGATATCACATGTAAATTGATATCTAATGGCGGTTGCTGAATGTAGACGAACCGCTAATCAAATATTTGCCCGAGAAAAACCTATATTATCCTTCGTTACGGACCTTTAATGGATCAAAACCACTGCCGTTGAAAATCAGGGGTATTCCGAGAGCTTTTCACCTTTACCCTCACGGCTGTGTTAATTTGACTATATCGAATTATGCAAGTTCGACCCTTTGCAAGCTGAGGCTTCAGTCAGGACCGGATCTTTACGTTCCGGGTATATATACTCAGTGGCATTAGAAGCGTTACATACAAAAGGAATAACTTCGCGAATATGTGAAGCATAGTGAAGGGTTTTCCAATCATAGATGTTACTTTGATAAGCAAAGAAAAATTCCATTTTTCAATATAAATGATCGGATGTTCATTTCATTATAAAGAATAATAGTGGAAAATAATATCAGGCGACCATGCTTACAGGACCATATCCCTTCAATGAAATTTTCCATAACCAAATTGCAAAGTGGCTGCCCTATGTCCTCGATAGCCTCACGAATTCCATCTTTGAGGTCTTGAATCGACGCTGGGCGATTGGCGTAGACCTTCTCTTTCACGTGGCCCCAAAGGAAGAAGTCGCAAGGTGTATAATCACAAGATCTCGGTGGCCAATTGTGATCACCTCTTCGAGAGATAACACGGTCCGGAAACTTTTCCCGCAAATGATCAATGGTTTCGTTGCTTGTATGGCACACAGCGCCGTCTTGTTGAAAGTAAACGATGTCCAGATCAATACCATCCAATTCCGGCCATAAAGAATTATTAATCATCTCTCGATAGCGCAATCCATTCACCATAACTGTTGACCCAGACTCATTTTCGAAAAAGTAAGGTCCAATGACTCCGCCGGACCATAAACCGCATCAAAAAGGCTTTTCAACAATAACTCTCGGGTTTTCCGAACCCCAGATGCGACAATTTTGCTTGTTGACGAAGCCACCGAGGTGGAAATGGGCCTCATCAATCAAAAATGATTCCGGATCATTTTCATGCATTTTAACGACCGAATCAGCAAAGACAAAACATTGTTGATGATCGTACGACTTGAGTTCTTGTATTAACTGAGCTTTATAAGCCTTAAGACCCAAATCTTTATGCAAAATACGGTGTAATGACGTTTGTGGAATGCCTAATTCCAAAGAACGACGAGGAATGGACAAACCTGGGTTTTCTTCGACACTTTCGGCTACAGCAGCAATATTCTCGGCTGTTCTTGAGCGACGTGCACGAGATTTATTCTTCACATCACTAACTTGTCCCAACAGCTCGAATTTTTCCACCAATTCCTTGTTGCGGTCCAACAAGGTTCTTCACGACGACCCAAAAATGTTCGAGTATTACGAACCGTCTCTGCCAAATTTTCACCATTTTTATAGTGAATTGTAATAATTTCAATGCGTTGTTGAAGGGTGCATCGTTCCATTTTTATTTATGGCGTAGTTTCTACTTGTCAAATGTCAAAAAATGATGGCTTCGAAAGTGACATCTACGGAAATAGCGGGCTATTCAAAATAACACCTCTTATTGGAAAACCCTTTATTATCACGATTTCACTAATTTTGTTTACATGAAGTTTTTTTTTGTCACTTTGTATATGAAGAAGACTCATTGCCTATCAGTTGAATTGTATAAAGCCATAGTTAAGAGCAAACAATACCTCAAAGTTACCGAGGTGACTTATGGAGGCCAGAGTTCGTTTTGTTATTTTGAAAATTTATGGTTGCAAATGGTTGAAAAGAATTGTTAGAAGAATACACGATGTTGTCACTTTTCATAGTCCAGAGTTTTCGGGAGAATAAATTTTAAATAGAAAAAAAATGAAAAAATAACAAACATTGTGCATTCTCACGAAAGAATCAAGGATCTCCAAAAAAAATCAAAAATGATCATGAAGCCTGCAGAACGAAATCCAATTTTCTCCTAACAACGTCGAAATTTCTCCGAATTCTAATTCTTCTCACGGCTACTGGCAACGTTAGAGTATGCAGACCGTGGGCAGGTGCCTGACCTTGAGATATTAACGAGGTTTGATGAAACTTGAATGTGGCTATGTTGCCGAAGTTGGTATTTACCAACACCTGGTAAAAAATCAGTTGGAGATAAAGCTGGTGATTTGGCGGGCCATTCGATCGAGCCATTTGTAGAAATGACACGATCCGAAAAAGTCGTCCTCGGATATTGTGTGACTACTCTCTCGTTGTGACTTGGGCTGCCATCTTGTTAAAACCAGACATCATCGGAATTAATTGGTAGCTGTCGGAATGTCCAAATGATTTGATCCTTTTAAAGCTACAGATATTTGGCAGCATTTAGGTTACCATCGATAAACAATGGTCCGATGATGTAATTTCCCAGTATTCCTGTCGAAATATTCAGTTTTTGAGGATACTGGGTACGCACAGGAATACTAAGACGCTTATTCTCCCTAGACCAATATTTTACTACTGATGGATTATGTTTTTATTCGAGGAAAACGGTGACTCATCGGTGGATAAGATTTTGCTTAGAAATAAGCAATTTTCATTCTTTTTTTGCATCAAAAAATCCACAAAATTCCATTCTTTTGATGTGGTCTTCTGGAAAAATTTCTTGATTTGTTTCAACCTTATAGCATCGGTAGCCATTCCTTTTCTAAATATTCCAAACACTTCTATATCTCATACCGACTCGTCCAGCAATTTGTCTACTCGAACAAGGTGCTTTGGTTCCAACAGCAGCACACACATCTACTTCTTTCACAGAGGAAATCATTTGTCATTCATTGTGGCAAATTAATTCATCTTCTTCAATTGAATAAAATTGTAGTATTTATGTTCAACCGATATGGTCTAACACACCACACATGGGTCCCTATTCTTGAATCCGGGAAGAGAGAAAATAGGCGTGTCGACGCTGTTGTCAAAGAAACGATAGAGGATGTTAATTCCATCACATTCAAGAATGAATAGGTTCCATGGAGTGTGAAAGGCATACTGGCAAATTCTTTGACGGGGAACTGCAGACTGGAGTTCTTTAACGGGCAGACTATATTCTCAACTGATCTACATTAACGTGGAGTTTCGCATAGTGCCGAGTGTATTGGCCAGACCTTTATATGATGTGAAAAGTTGATACATGTTCCTAAATCAATTGATTTAAATGTTAATCCATCAAACCAAAGGAAAACTCTGGTCCTGATTGAACAAATCTGATAACCAAACCATCTAGAGTAAAATAACACTTTTGAAACAATAATTAAATACAGATTTTTCTGTATAACCTTTACATAATATCTTTCGATGTTGATTTGACATCTTACGATATAAATGTACTTTTCGACGTACTACGTCTTCAATGACAAAATTATTATATCAACTGGCATATAATGATCAAAGTAAAAAACTTGAGAAAAGTGTGAAAAAAATGAAATACAACCTAAAAACAATACTAGACACAGTGTTTCATCTTCATTTTTTTCACACTTTTCTCAAGTTTTTTACTTTGATCATTATATGCCAGTTGATATAATAATTTTGTCATTGAAGACGTAGTACGTCGAAGACATAAAAGTATATCGTAAGATATCAAATCAATATCGAAAGATATTATGTAAAGGTTATACAGAAAAATCTGTATTTAATTGTTGTTTCAATAGCCTTTAACAAGTAGACTTTTTTGAATTTAATATTTGAATGAAAACTTATAGTATTCAAGGGTCAATATCAACTGTCATTTAATTTTTGAGGTTATAAAGATTTTGGAAAATGTTTTTTAACGCATTTCATTTGTCAAGGAAAGAAGAAGGTGTAAGTAAAATCTGTGGCATTATTGTTTCTATGCACAATTCTAACAAGCATGCGTATGGACTTAAATCTGCTAATTTCCGTTATTGAAGTGAAGTGTACGTGAGAAACACGTGATGAGTTTTTGATGTATAATATAGGATAAATGCTACTGATGATTCTAAATCGAAAGATAGAAGATGAAACACTGTGTCTAGTATTGCTTTTAGGTTGTATTTCATTTTTTTCACACTTTTCTCAAGTTTTTTACTTTGATCATTATATGCCAGTTGATATAATAATTTTGTCATTGAAGACGTAGTACGTCGAAGACATAAAAGTATATCGTAGGATATCAAATCAATATCGAAAGATATTATGTAAAGGTTATACAGAAAAATCTGTATTTAATAGTTGTTTCAATAGCCTTTAACAAGTAGACTTTTTTGAATTTAACACTTTTGAAGTTTGGGCACTGAATATCATCCTCATGAAAAATCATTTACCAATTTCCCCTCTCATTAAAAACTACAAAGCAACAATAATAATGAGTACAACTCTTTATAGATGATATCTAAGTGATAAATGGTTAATTTCATGAGTTTGCTAGGAATGAAAATACAGAAAAACACTATTATCAATTCGTATATCAATCTAGCTATCAATGATCTGGAATTGGAGTGACTGTTATTATTTCATCAGTTCTGAATCAACCATTTCTGCGTGAGAAGCTCTAATGGATCATTATCGAACATTCAACAGATTCAGTGTTTTCTCCGCCACTGGCGAGAAGGTGCTGAATCTCCCTCCAGAGAATACAAACGCTCTGTGGTCTCGCTCTAGGCGTTATCGAAATCGACCTTTTGAGGATTTCAGCCTCAATGGAAAGCGAGTAGAAGTTTCGATTGTGAGCTTAATCTGGTCTGCATTGGTTGGATTTGAATCCGTATTGTTTCGGTGAGTGTTTGTTCCGAAAATAGTGAAGTTTTTTAGCGTTATTGCGAACGCCTGCTTTATCGTTGTTTGTGAAACTGTAGAGAAACTTTTTGGATGTCTTTCATTGGCAGGCTTCGTTCATTGTGTACATAGAATCGGAACAATATACCTTCAGCTGATGGGGCAAACTATTCTGTTGGAACTTTTTATGTTAACTGTAAAAGCACCCACGTTTTTTTGTTACAATTTTTGCACGCATGTTTTCGTGAATAGCATCTCTGTTCGTTCATTTTTGACTCACAGTGCCCTGAAATTTTCAAGTGCGGTAAAAATTTCAAAGGGAAGGGCGAAATTGTCGAAAACGTCAAAAGCTTCAGAAAAATGATAATAGATGGTGCTCTTATTTCCATTTGTTTTCCCACCAAATTATTAGACAAAACTGGGGAAACTTATTATATTTCATACTCTCGCCACCGACACAAACCCCACCAATCGACAAATCAGAGCGCATGACATTATTAATGGTAATTCGGTGATTGTCATTTCGAATTTTTTCATGTTTTCTCAGATTTTCATTTAATTATTGATAAGTGCGCCAAATCTTTTTGTGTTAACTTCGAAGAATTGTATGGATCTTCAGATACTTTTAAATGGGTCCCTTTTGTATTTTGTTTGGACAGTGTAGAAGTATACCTATCGAAATTGGTATTCAAATGAAGGTAGAATTCTATTCATAAAAGGTACAAACTTCGATATGCTCAGCAGCATATTATTTTTTCATTAATTGTCTTTCTATCATTCTCACTAATCGAGTATCGAGTTATCAACCCACAATTAAGCATATTGTTTTTACTATTGAATGTGTTGTAGTTTTCTTGTTGCATATACATAAATTGTTCAACAATTTTCATTTACTTGAAATTAAAATTGACTTACATATGCTTCTATCAAGTGCTACAAGAAAACATCACTTTTCAGATCCGATGAAATAAAATGCATTGAATAGAACACCTGTTCTCTAATTGGAAATCTTATGAGTTTGAATGGAAAAGAACTTAAATTGATAGTTAACCATCAATAATATCACCTATTTAATGTGAAACTCTGTGAAACTCCAACTCTTCATAAGTCTCAGTCTGACTTAAAGTAAGGATGATACAAGTTCTGCATCAACTTTCATAAGCTTTCTAATGCTTCACCCAATTCCTTTGTATATGTGCATAATCTGGAATAATATAAATATATTTCAAGAAGCTATCAAATGATACCGATGTATCAGTAGATTCTTTACACTAATTTCACATTTTTCACCTAATGAACCCACGCTTTTTTTACTGTAATATAGGAAAACATCGAATAATAATGTATTCGTCAAAAATAACAAGGTTTATTGAATTCTCAGAGTATATTCCACTGAAACCCAGATAAAACATAATTTGGTAGAAATTCATTCATCCAGATATTTTTCACCCTATTTGTCGCCTGATCTGATGTCAATTCAGTTCTGACAGACTGCTGCCCTGACAACTGGTGGTAATTTCCAAATAGCACCACCTTCAGTGAAAAAAACGGATTCTAAAGATTTCTCCAGCATTGGCGAAACAAAAGCGCATCTTTGAATTCACCTCAGGTGTCGTGATGAACCATTTTTCACAATAATACTGAATGCATTCTTCAGATATTTTTTTATTCTTCAGAGAAAAATTCATTTACTAACAAAAAGACTGAGTGTCCTTCTTGAAAGGCCATTTCCCCTACTTCCATATAAGATATAAAATTTCCCCTTGGAAACAAAAGTTTACTTCTGTTTTAATTTTCCATAATTTTGCATGGGAGCTGACATATTGAGGGTGGTACTTCTTCAAACTGACAGATTGTATAGTTTTCTAATAATCTGCAATAAAATTCGAAAATAAAGTCCTATCATTTTTGATCAAAAAACCTTCACATCTTACCCACAATCGGAAGAATCTAATTCCTCAATCAAACAAAATATTCTTCGGATGGAGGCAAGATAAAGACTCGAGTAACTTTTGGAACAACCAATATACATTCGAATAAAATAATGGAAGATTCAAGAGCTCAAATTTATAATCCCATGAATTTCAAGTTCACGAAATGAACGCCAAAACCATCCCAAATTTACATCGAAATTGAAACAGTTGTTTCCTTATTCATTTATGCATTATTCCCGCAAACAAAATCTACTCCTACTATTACTCGAATAGATCTGGCTACACAAGGATTCGATTCCAGGATTTTTCCCACATTATATCGACAGAAGAAAATTCCTCATTTTGCAATTCAGATTACGGCAATGAAATCTCCATACATTACATGAATCGAATACGATTGGCAAGTTTTCGAACCTGCCTTTGCGCTTACTTCAACAGTTTCTGGAAAATAACAACATCTCGAATTGGGGGAAAACACTGGCTGGATATTTTCCTTAACCCTCAGCGGAAAAAGGCAATTTTTCATTTTGAAGTTCGAAGCTCTCCTGGTTGAGGAATTTCAAATATCCTGGAAATCTTTATGGAACGAAATGATTTCATTTCTCTGGAAATGTGGGAGGATCATAAAGGAATAATTGTGCTTTTATCTGCAGTGGAAATTGTGAAAAAAACTTCTGGGATGCTTGTTGAGAAGGAAGGAGGGTTCTCCAGTTTTTGCAACCCTAGTAGATGTGTCTCCTTCAATCATAAGAAGTGTATTTATTCGAAAAATATACAGAGTGTAACAGCCAAATGGAATAAATTCGATAACGAATAAATGAGGGCGTGTTGGGAAAAACTCTCGGATACGTCGATTTGTAATTTTGAATGCGCATATTTTTCAAGAAAATAATATTATATAGGGTGTTCCATGTGACCGTGGCAAATACCAACTTTCTTATTTCAAATGCAACCCCCTGTATATTATTTATTTTTTGGATTCTTCAGAGAATTCTAGATACAATTCATGCACAATGTCCTATACCTATCTTTAACTATTTCGGAAATATTAAGTGTTTTAAGATTTAGTGCAAAAATCAACGTTTTAAATGAAAATTATTTCATTTCACAAATTCGGTACATTACACTCAAATCCTGATAAGTAATACTGATTATTTCCTAATAATTAAAAAAAAAACAAAAAAAAACATTAATGTCAATGTAGGAAATGTGCAAAATGCTCGCCGCGAACGTCTTGGCAACATGCTAATCTGGTGTAGAATTGTCTTCTAACGTTACTCAACATTTTTGAAAACACTTAATATTTCTGAAAAAGTTGAAGATAGGTATAGGACATTGTACATGAATTATGTCTAGAATTTTCTGAAGAATCCAAAAAATAAATAATATACAGGGGGTTACATTTGAAATAAGAAAGTTGGTATTGGCCACGGTCGCATGGAACACCCTATATAATTTTATTTTCTTGAAAACTATGCGCATTTAAAATTACAAATTGACGTGTCCGATTGTTTTTCCTAACACCCCCTCATTTATTAGTTATCGAATTTATTCCATTTGGCTGTTACACTCTGTATTTATTCCTATATGTAATTGCGAATGCTTCCTTCTTTTGAACGAAAACAAATTGGACCAATTTGTTTGGAATGAGCATTGCTTTCATCTGCCAACGTTTTTCATGGGGCTTGTAGAAGAATATATCTTTGTCACTACCGAAAATTATTGTTTTTACAAGCTTGTTCTTGGGAACGACTTGAATATTTTCGATGTGGAATTTTGTGCCGACAATTATATTGAACCATTTGAATACCAAACGGAAGAATTTGTGAACAATTTCTCTTTGTTCTTCAACTGCTGAAGGAGTATAATTCCTTGAAATATTCAGGGTAGATTTACTGCCTGAACATGGAGATGAACTAGGAATATCAGATTGAAACGTTGCAATTAGTTGGCGAATATTGGAATGCAACATTATGAGGAATTTTCTACTATTATATGGCTGAAAAATTTTGAAAAAATCATTACCAAAATTTTCCAAGTTTCTGCTGAAAATCTTTTTTTTCGGATTCAGATAACATTGGCGTTATTTTTCAACACCAGTGTTCGGAATTCGAGATTTATAATTCAATTGCGAATATGTTGGCAAATACTATCGACATTCCGTAGATATTTGAAATATTCGAGGTTATTTTCTCAATATCACATAAAGTATACCATTATAGTGAAACTTTGTATCTAGTTGCGAAATTCCGACTCAAGAACAAATTTTATGAGGATCTTTCCGTTAAGTTTGAAAATGAAATTTAAACATTTTCAGAATCTTTTCGGGAAATGTTTCCGCAAAATTATGTTAGCTTCCAATAAGATTTGGCACAGTCACTATACAACAAGAGCAAATTTCAGTTTGGTAGGATATTCGTTCTTTAACGGACTATCATAGTGAAAAAATAAATTAAAATATAGCATCGAAATAAGTTTCATCCCTTCATTTCCTAGTTGAAACTTTGCACCTCCGTTCTGACATAGCCTCGTCTTGAAAATCGTCGTTCATATTTTCCCCTTCAAGCTCTCGACAATAAAACTCCCATTTTTCTACAAAGTTAATTTTCCACTTTTCCGTTCATAACGTTGATGTCAACAGTCTGTTCGTCTGAATTCCGCGTGAAGGTACAACAACTTCGTGAAATTCCCTTGCAAACCTGAGTGGTCCTTCAATTTTCCGGCTATTGTGTCATGATAGAGGAAAAACTTCTGCAACAAGTTGTCTGGATCGACGAATCACGTGATATAAAAGGGGAGTTACGAAGATGAATTGAAGGCAAGGAGGCGATTTCTTTGAGAATAGTGCTGGTAACAATGTAGAGTTGGACGTCATTGCTTTTATTGGGATATGGAGGTAAAAGGTTTGAGATTTCACGTGAAAATGGGTTTTATGTTGTCGCCTGGCGATCAATTTTTACTTTAATTTCACAGTGAATTGTTTAGTTTAGAATCTTTTGTGGACATAAGCTCACAATTTCCTTCATTGAACTTAAATCTAGTGTATTAAAAATAATGAATAATTTTGCATGTTTTTTTCGGGAAAGATCATTTAACTCACTTTGAGAATGGATTATGTTTTTTCAGAACTATTTATATGGAGTCATTTTCCAGTGACATTTGAAGCATTCTCTACGTGACTGTTTCTATTGTAAAATTCCTAAGATGTTCACTTCGCATACATCATTCTTCTGAAGATTTGGATGGAATGTTATTCGTTTTTTCCACCTCTGGAATAAGTTTTTTGTTTTTTAGATAACTCATTCAGTAATCGGAACACAGTGAAACCCAACAGTTGCTTGTAAGCAGGCACTTTCAAATTCTCTGAAAATTTTTCCCATTGTTTTATAGGCATGACGACATTTGGCTATCTTTTTCGTAAAAAGAAGTATAATAGAAACATTTTTTTTCAACTGAATCTGGGTTGTTTTTAAGAAGTTTCAATTGGACAAAAGTTTTCAAAATAAGAAAGAAAAGCAAAAAATAACTCTGCAAATATTCGCTTTATTGTCAGCCAGATGTAGAATCCCAAACAATTTCACTGGTTCCAAAATTGTTTATAAAGCAACATTCTTTCGGAAAACTGTAAATAGTTTGAATCTTGCAATACTCAAGGGCATTCCTTTTTCAATTTCAATACTTTTTTGTCAGATGTTCGAAGCGAAAAACCTGAAAAATAATACTGGCTAATAGGTTTTTCGGTTTTTATCGAAAATATTCACAAACCAAAACTAATAGAGCATCTTTGGACAGATAAATTGAAATACCTGAAAACAAATGAGAGATGTCGGCACCAGAACTATTTTTCAGAGTGACAAAATGGCGCAGGTGCAGGGACCAACATCTCACCGTGTGTTTTTTGTCAAACAGTTCCGATATCCGAATTTCTTCATTTCAGGTTTGAGTCATCATCATTCCTCAGGAAATCAAGAAAACTCATCTTTCAGGAATACCCTCCGCTTTCCAAAACGAGTTTATTGGAGACTTCGTCATATTTCTAGACAATAAATAAGCAGAAACTTTTCAACCATTTTCTGTGTATGGATAAAACTTCACACCAAACTTACACTACCATCATTTCTTTTCGCGTCTTTGTCATCCTTCAGAAACATTTTATAATCCATCTTCTTTAGCCTTCCTAAAAACTTGATGTTTCTTTGGCGGTATTCGGAATCAATTATACTCATGAAGGAAAATTGTCGGGATCATTCCAGAGAACAGTGGGAGGACGGTATGAATTATGAACGGGATCATCCTTGAAGTAACATCAGGGGTAGGTTCACCCGGCTGCGCACTTGATTCAGGAAACAGGACACCATTATTCAGAAACAATTCTGTGAATAATTCCATAGGAAGATTAAATATGACTCTCACAATCAAATTGTTAATGTTGAATTCTTTTTTGCATTCGGTTATGTCTGTTAGCATAAGGACTTTCGAAAGGGCTAGATATTTGAAGCCCAAGGGGATATTTAAGGGTTGAAATGTGCTGTTTCCTTTTGAAACTGGACAATATAAGATCATATGAACTATTTAAGAATTACCTGCATGATAGAAAACAGTTTGTCATGATCGACGAAATCAGGGGACCAGAAAGTAAAGTCACAATTGGGGTACCACAGGGCACTGTTCTTGGTCCCATATTATTCATCATATTCATAAATGATCTCTTCAACTTGTCAACCTGTGGAGATATTGTGTCATTCGCTGATGACACAGCTGTACTGTATAGAGGCTCGTCTTGGAGTTCATTGAAAGAAAAAGTAGAACTTGATTTCCGACAGATAATTAATTTCTTCAGATCAAAGTTACTCACCCTAAATCAAAGAAGAATTTTTTCTTGCCCTTCGCTAACTGTGTTCCTCACCTACCGGAATTCCATGATTTGAAATTCAATTTTGAGAATGAAATCATTACCATAACAAGAGCACATCATTTAAAGTGTTTAGGAGTTGAAATTGATTGTCATTTACGATGGAACCATCATATGCAACATATAGCCAAAAAACTGCGGTACCTTTTGGCAGTGTTTAAGATCTTTAAAGAAATTTGTACTCCAGATCAGCTACGAATTTTGTATTATTCACTGGTACAATCCATTTTGACATATGGAATCTTGGTATGGGGAGGCGTAGAAAATATATGGTTAAGGAAAATAGACGTCCTGCAGAGGCGTATTTTGAAGTCAATGCTAGGAAGATGCCTAACTTACCCAACGGATCAACTGTACGCGGAAAGTAGTTTATTCGATATACGTCAGTTGGATTGCTACAGGATATTGCGCTATCAATTCTCTAACAGAGCCCAGGGGAGTTTGATTGAACATGAATATGAAACTAGGTACTCTGCCTACAGTTCTCGGCTTGTCAAAGCCAGGCTGACGGTAGGCCAAAGGAGCTTCAATTATTTGGCGGTCCGAACATTCAATCACATTCCCCTCGAAATAAAATCCATTTGTGAGTTGGGGACATTTTTGTCCCAGGTGAAAAAGTGGATGCTCTCCCAACCACGCTCGTCAGTTGCTGATCTGATAGACTTGAAGAATAATCCATCCATCTCATAGGATTCTATCGATTCTCTTCCCCCTGTATTAGATGTTTGTATCGTTGTTTTTAATTCTTATCTTTTAATTAAAAATATTTTTATGTTAAATTTTGGCACATTCTGGAATTTATATTTAAGCGTGGTGCAGCCAAGCACAAAGCTTGCCTTTTCTCTTGGCTTGAAACTGTCATTGTTAATGCCGTTTTGGAATTATCTTTTGTTTTCTCCTCATTCACTATATTTTGTTTATATTTTTGTTATATTTTGAAAGTAAGAATAAAGAGAATTTTATTATTACTATATTATTAATTATGAGTAAGATGAAGGTGCGTAATACGAAATCAATTGAACTACGATTTTTAAATGAGTAGACTCTCACGAAATTTTTCATTGAATTGAGCACTGGAGAATCTTCCATCTGATCTCATCAGTACTTCTTGATATATCGAGGAATAAACCGATTTTTGGCGCATGAAAAATTCAAATGACAAATGAAGGCTTCAAACCTAACCTAATTATTTCCAAACTCTGTCCCTTCCTCCGATAGTTAGGAAACACACGGACGGGCCGCCGCACACAATTGAATTCGACCGCGAATTCTATTCTGGAAAATAATATTTCGATATCATTCCAGTACCCAAAATTCGGAAATAACAGACTTTACCCCACTATCCGCTAGAACGGGCGCTTAAGAATTATTCTCCGAAAGCAAAGCAAACTTTAACGAGGTAGATACATGAAGGGGTAACCTCTCCATATACAGAGTCAACTTTTCAAAAAAGTATTTCGGATACTTTAAACTCTCAAGTTCAATTTGAATTCTGAATAAGCAGATGAACAATCCTTTGTAAGGTTCTGTCAGTGCTTTTCTAGATGTAATTTTCATTTTCTCTGCAATGTATTCGCTTTCAATTATCTTTGACCTAATTTTCCGAGAAAAACCGCAACACAAACTGCACCTATCTGAATCGTCATCTCCATCATATTTTCAGCATGCGAGGTGACGTGATTTTTCATGCATTCTATGAAATTTCTTATCTTCTTATCGGCAATGTTAACTCAGAATGCATGAAATGCGAAACCGGGGTTGAAGTCGAGTTAAAAGCACGGAAAATAACATTATTTCGAGGAATTCTGCAGAAAATACGGATCCGCATTATCCGAGCGTTCTCCGATTCTGGGATGTACCGTGATTTTCTTTCACTGCGGATGTCTTTTTATCTTTCATGATTGCACCTCTGTTGTTCCCTATTCATTTGAATTCTTTTTGCGCGCATGTTCTAGGGGAACAGCGTGCTATCGTTTTGTCCAAATGTCTGTAATTTTGGATGATTGAGCCGAAAATGGTCTCAATCGACTAGGTTGGACTCACTGATGACGAATCCGGTGTCAAAATTGATTCTGTCCGGCCGGCCGGCCGGCCGTCCGTCCGTAGACACGATAACTGTCGACAGAAGCAAGCTAGCTACTTGAAACTTTCAGGATAGGTTGCGCATCAGAATGCCGCGGTTAAGTCCGTTAATGAGCCAAATCGGTCGAATAGTTTCGGAGTTATAGGCACTTGAAGTTTTGAAGTCATTTATTTTTTATTTCAGAAACTGCTCAAGCGATTGGATTCAAACTTGGCAGTTTGGTGGAGTATAACGACGCGCAACTTTGAGCCAAATTTCGTCAAGATCATATCGTCAGTAAATTTAAAAAAAAATTTTTTTCAAAATTTTTTCGGAAACCATTCATTATATCCAAAAAAAAATTACACTCGCACTTTGACCTTATAATTTCACAGCAGTGTACTAAATTTCAGTTCGATACGATCATAAGTTTTGGAGATATCGGGAAAAAATATGTCAAATTTCGAGGTTTTCTTCTCGATATCGTTGATTTTTTCCGTATTACTCGAGAAATACTGATTCAGTCCTGATTAAACTTCACAGCTAGTTTTAAGATGCTGAAAGACTTCTTTCGTGATAATCGTGTTATTAGAACAATTTGAAAAAAAAAGTTTCTATGATTTTCTCATCATATCATCCTCATTAAATTCTGTATGAAACTTCGAACTGTTATTTTCGATGAAGTACTGGATTTCAATTCGATCTGATCTGTATTTTTGGAAATATGGGAAAAATAAAATTTTGATTGGGTATATCTACGGAATCATTGGGTGGATTTTACCCATTCACGAATTCGGCCTTCGTAATTAAGGTCCAAACCTTCTCTACAAATATCGAGTTTCTAAGTTGTTTCTTTCGGAAGTTATTGTGTTTACGCAGTCGGCCGTTAGGCTGACCGTAAACACAATAACTTCCGGAAGAAACGACTTAGAAACTCGATATTTGTAGAGTAGGTTTGGGGCTTAATTACGAAGGTCGAATTCGTGAATGGGTAAAATCCGCCCAATGATTCCGTAGATATACCCATTCAAAATTTTATTTTTACAATATGTCCAAAAATACAGATATGATCGAATTGAAATCCAGTAATTTATCAGAAAAAAATTTCAAAAAGCACTGCCGTGAAGGCAGCAGCTTTTGCGCGCACGTTCAAATTCGTTGCTGAAGCGGTCATCTACATTGAACATGTGCGCAAAAGTTGCTGCCTTCACGGCAGTGCTTTTTGAAATTTTTTGTTATTTAATGTAAACAGTGGAAATCAGAATCCATAACGCTACCAATATGTGACGAAAACTTGATGTGAAATGATATAGATTGAACACGTGAAGGTTAAAACATGCTTATTTCCAACGAACATATACACAAGAATGAATATTTTTTGATAAGTCAACAAATACTCAACCTTAAATTGAGTTCCATTATTACGTGTTATCTACACAACATTATTGCAGTTTAATTTCATTAGGATTGCGTATATTCATCTGGCGGAATGACGTTTAAAATGAAATTATGTTAATGTATGAAATAAGGGGTACTATGATGAATTCCTATTTATATATTCTTTCGAGAATGAGCAGTTACTTTCAATATCAAACACTATGTGTTATCACAGTATGAGCAGAGGAAATGTGAACAGGGTACCATATATTTTCACGTATGATAGAAGAGCAAAGATAAAACCTCAAAATTAAACTCTGTTTCCTCGTATTAGTTTAGTAAGGTTATTATTTGTAATTGAAGACCTTCATTTTTATCAAAAAAAATTTCTTTCCTTTCGATGAAGGTTGATAACTCGTAACCACACCTGAAAATAAAGACAAAAAACAATATGAAGTAGTAAATGAATTATCACTCATTGAATCAATTTTCAATACGGGGCATCACATTGAAGAGAAAACAGAGTATTTTTTGATAGAAAGCTCAGGATTTTGGAAATACGTTCGGACCGCCAATTGTTTTTGGCACAGAATGCGCCTCTATGATCGACGAATTCGTCCGAATTACCCTCGGAATGCCTCAAAATGTGTGGCGGAAGTAGGAGTGAAATTCATGATATTTCTTATGAATATGAATATTTAATCTTTGAACATTTTTTTACCCTTTCAGAACACCTATCTTGTTTTTCCAAACTAAGTTCTTCCTTCAACATTGTCTCCTTGAAGTTGATGATAACTTATACTCAAGAAAATGTCAATCATATTTCAAGTTCGCTTTTACCTTGAAGAAAAATCAAATTTTGAAATAATCATAACTGCAATACTCAAATTAAATGATATGATGATGGATTCAATGTGAGAAATTGTTCCCTCCAAGATCGAAATTGGCTGGTTTGAACTATTATCCAAAAGCTTAATTTTTCTACTAGAAAACACCTGTGTTTTCTTTACGATGTGACACCCTGTATACTCCATTCCTGATACTGACTACATTCTGACTACAAGAACGGATTTCATTCAGAATAACACTACTCCAATTATCATGACCATATCAAATTAAGAAACCCCACAATTCAACGAAATAAGTTTTCACCTAATTTGCCGTAGTACCCTCAAACATCAACAGTCAAATTAACTAATCAAGTCGTGATTGGAAGTGGCTTCCGCTTGATCTGGCAACGCTTCAACTAATTGCTGACCTTTCATGTGATCCATTTGCGGATTCTGTCAATTATTGATATACAAGAGAATTGATGGGGATGTTTACGTTATAGACCGAGAGGTTCAATATAATCCTGTATTTCGAATTTCATGTCATCTCTGAAATTATTCTTGTTCACTTTGAACTATGTTGATATTGAGCTAAGCTGTGTTATTCGTTCATTTATGGGACATTAAAGTTTTTCAGTAATCGAAACCCAATCTAACCTAACCTAACCTAACCTAACCCAACCAATAAATAAAAAATGAAATGGGAAGATTATGAAAATTATTTTCATTGCGATCATAATCTCAACAACGCTGCCAATTTCTCACAAGGATTAAGATTTTCTCAGTTGAATAACACAATACCATTGATATCTTAAAAAAAACATATACATTATTCATACCTCATTGGTTTTTCACAAACACAAAAACTCGATATATGTTGAAAATTTGGTAATCATTCTTCTCATCAACTTTTAGATACATGATTCTAGATGGAAATTTTAACGATTAGTCCACTGAATTTCCAATCTTAGAACCGAATGCGATGATTTATTTTCGGGATTATTGGAATTTTTGTAGCGTTTTTCTTCATGACTCAGGGACCACAGGTTGGAAATTTTAGTTTGAGTTAAGCAACGTCGAAAGTTTCATGAAAATTCAGTGGTAAGTTTTCGAAATATATTTTTTTTCCTCCTACCTGCAGTTTCGAGCCCCTAGGGTAAACTGATCCTGCTGAAGAGCTTGGAGGATCAATCTCGAGCAACACACGATTTTTCTTCCAAGTTTCACGGATTTCAGTACTTTCATAGAAAATATATATGATTTTGGATGGAAAGTTAAACGATTAATAATAATATTAATAATAATAATATGAGTTTATTTTCCAAATTATTATCAGTACAGACAATAAAGAGAAAACAGGTCTACTTTTTACTGTAAACAATTCATGAAACAAAATTACAAGACAGCACAGTAATTTTGAAATTCTAAAATAGTATAAGGCTCGGCATTTACAATGAGAGAAAAAATGGCTTTGCGAAATGGCATTAATTCTTTGACTTTCTCTACAACCTTGCAGGCGGATTCGGTGGTTTCCGGAAAAAATTCGAGAAATTAAACTCTCTCAAAGTTATTCCATTTGGCCAAAAGTTGGGGTCATGCAACGTTTCAAACAGATGATCGTCCGGTACTCCGATACTGAAAGCAGAATTAGAACCTTTAGTCTGAAGTTTCTTTATTTGAATTGTTTCAGCTCTAGGGAGATCTGAAAGAAAATCTTTCATATCGGCCTCTGTTACCTCAGTTCCTGCAATTCTTCCGATGTAGATCCATTTTCTTCTAACGGCACCTTTTATTCTCTCATTTTCTTTGATATTACCTGTACACACAATACTTTGCCTAGATTTTCTTTGCGGGTTCATCTGAGTTGGATTATTCTGGGTAATTTCCTTCTGCTCATTATTCTTTCTTTTCATCGGCCTCGCCCTCTTTCTCACCACTGTCGTCCAAGTTCCCTTGTTTACATTCAGGTTGTTGATGTTGATATTGTCAATGTCATCTCGTTCTGACAAAGACATACTTGCCGCAGAAGATGGCACCGAATTCTGTCTTGGAGTTTCTGTCTCGGTTGTCATAGATACCTCAATTGTAGGAATTGACGTCTCTACTCTTTCTAGACTTGATTGTTTACGTGTTTTTTTATCGTTATTTTTTCCTTTCATGTTATTTATTTTTTCCAAAAGAAGTTCATTATTTACCATTAGGATTTTATTTTTACTTCTCGTCTCTTCCAAAAGGGCTGTTAGTAATTCTACTTGCTTCTTAAGGAATTCATTTTCGGTCATGTTTTTGTTACCTTGGGTTGACGAATCTTCAACTTCGAGTTTCTCGACATGATTGCAGGAGGCGGATTTCTTCGATTTCGATGTATTCCAACATGATTTGTGTAGATCGGCTTTACACTTCACGCAGTACATTGAATCGACAACTTTCTTGTTGCAATAATTGCATAATTTCGTTATTGATTCGCCGGAATTTGACTTTTTCACGGAGCGATCACTCTCTTCATTCTCACTGGACGACATCTTTCTATTCAATGATTATTCCACTGAATTCCATTTTTAGAACTGGATGCTATGATTTATTTTCGGTAATATTGGAATTTTGTAGCGTGTTTCTTCATAACTCAGGGATTACTGGTGGGAAGTTTTTAGGTTGAGTTATGCAACAGTAATCAACACTGGAAGTTTCATGAAAATTCGGTGGTAAGTTTTCGAAATTTTTTTTTTTCCTCCTACCTCCAGTTTCGAGCCATTAGGTACACTGATCCTGCTGAAAATCTTGGAGGATCAATCTTGAGCGACACACGATTTCTCTACCATGTTTCAAGGATTTCAGTACTTTCAGAGAAAACCCTCGGACAACGGACGGCGGACGGAAGGATTTTTATTAGTTCATTCAAATCTTCATTCGTCAAAATGTAAACTGTGAAATTTTCAGCAGGGTAATTTTTTTTTTGGTCGATCACTAAGGTTTATTGCTTGATTCTATCAAATAATTAGATTAGAAGAGAACGATTGAGTCGTCAACATATTTCACTGAATGACGAAAATAAGTTTGCATATTTTCCAATAGAAATAAACAATATTTGGCTGACCTTGTAAAGAAAGAGGTCGAATTTGGGCAATTCCACGAGAAGTGAATCAGCATGTTTGTGCTCTTCAAGAATGTATTTCAGAGAGAATTGAAAAAGAGCAAAGCAAACAAATCTTGAACTCGTTACGTGAATGGCTTGCCTCACAGGCGACTGTCAAATGGAATAATACCAACTAGAAACAGTAGTAGAGTGCAGGGAGATAAGGAAAGCTAATGTCGTGTATCACGAGATAATGATAATTGGGAAAAACAGGAAACAAATGGGCTACAGTTGATGAACAACCAAGGAAAATAAATAGGACGTAGGGATAATGAGTATACCGATACCGCTTTCGAGGTTGCCAGTACTTCATCAAATTTATCTCCAGGTATAATTGAATAGAAATGTGGTCGTATTTTTGTCGCAGTGAAAATTCCAGCTTAGGTTTGATCTGGTATCGGGATCTCTTGCATTTTTCATGATACAGAACACAGTATCATAAATTCAAATAATGAGTTTCGAGACTTTCGACAAAAATTGTCCTATTGAAGTTCATTTATTCATTTATAACTTCGAACATGTGAAAAATGTTCAAGAGTCAGATCAGTGGATTGATGATAGGATTTAAGTAGATAAATTTAAATTGTTAACATTTTTTGATCACTTATGAATAATTAATATTGATATTCTTTCTATTAGAACACTTATTAATTTTTGTTTTGTTTTTCAGGTAAGTTCACACTTGAGTATCTGGTGGAGAGTGAGTATATTTTAAATAAGCTTATTTCGAAATATTTCCCAGAGGTCCGCTCATCATTCAAATTCGAAGTCGCAGGATTTTAGCTAACTCGTTTTAAAAATTGATAGCAATACAAGTTTCTGTAATTTTGACTCATTGAATGAGTTCCACGAAATAAAATATTTCCAATGATGTGAGATATTTTCCTTCAGTGGATCCTTACTTTTGTTCTCAGATAATAACCTCTTATCTCCGACCATCCGACCACGTGAAAATTTAATCATATTTTATATTATTTCTTCTAAAATAACAGAATTTTCCCCCCATCTAGTGAAATGCAATAATGATATTAAAATTTGTTGGCAGATCCATTATATGGAATGTCTCTTCGTTCTAGAAGAAATTATTATTGATAAATTAAATTTTTTCAAGTAGAAAAACACTATTTTTATTGCTCAGAATGAGTTTCTCCATGATCTGATGGAATCACTGTGATTCATTATTTTTAGTTTTTATGGGTTTTCACTCCCAATATCTGAAACAGTACTATTAAAAATTATAGAAAAATTTTTTTTTCATGAAAAACGCCCTTGCGGATTGCAGTATCAAACTATTTGTCAAGGGCAGGTTCTTGCAAAAAATATTGCCCAATGAACAATACAGAAACAATACAAACGATAAAGAAAGCGAACTGTGACGTTCCAGAGTACAAATCTGACTCTTTCATCAGACAAAGCAGAACATTTCTAGAATTCTTTTCTTTACATTTTTGTTTCGATTTGAGACTTTCGTCACCTTGACAAATAGTTTGATACTGCAATACGCAAGGGCGTTTTTCATGAAAAAAAACAATTTTATATAATTTTTAATAGTTCTGTTTCAGATATTCGGAGTGAAAACCCATAAAAAACTAAAAAATAATGCAAAATACTCCCAAACTAAGCTCCAATCGAAACTGTGATTCAGTTGGGAAAATGAAGAAGATTCTTTCTGTATACTCTTCAGACATTTAGAAAATATTTAGCAGTCAACATTAAGTCGCAGAAAAACAGGACAAAATCAAAATTTCTTTGGGAATACTATTGAACTCGAGCATAAAAATATGAGATATAATTCAGAGAACTCTTCGTAATGCTGCAAATAGATCGGTAATGAATTCGATGTTTCATTAAGAATTAAAATTATTGATGATTATATAATATATAATTATTTGATCACGCAGTCGTCAACACGCACATTAAATCAGTATAGAGTGAGAAGATGCGGAAATATCAAGGGCTATCGCTTGAAATACAAAAACTATGTGGGGCAACCAAAGTGGAAATCTTTCTCATCATAATTTCAACAATAGGAACTATACCCAACACAACCTCCAAACACATTGAAGATTAAAGCCTTTCACCTGAAATCTTATCATCCGTGCAACATTCTGTAATCTTTTCTATATGCAACCTACTCAGAAGAACTCTCAACTAACATAAACTCACACGTGAAAATACTACTGGAAATGACTCACTACTGTTCGCAAGTAGTAATAGCAGGAACCTTCAAAGGAATACTTATAAATAATGATAAAAATAATAATAATAATATTAATATTAATAATAATAATAACAATAATAATAATAATAATGAAATCCGTGGGTTCACGTCCTTGAGTTGACTATTCCTGTAAACAAATCAATAATAATAAAAGTAATGAAAATAATAATAATAATATTCATTTTCATAATGAAAACACTCATATTGAAACGAAAACTAAATGCTCATATTTGAAAATTGGAATTCAGATATTCATTTATACTGTATGGCCTCAGGTCTATCAATAATTAATTAATGACAGTTTTGGACTCCCTACAATGTTTTAGGGTTTGATAACTCATCGGAAGTTCATCAAACAGTTTCACCTGATAATTCTGCATATTCTGGTAGTAGTGAGTATGCCTTGACTTTTAAATTGTCCACGCCATGATATTCTCGCAGTTAAGCCCAGCATTATTGCTCTCATTTGGACCAAGAAAATCTTCTAAACGTTGGAGACATTTTCTCACGCTAAGATTCCGTAGGACATAACCGACTGGAAATTGGAGAAATACACTGTTCTCGCAATTCGGAATCTGATTGCAGTGCCAAAATACGAAGGGTGTATAGAACAGAGTGTAATTCACTCTTCAACGAGTCTATTGTTCGGACCAACCCAACTGATGATTACGAAAGCGTAGAGGGGCCATGGTAGAATTTTATTAAGGAATTCATACATTTATGTATGAATTCATACTAAAAAGTATGCATTCATACAAAATCTACGAATTCATACAAAAATGTATGAATTCATAGAAAAAAGTATGAATTCATAGAAAAAAGTATGCATTCATAGAAAAAAGTATGAATTCATAGAAAAAAGTATGAATTCATAGAAAAAAGTATGGATTGATACAAAAAAGTATGAATTCGTAGTCCTTCGTGTGTGTATGAACTCATGATGTTATAGAGCTGAAGTGGATAGGACTTTCATTATGATGATTTTTCTTCATGGCGATCACAAAGCAATTAATATCGAATTATTGGAATACTTTATACATGAATTCGGCGTGAGAGCAGAACTGTATGTATAATTCTGAAATTTAACTTTAAACGAGTTAAGATTTTGCAGAATTGTCTAAATTTTTTCGATTTTTTTTTGGCCGAAATTGGTCCTAATCAACTAAGTTTGATTCGCCATCGACTTGAAACTTCCTGGGTAGGTTGCCTTTCAAAATGCAAATAATTTCGAAGGTAATATACTAATTGAAACGTTTGAGGTTATTTCCGTAATATCACAAGAAGTACTGATGAGATCATATTGAAACTTGGCATTTTATCAGAAAAAAAAAGGATTCTTGAGATTTTTTCCTCGAAAATTTTATATTTCAGAGGAGAGTTACTCGATTGGAAATGAGTTGGAAAACTCTGATGCAAAATTCAATGCTGATCGATTCCACCCATTCACGAATGCGTCTTTTTCAATTAAGGTCCAAACCCGCTTTAGAAATATTGAGTGTCTCAGTTTTATCCTAATCGGAAGTTATCGTGTTTAGGATCAGTTAAATGAACGATAAAATTAGGTCTCTGAAAGATTCATGCAGTTCTGGTTTGGCACCGAATTCATTTATAGATATTGCATTAATTCGGAATTAGTTCATTCTAGGTCCGCTACACAAATCACTTTTTTAATCGCTATGGAGTTTTCAGAAATAATTATAATAACACAACCCTTGCCGTGCGTTAATTTATTCAATTTCCGCTCTGAAACTTCTGTTGGATTAAACAACTTCCATTAGTGAAACAATCAAGAAAAAACGTCAAATATGTCCGAATAAAATATCATTAATACGTCACACTCGGTGGACTGCGGAATTCATACTTTTTTGTATGAATTCATACATTTTCCAATGAATCCATACTTTTTTGTATAAATTCATCCAAAAATCTATGAATTCATACATCATCTATTAATTGTTAATTCCTAGATTTTTGTATGAAGGCATACTTTTTAGTGTGAATTTATACATAAATGTATGAATTCCTCAATAAAATTCTACCATGGCCCCTCTACGCTTTCGTAGATGATCGACAATTACATCAAGAAAATTGGTACCATTGGAAATAAATTAAATCAATAATGATTAATACTTTCTTTCAATCATTATCCGATTTCAAGCATTTGAAGCCAGATAACTGTAGTCTGAAACCATCACATAACTAGGAAATTGAATCAGACTCCATATTATCGTTTAGATTTGACCAATGTTTAGGCATTCCCCTCAAATATATGCAAAATTTAACGGCGTAGTACAAACTTCGGTTCTACTATCTAACGATGCAGGCAGTTGAACTGGAAAATTATGACCGCTGAGGCACTATTTCGACCCTTTCTACCCTGTTTTGTACGTAATAATTCGATTCAGCCGAAAGATTGCGTGTAGACCCCTTGGAGTCCAGACGTTTTAATTAGAATGGTTCCAGTTGGGATTATTATTCAGGCCTTTCATCCGGAACTGAAGTAATTAGTTCATGAAGAACATGATCGATGTTTCGAGTTCTTTCGACTTAACTGGAAGTGATATTATCCTCATCCGGAGCTGAGCCTAAAAAGGATTCTAAAAAACTTAATAAATTTCTCCAATAGCGATACTGTAGGAAAATTAAATAACTAGCGCCATCTAAAGAGATTTCTGAGAACTCTAACTTCTTCAGGTGCAGAAATCTTTAGCAATGTTTATAACCATCTTTTTGTTGTTTCGGAGAGCTAAGCCTGCAATTTCGCTCGAAATTTTGTCATCTCATCTTGACACAGGTTCTGTGATTCATAAAAAAAAATACAACTCAAGTATCTCAACTACTTTTTTGGCATGTTATAACATGGTTGTAGGTACAGAAGAATGTTAGTTTCAACCTAAAGCACATGTCTTTATGCCCCACTCATTTATTTCCATTTTATCTATAAATTGGGAGACAGTTAATTCGATATAGTGGATCAACCCAAACAATTCAAACATCAAATTCTCGAATTCGTTTTTTTTTGTCCGAATATTCCAGATAATATTCCCAATTCTCATCGTAAAACAGCAACTATGTGGAATTCAGAAGCTATGAAATGTCCACTACTCCAAGTAAGTTTGATTTCACCTTGGCATGAATGCAGTATATCGAAAACAGTTTTCTGTAGTACATATGCCTATGCAGCGTTCGACTATTTTCTGTCAGAAAGAAATTCTGCATAGCATCCAGGTACTTATCACGTCTCAGACGGAACACTGCAGCATAACTACATACAGCGCGCCATCTGCCAGTAGCATCGTGCGAAATCGAACCTTCGAGTGCAGATAACTTTGATCGATGTGCATGATGTTTATCCTATTGTCGTACCAGGTCACTGTTTCTGCGATTTTGCAGTTGAAAATCTCCGTCTTAACTTGAAAACACTTAGTCCATGTCGTATCCCACAAGACAATAAGGTCCAACAACTAACAAAATTAGGAATTGGTTCATGTAGTTCTAAGTTTTCTTGACCATTCTTGAAAGGTATTTCTAGTTACATTAGTGTAACGAATACCATTTCATTCAATTCTGCATCTGATCTTAGGATAGTGCCAGTTAGTCAATAGACAACGTTTGCCCATTTATTATATCAGATAGACAAATTGTCTAGTGTGGAACATCGAATAGTGTAAGCGAAAATGTTGCCTTCTTCCACATATTAATTGTAAAATTGTTAAGTGTTGCCAAATAGTGAGAGTTCTTGTCATTCAGTTAAGAAAGATTATATTTCCTTCCTTCTGAATTGAATAAACTTCAATATTGGATATACGAGTGTAAGTTGATACACCTCTCGAAATAAGCTATGAAGAAGAAGGTTGTCATGCAAACCAAGCAGTTGATGACTTGATATCTCGAAGGCTCGCTGTTTCGAATTTTCACACATTTATTGCTACAGAAATGAAATGTCTATAGCTTCCCCATAACCCTTCATTCCATAACGTTCAATAGGCCACCAAGATATATGAAAACCCTTAAGATGTACCAGATAGAGAATCCATTATTTCTTTACTGATTGGTTCAAGTAATTTGAATTGTGTAAGGGTAGCAAATACTGAAAGCTCTATGTAACTCCTTCTCTCGATTCACGTTCACACGATGAACGACAAAAGCATATCATCGACAATTTTCCACCAACAACTCGAATATCATTCTTTTTTATCATCATCGTTGGATACCAATTAGAAAGCGATATGTGAAACAAATGGAAAGATCCCTTTACTAGATTGCGACAATTTGAAAAAATATTTGAGTGATTTTGACTGATACCGTATCAACTGTTTAAGACAAGCCCTTAATTCATCCAAAAACTTCATTAAAACCCTCATTAAATCTTGTAATTCGTAAGAACCAACAGCAAGAAACTTTTACCGACACCCACACCACCCATTATCCGTTATTATTTCCTTTATTTATACCAAACAGTCCCCCCTTGAATTCTATAATTACACTGCACATTTTGACTTCGTCCGACAACAAAACTCCGTAAAAGATATAAAAACTCCCATTACCCGACATAATTACAGCTCGGACTTTCTCTGTTAGTCTCCCTCTCATTTTCTCTCCTGAAAAACTGCCCGATCTGGAATCGCGTCTGTTGGTGAAAAGGACTGCCATCTAGCGGCGGATATTGGAAACCGTGAAAGTTTGGCGACGCAGAAGCCGGTCGGAATGCGACCGGAGAGTTTCTCATGAGGCGTATGGTGTTCGATATCGTCATGACAACATAGTACTCGCAGTTTTCTAGATGATTAAGCGGACGCTGCAAGTGATTATCTTACGAACGAAAGTTCTTTAGATTTAATTTTTTCCATTTTCGAAGTTACAACTGACTTCAATAATTGTTGAGATTGAAGTATGAAAAGAAAGCTTAAGGCAGAATCGCCATTTCGTGCCCGTGAAAAGTGTCAATGAATTCATCGAGAGAAAAATTGTTTGAATCAACGTGAATGAATCGTACAGTGCCAAGCCTGCATTCATTTGAACAATTCGGACTTCTATATCTATGAATATACATGGCATATTCATGACAATTGGAATAGAAGCCTACTCTCTCTATTGTGGGTGGATTTAATTTCATTGATCAATCCCACGTGTTATATTCTAGTTTATTGAATGGAATTTATTCAATTATTTTTGGCTCATTACCCCGAGAATACAAAATAATTAACAAAATTGTTTGGCTGATGGCATCATTTCGTGGTTGGAATTATGTCGATGAAAAATAACAGTATAATAATTTTAATAAAAATTAATAATAGTTTTAGGATATCAAATCGAAATTTGTCGAATGCAGATTTTCCATTTGTGATTATAACTTTGCAGTTGGTCTCAAAATTCTATGGAACTGTTTGTCGAGGACCAAAACAGAGGAATGTCAAATAATAGTTCGGTGCCAACTGCGATGTTACAGTCTGTTATGAGACCGGTCTCAAGGTGAAAAAAACAGGCGCATCTGCCAGATTGCAGCTGAATCTGATTTGCGTCCCTTGAAAATCAATCCAAGATTCAATCAAGAATTTAAAGTGAGACAGGGATTAGTATTATTCAATTATGTTCAGCCACTTCGTTTTTTCGTCTAATATCATTTCGAATGTTGGAAAACAATGTAAGCTGCAAAATGGCGAAGGGTCTTTGCGATTTCATATTGTAGTTTTGTTCATAGCTACATGTTAATGAACTCCATATCTATACACTAACTTTATATCGAAAATGAATTTGTTTTGTTCAATTTCTAATGGCTGCAAACTTATTTCACCTAGGAAAATACTTAGTATCGGTGTGGTCTAGGGATATTTTGAGTGTTCTATTCATCATTAAAAAATTTCAAAAAGCACAGCCGTGAAGGCAGCAACTTTTGCGTGCATGTTTAATGTAGATGACTGCTTCAGCAACGAATTTGAACATGCACGCAAAAGCTGCTGCCTTCACCGCAGTGCTTTTTGAAATTTTTTACTGATAAATTAATGGATTTCAATTCGATCAAATCTATATTTTTGGAAATATTGGGAAAATAAAATTTTGAATGGGTATATCTACGGAATCATTGGGCGGATTTTACCCATTCACGAATTCTACCTTCGTAATTAAGCCCCAAACCTCCTCTACAAATATCGAGTTCCTAAGTCGTTTCTTCCGGAAGCTATTGTGTTTACGGTCAGCCTAACGACCGACTGCGTAAACACAATAACTTCCGAAAGAAACAACTTAGAAACTCGATATTTGTAGAGAAGGTTTGGACCTTAATTACGAACGCCGAATTCGTGAATGGGTAAAATCCACCCAATGATTCCGTAGATATACCCAATCAAAATTTCATTTTTCCAAAAATACAAATCAGATCGAATTGAAATCCAGTACTTCATTGAAAAATAACAGTTCGAAGTTTCATACAGAATTTAATGAGGATGATATGATAAGAAAATCATAGAAATTTTTCTTTCAAATTGTTCTAATGACACGATTATCACGAAATTTCGCATGAAGTTGTCTTTCAGCATCTCAAAACTAGCTGTGAAGTTTTATCAGGACAGAATCAGTATTTCTTGAGTTATACTGAAAAAATCAACGATATCGAGAAGAAAACCTCGAAATTTGACATATTTTTTTCCGATATCTCCAAAACTTATAATCGTATCGAACTGAAATTTAGTACGCTGCTGTGAAATATTGAGCTCAAAGTGTGAGTGAAATTTTTCTTTTATGTGATGAATGGTCCCCAGAAAAAAAAATTTTTTGGAGAAAAATTTAGAAAAAAATTTTTTTTTTGATTTACTGACAACATGATCCTGACGAAATTTGGCTCGAAGTTGCGCGTTGTCATACTCCACCCAACTGCCAAGTGTGAATCCAATCGCTCAAGTAGTTTCTGAAATAAAAAATAAATAACTTCAAAACTTCAAGTGCCTATAACTCCGAAACTATTCGACCGATTTGGCCCATTCACGAACTCAACCGCGAGATTTTGATGCGCAATCTAACCTGAAAGTTTTAAGTTGCTAGCTTGCTTCTGTCGACAGTTACTGTGTCTACGGCCGGACGGACGGCCGGCCGGTCAGAATCGATTTTGACACCGGATTCGTCATCAGTGAGTCCAACCTAGTCGATTGAGACCATTTTCGGCTCAATCATCCAAAATTACAGACATTTGGACAAAACGATAGCACGCTGTTTCCCTAGAACATGCGCGCAAAAAAACAATAACAGAAGTGATCGACGAAAATATGGTTCAAATCGTATTTTACGTAGGCATGCAAAGTCCATAGAATTTCATTTCATTGAACAACGAGTTCGCGTATGCCTGTAAGTCATACTCGACTATGGAAATGAATAATCATCATATAAATTATTACATTCAAATTTTTTTTTCTAAATGAAAAGTAAATACGACCGAGAAGTAAATCGAAGGTTATTTTCCATCCCAAAAATATCATATCCTCTGAATGTTCGATCTAATCATAATTTGAGGTAACTTCAGAACCGCTGTCACTTTTACCCATGAATTTCAGTTGCCGCTTTTCTATCATTTCCATCCTGTTTTAGTTGCTTGCCACCGCATTTTTGGACCTTACGTTTCTCAACACAGAGGATGGAATAACACTTGATCACTTCCTAGAAGATATGACATAGTTTGATCATGAATATAAACGGAAATTTTTGGACATCAAATCAGTTCTTTTGTCAACAAAGTTCCGCTTATACATAACAAAATTCAATCACCATATTTGATATCTTCATTTTATATTGGACAAAATATGGAATGGATCGGATGTTTATCCTTTTCCAGGGAAAACCTACAAATCAACAACGTGTTATTGACGGCATTGAATGATCTCACCATCTCCACATGAAGATAAATGACTCCAATAACAACCATTTCAGTAAATTCAGTAAATGCAAACATGTAAAGGTTCATAATGAACAAAACTTTCATACCAACATATACGTGAAGCAAATTTAAATGAGATTTTATATAATAATAGACCAACAGATTGGATCATTTTGTAGGTCTTTTCTGGATTTTCACTCCCAATATCTGAAAAAGAACTATTAAATTCAAATAAAATTGTTTATTCATGGAAATCGCCCTGGCGGATTGCAGATTGAACTATACAGAGTGTAACAGCCAAATGGAATAAATTCGATAACGAATAAATGAGGGCGTGTTACGAAAAACGCTCGGACACGTCGATTTGTAATTTTAAATGCGCATATTTTTCAAGAAAATAAAATTATATAGTGTGTTCCATGCGACCGTGGCCAATACCAACTTTCTTATTTCAAATGTAATCCCCTGTATATTATTTATTTTTTGGATTCTTCAGAAAATTCTAGACATAATTCATGTACAATATCCTATACCTATCTTCAACTTTTTCGGAAATATTAAGTGTTTTCAGAAACGTTGAGTAACGTAAGAAGACAATTCTACACCAGATGTTGCCAAGAAGTTCGCGGCGAGCATTTTGAACATTTCCCACATTGACATTAATGTTTTTTTTTTGTTTTTTTTTAATTATTAAGAAATAATCAGTATTACTCATTAGGTTTTAAGTGTAATGTACCGAATTTGTGAAATAAAATAATTTTTATTTAAAACGTTGATTTTTGCACTAAATCTGAAAACACTTAATATTTCCGAAAAGGTTGAAGATAGGTATAGGATATTGTACATGAATTATGTCCAGAATTTTCTGAAGAATCCAAAAAATAAATAATATACAGGGGGTTATATTTGAAATAAGAAAGTTGGTATTGGCCACGGTCGCATGGAGCACCCTATATAATTTTATTTTCTTGGAAAATTTGCGCATTTAAAATTACAAATCGATGTGTCCGAGCGTTTTTCCCAACACGCCCTCATTTATTCGTTATCGAATTTATTCCATTTGGCTGTTACACTCTGTATATCAAGGGCAGTTCCTTTCAAAACAGATTGCCTAATGAACAATACAGGAACTATATAAACGATAAATAAAGCAAACTATGACGTTTCAGAGTATAAATCTGACTCTTTCATCAGATAAACGAGAAAATTTTCAGAATTATTTTCTCCCGATTTTTCGTTTTGTGAGAGTTTTGTGAAATTGACATTCTTTTACCTAAACAGATTGTATGCTTTTTTTTAATCTTTCCTATCGCCATAATTATGTTTGCCAACGAATTGTCTCGAAACACCCGAAATAACGGATTTAATGAATCGGCCGCATCTGCCACTACGTCACATGGGATGCTCAGGAAACAGAAGAGCGTAATTAGAATTTTTGCTCAAGATTTTTAATTGGAATCTCACGTCATCTTGACAGAGGGAAAAGGATGCTTTGAAGATGATCACGAAGCTGTCAAGGGTACCCTCGCGAAGGTTTAATTGATGACTCTAGCGACGATGACGCAGAGAATCTCCGCTTCCCTTCCAATTTGTTTAATTCTCCTTGGGAAGATTGGAGGGGTGAAAATGAGAGTGAATAATATTCTGCATCATGTAGTTCTATGAACAGTTCATCGTAATTCGAAACTGAATTCGAATCTTACACCTGATACTTTGATTTGCAGAGGTTCTTACGGAGTAGTAGTTTTGATGCTTCCTTCCAATTTCAACGAATATATTCCATTATTTGAATTCTTAGACAACTAAGAATCTAGAAAAGCACTGAAGTTGGAGACATTTGAACATCTACGCGCCCCTTTAAATTGGAATGCCGTAATTTTTTTGTTAGATTCTCATTTATCAATGTAATAGAATTGGTTTTTATGATATAATGTCAGTAAATTAAAAGCTAGGATGTGTACAGGGTGTATCTCAATAACAACGAAAAGATTTAAGGGGGGATTCTCTGATGAATATCAAGGTGGTGTTTGGTATCAAATTTCTTGGAAGGGTGTAACTTTGTGAGGGAAGATGTTTCAAAAAATTTTACACCAAATACATACCTTAATTTTCACCACAGAATCAGCCCTCAAATTTTTTCTTTGTTATTCAGATACACCCTGTATGGAGTCATGTGGCTGATTCGACCCATCCGTGAATCAGACCATCACAGTTAAGCCCCAAACCTACACTACAAATATCGAGTCAGATTTATTACTATTATTTCAAAACTTATACTCTGATATGGGACCCTATAGACCCATATAACCGTATGGCACCAGAAGAGCAATAGGGAGCTTAACTCTCTATAGAGCCTGAAATCTTCACAGCAAGCAGTGTACTCAATTTTTTTTCTATACCTCAAAAATTGACTTCCCTGATTATTTTTAGAAACTCTTCGAATTCGCACTTGAGTTTTTCATTATTCAGGAGTTTATCATAACTTAATAAATATACGATGCCAGTCTCCTACTTCTAATGAATCTAGTGAATTGGAGAATTTTTTGTTAGAAATATGCTTGGCAAAGGTCGATAAGTATTTGGAATTGTGAAATTTGGGGGATAATGCCATCGTCTGTTTTTTAAACGAATATAATACTTTTTTGTAGATATTCCTGGAGAGTAAATAACGAAACACATGCGTTTAAAATATTAACATTTTTCTAATTGGAAATGGAAGAAATCTAATTCATATTATCCAATTGAACGAGTAGACAATATAATTAATTATTTAATGGGTCTTGGCTTAATTGATCTTTGGAAAAAAGGCTAATATGTGTGTTACAATATCCGATGGTATAATGAATGCTCAAAATGTTTTCCATCAACTAATCAAAATTAAAAAAAATTCTTGAAGTTGATCAGATTTTTAATTTCGAATAAGGCAAATGATAATTTTATAGTTTTTCAGCATGTGTCTTTGATTGAACCTTTCAAGAGTGGTCATAAGAAAATTGTAATTTCCATTTTAAACAATAGTCGATGATGAAATCTTTCCCCGCTGGATATTCGCACTGTATATTTCTCGAACGTTCACAACTTAATATATTTTATTTATTATTTATTAAATTTTTGAATAAATTTTGAATTCATTCATCACTGGAAACTGTGAGCCCATGGATAGTGATCGATTCAAATATCTAAGTTGGAGATGAACTAATTCTTATTACGCGCTTGTTCTGGGGAACAGCGCGTTATCATTTCGTCACGATGTCTGTAATTTTCGAAGTTTTAGCTAAAATTGGTCTCAGACGACTAGGTTGGACTCACTGATGAAGAATCCGTGGTCAAAATTGATTCTGTCCGGCCGAACGGCTGTGCACGCTGTAACTTTCGAAAGAGGGAGTAAGGTCAAGATCTTGAATATCTCCGTTAGGTTTGTTAATGGGCTAAATCTGCCGAATGGTTTTTGTGCTACAGCCATTTGGAATTTTGATTTTTCAATAACTCGAAAAACATTTATCTGGTCGAAATAAAACTTGGTTGAAAGATGGACAGTGTCAATAAGAAGAATTATCCATGGCGAAATTCGAAAAAAAAATTTTTTTCCGAAAATTTTTATATTTCATTGAAATTTCACTGAAATTTCCAAGTCACCATTTCGCAATGTGAACAAGCACATAAAAGCTGCTGACTTCACGTCAGTGCTTTCCTAGATTTTTCATAACAAAGAGATGAATTGATTTCGAATTCAAAACGACAAAAAATTAGAGATGGGAAATCAGGAGATTTTAATTTTTGTTTGAATTCGCAGCCAGAGGGGGGCACAGCCTAACGACCAAACGGGTGATCGTGAACACATAAACTTCCGGAAGAAGAAACTTAGCAACTCAATATTTAATAGTAGCTGTAGAGCTTGAATGGAAAGCGAAGGCTGAAATCGTGAGTAGGTTGAATTGAACTCAGTGGAATAACAGAAGTATTTCCTGAAAAGGATTACCTTCAAGAAAATTCTCATATTTCAATGGGAAAAAACAGTTGAGAACCTTCGCACCAAACTTTCCAGGATAGCTCTCGGACAGTAAAGTTAATAAATTCAAGAGAAGAAAACGATGGCAAATAATTCCAGAGGGAATATTTATTTTTATGATCTCTGAGTGAAAAAAAATTCTGAATGTTTCAACAAACGCGGGCACTGTAGATTATATGAAAAATGGACTATTTTTCTATCCCGTGTCCGACTGACTATTTTCAACTCTCTCCATTCAGACAGGTTATCATAGAATTTGTTGAAATACACTTCGAAAAATCAAGGGATGGATGTATTTTATCACCTGGTATTTCAATTAGAAAACTGTTGGAGACATATGGTTGGATGAAATTGCCAAACAGAAACTAGTCGAAAACTCATCCGCTCAAGTTTGACAACTCACTAAATTAAAACCACTATATATTTGATACCGTGCACAGTCCATATTTCAATTTCGCATAGAAAACTCTTGGGTGGAAAATTGAGGTAAACGTTAATAACGCACTGGTTTCCAACTCGCTTTCATTAATTCTCCGAAGTCCATTCAGTCACCTCTGCTGCGCAGCCAGGAAATTTGAAAACTTCAATGCACGTGAATGTTCGTTTTTGACACAGTGATGCTTCTTGGCTGCTTCGAAAATGAATGAAAACATCAAGGATGGAACATTTTGCGTCTCTTTGTATCTTATCAATATGTCTCCACGTGAAAAACGATCCGATCGAATGATTCATATGCCGTAGTGAAAAGATGAATGTTGAAATATACAGGGTGTCTTCTAAATACTATAAGTTCGAAAAAAACCGTATTTGATACATACCATATTAGCTACTCATTGAATCAGTAAAATCAGTTACGCAATGCTTAATTTTGTGTTACGCGTGACACTCATTGCATTCGTTCCGCAAAAGCTCACAAGTTACACAAAATTTCATTTCTTAACGTATTACATAAAAGATTTTCTCTAATTTTTAATGAAGCAATAATAAATATAGAATATTATTGATCTTCCGTTACTCCGATTTTCAAAAAAGGCGATAAAAACTGTCCCCAAAACTACAGACCCATTAGCTTAACATCAGCTGCACTCAAGGTTTTAGAGAGAATCATCACTTCGGAACTCACTAGATTCCTATTGGACAACTCTGTCATTCCTACTGAACAACATGGTTTCGTACCTGGTCGATCAGTTTTGACGAATCTCTTGAAGTGCGTTGGTTCGTTGACTACATCTCTGGATAAGAAGATTCCGGTAGACGTAGTCTATTTAGATTTCTCACGTGCTTTTGACAAGGTGCCAATTAAACGTCTGCTCCATAAATTGGAACATTATGGAGTTCGTGGCCCCCTTTTGAAATGGATCGAAGCATTCCTTTTGGGGCGTACTTTTTCGGTAAAGGTTGGTTCGGAGAGATCTTCCTTCGCGTCTGTCAGCAGTGGAGTCCCGCAGGGTTCCGTTTTGGGTCCTCTGCTGTTTCTGGTTTATGTTTGTGATCTGCCACGTTTGATATCTTCTGACAGCGCATCCTATGCCGATGATATGAAATTTTACAATAACCCCATTACGTCTAGTAATGCTCTTCAGAATGACTGCAATATAATAAAAAAGTGGACTGACGACTGGCTATTACCTCTCAATTACTCTAAGTGTCGAGTGCTGCATTTGGGTAGCAACAACCCGAGGAAGATCTATTATCTGAACGGGAGTCCAATAGAATCATGCTCAACTCACGTTGACCTGGGAGTTTCAGTGGATTCTGATTTGCTGTGGAGGTCACATATATTGCAGGCGACGAATAAAGCCAAAAAATCCCTCTACCTTATTCAGAAATGCTTCAACCGCTGTCATTACCACACATTAGCATCGCTCTACAAGACCTATGTGCGCCCCACACTGGAGTTTGCCGGTCCAGTATGGCATCCCACGTTCGCCCAAGATGCAGATCTACTGGAGACAGTTCAGAGGAGAGCTACTCGGATTCCATACGGTATCATAAGACCTGATTACCAAAATCGGCTTTCACTTATGGCTCTGGATACGTTTGCCAATCGTAAGCTGAGAGGGGATATGCTAACTACATTTAGAGCTTTGAAGGGTTTTTTTGGAGTGGATATGTCGGGCCTGTTTACTCTTAATAATAACCACCTGAGAGGGCATGATTACAAGCTCAGTAGAGAGAAGTTTTTCACAAGGAGCAGAGAGAATTTCCTGAGCAATAGGGTCTTTCGCATATGGAATATGTTGCCTAGCAGTGTAGTCAACGCAACTAGTGTAAATGGCTTCAAAAATAGATGGGACTCGTGGAGAGCTGGTGGTCCATTGTGACTAGTGATTGTTTCCTTGTGTTGTGGTGAATGGAATTTTTTTTTGTGATATTGAGTTTATTTTTAACAATTGTTTCTTCACACTGAAGTAATTCATTTAAGTTCTATGAGTTATATAGGTTATCCTTAACTCTTATATTGTAAATAATAATAATAATAATAATAAAATTGTGTACACATAAATCAAGTCTCTTGACTGCAATCACTTTATGTCAGTTCGACACTGTAGATAAATCGGACAGAACGCATGGTTTTGATTGACTTTCACAAAATGAGTGATTCATGTTCTGAAGAGCTACCGAGCGATGTTGAAGAGGCAGAAGGTAATTCTCTCTCATCAGTAACTCCCAAAAATTCAAAAGCAGTTAACGATTTGGCTTACGAAAAACTTACTATGAAAATAAATATAATTTGTATTAGGAAGATGAAACATATTAATAAGAAAATCTTACTTGCATATTTTGAGGGTAAGAAAGATCTAGAAGTCTCCATATTATGGAAACTTCACTCAATGTTAAGATCGGAAATAAATGTAAACAAGAATATTGACATTAAAAAAAAACACAAATTTGATAGCGTTTATTGAAAGACAATTGGACGGCTACTGTGCTAAGAAGTCGAAAGTTTTTACAAAAAAATATTCTGCTAAATATTCGCTAGAAGATGATGACAAAAAATACTTAATGGCTAAGACTGTAATGATTATTGGAATGGAAGGAGCTTGAAGAAAGGCTGAGTTAACATTTTTTCCATTCAAAAATATTATATATGGAGGAAGCCATTTTCATCCCTCCGTCGAAAACAAAAGTTTGCGATTACTACTGGTGACCTAGAAAAAATTAATTTTGTTGAAATTTCAAGGAAATATATGAGGTTAGTGCCCAGTATTTTTGGTTGAATATGTAAATGGCAAATGTACCAGGAATCCTTTGGGGACTAACACATTAAGCAGTCTGCCAAAAGTTGTTGCACAATTCCTTGGACTGAAAAATCCTGCTCTTTATACTGACCACTGCTCCAGAAAAAGCTGTGCCACTTTATAAGCTGACAGTGCCGCTGATATTTTAGAATTGAAGAAGCATGGTGGTTGAAAATTCAGCACTGTTGCGGAGGGATATGTTGAGAATTCCATAGAAAATGAAAAACGTGTGGCACAAAATATACTTGGTGAAACATCTAATGCAGTCTCCCCCACTTCCCAAATTAAAGCCAGTGCGAGTCATAAAAACATGTTGGTCGTCGGGAGTTGATTTAAATGGTTGCAATAATTGCGTTATCAATATGTATAATAATTAATTCATAATTTATGTTCTCATCTTGTGCTATGACAGTTAAATAGATGGAGTTTTTTTGGGCCTAATCGTGAAATCCATCAGTTTCATAATCTATTCAATATTTCAGATTACTACACCCAAATCTCGCTGATACTATTTCATTACCAACTGACCCAAATCGAATACGCCGAAGAATAAAAAAACTAAATGCGAAATCCGTATGTTTTCCGTCAATCCCAAATGAGCGTTCGCAGGGACAAAGAAGAGGCAAATACGAAAAAAATTCTGTACCGAATACAAATCATCCAATTAGGAATGCCGCTGATTGCTACCTCGGGGAGAGGTGGCGCTATGGTTTTGTACGTTGCTAAAGAGCCTCTGAGGGTATTGGCTTCATCGCGATGGTGGCTTTTATCATCGGGAAAGTGGAAACCGTTAAAAGAAGTCTGAGTTCCAAAAATTGTAGGGTTTTCCTGTTCATCAAGTGTATCAAAAGAAATTAATTGCGGTGGTTGAAAAGGAAAATGTAGCTTGGTGCGACAAGAATTTTTATGGATACTGTGTTAAAATGAACGTTTTACTGGGTAGTTCAAAGTCTTTATGTAGATAGTGACAAAAATTATTATTCAGGAAATATATTCTGGAAACTCTTCATTGAATGCACGTTGGTCAAAACGCTTTTTAGGACCCGAAAAATATTATTTTCGGTGAATCGCAAGGAAATTTTGACATCCCAAATGGAATTTCTCAAAGAAAAATCAAAATCACAATTGTAAGGAAGTATTCAGTTACTTACTGTAAGGAAATGATATTTCCTTACAGTATTTAGTGTTAATAAATGACTAAAAACACGTTGTACATAAGGAATTACTTTATTGCAAGGGTTGTCTGCAACATTGAATAATCATCCCACACTGTTGAAGATTATTCCTTTTGTTTTTACTTTCGCGATAGTCAGGGCTGGGCAAAATACATGCTTGGCTTAATTGGAATACAAATTACAAGATACTTTCTCGCAGGTATTTGAAATACAAAATACAAAATACTTTCAAGTCGGGTATTTAAAATATAAAATACAAAATACAGTATTTTCACTATTTGTATTTGAAATACAAATTACAAAATACATTCAGATGTTACGTAAAATGTGAAAAAAGTACAACTTATTCAGCTCAGCTATTTTATCGCTTAATAAAGAATTTCCTTTCAGAAACACAAGAATTTTAAATGTAGTATCAGACAAACAGCCTCTTGTTGGAGAATGAATAAAACCTGCTAAGGAAAACAATCTTTCCACAGGTCCTAATGGGCAGAAACTTGTGTTATATTGAATGAAAACATTTTTTATGTCAGGATAGTGTTCAAGGATGGTAAGCTCTTTGCTCTAATCGTTTTTAGAAGTTGACTAACTCTAACTCCATGATGAAATGACCATTGCGCAGGACCTTTTCTTCCTTTCCATTTGCCGAAAATATGATTGCTAGCAAAAGAACTAGATGAAGCAGATGAACGCCGCCATCTGAAGGGAGATTCAGGGACTATTTTCTGTAGAGCTCTCAGCGCTGAATGTATTTGTTCGAAAGTATTTCGAAGACAAATGTATCGAAATACAACATACAAAATACTTCAGCGTCAGGTATTTGAAATATCAATTACAAAATATATTTTCAAGAAGTAATTGAAATACAAATACGTATTTGTATTTCAAATACGTATTTCAATTACAAGTAATTGAAAAATTAAACGTTTATGAGCATATTCGTATTTCCTCTGGATTTTTTTGGCAATAATTCCAATGAAGCAGTAATTATTGCCTCAATCAGCTCTAGAGGAGTCCCAGATGTGGAAAATTCATCATCACTTATTATTTTACACTGTTTCGTTTTTGTAAAACACCAGAAATTGAATTTATATGTGTCAAGTTTGAAAATTCAACATTAATACGTTCCCGTAGTTACGCAACCAATTTCATTACGGATTTCAAGGCACCATTCATTTATGAATAAAATAATTCAAGATTTTTTCGAAATTGACTAATATCTGTAGAACTTCAAACGATCTGTGGAAAAAAAGTATGTTTACCTCGTAGGAAAATCCACATTCCTGAACTCTGTGTTGTTAACTCTAGGCTTGCGTCTTTTGCTACCTGGTAAACAATGTACTATTCATTTTGTCCGTGTTCTTTAAATTTTTCTTGAAAAACTCCACTGCGTTCTTTATACTCTTTGCTCTCTTTTGGTTCATATGTCTGTAATTTAGAATTTTTCCTAGCAAATAATCTGAAACGACTAGGCTGAACTCACACTGATGCGGTTACTGTATGGAGATCGTTAATGTCCGATCGAAAACATGATAATTATCAGTCGCGTAACAGAGAGAGACGGTTGAGTTTGTCAATGGGCCAAATCTGGCGATCGGTTTCTCAGTTATTATGATCGTAATTTTTGGTGTTATTTTCCCAATATCTCAGGAACTATCTGAGTGACTGGATTTTAACTCGGTAGCTAATTATAATATACTGAGGTGCAATAATTAAGTTGGGATCATATGTTTAGTGAAACAAAACAGAAATTTCTGAAATTTTGATTGCCCAATATTGTCAAAAATACAGATTCGACCAAATTAAAATCTAGTACTGGATCTAAAACTAACAGCTTGAAGGTTCATGCAGAATTGGGCGAGAACTGTATGAAAAAAATCAATTCATGAAAATATAACTGCTTTGGCCAACAATTTGCAGATACTCGCAAAAGCTATGTTGATTTCACGCAGTTCAGTATAGTTTAGGATGAAATCAGATTTAAGCGCTTGAATTGAAAATTAAAGGTATTTCTCTCAGTGGTAACGAATAGTTTGACAGTTAATGTGTACTTCAAGCAGAACTATGAGCAATTATTTCCTTCAGATGCATTCCAGCTGAAAGAATGATGAATACATAATGCACCACACGCTTCATTCAACAACATACTTAATCGTTTCATAAAACACCGTACTCGAATTTATGCCTCACTCAAAATGCTCCGTAATTACACCAAAGCTTCTTCAACCTCTTATGGAAATATTTACAGCTCCAAGATGTGTGGAATAATCTTCCTGCTATAACAAACGTATAAGCGCCGAGAGACGATAAAATTTCATCACTTATCCTTTCTCGAGACTTGTAATATCAAAATTTCCCCCTGATATTACACATTCAACGTCATTTGGTGTTATAACGACCTCAACACCGTCGGCAAGCGAGATGAAGGCATACCCGTATATATGAATTTGAATATTAGGTTAATATAACAGGGTCCGTCAACGCATGTTTGGGGGATAATTTCAATTATAATTCCTCTCAAGAATGGTAAGAAGCCACTGTTAATTAATTTAAAATATCTTATAACCACATAAACTCATCTATATTTTCCGTATATCCACTACGAAATTGAAATTTGGCATTGCTGCAATTTAGTCGGTCAGAATTATATGTATTCATCTATGACAAATGGAATGAAATACTTGTGTATCATCTTCGTTCGCCTACGTTGATGTAGCATTGTTACCTAAATCCACTTCAAGATTTATTAATAATCTGTAGACATAGAGGTTAAATGGTTTTCCGGTATTTTGCTTTTTCATCAAATACTGAATACCTCATTCTACAAACCAAGTATTCATATCATAAAACATATTGCATTGTTTATTTAAAAGGGTTCGTTATTCCACCTAACCTTGTTCGACATTTTATGGTCATTAAATCTTTCTCCAAGATGTGTGAAATAATCTCCCTTATATTACAAATCTATATGCGACAGGTTATATACAAATTTCACCCTGATAAATATTAAATCTTCAACGTAGCTCAGAGGCACAATAGACCACTGCACTAGCCGTACAGAAAATGAAGCTATACTCGTATGCATAAATTTGAATTTCCGGTGTGAACAGACGAGGGTCAATAAGTTGATCCTTGCGTTATATTTGCCTTTTATGCAGACCAACTTGGATAGTTGTACAGAAAACGTAGTTGAATACATCCATGCCACGACCTCTGTCCATAGTTGCAAAATGGCGGAGGGGCCGGGTTGGTCTATTTTGAGAATTTTTAGAGAATACTCGTCGTCTGCCTTAGAAAGACAGGTTCAGGCTTTTTTCGATATACAGCTTTCTCAATTAGCAGAGTATAAAATTAAATGACAACGTCATGGACTGATCAATTACATACATTTTAATGCCCTCTTTAGATCCTGCATATCAATTTGCAGTTGTGAACCCATTACCCATGGGCACCCATTCCTAGCAGTGTCTGTATCACTTTTGAATCATTTCTTCTGAATTGAATCTTACCGAGGATGAGACGTAGTATTTTCTTTGAACTGTGAACTTTCAAGTATTTTTGTCTATGGTAACGCGAAATTCAGCAGTATAAATAAAATGTTTCCTATAAACCTTGAGACCTTTCCTCAATTATTATATTTCAGACGCATGTAATGCAAAAATCATGCAAACACAAAAAGGATAACACCTTTTTGGGCGGACCAATTGAGATGATACAACAAAACTAATTTTTGTATTCTTTTGTGGTGAAAAATGGAAACATGCAGGAAACAGACCCCAGATATAGATTTTCTGAAGTTACAAAATGGTGCATGATTTGGGTCCGATCGCTACCTGTCGACTTTAAATATTACTTCAAAATACTCAAAATCATCGAAATATCTCATTTTTTAGCATATTCATAAGCTACATCTTTCAACTATCGCCTAGAAAAAACCAAACATGGTCCAAATCTTCCTGTTTTGAGTTTAAGCTCACATTGTTTCACACCTTATTCAATTGGTGTAGTGAGACAAACAGATTCCGTCATAGGACATGGTTCGAACTCATTCCGATTACATACAGTTGAATGCTTCCTTTTCAGATTATAATAATAATAATAATAATAATAATTACTTTATTGGAACTGTTACATACAATGTTCGAATAAAATTCTGTTACCTCTGTTGACATCACTTCAGAATTACTAATCGGTTGGAATCAGCTCTTGGAAAAACTTTCATCGGAATAAAATGAAAACATTCTTCCTTAATTGACAACATTCAAACACCCATTTTCCATCTAGCATGTGCAATGGTGAAATCATTACCAAGGAATACTGTGCCATCAATGTATGGACCTAGTGCTTTCTGTATCACTTGAAAACTGCTTTAATGTAAGGAAAAAAGCGATCCTCGTATCTATAGATTTGCCCATTTGCACAGACCAATTGAGACGGCCAGTCTCTGCAAAATTTTCGAGATCAATTGAAATTCTCGGAAAATGTCCATCATAGAACTGGAAATGAGCTTATTGAGCTGCGAAAGTCGAAAAAATTTCCACCTTTATCCTTCTTTGTGACCTGCAATATCAAAACTTCGCCCTGATATTGCACCTTTAACGTCGTTTAGATACATAACAGCCCCTACACTCCCGATAAAGAAAATGAAGTCATACTCGTATGCATAAATTTGAATATCAGGTCAATATTACAGGGTCCGTGAACTGACCTGTTGGGGCCAATTTCAATAACATACATTCTAATGTCCCTTTTTCAGCCGGTATATCGATCGTCGTCACGCACCGGGATACGACAGGCGGTGTTTCCATATCGAGGAAAAACCACCTCGATGTTTCCCTATCAACAGGTCGTTTTTTGTCCAAGCGCAATGATTCACGCTATTCTGCGTCCGTGTTTCGAACTGTTCGGTTTTCATCGGTTTGTTTAGGAAGAAGGTCGAAGTCTGTGCAAAGAGTTATTTGAGCATTTGGTTCCTATCTGAATTAATTGTTGCAGAGGTTTGATTCTCAGAAACAATTCGTATGAGGAAGTTGATTAAACTTATTTGTTTGATTGAATTATTTTTTTTGTCGATCGGAATTGGGCTTAATCGCTTTATGGGCGTCTGTACTTTAGGAATTTGGGGATAAATTATTTCAAGGAGACAATAATCGATGGAGTTATCGAAAAATTTAAGCTTCAAAGCATTAAGTAGCCAGAATGTATTTGGGAAATATTCGGTGCCGAAGTTCGTTTTTCTTTGACTTTTTTCGGGCGAAAATGGTTGAAAAAAACAGTAAATTGTGCAATGATGCCACTTTTTATTTTAATTCACTCCCCAGAATTTTCGACTAAAAAGGGCATCGAGTGAAAAAAGTTGAAATGAATAACTTCGCGCATTTTCACAGAAGAACTCAGTGCATCTCAAAAAACAATTTTCAACAAATTATCACTGAAGCCTGCAGAACAACCCCCAGTTTTGTACTATAAACGTCGATATTTCACGCATTCTGATATTTTTCGTTGCTATTGGCATCGTTGTAGCATGTAGATCATGCGCGAGTGCCTGACCTTGAGATGTTTACGAGGTTTTATGAAACTTGAATGTTGCTGTGTTACCGAAATCCACGAGGCCGTAATTTATGAGCCTTGTTAGTTTTTGTTCTTAACATCAATGCGAATGTTTTCATGCACTTATTCAATTTTGTAGCCGGAGCAATCACCTATCCTAACCGGGACTACGACAAAGCATCTACTACCCGTGAAAAAATGAATTCGAAGGCCTCTTATCCTCAAGGCTCCATTATTCAACCAAGCAGGAATTAGATTAGATTATGTAGTCTTGAAAATGCTGGAGGAAGATTTTGGAATGGTGCATTTGAGTAAAAATCAAAGCCTGAAGATTCGTTCATGTAAATTATGACCTATTGAGGTTCGTATGATAGCTATGCAAAATTTTTATTGGATTCTGGCCTCCAAATGTCATCTTGTTATATTCAAGGTAGTTCATGATTTAAATATTAATATCAAACGAGAAGATCATTTGGAATTTCGATGCACGAAAGCATACATTAACAACAGAGTTCAACCTATGCCATTTATTGGTTTGAAAACGGACTTGGATTTTGGCATGAACTTGATGTTAATTGATGCAATAAAAAACGAACTGCCTACTGAAACGCCAAACGAACCTTTCTCTTCCTTTTCGATTGAAACTTTGGAATTACCAAAATATTATTGAAATCCCACACTGAAAAAGCCTCACACGTTCAGGCTGCAGATTTGTCTCTATGGAAACACGTTTAATATACATCATAAAAAGAATCCAATCAATATCGTGAAAACAGTAAATAATGCGTCTTTACCAGAATACGAAGTCAGTAGTATAATGAACTTGTTGAATTGAGGAGCGTTCTGAAACAGAAATGCATCAATACCCAAAAAGACACCCAGAATTCTGAAATGAAAAAATTAAACATATAAATCGAGAGATTCATGTGAAATTTACTGTGTGTCAAATAGGTAACCTACTCACCTCAATATCTCAGCCCTCGGGCAAAATTTCCTAAAAAATGCGAGAAGAAATGAACTTTGGTTCGTAATTTGTTCGTATATTCTGTCAGTACTCCTTGAATTTATCATTCTGGAGAAATAAAATAAATAACTGAAGAATACAATAACATATTTAGTAATATTGTGAATATAATGTTTATCATGGCATCTGAGAGTTCGGTTCCTTTCCTCGCTTGAGATTCTATGACATATTATTATTGAACCTTTTTTTTGAATTTCATCATTTTCATGTTTCATTGCAACTCTTGCTATTGTTATTATCCCATTCATTTTATTTTCAGGAAGTACTATCAGAAATTTTTCTTTGAAAAGACCATCAAATTACCTTCTAAACAAGTTGTCTCTCAATCCCCCCTTCCATTTAAGATTTCAGGGGTTGCTGTCATCATTTCCACAGAGTTGATAGAAATTGATTGAAACTCACCGTACAAAAGGCCCTTCGTCGAAATTAAGTTCAACTTATTTGGCATTTTTCAAATTTACAAACTGCATTGCAGGAGGAAGGAAACTACTTTATTCGTTGAGAATTATATATTTTTTTCAATTAACAAACGTCAAACCATGAAATATTGAATAATCTAGTGGGTGGCGAGAAATGACAATCAGAAAATTTTTTTGACGGAAATTGTGTTAAGTGCTGATTTTCGTCACATTTATATTCAATTTCAATTCATCTCGAAAATATTTTTTTAAATTCTGCTATTTCCTATGCATAAACACAACTTTCATGGTTTCTTGTTCTTAATACCAAAACAACATCCGAAATCTCCAAGATATACATACAGCTCTCTTAATCTCCTAGTAATTATCCCAAACCCCAGAGCTCCCCTATCTCATACAGCTAAGTCACGATTTTTTCCAAACAAATAGGCAGTTCCCATAACTTCTCTCACCACAATAGGAACACGAGTCGTAGTTGAACTTCCCCCAATGATGATCGTCATTACCAACCCCTGCCTCAAGGCCGCCAACCATCCAGTTCTCCGTTCGCTCTCGATCCGCTCACTGCAATCTTTTTTATTCAACTCTAAAGCCTCGTTTACCTTCCTTTGTTTTTATTCATCGCTCCTTCTTCAATCGGACTACTCAAACAAGCCCCACAAAAAAGTGGAACATCTTGGTAGCCTCAGTTCCATTAAGCTCTGAACACACACATGTACACACAGTTGCCTGAGGTGTCTCCCGCCTTGGAAGGGACAAAACCACCCCTGCCAGCCGCCCACCAGAGGGCGCTAGCGGCGGGCGTCACATGCTACAAGTGGCGGCAAACTCGCCTGGATCTAGTCTCCTCCGTGCTATCGCGAGGTTGTAAACCGTGCCATTGTATATTGAGACCTGAGGGAAATCGTCCTTTGTCGGAAAAGCGTTTTTCAATAGCCTTTTTATGAAGTGTAATTTGGTTGTGATATTCTGTAGTGTGAGGTTGATTCATATCAAGGATTATCACTGAAAATAATAAGAAATATCGAGGTTGAAATATTTGAAGTATCTTTAAAATGACATATTTCATAGTTGTAAGTTGAAAGCTTTCATTGCTGCAAGTGGAGGAGATTATATCAGTTGTTTGTCTTCATTGAAGGACCAGATTGTTGTATTAATTCTTGTTCAGAAAGGAATTGATCTCTTTATTGTAAAAGCATATGTTATCCTCGAAGATTCAATGAAGTGTTAACAATCTGAAATAACCACAAAATCGAAATTCACCTCGATGAAAAATTAAGGTTTTCGTCCTGTATTATTTCGCAATTCATAATTGTTAGGTTGTTATTTTACTGGGAGACCAGACCCTGAAAGCCCTAGTATGACTAGCTGAAGTTGGAAGAAATAAGGTTTTCATGATATTTTGGGTTTTGATATTTTTTAGTGTGTTGTCGATTTAAAACAAGAAAAATCACTGAAAATAATAATGAATATTCAGGTTGGAACATTCCGAATATCTCGAAAATTGAATATTTTATTGTTGTAAGTTGAGAGCTTTTCTTCTTGAAAGTGGAGGAGATTATATCGGATATTTGTTTTCATTAAAGGACGAGATTGTGGGGGGTAATCGTTTTCAAAGAAAGAATAGACATATTCGAATATATAGGAATTGTTTGGGTGATTGCTTATGATTCAAATACCAAAAACAGTTATGAAGGGCCATAAAATATTTTTTTACGTGATGAAAACACTGAGATTTTTGTTCTGCATGTTTATTGTCAGGTTACTTTTTATAAAGAGAAAAGTCAAAGAAATTAACCGCCTAAATGTAAGTCAAAAAATGTGTAATAAAAGTATGACGAAGTGGAGATGGGGGAATTAAGGTTTTGATGCTATATTTACTCGATATATTTTATATTCGAATATCGACTGAAGGATAATTATTCAGGGATATTTGACATTAGCTCTACCAATAACAAGAAGAATGTATCTAGCGTTAAAATATAATTATTATTGATATAAATCACCCTTTTGGATTTCCTGATCTAAACTATCCTTCCAGGGGAGGTCCTGGAAGAATATGTCCAATGAAAAATATCGGAACAATATGAAAGATGAATCAATGGAACTGCTACGTTTCAGAATCTATTCCTGACCCCTTTTTCAGACAATGAATTGAAAATGGAAAGAATTCTGTTTTTTTAATTCTTCCTATCGTTCCGATATTCTGTATACGCAACATTCTTTCAAGAAACTGCCCTTGAAAAATAGTTTGAGTTTCTCAATCTCTGAGGGCAATTTCTAGATATAATGAATTTATTCAATTTTTAATAACTCTTTTCCATATAGAGGGTGATTCAATAATCGCAACAATCTCTCAAAATACAGTGATAATTTCAGAATTTCAGATTAATTTTGCAGTTGAAAAAAAAAACACTGTACATTGCTTTTCCAAAACTTTCTTATTCGTTGCAGATTCTAAAATAATATGTCATCATCCAGAGGTTTTTAATTTCTTTGGCACACCTCCGGTTTTCCTAGAAAACATTTTTGAAGAAGAGCATGATCGAAATTTGGCTCACAAGCAGTGAGAGTATTCCGCACTAGGTAGGAAAGCTGTAATGTCCAAGGATGCAAAGCAGTTCTTAAGTTCTAAAATATTCTTTTTAAATTCCAAATTCATATTTAATTGCTAATACTTTGTATTCAATCATTCAATTCAGAATATATTTCGAATTTGAAAAGAATATTTTAGAAGTGACGAACAGTTTTGCATCCTTGGACGATACAGCTTTCCTACCTAGTGCGAAATACTCTCACTGCTTGTGAGCCAAATTTCGATAATGCTTTTCTTAAAAAATTTTTTCTAGGAAAACCAGAGGTGTGCCAAAGAAATTAAAAACCTCTGGATGATGACATATTATTTTAGAATCTGCAACGAATAAGAAAGTTTTGGAAAAGCAATGTACAGGGTTTTTTTTTCAACTGCACAATTAATCTGAAATTCTGAAATTATCACAATTACAACACTGTATTTTGAGAGATTGTTGCGATGATTGAATGAACCCATTCAGATTGTTCTACACTGCAAATTTCATCAAAATTGGATGAGCCATACCAAAGTTATCAATAAAAGTAGAATCGATTGGAGCGAAATTTCGAAATTATCATTTTTTGAAAAAATTTTCTCGGAAAACTAGAAGTATGCCAAAAAAATCAGAAACTCTCAAATAATGACTCATTATAGTAAAATAATTAATCGATAGCGAAGTTTTGGAAATGCGATGTACAGGGTGTTTTTTCAACCTGCTCAATTAACCTGGAGTTATCACAATAACAACCACTTATTTCGAAAAAAACATTGAAATTAATGAATGTCCTCATCAATATTGTACTTTGCTGAAAATTCCTCTAAAATCTAATAAGCCATACCAAAGTTATCAATAATAGTAAAATCGGTCGAATCGGACAAATCACCCTGTATATTCTCAATAGAGACCCCCAACCAGATACCAAACATTGTTTCGAGACTGTCTTGACAAGTGTAAACTTATTATTAAATCTGACGGTCTCCTCTGGAATTACCCTGTATTTGGAGCAAAATCCTGATCTAAGCCTGAGAAATAATCGATCATTTTATCATACTTATTCCTTTCACGAAAAATATGATATATATAAATCCACATATATAAATATATATATATGTGGGAAATTGGTTGATCGATGAAGTTCTTATCGCTGAAAATGGAAATGAGTGATACCAATTTTGCCTTCAGGCTCAAAAATGGTTTTTCATTTGATTTTCTCAGGATATTCAGATCTTCATAATTACCTGAGATTCAAAATACATTGGAAACATCATAAAATTGTTCTTTCAGCTGTTTTCATAGATATTTTATAGAAAAACAAGTGATGGGAGAGAGATTATTCGCTTAATTTCTCATAGATGAAATCATGGCATAATCTTAGGTTAAAATATTTGAAATATTTCTATTTTCGATATATCGAAGAAATTGAACGATACGGAAGAAACTTCCTTGAAGTATGACGAGATATGAATCTTCATTCTAAGGGCTAATCAGAATAGAGCTAATATATTGAGTTTGTAGTTGTTTGCGGTGTAAAATCGTGATCTCTTGGGAGATATCGGCTAAAACCATTATCGCTCTCGAACTTGTCCCTAGAGGTATCCCTTGAGCGAAAATTAGGCAAACGAAATTGCTTCTACAGAGTGTGGTAAGGAGAAATAATGCTAGATCTCCTCGAGTTCTAAGAATTTAAGGAAGCATCTTTCGTGTGTTTGAATAATTTATTTCAGCATTAAGTAATCATTAAAACTTCGTTGTGTGATTAAAATGAATTAAAACAGAAGAAAATGCTACATGAAAGTGAGTATCAATTTTTGGAATTTTTGGTGATGAAGATTTCCTTCGCATCTTAGAGCTATTCAAACTTGAAATTATACAGCTCTTTGATACCATCTACAAAATTGAGGGTATTCAAGCAACACATTTTTTTGATGTTAATATATGAATGGTTATGAAATATAAGTAATTTCAACCATTCAGATCAACAAAAAATATACCCTGCCATAAAAATTCTTTCCTTCATTAAGTACTGTGTACTTCACAAGAAGAGTTTACTTATGTTTATTCTGGTCACTTAATTCTTCCCCTGATTTCATTCAGTTTCAAAATCGTCCGATGAAAAAAATAAAATGGATCACATCGAAAGAAGCAGATAATGTATTCAGTAGTCAAATCAACCACTCATTCTTGAAAAATGTTTATTTCCGTTTTTTCTTTACCTCTTTACAAAAACCATCCATGACTTGAGTTATTTTGCCAAATATAGCCATTCCAATCTTCATTTCATTTCTGGATAAAATTTGAAAATAGCTCGAGAGTATTCCAACTCAAAATAAATATTTGTTTTTGTTGTCAGCAATGCAGTTAGTTCACAGATATATTCTTGAGCCATTCAAGAAAAATATTGGGAAATCAGGTTTGTCTGAAACTGGGAATTGCGGTGTTGTACTTAGAAAACTCATGGAATAAAACTCCTCAAATAACAATTGAGGAATACTTTGGTAGGATATTGCATCATCTTTCTGACTTCCCTAGTTTTTTTCCGATATCTGAAAGAATCATTATGAATAAAAATTGCCCTCGTGGATTGCCGAATTGAAACTACTTTTCAAAAGCATTTCCTTGAAGAAATGTTGCCCCTATGAAAAATATATATCGAAATCATTCAAACAATTAACGAAGTGAACTTCAACGTTTTAGAGTATATATCTGACTCCTCCAGCAGAAGATAAAGCAAAAATTTGGAGAAATAAGGAAATGATTTTTGCAAATTTGAAAAAGTGAGATTTAGACTCTGAAACGTTACAGTTTAATTTTTTGGACATTAACATTATTTCTCTATTGTTCATCAGGCAGCAGTTTTTAAGAAGGGGTCCTCATCGAGTAGTTTCAATCCCGCAATTTGAAAGTGCGGTTTATATCGGTATTAATTTTTACTATTTAATTATTGATAGTTTTTCCTAGGAGAGTGAGAGTACAAACCAAAATAATATTATAGAAGAAAACTTCTTGATGAAAATTTCATTGTGAGGTATTTTTTGTGAATTATTGTCTCATAGAGGAATTGAACGGAAATCAGATAATATCGTGAGATTTTGGTTTATGGAAAATTCTAAGAATTTCCTTCTGGAGTTCTTGTTTTTGAAATTCTTTCATGAATTGTGAGGATAAATACAGGGTGATTCCGGAGGAGACCGTCAGATTTTGGGATAAGTTTACACTAGTTAAGACAGTCTCGAAACAATGTTTGGTTTATGGTTGGGGGTCTCTATTGAGAATATACAGGGTGATTTGTCCGATTCGACCTATTTTACTTTAAGTGATAACTTTGGTATGCCTCATTCCATTTCAATGAAATTTCCAGCGAAGTACAATATTGATAAGAACATTCATTAGTTCCAAAAATTTTTTTCAAAATGAGCGGTTGTTATTTTGATAATTCCAGATTAATTGTGCAGAATGAAAAAACACCCTTTACAGCTCGTTTCCAAAACTTCGCTATCTGTTTACGATTCTACTATAATAAGTCATTAATTGAGAGTTTCTAATTTTTTTGGCACACTTCTAGTTTTTCGAGAAATTCTTATCAAAAATAGAAAATGTCGAAATTTCGCTCCAATCGATTCTACTTCTATCAATAACTTTGGTATGGCTCATTCAATTTTGATGAAATTTGCAGAGTAGAACAATCTGGTTGAGCACATTCAATAATTGCATTAACCTCTCAAAATACTGGGTGTATTTGTAATAATTTTAGAATTTCAGTTTAATTTTGCAGTTGGAAAAAAACACCCTGTATATTGCTTTTCTCAACTTTTTCATTCGTTTCAGATTCTACCATAATACGTCATTATTAAGAGGTTTTCAATTCCTTTCGCACACTTCCGGTTTTCCTAGAAAACATTTTTGAAGAATAACATAATCGAAATTTGGCTCACTAGCAGTGAGAGTATCCCGCACCAGGTAGGAAAGCTGTATTATCCAGAGATGCAAAGTTGTTCGTCACTTCTAAATATTCTATTCAAATTCGAAATTTATTTTCAATTGCTCATTTTCTGTATAAAATCATTCCATTCAGAAAATTACTTAATTTAATTTTTTGCAAACCTCCGCTTTTCAATAAAAGGGTTATTTCTATGAAGCAGTGACGTTATGTGATTTCGTTCAGTGCTGTCGATTGGAAATTCGAGAGAAATATGAATTCGAAAAAAAGAAAACCATTTCGAAAATTCAATGTGAATTTTCTGTTGATCCTACAGTCCACTTGTCATTATTTGTTTCGTATGTTTGTTCGGAATTTGTTTCCAAGAGTGTAGATTTGTTTGGTTTATGCACATAAACATATGCACATATGAAGTAATATTATGAATTGAATGATTTCATGCAGAATATGATCAATTAAATATAAATTTGGAATTTGAAAAGAATAGTTAAGAACTTAAGAACTGCTTTGCGTCCTTGGAATATACATATACAGCTCTACGACCTAGTGTAGAATATTCTCACTGCTTTTGCGCCAAACTTCGATTATGCTCTTCTTCGAACATTTTTTCTCGGAAAACCGGAGGTGTGCCAAAGAAATTAAAAACCTCTGAATAACGACATATTATTGTAGAGTCTGAAACGAATCAGAAAGTTTTGGAAAAGCAATTTACAGGGTGTTTTTCTTTCAACTGCACAATTAATTTGAAATTCTGAAATTATCACACTTACAACCCTGTATTTTGGGAGATTATTGAAATTATTGAATGTACTCATTCAGATCGTTCTACACTGCAAATTTCATCAAAATTGGGTGAGCTATACCAAAGTTATCAATAAAAGTAGAATCGATTGGAGCGAAATTTCGACATTGTATTTTTTTGACAAAAATTTCTCGGAAAACAAGAAGTGTGCCAAGAAAATTAGAAACTCTGAGATAATGACTTATTATAGTTTAATCGCAAACAGTTAGCGAGGTTTTGGAAACGCGATGTACAGGGTGTTTCTCAAACCTTAAATCTGGAATTATCAGAATATCAGCCGCTCATTTTGGAAAACATTCTGGAAATAATGAATGTTCTCATCAATATTGTGCTTCACTGAAAATTTCATTAAAATCGAATGAGGCATAACAAAGTTATCAATAAAAGTAAAATCGGTCGAATCTGACGAATCACCCTTTATAGTCTCAATAGAGACCTCCAACCATAAACCAAACATTGTTTCGAGACTGTCTTGACTAGTATGAACTTATCCTTAAATCTGACGGTCTCCTCCGGAATCACCCTGTATAGTAGAATGTATCAATATTCATGAAATCATGAGTAGGTATATCGAAAAATATGAATTATTGTTTCCAATAAATTTTTTTTGTAGTTCCTCTATTTCGTGAAAATTTATATATTTGCTGAGACACAGTGAGTAAATACTGTGGAATTGTTTTTGTATCATAAAATTAAATACAGATATTCGCAACTGAATTTTATTCTCATCGTTTGTGAAACCTTCATTTAATAGAAATAATAAATAGCTCCCTTAAATTGCTAACAAGTACTGAAGTAGATCACAATCCAATTTTGCGAGGTGCTCAAATTAATCCTATGAGAGGAATCCGCCACCTGAACATGAATTCTCTTAATTACTGCGTGGAGCTTGATATAGAGAGCATACGGAAATTACCTATTCTTCTCGTAGAAACTTGAAGTCTTCAGCAATTAACTTTTTTGAAACCTTGAAATGTGTCTCAGACAGCTTTCCAAGAAATGGACGTTGATATTGGCTAGAATTTCCAGTTTGATATAACTGATCATGAAAAAGGATTTTTATTGTGCATTTGTACGCATGAAGTTGCTTATACAAACACCACAAATGACCAATCATATTTACAATATATCAGTTTATTTTCGAGAATATTGATTGTGCCGAGTAAATGAATTATCGATAATATTCACTTCATTCAACCTCATCCAAGCTGGCAGTTTATAAATACAATTTTATCCAATATATTGATTGAAAAACCCAACAAATGTTTCAAAGGGTATCATCTAGTACTCGAATGTGGGGCTTTGGAAATTTTCGAATAGAGACTAAAAAAACAGACATGATTCCCTGAATGACTGGGATTAAGAGGAATATTTTGAAAATAGTCCAACATCCAAATGAATATCAGGAATCACCCTGTATAGTAGAATGTATCAATATTCATGAAATCATGAGTAGGTATATCGAAAAATATGAATTATTGTTTCCAATTAATTTTTTTTGTAGTTCCTCTATTTCGTGAAAATTTATATATTAGCTGAGACACAGTGAGTAAATACTGTGGAATTGTTTTTGTATCATAAAATTAAATACAGATATTCGCAACTGAATTTTATTCTCATCGTTTGTGAAACCTTCATTTAATAGAAATAATAAATAGCTCCCTTAAATTGCTAACAAGTACTGAAGTAGATCACAATCCAATTTTGCGAGGTGCTCAAATTAATCCTATGAAAGGAATCCGCCACCTGAACATGAATTCTCTTAATTACTGCGTGGAGCTTGATATAGAGAGCATACGGAAATTACCTATTCTTCTCGTAGAAACTTGAAGTCTTCAGCAATTAACTTTTTTGAAACCTTGAAATGTGTCTCAGACAGCTTTCCAAGAAATGGACGTTGATATTGGCTAGAATTTCCAGTTTGATATAACTGATCATGAAAAAGGATTTTTATTGTGCATTTGTACGCATGAAGTTGCTTATACAAACACCACAAATGACCAATCATATTTACAATATATCAGTTTATTTTCGAGAATATTGATTGTGCCGAGTAAATGAATTATCGATAATATTCACTTCATTCAACCTCATCCAAGCTGGCAGTTTATAAATACAATTTTATCCAATATATTGATTGAAAAACCCAACAAATGTTTCAAAGGGTATCATCTAGTACTCGAATGTGGGGCTTTGGAAATTTTCGAATAGAGACTAAAAAAACAGACATGATTCCCTGAATGACTGGGATTAAGAGGAATATTTTGAAAATAGTCCAACATCCAAATGAATGTCAGGAAAATTCAATTTATCTTTCGAATGAAGAACGGCAATCTTACACCCTTGGCTTCATGTAGGTATAAATATGATGATTAAAAAGTAAAATAACTTATTTCCGCTTTATATATCAGTTACCATACTCACCTGATGAAGTCATGTTATCATGACGAAACAATTGTTGTGAAAATAAATATATAAAGCGGAAATAAGTTATTTTACTTTTTAATCATCAAGATGAATTTCCGACAAGTAAAGACTGAGACAATCAAGTAGGTATAAATACATATTCTTTTCAAATTTTTCTATGAATAATTCTTTTAATTGATACTCGTCATCTTCCAACCAAGTTTACTTTCGATCAGATGAATATTTTTCGAGTAATTGAAAAATCAAAATTTCAAATAGCTGTTTCACAAAAACTATTCGGCAGATTCGGCTCATTAACGAACTCAACCGAGATATTAAACCTTACCTGAGAATTTCAGGACTCTAGGCCCTTTCCTTCGAAAATTACGGCACACACGGCCGGCCGACCAAACGTATTCAAATTTGACCACAAATTCTTCATCAGTGAGCCAACCTAGTCGTTTGAGACCAATTTCAACTCAAAATTCAAAAATTACAGACATTGTGGCGAAACAATAACGCACTGTTCCCCAGGAATATGCGCGTAATAATACTTTTTCACAACAACATATAAAGAATGAAATACCTTCTATCATAAAAAAATAAGAAAAAATGAGGTGATCATCTGATCATAAATATTTAAAAAAAGGACACATAATTGATACATTTTTCATTTCTCTGGACATAATTCATTTCATCGACAATAAAGAAGCAGAATGGTCTTCATCAAATACCAGTCCTATAAATTGTAGCTCATTAATAATTTTGCCATAGCAAATTTTCTCCATTCATAAAACTGCTGAGGGTGAGATCAGAAGAATAAATTGGTGGTGGTTCTTATTCCTTTGTATTTCTTCGTGGAATCATTTTGAATTTAAAGTTTATGCTACATAATGCATCTCTTTGAAAGAGTTATAGCAGAGAACGTTTGATGAATATGACGGAATAACTTGAGGAATGTCCGTGTAAATAGAGCGAAAATTTTTACATAAATTATACCTCTGTAGGGAAGCTGGTTATCCCAAATTTGAATATTTGATATATTACTCTTCGCCTTCCTTTTCTTCGACTGGCTCTTCATTAAGATATTTGTTCAAGTTATCAGAGAGGGACTTGAAATTTTATGCTGAGATCAAAACCGAAATATCCCTCAAGTTCTCGTAAATAAACGAAAAAATTTTATGGTTTCAGACTTACAGCCAATATCAAAATGTGTGTTTCTAAAAGCTTGAAAATTACTAATTTTATGGAGAGGAAATTTTGCGGGTGGCTATGACCTATCGGCACATAAATTCATGCTCAATTTTCTTAAAGATCGTTTCAATGAAAAATAAATCTACAACCGAGAAATAGATCTCTAAGAGATCGGATTATTTTTCTTGGAAATATATCTCTCTGGTATCATAGGGAGGAATTCACTTGCTCACAACTCCAGCCGATCCTAACAAAATAACTTCCATGAAAGAGACTCCGAAATATCAATCTCCCAACATTTGAAAAATATAAATCTTTGATCGAAATGAAACGAAGTAGTTGGTTGAAGAGAATGACAGCCTGGAAATTGATATAGAACTCCATTCGTTTTATATGCTCAGGAATATCGCAATAATGTTTTATGAGAGAGAATGACTGCGTAGGGCGCAGTTAATGCCTGCATAGGTGAATTGATACTGCAGCTTCAATTGAACAGCCTGGGAAAAGTTCCCAAATGGTAGTCAAATTTACACACTCGACAACAGAAAGCTGACAGCTCTCAAATGAATCAAACTAGAAATTAAGGTTCTAGAGTATAGAGAATATCATAACATTCTATGTAATCAATTAATCATCTTCCATAGATCGAGCCGTTCATGTAAGAAATCGATAATACAACGATTCTCTGAAGTTGCAAAATGGCGCGGGATCCTGGGTATATATTTCACCTTGTCAGTTCAAGTATTCTCCTAAAAATAATCACGACCGCCAGGAAAATTAAGTTTTTTTTTCTATCCGCATGATTAATTTTGTCACTTCAAGTCAATAAAGTCAAAATTCAAGCCAAAATATTCGTTTTCGAGATAAAAAAGGGTTTTCCAATAAGAGGTGTTATTTTGAATAGCCCGCAATTTCGGTAGATGTCACTTTTGAAGCTGTAATTTTTTGACATTTGACAAGTAGAAACTACACCATTAATAAAAATGGAATGATACACGCTTCAACACCGCATTGAAATCATTAAGATTCACTATAAAAATGGTGAAAATTTGGCAGAGACGGTTCGTAAAACTCGAACATTTTTGGGTCGTCGTGGAGCACCTTGTCGGACCGAAATAAAGAAATTGGTGGAAAAATTCGAGCTATTGGACAAGTTAGTGATGTAAAGAATGAACTCCGTACACGTTGCTCAAGAACAGCCGAGAATATTGCTGCTGTAGCCGAAAGTGTTGAAGAAAAACCAAGTTTGTCCATTCCTCGTCGTTCTTTGGAATAAGGTATTCCACAAACGTCATTACACTGTATTTTGCATAATGATTTGGGTGTTAAGGCTTATAAAGTTCTAACACAAGAACTCAAGACAGCCGATCATCAACAACGTCGTGTCTTTGCTGATTGGGTCGTCGAAATGCATGAAAATAATCCGGAATTCCATCGAAAAATCATCTTGAGTGATGAGGCCCATTTCCACCACGGTGGCTTCGTCAACAAGCAAAATTGTCGCTTCTGGGGCTCGGAAAACCCGAGGGTTATTGTTGAAAAGCGTCTCTATCCTCAACGTGTGACTGTTTGGTGCGGTTTATGGTCCGGCGGAGTCATTGGACCTTACTTTTTCGAAAATGAGGCTGGAGCAACAGTTACGGTAAATGGATTGCGCTATCGAGAGATGATTTATGATTTTTTATGGCCGGAATTGGATGGTATTGATCTGGACAACGCTAACTTTCAACAAGACGGCGATTCGTGCCACACAAGCAACGAAACCATTGATCTTTTGCGGAAAAAGTTTCCGGACCGTGTTATCTCTCGAAGAGGTGATCACAATTGGCCACCGAAATCTCGTTATTTAACACCTTGCGACTTCTTCCTTTGGGGCCATGTGAAAGAGAAGGTCTACGACAAAAGCCCAGCGTCGATTCAAAACCTCAAAGATGGAATTCGTGAGGCTATCGAGGACATAGGGCAGCCACTTTGCGATTTGGTTATGGAAAATTTCATTAAAAGGATATGGTCCTGTAAGCGTGGTAGTGGTGGACATTTGCCTGATGTTATTTTTCACTATTAACGGCATAGCTTTTTCTTTATATTGAAATGAACATCCGATCATTTATATTGAAAAATGGCATTTTTCATTGAATATCAAAATAACACCTCTTATTGGAAAACCCTTTATGAGGTTTGCTCAGATTCTTATTTATTCTGTATTTTAAATTGAAAAACTGAGTAGCAACTCTTGTATACCCTTCATTGATTACAAGTATATTCATGATTTAGGAAAGCGGAGAAATTATTCATATCAAGGGTTTAGCAATCTTCACTTCAGTCAAATAATTTCATCAACTGAATAGTTCCGAACATTTTCATGAATATGGAATCAAATGAATGCATATTAATTCGAATCTCAAAATATTTGGACTTGAAAGCCTACCCGCCTTGAGTATGGTCGAACATTGGGCAAGTTGGGTTAATATTTTCCAACTTCTCGACATTAGCAACTCATCAAACAGCTTTCGTATTAAAATTATTCAAACGTATTAAATACTCATCATACCCGAATTTTCTGGATTTCAGATTCATATTACGAGCGATAATCCGGAAAATCTTTCAGTATTCACGGTTATAAACGATCTCAATTTATCACTAGGAAAATTTAATTAGTTCAGCAATTTCTCATCCTTTCAGATAAATAACATTTTTCATCATCCCACGGCTTTTTTTTGTCCAGCACCCCAAGACATTCTCAGTTCTTTTGTATTCAGCGTGACCGATTGCCCTAGCTTAAAGCCCTCAACTGAAGTATACAGTGTCATGTGACATTTTGAATGAAAGTCTTCTAGACCTTTGTCATCTGTATCTGTTTGTATTTCTGATTGGTTTCGTGTGACCACTGGTGAATGCTCGTTTCATTCTAGGAAATGGCAATGCGTTTTTTTTTCGATAACCTCATTTTCAGCTGAAACTATTCGAAACAATGTAGGAATTACAGATCTTGAATATTTGATAACTGTCAGCTGTCAGCGGAGCATAGAGAGTAAAGGGGTATTAGGAGGAATAGACGACTTCGGCCCAAGTTGCCAACCCACAATTTACTTAGCAAGTTAACTTTTACTGGGGAACGGGAATTTCAGGACAAATTCGACATGATAAGGTTCGCATTATTTATAAATAACCGTAAAACATGCCTCGGCTCTTCAAACCAGATAATTCCTTCCAAATATAGGTTTTTGTTAAGATCGTCCCCGATTGGCTGAAATTTAAGTTGGGATTCCTGATTTCATGCCAACAGTGTCAATTTTCATAGGATACGTTCCGAAAATCAACTCTGTTGTTTCGGTTGCCGATTTTCCGCTCCGTAAATATGAAATATTCGGATGGTTCCTGAAACAAGCGCGTGAAAAAGGTTATTTACGGAATCTGGTTGATGAAAATGCGGTCGATTTACTGTCACCAGAACGATTTTCTATGGTAAATATCCATAGCATAGAACAATCATGTTTACTTTAGGTTTGTTTTGGTTCCGAGTTCAGAACCACAGACTATTGGTCTATGCTAGAACCGTCCCGAACAGATCTGAACTCGGAACCAAAACAAACCTAATGTAAACATAGATTGTTCTATGCTATGGATATTTACCATAGAAAATCGTTCTGGTGACAGTAAATCGACCGCATTTTCATCAACCAGATTCCGTAAATAACCTTTTTCACGCGCTTGTTCCAGGAACCATCCGAATATTTCATATTTACGGAGCGGAAAATCGGCAACCGAAACAACAGAGTTGATTTTCGGAACGTATCCTATGAAAATTGACACTGTTTGCATGAAATCAGGAATCCCAACTTAAATTTCAGCCAATCGGGGACGATCTTAACAAAAACCTATATTTTAAAGGAATTATCTGGTTTGAAGAGCCGAGGTATGTTTTACGGTTATTTATAAATAATGCGAACCTTATCTTGTCGAATTTGTCCTGAAATTCCCGTTCCCCAGTGAAAGTAAAGTTGCTAAGTAAATTGTGGGTTGGCAACTTGGGCCGAAGTCGTCTATTGAGATTATATTTCATCATACATGTCAATCACTATTCAAGAGATTGTCAAACGAAAAACATCTCTCGAAAACTGCACCCAAATTTCCAGCTGATGAATGTCTTCCACGTAGATGATTTCAGAAAGGAAAAGACTAAGGAAGTTCATCAGAAAAAAGAGAATATAAGGACCGAGGGAATCTTATGTACTCGAACCAAAAATCCCATATTCGAAAATCCTCACTTAACCAATAAGCGCACTCTTTTCAGATTCTGCATATGAAAAACCGTGAATTTTCAAGTGGTTGCTATATGAATCGATTAAGACGACAGATATTCGAATCATAATTGAGACACCATTGTGAAGATGTCACGCATAGCAGTATGTCAGATCTGGAAGTTTGATATTTATGACAGATAGTTGAAGAAGAGTTAATATGGTGTAAGAAATGAGTTCCATTAAATAATAAAGACCAATTCACTACAGATACGAGTTGTGAATAATCAGAAATAGCTCACATTTTCTGGAATATATATCTACATTCTCACACTCTCTTCAAATCTCACCCCATACAAGCAGGCTGTCACAACAAAATCCCTATCCACAAAAACGACGATAAAAGGTAGGTCATAAATATGTCATCTACAGTATCTGAATCAGAATGTCGGAATTACATCTCCGAAATTGTTAGTTGTCACATCTGAAAGTTTGACGGATGACTGGGAGTTAAAGGCGAGTGAAGATGATGTGAAGAATCGGTTCCAAAGAAATGATAAATTTGAATATAAAATAGAATTGAACACATTTTATCAGCTATACTCAATTCCACTCTCTACATACTTCCCACATGAAAATCCGAACGCGGTAGGAAGTTTTAACCTCAAAAAAATTTGCTGTATTCAGTCAACGTAGCAGTAGGTACAATCGAGCTGGCGGAATCACAACTCGTGAATATGCAGCCTCTGTCAAATGTCACGCCACTTACAGGTAAATGATGAAAGAGAACAACTTAAGGGAAGATAATATATGATAGAAAATATGAAGCAAATAAGGATATTATGAAAGAAATAGCTAGTTAACCAAACAAAATATTATTTGGTTGTAATGGGAAAAATATTCTGTCTCTATCGATAATTCTACTTCATTGCACCCTCCTCAGATTTTCTGACATGAAATCTATAAGATAACACTCTACAGAAGCAACCCTATAAGATTCCTCATCATCTACAATTTTCTGCATCACTACAATTATCCAATTACATCTAAATTAAATTACGTCTATTAAATGTCCGAAAGTTGAGAGAGTTTAGAGATGATGTCAGAAATGAAATGAGTTTCAATGGAATAATGAAATTAAAGATTAAAGGAAAAAGCCCACATTTTCTCGTGTATGCTATTTATAATTTATTCCAATCTCTAAAGACTTCCCACATGCAAAATGTAAGCGAATTAGGAAGTTGTCACATCAAACATCACTCTCTTCAGATGAAATTCACTGCAACAGTTTAATCGAGATTCCAGAATAAGAGTTAAAGAATATCCACCTACTATCAGATGTCATGCTACTCGCAAAACAATGCTAAAAACCCGCAAAGCAAGGGTAGAGGTTTACTGATAGAAATTATGATGCGAATGGAAATATTGTAGACAGAATAATGAGTCGGCCAGTCGAAATATAATTTAGTTGCAATGAATTCAATAATTAAGCTTTATTCCACTCTCTATAGATTTACTGACATCAATATCTTTAAAGTAGCTGGTTTGCAAAACAAAATCTCTGCACAGAAACATTCCATCTTCTACAGGTTTTTAATCATGACAACTAAAATACCAAAATCAAGGATTCTCAACTCTCAGTTGTCACATCTGAATCTGTCAGATGACTGGGAGTGAAAAGAGAGTAAAGATGATGTAATAATTGAGTTCCAATGAACTAATAGAACTGCAGATACTCAGAGAGATAGATCAAATTTTCTTGTCTAAATTCTTCACACTTTATTTCAATATCCATGGATTTCCCACATGAAAATCTGGGCGAAGTGAAAAGTCGTCACACCAAAACCATCTCGAAGCCCTCGTAATGCAACAGTCCAATCGATATGTTGGAATCAGAGCTCAAAAATACCCCACCACTGTCAATTGTCATGTCACACGCTGTCAGGTATCACATCTAAGTTTTTGTCGATGACTGGTAATCAAAACAAAGTAAAGATGATGTGAGAAATGAGTTCCAAAGGAATAATGAAACTGCAGCTAATCAGAGATTGACTAAATTTTCTTGTAGATATATTTAAGACTATCTTCCACTCTTCATAGACCCCCACCTGAAAATCTGAACGCAGTAGAAAGTTGTCACACCAAAAACCTCTTTTACCAAAAATAAATTCTCTCGTGAGGCTTTTCACGGTCTGCAGTCACCTCAACAGTCCACTCAAGATTTCGCCATCACCGCTCATAAGTACCCCACCAATGTCAATTGTCCTGTCACACGCTGTCAGCTGTCACATCTGAGTGTTTGCCGATGACTGGGAATTAAAACAGAGTAAAAATGATGTAAGGAATAAGTTCTAATGAAATTGGAGATAATCAGAAATAAATGAAATTTCTTTTAGACATTCTTCAGACTTCATTCGACTCTCCTCAGTCCCCCCACCTGAAAATCTGAACAGAGTAGAGAGTTGTCACACAAAAAATCTCTCTTACCAGAAAAAGGCTCACCTTAGGCTTTTCACCGTCTCCAGTCACCGCAACAGTTAAATCGAGATGCCGGCATCACAGCTCATGAATATCAATCCACTGTCAGCTGTCACACGTACGAGGAGGAGGTCGGCCGAGCGCGATTTGGAGGTGGGAGTGAGGAGGGACCCCTGCGAGTTGATTTCGCGATTCAGCTCTCGCAAATCCAGCAGCACGGAACGGGGCAGTTTAAAGAATCGGGTGGATATTGAAATTGTGATTTATTGTTCGCGGGAGATCGCGCATATACAGCGCGATCGATATGTTAGCGTCCGTTTCGACTGTCGTTTGCGATAAACGGATTTGTTTTCCGATTTATTTTTATGTTGGTATCGGGTTAACGGGGGGGTTGGTTCTTCCGTTCTTTGGGGTTCAGGGGTCGAGGTTGCTAGGGGTGATTGAATTCGGAGATTAGGGTACATTTTTCAGTAGGCAAATATTATGCTAGCATCATGAATAATTTCAGAATGGTATAACATTTTGATGAAAATAAGGAGGAGAGTGAAAAAAAGTCCTTTTTTGATCGGATGTTCTAGGAAAGAGCGTGCTATTGTTCTGTCCCACTGTCTTCAATTTTCGAATTGTTTTCGGAAATTCTTCTCAAACGATAAGGTTAGTCTCACCGATGACGAATCCTGTGTCAAATTCGATTCTTTCCAGACAACAATTCGGCCAGCCATAAGCACGATTACTGTCGTACGTAGAATTGAATTGACTTGAAACTTTCAGGGTGAGTTTCATTTCAAAATACGACAGTTGGCTTCGTTAACGGGCAAAATTGGCTGAACGGTTCCGGAGTAATAGCCATTCAGAATTTTCAGGTTATTTTCCTAATATTACGGAAACTACTGGAGCGATAGGATTGACACTTGGTAATTAGCTGAAGCATAACGACGCCAAACTTTTGCCGAGTTTTGACACAAGTATAATTCTTGAAAATATTGCGAAGAAATATGTCAATTTCTGCGGATTTTTTCTATCGTGTTTTTTTCGGCATAACTTGAAAAACGCTGACTCAATCCTTATTGAACTCGGTAACTAGTTTGAAAATACCGATGAACAGCTCTGTACGAAATTTCGTTATTAACGTGTTGTTTGAACAATTAAAAAAAAGTTTTTCAATGTTATTTGCAAATATTCAATATTCTGTTATCTTCTGATCATATTATCCTCACGAAGTTCTATGTGAACCTTCAAGCAGTCATATTTCAATTTCATTTCAAGACTCAATATTTATTTATTTCAAAGTATTATTCACCAATATTTACAAAATAGAGTTTGGATCATTTTGAAATTCAAAACTTGATTGAAAAATTATAATTTAAAGGATTATTCAAAATGTCTTGAAGAGAATATGAAAAGACGATCATCGAATATTTTCATCCGAAAGTGAAGCTGTGTTTGACGGGATCAATGCGTGAATAGATGACCGTTTCTTTAACATATCGGAACCTTCAAGCAAAAGCTGCTGACTACACGTCAGTAATTTTCTGGATTGTCCCAGTTTCCATAAACAATTGCAAATCGATCCTATACCATAACTCATTTCATAGCTGAAGCAGAAGCAACCAATAATTGGCTTAAATTTTACTCCTTCTCTCGATTGACCTCACCATAGAAAACAACCAATTTTTCGTTCACCGGATACACATGCCGATTTATCCTTAGGAAACGTTACATTGTCCCGAGAAAAATGTTTGGTCCTTCTAATAGCGACTCCGCTGGAAAGGAATCACCTGAACATTTTTCTTCCACTGAAATGAATTCTGTCCCACCAAATCTTTCCGATTTAGGATTGGCACGTTTTCTGGACACTGAGGTCGATTCAATTTGGGGAAGTGTTATAAATGGGACTGGAATAAAATCCGATTACGAAAGATTACTTTATAAGTTTTTCTCACAATTTTCTTTTTGCGCGCATGTTCTAGGGGAACAGCGTGCTATCGTTTTGTCCAAATGTCTGTAATTTTGGATGATTGAGCCGAAAATGGTCTCAATCGACTAGGTTGGACTCACTGATGACGAATCCGGTGTCAAAATCGATTCTGTCCGGCCGGCCGGCCGGCCGTAGACACGCTAACTGTCGACAGAAGCAAGCTAGCAACTTGAAACTTTCAGGATAGGTTGCGCATCAGATTGCCGCGGTTGAGTTTCTTAATGGGCCAAATCGATCGAATAGTTTCGGAGTTATAGGCATTTGAAGTTTTGAAGTTATTTATTTTTTATTTCAGAAACTACCCAAACGATTGGATTCAAAATTTCGTCAAGATCATATTGTCAGTAATTAAAAAAAAAAATTTTTTTCGAAATTTTTTTCCAAAAAAATTTTTTTCGGAAACCATTCATCATACCAAAAAAAAAATAATACTCACACTTTGACCTTTCAATTTTACAGCAGTGTACCAAATTTCAGTTTGATACGATCATAAGTTTTGGAGATATCGGGAAATAATATGTCAAATTTCGAGGTTTTCTTCTCGATATCGTTGATTTTTTCGGTATAACTCCAGAAATACTGATTCAGTCCTGATTAAACTTCACACCTAGTTTTAAGATGCTAAAAGACAACTTGATGCAAAATTTCGTGATAATCGTGTTATTAGAACAATTTGAAAAAAAAAATTTCTATGATTTTCTAATCATATCATCCTCATTAAACTCTGTATGAAACTTCGAACTGTTATTTTCGATGAAGTACTGGATTTCAATTCGATCTGATCTGTATTTTTGGAAATATTGGAAAAATAACATTTTGATTTGGTATATCTACGGAATCATTGGGTGGATTTTACCCATTCACGAATTCGGCCTTCGTAATTAAGGTCCAAACCTTCTCTACAAATATCGAGTTTCTAAGTTGTTTCTTTCGGAAGTTATTGTGTTTACGCAGTCGGCCGTTAGGCTGACCGTAAACACAATAACTTCCGGAAGAAACGACTTAGAAACTCGATATTTGTAGAGTAGGTTTGGGCTTAATAACGAAGGTCGCATTCGTGAATGAGTAAAATCCGCCCAATGATTCCGTAGATATACCCATTCAAAATTTTATTTTTACAATATGTCCAAAAATACAGATATGATCGAATTGAAATCCAGTAATTTATCAGAAAAAAATTTCAAAAAGCACTGCCGTGAAGGCAGCAGCTTTTGCGCGCACGTTCAAATTCGTTGCTGAAGCGGTCATCTACATTGAACGTGCGCGCAAAAGTTGCTGCCTTCACGGCAGTGCTTTTTGAATTTTTTTTTTAATTAATTGTATAAGCTCCAACAGATATTCGAAGAGAACTGAAAGAGGCACGATTTTACTGACCATTTCTTATGAGGAAAATTCACATGTAAATTTTATTGATGAAATAGATCGTTTTCATGCAAAGTATCGCCACAAGAAATTCTCATCTTCGCTAATGCTTTGTTGAGATGAATGCATCAAAAAACGGGAAAATGAATTGATATCAATTCAAATATGGGCCCTCTTCCATTCTGGAAAATGTTGACTCAGCTTTTGAAACTTTTATCATCAAATACTTCACATGTGTTTTTGTCAGTGTGTATAATATTATCTTGTACTTTCTGTAGTTGCCACTAGATCATTTTCAAAATTATCACCTCAGTTCCATCAATTTTAGCTGACTAAAGGATTTCTTGATGGTCTCATATGTTTTTGTCGTAACTCTTACCCAACAAGAATTTGATATCATCTTGAAAAGAATGTTATCGAACTATTCTTACAGAAAATTGAAATATTAACCAAAAAACATTTTTTAAAACTTAAAAAAAACTCTCAAGTGTTTATTTAAATGAGTAGCTGAAGTGGAATCTCCTTTAATCCTTATCAAATTTGAATGTCGGATCAGGGTTAGGTTAGGTTGGCATAATTTCATTGAATATTGGCTCCAAAGCATGCGTCAACTTCACTTAGAATCTGATCGTAAGTTTCCAAGAAAACGTTTTAATGGGAAAATCTAGAGAAAATATCTAGAGGAAGATCTTCCAATTTTCTCACTGAAGAATTTCCACGATAATTCTCAAAAAATGACTGCCACGTTTCAATCAATTTGCATTGGTTCTTCTCCAGATGTGAACTGGATAGTTCAAATACGTATAGCAACATTACCATTTGGTGGATTTTGTCCATTAATGAATTCAACAGAGAAATTCAGGCCTCACGTCCAACCAAAAATTTTAATAGCCTAAGTCCTTTTCCCAAAGGTCAGAGTACATACCACCGTCCGAACAGCCTCGGATTTTTCATCAGGAGTCCAACGTTCAGGTTGGACTTGGTTCGAGACTATTTTAGGCTGAAAAATCAGAAAACAAGCGCGTAAATATAAGATTTTCGTAATCATGTCGTTTAATTTCCTCAGATATTCTTATTGAATCACTTATATTTTAATGACACTGTAACCATTTATTTCTTGTATATTTTCCTTCGAGTATTGCTCACAAAGCACAAGCATGATGAAATATCAACAAAGCATTGAGGTTTTTTCGCAGAAATTATTAGTTCATTTCTCATATTTTCTTGTTTATCGATCAATGCTTGAATGAATTCCAATGAAAATACCTGCTGCAATACTTCGAATCTAAAAATTGTTCATGTATCAGCAAGCTAGGAGGGGCGCAACTAACAACTTTTACAAATTAGTACTTTTTGCGCGCATGTTCTAAGGGAACAGCGTGCTATCGTTTTGTCCAAATGTCTGTAATTTTGGATGATTGAGCCGAAAATGATCTCAATCGACTAGGTTGGACTCACTAATGACGAATCCGGTGTCAAAATCGATTCTGACCGGCCGGCCGTCCGGCCGTAGACACGCTAACTGTCGACAGAAGCAAGCTAGCAACTTGAAACTTTCAGGATATTTTGCGCATCACAATGCCGCGGTAAAGTTCGTTAATGGGCCAAATCTGTCGAATAGTTTCGGAGTTATAAGCACTTGAAGTTTTGAAGTTATTTATTTTTTATTTCGGAAACTACTGGAGCGATTGAAACTTCGCAGTTGGGTGGAATATAACGACGCGCAACTTTGAGCCAAATTTTGTCAGGATCACATTGTCCGTAAATTTTTCGGAAACCATTCATCATATACAAAAATGAATTCCACTCACACTTTGAGCTTCATATTTCACAGCAGTGTACCAAATTTCAGTTCGATACGATCATAAGTTTTGGAGATATCCGGAAAAAATATGTCAAATTTCGAGGTTTTCTTCTCGATATCGTTGATTTTTTCGGTATAACTAGAGAAATACTGATTCAGTTCTGAAAAAACTTCACAGCTAGTTTTGAGATGCTGAAAAACAACTTAATGCGAAATTTCGTGATAATCGTGTCATTAGAACAATTTGAAAAAAAAAATGTTCTATGATTTTCTTACCATATCATCCTCATTAAATTCTGTATGAAACTTCGAACTGTTATTTTTCGATGAAGTACTGGATTTCAATTCGATCCGATCTGTATTTTGGAAATATTGGAAAAATAATATTTTGATTGGGTTTATCTACGGAATCGTTGGGTGGATTTTACCTATTCACGAATTCGGCCTTCGTAATTTAGGTCCAAACCTTCTCTACAAATATCGAGTTTCTAAGTTGTTTCTTTCGGAAGTTATTGTATTTACGCAGTCGGCCGTTAGGCTGACCGTAAATACAATAACTTCCGGAAGAAACGACTTAGAAACTCGATATTTGTAGAGTAGGTTTGGGGCTTAATTACGAAGGTCGAATTCGTGAATGGGTGAAATCCGCCCAATGATTCCGTAGATATACCCATTCAAAATTTTATTTTTCCAATATTTCCAAAAATACAGATTTCATCGAATTGAAATCCAGTAATTTATCAGTAGAAAATTTCAAAAAGCACTGCCGTGAAGGCAGCAGCTTTTGCGTGCATGTTCAAATTCGTTGCTGAAGCGGTCATCTACATTGAACATGCGCGCAAAAGTTGCTGCCTTCACGGCAGTGCTTTTTGAAATTTTTTCATAATTGGATTCAATAAATCTTTGAATGATGTTTTAACTACACAACTTCAAATGATCGAATCATACAAAAATGAACTAGAATCCAGCCAGACCTTTCGAAAACTTCATTCCTCTCCTCGAAGTACGGAACTCAAGAAATGAGTCATTCAGTCAGCTTAAACGAACTAAAGTTGAACAAATTTATCAGGATTCACAACCGACCGTTCTGGTAATAATCCCCTGATCTTCCAGAGCCTTCCAACAACGGACGAAGTAGAAACGATGACCAAGAAATTCATCACTAGATAAACGGTGAAATTCTACTCGCTCTCAAGCTGACCTATAATAAATCTGCTTTCATATTAAAATTGGTGGATTCAACGCAAGAAAAACCTTCCGGAACGAGATGAATAATGATGAAAACGAACGGCTTCAATATCGAGAGTGCCGAGACGTTAATTGAAAATGCATGGTGTAAAATTCTTTGAGCGCTCTCTACGGAGGTATTGAGTTTAAGCGGAATTTCACCAGAGACCAGCTAGAGGTAGATTGAGGCAATGTGGAGATTCATTATACTCTCATTTCATATGATACTTTTAACATCGAATGGATCTGGTTCACGTTAGATATAATGAGAACTCGTTCATTCGATATTTTTTGAAAATTGCGAGATTATGAAACATTTTGGGACGCGAACGGATGAAGAGGTCTAGGACGAATCCAATAGGCAATATGCTCCATAAGGTGGGTCTGGGTAATAATATTAGGTAGGTTCCTTCACGTGAAATTACAATTTTATATTTCCTCCAAGACGTTTTAATTTCGTATCGTCAATGCCGTGACGTCATGATTTCAGTCAAATATTCTGCGATACCTTCTTTAACAGCAAACACTACCATTGGCCCATAAACTACGGATTCTCGCATTTCGGTAACACAGTCACATTCCAGTACCATTAAACCTGGTTATTATTTCAAGGTCAGGCACCTGCGCACGTTCTGAATGGTTCAACTTTGCGAGAAATATATGAATTCGAAAAAATTTCGACGTTGATAGGAGAAAACAGGATGTCATTCTGCAGGCTTCAGTGAGATTTTTTTTGTGATGTACTTAATCTTTTTGTGACAATGCGCAATGTAAGTTATTTTTCCATTTTTTCTTCATTTCAGTTTTTATTCTACCGAAAATTCTAGAATATAAAAAGTGGCAGCATTGCGCATTTTTACAATTTTTGCGGTCTTGTTTTGGGGACAGCATCTTATGGTTTCATCACAATGTCTGTCTGTAATTTTCGAATTTTAAGCTGAAATTAGTCTCAAACGACTAGGCTGAATTCACTGAGGAAGAATCCGTGGTCAACTTTGATTCTGTCGGGCTATCCAGCCAGCCGTGTGTGCTCTAACTTTCGAAAGTATGGACCTAGAGTCAGGTTTTCAGGTAAGAATCCTGAATATCTCGGTTAAGTTAGTTAATGGGCCGAATCTGCCGAATGGTTTTAGTGTTATTTCACCCATTTGGGATTTTGATTTTCCAATCACTCTGAAAATATTTATGAGATCGAAATGGAACCTGATTGGAAGATGAACGAGGTCAATGAGTAGAATCATCCATGGAAAAATTCCAAAAAAAATAATTTTTTTCTGAAAATTTCCATATTTCATTTGAACTTCACTGAAATTTCCAAGTCGCCATTTCTCAATGTGAACAAGTGCGCAAAGCGGCTGACTTCACGTCAGTGCTTTTCTAGGTTTTTTTTCGTCAATTTGCACCTAAAAATCTCTCGAAAAAAAATGGGCCTTCTGAAGTCACCCCGTTATATTCAGTTTTTCTGACACCTATGGTTTGTCTCAATTTTTCACTGGTTGAAGATTTGATTAAACCAATAAACTAATTAGTGTTCGTTGTATAGAACATGGATCATTCTGCAATAACCACTTAATAGCTAGATGTGTTGAAAACTCTAAATTATATAGGTTGGTCCGCAAGTAACTGTTCGTTTGATGATGGATAAGTGGTACTTCGAGAAGTTAGAAAACCAAAAATCAAATATGAGCTTAGGTAATTCATTTCTGATTTTGGCAGATTTTTTTGATGGCTATATCTTTTGAACGATCCAACGTATTTGCTTCATATTTGGAAGATATTGTCATCTGAGGCCATGAAACTATTCATATGTACCATAAAAAAATTTAGATCAGGATTCGGAAATTTCGATTCCGATTCTGAATAGATTTTATTTCGAACTCTGTTTTCCGTAAGAAAGAGATACAAACCATTCATTTCATATTTCGAAAATAATTGAATGATTAATATCCGTTAAAATGTAAAAGAATGTTTCTGGTATTGATTCAATTGATGCAAATGCCACTTTTAGTTTTGAAGTACAAATTGAGTGGCAATATTCAGCTAACAATGGCATACATATTTATTGATTTTATTCATGAAATACATGCCTGAAAACCACAGAATCATTATATTCAACATTGCAGATTCAAATGGAATTAAGGGCAAATGGATATTTTGTGTACAGCTGTTAAAACCTGATTAAACCTACAATCGAAACAAAATTCTGAGTCCTGGTCTGTACTAATTCAGTATTTTTCGTATAAACACTTCGATCACCTGAGATTGCAATATCTGCCAAATTTGTGGAATTTCCGAAAAATTCAATACATCACTCATCTGTATCTCAGAAACTATTAGCCGTAGCCTATATTTATTTGTGTTTTCCTGACTTCCCAATGTACCATCTATTAATAATCAACTGATTTTCACGGGCCACCTTGTATACATCAATTTACCGGAGCGTTATTTCTTCATGAGAAAAAATGGCATACAATTCCTTCTACAATCTTAAGAATTATTGAGAAATATTTCACAATATAAATTTGGATTCTCAACAATTATTTCTTATAAACGTCCCTTTTCTGAAGCTTTCCCTTGAAATAATTATCTAGTTTATAACCTTACTACGAGAAATCATTCACTTTTGGAACAATTAAGGAGTAGGCTTTTTTCGACGGTTGAAGAAATGTTTAGTTGAGTCATGTTTATTCAACCATAAAATATAAAATAAATTGAAAAGTTCCTTTAAAGTATAAAATATTGGTGTCTTATTGAAATGTCGTTTGCAAGAGAACCAACATTCATCACTACAATTCCCATTCCGTACTAATCGTTTTCAAACGATTTCGTATCTATGGCAGCTGTGTTCATCAGTCATTGTCATGCATCGACAGGTCTGCGGTGGGATTCAACCAGTGTGGTTGGGCCATTAGCTTCCGATACATCAAGTTGCGATGATTACCGATCAATTATGTATTAGTTTGAGTGCAAAATCCACTCGATCTGATTCCGAATGTCTGCGAAATATTTTCAACAGGATTAGTTCACAGGTTTAAGCAATTTCAGACATAATTGTATTATTTTGTAAATTTTTTCTGGGTTTTCACTTCCAATATCTGGAACTTCCCACGACATATACTTGAATCCTGCAATCCGCAAGGGCGTTCTTCTTAAAAAAAAATTTCATTCGATTTTAGATAGTATTTGATTGTTGATAGTATTTGATTGTTGATAGATATTGGGAGTTGCAGCAAGTAAAACCTTCGAAATTATTTTGAAATATATACAAAGTGTAACAGCCAAATGGAATAAATTCGATAACGAATAAATGAGGGGGTGTAAGGAAAAACGCTCGGACACGTCGATTTGTAATTTTAAATGCGCATAGTTTTCAAGAAAATGAAATTATAAAGGGTGTTCCATGCGACCGTGGCCAATACCAACTTTCTTATTTCAAATGTAACCCCCTGTATATTATTTATTTCTTGGATTCTTCAGAAAATTTTAGACATAATTCATGTACAATGTCCTATCTTCAACTTCTTGGTAAAAATTAAGTGTTTTCAGGAATGTTGAGTAACGTAAGAAGACAATTCTTCACCAGATTAGCATGTTGCCAAGAAGTTCGCGGCGAGCATTTTGAACATTTCCTACATTGACATTAATATTTTTTTTGTTTTTTTTTTAAGTATTTATTTTAATCAGTATTACTTATTAGGTTTAAAGTGCGAAGTACCGAATTTGTGAAATAAAATAATTTTCATTCAAAACGTTGATTTTTGCACTAAATCTGAAAACACTTAATATTTCCGAAATAACTAAAGATAGGTATAGGACATTGTGCATGAATTGTGTCTAGAATCCAAAGAATAAATAATATTCAGGGGGTTGCATTTGAAATAAGAAAGTTGGTATTGGCCACGGTCACATGGAACACCCTATATAATATTATTTTCTTGAAAAATATGCGCATTTAAAATTACAAATCGACGTGTCCGAGCGTTTTTCCCAACACGCCCTCATTTATTCGTTATCGAATGTATTCCATTTGGCTGTTATACTCTGTATAGAGTTTAACAATTGATGTAACTGGGATCACCACAATCATGTTTCGATTCAGGGGAAAAATATTTACACTGCTATTAATTTCCATGCATGAAACAATCAACAAAATAGCGCGTTTCTATTCGAGTTCAACCTCCATTTGTCAGACAGAGCTTCATATAGGCACGAATTGGGCATTAGTATGATCAGTTTTTAACACATCTGTTGTCCATGAAATCGATTGTGTCGTAATCCTGGAATTATTTACTAACACTTTTCAGAACCACAATGAAAATAAGAGAACAGTTTTAAAATAGTTGTTCTCATTCTTTCAGCTTCGATATAAAATATTTCGATCAAATCTCCATGAATGTCAGTAATGAGAGCTAGGAAATATTTCATTTTAGTTGTGATAGTTTGGGAGGAAGTTTTGAGCAGTTGTACGGAATGAGATATTCTTATATTTCGAATATAGATTCAAGCTAATTCTAGGATAATAATTTCACAGGTTTTTTTTGGGGTTTCATTCGCAATATCTGAAACAGAACTATCAAAACTTAAACAAAAATTGTTTTTTCGTGGAAAACGCCCTGGCGGATTGCACAATTGACTTATTTTTCGAGAGCATTTTTTCGGAAGACACGTTTCCTAGTGAACAATACCGGAACAATAAAAACGAACAGACCTAACTGTGACGTTTCATGGTACAGATCTGACTTTTTCATCAGACAAACGAGGAAATTCTCAGAATAATTTTTTTTCGATTTTCGTTTTGTGAGACTTGTTTTTACAAATTATCTGATTCCACCATCAGTATTTTTGTATTGTCTCAATCTATAATGTGATTTCCAATGGCTGAACATACATGGTTGGCTATTTGGAATTTTGTGTGTCTCAGAAAAAATTTGAATTGTTGGTGCTGAACTTAAGATAAGAACGGTTTGGAATCGAAAGATGATTTGAGATCCATACTGTCTCAAACCGAACCAAAAAACAAAAATCAAGAAACTGTATTCATAGTATTCCCTGTATTTGTGGAATGAAATAAACAGGGGAGTCATCTCGACTGTTATATATCAGAAAACGAGGACACAAAAACAACCTAAGGAATAGAGACATACAGAAATCATAAATAGCGAACTATGTATGTATGAAAATACAGGGTGATTGTGTACAGCAATCAGAATGAGAAAATGTACACAAAGAGGTACCTCTGTTCATGCTTTCACTCGTATGACTAAATCTTATTACTTCTCCGGTACATTGTTATTTTTGCGCACTTGTTCTGGAAAGCAGCGTGCTATCGTTTCATCCAGATATCGGCAATTCTGGAACGACTAGGTTGGCGGACTGATGAAGAATTTAGTGTTGAAATAGATTATATTCAGCCAATTGCAGGCACAAATTCGGAAAATCCTATCGTTTTCGCAGTTATAGTTTGTATTTTCAGGGTTATTTTATCAATTGATAGATAGATAACTTTCTTGATTTATATACTCGAACTAATTCACAGGAACTACGAATCGGGAAAGATTAACAAATCATAGCTAATGCCAACGTTTCGTAAATATATTTCTGAAGCCTTCAGGGCTGAAATAGAGACAATATCATGAAAATCAAATACAAATGAAACAAAATTTTTTGGAGACTTGTACGATTGACTGAATGCTAATAAAATCAAACAAATCATTAATTACATTTTAAAATGGCAGAAACAACTTTCAGACATCATCACCAGCTGGAACTTACCAACGCCAAAGTATGTTTTTCCCAAGGTGTAACCATGTATAACCAGCCACAAAAACATCGAGGAATTCAGAAGAATTTGTTCATAAAATAATGTTCTAGAATACGACATCCACTGTAAAAACAGCGAAAGACAAATGCATATCGAAATTCGCGAGTTCCAGTCCATGTCCACATAAAATAGAATTTATACATGTGTACCACTAAATACTCCTGACGGAAGAAATCACAATTACTTTCTGAATATTCCAAGAGCGACTTGATCGATGCGATTGAAACTTGGTAGCCAATTGTAGCATAAACTCGCAACTTCTTGCGAAATTTTGTTTGGGTCGTATTGCTAATAAATCAGAAGTGAGTCCTCCATTGAAAAATGTTAGATTCGAGGTGCGTGAGAATTTTGTTAGGTTCATATAATAAGAAGATCGCCAAATCATTCCATCAGGACATAAAGCTGCGTTTGGCTGCGTAACTTCGTCGAAAAACGACCGATCATGCAACATATTGAACCTTCTCATAAAAGCTGCTTTTCTTTAATTTTTCTATCTAGTCCCCCGCCCATGCTGCTCGCCCGAGAACCCCACCCCTCCGCTTCCATAGTTCTTCTCCTCTAAGAAGTAACATTCAAACTTATCCCATCGGCTCTCAAAATCGACAATGTTTACGCTTTATCTGTATCTTGCAGCGCAGTTCCAAAGGAGAAATCGGGCCAGTTTCCAATTAGAAATTCGGCACTCAAAGTCTTCAGTCCCGTATCTGGCATCTAGAAATTCCAGAACTTCGGTAAACTTCTAACCCGTTTAAAGCTGCGTAATTGTGTGAGCGATGATAATCACCCTTGCTTATAACGAATCGGCTTCATCAGGGTGATGCTGAAGCCTTGAATTGGGGTAGAAATGTCAGGAATTACGAGATGTTAGACGCCTTGGACCCGGCTGAGCTGGGACACCAGGATCGATTTCTGTCAGGAATTGTTCCGACACGTGGCTGCTTATTTGGGCAGGAGCAATTTGGTAAATTAGCACATAGAGGTGTTAATTGGTTGGGTGGGAGGGTAGTTTTAAGTGTATCCATTAATCATAATGGGTACAAATAGATGATCATTTTTCAAGCATACACAATTTCACCTCAGAGGAAATAAACTGCTCCACAAGAGTTAGGGATATCGTATTTAATCGTTTTTGAAAGTATGTATTCTTCGAGAAAATTACTGTAAAATCATTTAAAACTCAATAACAACTTGAATCGATACAATAAAAATCAGTATGAGACATTTCGTCAATCTGGTCGCCTTTTTTCTGAAGTTTGGTTCTTTGCATATGCTTCATGAATGTTCTTATTTTGAAATGAAGTCAGTATATCAACGGCTTCGATTTGAAACGAGTTTTCTGAAAATGCCAAGACGTAAATTAACAAACGCTGAGGCTAATAGGGCTATTGGAATGCTACAGGGTGGCCTAACTTAGGTTGTTGTAGCGGAAAGGCTCCAAGTCAGCCAAAGTGTGATATCTCGACTTTGGAATAGGTTCAGGGAGACAGGTTCCGTGTTGGAAAGACCAAGGCTTGGTGGGCGACGAAAAACAACACCTGCTCAGGATCGTTTCATCACCGTTTTGGCGGGAAGAAACCCTACATCTACGTGTAGAGTGCTACGGAATACTCTTCAAAATGCACATGGGGTCCAAGTTTCCATCGAAACCACCAGACGACGTTTGAGAGAGGTGAATCTAGTTTCTAGACGTCCATTAAGAGGAGTTCTATTAACACGTGACCATAAGCGTCAAATACTGGAATGGGCAAAGCAACAGATCAATTGGAACGATCAATGGCGTAGTGTCCTTTTCACTGATGAATGGACTATTTTCAGATTCTCGAAGAATAAGGGTATGGACAATCCCACGTATACCCCGTAATCGTCGCTATGTCCAAGAAGTCCATCCATTCCGAGGGGGTAGTGTTATGGTATGGGCCCGGATATGTTTCAACGGGCACACAGATCTACACATTTGTCCTGGGAATATGACCGCCTTACACTATAGGGAGCATGTCTTTGACAATGCTGTGCCAAATTTTCACGCTGCTATTGGTGAAACTTTTCAATTTCTAGACGGTAACGCTAGACCGCACCGTGCAGCCATAGTTGAGAATGCGCGCGAGGAGCTTGGTATTCCACATTTACCATTACCTCCTCACTCACCAGATTTGAATTGCATAGATCATGCATGGCATATGCTCCAAAGAAGATTAGATAATCATCAAGCTACCCCAGAATCTTTAAATGATCTGAGAGAGCTTCTGCCCCGTTTATGGAACCAAATTCCTCAAAAAATGTTCAACAACCTTGTGTGTAGTATGCAAAGATGATGTCAAGCTGTTATTGATGCCCGTGGAGACTATACATTGTATTGATAGTCTTGAAATGCTTGAATTCTCTGGAAATAAAATTTCGTTATTTTACTCGATTTTTCTTAACCACTCTGTATACGCTGCAGACCTACAGGCTAAAATCAATTTGCAACTTGAAATCATATTAATATGAATTTTCATCAAAAAAATCTTATTTTAACTATATTTTTTGGAATTTAAGTCAATATCCCTAACTCATGTGGAGCAGTTTATATTCAATGACATTAGAAGTGACAAATCCAGGAGGAATAACTTTGCGAACTATATTTTTTGTCAATAGAATAACCATAGGTAGAAATGCTATTATATGTGTATAATGAAAATTATACACTCCATGCATAGATCAAGTGATTGTTTTTTCCTTTCTCATGAGCTTGACAATTTTCATCAATCAGAGAGAATAAATCATTTTTCAGGATTTTCTGGATTTTCACTCCCATTATCTGAAACAGAACCTACCAAATCAAAAAAAATTGCTCTTATGTAAAACGGCCTTATTGATTGCAGGATTGAACTATTTATCAAGGCCAGTTTCTTTGAAAATAGATTACCTGAGGAACTATACAGGTACAATATAAACGTAAACAAAGCAAACTGTGACGTTTCAGAGTACAAAGTGTTGCTCTTCCATGGAAAAAGCAAGAAAATTTCAGAATAATTTTCTTAAAATTTTTCTTTTTGAGACTTTTGTCAAATATTGAATATTAGGACTTTTTTTAGGGTAACAGTACAACAAAGTCCTTTGGATAGCACCAATTTCTCATTCAAAGTTTTCAAACTAAATTGATATTTTCTAATTGATTTTTTTTTTTCAAAATTCATTTCCACTTTAAATATTCACATAATAAAAATTTGTACAGAGTCCTCTGTGGAGAAATGATGAATTAATTCATCTTCAAAACTGAATTTGATTTCAATTCTTGGCTTCGATTACTTTTAGAAGGTAATTTAATCTTGAAAAACTTCGGAATTACTTCATAATTACTGACTTGAAGTTAACTTGTTGCCATAGCCACCCTTTTGACAGGATCTGAATCCTATCCTATTGATTCATGAAGTTCAAAGTTTTCGGAACTGGTGGTAACCCGAGACATCAACCATCTTATTTCGTCGATGTCTAGTCGTGCACAAGAGTGCATTCAGTTACGGTTGCTGCAAACTCATTTTTTCTTTTATTATCATCATTATTATTATGATGATTATTTTCCGAATTTGTACTGAAAAGTTTGGATGATGCCGCACAGGTGGACGTTGTATACACAGATTTCACGAAAGCTTTTGATCGAATACATCATGAGATCTTGTTGAGAAAGTTGAAAACCAAATGGAGCTTTTCAGATGGCCTGGTATCCTTGATTAGATCTTATTTGTTCGATAGACGTCAATTTGTTTACTTCGAAGGACACTCTTCTTTTGAGTTTGTGGCGGGATCTGGTGTACCACAGGGCTCTAATTTGGGGCCAATTCTCTTTCTCCTATTCGTTGATGATCTGATGGACTCCATTGATACTCTTTAACTTATGTATGCCGATGATTTGAAAATATTTCTTAAAATAATGACCTTTAATGATTGTATCCACTTACAAATGGGTCTGAATGCCATTTCAGATTGGTGTGCGGTGAACAAATTGGATTTGAATGTTGAGAAGTGTAATGTGGTTACATATTCTAGGAAGATCCATACTATATACTTTGAGTACACTATTGGTCACTCTATCTTGAAAAGGGTTGACGAGATTAGGGATCTGGGCATTACTTTCGACCAGCGTTTAACCTTCGTCCCTCATATAAATTCTGCCTTATCTTCTGCATTCAAAGTTTATGGTTTTATTGTACGCAATTCCAGATGTTTCGTGAATACTGGTACACTTCTGAGATTGTTTGACTCTTTAGTTAAAAGCAGAATGATTTTTGGCTGTATTATTTGGCACCCCATCTATAACATCCACCGTCGCCATTTAGAATCAGTGCAGCGAAAATTTCTAAAATATTTGGTTTGGAGGGAAGATGGTGTTTACCCGGTGAGAGGCTCCGATCAGATCCATTTGTTGAGTAGGTTTGGGGTCAGATCACTTGAAACCAGCATTAAGTTGATGTCCCTAAAATTTCTTTACAACCTTCTGCGTGGTAACATGGATTGTCCTGATCTTCTTGCATCTGTTGATTTTCTGGTCCCAAGGTTGAATTCAAGATCCAGTCAAGTATTCTATTTGAGTACTCCCAGAACAAATTCACTTATCCAGTCACCTATAAGGCATATGTGTTCTTTGTTCAACGGGGTTTCGGGTAATTGCGATATAAATAACGATAATTTTGCTTTTATTAGTAGAATGTTCTTGGAGTTGTTGCTTGATTGAAATGAGCTGCAATGATTGGTTTCAAAGGGAGAAAATATTTTGTGTTCAAAGTTGGATGTTTCTGTTGCTTTTTATGATTTTATCTTTATTTTGTATCAACTTGAGATTTTCTTTTTTTTTGTCACTCATTTAATATTTAATATTGTAAGATTTTCTGTGACTGGGTGTATACCTGTAGAAAATAAAGAACCTTATTATTATTATTATATTATTATTGTATTATTATTATCATTATTTCCTTCTTCACAAACTTTGTTTGGTTTTTTCCTTACAGTGGTGGATTATTATTATTGTTACTATCATTATTATTACCATTTCATAAGGGTAAAGAGTTGAGGCAACTCACAAGAAAATACATCTTAACTTAAAGGATTGAATGAAGCACTCAGTCGCGATGAAACCAGGCATTACAGCTACTTCTATGTCAGTGAAATTTTCTGATTATTCTATCGTTTTTCTCATGGAACCCTATTCTTGAATGTGATGGTATGAACGTTCTCTATCGTCCCATCGAAAATTCATGGCATTTTCTTGACAACAGCGTCAACACGCCTATTTTCTCCCATTCCTGATTCAAGGATAGACGGTGATATGATGTAAAATAACCACGTTGCCGAAATTTTTCGCGAATTTATCCTTTCTGGGTGTAACACTGTTATGAGGTGATATCTTCTTCATACTACAGCTGTTTCACAGTTGTTATTGATCGTCAGGTCAACTTAACTTGGATAAACCGCAGAGAGTTCTCTTGATACTTGTTACCTTTCAGAAGGACCGCTGCAGTATACAACATACAGCGCGCCATCTGCCAGGAGCATCTTGCGAGTCTCACCTTCGAGTGCAGAATACTTTGATCGATGTATATGACGTTCATCCTTTTGTCGCATCAGGTCGAAGTAACTGCGATATTGCAGCTTTACAAAAAACCGACACGACATTGGAAACATTCGGTTCATGTGGATTCCCACCACAAGACGAAAACGTCCAACATCTAACAAGATAAGATAAGATGAGATTACTATACAGTCTCTGATATTTGCCCATAAATAAATATCTGTTTAATGTAGTGTTGACGCCAGATAAGATGCTGCGTTACTTTCGCGGTGAGCTGTGAATTTCGTGATTCTATCCAATATAATGTTTGAAACCTTTTAGAGCGGAAATATGAATCAATCTCCTCAGGAGTATCAAAAGCTAGTGATGTTACGGTACAAAATAGCCACACGCTGTTATCTTCGTATCTTAATTGTCTATTGCACAATGATCGCAATATTTCGAAGCTCTCGGAAATCTTTTTTTCCTGATATTGTCTTACTGCATTTCTGTTCCTTGTATCACAAAAAATATTTTTCATACATTAAAATGAAACCACGAGTCAAATGTAGACATCTCCCACCGATCAGAATTGTTTCGAACGAACGATAGGAAACGATGAGACCATTCTCTAAGTAAATTTTCTTCTCATCAAGAAAAAATGTCAAAAACAGAAAAATAAATATTCATTTATCCACAGTTTTGGTCCGAAGCGGTCATTTCTGGTGGGAGGCAAATGAATTTATAGGAAATTACGATAATTACTCGATAAACTTCCACGAAGTTGAATCTAATTGAGTGTTCGGCTGAACAGAGTTGTACAATGATTGAAAAACTCATTAAACATCGAATTAATTCAATCCTTTGATGTCAGCGAATATTGTGCAATGATTGGGCTGTTCTATTCTGACATAACCCCAAGAGGGTAATGAGAAAAGCAATTTGAATTCCAAGTCCATGCCTCCGCAACCAAGGTGATTTCCTACACAAAATGGAATTTCTGAAGTTCACCAGACAGAGCAACAGTTGTAAATTAATATTTAGAACTAGAAAGTGTAGTTACCACTTAGTTCACGAACAGATATGGGGTAAGTTTGCGTGTAACGTTGGATACAGTTTGGAAACAACATCGGAATCATGATTCACCATTGACGTCGTAATTACGAGTTTCCAGGGTTATATGGATGTTCAAAAGAGATGGAAATATACTATGAGAATGCTTGAAAGTGAATGCGGGAGTTTGTTTTCTGCTAATGTTTCCCCTTTCTGGAAAATTAATACTGATATTCTTTACTCAAGTCACGGGCTACCTATTTCTATCCTTGTGTCTCAAGTACTCTACGTTATCTGCCAGTAACATCTGATAGACTTCATCAGCCTATAGATGATGCGAGCACTTACGCCTGTACTTGATCCTCCCAATATGTCATCAACCTGGCCATCACCAAAGTTCTGGAACACTCCCTCGTATTCTGCTGCGTGTAGGGTGCCAACTCTCGTAGACATGAACTGGCTTAATTTGGTGCATGCCCTAACGAGTTTCTCCAGACTCAGCCAAGACGAAACGTGATGTCCCCAAAGTAGTTGAAGTTACCTTGCAAATCATCGAAGAGGTACAATATGTTAATTGTGAGGAAAGTTCAACGCACCTGTGTATCGCGTGTCACTGAGATGAAATTGTGCGAATATATATTAACTTTTGTCACTCATGATTTATCATTGAAATTGCTCAAGAGTCTCAGATCTTTTCATCTCTTAATTCTCCCCACTTCTAATGGCAGAAATTAAGAGTTACTCTCTCTTAACTAATGGGTTCTCAATTATATTACATAGGTCTCTGGTAACTTGTAGGATAAAGCTAAGATGTCATTTGTGTGACTTGGAAAATGGGACTTAAAAAAAATTCGTTTCAGATGATATACAGGATCTTCTGAAGTCAAGAGTTTGATACTTGAAATTTTCAAGGTTAAATCTGCTCAGTTGTTTTGAAAGTGAAGTCACTTGAAGTTTTGGAACTAGAAAAATAGTGATGATTTGAATGAAAATTGGAATCTGATGAGTAGTATTTTGGATCATTATTTTGAAAACCACGTAGCATGAGGTGAATTGAGTAGCTATATAGATTACTGCTACTTCTATGTATTAGTAAAAACTAGCGCCTCACATCAGTGTTGTTTCGGCATTTTTGATAGTTGACTTTCCCGGAAGTATATGATGTTGCTATAAATTCTGCTCAACAACTAACTAAGGCTACAGTCACTCATAAAGAATTGTCCAAAATGCTCGGAAGCACGAGCTCTACTCAGGGGCACTCCGGTGCTGAGCAATGCTCAGGACCTCCTTGTTGCTTCCTGTCGAAATAAGCACTAAGTCATCTCAAAAATTAAGGGAAACACCGAGCGCTAAGCACTGCTTCGATATGGTGCTCACGAGCATAACGATGAAAAACGCTAAATTGTTCAGATTGTTTCGATGAGCAGAAAGCATTGCTGTTCATGCAGATAAATTTGCGATAATTTTGTATCTACACCGTTCAACATCACTGCATCATCCCAACATAATCTATCTCACAAACATTAACATGAATACAGCAGTATTCGAAGAATTATCATCACGTACATTAAACATTCGATAATTCAAAAAACCCAATTTCAAATACCACAGTATGATGGAACAACGATATTTCGCCTTATAACTTCATTCTGTCCGTGTTATATAAAGAATTTGGACACGGTCCATGTTTAATCAAGTTATGTATACGAACACCTCAACCCTGCGTGTATTTCATACACACACCGCACAGATTTTGTCGTTGGGCATCGGACGTTAACGGTTATGGCCCAATTTCGAAATCGCATTTGTCTGTGGGCGCTCTAACCGCCCACACCGACGCCAGATGGGCATACAAATGAATCCATATATAATGCGCGATTCAATTATCTGTAATGCATCCAAAGCAAATCCGTTAACGGGAAGTTCCGCTTGTGATATGTATAGATGTGGCGTTGTTGTTAATTTTAATCGCTAGGCTGATTCCGACCTGATGGGCGTTGATGGTAGTGTATTTAGTTTATTGATGCCATTTATGCTTCTCGGTGTTATTATTTTTGCATTAGATAGACGGATGGTTGTTTCATTCGATGGTTCTCATAATCACCAAATGGTGGTTGTTTCTTCCCACGTAAAAACATTGACCTGATATACAGTGCGAGTCTTCAACTTGAAATAAATTCAATGAATCAGAAATATAGGTTGAAATATGTCGATCCGTGTATTGAATTATGCTCATTTCTTGTGAGGAAATATGGTTGGGGGTGTCTGTTTAGAATATACAGGGTCATTTGTCCGATACGACCGATTTTACTTTTATTGATAACTTTGATGTGGTTCATTCGATTTCAATGAAATTTTCAGCGAAGTATAATATTGATGAGCACATTCATTAATTCAAATTTTTTCTTCAAAATGAGTGGTTGTTATTGTGATAATTCCAGATTAATTGTGCAGGTTGAAAAAACACCCTGTACATCGCGTTTTCAAAAATACGCTATCTGTTAATGATTCGACTATAATAAGTGATTATTTGTGAGCTTTTGATTGTTTTGGCACACTTCTAGTTTTCCGAAAAATTTTATCAAAAAAGACATTGTAGGTTGAAATTTTGCTCCAATCGATTCTACTTTCATTAATAACTTTGGTATGGCTCATCTAATTTCGATGAAATTTGCAGTGTAGAACAATCTGAATGGGTACATTCAACAATTGCAACAATCTCTCAAAAAACATGGTTGTAATTGTGATAATTTCAGAATTTCAGATCAATTGCGCAGTTGAAATAAAACACCCTGTACATTGCTTTTCCAAAACTTTCTTATTCGTTTCAGATTCTACAATAATATGTCATTATTCAGAGGTTTTTAATTACTTTGGCACACCTCCGGTTTTCCGAGAAAAAATGTTTGAAAAAGAGGTGGAAGTGAAGCTGTATATTCCAGGGATGCCAAGCAGTTCTTAAGTTCTAAAATATTCTTTTCAAATTCCAAATTCATATTTAATTGATCATATTCTGTATGAAATTAATCAATTCAGAATATATTTCTAATCTGAAAAGAATATTTTAGAAGTGACGAACAAGTTTGCATCCTTGGACAAATCAGCTTTCCTATCTAGTGCGGAATATTCTAACTGCTTGTGAGCCAAATTTCGATTATGCTCTTCTTCAAAAATGTTTTCTGGGAAAACCGGAGGTGTGCCAAGAATATCAAATACCTCTGAATGATGACATATTATTGTAGAATCTGAAACGAATAGGAAAGTTCTGGAAAAGCAATGTACAGGGTGTTTTTTCTTCAACTACATAGTCCATCTGAAATTCTGGAATTATCACAATTACAACCCTGTATTTTCAGGGATTGTTGCAATTATTGAATTCACTCATTCATATTGTCTCACCCTGTAAATTTCATCAAAATTGGATTATCCATACCAGAGTCATTTATACAAGTAGAATCGATCGGAGCGAAATTTCGACATTGTCTTTTTTTTGAAAACTAGAAGTGAGGCAAAAAAAATTCGAACCCTCAAATAATGACTCATTATGGTTGAATCGTGAACAGATAGCGTAGTTTAGGAAACGCGATGTACAGGGTGGTTTTTCAACCTGCACAATTAATCTGGAATTATCACAAAAACAACCACTCATTTTGAGAAAAAATTGAAATTGATGAATGTGCTCATCAATATTGTACTTCGCTGAAAATTTCATTAAAATCGAATAAGCCATAACAAAATCATCAATATAAGTAAAATCGGTCGAACCGGACAAATCACCCTGTATATTCTCAATAGAGACCCCAACCAAAAACTGAACATTGTTCCGAGACTATCTTGACTTTTGTATACTTATCCCAAAATCTGACGATCTCCTCCGGAATCACCCTGTATAATGACTTGGTCTCATTAACTTGCATGTGCACATGCTCTATTAGTTAAAATTCCAGATCGATAACTTTATTCATCACTATAAGATCATTATGGTCAAATTCAGATGCCATGAAAAAATCGAGCAAAAAAGTCAAGTTAAAATCAAATCAATACATATATTCGTATATTCAGACTAGCGACTTCAAAACATCATCAATCATTCGAAATTCACCCTCCCAATTCCATACTAATATGATTTCCAATTTACTTCCAAGCCTTTCGAATTGAAAAACACCCCAATTCCACAACAAAGAACTAAAGCCATTAACAAATTACTTCAACAGGCAGAACGCCACACGAACATACACTATAATCCATTATAAGAATAGTTAGGTGAAAAATTGGTCTGCAGCATGTTGTCGCCGAACATATACACACTTACAGGTGCCGCGAACGATTGAACAAGGACAATAAACCTGACGTGTGTGTTGTGCAGAGCATAGCTCTCCTAACAATCAGCAAATGCACTCGGAAATCGAATAACCAGGTTTTATGGGTGAAGTTCGAATGTGAGCCTGAAGGTAAATGAAATCCCCGAGCTAGAATAGGGGTTGAAGTCAATTTGAGGAGTCGGTGCTTCCGTGGAATAATAATTTGATTAATTTCGGTTGCGTTTCTCAGGGTGAAGGTAGGTTCCGGACTGGGATGCTTCCAACAAGCTGCTGCGCTTTTGAGATGCTCGTTAAGCTAAGGAAAGATCAGTGTCTCCGTTTAATTCAATTTTGCTTCCATATTTTCTGGTGATTATGTTTTTTCGATATTTCTCTCGGGTATGATTAAAGCTATTCAGTTATTGGAATTTCGCGTTTTTTGAGGACAACAATGGTGTATGCAAGGCTTTGATCATTGGAATTAATAACATTATTACAATTATTACTGATTATTTTGTGTTGTCTTCTAGATTTTCACCACCAATATCTGAAAAAGAACTGTTAATGATTTGAAAAGAAATTATAAATCATGAGGATCGCTCTTGCAGATTGCAGGATTCGATCTATTTGTTAGGGGGAATTAACCTCTTCGAACAAACACGGCTACACAGATTCATCTTATATGAAATTTGTATAGAATAATGGGCAAAATGATTTCCTCGATTTTCAAAATACAGAAAGACATTGTTTAGATTATCCAATTTTCACGCAGTTATTTTTGTATTTTTTCAATATATCATGTGATTTCCAATGGTGGAACGTACATGATTTTCTTTTTAGGATATTTGTATATCTCTTTTCCTCAGGTTGTGTTGCTGCGGTTCCTTGAAAATATAAATTTTGACAAGACCTTCAAAAACGAAAATAACCAAACGAAGTAATTCCGAAAATTTCTTCGTTCGTCACTTTCTTGATCGTTTGCATTGTTCCAATATTGTTCAATAGGCAACTTTCTTCCAAGAAATGCTTTTGTCGAACATTCAATCTCGCAATCTGTAAGTCAGTTTTCCGTAAAAAGTAATTTTCATTCAATTTTTTTAATTTCTTCCTTAGATAGTGGAAGTGAAAACCTAGATAACAACTGAAAAATAAATTTTTTTCCAAAATAACCTTCAATCGATATTGATTGTTCTTGTGTTGTTTAGAGGTTCTGAACAATCATGGATTTATCATCGAAAAAAATCAAAATTTCCCGAGGCTCAGGTAAAATTGAGTGGTGTCGGGTAACTGGCGCATGCATAAATTCGCAACAATCTGTTTGAATGATGTTTTGATATTTCGTTTTATTATTTGATTAAGGCACATTTATGCAATGTTTGAATTCAAGTATCCACAAAGTTATTTCTCACCCGGCAGAACTGAAAAATTTCATCATAGGACCAAACAATCACCTTCGCATTCGCCATTTTGTTACAATAGTAATCTTCCCTTTTTTTTTTCTGTTCGCCCATTTATCCACCTGAAATTTTTGGAAATTGTATTCAACTAAACATTATGCGGAATAAATTCCACTTTGTCCATCTGGTCAGCCGTAAACACCGTAATTTCGGAGAAAACTTACCTTGAGATATAAAAAATTATGTAAGCGTAGATCGAAAAATCGAACTCATGGGTATAGATTGTGCATATGCAGAATTTTAACAATAACTTCATAGTATCTGATATTGATGATGGGAATCTAGCATGGGGAGGATTGATGAATGTTCATTTAAAAAAAATTGAAACGACACAGAGATGGATATTGAAGGTAATGTTTTTCAAGCCGTTTAGATATTCCTCAGACTTGCTTTATACTGAGAGTGGATTATATGACTTGAGACAGTTATTTTACCAGTCACTCATGATAAATCACCACAGTCAAATTCATAAAAATCAACAAATAAAACATATACATAACACCCGATATAAGCTTTATTCTACGATGGTACCTAAAATAAACAAAACAATAGGACAGCGGAGTTATATATTTTTGGGACCACAGATTTTCAATAATTTACCGGTAAATTTAAAAAAGATTATAATTCCAACAGTATTCAAGAAAAAACTGCGTAAATATATCGATTCAACACCTAGGCTCTGTATACACTCACAGATTGATTTGAAAAATAGCAACACTTTTTAAATTGGAATTTGTTAAACTTTCTCTTTATTGTAACTTTTTTGTAGGAATGTTCATGATTTGAGTTGAACTAGTGTTGTCCATAATGTAAATCCACCGGCGGATATTCTATCCATGTGGATTGAATTGTTCGTTCAGAGTTTAATTTACTGAAAATTAATGTTCTTTTATATTTTGTTCTTTCTAATCTGAATAAACATTATTATTATTATTATTATTATTATTCTGATACAAATATATCGATCGAGTTTATACAAAAAATGTCAGAGTAACGACATGAATATTAAGTTTACATTTCGTAATATGCACGCATGGGGTCTATTTTTTGCGTAGAGACTTTTCAGAAAAAAACTGAATGGATTGAAAAATATAAAAAAAAACTTCGATATTCTACCTCCTTGAGTCATTTTTTGCCTATAAAATGACTATAGAATACACCTTACACCATTAAGTGTTTTATTATATACTTCCACAGCTATTACAATGCTTTGATATCAAAACCTTTGTGGATGATTTCATGAATAACTCAAGCCACATCCATAATATTTACTGTAAAACGGATCATTCGTTACCATTCACGCTCCAGTCCGAAAATACTCTACAAATATCCAGTCTCTAAGTCGTTACTTCCTGAAGTATTTGCTCAAACGGTCAGCTGGGCATAAATTAGTTTCACAATAACGAATTCAATTTACGTCCGCAACTTCTTGCAGAGAATCAGAAAATCGGGAAATAGAGAACGATCTGAACGCGAATATATTCGAAAATTCATCTTTTTCATGTATACATTTATTATTCTGTATGTCCCAAAATACTGCAAGAAGACGTACTTTTTCAATATAAATTGACCTGAAGGTTTGGTCGAATTAGTTTCCACCATATCACAGCAGTGTGGATAAGACAACTACTTTCATTCTGCCTCTTAATTCTCCGCCACTGTGATTTGATTTTAATTCGGATGCTTCCGAATGTTTTCAAGGTGTTTCCACAAATATATTTTTTCTGTTTTATAACGTTAGAATTAATTATTATTGAAGTATTCACCTTCGCATCATTTCTGCGTTTGACGTGAGAGTAGTTATGTGAATTTCACATGATTTCATATTTCACTTGTTTAATTGCCATATTTGTTTCTAAGATATTTCCATTGAAAGAATGAGGATTATCGATAATTCAAAACTGGAATATCACGCTCACATAAGTATCACTTATGTGAAATACACATAAGGGATACTTAAAAATGGTATTGCAAGCTCCCATAAGTATAACTAATATGTAACATAATCACAAGGACGAATATCCGTCGATAAATCAACAAATATTCCCCCTTGATCAGAGCTAATCATCCAATCAACCAAAACACCTACACCGAAGAAGCGGATCCAAGTAGAATGACTACAGCTGTTCCACAATTGTTATTGATCGTCAGGTCAACTTAACTTGGATAAACCGCAGAGAGTTCTCTCGATACTTGTTACCTTTCAGAAGGACCGTTGCAGTATAACAACTACAGCGCGCCTTCTGCCAGGAGCATCTTGCGAGTCTCACCTTCGAGTGCAGAATACTTTGATCGATGTGTATGACGTTCATCCTTTTTTCGCATCAGGTCGCTGTAACTGCGATATTGCAGCTTTACAAAAAACCGACACGACATTGGAAACACTCGGTTCATGTGGATTCCCACCACAAGACGAAAACGTCCAACATCTAACAAAGATAGTATTCTGCACTCGAAGGTGAGACTCGCAAGATGCTCCTGGCAGATGGCGCGCTGTATGTTGTATACTGCAGCGGTCCTTCTGAAAGGTAACAAGTATCTAGAGAACTCTCTGCGGTTTATCCAAGTTAAGTTGACCTGACGATCAATAACAATTAGGAAACAGCTGTTGTCATTCTAGTTGGATCCGCTTCTTCGGTGTAGGTGTTTTGGTTGATTGGATGATTAGCTCTGATCAAGGGGGAATATTTGTTGATTTATCGACGGATATTCGTCCTTGTGATTGTGTTACATATTATTGCTGGAGCTCTGTTCTTCTCCGAGAAACCAATTCCTAGTATTACTAATGTGAAATTCACATAAGTGATATTTATGTGAGCGTGCAAAACCAGTTTTAAGTATCACTTATGTGAATTTCACGTAAGTGATACTTATGTGAGCGTGCAATACCAGTTTTAAGTATCACTTATGTGAATTTCACGTAAGTGAAAGGGTCGGAAAGGGGGTCACCCCGAAAACCCTACATTCACAATACGTTCCGTAACCTTCCTGTATCCCTTACATCAATACTCCATAAAAATTAAGTGGACAAAAATGGCATGTAGATGAAACGTGACCGTTATGGATAGTCTGCACACATCCATTCATTTACACCTTACTATATTACACGTATGCAAAACGGAAAACATATTGAAGGTCACTCAAGTTTTCCTACAATTTCATCTGTACATTACTCTGCATCTAAATGTCAACCGATTCATAAACTTCATCTTCACATCTGAACATGAAATGTACGAATAATGCACAGTTTCAATGGACGATTAACTGAATGAACCGTAATCAATTCAACGCTGAACTTTTTATCAATGCTACTTTTATAATGGTTCAAGACCCTTACAGCCAAATCTCCAGAAAAAAAAGTCACACAGACAAATCGAGCACAGTCTCGAAGAACATTCTTTTTCTCCTGTAAACAATCGACCGTGAGCAACAATCCAGTAATTCTCCAGATACCATTAAGAATTCCGTTCAGCCTATCCACACCTCGACTTTCTCCGGGATATCCATTTCGATTCCTTCCCCCTCTTCGAGAGCAAGAGGGTCGAACTGAGTGCCATTTCCGTTAAGAACCCGGAAGCGAGAGGATACTTGTAGAATGGAGTGCTATCGGTAACTTTATCTAGGAGAGGCTCGTCGGTATAACCTGGAAATTCCCGCGTTTTAGTGGAAATACGCGCATATTTCCGCTCGGACCGTTCACTATCGAATTTCCCGAGAGGTACCGATGGAGAAACGGTGTTTTCGGTTGAAGCGATTACAAGAGAAGATTGATTTTTTTCTCAACATTCGGCTGATACAATGTATCGATTCCGATTGCGAAACTCGGTTGAAAAACTTTAACTCGGAATTGAGTTATCCGGCTCGAAGGATCATATTCATGATGTGTGAATTGTAATAGAACAACTTGTTGACGAATATGTAGAAATGTTGAGATGGATACGTAACTCAATTTTTTGAGATGATTATCACACTAACTCAGTAACTCGAAACTTTCAGGTGAAGGTTCTTTTTGAGATGCAACAGATGAAAAATAACGACGAAATAGGCCAAACTGCTCCGGAGTAACTCATATTCCTATTGTAGGATAATCAAGAATTTAAAATTTTCAAATATGCTGATTCAAACATTTTTTTGCAGAAACAATCCATAATATTTCTACGATATTCAACTCGGACCCTGAAGGGGCATCTGCGATAATAGTGTCATTTGAACCTGATATTCATTTTCAAAAATATCAGAGAATAGATATGTCAAATTTTGCTTCGACAAAGAATTCGAAAAAGCAAGTTAAATTTTCTGACAACTCAGTAACTCAGTAACTCGGAACTTTCAGGTGAGGTTTCTTTTTGAGATGCAACAGATAAAAAATAACGACGAAATAGGCCAAACTGCTCCGGAGTAACTCATTTTCCCATTGTAGGATAATCAAGTATTTAAAATTTTCAAATATGCTGATTCAAACGTTTTTTTGCAGAAATTATACATCATATTTCTACGATATTCGACCCAGACCCTGAAGGGGCAACTGCGATAATAGTGTCATTTGAACCTGATATTCATTTTCAAAAATATCAGAGAATAGATATGTCAAATTTTGCTTCGACAAAGAATTCGAAAAAGCAAGTTAAATTTTCTGACAACAGGCCAGTGCTTTTCTAGAATTCAACCTGATCGACTTTTCATGAAAAATTATCGAATTTTTTCAAAGTATCAAATATAAAAGTAGCAAATATCCATCACTATAGAAAATCTCACAATGAATTCACTTTCCGGTTGTGTCGACCAATGCCGAGGGGATATCTTCAGATCCACAGATGGCAGTTTCAGAACTCTTAACATACCCTTCCAGAGAATGGCTACTCAAATCGAAATATCATCACTTCGCGAAATTGGATTTTCCATAAATAAACGCTCAATAAACATCGTGATATAACTCGAAACCGTTCCCTACCCGCATAACCGCGAAGCTCAGAAAGCCGAGATGATAACCGGAAAATTCTATTTCCTTGATCCCACTTGGTCCCTAGTGTGATATCGAAAACATGCCAAATTGTGGTGAATATCGCGAAGAATTCGTTATACCGAAAACGAAAAACAATATCTTGTTGAATCGAATTTCCCAGATGGAACAAAAGCTATATTTAGTGACAACAGTTTGGTGGTTTAGATATCCAACTTTTTGGACACTTCACAAATAAAAAAAGACACTTCACAAATCTGGATGGTGGTGAAGATAGCTGCGGAAAGTCGAGCATCCGGATGGTGGTCAAGATGTTTGGAAAAATCGAGCATCCGGATGGTGGTCAAGACGTTTTGAAAGAATCGAGCATCCGGATGGTGGTCAAGATGGATGCGGAAAGTCGATCATCTGGATGGTAAACCGGACCCCCCCCCATGGCACTACGCCACTGGATGACAAAAAGGCACATAGGCCCCCAAGTCAGGGGGCACCTGTCTCTGGGGGCCACACGGAGCCCTAGGGCTCCGGGTCAAGATGCTCTGGACAAGTCGACCATCTGGATGGTGGACTGGGCTACAATCCGTATAGTATACCTACTTGAATAAAGTCTCGGAAATATTTGCTAAAAATAAAATATAGGAAAGTCTTCCAATTATCATGAAAGTGGTCCAATTTCTTCACAAAACTGCTATAGTTCAGCTGGAATATTCACTGGATCTCACTTTTCAGTTTGTACCATATCAGAATATTTCCTGTCAAATTGCCCCTGAAATGCGAATCGACATCAAATGGTACAGAATAGCTACAGTTGAAACAAATATATGCCAGCTTTATGGCAATGGGTATATGATAGTTACGTCATAAGTCTTATATACTTCCTCTAGGCTTTGCTGTATATCGTAACTCCTAAATGATAAACATCGAATTCCAAAGACTAGATATTTTGAATTTTTTCGTATTTTCATCAATACGAACGTCTCATGAGTTAAGTATTGGCACTGCGTAAAACGTGTTGAAAGCTATAGAATTATCTACTCAATCTCATACGGTAATTCGCAATATAGAAAACACGCAAATAGCAAATTACTTTGAGAAGGCTGTCGAGATCAAGGTAGATATCAGGAGGAAATTTTTACGGAAAATAACACGGTTGGTAAATGGAATTTTCCTGATTAAATATGAATTTCGGTTTAGGAAAATAGGTAAATGTTCGACATATTGCAATTCTGAAATCACATTGCATTCGCTACCTACTTGTAAATGTTCACTGGAATATAGCCTGTATTCATATGAAAGTTCATTTTGAGTTCATATCTATCATACCGAGTGTCAAAAGAATCAGATTTACCCCCAAAAGTTCTTCGTTTTTCAAGATATCAGATTCAAATTTTGGACTACAGATTGTTTTCCTTCGTCAATGGTAAATGTGAGTCTATAAGGACTTAGATCTTAGGTGGAATATCGTCAAAAAAAACTGCATTAAGAAAAGAAAATTAAGAACAAAAATTCGGTTATTTATGACTAAGTTTCGACTGTAATTCTAAATGAACCAATTTTTGCCGTTGCCATAATTCATAAAATTTATTCCCACTCAAAATTATTCATATGACAGAGGTAACATGTTTTTTCTGAAATGATACTGCATTTAAGTAATTTTGAACACATACTTCCGGATTTTAAGTCTCTGAATCAAGAATGAAAGTCAGAAATTTTCCAATCATAGAGGACTTTTGTTCATATTTGGATGAAGCATTCTTATTCTGACCTTTTTCCAGAAAAATGATATATCGAAATTATTAAAATTATTTCTATTTCTAGTAACTACACGATCGAAGAGTACGAGATACAAATTTCATGAACAAACGCTCACAGCGAATTAATTACAGTTAGAGCAAAAAGCTCACCCCTCGCAAGAGACTGAAACAAATCATCAAGTGATCGATTTCGAGTGGAAAATTTGAAATTAGTTTTAATTTTCAAAGTCGATGATGCGGGAATAAACATCAATTCATATGAAAAAATAAGGTAAAGTTCAATTCTGGTTAAACTGAAAGTACACCTCGTTTACTTCAGTCAATTGAAAACAATATGTTGTATCAAGGTCCAAAATTTCAATCCGATATCTAGAAAATGGATCTGTATTTGGAGTTGATTCTTATGACACGTACTACAATGTTTTTGTCCCAACTATTCATAAAACTAAATCAATTCAGAAGCCAGATAATACTCCTACTTCCGAATATCGTAAGCCAAATTCCAGTAGAAAAATACTCCAGAACATCCCCTCATAATTATGAACATAATATGCTCAATTAATAGCTGAGAAAACTTTCACCAGTTGAAGCCCATATGGTCTTTCATGCAATTATTATATGCGAGAAATGTGAAGCAAAATCATTAGCAACGTGGATTTTCCGTTTTTGGTTTATTATTTGATAAAATCAAATAATAAACCTTAGTGATCGACCAACCAAAATAAAATTTTAAGCCTCCCTGAAAATTTCACAGTTTACGTTTTGGTGTATGCAGATTTGAATAAACGAATAAAAAAAATCCGTCCGTCCGCCGTCCACCGTCCGCCGTCCGTTGTCCGGGGCTTTTCTCTGGAAGTACTGAACGGAAATTCTTGAAACTTGGTGGAAAAATCGTGTGTTACTCGGGGGTTGATCCTCCAAGCTTTTCAGCAGGATTGATTTAACCTAGGGGCTCTAAATGTGGGGTTGGGGGGAAAAAAATATTTCTCGAAAACTTATGACCCAATTTTCATGAAATTCTAAACGTTGATTACTGTTGCATAACTTAAACCTAAAAATTTCCACGCTGCAAATTTCCAATAATGTCGAAAATGAATCATAGCATTCGGTTCTACGTTGTTTGAGTTATCAATGGTATATTGGGTTATTTAACTAAGAAAATAATTAACCTTTGTGTGAAATTTGCAGTGTTTTTCTAGTGTCAACCAGAGAGAATGAAAATATGTACGTTGGAATGTATTCTTCAGTTATGATTGCAGAGAAACTCTATCATGTCAATCTCATAATTTTTTCCGTACACTAAAAAAATTATGCGGAAGAAATATATGTCCAGTATAAAGACACAAAATTTGATGAAAATATGGATCACTGAGGAGTTAGATCGGAAGCAATAACATATGTGATTTCAATTGCATGGATGAAATGATAGTTTTGCCTCGAGGCAACAGGTGGGTGCTGCTAATATCCCAACAACCGAAGACTGGATATCTGGTGTTTGAATTACCATGTCAATATTTTTTATGCAAAGAATAATCTTCTGTGAAAAGAGCAGAACTTCGAAAGCTGTTATATTACCCTGATTCCCTATGTTCTTCAATGTTGAGGGTTAGGGAAAACAACACAGTAGATAAAGCGCCAAAAAAAAAGATGGTGGAAAACTAGGCAGAATTCATTCGTATCTCGCAAAATTAATGGACTCAAGAAATTGAAATTCTCATATAAACCAACGTCCTATGAACATCACTGGAAAATCGTGGATCTCCGTAAATTGCGGAGATAGCCAGAAAATTCTATTATTCCAATCTCACAAGTTCCTTCGTGCAATATCGAGAACACGCGCATGGAAAACAGCCGTAGGAAAAAGTTCCCTAGGACTCAACGTGGGTTCCACGAGAAATTCGTTATGGAAAACAACACCGTCAGTGGAATGAATTTTCTAGCTAAAATATAAGTTTGGTTCGTGACAACAGGTGGGTGGTGAGGTAGGTTATTTGAGGGGGTGAGGGTGGAAAATAAAATCGATGATTGGCCTCATACTGGTAAGAGAAAATGCTGCAACTTGAATTATGGAAAACCTAGGGGAAAATATTGCCTGCTCATTTTTCACGATGTGAAATTGATTAACGGACGTATGTCATGTTTATTGATGAGTGTGAACTGTAAACGAGTTTAAAGTTATCAGGATGAGATTATGAGTAAAACTGGGATTGATTACTTCAGGCTATCATCAATCAGAGTCAGAGTAGGTAGTGAACTAATGGAATATCATGGCGGAAAAACTGTGATGACCTTTTTTTGGTGATGGTGTTACCTACTCAGTTTACCTTTATATTACTCGCACTGGCGTCAATTAGAATAGGTTTTATAAGGATGTAACTCCTTCACAGAACTGATCACAAATATTTTAGCCTCTGGATAGCTTTTAAATAGTTCAAAAAGGGGTCGGTTTGATCTGATATTATTTTCCGAAATAACGAATAACGAAGTTTTGGTTTGATCGCTTCTGTACTTCTTGAGATATTGAGGGAATAACGTCAAAATTTCAAGCATCAACGAAATTTGACATATTTTCTGTCAAAAATTTCCGAAATGAAATATCGTTTCGAATTGGAATTTGAAATATCGTTGTTGACCACTGTTTCCAATTTCTGTGCCAAATTGCGTTTAAATTTTAATCAATACTTACGGAGGAAAAAATAATTCAAAAAAATTCCAATAACTTGAAAATAATGATTTTTTTGATTCTCTTCCGGGAACTTATTACAAAGCTTCAATCTGATTGCAGTAGTACTCCATGAGATATCGAGGATTTGAACTAAACAATTTCATCCGGAACTGTTCGCCCGATTTTGCCCACTAACGAACTAGACCAAGATATCCACGATCTTAACCTTGCCTGGGAATTGCAAGACTCGACATTTTCTTTCGAAAGTTCAAGCGTACACGGTCCGATGGCCGGGCGATATCAAATTTGACCTTGGATTTTTCATCAGTGAGTCTGACATAGACGAAAGAGGCCAATTTCTGCTAAAATTTGAAAATTACAGACATTCTGACGGAACGATAAGGTGCTGTTTTCCAGAACAAGCCCATAAAAATGAAGTTCTCGAAGTTATTCTTCCTGGGTGTAACACTTCAAGTTCAAGTAACTTAGCTCGTACATAGCGTTAGGATTCCAGTTGTTGTTATGCTCGAAGTCAGTAAAAACTCAAAGTTGATATTGAATCAGTTAAAAAAGATCAGTACCAACCTCAAAGCGATTGATTTTAATATAAAATATTCCATATTTCCTTTGGTTCTGCCAAATTTCATGATAGAAGGAGCTCTCGGTCATCAGGCATATTCATGAAATTTCCTTCGATAAAATCACTTATTTTCTCATCCTCCTACTTAAAATCAATGACCTGTGCTTAGTTCTGGCATTTTAAGCAACTTTGAACAGTAATTCGGCATGCTTTGGTCAATTTTATTCAATTTCCACCTGACAGCACTGACCTAGCCTGTTAGATTTGTGAAATCCTCACGAATCAGAATTTTTGGGAGATTTCAGAAACGTCAAAAAATAGCCAACATTCTCCTGTATTTTTCCTACATTTTCATTCGTTTTCGAGGAGGTCCTTGAAGGTTCATTCCTCACCCTCGATCTTGTCTAAGAAGCTTTGCCTTCAGAGGAGATTCCCAGCATAATAAGTCCAACCGGTAAAATCACGCCAAATTCGTTAAGATTAAGAACTTTTTTCGGTATCTGGGAACTTTCCGACTTGTACGTAATTTTTGTTAAACTTCGTTATACGAAATTTCTGTTGAGGTTGTTAACAATAAATAAATTTTGAACTATGTAGTTGCAAGTAAAGTAGTCGTATCATGTTCTCCAATGAAAGGAATGTTTTATTATGAGCAGTATATATTTGTCTACTGATGATAATACGTGCTTAGTTTTAGCATTTTAAGCAACATTGAACAGTAATTTGGCATTCTTTGGTCAATTTTATTCAATTTCCACCTGACAGCACTGACCTAGCCTGTCAGATTCGGGAAATCTTCACGAATCAATATTTTTTGGAGATTTTAGAAACGTCAAAAAATAGTCAACTTTCTCCCGTATTTTTCCTACGTTTTCATTCGTTTTCGAGGAATTAGTCCTTGAAGGTTCATTCCTCACCCTCGATCTTGTCCAAGAAGCTTTGCCTTCAGAGGAGATTCCCAGCAAAATAAGTCCAACCGGCGAAACCACGCGAAATTCGTTGAGTTTAAGAATTTTTTTCGGTACCTTGGAACTTTCCGACTTGTACGAATGGGATATGAAATGTTCCTTAAGTTTGAATTCTAGTGTCCGCTTCGTTGATACATCTCGACATCAAAGTTTCAAAAATCATCATTCTATGGTTTTTCAAAATCCTTCCATTTTACTGATTATACTGATCAGGTCATTTCCACCAAAACACCCCTGATGAACTCTTTCCTCGATACGGGGCTCAACTGTTCCTTTCTATACAGAAGTTCTCCAAAATTGGTATAAAGCACCTCGCTGCAATGGCTGTTCTCTCTATCAGGAGCATGTACAGGTATACAAGGGCTCGAAAACAAAACGTTTCCGGTTGTCTAATCGCGCCGGAGACACGAGAGAACCGAACAAAAGACTCTCGCAGGTAGCTATTTGCGTTTCGGCCCTTTTGTTATGTGCAGGAACCAACATGGCCGACTTTCCGACTGCTTCGATGGAGCGTGAGTTGAGCATCAGGTAGAGAACTCCAATATCTAGCGGGGGAGTTGGAGGTTTTTATGAGATCATCTTTTGAAAATGGAATGCTGGGGTATTATTGGTTGAGTTATGCATGGTGGGGTGGAATACAAATTTGAAATTATTATATGGGGAATGCGAACGCTGTGGAACTGAAAACTGATTCTTATTGAATGAAAAGGGCCACAAATAGACTCTTGAAAGTATTTCATTTATGGCATTTATTAATTCATAACGTAAGGTCCCATTTCCACTCCTGAGAGATTCACACTCTATAAGTATAATACAAAGGTCTTGTTCCTACTTGGCTAACATGAAATCAGATCCATATCTTAATCATTGAGTTCACTTTTAATATCATGAAATTACTAGTGAAAAGCAAAGTATTCTTTTTCATCTTTTAGCACCGCGAGAAAACCTCTTGAAGCATAATGTACTCAGTTTGTTTTCAGACTAATCTTTTTACCGACAAACTCAATAGAATTAGCTCTGAGCTAGTGAAGGCCATATAATCTCCTTAGATATAGATTCGCCTATTTCTGAATGTCAGAGACAGCATTGCAAAAGACCTAGTGGTTAGATTGTCCAATGTTGCAAAGTGGCGAATGCGTTCTTCATTCAATTAGTATAGTATATACAAAATGAGTTGCCATAGTTATTACTTACTGAAAAACTATTACAGTTCATTCCGAAAGATTTCAGATCGATTTTTCATCTTCGAAAAGAAAAACTATGTTTGAAATATTAAATTTCTGATTGAGTTCTCCGAAAATATCGATGTTGAAACCAAGTAGCTCTTCTTTTCCAGAAAGAATGAGTTCACCTAACTAATCTCCTCCACGAGCACAAGTAATTTTCAGTAATTTCAGAGTTAATTCTTTTCGATCTCTGCTAGCAACCTTTACTCCATTTTCAAGCAGCATTTTAGGCATGGAAGATTCGAATTTCTCAACCATTTTTAGCAACTGCTGAAGGATCACATAAATGGAGATTCTTTCAAGCCACGGTGTATTTTGATTTTGGACAACATTTCAGTGATTTTATTTTATTCCATACTCATGAATGTATCACATTTTTTATAATCTCAACTACGTAATTTTTGTGAACCTTCACTATACAAAATTTTTGTTAAGGTTGCTCAACAATAAATAAATTTTAAACTATGTAGTTGCGATCAATGTAGTCTATCATGTTTTCCAGTGAAAGGAAAGTTTTATTATGAGCAATATATTATTTGTACACTGATGATAATACGAATGAATTCTGTTCATAATAAAACCTCTGATTTACTGAAGGAAAATTATGAAATGAAAATTTGTTTGCATCATTTATTTTCAATAATTTTTCTAGAATACTATTGGTTCTCACGAGTTACATAAGGTGAAACGTTTGAAGTAGAAAAAAATATTGTGTTCAATTCATTATATCAATTACTGCAATATATAATAGTTCAGTTGTTGAGCAATATCATACAGGTCACTTGTGGTACCATTTAGAAACTCAACTCAACTCAACCATTCTGAATTTCAGTTGGATTTTGTTGAGTTGGATTTGAGTAGTTTATTTTCTCCAAATCAGCAAACTACTTCAATTTGAAAATATGTCTCCTGCATAGGAATTATTTTCAGTGATATCAATCCAGAAAAAAATTTCAACTCACTGTGATACTTGAAAGGTTTTTTTACCTTCCACAATTCTATCCTTTTTTCACGAGATGAAGACTAAAACTCTAGTGTTTCCAGTGCAGTGTTAAGTGAAAAAGGACCATAATTTTCGAACGAAAATAACGTGAGTTTATTCAACGTCGTAACCTAGAGAGCAGGAACAAGGACTCCACCCTTCGAGTGTTCCAGGGAGCCATGAGGAGAGATGTGGCAGGCTTTCTCAAGGTCACTAGAGATTCTCGTAGCCTTCTTCGAGTATTATTCCGCCAGGTAATCAAGTGCTTAGTTTTGATAGAAAGGGTCGATTACACGAGAAAGGGTTTGTTTATTATGTTTCGGTCAGTACGTGAGCCCTCAGCGGTCTCTCACTACCTGTATTTAGGGGCTGTAATGCTGAGTAAGCGATCCGATAACGCAGGGGATCAGGGGATAGGGTTCGTGGAACAGAAAGGAAGAGCGACTGGAAATGAGTTCATCAATTTAGGGGGAAGCTAGGGTCGGACGTGTTGAATTCTATTTGTAGTCTTGGGTGTATTCTGAATGATATTCACGTAGATATGTGTTACACTTTCATTTTGAATATTATACAACATGAGAGTATTTTGGGTTATATAATTTCAAATACGGCCTTCCCAATTTACATTAACAACATAGTTTTTAAAGGCCAATTGTGGGATCTAAGAATTTCCATGTCAATATCTAGCAAAATTTATAATATGATTTCCGAAAGCACTAACAGGGAAGAGAGACAGATTTTAAAAAATACTCAATACTTTCACGATAAATTACGGAATTGTAATATGAGCCCAAATGAAATTTTATTGAGTTTGAACAAAATTGGGAGGTCATGACATAATTATCAACGATTCGAAATTTAATAACGTTGATATCATAAAGATGTTAAAAATTTATTTGAATTCCATATATTTTCAATTGCAAGATGTTTTCATCGTCGAAATTGTGGAATGGCAAAATGTTCTCTGCTAACACCCGCCATGAGAACAGAAGATTTGTTGGCAATATATTAATGATGTTTTCGTGGTCTGTCAACATAGAAGTAAAGAAGAAGACATATTATTTGATTGCATACATTGTAAAGAATTCACAATCGAATTCACCATGGATTTAGGAAAGTACAGTAACCTTTCATTTCTAGAAGTTTCAGTTGAAAGATAATAGGATTATTTCGAAAAAAAAAGTACTTATAAAAGAAACACTTACAACAGAATATCTACATTTTCATTCCAATCAACAACTTAGTATGAAGAGAGGTGTCATTAAAACTCTCTATGATAGATCTAATGTAATATCATCAACCCATGAGATTCCTCAACATGAATTGAATTACAAAAAACCTCTTGAAGTGAGTGTATGTCCTAGAGAATTTTTCCAAAGAATATTTCCAGATTTAGATAACAGCGGCTTTTTCCAGCTCTCAGTTAACTCGATATGAGAAAAACCAGACTGAACATTATGAATTGGTGCTAAATTCAATATAAAAACGGTTTTCAAATCGAAAAATGATTTGAGATCCATAGTAACTCAAACCAAACTTATTAACGATAAATAAAAGCAAAAAATGGTGTTCCCTGTATTCCTGGAAACATATATACAGGGAAAAAATCTCTGCCGTTGATATCAGAACACGAGAACACAAAAACAACAACAAAAATGGAGAATTTCAAAGACCTCGAACCGACAACCATGTGTGTTGGATCATTGGGAATCACATAAAAGATTGAATGAATACTGTCACTTTGAAAGGGAAAATTTAAGAGGCCTTCCCTATGCTGTTAAAGAAAGAGAGAAATATTGCTCAATGTTCATCATCATATTCGGCTAAATCTACTGAGAAAAGAAGTATAATTGAAGAATTTTTAAGCCAAGGGACTCTATGTTGCTGTGGTTTTCTGAATGGAGCGAACTTTAGTCGTGTGGTTGAGGAGATCTCCGAGCGCGAAATAAGGAGGAGGAATGTGATGATTTTCAATTTGCCGGAAAGTGAAGCGAATGATAGGGAGACTGTTGGAGAGTTGGCGAAGATTTTTAACCCTGAAGTAGAACGAAAGCACTACAGATTTTTTCGTGTCGGTCGTGCTGTTACTGTTAATGAATGTACAGCCAAGCCAAGACCAATAAAGATAATTTTTCAGTCTGGAGCTCCTGCTAATGAGATGATATATCGGTCTAAAGAGGTGAGAAAAATTGATAAATTCAAAAACATTTTCATTACATCTGACAAGACGCCTTGCCAGATGGAACAATACCGCCGAATTAGGGCTGAACTCAGAGATCGTACTGCTAAGGGTGAAGTCAACCTGATAATTAAATATATACATGGAGAGCCTAAAATTATTCAGAAAAACTAATTGGGCGGTCTAGACGGGCAGGGCTCAATCTTCATTGCTACTACCAAAATGTAAGAGGACTCAACACGAAGACTCACGACTTTTTCAGGTCTGTTTCAACCGGTGAATATCACATTATAGCTATATCTGAGACCTGGATTCAGCCAAATGTGTACAGCATGGAACTTTTTTCCAGCAACTATGCTGTATTGAGAAGTGACAGAAACTTGGATGCCAATTCAGTTTCTCGTGGTGGGGGAGTGCTAGTTGGGGTGAGAAGTGACTGTGAAGTGATTGAGCTTGACTTGGCGGGTTTTCGTGCTGGTTTTCTTTCCATTGATGTTGTTGGCTGCAAGGTACTTTACAAACACAAACTTTTTTACATATTTGTTGTCTATATGCCTCCAAGAGCAAATTTGTCACACATTTTTAATCTGTTTGAAATGCTGGAGTCTCTAGAATACCTATACGGAAATAAAATACTAATTATAGGTGACTTTAATCAACCAGATTTTGGCGGTGATATGAGCAGGCATGGTGATGTTCTATTCAGGCTTGATCAGTTTGCTGGTTTTTATAACTTGGAACAGTTCAATTCCATCTTGAACCACTCCGGCAGACTTTTAGATCTGGTTTTCTCAAATACTGGCTGCTGTGTACACCAAAGTGAAGTTCCATTTGTTCCGGAGGATGGATATCATCCTGCTCTGGATATAATACTAACTTGTCCCAGGCCAACATCTGGTATCACATTTGATGAATCAATAGTAAAGTTCAATTTTGCAAGATCCAATTTTCCTCTTCTCTACTCTACGATTCTGGGCACAGATTGGTCATTCTTGGAGAACCTCAATAATGTTAACGTAGCAGTAGAATCATTCTATAATACTCTTTTTAATATTTTCAACGAATGCGTTCCTCTTAAAAAAAATTGCAATAGCAAATATCCTGCATGGTACACTAGAGAAATAATTAACCTTATTAAGGAGAAAAGTAGAGTATTCAAAAAATTGAAAAATTCCAACAATGAATGCTTGAGAGCTCAATTCAGATTATTGAGAAGTTTAATTAAGACCAAGGTTGCGGCTGCCTATGAGGATTATAAACGCAGATCGGAAAGTTCTATAAAGGGTGATCCATCTGCCTTTTGGAGCTATTTCCACAACAAAAAGAGAACTTCAAGAATTCCGGGTATTTTGCGTCTGAACGAGGTTGAATACAGCGATCCTCCTACGATTGTCAATGCTTTTGCTGATTTTTTCCGTAGCGCATATATTGATAACGCAACTGATATTTCGGCTCCTAATTCTTTCCCAACCTTAGTCAGCGATAATCCAATTATTTCATTAAGGTCCTTTGATGAATGTGAGGTCTTGAAGTGCCTTAAGGCACTTAAGCCTAATTTCACCAGTGGCTTTGATGGCATTCCAGCATTTCTTCTGAAGGACTGTGCTTATATCTTATCCAAGCCACTGCAGACAATATATAACTTAGCCTTAAAGAGTTGTTGCTTTCCAGATTTGTGGAAAACCTCAGTAATATGCCCAGTTTTTAAATCCGGAAAAATGGATGACATTTCAAATTATAGGCCTATTACTCTTTTATCCAACTTTGCTAAAATTTTTGAGATGTGCATATATAACAGAATATTTCCCCCTGTCAGGAACCTCATATCGGATAGACAACATGGTTTTATTAACAAAAGATCTACCACTACCAATTTAGCAATATTTACTCAGTTTGTTTGTGAGGCTGTGGACAACCAGCTGCAAGTGGATGCTATATACACCGACTTTTCAAAGGCTTTTGACAGGGTGGATCACACAATTCTTTTGCAGAAGCTTGAGAGGATTGGCTTCGATCGCTGGATGCTATTGCTCTTCCTATCTTACCTCACTGATCGTATTTTATATGTGGAATTTAGAGGTCATAGATCATGTTCCTTCCGGGCGCTTAGCGGCGTTCCTCAGGGCAGTAATTTGGCACCACTACTTTTCCTCATTTTTATAAATGATATTGGTGACAATCTACTCTGCTACTTTTTATTGTTTGCTGACGACTTCAAGCTGTTCAGGACCATATCTACCTTACATGACTGTTGGCTGCTCCAAGAAGATCTTGATAGGCTGAGCGAATGGTGTCATATTAATAAATTGCCATTAAACATCAATAAGTGTAAAACAATTACTTACACCCATAAGAACACATCCATTGTGTACGACTACACTATAAGCCATGTAGCATTGGAGAGAGTTCGGCAAATTAAAGATTTGGGAGTTGAATTTGACCATAGATTAACATTTGTTCCTCATTATAATAATGTTACAACTGCGGCGAAGCGGATGCTTGGCTTTGTTTTCAGGGTATGTCGGGATTTCGAGGATCCATACTGTTTTGCTACCCTTTTCAATTCCTATGTTCGTTCCAGACTCGAGTACGGCAATCTTGTCTGGGGCCCAATATACAGTGTTCATATCAACCAACTTGAGTCCGTTCAGAGGCAGTTTTTGAAATTTTTATCCTTTAAATTAGATGGTGTCTACCCAGCCCGAGGTTTTGACCATTCCTCGCTTCTGAATAGGTTCTCATACTTGTCATTGGAGAACAGGAGAGTATACAGTTTATGTCTTTTCCTTTTTAAGCTGCTCAATTTCTTTATGGATTGTCCTGATTTGCTTGCCAAGCTGAGCTTTCGTATTCCGCGCAATGGTAGTCGTCTGGAACACTTGCTCTACCTCCCCAAACCGAGGACTAACATGATGATTAGATCACCAATGTATGTGATGTGTCAACGATTTAATGGAATATGTGCTGATGTTGATGTCTTCCACGATAGTTTGAGAACTTTCAAGGCTAAATTGAGGGAATTACTGCGTCTTGGGCAAACTGATCTTTAGCCTGTACATTTAATTTTTTTTTTCTGTTTTCATTGGGTTAGCGTTTAGTTTTGTCATGTTCATCAACTTTGTACAATATAATATATTGTCTTGTAATTGGGATTTACCTGTTTAGACAATAAACAATTTTTTTTTTTTTTTTTTTTTTTTTTTTTTTTTTAAGATGTCCATGCACGAGAAGTCCCACAAGAGGAAAATTCAGAAGATAGTAATTATGAAAACTCTCTCGTCTGTCTGATGAATGAGTGAGATTTGTACATTTATTTTTTGGCTTATATAAAAATAGTAGGTTTTTTCGTAAGAATATCAATACTCAAAATCTAAACTTCAATATTGTATATCAAAATCACTAACAAAGCCATAAGATTTCATAGAATTTCATTCATGTCGATTCGACATTAACAGTAATTCCACGAAGATATATTATACTTGACAACAGTAAACTAACTAAGACACAGTAATACTGCTAAATGAATCAACAAATATTTCACTTTGATCTGAACGATTCAACTGGAGCCTCTTGATCGATAATATAAAGAAATTCGTTCACTGCAGTTGCGTGGCCTTACCGATCATCAGAACAACTCGCCCTATCCAAATACAGAGTTTTAGATACTTAAAACCTTCCAGATGGCAGTCTCGATAAAAAAAGGCCAAGGCTTCATTTCAGGAGCTCCTAACGAACCATAACCTTTGGGTGCAGAGATCTTGGAACGATGTCCTAACGTTCATCTTTTTGTGTTTCATGTAGATGTGATTATGCAGGTGATTCTCCCACGCACCAGCAACGTCTTTCATCCTATGAAAGGGATGGATCAAGAAACTATGAGGGCTCAGTTTAATAATAAACTAACATATACACCAGAATGAAAACTTTTCGATAAATCGACCAATATTGGAATCTGCCCTGAGCTACTCATCCAATCAACCGAATGATAATAAGCCCTGATTACTACTTTACTGTAACTTTCCAATATCTGTGAAAGCTTTTCTTACTCAACAACAGTTTATCTTCGAATTTTGATTCAAAGATAAAGCTCAAGTTTGATACGAGATAATTCATTTTCTTCGTTCGCACTTAAAAGATTGAAATGAATCCATAAATTCTCGTTTCGATAGGATTCAAACTTCCTCAAACTATGATCGCAGAACACTTCCAGATTTTTGTGGGATATACATCAAATTCTCTCTCCCTCGAAACTTTGCCTTCTCCATTCTCATCGCAAATAATTTGAATTCTTTTATTTCCTTTTCATGTCTTCTATAAAAAAGGAACTTTTTGGCGGAGGCCAATTTCAAGAAGTGATTTCTCGACGGGACCATTGTACACACGTCACTACATTTCTATCCGGCTCTATAGAAATCCGCCGCTTCCGCTTGTCCCGGAAACGAAAAATAAGCCAACTCGGACTCCTTGCTTCATAATTTTGATCAGAGGCGTGCAACTTCGAGTCTGAAACGGAACCGTGTGATTGTTCTTACAATGATCGTGTCGTATTTGAAGCGAACAGTTGATAAAGAAATTGGGTTTGTGTTCGTTGGGAAAAGGTTGAAAGAATTTGAGTTGAACATTCCAAGTTATGTTCTTTTGAATTTTCGAAGTTATTTCCTCAATATCTCAGAAATTATTTTAGCAGTCGGATTTCGTAAAAAGTTGTAGAATACCTACACGTAACTGTCTGCAAAATTTAGTTGAGTTTTGTTATCAAACTTCTCACTAGATTTCAGCGAAATTCTGCATAGACTCTATATTTTACAATAGTGCACAAACCTACAGTTTCATTCGATTTTAATTCAGAAGATATCGGAGAAAATATATCAGATTTCGTGAATTTGTTCTAGGTAGATAGATGGATAGATAGATAGATATCTTTATTTCATAGTATGTAAATCAACATGAAAGAAATAGTGTCAAGCAACAACATTTAGCACAAATAATCAGACAAAGAATATGGCTCTAATTCAATAACAAGTTCTCTTACTTTTCTCTTAAGAATTCTTAAACTATTTAAAATCTTTATACTATCAGGAAATCTTTTATAAATCTCGATAAATGCATATGCATATAAATGCAGATGATGACAGTTTATGTATTGGGTAATGAAAACTCAATGATCTAAGGAGGTAATCATTCCTACTTGTATACTGTAACAGAGAACATATCTCTATTTTTGAAAAAGAAAACTAAACATTCTACAATATAAATCCCACATACTGTGAGTAACTTATTCTCCTTAAAAATTCCCCTACATGTTTGAAGGTAACTCATCGGGAAAATATACCTCACCACTCTTTTCTGTATGATAAACAGGTCTTTTCACCTTACTGCTTGATCCCCGAAAAATAACACCGTATCGAATCAAGGACTCAAAATTAGCAAAGTATACTGTCTTTAGATTTTTAACACTCAAATATGCTAAGAGAGTTTTGATAGCAAATCCCACACGACAAAGGTTTCCTGCAAGGTAATCCATTTGATGATTCCACCCAAGAAAACCATCCAGGAACACCCCCAGAAAGTTCACACATTCCTCAACTTTCACCTCACAACCATCCAGATTCAATATACTTTCTCTTGTTTTTTCTGATCTGCTAGTACTGAAAAAAACCGCTGATGTCTTGCTTTCATTCATCACTAATTTATTTTCAGCAAACCACAATTTTATTCCACTAAATACTGATAATGCTTTAGATTTAATATCATCAAACTCGGATCCTTCCACAACAACGTTTGTGTCATCAACGAAAGAGGTCAACCATCTCAAGATCTCCTCATTCAAATCACATATATCAATTAGAAAAATTATAAACAATATTGGGCCCAAAACACTAAGTACGTCAGATCTTACCTCTCCACCATCCTTGGCAACTGATACTCTTTGCGAGCGCTCAGAAAGATACGACCTAATCCACTCTCTTGCTATTCCTCTAACTCCTAATCTCTCAAGCTTCTCCAACAGAAACGGCCTGAAAAGACATTCGTAGGCACTAACCAGATCAATAAACAAGCCCAGACCAAGCCTATCATCTTCAATAACCTCTTCTTTTCTTTTCACTTTCTCAATGAACTGAAATAAAGCAGTCTGAACCGAACATCCCTCCAAGTAACCGTGCTAAGAACTATTAAAAACCTTACATTCACCCATAAAACTCAACAATCCACCACTGAAAACATGTTCAAAAATTTTGGAAAAACTGCTTGAAATACTTTTTGGTCGGTAACTTTGAAACGAACTTACATCTCCTTTTTTATTTATGGGATTTATCAATGCCAATTTCAATTGCTTGGGAAATATTCCGTTCTTAAGTGAATTATTAATTAAAAGTGGAATTATAATCTTCAACTCAGAAGGGCAGCTTCTCATTAAATTAATCGGGACGCCACCATCACCGCTACCATATTTGTTGTTGATTTTATTAATTATTATATCCTCTAATCCATTAGGTATTAACGTTATTCCTGATAACTAGTGAAAAAATTGTGACACAAAATTTTTGGCAAAATTCCGACATTGCCGGAGTTGTTCTGTCCAAGTTGATGATCCTCACATGAATACCCTGTAGATTTGAGGTTCAAGTAGCAAAATAATCCTACCTATTGGCATAATTGAAAATGAAAATTTTTTGAAAATACAATAAAATACAAAAATAAAGCTTATTAGTTAAAATAACAAAGTAGTAGGTAGTTTCCGGTATAACCGGAGGATGCAGAAGTCAGAAACAAAAAGTTTATTATCGAGAAACCGCACATGCAATTTTCGCCACAAAAATGATGAGCATTTATTAACTGACAGAAAGTCTGATAGGTCATGGTGGTCAATCAAAGATTGAATTATCAGTGGATATATCTACGGTATTGTTGGGTAGATTTAACCGATTCAAGAATCCGGCCATTGCAATCAAACTCCAAACCTGCTCTTATAACCTCAAATCTCTAAGTCTTTTCGGAATATCATTTATGTTTCCTGTAATTCGCCATTGACTAGTCGCCAAAACCCAGGTGAGAGGTCTCCACCATAGTGCGAATATCCCATAAAATATTTCCATATTTTCATCCTGGAAAATGATTTTCCCTGAACATAGCTGTATGACATAGGTATATGCAAATATGCAACCCATTCAATTTTCATGCTGTCGGGAAAGTGAAGATCGGTTGGGAAATTGTCAGCCATTTTTCCACCATCGTTTAGCATGAGATAGCATGTAAATCAACTCTGGAGTTATGTGGACCGTGTCGGGAAATGCGGCGGAAAGGATGAACGTCATTTTCCTCGTCGGAAAATGGGTTTACGTCAGGTACACGAAGCATCGTATATTATTATGGTGTGAAGATGGGATGTTACAGTTCAGTTTATAGGTGATTAGTTTAACATGCTATATATGCTTCTAGTTTTGTTGTGGTTTCATTTTCATATGTGATGAGATACTGAGTAGGTGTTCGTCCTATAACTTGCTTGTTCCATGGAACATCCATCAGTTTATTGCATCTAAAATTCTGAACAACCTTAACAAGATTCAAAAAATTTTAGGAAAATAAAAGTTTAAAAAAGAAATTGAAACAGTTTCTACTGGAAAGATGTTGCTTTGAGGTTGAGAAAGTTAACTATTTGAATAAGACGAATTGAAGAAAGCTTCAGAAATATAAAGTTTCAGACGACATCTCGACTTCTGAAGGACAAATTTGAAAGAGCAAATAAGTGAACTCAAGAACGGCATATCTTGACGATTCCGAATATTTTTGGAAATTCTCAAATAAGACAAGCATTAATGGCACCTGCACCATTTTTTATTTTCAGAAAATTATTGCTTCTGGTGCAGTGAGAAGAACTCGAACTCAAAAGGAAGAATGGGAAAAAGAATACACTACCCAAAGCTCCAACGTTAATACCGCTGAATGGTATACAGCTGGTTTTAAGACCACTTTGGGAGCTGATGCTGGAGTCTTCGGGCGCAAAACCAAGTGTACACTATCTTTAGGCTCCTATTCTAGTGTTTATCAGGCAGAAATACTTGCAATCGAAAGATCCATGGACATAAACCTGGGAAGAAACTATAGAGGGTGTGACAGAGTGATCCATTCTGATAGTCAGGCTGCTATCAAATCACTGAACTCTTATGTCATCGACTCGAAGCTGATGTGGGAGTGCCGAAAGAAACTCAATGAAGTAGGCAAGAACAACAAGGTCCCCTAAGTCTGGGTTCCTGGGCACTCAGGAATCGAAGAAAATGGTTAACACTTTAGCCAGAAAGGAAACACAAACGCTACTCACTGGTCCAGAACCTTTATGTAGTATAGGCAAATGCACCTATGAGAAAGACTTTTTGGAGAAGGGAGGATATGACAGAACAGCCATCTGGAGTAGTTTTGCAGAAATGGATCATTCCAAAAAGTTCCTTGCAAGGTTCAAAAATCATTTGGATCTCAGTAGGAACGAGTTACGCCTCCTTACTGGCTTCCTCACAGGGCTCTATCGCCTTAGGAACCATATGAAAAGAATGGGCTCGTCATAAATTGATGAGTGCATATTATGGGGGAAGAAGAGGACACTCCTGTTCACCTGATCACAGAATGCCCCGCCATTGCAAGCCTGCGCAAGAAATGTCTTGGATTCGGACTCCTTGAATCCCTCAAAGATATTAGAGTTCATCAGAGCTCTAGAGCTAGAGGGCGAGCTGTAGGTAGCGCAGTGCGAAAACAACTCTGACAGAGGGCCACGAAAGACCTCAAGGTTGCAGTGGAATGTAACCACTTACTAAACTATAAACTAAATAAACCACCCAGACGCATACACCTTTCTCGTATAATGAATATGACGACGAGCATAGACTTAGTTTTCACAGAACTGACTTCATACTAGATACTAGCCATCAAGCAAGGATATTGAAGAATATTTTGAATTTTCTAGGTATATAATCCTCACGAAATTTCCAATAACTTGAATGCAGAAAAATAAAATTCATAGAAGGAGTGATATTGTGAGATTTGATCGAATGCTGCCAAAATATCATAGATTTTCAATATTCAGGATGTTATTGAAAACTTTTCGATTCTAAATAGAATCCTCATATAAATATGCTAGATCACAAAATATAGCTTATACTTGAGTAGTTGAAAGAGAAACTTCTCAAATCTTTTGAGTTCTAGAAACTCATCAAACAGACAGTTAAAAGTAAATAATAGAGAACTTGAAGATGAATCAGGAAACACGTATTAATAGATGATAGAACCGAAATAGGAATTAATCAACTTTTTTTGAGATTTGCCATTTTTTTCATCACGGGTTATTTTTCATCAGAAGTAAGGAACTGAACTACCTATATTCCGCTGAACAGAATAAATGAATAATAATCAGGGTATCTTCGAACTTTCATCAGATAAACCCAAATTAAAACTGAGGCGAAAAGTTCCGGCCAATCCCCGACCCCATTTGTTTTTTTCCGTACAAATTTTCCGCTACCAATATGCAGCCATTTTTATTAGCTTTTCCCGACTCCCCTTGCCTTGACAAACAAGAAGCGGACACGAGCTTCTTCTTCCTGCAAACTCAATAACTTTTCCCACAATGAAACCCCGTTACGTAAGAAATAAGGCATTATCCAGTTTTCCCATTTTCCGCCGGCTTTTCTCAGACGCCTGGGTACTGTCCCATATCATTATTAATTTTCCCGAAATATGAGAATCGTAATTCCTCCTAAGTAGGCACAAAATGCAATTAAAAGTTCTACGGTAGCGAAGGAAGAAGCAAAAAGGCCGCAAGAATTGATCAAGGTCAACACGAATTTTCCGATGCAGGCGCTCGAGAAGGATTTTCTCCGGTAATCCGAGGAAAGTTTAACGGATGATCTGCAGCTTAGAGTTCTAAATTGCATACTAAGTGGTAGTCGGTAGTGGTAATCCTATATACATGAACTAATACCATGTGATTGACTATGAGGAAGTAACCGATACGTGGAAACCAAATATCTTGACAACTATCGAATAGAAGAAGTAAATTTGACAAAATTTATTAAAAATTCGAATTTTTTTCAGTATTTTGACATAAAATCTTTTGATATTGATATCTCACGATAAATTTAAACGTTTAAAACCACGAAAAAAGCAATATAGAGGTAATACAAGGCCGTCTATTATATTTCTTTATGGTTCGAAATTATCGAAAGCTTCTATTCTCTAACATATACCAAAATCCTTCACGTGGTCGTATGAACATTTATAGTTGGTAAGGGGTTACATTCCACTGTGACCTTAAGGTCTACTGTGTCCCCTTGTCGGAGCTGTTTTCGCAACCTACAGCTCACCCTCCAGCTCTAGAGCTCTGATGAATTCTAATATCTATGAGGGCTTCAAGTAGGCTAAGTTCTCATTCCTCCTATAATGCTCCTATCCAAGATATTTCTTGCGCAGGCTCACAATGGTGAGGCATTCTGTGATCAGGTGAACAGGAGTTTCCTTCTCTTACCCACAGAATCTGCACTCGTCAGTTTCTGATAAGCCCATTCTCATCATGTGCACAGTGTCTGTGAGGAAACCAGTGAGGAGGAGTAACTTATTCTTACTGAGATCCAAATGATTTTTGGATCTAGCAATTTCAAAGCTCCGAAGAAACTTTTTAGGGTGTTCTATTCCTGGAGAATTCCTCCAGAGTGCCCCTCTTTCATTTTCTTCCTTCTCCAAAAACTCTTTCTTATAGGTACATTTGCCTATTCCACAGAAAGGTTTTGGGCCAGTAGGTAGCGTTTGTGCTCCCTTTCTGGCTAGAGTGTTGGCCTCCTCATTTCCTTTGATTGTACATGCTTGTACATAGATCAATATTTCCGTCAGTTCCACACCCTCAGTTTTCCTCATCAACTTTCAGCATTGTCATTACTAATCTGCATCAAGTAGACCCGTTTTTATTCCATATATAAAATTCAACAAATATTCAATAGATTCATCATCAATTCTCATCTTATACTTGAAGTTGTAAGGTTTTTGAAAGTACTTTTTTGCCGGGAAACTTTTGGGAAACTTGCTTGAATGTTTCGTAGAAATAACTTATTCACTTATTAGTGAAATGTTTCAGTAGCTCCTGAGCAAGTTGAATCTATCGGATCTTCTCTACTTCGTGGCTAAACTCTATCTAATTTACTTCTTATTCAATCAGCACATAAACTGTTCCGATTCAATGGTTTTCTTCATTTGTACTCTTAGATTCAGATTTCCGAACAATAATCATTCGTGAATAGTTATAGTCCTATTTATATCTAATCGATAAAATTGTCATTTTGTACAGGCCAATTGAGCCGTCAATGTAAACGACAAAACTATTAGATTTTTAAGTGTTACAAAATGGTGCAGGATATGGACATTTTCGAATAGTTATATCATTTTTCATGACTTTCCTCAAGGGTCATTTTTCACGTTTTTTCTTGGTTTTCACTCCCAATATCTGAGACGGAACTATTGAAAATCGAAAGAAAATTGTTTTTTTCAGGAAACACGACCTTGCGGATTGCAGGATTGAATTATTTGTCAATGGCACTTTCTGGAGAAAAGATTCCCTAATGTACAATAGTTCAAAAGAAAACGCAGCGAACTGTGAGAAAAAAACAATTATTCAATTTTAATAGTTCTGTTTCAGACATTGGGACTGAGAACCCAGAGAATCTTGAAAATTATCCAAATTCCTCCCAAAATGATATTTCGATATTTTTATGGGGTGTGTCGAGTGTGGAGAAATTTGATCAACGTTCAGGATAATGTCAGTAAGTTGAAGGACAAAATTTTGAGCATTTAGTATCTTTGAGTTTATATCAGAAAGATAAATAATGTGAACCATCGAATACTGTGAGAGATGAATTTGAATTCTTCGAACGATCGATTGACCCAAGTCCCCCAATCACTCGGTTTTCTACGTTTGCAAAATGGTGAAGAATCCCCTCATTCCGTGTATTATTATAGGGGCCGTATTTATAGTTTCTCCTTTAGGCTTCCTTACTGAAGGCCGCCTTGAATTTGCTTTCCGACCAGTTCAAATTCAAGGCGGGTTTTTCCTTCAAAAGAAAATGCAGTAGTTTTCATGAAAAACCTTTAGGGCCGTATTTATAGTTGCTCCTTGAGGCTTCCTTACTGAAGGCCCCCTTGAATTTGCTTTCTGACCAGTTCAAATTCAAGGCGTCCTTCAGTAAGGAAGCCTCAAGGAGCAACTATAAATACGGCCCTAGATCCGATTTATTCCTTAACGAATCGAATATGTGCTACATATGTGTTCTCCATATAGCCTTTGAGAATAGTCATACGAAGTTGGATTCCCGTTCGAGAAAATAGGTTATTACGTCAAACCTTGAACTATGAACACGCCGTATAACAATTTCTCGCATTTTCTTGCTCATTCGAGCATATTCCAACGATAAAATCATTTTCAATTCAACGAATTCGTTTCAAGTTTGAGTCTCGTACTGTAGCACAGAATATTATCGTTTTCGTAATTCACATCGATAAATTGTGGGTACGACTCATGAATCATTCATCGGAATATGTTCTGTTTCTAATTCCTTAGCGATAAACATTTGCCACTCCCAACAATCATTCGAAGTGGAAGTGTAAAATACTCAACAGTAAGTGTTCTTATGTTGCAAAATGGTGGAAGGGCTGGGGGAAATTTTAAGGTTGGTTCTCCCTATACGTTCCGTTACCTTCCAGTATCACTTCCGTATGATTTAAGTCAAAATTTAGTGGGTAAAAAGTCATGTTGACGGAACTTAAATGGTGAAGTGTGCATACATCAATTCTTTTGATAATGATGATATAATATAATAATAAGATAATGAACTGTACTCGACTATTTAAGTCCATATTAATGTAATATTGCCTACCCTCAATGTGATCACGTGTCAATAGCCATAGGTGTCGAGACACGTGAATTTAAATGAATAAATGAATAAATAAATTCATTTACACCTTATAATATTTTACGGAAAGGATACTGGAAGGTTACGAAACGTTTAGTGAGAATCAATATTTATAATCAGGTCTATTGTTAGGAATTGAACTAAGAATATTCGGGTATTCCGAAAGGAGAAGTTTAACAGGGAATTGATTGGTGAGATTCTTTCAGTTCCTTGTAGAAAGATCAAATTTCCACAAATCTGTACGACTTCAAAATGAACCCTTGCAAAATTTACTCCTCATTCTATTGGAAACTAGTATAGGAATATCTCATTGATTTGGTGATTTATGCCGATAGATTATATGTATGAACCAACTTTCATTCGTGAAAAGTCATCTTTCGATCTAATTTCTACGATCGAACCAGCTTATTCCCCAAAATATCATCAAAATCCACCCCAAACTATAAAATTTCACTTGCCCAAATCAAGCCTGATATAAAAACCCAAATCACACAATAAAGTCGGGAATAAAACGTCTACCTACCCCGGGGGTAATCTGGCAATATATATCAGCTAAAAAACGCATCTACATGAAATATATTGCCTGCCTCCACGTTCGGCGAATATAATTTGGGATATTCACGAGGAAGCTGGGTGAGTAAAATTTTAAATCGCCTTTCGGAACGATTTCTAGCCTACTAGGACCGATTTGGCCGAAGTCGGGGGTCATTTCAACTTTCAATTAAAAACAGGCGTTCTGCAAATTCACCCTCATTCGCTTTCCTGGCGTTTTGGAACGGACTGTCAGCAGTTTCGCTTATTATAGGTGGGATAACTGATGGCGCCTTCGGGGGGATCGAAGCCAAATTTAATGCAAGGCGGGTAGAAATTTTGGGTACAAAAGTTTCGGGGGTTGAAAGGTAGTGGTCCTATTTATGGTGTTTTCATCAAGGGAAGGTTTATTACCATGCTTTCAACAAAGTTTTATTAATAAACTCACAGGAGGTAGTTTATGGTGTGGAAACAGGAAACATGTTTCATAATGAAGATTTAATGATATTGTGGTTACCCTACTAACGAATGAACAGATGGATTTTATATTTTTGCTTCAGACAGGTGACAATATAAGGTGGATTCAGAACTGCGTATGTGAAAAACTGTACTCAATAAAGTTTTGTCCTCTTGAAAACAGTGAGAGAATATTTCTGGTTTATACGGTGCATCAATTTGCAGAGTTAGAACCCTTGATATCTTAACTCCCATGCAAAATCATAAAAATTGAGAAAAGGAGGACATTTCATACAAATGTCTGTAATTAATTTGTATCAACACTCTGAGGGTGTATAGCAGGGATTTTGAAAGTAATTTGATGACTGTATACTTGGCATTTTCTGTCATTTTCTCAATTCATTTTTCTGAAGAAAATAACTGAAAATGCATAAACGAATTCAGTGATATTGTTGAAAAAATATTCATTATATTATTGGGAACTTTCATTATCTGCACATGGGGTTCGCAGTTATTTCAAAATCTGCTGGTATTGGACCAATGGGTATAGAATTTTTCATCATTTTCAGGTTTCATTGCAACCCCTGCTAACGTAACGTAATGTTTTGTTATTTTCTAGTTTTCGGTATAACTATGGAAAATAATCAAGAGTATGGCATTTTTGGAAAGTCATTCGAATATCCTCTGAAAAAAAGGGTGACTCCCCCTATTTTATTTAATATTTTAAAGGTTGCTGTTATCACGTCCACAGCGTTGATACAATTTGATTGGAACTAACCGAATAAAATGTCCTTTCACCAATTGAAGTTCACTTGTGCCTTCACTTCTTCCGATTTTCCATGGGGGCCAAGATAGAGATGGTACTCCTTGTACAGTTGACCCACTGTATAATCAATTTAATTCACGGAACATTGAGCTGAATTCAGAACTCAGCGCTCTATTTGCACTTCGAAAATATGGGCCCTCAAAATTCCGAAAATATCCATTTTGAGATCACTCTTTCCACTTTTGAAATAATTGCTTACTGCTCTCTGTTAGTTTACAAATCATGCTCAAATATTTTCATAACAACTCGGGTTGATTTCTCTCGTATATACTCAATGTTCTATTCGAAAGTTTCGAATTTATGGAACAATAAATTCACCCATCATTCTAAGAATTTTGACAGATGAGAAGATTAAATTATATGACACAATCCTCAATTAAACTAACCTCACATTAGACGTGAGCGAATTTATTTCTGAAATATCCAGAATGTGACAATTTTCCTGTTGTTTTGAATTTTTCAATTATTAATGATCTCATCACTCAACGCTAAGGCTAGTTCAACACAGAATCACAATTTATCATATATTTCATTCGGAGAATGAAATTTCCAAAAATCACCATCTACATGAGAGTTTTTCATCACTCCTAAAATATACCAACCACTATATGAGATTACAATACTTCAATCACAGTCGAACTGTGTCAAACAACTAGATATGCCAGCTATTAATAGATATGAACATTTTAGCCCTTACAACATCTGATATTCAAACTGTTGGTGTGATGTAAATATTAGCTTTGAACCGCCAGGGAAAACTTTGCGCACCAAAAGTCATGAGGAAGGGTGAATAATTCACAAGAGTTTCATCAAATTTCTGAATAACTTTGGAGAATACCTCTGTTACATAAAAACGATGGAAAACATTCGTATCATCTTCTCGAATTAGGTCCCCCAGTGTTTGAAAATGTTCGAAATGGAAGGCTCATATTTCAAGGCAACTTCTCCAACCATTAAAAATACAGATTTTTCTGTAATACCTTATATGATATACTTTTATTTTTTTCGAAGTATCACCTCTTGAATGACAAATTTAATTGTTATATCCACTGGCATATAATGATTGAAGTCAAAAACTTGGGAAAATGGTAACATACTAAATACAATACAAAAATAATACTATAAACGATGTTTCATCTCACATCTTTCGATTCAGAATCATCGTTCGTTCGTATGAACTTACTTCAAATAACTGAAATTTGTTGTTTTCGAAGTGGTCTAACCAAGTAATATTAAATATCGGTTCTACTGGATTACTCGAAGTGAACACGAGTGTTTAATACTTCGTTCACTTCCAAACTGAAGTTCGATGAACATTCTAACCCATCAACTCAAGTAGACCAAATGAAAACAATTCCACTAATTCTTTCTTCTCTTTTTCATGTCTTCTCTTCTCGTGGCCACGTTGGATCTTTCAGAGCACAATTAGAGTAAGTATCACATTCCAATATTTACCTTACGGATTAGAATTCCAGATTAACCATCAGGAAATTAACCTTTGCGTTTAACTCGTAAGCCCTCTATTTATTTTAATCTAGAAGAGAGATACGGGTTGAAGATGTATCGGTTAGATTCTGCAGAGTCCACAATCTGGCCAATTTAACTGATGAAAATGCCTACGTGTAGGTTTTAAATGGGAGTGCTATAAAGCTACATTTGGATCATCGTTCGACAAAAATTTATAGTATATTCATTTTATATCAGAAACTTCCAGTCCTGTGATCTACAACATATAAAAGATCTAGTTGGATATAGATCAGATATAATGATTTCGATGCTCTCGCAGAAACTAGAAATTTCTTCGTGTAAGTTCCGCGTATCATTAACATTGATAACAAACATAGACGAATATTTGTCTATAAATTAACAATCTCCGTCCAATCAACCGAAGACTTTACACTGAAAAAGCATAGTCCAAGTAATTTGCTAAGTGCAGTTTCTAGGTTTTTTTTGATCATCTGAATGACTCACCTTGTCCAAATGTAGAAAGAGTTCCAGAAGTCAGATAACAAAATTTCACGCTCGTCATCTCAGGAAGGTCCACTAAGAATAATTGCACAAAAAATAACGGTATGCCGAGAGGTCTTTTTGAGAAGAATAAAGCTGAAGTGCTTTCGTTGAAGAAGAGGCTCCTTCATGTAAACAAGAATCAGCGCACACTAATATGACTTGGTGGCCTCTTTGCGTTCCAACTCGACGCCAAAGAGTACGAGAAGCTCTCAAGCCACTCGTTGTAAGAGATTAGCCTATGTTAGCTCTGAGGCCCCTATTTGAATGATTTCATACAGTAAAATAGAATATGGATAATTTTTGTAGATAGTATTAAATGAAATTATACGCATTATATGTATGCCGTTGAGATAATTCAGTCTGAGATATCTCCACTGGAAAAGAAAGAGGTACATCTTCGAGCTAGAAAGATCAACTGGACGGGGGATGAAGTTTAATATATAAAAACAACCAGAGCAGAGGAAACTCAAGTATTTTCGACATGATCAAGTTGAATTCGCTCATATCTCAGATTGCCAAAGATTTATCGAACTGAGTCTGAAAAGCCACAAACGTGACAAACCTTGGGTCTCGTAACTCTTCCTCAAATTTAACTATCGTGCAATTAGGACAGAATGGCATGTTAATGCGTTTGTTTTGAGTAGCATGTACACACGAATGTTGGAATTATTATTTGGAAAGCGACTGCTCACGGTAGTCAATCACCTCCTCCGATTATTCTGAAGGCAGTATGACAGCTGCGCGTTATGTTAACGATGTCCTACAGACCACTCTACTGCCTTCCTTATCTGAATCGCATTCCAGACGTCCTTTGTCAGTAAAACAACTCAAGTCCCCATAGGTTGAAGACACATGTTCAGCAAATTTCAATCCCATCGAAAATCTTTGAGATATGATTGAGAGTTGTCACAAGCAGTCATCGACGATCTATATTCGTTGGTACCTGAACGTGTACAGGAGAATTCAGCAACGGAGTAATCAAATATATGATTGAGCTTTTTACTTGAATATTAATCAAATTTTCTGAGAATATATTCCATCCTCGATGTGAGGCAACCACATGGCTGGAAAGTAGAGTTCGCAAAGTTATTCTTCCTAAGCGCAACACTCGTAATGTCAGTGAGTATATCAACGTAGGCAAAAGATCTTAAGACTCGTAACTCTCTCTCATGAAATTCAAAAACACATCTTCAATTAATCGTCATTCGATCGTTTCGCTGTGTTTACTCTTCGGGGATACCCATAGATAATTTTATTGAAGTTCCCTTTCCAGAACTACCGGAAATGCCCCTCAGGCAAAATCACCTGCTGGAAGCAGCACAGGTGCCCTTCCTCCAGAAGCCAGAACGCCCACGGCGTCGAACAAGGCGCTGCAGAATGTCAAGGGGGACCACCCATCGGTAAGCCAGGATGTAAGCATGATCTGTTTTCTTCTTCTTTCCTAGTATCTAAGTAAAAGAGTGACGGAAAATATGATTCTGTGTGCACTGTCCCTTTTCGATGTTTCTTATTTTCCGTACATATCAATGGCGTAGCATATACATCGTACACTCCCACAGGGTCCCTATTCTTGAATCGGGGAAGGGAAAAAATAGGCGTGTCGACGCTGTTGTCAAGGAAATGCGGTGCATTTTTGATGGAACGGTAGAGAATGTTCAATCCATCACATTCATGAATAGGGTCCCAGGGTACTTTCTTGGACATTTGAGTAACCATATTTCGGATTCAATGATACTGAAATGATCACGAGCTGATATGCTACGATATTGGTACCTGGAACTATTCCTTGTAATAGGAAGAGAATGTATTTTACATTGAACACTTTCTCTGGTTTATAAATGTGCATAAGATGATGATGATATATTCGATGGTGATCCTATGACCGACTGTTGTGAATTGTGTACGTGTTAGGTTACTCGGAATTGTTTGTTGTGTCAGAGTTGAAATATTTTATGTGAATGCCCAATTTTTTTCCTGTCATTATAGATGGTAAACTACATGTTCAGTGTTGACCGTATTATTGTGATGTGAACATTTGTGTACCTAATGTAAATTACTCAATAACCTTTCGTGATACGAATAATGAAAACTAATGATGAAGTTTTCGTTTTATTTTTTTGAGGAAACAATTTGAAAGTTCACCCTCTGTTCTCAAGGATTGTTCCTGGTTTTCCTCGAAAATATTTCTTATGAATTTGTACGCTTTGTATTTCCCAATATTGGGGTTTATCAGTCTGAAGAAAGCCCCTCCTTAACAGATCATTGTGTCCGAGAGAATCTCAACAGAATCAAATCTTGAAATAGTTCAAGTGAATCTCCTCAGATAATTGTTTTGCGTGCATTACGATATTCGATTTGGTGGCATCGTTTCAGGGAACCATGAAATTCTTTCAAACAAGTCTTTTTTGCGTGTTTGAAGTAAAATTGATTTCGATTATCGAAAGTCTGTCGGCTTTTTCTGTCAGAGAAAACCTATATATGAATATTCAACGACTTCATGAATATATATAATTAAATTCTTCAGAATATCTTCATGATATACCTATGCCTCTAATATTTTCAATGACTCTTTATCGACACCATGAATAATTGCACTAAATGGAAAAAGTTATTGATTTGATATCAATTATCCTAAGCGTTTTTGCAAGTTCAATCGAATCTAAGGCGGCAAATAATATCAGTATATTTTAAGGCAACATGTAAAATTGGCGCCCAGCGTGAGGTCGGCTCATTTGAAATCTATATGAGCTAGAATATAAAATATAAGAAGATGATTCAATTCGTAGTGATCGTTTGACAAATCATCAAAGTTGATGTGTGGAAACATTGACAGAAAGTCCTTCAGCGTGATTGCAGTTTTCAATGGGGGACTTTAGTCTGAAATGCCAACTGATTGATGATTATGTCAGATCAGTATCAAAATGATAGTTCAAACCGGGATCATTGAGAGATTCTTCCAGAGAACTTGAATAAAATTAATGGGAGGGGATATTGAAATGTTCCTAAATCCACTTCCATTAAATTTCTAGTCCTTAAAAATTGAATGTTCGGTTAGTTCCTGAAAAACAATTTATTCATTGAACTCGTTCATTCAAACTGGGGAACCTTTTGATTTCTGATTCACTCAGACAAAAGGAAACAGTCTGTGCACATGTTCCATAAATAAACCACAGTAAGCATAAGAAATGATTAACTTTTTTTCAGGAGCCAATTAAACATTTCATATTTTATGAACAGAAAACCCACAAACGAAATAGAAAAATTGATTTGAGGGATTCGTCCTATTTAAACTACGTGGACATTATTAACATTTATTCAGGAGCTCCGACACAACTTCCAGCCAATGAGACCTGATCCGTTTACGGAAATTAATAAATTATGCCATCCTTACAATGAAGAGGTTTTGCCGAAATTTTTCTTCTCAAGTGGTGGTAGAGTCAGAAAGGGAGCTATTGTTTCTATATTCAACCCTCGTATCAAATCAGATCCAACACATGCTATAATACCAATGCGATTAAGGATATCTTGAAACCACCTGACAAGAAAAATTATTCGATCATTACAAATTTTCATGATGGTGCTTGATAAATGTTACATCTCAATATAATAATACAATGATGAAACCGTTATTCTATGCCTTTAGATACAAATTAATCAGATAAAAATTATAATTCGAGATACAGCTCAAAACAACATTTCAAAATACATTCCCCTCCATTCGTAATCCACTAGAAAAATCCCTCAATGATCCCGGTATAAACTTTCCTTTGATACTGATCCGACATAACATAGAAATCAATCAGCATCACTGGTCATCGGCATCCATCACAGTTTGATCCTCTTACCGACAGACGCACAAAAGGACATCGCATTTAGGTATCACTGCGATAGATTGAGGAATTTTACGATCTAGAATGGACCCAGGGGATCCAATAAAAGAGAATGCAGGAACGGTGCGTTATCCCGAAGTTTATGAGTCTAAACCTGAAAGATGCGCTTCCTACGCAGCGTAGGTCGCTGGTGATCCCGGGAAATATAATGATTCTAGTGGAAAAGTTGGAAAAATCGAGGGTATAATAGGATTACCGGACTTCGATACTTCGATGTTACAGATCTGGGATGTATCGTAGGTCCAAAAGAGCTAGAGGTTTATTTCGGTCCCTTATGTCGTAAAAAATTCAATATGGAAAAATTAGATTCGTGCGTTTCGGCGAAAGAAAGCGAATGGTTTGGAGATATTGTTTTTACGGGAAATGGGAATTGAAATCGTGAGTTCTTGCATTCAAGATTTAGTATGTTCAAAGACGATGAAGTATTTCGTTAGTTATCATGAAGAAGCATTATATAGAAATATGTATCAATTATTAATGACTGTGTTGTTAAACTATAGAGTTATTTCAATTTAATATTTGAACGAACCGAAACTTCCATAGAGTCAGTTATGAACTGTCATGGTTTTGTTATAAGATTCGGAAGGTGGTTTTTCGAACACTTCATTTATCAGAGAAAGAAAATAGTGCGGAACTGCGGACAATATTGTTCTATGCACAACGATAAGACAGGTTTGTCAACAGTTTCATGTCGATTGGCGTCTGAATTTAAGATTGCAGCGCTACAGTGGCCAGTTTTAGAACCTTACATACAGACATAGATTTTGTTTTGATAGTCGATTTTGTACTGTTTGTTAGTGTTTGGTTCGATAAATTTTGATTTCACGATTTATTCAAAGACTTTTCAGACTTTTATAGTTGACGAGAGTGTTACTGGGAGTACATATTCCATTCTCATAAAGTAGATATGTATCATCCCTCAATCTAATTGAGTGTAGCAACTCTAAAATTACGGGGATATCTCCAAGGTTAGACATATTATTTATTTTCAGATCCAAATGGCAAGATTGCCTTTGGTGGATTTCTTAGGCTGTCTTGAAAGTTGAAAAACATACTTTTTAAATAATAGACAAATACTCATAACTTTACTATTTTTATAGGGAAGGACTAAATACTCAATATATTGTGAATAAAATGAATACATTCACATGAAACTAATGCTACTTGTACCGTAAGCCTTATTCATAATGGATTGACAAATAAATTTTCAAACGCTCATATGATTGGTTTTGAAAAAGCTGTAATAAATAAGCCTTGTACAACTTCGCTTTCATCGGCAGAAGCACTTTGAGCGAAAAGTATTCATCAACAGATATTTCCTTGTCGAGACTCTTTTGTTTCAATTGTCAGTTCTATCACTAGAACATTTACGTTGTTCCTTAATGATCAGTTCAACAGGCAGATTTCTGGAAGCATAGCATTCCTTTTAAGTTTATTTCTCTGCTTGGATTATGGGCCTGAAAAAAATTGTCTTCATGAATGTGATCTAATATTTCATGAGCAATTCGTGCTTACCTTTATAAAAATGATCATCATCGGTAAAATGCAGGTAACAGACTCTCATTAATCTTGTTTGTTGGTTTTTATCGATTCTTCAACACTTTCAGGCCCGAATTGTTAAAGCAAGTTTTTTTTTTCCTAACTCCAAATTTTTTACCGGTCTGTAGAAATCTATGGGAAGGGACATTTGAGTTCGCTTTTCCTCAGTAAAAGCACTTGTAAAATCACACAAACGCCAAGAAAAATGCATAAATTTTCTCATTTTCTTAACATTTCTTTCAACTTGTCAATGATAATGTCTGTACCTCGGGTTACTCGGATAGTCACCAGGGGGAGTAGCGCTTATCTTCATTCGCCAATATCTTTCAAATCTAATGAAGTGTTATTTGTGTTTGAACCACCCATGGAAAATGTTGTTTGTGGTAGAAAATGGATAATACCGATGATTCTGAATCGTAGGATCAAATTGAAACACGTGTCTATATGGAATTATCTTCATGATGCCGATTTCTCAAGATTCAAAACGTCATACGTTCGTGAACGATAAAGTATATCGTAAGACATAAATTACGAGAGATATTATGTAAAGGTGGTGTCCGTCTCAGTAAATGACTGTATTAAAACCCGTTTGAGTTTGATACTTAAAATCGTTCTGTTCTTCCGCTTAATTTTAGGGCTGAGATATCAGCAGAATCCTTTGGTGGATTTTACCTATTCATGAATTCATGAATGGTTGAAATCTCACCAATGATTTTGTTAATTAAATTAAATTTTTCATTCTTTCGATAGTCACAAAATATAAAATAAAATGGCCGGCTCGAATTCGAATCTAGTACTCGATTGAAAAATGATATCTTGAAGGTTCATACAGAATTTCATGAGGACCGTACGATGAGAAGTGGAGCCGAACATTTTCATCGGGAAGAACATTTGGCAGGTCACCATTTTTCTAGAATTTTATTCTGTTACTTTCATCGAAGTGAACCATAAATTGAGTCATGATATTCATCTTTTGATTTATTGTGTACAAAATTCGTTAATCTAGTGAATTCCGTAGTATTGCTGTAGAAACTACGTTTTTATACTCCCTTAACATTGACATCTCAGTATTCCGTTTAAACTCAAACTTCAAAAACATTAAAAAAAGGCAATTACGATAGCATAAACAATGAACTGTCTTCCGTACCGTGGTCTGATTTTCTTTGTAGTGGAGACGTTGACCTTGATCTCGACTTATTTTATGGCATAATTGATCGTGTTGTTGAGGATTTTGTTCCTAAAAGGTACTTCAATTCTAGGTTTCCCGCATACTTTTCTAAACATACCATAAAGTTAGTGAAAAAAAGAATAAAATTCATAAAAAATTGAAAATCTATAATAATGCAAAAGATTTGCTAGAGTTTCGGCGTCTCCGGGCATTGTCAAAGATCATGATCAAATGTGATTATTCTAATTATATTAAATTTGTGGAAAGTGAACTGCCCAATAATCCCAAGCTGTTTTTCAATATTGCATCATCTAAGAGTAAACATGGCAGGCTTCCCTTTTCGATGAGATATAAAGATGAAGTCAGTACGGGCGGAGTAGACATTAGTAACAGTTTTGCTAGGTATTTCCATAGTGTTTTTGTTGATCCATTGAACTCACCCAACAGTATAGATTCCACTGTAGCCGATTCCCCTACTTACCTCTCGAAAATTGTTATAACTGCTAAGGAAATCGAAAAATCTATAAGGTCCCTGAATCAAAGTAAGGGTGCTGGATCTGACGGTATTCCATCATATTTTGTACGTGATTGTCGCGCTTTATGCCTTTCACTTGAGCATATCTTCAATCTATCTCGCCGCACGGGCAGATATCCTCGGCGCTGGAAGATTGCATCGGTTGTTCAAATTTTCAAAGGTGGTGATAAATCTAATGTTGAAAACTACCGACCCATCAGCAAATTATGCGCTTTTTCTAAACTTTTTGAAAAACTTATTTATGACCATTTATATAATTTAGTGAAAAATCAGATAATTCCAGAACAGCACGGGTTTTGGAAGGGAAAGTCCATAGAGACTAACCTTTGGTTATTTATGAACTATTTGGAAAGGGCAATGGCTGAGCGTTTGCAGGTTGACGCTGTTTACACCGACTTCAGTAAGCCATTTGATAAAATTTCACATAGAATTCTCATTCGTCGTCTTTCTGACGTCGGTGTGGGGGGTTGTCTTTTGCGTTGGTGCGAATCCTATATAACTGATAGAGTGCAATTCGTTTCTGTGGACGGTTGTGGGTCGGCTGAGTTCACATGTCCATCTGGTGTGCCACAAGGCTCTCACCTCGGTCCTTTGTTTTTCTCGATTTATATCAATAATATTATTTCTGGGTATCAGGCCGGTTCTCAGTGTATACTATGCTTACATTTTAAGCAGACTAAATTTCGCTTCGGTCGTTTGGAATCCACAATATAAAATTTACATTGAAAGAATCGAACGAGTACAGAATAAATTGCTCAAATATTTAAGTTTTAGAGGTAATTTCTCTGATGAAAATGTCAGTTTTTATTTTATGGCCAGAAAACATTTTAATTTGATCTCTCTTGAAAATAGACGTAGTATAGGCGATGTAGTAATATTGAGGAAGATCGTAAGTGGTGAGTTGCAGGTACCGGATTTATTGCAGGAAGTACACATTAATGTCCCGAATTTCAATCTAAGATCTTTTGAAATTTTCCATATACCTTTTAGAAGAACAAATGCATCCAAAACTCTCCCTTAGTAAGAATGTTCCGAACCTGCAATGAGCTACGAATTGTCGATGCATTTCATTGTGCTAACATCAAGCTGCAACTCAAAAAACAATTTTTGATGCAGTGAGGTTTTCACTTTCGGTTTTGATTTGGTGTAGAGGTTTTCGTTGATTTTCTATTTTTGATTTTCATCTCAATGTAATTTGTGGATACTCTTTATGGGTCTTCGACCTGTTTGTGTCCCTAATGTTGAATAAATAAATAAATAAATGAATCACAGAAAAGTATTCATTCGAAGAATCATTATATTGTTACTCCTGTATTGTAAATTGTCCTCAACTGAATTAGATCATTTCGGATAGCATATAGATCAATCCAGTAAACTAACAAAAGCACATGAGATTCTATTATGAAGTGGCCAATTCTAAAATTTGTTACTGTTTATTTTTTAGAGAAGAACTTCTGTTCAAACAACTGGAATTATCATTTATTAGGGGCTAAAAGTGAAGCTCTCTGATGGTTTGCGTGGTAGTTCGTAGTGGTTCTGGGGTATCACGTATCGTCCTGACTTAGTCTGGGGGAGCTCGCTAGAGCTTGGGTAAAACTGAGCCATTTGATGCCTACATAAGTGGACACCTCTCAGTGGAAATATTTGGACCTTCCTGTTCACGCTTCAATATTTTCGAGAATTGGGAGATAGTAAACAAAAAATTGTTTTTCTTCAACATTCAATAAACTGATATGAAAGAAGAGAGCGGAGAAGGTTGAGGAACCCAGCATCACAGAGTTTCAAACAAATCTTCACACTTTTTGTCGTCCAGTTCAGTATATTTTCACATTCGTCATCTCAGGGATTTTTGTTTTTTCGAAAGAAATAAATCAATAAATTTCTCCCTTTTTTCACAACGTCTCATAATGTCGATTTCCCTAAGTTTTGCAGTATTTCTAGCAACAAAAGTTTCTACCATGTTTTTGAAATCCTCGAAAAAATTCTCCAAAAAAATCATATGAAATTGACTGCACAGCAACTTACATAGATGTGAAAATACCAAAGTAACTTATTAACCCTCTGGCTAACTGCCGTATTCAACAGGCCATAAATTAGACATTTTTTTCCCAGTGTCTTCCATAACTAGTTCAAGTGCGGAATCACCAGCAAAATATTTACCAGTTTTATATCGTTTTTTTGGTGACAGTTCACTAAAATTTTAACTTCAGATTTCGCAACTGTAAACCATGAAATTGGTCACATTAATTCAATAATTACCTCTTATGAAATTGATGATTGGATCCTTTCTTTCAGATTTTTTACTGCTCGAGTCAGAGATCCGAGTTTTTTATGAGCTTCATACCTTTTGTACACAGGGGGGATTCCAAAGGAGACCGTCAGATTTTAGGATAAGTTTACACTAGACAAGACAGTCTCGAAACAATGTTTGGAATATGGTTGGGGGTCTCTATTGAGAATATACAGGGTGATTTGTTCGATTTGGCCGATTTTACTTTTATTGATAACTTTGGTATGGCTTATTCGATTTGAGAGGAATTTTCAGCGAAGTACAATATTGATGAGGACATTCATTAATTTTAAAGTTTTTTTCAAAATAAGTGGTTGTTATAGTAATAATTACAGGTTAATTGTGCAGGTTGAAAAAACACCCTGTACATCGCATTTCCAAAACTATGCTATCTGTTTACGATTCTACTATAATAAGTCATTATTTGAGAGTTTCTAATTTTTTTGGCACACTTCTAGTTTTCTGAGAAAATTCCATCAGAAAAAGGCAATGTCGAAATTTCGCTCCAATCGATTCTACTTTCATTGATAACTTTGGTATGGCTAATTCAATTTTGATGAAATTTGCAGTGTGGAACAATCTGAACAAGTACATTCAATAATTGCAAAAGTCTCTCAAAATACAGGGTTGTTATTGTGATAATTTTGGAATTTCAGATTCATTGTGCAGTTGAAAAAAACACCCTGTACATTGTTTTTCCACAAGTTTCTCATTCGTTTCAGATTCTACAATAATATGTCATCATTCAAAGGTTTTCAATTTCTTTGGCACACCTCTGGTTTTCCTAGAAAACATTTTTGAAGAAAAGCACAATCGAAATTTGGCTGACAAGCAGTGAGAGTATTCCGCCTGAGGTAGGATAGCTGTATTGTCCAAGGACGCAAAGCAGTTCTCAAGTTCTTAAATATTCTTTTCAAATTCCAAATTCATATTTAATTGCTAATATTTTGAATGAAGTCATTCAATTCAGAATATATTTCGAATTTGAAAAGAATATTTTAGGAGTGACGAACAACGTTGCATCCTTGGACGATACAGCTTTCCTACCTAGTGCGGAATACTCTCACTGCTTGTGAGCCAAATTTCGATAATGCTCTTCTTCAAAAATGTTTTCTGGGATAACCGGAGGTGTGCCAAAAAAATTAAAAACCTTTGGATAATGAAATATTATTGTAGAATCTGCAACGAATAAGAAAGTTTTGAAAAAGCAATGTACAGGGTGTTTTTTTCTCAACTGTACAATTAATCTGAAATTTTGAAATTATTACAATTACAACACTGTATTTTGAGAGATTGTTACGATTATTGAATTAGCTCATCCAGATTGTTCTACACTGCAAATTTCATCAAAATTGGATGAGCCATACCAAAGTTATCAATGAAAGTAGAATCGAGTGGAGCGAAATTTCGACATTATTATCTTTCGAAAAAACTAGAAGTGTGCCAAAAAAATTAGAAACTCTCAAATAATGACTTATTATAGTACAATCGTAAACAGATTACGTTGTTTAGGAAACGCTATGTAAAGGGTGTTTTTTCAACCTGCACAATTAATCTGGATTTATCACAATAACAACCGCTTATTTTAAAAAAAATTTGAAATCAATGAATGTGTTCAAAACTTTCGTGCTACGCTGACAATTTCATTGAAATAGAATAAGCCATACCAAAGTTATCAATAAAAGTAAAATCGGTCTAATCGGACAAATCACCCTGTATATTCTCAACAGAGACCCCCAACCATAAACCAAACAATGTTCTGAGACTGTCTTGACTAGTGTAAACTTATCCCATAATCTGACGGTCTCCTCCGGAATCACCCTGTATAAGTAACTTATTATTCATCTATGTATCTCTTCGGTCACTTACATAACAGAACCTACAAAAACTATATTCTCACTAATAGTCTGCTCGAATAATGAGGTTTGAATTCACAATGACAAAAACATCCCATGATACCCAGCAATTTATAATCCAGCAACTCTGATAACTGGGAATCATTAAAATTCCACCCCTTTTGTGAAACAACCCCAAAAAGAGATATATATGGAAGGTAACTAATGATCAATCTCTGCCCGATTCTACGCAGTTTCCCGCCAGAAATGAGGGTTTTCGTTCAATTGTCGAATAACTATTCCCAGAGGAAATTGATATTTCACAGTTATCAACGGAAGAGCTCTTAGCGTTCCATCAAAAGGCCCATTCTCTACAAGTGAAATCGGTTAATGATTTCTCCCGTCCATTTTCGCGATAAATTCCAGGGAAAACTCTTTTCTGAAGTCCCCATTTCAAACGGATGAGTTTCCACCATTCTTGGCAATTTTCCCGCTCCCGTTTAAGGAGTTATGATAAAAAAAACGCTTTAGAATGCGCATTTTATTCTGTATCGTTACGGAAATAGGTAAGAGCCTAGTTGGCGTTTTTTGTTTCCTCTGCATTTATATTGCGCGATAAGCAGACGATTATTTATTCATTGATTGTTCGTTTTTTAAATGAATACAAGCACACAAGAACATATTGGAAAAGAAACAAAATTGCCTTTTCATTCATGAGCAAAATGATTCGAATATATTCAACGACAAATTTTCAAACAAAATTTCCCCAAAAAATCAAAAAATTATACGAAAGATATTTTTGAAGAACCACTAGCCGCAAGTACATACCTAGCTGATAAACTAGATCTACACAAAGTTTCGAAAGCACCCCATCTGTTCAACTTCAGTAATGTACCCTATTTTTTGGACGGTACTACGGTTTTTGAATTTTCAAATGAAATTTCTTGAGATTGGACATTTTATTGTAATGCAATGAATGATTCAAAATTCATGAGAATTATTTCTGGATAGTTGAGGAAATTATTTCGTGAAGATCTTATGATTGAGGAGTAAACTTCAGTTTTTTTGCAAAATTAGCAATATGAAGAGTCAGAAATAGATTCGGTAATTCAAACCTCTGTGCAGATTGGGAAGAATTCAATGCGAAAAATAATATCAACATCATTCTGAGTAGAATAAGAATTGGCGCCCAACGTGGGGCTGCAAATTTGAGATAACGGACAGTCAGGAGCCTACCATTGGATGTTTTTAACTCTTTTCTGAAGTCCCCATTACAACGAATGAGTTTCCACCGTTCTTGGCGGTTTCTTCACGACCTTTCGAGTGGTTTTGGTAAAATACTCTTCGTAATGTGCATTCATTGTGTATCGGGAAGGAAATAGGTATGAGTCTGTTCAATATCTCGTGTCTTATCTGCATTTATTTGAATGATAAGCAGTCATTCATTTAAATGATAATAGGTGTATTAAAGTTCTTTATTATCTTCTAATACATCGGAGTTTCGATTTCACAAATGAAATTATTATTGTACCATAATATACGTGCTTCGTCAAGTCAGTGCTTTATTTGGACGTTCCTTCAATTAGAGGTCATCATTGCTGAATTTAGTCGTCAAGCGATAATTATAATTTCAGGATGATTGTCATCTTTTTGGAATGCTTTCAGAGAAGTTTTCTGTAGCGAGTTCTCTTAGGGAAATTGGTTTCCAATTTTTCGCGGTTGGCGGGGTGGTATAGAGGTGGCCCCAGGCTTGATTGCTTCGTTTTTATTGACTTTACCTGGAGCTGTAGCATTAAAATCGATTGGGATGATTTGTGTTAGCAGATATTCACAAAGATCATGCTAATCTCTTCTGTATCGTTTCAATTTTACAATATTTACTGCCGAACTTGAAGTATCAATATTTATGCCTTCACATTTTCCAACTGAGTGCTTGATTTTATTTCCAATAGATTTGCGGAAGAATTGAACCAATTCACTGTTTGGCAAGTTTCGCCGTCTTCTTGAAACCAAATTTTGTCCTATGATCGATAACTGCACAAACTATTTGTCCATGGAAAGAGTGCTCTATGAACTGCGCAAATAGATCAATCTTTTTCGAAGCGAATTTCCACTATTTTGAAGCGCTTTTGAATCAGTCTAACCGATTCAGGATGAATAACCAAACCTAACTGAACAAAAAAGTGAACACAGTTTGACATTCTCGATTGTTGAACCATAAACAACCATCCAAACTCTTCATGCAGCTAACAAACACCAATTAATTCCAATATAGGACTACCCAGTTTAATCGTTCTAGACCTTATTTCGATTGATACAGATATTTACACGAAATAAGAGAGAATTGAAAGAAGCACCCTTAATTGATAATAAAATGCAGGAAATTGTGGAATGCACGTTTCAGCCATGCTCGAAAGACTTTCCCCAAGTTTCAATTAATCATAGCCTCTAGGGGACTGTTTATATCTGATTAGCTGGGTCTACAACGTGTAAGATAAAGCCTATTCATGCCTTACGTCAAACTTGCTCCAACTTCTGCACTGATGCAGCCATCTAGACATCCTGCAGGTTCAACAGCGGCTTCAGTTTGGACAGAATGATCTTGATAGTTGTTTGTCCATCTAGTTCGGAAACTTGTGTTGATTCGGATCTTGACTTGTGTACCATGTTTTCACAGCTGCAAACGTGTAATACTCATAGTTTGTTTATCTTGAACTTCATGTGAATCTTAAGGGACGTTTCCTTCACACCTTTGATCTTTGAGGATTTAGGATAGGGAGATTTTAATGTGACATGATTGAATTTGAATCTTTACTTTTCGTGTCCAACACAGCAGCAAAGAAGCTGACAATCGCTTTGCAAAAGAAAAAAAATAACATTGTTTTTTCGTGGAGAGAAATATGGCTCAAGGGATTCAATACTTATATACACAAACATATTAAAATGTAGATGTATCACACACATTTTTTCAATTACATGCATAATCGGAATTGGATTGAGCTGAAATTCAATGATTGAATTGAAATGGTAGCTTGATGCTTCATGTAGAATTCCGTGAGGATATGATGAGAATATCGCAGAACAAGAATGAACGAAAAACTAAAACAAATATTTTTTTAGAATTTTCTAATGATACGACCGTCACGAAATTTCGCAAATATTGTGTATAAGCATTTCTCAACAATTACACGTTTTGCGTCATGATTGAATCAGAATTTTTCGAGATATCTCGGAAATAACAGTGATACCGAAAAAATTGATTCGGAATTTGACAAGTTTTTTTCAATAAATCACTGTGGTGAAATATGATAATTCCGTGCAAAACTCCTTTGAATTATGATGAATTTTTCTGAAGAAAAATTCCGTTTTTTTTTCAAATTTTATGACCTGTTGATTCAAACAAAATTTGGCGAATGGTGTGCTACAACTAATGCTCAACCTCAAAAATTCGAACAACCTTCACTTCAAAACCGTTCAGCCGATTGATCCCATTAACCTAGTTGTTTGACAACAATTGCGGAGAAAAAACGAAAATTACAGACATTTCAAAGAAACAATAGTTCATAAAAAAACGGGCTTGGATAACTCAAAACATCTTTATAGCCGACGAAGTTAAATCACATCATGCCTCAAGGCCATTGTAATTACACAAAGAATTCGAGAATCTTGTATATTTTGATAAAATATTATGAATCCAAATGAAAAAACGTTTCCTTCTTGGGTCCCCTTCAATTAGCAGATTTCACTGTATGCCCAGAAGTCCATAGATAACAACTTAGGCTAAAAGTCTTCCTTGGTCTTGAATAGTGTCAATAGCTCACAGAAAATAATCTAAACACTTCATCCTGAGGAATTTCTTGCCGTTCTCGAACTAGACAGTTCATATATACAGAGTGTAACAGCCAAATGGAATAAATTCGATAACGAATAAATGAGGGGGTGTTAGGAGAAACGCTCGGACACGTCGATTTGTAATTTTAAATGCGCATAGTTTTCAAGAAAATAAAATTATTTAGGGTGTTCCATGCGACCGTGGCCAATACCCACTTTCTTATTTCAAAAGTAACCCCCTGTATATTATTTATTTTTTGGATTCTTCAGAAAATTCTAGACATAATTCATGTACAATGTCCTATACCTATCTTCAACTTTTTCGGAAATATTAAGTGTTTTCAGAAATATTGAGTAACGTTGGAAGACAATTCTACACCAGATTAGCATGTTGCCAAGACGTTCGCGGCGAGCATTTTGAAAATTTCCTATATTGACATTGATGTTTTTTGTTTGTTTTTTTTTAATTATTAAGAAATAATCAGTATTACTTATTAGGTTTTAAGTGTAATGTACCGAATTTGTGAAATAAAATCATTTTTATTCAAAACGTTGATTTTTGCACTAAATCTGAAAACACTTAATATTTCCGAAATAGTTAAAGATAGGTATAGGACATTGTGCATAAATTGTGTCTAGAATTCTCTGAAGAATCCAAAAAATAAATAATATACAGGGGGTTGCATTTGAAATAAGAAAGTTAATATTGGCCACGGTCACATGGAACACCCTATATAATATTATTTTCTTGAAAAATATGCGCATTTAAAATTACTAATCGACGTGTCCGAGCGTTTTTCCCAACACGCCTTCATTTATTCGTTATCGAATTTATTCCATTTGGCTGTTACACTCTGTATATATATATGAGATAATTCTGTATTCAATTTGGCGGTGAACATTATAATTGTAAAAACAATTGTCTAGCAGAATTATTTCGATGAAAGAATAATTTGAGTGGATTTCATATAATTTATTGGGATTTTCGTCCCACTATCTGAAAGAGAACTATTGAAATCGAGTTCATGAAAATATCCCTTTATGACTTCTTTGAATTCCGCAACTTGCAAGGGCAATTTCTATGAAAAATAATTCTTATTCCAACTCAAGGGTTTTTTGTCTGATATTAGTGGCAGAACCTAAACAAAACTATTAGAATCTCTCAGAAAAGTAACAATAACTCAGCTGCTCTCATTACTTAAGGAGCATATTATCAGAAACACTTCCATCAGATGTAAATGTTTCCAATTACTCATGGTTAATTTGTACTTTTTTCAAAAAAATTTTAAGTTCTCTCACGTCTAACCTAACTTCTAGAAGCCACAGGATAGAACAAGAAAGTTGGTTTCTTTAAACGTGAATCGAATGGAGCTCCAGAGGGCTCCATCTTGTTAAACCCCAGAAACAATGTTTTGAAGTACAGAAAGGCACGGAGCCACTTCGTCCACAATTAAGCTGAACAGCTACCCTCTTCTGGGACTATCGTTCTTTGAATGAAGAGGGTGAAAATTGCCGAAGTTTTGGCTTAACAAAAACCAGTCATCTTTTGTTGAAGTACCTTCGAGATATTCGTCTTCAAGCTGAATAATCTACCGCTGCCTTTGATCTAGAATTATTTTGAGGACTTTGCTTTCATAGGAAACAGGAATACGCTTATAATGTTAACCTGTTATAGTCCTGACCTGAGTGGACCTTCACCGAGCTGATAATGGAATAAAACTCATTTCATAATAAACTTAGTATATTGGAAAATATACTAAAATGAGTTACCTAAAAAATCCTGGACAGAATATTTTCAATTATTTTTTAAAAAATCAATTATTTACCTGGACAAACTATTGGGTTGCCAGGTATGAACCGGTATATCGATACCAGTTACTTTCACTTGATAGGATAATAGAAAAACTTTCATATCAGCATAAGCGCTGTTTTATTGTGAACACATTGATGAAGGGTAGTCTGCAAAAAATTCGATCCTAATAGAGCTAATGGCTTATAAAATTTTATTGCATCGAAAATCTGTGTTATTCGGAATCGTTGTGATAAAAAATGGCTAAAAAGTTTTTCGTGTTCATCAAAGCTAACTTTTCGTGAAAAAAATGTAAACACCATGAAGCTGAACTAACTTTCAAACTATTTGTATGCGCAGTTTCTAAGAGATATTTCGCCGAGTGAACAATATTAGAACAATGCACACGATCAACAAAAGAAATTGTTGCGTCTAAATCAAATTCCTTCTTCAGACAATTACGAGAAAATCTGCAGCATTATTCTCTTCCAATAATTTCGTTTCTTGGGACTTTTGTCAAAGTGACAAAAAACAATTTTTTTCTATGAAAGATCTTAACAAATAGTTTCAATACTGAAATTCACAATGCTCCTTCTATCAATAAAAATTTCAATCTGATTTTCAAAAGTTTGTTCTTATCTATTTAGAAACCTATAAAACACCTGGAAAATATGGAAGGTTAGACAAGGAAAGACACAATTTGGCTGTCTTCTTTATCTTTCATGAAATTCCATATAGTCAGAGGAAGATGGATAATTTTCTGTCGTTAGAAACTCACTTTTACTTCTGTTCATGATGCCAGATCCCTGTATTAGGAGGAAAATGAACTACCTGTCTCTTTCACAAAAAAATCAGCGTTTTTGTTGATTCGAAATTCATGCCCCGAGTTCTGTGGATCGTTCTCTTAAGTCGATAAAGTGCCAGCCTTTGCGAACTCTTTAAAGCAGTCGGTTTTAGTTCTAAATCATTCTACTTCCTGGTAAATTGAAATAGTGTTTCCCATTAATTTCCATTTGCAGAAGTTGCGCTCGAACATCAATAAATTATTAAGTCCATTAGTCCTGGAATGAGGCCAACAAGCACTGACTCCGATGTTTTGCCACTTGTAGAAGATATTCCCTAGTATACTTTGTCTCCATCGTTTCTTCTGTCTGTATAAATTCTGGCAATAATAGGGGAAGCAACATGTATCTGTTGAAGCGGATAAATCAGTAGACTCTGAGTTTTCCAGACATGAACCAATTAATTTCAATCGCTGACTGGAAAAGACCATGTTTTTATGGCAGAAGTGACAGCTGTAGAAGAATTATGTTTACAATGATGTAGGGCTGATTCATAAATCAATCATTTCTTGCTCGTAGAAGTATCAGTAGAATGAAAGATTGAGCTGACTGTTTGTATCACTGGATTATTGTATCTCATGAATAGATATGAACATTGAATATGTAGGTCGATTTTTGAAAGGACTAGGGAACTAGGTGAACATTCGGATTATGCGATTGTTCTATACTATACTAATTGAATAAGGGGCGCATTCGCCATTTTGCAACTTTAGACAATCTAACCTCTAGGTCTCCTACACTCCTGTCTCTGACATTTAGAAATAGGCGAATCTATCTGTGAGGAAATTATATGGCCTACACTATTTATCAGTTCTAAATAAAATGCATTAATGAGGATGCTTGATGACTAGTAAAGCTAGAATACTGTCACATTTCATCAAGAATTGACACTTGGTTACCAAAGATTACCCGTCAGGAAAGGTTTTTTGAATACTTGAGAACATTGAATAATAATACAATACAGAAATACTGCTGGAATGAATTCTTCATAATCATAATCTGGTGAATTTAGAACCAATAATTCGAATATCAAATAAAACCCCAGGTCATAACTTCGAAAATATTTTCATGAATTCCAATCCGAATTAATCGAAATTTTCCTGAAAAGTCAGAAGAACATCCGAATTATTGTTTAAATTTCGTTATGCACAACTTCAATTGATGGGTTTAAACCTTCGTTCTGAATTGAACTTTTTAAATATCTATTGAAAGGTTATCCTGGGAGGATTTCGGATAATGTTCCAGGTGTTTTCCAGGTTTTATTTCCCCATATCTAAAGAGGAACTAAAAATTAAATAAGAATTCTTATTTATAGAAAGCGCCCCCGAAGTTTTCAGAATTGAACCTGATCGTCAAGCGCAGTTCCCAGTAAAAATGTTTTCTAGAAACTCTCCTTGACAATTAGGTTCAATCCGCAAATAATTAAAAAATATGCATTAAACAACATTTTTTCCTAGAAACTGCCCTTGACAAAATGGTTCAATCTTGTAATCTGCATAGACGTTTTCTAGGAATAACAATTTTATCTATTTTTCAGTAGATATTTTTCAGATATTCAGGATGAAAACCTAAAAAAAAATTTGAAAAAAGTACAGAGTTGGCTGATTAGACAGAAAAATAATGGAATTCATCCATTCAAACCGTTAGAATGTAAAAAAGTACTCAATATGATGTTCCATTAATTCATGTAACAACTGAAATATTTCGACCCCGTAAATTCTGAATAACTTGCCGAAGTTAACGTAACTCTATTACAAGGTCAATCACGATGAACACGAATCGATAGAAATAAGTTTGCTTTCAATATATTATTTTTTTCAGATGGCTTTCCTGCAGAACCGATCAATCTCTCTTGTGGACATGTACATCGACAACACGGAACCCTCTGAGAACGTTGGCCAAATACATTTCTCCCTAGAATACGACTTTCAGAATACCACGCTCATTCTAAAAATCCTCCAGGTTAGTACCATGGTTTCTTATTACTCGGCGTAGCATAAAAATAAACTGACAATAGATGAGTGTAATACAAATGTTTTCAGCACAGTTGTTGCAATATATTATGGAATATCTGAATGATTTGTTGAGAAATGTAGTCGCAATTCTCTAATTAGAAACAATCAGAATTATTTTGGGCGCTCTTCGGCTACTTAATGCTAATTAAATGTGAACAGTTCTTTTACGTACGAATCTAATTGAATCCAATAATATTGCATGTTGCAAATACAACTTGCATACCACTGAACTGATCTGAATTATATTCAAATAGATATTACTTCGAGTTTTTCTGCTGGATTATTTTCCTTCTTCAAGAGCCAACAATACTAGGAATATAACGGGGTGACTACCTATATTGAAAACCGGATTTCGTTTTTTTCGAAAAAATTTATGAGTGCGAATGGTTGAAAAAAATTTTAGGAATGTGCAATGTTGCCATTTTTATATTAGATAATTCTCGGAATACTTAAAGCTGAAATGGAATGACAAATGTTAAAATAACTTACACTTCGCACTCTCACAGATGAATTGAGTACATAAAATAAAATTTCAACGAATAAACACTGAAGCCTGCAGAATTATATACTGTTTCCCCAATTAACGTCGAAATTTCTTAGAATTCTAATATTTCTCGCGGCTGTTGGCAACGATATTGACGAGGTTTAATGAAGTTTGAATGGGGAATGTTGCCAAATCGCGCGGAGCCGCAATTTACCAGCACATGGTGATAATTTCTCAAGAAATAAAACCTGAATTGCTTAATTTTTGCACTCATGCTCTGATAAACAGCGTGTTATCGTTTCGTCAAAATTTCTTTTATTTTCAATTTTTTTCCAAAAATGATCTCAAACAACTACTTTGGATTCACTGATGACGAATCCGGTGTCAAAATTAATTCTGTCCCTCCGACTATACAATTTTCTTTTATCTTACATTTTTTTCTTCGCTTCCATCTGCAGGGAAACTGATCTCCGGCCACATTAAAGACTACTACTTTTCGTAATAAACGTTCATTCAAAACTACCGGTACCTTTTGATTCATTACTTGAAATTCTTAACAACAGAAATGAAACTCTTACATTGTAACGATCCAAGACTTGACCAATTTCTTTATACAGGGTGATGCCGGAGGAGGCCGTCAGATTTTGGGATAAGCTTACACGTCAAGTCAGTCTCGGAACAATGTTTGGTTTATGGTTAGGGGTCTCTATTGAGAATATACAGGGTGATTTGTTCGATTTGGCTGATTACACTTTCATTGATAACTTTGGTATGGCTTATTCGATTATAATGAAATTTTCAGCAGAGTACAATATTGATGAGCAAATTTGTTAATTCTGTAGGTTGAAAAAACACCCTGTACATCGCGTTTCCAATACTACGCTATATGTTTACGATTCTACTATGATGAGTCATTATTTGAGAGTTTCAAATTTTTTTGGCACACTTCTAGTTTTCCGAGAAAATGTTTTCAAAAAAAGGCAATGTCGAAATTTCGCTCCAATCGATTCTATTTTCATTGATGACTTTGATATGGCTTATCCAATTTTGATGAAATTTGCAGTGTAGAACAATCTGAATGAGTACATTCAATAATTGCAACAATCTTTCAAAATACAGGGTTGTAATTGTGATAATTTCAGAATTTCAGATTAATTGTGCAGTTGAGAAAAAAAACACCCTGTACATTGCTTTTCCAAATTTTTCTTATTCGTTTCAGATTCTACGATAATATGTCTATATTCAGAGGTTCTAAATTTCTTTGTCACACCTCCGGTTTTCCTAGAAAAAATGTTTGAGGAAGATCATAATCGAAATTTGGCTTTCAAGCAGTGAGAGTATTCCGCACTAGGTAGGAAAGCTGTATTGTCCAAGGATGCAAAGTTGTTCGTCACTTCTAAAATATTCTTTTCAAATTCGAAATATATTCTGAATTGAATGATTTCATACAGAATATGAGCAATTAAATATGAATTTGGAATTTGAAAAGAATATTTTAGAACTTAAGAACTGCTTTGCATGCTTGGAATATACAGCTTTACTACCTAGTGCAGAATACTCTCACTGCTTTTGCGCCAAATTTTAATTATGCTCTTCTACAAACATTTTTTTGCGGAAAACTGGAGGTGTGCCAGAAAAATTCACAACCTCTAACTAATAACATATTATTGTAGAATCTGAAACGAATAAGAAAGGTTCGGAACAGCAATGTACAGGGTGTTTTTTTTCAACTGCACAATTAATCTGGAATTATTACAATTACAACCCTGCATTTTGAGCGACTGTTGCAATTATTGAATTAACTCATTCAGATTGTTCTACACTGCAAATTTCATCAAAATTGGATGAGCCATACCAAAGTTATCAATAAAAGTAAAATCGATTCGAGCGAAATTTCGACATTGTCTTTTTTTGATAAAATTTTCTCGGAAAACTAGAAGTGTGCCAAAAAAATTATAAACTCTCAAATGATGACTTATCATAGTAGAATCGTAAACAGATAGCGTAGTATTGGAGAAGCGATGTACAGGGTGATTTTTCAACCTGCACAATTAATCTGGGCCTATCAGAATAACAAACACCTATTTTGAAGAAACTTTTGGAATTAATGAATGTGCCCTTCAATATTGTATTTCGCTGAAAATTTCTCCAAAATCGAATAAGCCATACCAAAGTTATCAATAAAAGTAAAATCGGTCGATTCGGACAAATCACCCTGTATATTCTCAATAGAGACCCCCAGCCGTAAACCAAACATTGTTTCGAGACTGTCTTGACTAGTGTAAACTTATCCTATAATCTGACGGCCTCTTCCGGAATCACCCTGTATATGCTTCAGATAATACAAATTCTCTAGAAGTCATTTCTAGCTAATGCTATTCGAGTTGATGAGTTGAATTTTCTCACAAGAGTATAATCGACCTCATTCATCATTCAAGATTTGGTTCTCTATCCTGAGCTGACCAGACCTCTACTCTATTGAATAAATCGTGCACTATCCCTTTACCCTCTTCAAATCCCTTCAGGATGCTTATCAACTTGCCGGATGACCGTATGATTATTTTATTCTATCCCGAAAGCATTTCTGTAGAGGAGACTTATCTTCACAGGAAACCCAAACTCACCTCTGAAATCTTCTTATGCCGATGTGATTCATTGATTTTTATTAGAAAACCATCGTAATACCCCATCTGGTGCTTTGTACTGATGTTCGAGGTTTAAGAACGTCTGAAGTTCAAAACGAATGGTTTCCTTTTAAGCTCCTAAAGTTCTGAACGAACTCCCCGCATTGTATATGAATAACAATCGGTGTAATAATCGATATCTTTGTGGAAGTTATGATTGAGTTTTTGAGGAGGTACGCATTGTGGAAAATTGTGTTTCAATGGAATTCAGAACCCAAACCAACATGATATGATCAATTTGAATATGAAATATTTTAACTCCGCAAATTTGATTTATTCTCACAGTTGTTTCGTCATAGCGTGACTTCGTCAATTGATCATTGGTACCCCTCTTACAACTCAAAATGTTCTTGAAAATTAAGCTATGAGTAAAAAGCATGGCAGGATTCAAAATAGAAAAACCTTGAATAGGAAAAATGTTTAAATTTCGGAATCTCAAATCCATAAAACCATAGATTTGAATGACCGATGCTATAAAAATCACAAGGGGATAAGTGTTGAAACGTGTAGTTTTTCTGCTCTTCAAACACAGCAAGATGAGGAATGTTAGCCTTCAATATGGTTGAAATGAGAATCATTATAATTTCAATGTTTGCATACAATAAAGGTATACAGTGCGCGTCAAAATTATGGAACAAATTCTTTTCTCAGAAGAAAACTATTTGGCAACAAAATCCTGAAACAGGTCAATTTTTGTTTCACACCAAATTTTTTTGCATTTTTGAAGGATTTTTGTTGCACCTTATACCATCCCCATCAACCCTCTTAATTTTTTGAATAGGGAAAGAAGGTCATGTGGTACGTTTTTGGTAAGGTCGTTGTATCTTTTTTGCAGGCGTGCAGAAATTTTCAAAAAAAAATTAGTTAGTTCAAGGAGGTTTTCAGTATGTGCACTTTGTCATGGCTCATTTACTTTGAGACGATGGTACCTGATGAAATTTGTCTCCGAATGAAAGTCTACCATCACAGTTTTGTTCATGCACAACTTTCAACTCCTACGAACCCTTCAATGGAAAAAAAATTAACGTGAGGGGGTTGGAAGGGGTTGGAAGTAGTGCATGAACAAAACTGTAATGGTCGACTTTCATTCGGTGACAAATTTCATCAGGTACCATCGTCTCAAAGTAAATGAGCCATGACAAAGTGCACATACTGAAAACCTCTTTGAACTAACTAATTTTTCAAAAAAAAATTATTCTCGAGAATTTCTGCACGCCTGTAAAGAAGATACTAATTCCTTGCCAAAAATGTACCACATGACTCACTTTCACTATTCAAAAAATTTAGAGGGTTGATGGAGATGGCACAGGGTGCGACAAAAATCCTTCAAATATGCATACAAATTTGGTGAAAGTGAAAAAAAATTGACCTGTTTCAGTATTTTGTTGCCGAATATTTTATTTCTAAGAAAATGGATTTGTTTCATAATTTTGACGCGCACTGTACAGGGTGATTCATTAAGGTTGGCCACCGGCCGTATCTCGGAAACCGTTAGTCCTATGACTTCCGGAAAAAAAATCTAATGACAAACTCGGACCCTAGAAAATGATTAAAAATATTTTCAAGTTCGTAGTTCCCCACTAGAGGGCGCAATCTATCACTTGTAAAATATAATCTCATTTTTTACGAAATATTCTCCAGCTGACAGTGGTAAAGAATAATAAAATAAGAATCTACACTTTCTATTCAACAACTTTTGTTTCAGTAATTTTTCTATATTTCCTTTTTTTTAGTGATGGGATGGATTAAATTTTCTTCACGAAAAAAACATTCTTACTCCTGTATGGGTGAACCGATTTTCACGTAATTAGATTTCATTCGAAGGCAATCGAAAGCAGATCACAGGTACATATGACAACAATATACCGGGTGGTCCAATTAAAAACTACAGATTGCTTTATGTCACTTCGCCCTATTTGTGCGTTTTACTGGAAAATTTCAAATGCAATGCTATGATTCTAACCGAGTGAGAATAAGCCAAGCATTATCACCTACTGACTTTTTAAAATCGCAGACAGATATCATTGGTCGTTTCGGAGTTATTGACATTTTTGTAAATTATGATAAGTATTGATCAACCCTGTGAAATGCAGGAGGAATTGAGTTATTTCATCTCTAAACAATTAGATGAAAAGAAAAAACTCATCGAAACAACGAAACAAGCTGATTTAGAACCAGTAAGCTTTAGCGATACTGTTCATTTTCGCTATCTATAGCTGTAAAAGTTTTTTAGGACGATTGCAAACCACTATTTTATGATGCCCCATTATTCAAATGAAGAAGCATATGATATGCTTAATGTTCATTTTGAATGTTTAGAAAATGCAGTAGCTGAAAGGGAATACCCGATACGATATTCTGAAAGACGTCGTCATTCCAAAAGGGTATTCAAAAGATTGACACGAAGAGTGCGAGAAACTGGTAAGGTTCAATTCTTGGGAGAAAAAATAGAAAACGTAGAAGCCGTAATGAGGATAATATGATAAAAGTTTTGGCTTATTAACAAGACAAAGGTGCTTGAAATTTTAACGGACCAATTCTTTTAGAAAATATTGCTATTCAAACCAGGTTAGATATGTGGTATCAACAAGATGGTTGCCCGGCGCATTATGCTGCTAATGTTAGAGAATATTCAAATAACGTATTCTCAAAGAGGTATATTGGACAAGGGAGTATTTTTCCATGGCCAGAAAAATCACCCGACCTCACAGTATTAGATTTTTATTTTTGGGGGAGGATAAAGACTCAATTTTCTGAACACCCCCCCCCCCTACAAGTGAGGATATTCAAAATAGATTTCGACAGGCAGCTTCTTCTCATACTGAAATTGTGGCCAGTGTCAACTCGACGAAAGAAGGACTAAATTTATGTGTGTAAAATATTTTTTTTTTTTAAATTTTAAATATTTGAATTGATTAGGTGTAAGTGTTGTTTTTCTGTTCAAATATTTTCGTTGTTGTTGATTTTTGTTTTATTTTATCGCATCATTGTTATTTCATGTGTGTTGAGTATTTTGCTGCGTTGTCATGACGCATAAAGTCACTTCCTTGTTAATTCAAGCTCACAGAAAGGATCAACATTGATCAAAATTTACAAAAATGTCAATAACTCCGAAACGACCTATGATATCTGTCTGCGATTTCAAAAAGTCCGTTGGTGATAATGCTTGGCTTATTCTCTCTCGGTTAGAATCATAGCATTGCATTTGAAATTTTCCAGTAAAACGCACAAATAGGGCGAAGTGACATAAAACAGTCTGTAGTTTTCAATTGGATCACCCGGTATATTGTTGTCATATGTTTCTGTGATCTGCTTTCGATGGCCTTCGAATGAAATTTAATTACGTGAAAATCGGTTCACCCATACAGGAGTAAGAATGTTTTTTTCGTGAAGAAAAGTTAATCCATCCCATCACTAAAAAAAAGGAAATATAGAAAAATTACTGAAACAAAAGTTGTTGAATAGAAAGAGTAGATTCTCATTTTATTATTCTTTACCACTGTTAGCAGGAGAATATTTCGTAAAAAATGAGATTATATTTTGCAAGTGATAGATTGCGCCCTCTAGTGGGGAACTACGAACTTGAAAATATTTTTAATCATTTTCTAGAGGCCGAATTTGTCATAAGATTTTTTTTCCGGAAGTCATAGGATAAACGGTTTCAGAGATACGGCCGGTGGCCACCCTTAATGAATCACCCAGTATACAGGGTGAGTCTTTGACCTTGCAGAATATTTTAACAGAAGATTCCTGAAGCTGAAAGAAACACATTTGTCCTCTACCATTTTTTCCGATTCGGCCTAGATAAAAAGATATAGGCATTATAAATTTTCATAATAGGCTAGCCGCCCCTGGAAACCTGAACACTGAAGTTTTTCAAAGCCTAGGATATACCATTCAAATCTTCGAAATAAGCAACTCTGTTATGAAAACAAGCGTCAACTTACTTTTTACATTCCAGTTGGTGAAAAAAGTTGTATTTATAGTACAATAAACAAGTTAGGTATTCCAAATTTCATGGGCGATAAAAGTTGAATATTCTTCTCTTGGTTTCATTTTCGATCATGGGGAATTCATCTAGCTATCACTCATATCAGCTTTGAGATTCATCTCCAATTTGTAATCATTAATTTTCTTTGTTTCTTTCATTTTCTCCAAGAATTATCAGATTCAGACATAACCCATTCAAACTTTCATTTTCATAAATAAATATGTATGTACCTCATTTATCTATGAACGTACAAACGTTGCCAGATTGACGAACAGAAAGAAAGAACTCATCGAAATCAAACAACACACAATATGCTAATTCTATGTATAAACTAAAGTCTATGATTCTGAACTGAACTATAAATCTGTGGCTCCGTGGTTTTAAGGTTATGTCATGGTGGTTGTTATGTTATGAAAGCTCATTTGAATAATACCTCAAAATAAATACTATCAAAGTTCTGTACATAATTTCAAGAATAATGGGTCTGCAGAAAGATTGCATTCAAATCAGTAAGAATCCCCATTATCATGGAAAAGTGAGAAGTTAATCAATTATACTACACAAATTAGCTCGAAATTGAAAAGTAAGCCTCTTGAATGGATAGTGGTGTGGAAATTTGCTTGAACATTAGGAGTATTTAAATTGTAGAAGTTGAGGTGAGCTTATTCATATTACTCCACTTTCGAACTAACAGCCAATTTACAATGGACATAACTTAACCGTAAATTTACTTATACATAAAATGTAAGAATTTAACAACAGAAATCATAAGGAATAAGAATAGAACTGCATTCGACTTATGGTCAAAGTCAAAAGGAAAGTTGAACTTATTGTGAAGATTTTGGTACTTATGAATTTTGTAGTTTCCTCTTTGATTTTTACGCACGAGTTGCGGGATTCTTACGGTTACGTACATTGTGAATTGGCCAAAGTCGGCTACTCCGCTTACAAATCATTCCAAATGAAAAATGCTAGGATTCCATTCTCAACTTTTAGACGTGGCAACGCGGAAAAATTGAATTCTGTGAATTTTTTGAACAGAGTTGCATTCAGCCTAAGTACCCAATTCTCGGAATTTCACAGATATTTTTTATTTTGAATTTCAGATTAATCGAAAACGGCGCATCATACGAAAAAAAATACAGAATACTTTTACTTTCCAAAATGGTCAAAAATTCGTTGAATAGCATTCAAATTATTTTTAAGAGATGGATTCTTTGAATTTCTGGTATTTTTATGAAATGTTATGGTCATATCAAAGAAACTGGAGGATGTGGATGAAATTTTGTAATACAGGAACATTCATCGTGTCAATAAAAAACTATATTCCAAAAATCATCTCATTTGATGAGATCGTTCGCGAGATATAATCGAAAATTAAATTTTTTTATGGATTTTCAACAGTCTGTATCTTACGAACCAAGCCGAATCGGAAAAAATGGCAAGGGAAAAAAGTGTTTCTTTTGGCTTCAGGAATCTTCTGTTAAAATATTCTGCAAGGTCAAAGACTCACCCTGTATAGGCAAATATTACAAGGTTAAAGCTGGTAACTCACACATTCTAGACCAAAGTTGAGCAACTCCTCTCCCTTGATGCTGTTATACACGCCTCACCTCCTGCATTCAATGCGTCACCTTTTTCAACCCTCAAATAGCCAACTCGATATCTCACAGAATCGTCCTTTCTCCCTGACCACCCCTCATCCCTTGCTGACCGATGACGAAATCGAATCGAGAGACAACTGGACCGAAAAACGGGTCACATGAGCGTGTTAAATCGATCATAGAACTTATTGGCCTTAGCCGATAACGGTTCTGCCAGCCTATCGTAAATTTCAGAAAAGTACAAAAACTTTCACGTTCCAGGAAGCGTATGAATAAATTGCGGCGCATTATTGTCCCGTTGGGTGGGCGCTGTTTGTGTATTTATGTTTTATGTTTTATCTGCCTCCGCCCACGATTCTGTGACGTATGAAATGGGTTAGGTAAATGCGGGCCACTTCGGATGGATTTACGTTTAGACGTAAAAAATGGGGTGGTTTGTGATTAATTTTACATATTTAGGGTGGTTATTCGGCAATTATTCACTTGTTTGGGACGGGCAGGAGTGAATGTTTTGAATTCGATTTTTTTAATGTCTTTTTATTTCCCAAATGTATGGGAATAGAGAGAAGAATATTCACAGTGACTAATGAAATAATTATATGTCGATTAAAGCAGGAAAAGAAGAAATAATAATTCAAATATTCGATAAAACGAATCAAGTAACATGAGGAGATGTGGAGTGATCATAAGAAGTCATAAAAAAGTGTTCTCCCATCAAGTACTGGCGCTGCTCAACGCTGCTTTACCTGGTAAACAATTGCTATCATTTGTTACTACATATTATTGTCTTTAAAAAATTCCACCTGAAAGTTAAAACCATTTTTGCCCGCATGTTCTGGGGAACAGTGTGCTATCGTTGTGTCCAAATATCTGTTACTTCCGAATTATTTCCTGAAAATGGTCACAAACGCCTAGGTCGGACTCCCTGATGACGAATCCGATGTCGAAATCGATTATGTCCGGCTGGCCGTAGGCACTATTCCAGACGTCCGGAAAGTTCCATCAACTTGAAACTTTCAGGATAGGTTGCATATCGAGATGCAATGGTAAAGTTGGTAAATGGGTGAAATCGACCGAACGGTTTTATTATTATTATTATTATTATTATTATAATTACAATAAGAGTAGAGGTATTAAACCTATAAACTCAAACTAAAATAACATTCAAACGAAATATGTGCTTCAGCTATGAAAAAGATTATGAAAAAAAAATACATAATATAAAGTAAAATGTGGAGATGTGTCGTTCGATCATCGTCGAGTAAGCCAGGAGTCATAACCATTCTTGAAGGCGTTGGTGGAAGAAACATTGACCAGGTCTCCAGGCAGACTGTTCCAAAGATGAAAAGTTCTATTTGTTATAAATTGCTGCCTCTGGTTTGTTCGGAAATCCTCTCTTCGGAGTTTTAATGCATGGCCTCTGAGATTATTCACATTTAAGGAGTAGAGATGTCGTATATCTTTGCCAAAATGGTCACGAAGGGCGTGGAATGTAAATATCATGTCCCCTCTTGTTCTTCTCTTCTCAAAGGAAGGTAAATTAAAGATTTTCAATCTCTCCTCGTACGGAGGACAGATGAAACCATACGGAAGGCGAGTAACCCATCTCTGAACTGACTCCAGAAGAACCTCGTCAGCTCGAGACGAGGGCCACCATACAGGCCCCGCGTACTCCAGGATCGGACGCACATAGCACCTGTAAAGTAAACTGAATGTCCTCGTGTCGCAGCCTTGGAAAGACTTATGTATGCGAAAAGCCATTTGCTTTGCTCTGTTGGTTATACTCGATATATGTTTGGACCAAGATAGGTCCCCTGTGACAGTTACGCCAAGATCACAATGATGGGAAACGGATGACAGAGTTATACCATCTATCTTATAATCTAGGTGAGGGTTGCCCCTTCCAATATGGAGAACGGAGCATTTATCGATTTTTAAGGGTAGCAGCCAAGTAGAACACCACTCATTTAACGCGTTTAAATCATCCTGAAGGGTTGTATGGTTGGAAAGAGGATTATTATATAGCTTAGTGTCATCAGCAAAAAGCAAGGAAGTCGATTTCAAAATACGTGGCAAGTCTGAAGTGTATAACAAGAAAAGTAACGGCCCCAAGACCGACCCCTGAGGCACGCCCGAGGTCACTGACTTATCTGTAGAAGAGAGAGCATCACCCACTCTTACGCGAAAAATTCTACCTGATAGAAACGCCGAAATCCAATTCAGAAGCTTTCCCCTGATACCCAAATGCTCCAACTTTGAGAGAAGTCTTCTGTGCGAGACCCGATCGAAAGCTCTAGAGAAATCGAGGTTTCGTGGTTATAGCAATCTGAAATTTTGAGATCATCTCTCTGATATATCAGAAAATACTGGAGCAATTGAATTGGAACTTGAAGTGTAACGAAGAAAGAAACAGCTTCATATTTCACAGGTGTGTTTCGAATTCCAATTTGATAGGATTATCATCTTTGGAGATATTGGAGAGAATATGTAGGATTTCTTGTGGTTTTTCCGATATAACTGAAAGAATACTGATTAAAAGATGAAACTTGGCAAAAAGTTTGAAAATGCTGACCAGAAACTTCCTGAAAATTTTCGTAAATTGTGTTGTCAAAACAATTGTAGAAAAACGATTTGAATTTCTTTTTTAGATGTTCATTATTTTGCCATCTTTTGATTATATTGTCTTGTCCAGCTGTCATTTTCGAATGAGATACTGAATTTTAATTCGATCTTATCTTTATTTTTGAAAAAAACTTTTTTTTAATGGATATACTTACGGATCATTGAGTGGATTTCACCTATTCACGAATTCGGCCTTCGTTGTTGTGGTTCACACCTTCTCCACAAATATCAAGTTTCTGAGTTGTCCCTTTTGGAAGATAGTGTTGTCAAATATTCAGTAAAAAGTGAAAACTAGATTTGATGGTTACGAAATGGCGAAGGATTTGGGATCGGTTCATGCTAATTTTTCAGATTTTAATACATACTTTCGATTTTCATCACCAAGCTCATTTTATCGCATCCAAATTATGAGTTGTTCAGTTAAGATGAAAATGGGTTATGATTAGTTCCACCTTTGGTTCGCAATAAGCTCATGCTTTGACCTTTCATGCTGAAAATGAGCTCGCTTTATCTCAATCTCGATATATATTTTCGGGTCACTTATATTGACTACCCGAATAATTTTCGAATTTCTTGGACAACTCAGAGCAGCTCAAGTTGCGTCAAAACAGTGGATAAAGATTCTGGTATTTTCACATCTAGTTCTCCACTTTAATTTCCACATCAATAAACTGAATTGATTATGAGAATTAATTTCATACGAATGCTAACTGTACCAACTATGGGTCTACCTCTGAACGATTCACGACAAAAATAAATAATGAACCACTCAATTATTCAACCCTCGTTTCTACAATCCCACCTATCCCAATATACTGTGATTGATTTCAGAATGCTCCAGTGAATTCACCAAAGTTGCTTCGTGAATAATTCATTCTATATCTTAGATGGATCCGATATAATTTGGAAATCTCTCCCAACCACTTTTAAAGAAAATTTATATTTGTTTCACCTCAATAACCTCACTCTATTTTAGCACAGATCCCAATCGTTATATGCTAACTAAAAAAGTTCAAAATCTACAGGAGAAACAGCTCAGTCACAGGAAATATTGCTGGAAATTTGTCGAGCTGAAATCAAGTTAAATTAACTTCTCTACAATGATATAAGTGATGGTTTGAAATTCTCCTTTCATCTCTGATATTCAGAAGTAATTCCGTCATTTTTGTGAATGATTTGCTTCGGAAAGGGTTCCTTTCATGCCATGACCTTCAACCCTAACAGAGGTCCCACAAAAAAGTATTTTGTACCATGGGCCATTTACATACGTTACTGCTTCTTCTTCAGAAGTATATATTCTGTAGATCCAACCACTTCGTGATTTTTTGTATACGTCAATAACACAAAATTCAAATGTTTTCAAAACACAGAAAAATTTTCATTGGTAACATTGCGTGGAGTTGGGTGCGTTAGCTGAAGTGAATTCCTACGGATGTCCAAGCGGAGGGACATAATTGATTCCAACTTGATCGTCGAAAACTGTTATTATCATGAAATACCAGAATAATAGACATCAAAACCAACTTGAAAGCTCTCGTTCGTTGAATCGGACCAACATCAGTAGGCGTATGATGCATCATGAAGTTCGATTTCACTCCGTACAACTCCCCGAACGATACTTGCAAGAGATCAAACAGAACACAAAGAAAACCATTTCATTTTACGACTCCAATGCCTTAAGAATCGAAATGCACTACTGAAAACAATTCTTCCGACAATATTTTACACAAACTTTGGAATTCAATATCCTCCATTTCCCAATGGACGACCCAATCCAAATCGCGAAAAAAGGAAGTTTCCTATTGTTCTATATAAATATTTTCTTTCCTCTAGATTCAACTTTGAAACTAAATGTCAGCTTTGTAGGTTCAACAGTAAGACCAGGTTTAGATTTTAGATTCGAAAACTTCTTGCGTCCAAAAGACTCCAAGCATGAACCATCAATCACTGGTTGGATTTGCTTTTCATTAATCAAAGTCGACCCTCAAATAAAGCTTTTAACCGAAGGACATACAGTAATGAGCGACGAAATAGAATGGATATTATTCATTTCAAACGAAGATAATATTTCTGATTGTCCTGGAAAACATGATATAGAATTCTACTCGAGTTCACACTTGCTTTATATCAAATGGAGTTCAGATGTTAGCTCAGCCTGTTTGATTATGATTCATTGCTGTACGTAGGAATCCGAACATGCCGCAACTTGCTTGGTGGTGATATGTTGAGGATGTTTTCGTGATCTGTCAACATGGAAGGAAAGAGTTATACATGTTGTTTGAATATATATATATATATATATATTATATATATATATATATATATATATATATATACATAAATTGTAAAAAACCCACAGTGAAATTCACAATGGAATTAGGAAACAATAATAAACGTACATTTCTAGATGTTTCAGTTGAAAAATATCAGGATCATTTCAAAACAGGTGTAAATAGAAAAAATACACATACACAAAGATATCTGAATTTTTATTCCAATTATCAACTAAGTGTGAAAACAGGTATCGTTAAAACCCTATTTGATAGAGCTTATGTTATCACATCATCCTACGAGATTCGTCAACATGCATTGAATTACATCAATTTGCTTCTTGAAGTAAATGGATATCCTGGAGAATTTATGAAAGATCCTTTTCAAATTCATACAAAAAACTTTTTCTCATTTTCAACAAAATCAACGAGAACAACATCAAGAAGAATAAAAATCATGAACAACCCAGTTTATTGAATGTGATTCCTTATGTACATGGCGTCTCAGAAAAAAATAAGGAGAATTTGTGCTACATTCAATATAAGTAAAGTTTTAAAAGCTAGAAATGATGTGAAATCCATACTTGAACCCAACCAATTAACGATAAAAAAAAATCGAAAACAACCTGAGGAAAGAATGATGCATAGACATAAACCTGGAAAGAAACTATCAAGGGTGTGACATAGTGATCCATTCTGATAGTCAGGCTGCTATTCAAGCACTGAACTCCTATGTCATCGACTCAAAGCTGATATGGGAGTGCCGAAGGAAACTCAATGAAGTAGGCAAGAATAACAAGGTCTCCTTAGTCTGGGTTCCTGGGCACTCAGGAATCAAAGGAAATAAAGAGGCCAACACTCTAGCCAGAAAGAGAGCACAAGCGCTACCTACTGGCCCAGAACCTTTCTGTGGTATAGGCAAATGTACCTATAAGAAAGAGTTTTTGGAGAAAGAAGAAAATGAAAGAGGGGCACTCTGGAGGAATTCTCCAGGAATGGAACACTCTAAAAAGTTCCTTCGGAACTTTGAAATTGCTAGATCCAAAAATTATCTGGATCTCAGTAAGAATAAGTTACGCCTCCTCACTGGTTTCCTCACAGGACACTGTCGCCTAAGGAAGCACATGATGAGAATGGGCTTATCAGAAACTGACGAGTGCAGATTTTGTGGGGAGGAGGAGGAAACCCCTGTTCACCTGATCACAGAATGCCTCGCCATTGTGAGCTTGCGCAGATACCTTGGACAGGAGCATTATAGGAGGAATGAGAACTTAGCCTCCTTGAAGCCCTCACAGTTATTAGAATTCATCAGAGCTCTAGAGCTGGAGGGCGAGCTGTAGGTTCCGTGCGAAAACAGCTCTGACAAGGGGGCACAATAGAACTTAAGGTCGCAGTGGAACGTAACACCTTACCAACTATAAACTATAAACTATATAAACCTGAGGAATAGAGACATACTGAAGTCCCAGATAACGATCTATTTATGATCGACCCTTAGGAATCACATGATAGATTGGGATAATCCAAAAATACTACTGTCGGAATCAGAAAATTTAAAAACAAAAATTGAAGAGTCCTCCGGCATTTTTTTGAATGGAGAGAGTAATTTCGCTCATTATTCTGTAGAAATGGACCATATTTGGCTGAATTTACTGAAAAAAGAGGTAAAATTGAAAAACTTTCAACCAAGTGAATCCATGGTCCTGTGGTTCCTTAAAAATGGTCATTTCGACAAAAGTCTCACAAAACAAAAATTAAAAGGTAATAATTTTGCAAATTTTCTTGTTTGTCTGATGAAATAGTCAGATTTTCACCCTGAAACGTTACAGTTCACTTTAATAATCATTTGTATTGTTCCAATATTGTTCAATAGGCAACCTTCTTCCTAGAAATTTCTCTTGACAAATAGAGCGTTTTCCATCAAAAAATTATTTTATTTAAATATCAATAGTTCTGTTTCAGATATTTAGAGCAAAAGCCCAGAAAAAACAAGGAAATGATGCAAAATTCTCCAGAATTACATTTCAATCGATAATTCCAGAATTAGTCTGCTCAGCAAAAAATTGATAATTATAGCATTTCTACAATTTCAGAAATATCTTTTGATGTTCTTTCTGGTCTCAGGAATCTCTATTATGCAGAACAGAAATTGAAATTTAAAATTTACAGAGTAAAAATATGCCGTAATTTCGTAATTAAACAAATTCGTTCCTGAACTTTTCCTATTCAACAAATCCTTTCTATTCCCTCGAGAATAAACGGATAGAATTGAACTTGTACGTCGAAATCTTACGAGTTTCCATTTGACGTTTGCAACTTTTATTTGCTGGAATATCGAAAAATTATGGGGAGAAATAATAAAATAAATAGATTCACGAAAAAATTAATGGATCCGATAAATCAATCGATCAGAAATCAATTGAATTGTTCATTTATTTAAATATTCGTTTATATACTCATTGAGACATCAATTCATCAAATATTGAATAGACTAATCCGTTTCATTGCGATAGTAAGAGAAAAAAATAAGAGTTTTCTATCACTTTTATTGAAGGTTTCACAGTTCAAGAGAAAAACAATCCCAACTAATAAAGACATCGATTCCACCCCTTCGCCATTTTGTAAAAACCCATCGGGTTTTCCACATTGTCAGCGCAAGTTGATCTGTTGAAAAGCACAAATCCATTAATAAGAAGATATATTAGCTTCTGCCAGTTTATGTACCTAATTCTCAGTCGTCCCATTCATTCAACCAATTATTTATGTATTGATTCAAATCCATAAACATTGATTCAAGTTTCGGAGATTTTTCATTCGATTAATCATGAATTAAGCAATTCACTTATGTATTCTGTTGAACAATTATGCATCAACATAGGTTTTCATAGCTCAAACAATGCATCTCAAGGTTAAAACAGATGCAAAATATATATTAATTCCATACAAAAATAACAAATTCATTTCGAATGTAAATAAATGCGAATGACACAATACATTTCAAACTGACTTAATATTAGTTTAAGTTAATGATTGTTCGTATCATAGTATTGACATAACATCGTAAGAGTACGCATGAACAATTCATTTTGAATTTCAACTGATAGCCAGGGTTATGTATAGTCTGATCGAAAGAAGTTCTTTCATAAATATTTCGAATGAAATAATTGAAATTTGCTCGTTTTTAATAACTAATCAACAGGTTATTCATGATAAATTATTCAGATACACAATTACAAATTTTGATGATACAATTGTGATATAATTTAGAAGATGTGTAGGTATACACCTACGGCAAAATTACATGTGTCCATGATTTGACAAAACTCCCGCCCACAATGGTTCATTTGGTAATAGCAATTAAAATTTCTAGAATCATTTAAATACTTTATTCATCATTTACAGGGCAAAGATCTCCCAGCCAAGGATCTTTCTGGCACTAGCGACCCCTATGTTCGCGTCACATTATTACCAGACAAGAAACATCGTCTTGAGACCAAAATAAAAAGGAGAACGCTGAATCCAAGATGGAACGAGACCTTCTATTTCGAAGGTTTTCCAATACAGAAACTACAATCCAGGGTCCTTCACTTACACGTATTTGACTACGATAGATTTTCCAGAGACGACTCGATCGGGGAGGTATTTTTACCACTCTGTCAGGTAGGTTGCATTCACCGAGGAAATAGTTTCACTTGACAATTCCAGTTTAAAAGCAAAGGCCTTAATTAATATCTGAAGTTCATGTGGAATTGACTATGATAACATTATATTTCGTGTACTTCTTTGGGAATTTCTCTTCTAACATCTAGAAGTGAATTCTAGAAGAGCACTGATGTGTAGTCAGCAGATTTTGTGCGTTGCCAAAGCAGTCCTCTTTTCCATTTTGACCCCACTAAATGTTCTTCTTCTTCCTAATGGAAGGACTTCGGTTTTAACATCATTCTGATGACTAACAAAACTGTGCTTCGAAAACTCGCAAGGTAAACCTTTCGAAAAAATTTGATTGGGTCAACCTTTTGTGAATCGCTGAGAAATGGTCAGATTAGATCGAAATTTGGGGGATATAATAACCTTAAGGTAGTTCTTTCCACCTACCAATATCGACGTCGTTCCTTCAACTTTCTAAATTGAGCTTTGAAAAATGGTTAACCCCTCTTAAATATTTCGATTTGTTCAACCTTCTTCAAATCGCCTACAAACCTTCAGAATGGGTTGAAATTTGGAAACGATGATATACTTAGGCAGTCCTTCCTACTCACCGATTTTGTTGTTTTTCTTATTACTTCTACTCCTGTGCTTTGAAAATCGCACAATCGAACCCTTTGAACAATTTTGATTTGTTCAACCTTGGTTAAATCGCCAGAAAATAATAAAATGAGTTGAGACTTGAAATAGTCAATAAATGCAAGCAGTTCTTCCAACTCACCGATTTTGACGTCATTCTCATAACTATCAAAATGTGCTCCTATAAATCGCAAGTTCTTCTTGGAAAAATTTTGATTTGATCTACCTCGCCAAGAAATGGTCAGAATGGATTGAATTTTGAAAGAAATGATTAAGTAGGCACCAATTTTGACGTCATCTTTTCAACTTTAAAATTTAAACTTCGAATAATTGTTAACCCCTTTGAAATGTTTCGATTTGTTCAACTTTTTTCAAATCGCAGAAAACCGGTCAGAATAGGTTGAAATTCAGAAGAGATGATATACTGAGACAATTCTCCTCACTTAAAGATTTTGGTATCATTCTTATAACTCTAAAATTAGTGCTTTGAAAAATCGCAAGGTCAAACGAGGTCCAACCTTCTGTGGATCGGAAAAGATGTGTTGAAATTTGGAAACGATGATATACTCAAGCAGCTCTTAACATTTACCGATTTTCTGTTCATTCTTATAACTATCAAAATTGTGCTTCAATAAATCGCTAGTTTAACCTCTTGGAAACATTTTGATTTGATCTACCTTCTGTGGATTGCCAAGAAATGGTCAGAATGGATTGAATTTCGTGAGATGATAAAGTAGTTGTATTCACGTAGGTACCAATTTTGACGTCATTTATTCAACGCTAAAAATTGAGTTTCAACAAATGATAAAACCCTCTTAAATGTTTTGATTTGTTTAACTTTCTTCAAATCGCAGAAAAACGGTCAGAATGGGTTGAAATTTGGAAACGACGATATACTAAGACAATACTTTCCACTTTGGTATCATTCTTATAACTCTGAAATTTATGCTTTGAAATATCGCAATTTTATTTCTCCAACCTTCTGTGAATTGGAAAAAATAAGTTGAAATTTGGAAACGATGATATACTCGAGCAGTTCTCAACACTTACCGATTTTCAGTTCATTCTTTTAACTCTCAGGATTGTGCTTTTATTATAAGTTGCAACTCTCTGCGTGACAATCCAAACCCCTATACAAATAGGGAATATAAGTCTTGCCATATTCTGTTGAAGAAGTCTTTTCTTCCCAAAATAGCAGTTAAAATTTTTTGATATTTATACGAGCATTTGGTTACGTAATACTCCGAATGAAATATAACCCAATTAACCGTGAGCATAGAATGTTTTCCAATCTTCAAAAAGACAATGAAGAAGAGAAAATTCGGTCGAATAATACAATAAGTGTCCTGAATAGTTTCATCTAACGAATGATCCAAACGTAGCTCCGCCATCTTCTATACAATGGTATTAACTTAGCTCAACTTCCTCCTCATATGTCGGATCGTTTCGGGGGGTTAATCTAATACATTAATTGGCAATTCTTCCTGGAATGAGCCTCTCTGAAAGAAATACGCCACCGAATTATCGGTGAATGTAGACAATTTGACCATCAAGTGCTCCAGTATGTGAGGCAAAATTCATACCATTGTATGGAACTTGTTGAGGCTTAATCAGAGCAATTTTGGTCGGACCAGCTACTCAGAACACTTATCTCATTTTTCTAATCGGAAATTTCCCTCCTGCATTCTCTCTTCGAAATTGGTGATCATCTTATGCTCCAGGTAAATATAACGTAAACGAATGATCGAATCTCATGGAAAATATTACGTAGATAATCTCAAAAAAAAATCAACATATCGCACTATTCGATTCAAGAGATTGTGGTTTTCCTGTGAAGGTATGAAATGATGCAAGGATGGATTTTATGTTAAAAAATCTTCCCTCAAAAGCGAAATTACCGGGCCTGAACTATTTTTCAAAATTGTGGTTTTTCTACTAAAAAAGACCTGTGTTCCCATTTCAAAGAGACTTTCTGTATCTTTGAAAGGATCGGAAAGAATCTGGTTACATCTTCACATTGAATTACAAGTTGAATTATTTTTCTAGGTCGATTTGAGTGAAAAACCTTCCTTCTGGAAGGCATTGAAACCACCAGCAAAAGACAAATGTGGGGAGCTCCTCACCTCACTCTGCTATCACCCTAGCAACAGCATCTTAACGTTGACGTTGCTCAAAGCTAGAAACCTCAAGGCTAAAGACATCAACGGCAAAAGTGGTAAGTACAAAATCTACATAAGCAATGACATACTCAATTAAGAGTTGATATTATTTATAGAAAGTCCCACCTCGTGTGAACATATAAATTTTATTGAGTGGGGTACTTCAATGAAACGATGAATAATCTTCAATTTCCACTTGAAGATTGATAAAATACATTGTTTACTGCACTGTGGCTTTGACAGTGTCACATTTAACATTTAAACAAATTCCAAGAAAACCTGTTTTGAATTTCAAATTATGTTTGTTTCTGCCGAAGGAGTGGGGTGGAACATAATACTCATCTATTAGTTCATTTATAAGAATTTTTGGGGAATTTAACGACTATATTCTAGTGATTGTCACTAGCTTAAAGTTTTTACTTGTGGGTATAAAGAATTTCGTATAGTTGTTATTTCATATGTGCCCAAGCTTTTTCAAATAGTTTGTGTCTGCGTGAATCACTTTTCTGGTGTTCCCGCCTTTCTTCGTGAAAGATCTTTCAGTTTTGCCAACGTACATTGTGAAACAATCATTCTAGACTTCAGATTTTATATTTATTAGTTTTTTCTTCATTCTGCTCGATTAAAATCCCTGAACTATTGTGTGTCCTTCTCAATCTAAAAGTGTGATATACTCAGCGATTCTAGAAACGTGATTCGATGAAATATATTTCCTGTTCTTTTTGGCTTTTCCAGAAGAAGGCATGAAATTCATTGCATGATATTTCATTTGTTCTGTTGAAGGATCTACAAATGAAATCTTCTCTATGACGGTTTAGCCTGGGGTCTTCAAGACTTTTATAGAATAGAATAAGGAAACAGCAGAACATTTCGACCACTTTGGGAAAAAGTTGCGAGATTGATTTTACAAGCAATTATACAAAGAGTTCTTTCGAGTATTTCAAAAAATCTACACAGTGAGGGTTCGGTGTCGGCTCCTGCATCATTTTGCTACTTCAGATAATGACTCGTCCAGATATCTTTTGCTAGGGGTTTTTACATTTACATCTGAATAGATCGGCACGAAGAGATTTATTTATCGCTAAAATTAATCGATGACCTTCTCTAGTTTTCGAAACTATCTTTTTAACGCTAAACGTCTAAAACTGAAACGTCTTGATTCAATACCTTGTCATCAATTCGGGCTTCTGAAATCGAACATATTCCACGTTTCAACAAATAAATGTCTAATCAAAGTTCAAAGAGAATTGCAAAGTTTCGGGGGTTATACTCTCATGTGCACATATGCCTGTGGTGCATCTCGATAAAGCCCCTCACACACGTACAGATGATGAATTGAATTCCTTCATGAATGTAAACCTGTATGAGAAAACACGACAGGCACTTACGAAGTTTTACTCTGATCTCTTTTCATTTTAGATCCCTATGTGAAAGTCTGGCTGCAGTTCGGCGACAAACGCATAGAAAAACGTAAGACGGCCGTGTTCAAATGCACACTGAATCCAGTGTTCAACGACACGTTCTCTTTCAACGTACCGTGGGAGAAAATAAGGGAGTGCTCACTCGATGTTATGGTAATGGACTTCGACAATATCGGCAGAAACGAACTTATTGGAAGGATTCTGCTAGCAGGTGAGATTCTCAATGAACGAGTTGTGGACATGTTGAATTAATTTTATATTTTGTTTTTCGATCATATCATGGCACTGCATTTCATTTATCGAAGAACAAAGCACTCGTTTCGTCATAAAAATCTCATTCTTATTTTATACTATACTAATTGAATGAAGGCACACTCGCCATTTTGCAACACTGGATAATCTAACCGCTAGGTCTTTTACATTGCTGTTTCTGACATTTAGAAATAGGCGAATCTATCTCTAAGGAAATTATATGGCCTATACTAGTAGGAATACTACTTACAAAAAAGGGACAAAATATAACCTAAAGTAATGAGGAGCATAAACTACTCAACACGTAATAGGTATTACATGTTCTAATGTACTCACCTTCAATAATTTTTTATTTACCTGCGAAATGTTTTGGAGTTATTTATGTATAACAGTTATTCTTAGTTTATCAGATTGTAGGTATCTCTTTAATATACACTGTGATTTCAAACTAGATACGTTTCATCAATCAAAAGTTAATTACAATGATGTAAGTGATATATCTATGTCATGTTGAGTACTTTAAGTTTCACTTCATAAGGCTACCGAAATCTTTGCAAAAATTTTTAATCCATGAGTTTCGTGGAGTGAGAAGATAAAATTATGGTTCAACATATTTTCACACTTTTCAGTTTTAATTCGCCATAAAACACTGAATATTTGATGTTCTAAGAAACGCCATGGACTGAACCAATTGTATCTTTAAAGCAGTAGTTGTTGATCTTGCACAAAAATACAATAAATCGGATTCAAAAGCATATATCCGGTATACATTTTTCAATATAGAATTAATATCCGTCAACGGATTCAGAGCTGTTCATTGCAGAGTTTGTGTAAATATGGAAATCAAGTTGGCATGGGGAAATACATCCGGACTAAAAATAAAATAAACTTCAATATTTCTCATCATTATTATAATATCCGAAAACATCAATCAGGTATGATTATTGCAAGGCAATTTTCATATTCAATCAACTTTGTCGAGTCAGTTTGAATTGAAAGGATAGATACGTATTTTGTATGTATTATTCCGTTTGCCTATTTGATATATAAATCAATATGTCATTATAATATTTTAGTGGCAGTTCGGATGAATTCGACGGCATATTATTGTTTCCGCGCATATTTCAGAAAACAGTGTGCTATGGTAATGGTCTGAAATAACTAGATTCTACTCACTATGAATGATCCTATGTCAAAATCGATTATCTCCGTTTGACTGCCCGTCCTGTCGCTAGTGAGTGATTTGAAACTTTAAGGATAGGTTCCGAGTCAAAATGCGCCAGTTCAGTTCGTTGATGGGCCAAATGGGTCAAATAGTTTTGGAGCTATTCCCGTTTGTATGTTGAACAGTTTATGCGATCGGTTTGAAACTTGGTTATTAGTTGTAAAATACTCACTCCTAACTACTCGCAAGATTAAGTCGTGGTAGAATCGTAAGGATATTAAAAAACTCAAAACTTTTCCGAATTTTCGTTGAAAATTATTTTTTAGGAACATATTCATCTGATTTCAGAGAATTTTGCGAAGACCATGAAGTAATTATTTGACAGTAGCGAAGCAGATTTCAGTTCGATCCGATTTTAATTTTCAGATATAGGTATTACATTTTATTTAATATTCTGCAAAATTTTCCAGGTAAAAATGGATCTGGAGCATCTGAAACCAAACACTGGCAAGACATGATTACAAAACCAAGGCAAACTATAGTACAATGGCACAGACTGAAGCCCGAGTAAATGAAAAAAAAATCCCATCAATCGCACATGGTTATTAATGGGAGGAGTGTTTTTGAAAAGCGGATTTTGGTGGAATATTGCTTCATTGTAATTCAGAATAAACCATATTCGGTGTCTCGAAGTTGCAGCTTAGAGATTCCCCTCTCGGGGCGATAAGTATTTTTTGTGATACCTTACAAATTAGATTCGAAAATTGTTGTATATGTGAGAATTCGTTAGAAGAGTAGAACTCAAATCCCTTGAATATCTGATGTTATAGAAAAAAATCGCAAATTTTTCTTTGGGTATATTTTATTAAATAGAAAACGTATCTAGACGAAATATTAGAGAGGTTAGGTACATATCAATGTTACCAAAATACAAAGAAATATGAAAAAATTCTACGTTCATTAGATAAATGACAAAAACTGACAAGAAATGTGGTTAAATGTAAGTAGTTCTAGACTGAAGAAGTCAGATTTTTTACATTGAATGTGGTGCTTTCTGGTGGTGAAAACAGTTTTAGAAAAAAAAATTGCGCACAAACAGAATAAAACCTAGAATTACGTTTGCATTATGATCGCCACTTTGCTCATATAAATTTTCACTGAATACCTCCGATGAAAATTGAATTCCTGTTCTCTTGGCTTAGATTCTTTCAATGGTAAAGGGAGTTTTCAAACGCACACTATAATGCATCTGATGCCAAAATATAATTCCTTGAAATAAATAATTGTTTCAATGAGGTTTTCTGGGGTTGTAATATATACGAAATATTTAGACCCCAAATATAAAGTTTCCCATGAAGTATATCGTCATTCAAAGAATTATGAAATGGACATAATTTCAATAGAAACTTCAATAAGAATTCTGGAATAGATGATACAGATTTTCTAGCTTCTGGTATACATTTTAACTCCACTACACGTTCACTGAAGACGTAGTCACTTTCGAGTATTTATCGAAAATGAGGAAATTTATATTCTTTGAAAAATGATTGGTTTAAGAAATAGACATATTTCAATCTATGGAATCATGATACGATAATTTACACTTACATATTGAGTTATTATGATTTCAATATAATTACTCATAGAATAATTTGCATTCATGTGAATTTACATCATGGATCGAAGCAAAAACCTCCAAGAAAATGGAAGATTTTTTCGATGTTAGTCTTTTATGACTCTTTCCTGCTACAATGGTTCAATTGTTTTTACAAGAACCTTTATGAAGGTCTTAGTTCACCGTGCTATTTTCAACGCCTATAAGCTGGCATTCAGAACATATGGAGCTGTTTCACCAATGTACGAAGGCGTAGAAGGGCCACTCTTTGTCGACAAAAATTTTTCCACCTAATTGCGACTTTAATCTCGGAATTATACTAATTCCGACTTTGAACTCGGAATTATAGACTAATTCCGACTTCAAACTCGGAATTATACATAATTCCGACTTTGAACTCGGAATTATACTAATTCCGAGTTTGAAGTCGGAATTATAGACTAATTCCGACTTCAAACTCGGAATTAGTATCTATAATTCCGAGTTCAAAGTCGGAATTAGTATAATTCCGAGATTAAAGTCGGAATTAGGTGGAAAAATTTTTGTCGACAAAGAGTGGCCCTTCTACGCCTTCGTATCAATGCACAGTCGAAATTTGTGCTATCAATAAATTTAACTACCCCAGAATGCTTAGAAAAAATAATATAAAAGCTGCTGTATCTTGGTGTTATCTGTTGTAATATATTTCACTCATTTCTACTCAGTAAGGGGGTGTTTGGACGTTAAATTATGGGAGAAATTCAATCTACAGGGTGTCTCTTGACAATACCTATTTATGTCGGCCTTGTCGTTTTTGAGTACAACAAAATGCAATATCTCATTATGTAGAGGCAGACAAACAATTCTTCTCCCATAATTTGAGATCTTTTTCTGTAGAGAAGACTGGTATCCTCGAATGAAACCACACTGTAGTGCCTGAATGAGACGTATCGAAAATTAAGGCATGTCTTTTGAAAAATCGTGAAAATGAAGACTTAGTTTAAGAAGAAATTATTTTTGTGTGTTGCTTGACCCACCGGTTTTTGATAAGGAACATCATCATGCCATCGTTTTAGCTGATTAAATTCTTCTTATCAGGATAGATTATATCTATAAGATCAAACGTGATGTTTCTTCGGTAGCCTCAACTCTTATAAAATCATCGATGTTTTATTTTCACAAAAGAAATTTTACATGTACAGGTTGGCTTAATAATATGACTACCAAAGGTGGAAAGAGTGTAGGCATACAGAACTATTATAAAACTGATTTAATTACACTTGAAATCAGACATCTGACATACACCTTTGGAAATCACGTTTCCGACTACTTATATCAGCTATTCTCGAAGAAATTAAAGTATTCCTTCTGAAATGATATCGAAAATTCATGAAAAATGACATGGCTATCGTAACGAAACATCACAAATAAAAGCCAAAGATTGCGATATAAAATAAAATTTATATTTATATTGAAATCATTATTACAAATCTTCGTTTAGTCTATTCAGACATTTTATAAGAAATGTTGCTGATGTACTATAATATAAGAAATATAGGGGATAAGGACAAAAAATAAATATTCCAAAAAAGATGTATGTTTATTGTAACAATTAAGTGAAATGTCAATGTTGTCAGACAACATGAAATGTTCATTGAATGTATGTAAATAAATGTTAGTTGATAGTGAGATTTGATGATTTATCATTATGTAAACTAATTAGTGATTTGAATAAACGTATTTAATTTAAAGATCATCGTGATTCGATCTGATTTCGAGCATTCATTCCGCAGTGCAAGGTTAAAATTTTTTGGATTTAATTGTCCAGAAAAATTCAATTTGATTGAGTGCTCCATTAATATTAGGATTGGGTTTGCGTACAAAAACACTGAAACCCTCTCTGTTTTATTATTGTCACTGGATTCAAACATCATATGGTTATATTTCATAGCTATCATTTGATCCGGAAAATTATATTAGGTTTGTGAATTATCGGTTTTCTTATTCCATCAGAATAAAATGAAGTTGTAGGTGAATGAAGACTCAAGTAGGTAGTTCCTTATACATGGTCTTCCTCAATTGAAGGTACAAACGAAGAGGTGATATTCCCCTGGGAAAAAATTTTCTCATAAACATGGGACCTCCCACATTTCGTTTTCATGATACAGGGTGTTGAAGTTTGAATTTTTGTCAAGTTTCTTCTCAAGTATCTGCATTTGACACTATATATCCAACCGAAATTTGGCATAGATATTCCATTTTACAGTTCGCAAAATGTTACCTGCAAAATTTCTATTGCAAATATACAGGGTGATATTTTTTCGGAACACTGCCCTCTACTATCCTCCAAAAATGGCCACTGTTAGTTTGGAAAATTTTAAAAAGAAGTTTTGGTCCTATATTATACTTTATGACTCTAGTCTGTAATATTCTGAATGCTTGCGTTCATTAAATGTCCTCTGCATACATTATGCACTTTTACTCCGTAGCAGTGAAAATAATGGATTTTCCAAAAGGAATAATACACTTCAAAATGGTTATAATGACAACACTTTGTATTTTTTTTGCTATTCCGTTTGTCATTCATGTTCAGTTGTCTATGCCATTTAGGGCCGGTATTATAAAACTTAACTGGAAGTTATCTTTAACTTTAACTGAAATTTTGACAGTTATGTTAGGACATATCTGTCAAAACTGTCAGTTAAAGTTGAAGTTAAGTTTTATAATACCGGCCCTTAGGGCCAGTATTATAAAACTTAACTGGAAGTTATTTTTTACTTTAACTGACAGTTTTGACAGTTATGTCCTAACATAACTGTAAACATAACATAAAGTTCAAAAATTATTGAACTGTTTTATCAGAGTCATTGTTTATTGGTAAATACGGAGAAACACTATTTTTGCGCGCATGTTCTAGGGGAACAGCGTGCTATCGTTTTGTCCAAATGTCTGAAATTTTGGATGATTGAGCCGAAAATGGTCTCAATCGACTAGGTTGGACTCACTGATGACAAATCCGGTGTCAAAATCGATTCTGTCCGGCCGGCCGGTTGGCCGGCCGTAGACACGATAACTGTCGACAGAAGCAAGCTAGCAACTTGAAACTTTCAGGATAGGTTTCGCATCAGAATGCCGCGGTTGAGTTCGTTAATGGGCCAAATCGATCGAATAGTTTCGGAGTTATAGGCATTTGAAGTTATTTATTTTTTATTTCAGAAACTACCTGAGCGATTGGATTCAAACTTGGCAGTTAGGTGAAGTAGAACGACGCGCAACTTTGAGCTAAATTTCGTCAGGATCATATTGTCGGTAATTTTTAAACAAAATTTTTTTCGAAATTTTCTTCCAAAAAAATTTTTTTTTCGGAAACCATTCATCATATCCAAAAAAACATAATACTCACACTTTGACCTTCTAATTTCACAGCAGTGTACCAAATTTCAGTTCGATACGATCATAAGTTTTGGAGATATCGGGAAAAAATATGTCAAATTTCGAGGTGTTCTTCTCGATATCGTTGATTTTTTCGGTATAACTCGAGAAATCTGATTCAGTCCTGATTAAACTTCACAGCTAGTTTTAAGATGCTGAAAGACAACTTTATGCAAAATTTCGTGATAATCGTGTTATTAGAATAATTTGAAAAAAAAAATTTCTATGATTTTCTCATCATATCATCCTCATTAAATTCTGTATGAAACTTCGAACTGTTATTTTCGATGAAGTACTGGATTTCAATTCGATCTGATCTGTATTTTTGGAAATATTGGAAAAATAAAATTTTGATTGGGTATATCTACGGAATCATTGGGTGGATTTTACCCATTCACGAATTCGGCCTTCGTAATTAAGGTCCAAACCTTCTCTACAAATATCGAGTTTCTAAGTTGTTTCTTTCGGAAGTTATTGTGTTTACGCAGTCGGCTGTTAGGCTGACCGTAAACACAATAACTTCCGGAAGAAACGACTCAGAAACTCGATATTTGGAGAGTAGGTTTGGGGCTTAATAACGAAGGTCGGATTCGTGAATGGGTAAAATCCGCCCAATGATTCCGTAGATATACCCATTCACAATTTTATTTTTACAATATGTCCAAAAATACAGATATGATCGGATTGAAATCCAGTAATTTATCAGAAAAAAATTTCAAAAAGCACTGCCGTGAAGGCAGCAGCTTTTGCGCGCACGTTCAAATTCGTTGCTGAAGTGGTCATCTACATTGAACATGCGCGCAAAAGTTGTTGCCTTCACGGCAGTGCTTTTTGAAATTTTTTATTATATTATATATTCACATTAACCATGCAGTGATTTTCCTAACTACCGCTACCAACCAGACGTTTTGGAAAGGTACAAGCATTGTATAAAGACAACTGTTGTCTTTATACAATGGTACAAGTGACCTACTATCGTTTTCTGTACGTTCTCAATGCTATCTAGCATTACTTTTCAGTGGCACCACCTATCGGTAATCTTTCCTCACTAAGATGTCTGTATATGTTTCCTGTCATCTATGAGAGTTAGGACAGCATTATTGTAGAGTATTTTGAAGTATGTTCAGCAGATGTCACCTGATCTCAAATTTGATTCTGTCCGGTCGACCAACGGTCCGACCATGTGTGCTCTAACTTTCGAAAGTGAGGACCTACAGTCTCGAAATTTTCAGGTTAGGTTTTGATCCTGAATATCTTGCTAAGGTTCGTAAATGGGCCGAAACTGTCGAATGATTTTTGTGTGGCAGCCATTTGAAATTTTGATTTTTCCATAACTCGAAAAATATTTATCTTTTCGAAATGAAAATTGGTTGGAAGATGAACAGTGTCAATAAGAAGAATTATCTATGGAAAAATTTACAAGATAATTCTGTTTCAATATCTTCATTTTTCATCTAAATTTCATTAAAATTTCCAAGTCGCCATTTCGCAATGTGAACAAGCGCCTAAAAGCTGCTGCCTACACGTCAGTGCTTTCCTAAGTTTTTTTTCTAAATTTTGAAATGTCTTGGAATGGCATCAAAATTCCTCTCATTCTGAACATTAAATCGTTATTATATTATATATTATTATATATTTTAAAACTTACACATTGTACACATTGTATATTTTTCAGTATATTCATATATCGATTTAAATTCATATATCAATTCCGAGAATAATATTTAGGACGATAGTCTTGAGGAAAAAAGATGTGCATCGAAACACTGATATTCATAAGTGATAAAATGTTTTGACTTTCAAGAATTTCACATGAGGATTTGTAAGTACGACTTATACTCCAATGGTTTCTTCATCTTCTTCGTCAACACTGTCTTCGTTTCCAGGTTCGCCGAGAGCATTGACAAATTCTGAAAATATAAATAAATTTTTACGAAAAAGACGCCAACGTTCATCAATGATGGCCTGATGGTCCGGAGACTAAAGCCCCTCAATTTTGCCAAAATGTCGATAAATTTCGAATATTATTTAGGTTTTGTTCACGACCTTGTAGGTACAATCGAAGGAAATGACAGGTTTTAAGGTCTTATCATGAAGAAAACCAATTATGTATAGGCCGACGTTATTTTTATAAACATCCTCGGGGCACTACAAGAGATAGCAGAGAACTTAATGTTATGACTCGATTGATACATGAAATTTTTTGGTAAAATAACAAAGACAATCAATTAACAAATGGAATACAATATAAAAGAAAAAAACAATGCAAACAACCGACGTTTGAGTTCGGAACAAGTAGTCAACAAAATATGAGTTGTGTAAAATGTAAAATAACAATAAACTATAAATAAAATACTTACAATACTGTATGTTTCTTGTCAAACAAGACGATACATTACAACAACAATTAACCAACCTATTCAGTGAAAACACATTAATTACTCATCAAGCCAGCGAAATTGAATGAAGAAAACAGACATGAACTGAATACATAGCAAAGGTGACAATATGTTTACAGTTTTTTCATCGTGGATATAAGAAAATAATATCCATGATGAAAAAACTGTAAACATATTGTCATCTTTGCTCTACGTATTCGGTTCATGTCTGTTTTCTTCATTCACTTTCGCTGGCTTGACGAGTAATGAGTGCGGTTTCACTGAATAGGTTAGTTCATTGTTGTATAAATGTATAATCTTGTTTGACAAAGAAAATCATACAGTATTGTGAGTATTTTATTTATAGTTCATTGGTATTTTACTTTTTTACACCTCAGATTTTGTTGACTTGTTTCGAACTTTAACGTCGCTTGTTTATATTGGTTTTTACTTCTATATTGTATTCCATTTGTTAATTGATTGTCTTTGTTATTTCTCCTAAAACTTTCATGTTTTAATTGAGTCATAACATTAAGTTCTCTGCTATTTCTTGTAGTGCCCTGAGGATGTTTATAAAAATAACGTCGGCCTTTACATAATTGGTCTCCTTCATAAATAGACTTCGAAACCGGTCATTTCATTCGATTTTACATTTTTAGCCGAAATTGAATTCAAACCAATGTATCGATGGATAAGATGAACAATTTCAAAGAGATGTCGGAAAAAAATCGTTCCTTCAAAACGAAACTCAATAAACATTTTCCTACTTGGTGCAGTGCACTCCTGGACCAATGTTAATATTTTATTTCTAACTCACCATAGAAATCTATTCTTCCATCCCCATCAACGTCAACTTCCTTTATCATGTCTTCGACTTAAAAAAGAATTTAATTCAATAATTTATCTTTCATTTCTCAATATAACTCACTCTCTTCTTCCGATAAATCTTCCCCCAAACACTGCAGAACAGCCCTTAGATCCGAAGCAGTTATATATCCTCTATTATGCTTATCGAACACCCTGAAGGCGTCTCTCAGCTCTTTCTCTTCTTCTTCTTCCTCAGGTATGGTCCCAGCAGCTGACCAAGCTATGTCGACGAACTCTTCAAAACTCACATTTCCATCCCCTTATGAAAAAACAATGTGAGCTTGGCTCGTAAAAAATAAAGAACCAATGGGAACATCCACTTCTCTTAACTCACCATCAACGTCTATTTCTTGAAGCATCTGTTGTAATTCTTCGGTTCTGGCGAACTGCCCTAAAGAACGCATTACTCTGCCTAGTTCTTCTTTTGTTATGCAACCATCTCCATCCTTGTCAAAAAGCCGAAATGCCTCTCTAAATTCTGAAACATCAAAAGAAGGTCTGGTGTAACTACAAAGGGGCTTTCTTAATTACTGAAGTGTAAGTTGATTGAATGTTTTCTCGGTCGACCACGTGACAATTTTTCTTTTATCTGTTATTCTCGAATTTCGACTCAAAATTGGTCTCGGACAATAACATAGCGCCGATGTTAAATCATGTCAGTCTATCCTTCTTACTGTAAACACTGAAACTTTTGAGAAAAAAGACTTGAAGGTATCGGAGTATAGGTTCAATTGATACCGTTATTAATTGAAGAGTAACGATTCGAAGGGAATTTATAGTGAGTATAGCATCACTAAAAATGCTTTGAAGAATTTTGGAAAATCCTGTAGGCATCAGAAAAGTTTTGCAAGAGTTGCTTCTACTGTTAATTTCACAACCAAGCACTTGATTTAATCTCTTTAGGACTTGTCTTCCTGAAATTATTGGGAAAAAAATCTATACCTGCGGTTTGATTCTACAAATTCTCAGCTTTTTTTTCTTTGGGAGAATATTCAGTCACCACTATGAAAGTAAGCACAATTTTTTCCCAAAAAAACTTCTTCCATTTTTTGATCTATTCGAAATACACCCCCAACAGGCCGAGGCCCTAGTGAAATCATATTTTTGTAATGTTAAATATGTGGAAATCTTTTGTAAAAAATTAGTTTGTTGGTTAATATGAAATTTCGTGAGTACTATTCAACTGAAACTTCGGAAAAGTTGATAAACTATTATGTAACAAAACTCACATATTAACCTTCGAGCTGTCCTTTCAACAATGTACTTGAATTAAACTCGATTAGGTCTTTATTTTTCGAAATATTCGGAATGTATCATTTTGGCTCGATATCTTCGGAATCATTTGGTGACTTTAACTTATTCTTAGTTGACCTTTGCACTAAAGCTCCAAAGCTTTATCTCCCAAATATCTAGTCTCTGAATTGATCAATCCGAAATTTACCTTGCTAAAGGCATAAACACAACTTTCCAAAGATTCAACTCCATATTTTTGGAGAGTATAGTTTGGATCTAAAATAAGACTAGAAGCTCATACAAAATTTCGGAAGAATTAGACAAATATTTTCCTTCTTAACTCACCTTTCATCTGGTTTTTCGTTATACCGGGATGTTTCATCATGATCTTCCGATTTTCGCAGACGACGTATTCTCTCGTGTTTCTCCTGGCGAGAAGCTGCTGATTCGATTGGAAGATTTGCGCTCCTTCTGTAGGGCTTATGGGATCGTCGTCCGGCGATACTCTGATGATTGTTCCTTGAACCCCGTCAGGTTGGTCGCCCTGTCTCGTCTATGCAAAAAAGGAGAATGCTTGTAGCATTTGTCCAATGTGAATTCATATCAATTGCGTTATTCATTGACAATCTTGCGACGCGTTTTGTCAACGCCGTGACTTCTTCAGATAATTCGACTGGGATGGTCTGATATCGGTTTTCTATTAATGCGACCGGTATCAAGTAAATAAATAATAAATAAAAATATTTTGGTTCCTTATTAAATGAACAATTAGATTTGAATAATAATTTCTGCATCACTGAGGGAATTTAGATAGAACTTTGTACTGATGATCGATTTTGTCATATTGGCTACAGCAAGAAATGGGTACAACTGAAAATACAGACCACAATTTTCTGAAAATATAGTCTCAATACTGAAGTAGTTCAATACTTTCTGTTTCGTTGAACATATGAAAAACGGAATTCCAGAATTTGACTAAGATGTATATGAATAAAGAACATAAGGAAGGAGCATAATGCCTAACAAAGCGGGTCAGGGATGGTTGTTACATATGGCCGACTTTCCTTCCACATCTTGTTCCGAGACTTCTTTGTCTGAAGAAACTAACTAAAATGAGTCACACTTGGAGGTTCAATATGGGCGCATATGTCCCACTGATATACGAAGTAGAAAAGCGTTATGCTTCTTCCTGTTGTTCTTTATTCAAAGCTTCTAGCAATGAATACTATATTGCTTCCTCATATATACATATTTTATACTATGAATCGGAAGATGTTTTACAATTCTCATACTCATCTCATCCGAATAACACCCAAAAAATGTAAGGGGTGATTTCGTGATGAAAATTAAGGTATGTATTTGGTATAAAATTTTCTGAAAAACCTCCCCCTGGAAAAGTTAAAGCCCTGATTAACAACAAAAATTGTTTCTCTCTTTTATTTCTCTTTATGTTAAACTAAAGATACGAATCTTGGTAAATATTATTTGTCAATAAATCTACACATTTTGAAATTAATGCTTGTATGGGGTTGAAATGGACAACCCCTAAAATATTTTTTCCCACAATTTTTTTCTGGATAAAATTTTCCTTTAAAAAAAACATAGCTCTGAAGCCCAATTCATTCACTACCCTTCTTATCTCTACAAGCTTTTTCGAAATCTGAAGCATTTACGAGAAAAACATAACTCATGTTAAATAGCATTTTATTGAACAACAGCCATCCAAATTATGACTCCACTAAGACTTTTACAACTAAAATAATAGCGAACAATGAACAAAATCGAATATCGACAATACAACTATAATAAATGTTCAAAATGACCGCTTTCAGCTTCAATAGAAGCATTCACTATTCTTCTCATTAAAAAGCCTGTTGAATTACAAAATAAAGTCGTAAGAAGAATTATCTTAGTGGTTGACTATTTCAACCCCATTCCCAAATGTGTATTTTCATTGACAAATAATATTTACCAAATTTGTTGTCTTCAGCTAAATATACAGGGAAAATAAAAAGGTGAAACAATTTTTTGTTATAATTCGGAGGGGTTTTTTTTCCGGGGGGAGGACGTTCAAAAAGTTTTATACCGAATAACTACCTCAATTTTCTCCACAAAATCACCCCTTAAATTTTTCGGTGTTTTCAGATATACCCTGTATAAGGAATAATCCGAAATAAGAGATGTAAACTAATCGTAGCAACTATATTTGAGATAAAGTTTCGTTAGATCAATCAGATTATAAGTCAATTCATTTTTATCCAACGAATCAATTGTATGGACTCCACAAATCTGCCTTAGCGCCATCAAGGTTTACAGAGAGAAAAAGAACAGAGTATGTCACTTCCAGTTCTTTTCAGACCGAAATTTTCAGTGGGTAATAAATAGCATTGATTCAACTGTAATTGAATACTTAATATTAATGGTAGGACAGAGACAATTTGAGTCATAAACATGACTTTAAATTCGCCTGATACAATCAAGTTTTTCAGTCAATTCGGGTCAATGTTTTCACATAAAATAAATGAACCAGATTCATAATATAACTAGTTTGATTTCGAAATGCAATTATTGCGAATTATATTTACTCACTCGATAATGTCCAAACGGACATAATTTATAGAAATTCAACCTTGTTTTCATGTTTCTGTAATGAGCACTTAAGACAATGTGACGATGCTCAACAATATTTCCACCTGAAACTCAAAACTATCATAATAGCTTCTATTCATAATTAGTCAGAATGCAGGACCGTATCTCAGTGATTTTTTTCTCTATTGCTTTGAAATATTCTCGAAAATCGTTATCGTTTGGAAAAAAACTTAACCATTATATAAATTTAACGAGTAAGGTTCGGTATTATATTATATTATTTCGGAATAGGTAAGGCAACCGCTTTCTGTGATCAAAGTAACATTGGTCATACCAACCTTCAGACACATAGTATGCTGTTATTTGTATGGTAACATCATACCGATTTACCTACGCCTTTCTTTCGTTTCGTGTAAACAAAAAAAAAGAAAGAGAGGGAGATAACATATTTCGATCAATATACAAATATATTTTGGTTTTCTGAAAATCACGGAGATTTTTAAATATTTTTAGTTCCCTGCAATTTTGAGTTGTACCTGTACTATAAAGCTTATTATCGATATTTTTCATGTAACTACTATACATATGGCGAATTTCACTTAAATCCTTGAAAGGATAGGTGAGTGATTCTTGACTAATTTATTTATTTATTTATTTATTTATTTATTCAACGGGCTAAATGCCCAATATTACAAAGTATATATACTAATTTAAAATAACATGTTGTATGCCTACCCTAAGATACAGTAAACACCAAGACAATATAAAAACTAGAATATCACAGCAATCACTTCTTTTTTTTTTTTTACATGACATGATTTCTTTTGATAGTGCCCACAAAAAGTTGAAGATTCTCCAGATTACAACAGAGAGAAATGAAAATAATTCAGGATATAAATTCCTTAATACTTTCCCTGAATCTGGCAGGTGTATCAAAACAGTCGACATCAGAGGAGTGATGGTTTGCCAGTCTTGCTGTCCTCGCCAGGAACGAGTTATAGCCATAGTTGGTTCTATGTGTAGGGCTATGAAAGGAAATTGCCTGACGAGTGGGCCTTGACGGAATATGAATAGCAATATTAGCCAATAATTGCTGACATGAATTTCGTGAATAGAGAATATTATAGAAAACTGACATGTCTCTTAGATTTCTTCTGGTCTCAAGAGTTTCCAAGTGCAAGACCTCCTCAATTTGGTTGTAGTTGAGTTGATAGAAATCAGTCCCAGGAAGATCCAGCCTGTATGCCATATGTCTAAGGAACCTATGTTGAACCCGCTCAATGTTCTGGATATGAATATTGTAAAAAGGAGACCACACACATGAACCATATTCCAAGTGAGGACGCACAAGGGAACAATAAAGCAACCGAATGGAGTCGGCACTCCGAAAATCTCTACAACATCTCTCGACGAAGCCCAACATCTGAAGTGCTCTTGAAGTGATCCCAGACATATGGGGCACAAAACTTAAACGACTATCAAGAGTGACACCTAGATCTTTTATGTGTGAAACAGATTCCAGAAGATTGTTATTGATATAATAAGAATGGTCGACAATATACCGACTCCTACTGAAGCATATTGAGTGACATTTTTTGATGTTTAAATCCATAGAATTATTATGGCACCAAGCAACTAGCCTGTTTAAGTCATCTTGCATCCGAGCACAATCACCAGACGATTTAATTTTCAGGTACATCTTTAAGTCGTCAGCAAAAAGAAGAAAGAAACAGTAGCGAAAACATTCAGAGATGTCATTGATGTAAATAATGAATAACAAGGGTCCCAGGTGCGACCCTTGTGGCACACCAGATAGCACAGGTATCTCTCTAGAATGATATCCTTGGACACGAACAACCTGAGTTCTACCAGTCAAGTACGATTCAATCCACTGCAACAAGTATCCATCAATACCCATTCTCTTTATTTTATATAATAACATTTGGTGATTGACCCTATCGAAGGCTTTAGAGAAGTCCGTGTACAAGGCATGGACCTGATAACCCTCCTCCAGAGAACCGACCAGAAAGTCGACAAATGTCAAAAGATTTAATTCGGTAGAACGGCCACCAACAAAGCCAAACTGTTCATCAATGAGTTGGGGCTGAAGAGAGCGAGTCATTACATCACAGATGAAGCTTTCAAAGACTTTAGGAATCGTACTCAGTATGCTAATGGGCCTGTAATTAGTCACTTGGGAAATGTCACCATTCTTATGAATTGGTGTGATGTAACTGGTCTTCCAGCGTGAAGGAAAAACTCCCAATCGGAGGGATAAGTTAAAAATGAAGAACAGGGGACGTGCTAAAATAAAACTGAACCGCTTTAAGAACCCGGGGGGGAGACCATCTGGGCCTGGCCCCTTATTTACATCCAGCAGAGACAACTTCGTGTAGATATCAGAAATTGAAATAGACATTTCCGTTATATGTAAATTGTTGAAGACTGGTTCATTGGGAACTGGACAAGCTCTCTGGCTATACATTTCAGAAAAGTAATCGGCAAATAAATTAGCTATCTCAGGGCCAGAGGAAGCGGTAGTGCCCTGATGGGAAACTTCATCTGGAATCTGAACCTTATTTCTATTGGATCTCACAAACCTCCAAAAATTCTTTAAATTGGATTTGATAGAATTCTCTGTAAGCTCAACATACTCCTGATAACACTGCCTCTTCAGGGACTTGCACCTAGTTCTTAAGCTGCAAAAAGAAATGTAATCCGTGTATGACCTAGAGTTAACATATCTCCTGTGTATCATCTTCTTCTCTATAATCAAAGCTTTCAGCTCGTTAGAAAACCAAATAGGAAATTTGTTTGATGAATATCTTTTCAGGGGCACAAAGTTATCTATAGACAAGTACATCACCTCATAAAATATATTTAACATATCATCAAGGGTCTTGTTAAGAAATAATGCATCCCAGTCAAAACCTCCCAAGAACATTGAAACGGCATTATAATCAGCTGATTTAAAGTCTCTATAGAAACCACTTCGCACAAGCTCAGTGTTCTCTCTACGAGAAGATGAGCTAAGGTGGAAGGTTAGCGGTGGATGGTATCCATCCACTGGCAACACAATACCCTCCTCCGCCAAGCATATCTCAAGGTCCCTATTCGTATTGAATACCAGATCTAGCTGAGAGTCAGCATCATTTACAATGCTATTGACCTGATACAGGTTATGAAAGGAACACATACCTGTCAGTACTGCCAAGGTTTCAACTTCATTTGGAGGAGCTGTCGGCAGTGGCGAGGCCACTGAACCAAATTCATCCCTCGCCCAAGCGCAGTGAGGCAGGTTAAAGTCACCCAACAAGCAAACCTCACAACCAGGTAGTTCTTCGCAGAGTTTGTCCAGACTGTCGTTGAACGTTTCATAGCACTCAAACGAGGTACGGGGAGGAAAATAAGCTGTGCCCAAAATGCATTGTTTTGTCCCAGAGCCAACCAAGACAAACAGTTGTTCAACATGGGGGTCTGAGGTCAGTTGCCTGCTTTTGAGGCTCATATGTACCGCAATGAGTACCCCGCCTCCCCTAGAAAGTAAGCTGGTACTGGGAGACCTATCTTTCCTATAAATTTTGTAGTCATATAGGCGTAGTTCATTATCAGAAAACTTGGATGTAAGCCAGGTCTCGTTGAGTACAATTATGCTGTAGTGAGAGTATGAGGCATTAACAAAGAGGGTATCTAGCTTGGTACGGAGTCCCCTCACATTCTGGAAGTAGACTAACAGGCCAGAAGGGGCTTCTGCTAGTTTTTCGACACAATTCTGGGAGCTCCATTGGAATACCTGATCGTGAGATTCTTCTCACCACCCCTCTGCCTGTCCTTTATCTCAGTTTTGAGTTGGTTAAGGTTTTGTCGCTGCTGACCGGTAAGATCAGCATCTATAAAAACTCTAAGAGACCTGTCCAGGTTTCTCTTGTTCCGGAGCACCTCGCGCACTTCCTCTGCTGAACTTAGTCGGATTCTCAGAGAACGGTAGCCATTCTTATTTTTCCTGCCAATCCTGGTAGCATGTTTAATTTCGACGGGACTTTCGGTTAGCTGGGACAAGAATAATTGAGTCTCAGTTTTGTCCTCCTGCTCACCCTTCTCTGGAAAGTTAAAGACCATTAAGTTACATGACCTTTTCTGTCGGTCAGCCATCTCATTAAGTACCATGTCACTGTTGTTAACACATACAGGCTGAGCAGCGATGTGCGAGCTATTGGAACCAGAAGGAATCGTTTTTAGTGAAGATATTTCCAATTTTATATCTGCTAAGGCAGAGTTGAATCCAGTCTTAATCTCCTGCAGGTCAGTATTTAAATTTTTAAACTGATTTACTAAGTCAGAAACTGAATGGAGATTACTCTTGACTTCAGCGACCTCAGCCTCAAGCAGGTTAACGCGATCAATCAGAACAAAAACATCCATGATCTTTGGTGAACAGATTTTGCATATATATGGTATTGTCCTATTAGAGAGTATAAGAGCACGCATTTCTGTTGAAGATACATCAGAACATTTTCTACACAATACTTGCTTACAGAGGTCACAGGGGTATCCAAAAACTTCACCTGAATTTTTCACTGGCTCCTTAAAAACACATGATTGTCTGCATCCTCTGCAACTGCCTGACATTATTGATGCCCTGTATACAATTCAGCTTTAAACAGTAAGATAAAGCTGATGCACAGGTTCGATTATCGAAAGGGCGCGAAACAAACGGAAAACGCCCGAAACGAGTATGGGGAAAAAAAACAGGGAACAAAACACCCTTCACTTTCTGGGGCCGATCAGAAAGACTTTGAATAAACAAACACAGGTAGGCCCAGGAAGAAGCAAGGTTACACTACAGAGGATAAATCACAAAGGAAAATTACAATCCAGATCACCCCAAACTGAACACGAAGAATTTAAGTGTATGCTCTCCTTTAACTCCTGGGAAGTGTACGCTTATCAGAAACGCAGATGTTTGTTGATAAACGATGCGTACGATTTTAGTTCTCAACGCGAATGAAAATGCAACTAATAAGTTGTTATAAAATTACAAATAATGGCTATTCGCCTCGAATTCCATAAAATAACTCACGTGGGAACCCTTACACACAACCTTACACAAAAATATGCAATAACTTCCCAATGAAAACCACTCAAAATCATGAAAAGTACTGCACAACACGGTTATCGGTTATCGATACGAGGTATCAAGTATTGATTTCATTTAATTTTTTCCGGAATTTTCACCTCATATATTTTATCAGAGGTTCCTTGTCACTTAAAAAAGTTTCTCTTTCAGTTGAAATGAGACCCTAAACTTTTCCAACCTTCGATAACATTCATAATAATTGAACAAATGATGACCTTACATAATGTATCGAATAGGTATGAAAAACCTTTGCACCTCTAAAATTGATAAGTAAATGAAATCTGTCAATATGTACCGAATGAATATGTCAATAAACATATTGAATCTGTCACTTTACAGATTCAAGATATGCTAATTGACAGGTAACATGTGGACACCGCCAGAAAATATTTCTTATTTATCTGCCAATTGGCAGATTGACTGTCAGTTGACAGTTCCTAGCGTCGCTGTGATCCGCATGAACCGTTCAACTAATAATAACAGACAGGGTCAATAAACGCTCAAATGAAGTGAAATGAAACAGTGTCCTGAAGATGCATCAATTCAGACTTTTCGGGGTCCATATCTTCTCAACCATGAGAAATCCGACACCAGATTTTTGGTTCAGGAAAACACACATCGTACATTTGTACCAATAATCAGAAGGGCACTCCTTCCATTTATTTGGGCCATGAATCAACTTTGAACCTTCAATCAACTATGAACTGATCTGATAACGTTTTAATTTAATCTGTCAGAATTCTGTGTATTCGTCTACGACAGATGGTATTTCCATCTGTCTATCACATACGTTCACCACCGATGATAAGGCATCGTTCCCCGACCTAACTTCAAGATTGATTGATGATCTCTGGAAGTAGAGGTGAAATGGTTTCAGCACTTTGGGGGTCTATATATATATTAGCCGGTTTAAAACGTTCTTCTACGTTGTCCGACGCCTAATCGCCATTTCTTCCTATCCCCGCAGTCTTCTTCTCCTAAGTTCCTTTCACTCATGGATTTGTGTACGGATTTTTGCCACTCTATTTTGGGTCTTCCTCTTTTTCTCGATTGTGCGGGCTGCCATGATTGTACTTGTTTTGGGAGTCTTGTTTCAGGCATACGTCTTACATGTCCGTACCATATTAGCTGTTTATTTTCTATGTCTCGTGTTATGTTGCCTTCGATTCCCATAATATTTTTGATGTTCTCGTTTCTTATGTGGTCCTTTTTTGAAATACATAATGATCTTCTTATCGCGTCCATTTCCACTACCTCCACCTTTTTCTTGTGTTTTTCTGTTATTCTCCATGTTTCGGCACCATACAGTAGTGTACTTTTTATCATGGTCTCATATATGTTGAATTTGGTTCTCTTTAATATTTCCTTACTCCACAATATTCCATTGAGACAGCCGATTACCTTCTTTGCCTGGACGATACGTTTTTCAATTTCCTGTGAGTCAGTACCGGTTTCATCGAAGGTTATTTCCAAGTAAACGCAATTCCGGCTGAAGGATATTTTTTGTCCGTTTTCTAGTTCGAGATCGGCAGATTGCTTTCCCACACTCAAATATTTCGTTTTATCGATGTTAACTGTCAAACCCCAAAAAGTGTACTCTTCGATCAACCTCTCCATCATATACACCATGTCTTCTCTGTTCTTAGCAATCACCACCTGATCGTCAGCAAACTGAAGAGTGCAAACGCATGTATCGTTGACATCAATCCCCATGTCGCGGACTACTCTTTTCCATCTTTTCAAAACCGCGGCTATATATATTTTGAATAAAGTTGGTGATATGCAACATCCCTGTCTTAAACCTTTGGTTACTGGAAATTCTCCGGTGACATATTTACCTATTTTCACTCTTGACTTCGAGTTCCTATATAGTTCTTGTAGGGCTCTTATATGTGTATGGTTCATATTTGATTGTTCTAGGACCTCCCAAAGTTTAGAAATTGGGATGGTATCATAGGCCTTTTGAAGGTCTACAAAAGTTATGTGCGTTTCCATATTCCTAGCGTTCCGTTTTTCCACCATTTGTTTCAAGCAGAAGACATTGTCGGTACATGATCTACCTGCTCGGAAACCGCTTTGTTCTTCTTCTTCGTTCTCCTTATAGTCATCTTCTATCAAATCACGAAGAATCCTTCCATACAATCTGCTCAATGTACTGGTCACAGAGATACCGCGATAGTTGTTGCAATCATGTTTATTCCCCTTTTTATGAATTGACGTAATGTAGGCAACTCTCCATTGTTGCGGAATTGGCGAACCATTTAGGCATTGATTGATCACATATGTCAGGTTTTCATTGAGTTTTGGTGTTCCGTTTTTAAGCATCTCAGCGTATACCCCTTCTGGTCCACAGGATTTATTATTTTTGAGCCTATTTATTGCTTTCCTCAGAGTATCGGTACTAATGTTGACAGGTTCTCCTTGCACATTTACCCGCTGTATAGACGGATTTTCAAGGTATTCAGTTCTGGTCTCCTGAAGCAGGTTTTGATAGTGTTGTTTCCACTCTTCCGACTTGATTATCTGCAAATTTGCTTCATTCTTACCTGGGTTTTTCAAAGATTTCATAAAATTCCATATTTCTGAGCACCGCCTGCCTCCGACATATGTATTTATTTCCTGGCATTTCCTGTCCCATATTTTGTTCTTTTCTACCTTAATTAACTTTCTCAGCTGTACTTTAGTTTCTTTGTATTCTCGATGATCTTCCTCTGTTTTTGTGTTCAACCATTTCAGGTATTTTTTCTTCTTGTGCAGTACCAACGTCTCGATCTCCTTTGTCCACCAAATTTTTCCACTGATTTTCCTCTCCTTCTCACCAACTGTCTCCCTAGCAGATTCGTGCAAGCTTTGAATGATGTTATCATACACTTCGATGTATGAATGATTATGTAACTTTGGGGGTCTACATCTTCCAAACTATGAGAGACCACATAGTTTCGACTCCAGTTTTTTTGGTTCAGGGCAACAAACTGCGTACATTGATGTAAATATTCTAACCATATCCTCGCGATGGGAAAATATAAAGGTTCACCGAAGTCTATGAAATTTTTCACTTTCTCGGATTTTCAGAATTTTTCTTGGATTAATATTTCAATCTAATTTTTCTAAATGACGAAGAATACTTTTTCCATGATTTTTTCCCATTTCTTCTGCTAGGGGTTTATGTTCTGAAATGTTATGTACGTCCCTGTACACCATAAGTGTGCAAAATTCAATGTTAAAACCGATTAGACACAAACACTCATTAGATAATTCCTAATGTACAGGATTTACCGAGATGCAATCTATGAAACCATAAAACACAATCAACGAATACTTATATGTATTTTAAAAGGTCATTCAAGCAACTAGGTTCAGATGGATGAATCTTCTATATGGTAAAGCACGAAATGAATGGAGTAAGTGAAGTAAAAACGCTTCAAATTTCACACGAGGGTTCATTATTTTATCAATTATAACCCAAAATGTAAAATATACTTTTCATAACTCATTGGTTTTTCATCCCAAAATTTGCATCGTTTTCCTTCATAACTCAGGACCACTGGTCGGAAATCATCCGGGTGAAAATTTTTAGGTTGAGTTATGCAACAGTAATCAACGTTGAGAGGTTCATGAAAATTCAGGGGTAAGTTTTCGAGGAATAATTTTTTCTCTCCTACCCCCAGTTTTGAGCCTTTAGGGTAAACCGATCCTGCTGAAAAGCTTGGAGTATCAATCTCAAGCGACACACGATTTTTCTACCAAGTTTCACGGATTTCCGTTCAGTACATTGAGAAAAAAGTATGTAGATTTGAATGCACTATTAAAAAAAAATCCGTCCGTGCGCCGTCCATTGTACGTTGCTTTTCCCTGAAAGTACCGAACCGTGAAACTTGGTAGAAGGATTCTCTATCGCTCGAGATTGATCCTCCAAACTTATCAGCAGAATTGGCGTACCCCAAGGACTCAAAACTGGGAGTTGGAGGGAAAAAAATTATTTCTTGAAAAATTACCATCGAATTCTTATGAAACTTCCAACGTTGATTACTCTTGCATAACTCAACCTGAAAATTTTCACCTGGAGGATTTCCGATCAGTGTTCCCTGAGTTATGAAGAAAAATGCTGCAAATTTTGGTGTGAAAATCCAATGAGATATGAATAATATATAATTTTTATTTGAGGTATCACTGGTTTCGGATTATTTAACTGAGAATAATAATAAAGCCTTGTGTAAAATTTGCAGAGCTTTTTTATTATTATAGTTCGTTCAAATCTACATATGTACTTCAAAATCTAAACTGTGAAATTTTCAGAGGGGGTAATTTTTTTGGTCGATCACCAAGGTTTATTATTAGATTTTATCAAATAATAAACCAAAATCGCAACGTTAACATCTCAAAACTTGAAAGTTGGATTATATGATGAACTCCAGCAGTTTCAGTCACTAACCGATTTTGACGTCATTTTGATAACTTTGAATGAAATTTGAGCTTTGAAAATCTCAAAGTTGAATCGCATAGAATTATCGGGATCAGAAGGAATTTGAGATAGATGATGAACTTAAGCATCCACTTCCTGATTCTGGCGTCATTCTTATAACTTTCAAAATTGTGCTTCGCAAAATCTCAAGGTCAACCCCTTCGAAAAAATTTTCATTTGGTCAACCTTTTGTGAATCACTCAAAAACGATCAGTATGGTGTATGATAAGATCCAACAGTTCTTCTAACAAACTATTTTGACGTCACTTTCATGACCTCCAAAATTATGCTTTGAAAAATACCAAGATTGAAAAATTTTGATTGGGTTTTGTGTCAAAAACTGTCGACAAAAAATTTCCAACTATACATCAGTGCTTGTGTTTTTTGGTCAACGCATTCATTAATTTTATCGAATAAGTAATTTTTCAATGGACTGAACCTTTCTAATGAATTTCGTTGATAACTGCTGTTTTTTTCCTATTCTTCAAATGAAGAACTTTTTTACTTAGCATTTTACCAGAGGCGGCTTCAGTGAAAAGATACAGGATGTTTGAATTCCCAAGAAAAAATGTTTTTTTTTGTAGCTTTGAGATGGTTACTCCGAATGAGATGAATTTGGGTGTAGGAATTTTGATAAACATGGCACATATTCTTCAGCAATAATTTTCTTTCTACTTCTAACAGTTTCCGAGTTAGAGACTCGCCGTTCCATGACACAATAAGAAATTAGCATGAAGAATGCTTTGACCCAATACTTGGTGATCTCTTAGTTATCATCCACATAAAAGATATCAGTTCTTAAAAAATCATTTAAATGTAGGTACTCACCATCAAATCCCTTATTTGATGCACTATGGAAGACGAAAAGAAATTATTCACAGCAGTAAACAGCTTTCCTTCTAACTTCGCCACGTTTGAATCTGAATTGTAACAGGTTCTTAAATGCTGAAACAAAAGGAGAAGAAGAGTAAGAACTTATACTACAAATTCAAAAATCCTCACAACCATATGCAAAGATCTATTGAATAATAATTGAAATATACACAAGAATCACGAAAATTTCATTTTGATTGCCTTATATTGGATTCTTCAAAATGCTTTCTGAAGAGAGATCTTAAATAAAAACTTATGAACCTACGATGAATATTCCAACCTCGATGGAAAAAATATACTGATTCTAGAAACAATTTAAATACTCAATATCTGTATATACTTCTATGGGTTTATGTTACCACTGATTCATTTTTATGAAGCTCACGATTTTCTAAATGATTCCCATACCCCTGATACAAAATTTGTTTATTTCCAAACGCGGAAGGCACCAGTTTTTGATATCTTCGCAAATTCATTAGCATGACTCAAATTGATGGTACAAACAAAAATTGTACAAACAAACAAGCAATCACGAGACACATCATGTGTGATCTGCAAGCAATAACACCATTGTATATACTGTATTCGAACAAAGAGGCAAACTGAAATGGTTCGGAAAAATGTAGAAAATCAATGACGTGAAGTCAGCAGCTTTTGCGCGAATGTTCATATTCGTTGAAAAAGCGTTCATTTCTTCACGTATTGACCCCGCCAAACGCCCTGATGCTTTGTTTATATTCTAATCATATTATCCTCACGAAATTCTGCATAAACTTCAAGTTAGGTATATCATCTCTCAATCGAGCACTGGATTTCAATTCGATACAATCTGTATTTTTGAAAATGTACGGAAAATAAAATTCTGAATGATTATATCCACCGAATTTTCTTATAACTTTCAAGATTGAAACAAATGTTTGATTGGGTCAATCTGCGTCTGTTACTTGCTGAAAATGATCAGTATGGGTTGAAATGTGAATGATATGTATTCAAGCAGTTCTTCTTTTTGACCGATTTTCCGTCATTCTTATAACTTTCAAAACTGTGCCACGAAAAACCCCTCACAAAAATTTTTATTTGGTCATCCTACTGTAAATCGCTTTAAAAAATCATAATCGGTTTAAATTTGAATAGATGATGAATTCAAGCAGTTTTTTCTACTTGTCGACTTTGCCGTCATTTCATATCTCTCAAAATTGTGCTTTGAAAGATCTTAAGATTAACGATTCGCAAGGCCGACCTTCTGTGAATAATGAACTCAAGAAGTTTCAGTAGAAAATAGTTATAGAAACTCGATAGTAGTGGAGTAACGAAAAACGAACACAATTTTTTAATGGTAGGTATATTATCTGTATATTATCTTTTTGATTTTTGGAATGATTTCACTTACTGATTCCATTCATATTTTTATATAGTAATAATAATAATAATAATAATAATAATGTTTATTGAAGCAAAATAAAAACACTTTCTAAATAACAATCATATACACACTCCAATAAACAAATTTTAAACCCACAAAAGTATAAAACTTGTTCGTGGGGGAACAAAACAGATTATTTCAGCATCCAAAACAACCGCCAATATTCTCAGAAAATGAATATAATTATTTACATCAAAAAATTTCTCGCAGTTCAAACAAAATTGACTCTACTAAATATATGTATGAAATAATTGATTTCTATACCGTTCTCGAGTCTCTAAACGTTAGTTAACTAATAAACTTGCGATTTCCACCATTCTTTCAAATTATGTTAACTTTCGTAGTTAATTTCCAAGAATCAGAAAAAGAGGTGTCTCTAGGAAAGCCCCTTCATCGAAATTCTGTCATACCTGAACCAATTTCGAATGAGCATTATATCCTGATGCCCTGTGCAATTCCGAATTGAATAATACAGGGTGTATCTGAATAACACCGGAAGAATTTAAGGGATGATTCTGTGATGAAAATTGAGGCAGGTATTTGGTATAAAATTGTTTGAAAAACCTCCCCCGGAAAATTAACAACCCTCCGAAGATTAACAAAAAAAATTTTTCTCTTTTTTATTTTCCCTGTATATTTAGCTTATGACACAAAACTTCGTAAATATTATTTGCCAATAAAACTACAGAATTTGGAATTTTTTCAATCCTGAAGTATTCTTAGAAGGGGTTGTTATTTAGCTACACCCTGCATATCATTCATATTGCAATTTGAATATTTCAAGGAATTATAAATTAATAACAAATTCAAACTACAAAATATTATTCTGAACGTTTTCGATACAGATTCTTCCACTAACACCAATTCGATTCGACAACATGATAATATTCTTACTCTTGAATGAAACATAGAGTGAAATCGATCACGAGTAAAAATACAAAACAAACTCATCATTCCACTACTCACTTATTCTGAAATTAATGATGAAATCACGCGTTCACAGCCCTCTTTGATCACTATCAGGCTATAATCATTCTTCTAGTCTCTGAAAACTTTACTTTGACCAAGTCAAACAGTCATAAAAATACCGCAATGTGTCAACCTTAGTTTGACTATCCAACGTATGTTCATTCAACAAACAAACACGAGGTTAATACGCTGTTACGGCTGAATTGACAATTCGTTTCACCTATTGACAATCGGGGGTTGGTCCTTCGTGAGGGATGCTGCGGTCTTGAGCTTGCGCACATTCGAAAATCCAAGGGTGGAAAAAGCTGATTAAGGGATTCTATCAGCAGTAACCTTCGGACTGGGAAATATCTGCAATGACGCTATCTAGAATGGTTTGTAAATGAGGTAAATTGCAAAATTACTGTGATTAGAGAGGGTGAAATTACGGTAATAATCATGTTTATTTTGTGATGAAATTATGGTGAATGTCCGGGATATGAATTTTTTAACGCTTGGAGCATCCACCAATTTGTCATGATGAAACGGTAGCTTAGAATATACGAGTATGATTTCAAGAGGAGTTAGTTGAGTTTTTCATTAAAGTGAACATAATTCATGTCTTTATGATGCGTCTTGATCTTTGACTGTTGAACGTTACAGTTCAAATCGTTGATCGTTCACATCACTCCGTTACTTTTTCTATGATTTTTTTTTCCTAGAAACTTCTCTTGACAAATAGTTTGAATCCCGCAAACCACAAGGGTGTTTTTATCAGATATTGGGAATGAAAACCCAAAAAAACTCGAAAACTAATGCAAAATTCCCTCAAAATATCGATGAATATAAAGGACCTCATTATGGAACTGAAGATGAAGATATTCAAGATGAAACCACTGAAGTGAATTCAAGAGCGATTGGAAGATTCCACAAATTCGTAGACACAACCGTCAACTATCCAGGAAATTACCTCGCCAAACGCAGCTTGATTTCATGTTAAATTTTGCCATCTCCTAATTGTAAGATCTCCATGAAATTTTGCATGAGCCTTAATAATTTTTCTTCAATCAAGTACCTTGGATTTTAATGCGATTGGTTGTGTAGTTAAAATATTGAAGGCACTTCTCGTTTCTCGTTAGCTTGACAGTTTCCAGCAATCACAGAGAATCGAGTTCAGCATTCTGACAACTCTATTGTGGGTTCTTGATAATGCAGAACTATTCCAATTTCACCAATGGAGTCGTGGTAAAAATATAGTATTTCGAGGAAAAATTCGAAAATCACAGACATTTGGACAAGACGATAGCACGATGTTTTCCAGAACATGCGCGCAAAAATTTAATACATGATTTTCTTCATTACATGATTAATGATTAAAACAGCAAAATGTACTCAGATCATTTATTCATTTCCATAGTTTCGTGATGTTTTCTTGGAAGAAAACCAAACCTTGAATCCTCATTATCACTGGAGCCCTAATCGAACATTTTAAGCAAGAACCGACAATAATAATTAAACCTGTTTGTTCATTATTAGTCATGCAGAAAATACAATCGATTGAAATTCAATATTTGGACTGGTATTCCGAAACTTTCCGTTTCAATGAATGCACTTAGGCATCTTATTTCTTTCTGATAAGACACTCTGGAACAATTAAGATGTTTATAAAAAAACTTGTTCCCTAGCAGTGGTCGGGGCTTAACAATGGAATGAGAATACTTATTTTGGAATCGCATTATCGCTTTTTTGATTGTGAAGAAAATAATGGATTTATTGAACTTGTGTTTTGGTGACTGTCAGAATTATCGTAGGCTATCGATCAGAAATTGCAAATATTTTCATTTCTTACGATTGTTTTCGACAGCTATCAATGGTTTCATATTTTATTCCGTAATTTTTTCCGAACATTGTATGAACAATACATGGTTCACAGAGATATGAATTATTGAAATACCTGTTTGATTTCCAACAGATATTGTGACTTGCAGACATATAAAATATTACTCGTGAAATTTAGCCCAAACTATTTTCGAGAAACTAAAAATTCTTCCAGAAATAATTGGTTTCAAGGAACCAACTCGGAAGAGAGGGATTTATGCTACAAATTTTTTAATTATAGTGCACCGCTTAGTAAAATTAAGCGGCAGATTAAAAATTCCGAAATAAAATCTAAATCGCTAGTTCGGAGAACCTGTAATTCTTATAAACGGACGGTGCCTTCATGAACCAATAAATAGAAAATTCATTTCAGGAGGGATGGGAATTCCTTTTTCCTGGGATGACTAAAAAAAAAAAATAGAAAACTATTTTAAATGATGTAGTATCATTCGTTGAAAATGTTCCTCAATTAGTAAAGAAGGGAGCGCTTCCAATTCTCTAATAATTGAATTTATTTGAAGGAAAAAAAAACATATCGATCACTCCAGGTAGATGTTCCAATTGAAATCTGGGATCAATGAAATTCTGCAAACCTATAGTACTAGGGGATATTGGGGCATGAGAGACACCTTAAGGTTCAACACTGTATAACTTTTTCACTTCTAGGAATGAATTATCTTTTCAATGAATTCAACTTGAATTATTCAAAGAATAATAACACTTCGGGGAAAATTCAGACTTGAAAAAAATTGCAAAATTTTTCTTTTGCCCATAGGTGAGTGACCTATTGATCAAGTAAGTCTCTACGCTAATTATCAACGGCAATTGTCACAAAAAAATTGTGAGCACCTTCTCCATTATCTGAACATTCTTCGTGCATCTTGTTGCATTCTTCATGGAAAGTATGTACATATGTTTCATTACAGTAGACGCATATTGTGTTCTTCTCTGCCTTTTACATTGTTTCTAGTTCTGCTCACGCGACTTTCTTTTTTTCCATCAAAGTCCTTCTGTTTCTCTGTTCTCCATCACACAAAGTTGGTACTGCTTTCTCAAAAAAAATTTCTAACAATTTAAATAACGTATACTACGGTTGGACAAGTAAGTCAGTATTGAAATCCACTGGCCCCAAAGTGTCATATGAATTAAAAAAAAACAAATGAGGAGAACGGGTACATTTGGAAATACTCCGTGTATCTGGCATTGTCACATACACACAAGGTTATGTTATGCAAATGAGAAAATATCTAGATGGTGTCTTCAAATTATGAAAAATCTTCATGAAATTCAACAGTAATATGAAAATGTTGTATGTAAATCGCGAAAAATCTCTTCAATCAATTTATTATAAGAATCATTCAAACGTTGATAGATATTTAAATTGATTATTTCCGGATGTAATGCTGGTTACAGGATTTATTCCGAAAGACGCACTTGCCCCCTTTGGCTCACAAGCCCCCCTCACACCTGAATGTTTCGACCTATTCTCGAATAAATTCATATATAAATCCCATAACTAAGAGAATAAAGAGGTCCTTATCAATATTCAAGTTTCTTGAACGATCCCTTGAAATCTTTGAATTGGGAACCCACTTTATTATTTACTCATACAAATACAACTTAGCTATGGGATTATTGGATTGGAAAGAGTGAAAAATAATTATTTCAGGCCTGAAAAAATCCTTCAAGAATGAATACTCAAAGTTATTCACAAAAAAGATACATCATATGCAACTAATTGTTTATTTCCAGAAAGTCACAAAATGGACATCAAATAACTTTATATCTCTCTCAAAGAACAAAAATAAAATAATGTACACTAAACACATTCATAACATCAGTTCGAAAATGGAATAAAATCTGAATTGAGAGTGATCAAAACAATGGCAAAAAAAAACTGAAGAATTATTGCTCCTCCTGTTGAAATGAAAGCCATCCCAAAAAATGTTCATGGCAACCTGAAAATATAAACTTTCAGGTTTTAATGCTAACTAGTAAAAATGATACAGTTATAATCATTTTAAATATAAAAATTGAATTAAATGTTAATTAAAGAATATTCCATTACAATTGACTTCATTCCGAAAAATAATGAACAGAGTTTTTTTTATGCAATTTTATTATTTGTAGAATGCTATAAATTTTATGAATTGAGAATGAACCTATATGACTAAAAATTTTTATTAGTATTAATAATATCTATCAATATTATATATATTTAATAGAATGGTAAAGAATTTGGGACTTTATTGTGACCATATGATAATGACTCAATACAAGCTGTTTTCGGACATTTTCTGCTACAGCCTTTATGTTCATAAACAAATTAGATAAAATCCAAAATTATTTCAAGAATTTATAAAAACACAAAACCTTTAAATTCTGAAATCTTGTAACATGAATCCTATTCAATAAGGGTACGAGTAAAGGTTGATTCTCACTATACGTTCCATAACCTTTCCATATCATTTCCGTTCCATCTACATAAGATAAAGTACACACTATCCTTCAAGCTTATACTTTCTGTTTCCATATCATTTTTGCCTACAAAATTTTTATGAACACATACGAAAGGGATGAAGGAATAAGGATACGGAACGTTTAGTGTGAATCAACCTTAACACTCAGTAACAGCCTGTATGTAAAAATTCCTTCATCACCAATACAATATCAAGAAATTTCTCAAACTATCAAGAAGATATTCTTATCTCATTACTAAAATAGAACATTGTCGTACATGTATTTTGGCAAATATTGTGGCAATTAAATTCCAAATATCTCCGAACCAAACATCTTTTCTATTCTATTCTACAGAGCCGGTTCTAGGGCGTGGCGCAAGCTAACTAGGGGCTCAAAATTATAATTCTTCGCTTGAAAATTATAACTTCTTCATTTCATGCTTCATACATATTTTATAGCGGTGCTGTGTTGCATGAACCTTCTGTACAATGTGAGTTGACAAGTAGTAATAGTTACAAAACAAAATACAACATAATAATTGTGAAATTTGTCGGCAGCCCCAAGATTCTCGATATGTTCTGTGGAATCCACTTCAAGATCATGAATTACGAAGAAATTTACGACCGGGGCCGAGGGGCTAGATGAACCCACCCTTGTCTGAATACTTCTCTTTTTTCGCATCTGTATATGCTGTATATTATGTGCAATACGGTTGTCCAAGAAATTACTCTTGCTAAAAAAGAGTTCTCGAATTTGAATCATATAGATTCAACTTACTGAATTAATATCTGGGCAACTGTAACAGCCAATTTAATGCTCTTTGTCATAATATTCATGAGAATTTTTGCGTGCTCGACGCTTATACGGGGCGCTATCATATCATTTAGACTCAGAAGTGTAGGCCTTGTAATTCCCTTAGAGATGGATTCGTCTATTTCTAAACCTCAGAGACAGCATTGTAGAAAACATAGCGGTTGGATTGTCTATGTTGTAAAATGGCGAATGCACTCCTTATTCAATTAGTATAGTATAGAAAAAGTCGCATATTTGCAATCTGCAACAGGTGCTAAAATCCTAGATACGCCTCTCCTATTCAATTAGTATAGCATAGAACGATGCTATAGTCCAAGTAATCGGAACTTCTCATCATTAAATGTCCATTACAATCCACTCATTCGTCAACAAATCCTTTTGTCCTCAATTTTTCACATTCTTTATTACTGCTTATGTATTCAAAGTAACGAATGGTAACAAACCATAAAATCAGTATCGAACTAAAGGATTCTGTTGAAAATACAATGACGATCTCAAAATAGAGTCACATAGTAATCTTGCATTATACCTAATCGACTTCAATTGGTCAGGTTATTATCCAATCAAGTAATTTGAAATGATTGATGGTATTCTGTTAGTCCGAAGCATGGTGTGTTGGGAAATCTGATGAATCGCTCGTAAGGAATTTACCTGATTGTTTTCCTGAAAGAAAACCATGAAAATTGTCCTTTCCAGAATTGAGCTATTCTCAGAAAAGTAAGAATATAAAGAGTGTTTCAACTTGCGCGTTTTTTCAAGAATAAATAAAACACATAAATCGATTTCAAGCGATGGAACAAAATCTCCGGTTATAGTTACGGTTATCCAAATTGACAGATTATCCTTTGTCTATATGTCAGTTTGGATAACCACAACTATGACCGGAGCTTTTGGTCCATCGCTTGAAATCGATTTTTATTTGCATTCATTTTCGAAAACTTTTTATTGGCAATTGAAGTATCAGTTATGACATTTATATACGAAAAATAATATCTGTCAAATGGCCTTCCCTTGCAGCTCTACAGACGTCCACGCTTTTGTTAAAATTTTCAATGACATTTCCACATAATTGAGGCAAAATCTCACTAATGAACGAATAATTTCATCCTTTAGTTCAGGAATCGATTGTGGATTATTCTTATAGACCTGGCTTTTCACATAACTCCAACGAAAATAGTTCATCGGTGTTAAATCACATGGCCAACTGACATCACCGTTTCTGGAGATTATTATTCGTCCAGGAAATTTTTGTCCCAATAATTCAATTGTGTCATTTGCAAAGTGAGATGTAGAGCCATCCTGTTGAAACCAAATGTCCTCTAGATCAATATTCATTAATTCAGACTCAAAAATTCGATTATCATCCAACGGTATCGATCCCCATTGACAGTTACAGCTTCACCAGCAGCATTTTCGAAGAAGTAAGGTCCAATTACATCACCTGACCATAATGCACATCAAACAGCGACTCATTAAGGATGCATAGGTTTCTCATGAATAATTCGTAGATTTTCCTCACCCCAGATACGACAATTTTGTTTATTAACAAAGCCACCAAGTTGCAAATGTGCCTCGTCGGTAAACACGATTTTTTGAGAAAAATCAGCTGGTTGTCCATCGATGAAATTGACAAATGAACGTCGTTATAAATGATCTGATGGCTTCAGTTCTTGTGTTATTCGAACCTTATAAACCTTCAGAGCTAAGTCCATGTGTAAAATACGCAGTGTTGTGGACCCACTAAGTCCAACTTGTTGCGAACGTTGTCTAATGGGCATTCCAAGGTCTCCAGCAACACTTTCACGAACCAAATCATTATTTTCTTGTGAACGACCGCTAGGACTGCATTTTTCACTTTTTTGATCTTCCACCGAACCGGTCTCTCGAAATTTTTTAATAATTCGACCAATAGTACTTTGAGGTGGACGATTATGTAAACCAGAAAATTCACGTAATTTTCTAAAAACAGTTTTCACAGAACGCTGATTTTCATAAAATAATTCAACAATTTGAACGCGTTGTTGTATCGTGTTCAATGCCATTTTTATAAATGTCATACATCACACTTCTTAAATGTCAAAATACCCTGGCGAATTCTGTGAACCATCTATATTTTATTTATTCTTGAAAATAATTTGAAACAACCTTTATAATCGGGAAATTATATGGTATAAATATAGAGAAATCATAGCAGTTTGTTTACAGGTCTGTTCAAGCTTCTTCCAGAATAAGATTCCTCGCAGTAGGTAGGACCTCATGTTATGTTCATGTTTTTTAAAATTCTTTGAAATCAGTTGGACAGTTTTTGAAATTATGCATTGTCTGTAAGTGCTCCTCGAATACTTAAGAAGGTTCAATTCGATCGGGTAGTTATATTCAATTGTTTTCGAGTTACCGAGACGAGATAATTTCAGAAGGCTTTTACTCTGACTTTTTTCGGTCAACTAACGAACTCAATCTTCAGTTCCTTGTACAGGGTGTTTCATGAGACCTGGAGGTAAAAAGGAAAATTTCTGAGTCCTGGTCGGTACTATTTCAGTGTGGTCATATGAACAGTTTGATGGCCTGAGATGACAATACCTTCCAAAGTGGAAACGAATACGTCCAACGGTTCACGAGTTATAGCATAGTATATTTATACTATGGTTACAGTCATCCAAATTTTTTGCCAAAATCAATATATATATCTTGGAAACCAAAAGCCTCAGCCCATATTTAAATGTTGTTTTTTGGCTCCCCAAGGTATCATCTATTTACCATCAAATGTTGTACACCCTGTAGATCAAAAGACATTTTGGAATGGTTTTGCTTTATTTTTCAGTGTTTTTTGAGATTTCAGTATCTGAAAAGAAATATTGCAAATCAAATAAAATTTAAATTTATAGAAATCGACCTTGCGAAGTGCCGGATTCGAAATCTCTAGCAGGGGCATTTTAAAAAAAAATATACTCAATGAACAACTTCTTCTCATCCTCGAATAAATCATTGAAAACAAGGAAACCTGTCATTAACAACCCAATTTACTGAATTTGATCATTTTCTTCAGAAAAAATCAGAAGAATTGGTTTTGAGTTCAATATAAAAACAGTTTTCATCCAAACGAAAAATGATTGGAGATATATTTACTAACATAAAGCGAAACAAGCGAGAAACAGAAATAGAAGAATTGTTTAAATAGTATTTCCTGTATTCGTGTGAAGACATGTACAGGAGAGACATCTCGACCATAAGATATCAGTAAACGAGAACAACGAGAAAACCTCTTTGAACTAAATAATTTTTCAAAAAAAAAAAATTTCTTTTTGAAAATGTCTACACGCCTGTTGAGAAGATACAAAGACCTTGCCAAAAAAGTACCCCATGACCTAATTTCCCTATTCGAAAAATTTAGAGGGTTGATGGGGATGGCACAGGGTGCAATAAAAATCCTTCAAAATGCATATAAACTTGGTGAAAGTGAAACAAAAATTGAACTGTTTCAGGATTTTCTTGCTTAATATTTTTCTTCTGAGAAAATGAATTTGTTCCCTAATTTTGACGCGCACTGTATAAGAATATTTTCAGATAGTGGGAGAAAAAACTCAAAAACCCTGAAAAATAATAGAAAATATTATTCTCTTAGGTTAATATTGTATGATTCACTGAAAATCAAAATGTATCCGAAACAAAAAAGATTATTTACATTTTCGAACTTCTGATCTATCAGTGGCACTCTATGAAAATTTCAATATGGGAGAAGGTGACCCTTGCACAGAATACATATCTTATTTAAATTTTCATGATCTATTGAAACGTGAAGACTAATATTCTTGCCTGGGGCTCCGGGAATAAACTTTTTAATATTCAAACACGTTGTTTATCGAAACTAAAATTTTTCGGAGCCATATTTTCAAGAAGTTTCTTCTTGATATCATCCGAGTAATTACATCTCATAGTTTTCAACTCCACATAATACTGTCTTGTAGATTAAATTATCGATTATCTATGTTCCTTATCAAAATGTGTTCAATGTAAACATCGAATTGAAATAATCCAGCAACTACCAAGGACTAAGGGAGTATCTAATGATGATTAGGAACCTCAACTTCTTTATCTATATCTGCAGCATAAACCCAGACACCGAAATACCTCAACATTCCAGTGTATTGATTTTTTTATCTCCCAAAACCGGAAACCTTCCGATCAGTACACGCATGCGGTACATCAGTTCCAGTCATATGGAAAAAAGAAATTCTTGAGTTACATAACGAAGAAATCCACCTCGGATGTAGCTTTCTATTCAGATCAACCACGAAGAACATATGCTTGAGATGCTGACACTTGAGACTCGAGTCTTCCAGTCTGAGAGCGCAAACTGCATTGCGGTCATTGTTCTTTTGTTTCTTCATCTCGATGAATTGGTGCAAAGGTGCGGAGCAGCTTGAAACCGGTGATCTTTGAAAGCAAAGATCCCATGAGTTGGTGGTTATTTTGGGGACGAGATGTAGTTGGATTTATCGAAATTTCCATTTTCTTAAGATATACAGGTGTCTATGAATGAATGTGAAGGATACAGCCCCTAGAAGAGGTGGTCGAGTTGATATATTCAATTCAACACTCTACATATCGTAGGACGCTTTGTAGATGTTCCTCTCATAATTTTTTCAAGCCCTTTACTTCATCATTATGGGTGGAAAATAAACCATACCAATTTTTCGGAAATTATCAACTGTTTCGAAATGGATTTTTTCTTCAGAATTGAATAGGATCTCGAAAACAAGCAGAATTTTCAGATATATTATATCTCACACAAAAAAGTCGTTGGAAAAAAAATCAGATGAGATTGTTTTCAACCCTTAATAATCAACTTAGGGAGTTGAAAACATGTGAAGAACATCTACATTATGCCTCGAAATATGTTGTTTTATTACTGAGTGTATATCAGAACCCTTAAAAAAATCTGGTAAAATATTGACGTGAGGTCAGGAGTTTTTACGCGCTTGTTCAAATTCTAACCATTAAATCAACCAAAAATGTTGCACCCAGTTGCCTGTTGGTAATCTCCACCTGATTACGAAGTTTCAATCGGATTGCATTTGTCCTTCTTGAGATATTACGGAAATAAGGTTAAAATTTCAAATAACAACGAAATTAGGCACATTTTTTTCCATATACAGTTTACGTCAAAATTATGGAAAAAATTCATTTTCTCAGAAGAAAAATATTTGGCAACAAAATCCTGAAACAGGTCAATTTTTGTTTCACTTTTACCAAATTTTATTCATTTTTGAAGGATTTTTGTTGCACCCTGTGTCATCCCCATCAACCCTCTTAATTTTTTGAACAGGGAAAGTGGGTCATTTGGTTCCTTTTGTGCAAGGTCTGTGTATCTTCTTTACAGGTGTGCAAAAGTTTTCAAGGAAAAAATTTGTTTTCGAAAAATTAATTACTTCAAAAGAGGTTTGCAGTATGTGCTTTTTGTCATGGCTCATTTACTTTGGAACGATGGTACCTTATGAAATTGGTCACCGAATGAGGGTCGACCATTACAGTTTTGAAATAAGGTTAAAATTTCAAATAACAACGAAATTTGGCACATTTTTTTTCATATACAATGCACGTCAAAATTATGGAACAAATTCATTTTCTCAGAAGAAAAATATTTGGCAACAAAATCCTGAAACAGGTCAATTTTTGTTTCACTTTTACGAAATTTTATTCATTTTTGAAGGATTTTTGCTGCACCCTGTGCCATCCCTATCAACCCTCTAAATTTTTTGAACAGGGAAAGTGGGTCATTTGGTTCCTTTTGTGCAAGGTCTGTGTATCTTCTTTACAGGTGTGCAAAAGTTTGCAAGGAAAAAATTTTTTTTTTTTTTTTGTATATCCGAAAGTAAATATCGGAACGAATTGAAATTTGGAAAATTGTTGTAAAATACTGACTATGTTTGAGCCAAAGTCCATCGAATTCTAATCGAAATTATCAGAGAAAGAAAAAATTTTCATCAAAAATTTCCAAAATTTTCGAATAAAATTTTTTTGAATTCTGGATCCACACGAAATTTTGCCTCAAGTTACGCGTTGTTATTTCAAAACTGTCCACGAAGTTTCAATTTGATTGAGTCAATACTTCATGAGATATGGAGGAATTAATCTCAAAATTTCAAATGGGCCCTACCATTGTATAAAGATCCTTATACAATGGTCCTACTCCGAAACTATCCAACCAAAACTAACCATTAACGAATTTAACCGAGATATTTGGACTCCAAACCTAATCTGACAATTTCTAGTCTTTTCCTTCGAAAGTTAGAGCACATACGGACTGACGGACAGAATTGAATTTGACCACGGATTCAAAACTCGAAAATTACAGACATCGTGACGAAATGATAAAGCACTGTTTCCCAGAACAAGCGCGCAAAAATGATTAATATGTCTATGCCACATAATGAAAAAAATCTATTGACAATATTGAATTTTGACATAAGATTTCATCAAAATTTCCACAGACAATTAGTGTGTGCTCCCCATTTTTCTTCTGCACCTGGTCGAATGAAAATGAAACCAGAGAAAATCGAAAAGTAGAGCAACTTTGTAGTGTTACCACCTCGCATCTGATACTTCATCTACAAAAGTTCCCACAAAAATTTAAAACGACTCTAATAACCCAAACAATCACTCTCTACAAAAGCCTCCGCCAACAAACATCGTACAGTTTACAACTATCAACGTAACACTAATTTCTTAATTCAAACTTCCTGCCACTTCATTCCACACAAAGAAAAACGAAATCCGACTCGACGGACCATTGTCCATCCACACCTCCCTCCACCAAGGATCTCGAGTTACCGGTCTTCCCCACCTCTAAAACACGGGGGTGTAGCTGATAAGGCTGATTTTAAAACGGCTGAACCCCGAGAAAGACCATAGAATCCTAGGCATCGTCGAACTTGTCAGTGTTCATAGCTTCAAGCAACTCTTGCGTCCAACTTGTAAGACGGGTGGCCTATACACGAGGGGAAATAGCTAGTCGTGTTTGGGGAACGAGGAAGCCGTTTGCTTTAACATACATTTTCGAATACGCCGGTCCGTTTTCGGTAATTTAATGCTGTTCTATCAGGCGGTACCTTTGTTGTCAGTGGTGGTTTTCCTGGCAGGCAGAACCGAAGCGACAGAGGGCAACATGAGTCTTGACGGTATTTTGGGCAAAAAGTACAAGCTCAGTGAGAGCGAGAACTTTGATGAGTTCATGAAGGCAATTGGTGAGTATTTTTTCACTCGTTCTCTTTTCAAATTCAATCCTATCAAGAGCGATTTACTCCGAAATATTGAATCAATTCAAGACGGATTTTGGGGTTATCCGGGTTATATGTCAGTAGACATTTCGTTAACGCAGAAAATTGCGTGCAACAAGGCTTGCAATTTTTTGCAGGTATTGATTATTTCGGAGTGTTGAAGAAGGTTAATTCAATTCAGATTTTATTGCGGCGATTTAGTGCTTTACATTTTGATTTATGATCGGTGTGTTGTTTCAGTTATATCACTGTCAGCTTTTTGTTAGATTTAGACCAAATTTGAAAATACAAAATATTTCGTGTCGGAATATTGGAAAAATTGTTTCGTGGAGAAACTCATGCGATATTTACTTTTCTTAATTTAGTAATTATCAATAAAAGTGAGAAGTATTATTTTTTTACAGTTATAAGAAAACGAACTAAATATTTGAAGCATTTTTCTTTCCATTTTTTACTTTTCACTATCTTGTGGCTACTGATTTTAAAATATTGCGGTAATAAAATGCAATAATTCTCGTACAGTTTCGATATGAGAACATTGAAATAGAACAATTCTTTGGATTTCCTCTTTCCATATCTTTTCTTTCGTTCAATAAATACTTATTCTATTTACGAGCCAGTTGCTGTATAATACCCTGGTCCAAAATTTCTTCATGCAATAAATCTTTTCGTAGATACTCCTGATATTACTCACACCTTGTTTGAACTGAAATTACATCCGTTTATTTTCATCAAAAAAGTGATTAGTTTGAAGAACTGAAAACTGACCTATTTTGTGGAATTTCCTGGGGGGTCAAAATTCGTCCAGATACAGTTACTTTCTGTTGAATTTTCAAGCGAATAAATTTTCATTAATATGATGAGTTAACGTCTACAAATGAGATCTCGTGCAATTTAAAGTAATAGGTAAATGAAAAAAATTCAAAATAAACTGGATATAATATTAGATACGTCTTTTTATCTGTCCAACTATGAATGATTGAGATATTTCTAGAAATGCGCTTAAGTGGGAGCAGAAACTTTTACGCGCTTTTCAAATTCTTTACCATAGGTATTCCTCGGGTAATAGAGGAAATAAAATAACGATACTAAGAAAACATCTACGAAGTTTGACATACCTTTTCTCGAATATTTCCGAACATACGAATCCTATCGAAATGAAATCTAACACACTGGTGTTACATAGTAATCTAAAGATATGTGCCAAATTTCACCGAAATGAAGTGTATTGTTAATAATGAAAAATAAATAATAGTTTATAATTCCGGAAAAAATTCGAGAATTTTTCGAATTTGACTTGAAATACTAGATCCGTATGAAATTTTGCATAATGTTGTGTGTCAGTACACAAACATTTGGGATATACCATTGTAATTCTTAAAAGTTTTGCGGAATGATTTTTAAGTTACAAAAACTTCGAAGTATATACAGGCTGTTTGAAACTCAAGGACTAATTAATTTTTTTTGGAGAGAACAAAATTGGATTATTTTGAAAAAAATGGCTTATTATTGAGTAATGAGTTTGACTCGATCGATGTAAAGAGATTTCAGCACTGCTCATAGAGAAAATCTACGAAAATTTGCACATTTTGAATGTGACATACTGTAACTTCTTGCAGTGTTCCTTGCAGCAGTTTAAATATCACAAAATTAGACAATTAAAAAACTGGACAGCAACAAATCCAGAAATATTGGCAATATGGAGATGTAAAGGTAACATATAGGTTTTTTTCAATAACCTAAAGATTAGTCGTGATTCAATTCTCGTATTCACATTTCGAATAATAGAATCTAAAAAATGTGTATCGTTTTTCAATCAATCACTTTTATCTGAAACTGGTTTAAAATGCGGTACCCAAAGCAAGCTCCACTGCGATTATCATTACATTTCGAACATGTCACTGAGCTTCTTTATATTTGTCATGTTTACCCTGATAACTGATAATGTCTTGTCTATTTTAATCCCGTATAAACTGACCTTCACAAGACAATTTGAGTTCCTTGATTGTACATAAAAATGCACTGATCGTTTGTCTACACGAAAGTGTAATTAAATCTGATAGTTTCATGGATTATTATCCCATTCAGTGAATTCCAACGCTTTCGTGCAATAGGTCATTTTTTAATCGGTATGTTACTAATATATACATAGTTGACCTAAATTATTCATGGGTATGGTATTTAGTGTCAGACTGATAATATGAATCAGAAATGTCTTCTTCTTATGTTTAATCAATTCAGTTCTTCATTCCTAACACTGTACAGGGTGTATCTGAATAGCATCAAAAAAATGTGAAGGGTGATTCTGTGGTGATGAAATTGAGGTAGCTATTCAGTATAAAATTTTTTGAAAAAACCTCCCCCCATAAAGTTACACCCCTCCGAAGATTAACAAAAAAAATGGTTTTTCTTTTTGTTTTCTCTGGATATTAAGCTAAAGACACGAAACTTGGTGAATAATATAAGTCAATAACACTACACATTTTGTAATTTTTTTCAAACCTGAAGTAGGCTCAGAAGAGGTTGAAATTGTACACCCCTAATACTTTTTTCTACAACTTTTCTTTGGATTAAAATTTTTCTTTTAAAAAAACACTGCTCAAAAGCTCAATTGATTCACTAATTTTTTCCGAAAGTTTAAGCATTTACGAGAAAAATATAACTCATGTTAAATAGCATTTAATTGAACATCTGTCGATTATCGACAATAGAATTATAATAAATGTTGAAAATGACTGCCTTCAGTTTCAATAATAGCATTTATTCTTCACCTCATTGAAATGCGTATGCGATAAAATATGCCTGCTGAATTTCTTATCGTTTCATACCCTGCTACAATACGGTTTCACAGATCATCAATCTTTTTTCACGTGAGCGCTTAAGTTATCGAAAAATTTTGTCGAGATAAAAAGTTAGTAAATTAATAGGGCTTTTCAGTCATCAGGTTTTGAAAGGAAAATGTAAATCCGGAATAAACTTAAAAGAAAAAATATCTTAGGGGTTGGCTTTCTCAACCCCTTCTAAGCATACTTCAGGGTTGAAAAAATTACAAAATGTGTAGTTTTATTGACAAATAATATTTATAAGTTTCGTGTCTTTAGCTTAATATACAGGAAAAATAAAAAAGATAAATAACTTTTTTCGTTTAATTTTGGAGGGGTTCTTCAAAATATTGTATACCAAATACCCACCTCAATTTTCATCACAGAATCATCCCTCAAAATTTTTGACTGTTATTCAGATACACCTTGTAAGTCTTAGAAATTGTGGTGAAGAAAAATTGATCCACTAATTATTTTAAGTTTTATTTAGTTGTTGTAATCACGAGAATATTAATTTGCACGCTTGTTTCATTGTGCTATAACTTTTCTGAAATATCGATCTTTCAATATATTTCACACAAAATTGATCTAGGACAATATCACTGAATGATGATAGTTGTGGTCCAATTTAATTTTGTTCGTTTTAAGCTAGATCCTTCTTGAGTGGTCTCGAGATATTCGAAGAATAGTTGATACTCATTTGGGATTATTTGGGATCATGACTAAGCGAAATTCGCTTGATAGTTTTGGAGTAATAACCTTCGAAATTCAGTCTACATAGATTGAGTTCTCCTTCACAATCCTTGAGCAGAAATATCGAAAAAAACTATAATTCTCTGATTGGATTGCATCTGGCAAAAACACAGGGTTTCCTATGGATTTTCTACGCATTTTTCAGGTTTTTATTTCGGAGGGAAGCATTAACTAGAGTTCGTAGTTTCCTCAATAAAATGACCTTTAATCACCTTCGCAAATAACCTTTCATTCAAACCGAGCCGAACATGCACCTGAATATCTAAATCTTTAGAATTGATCCGAACAAGTTGAGGATTAAAGTTGTCTTATTCTAAGGAATACATCTCCAAGGTAAAATGATCGATGATCAACCTTCATCTTCGTCAAAGTTTATTCAGGTTCGTATAAAATTTACGGTTGAATAGATCTCGGAAGTTACTTCGAACGAGTTATAGCATGACCTACATTCCCTTTTCATAATTTGAGGATACAGCAAGCTCCTGCAGAGGGTTGATATTTCGAAAGATAGTTGATACCTGAAAAATGTCCCCTTCTCAATGTTTACCAATAAGCCGTTTACCATTCGCGTGAGATTGACTTCCAAATCATAGTATAAAGATATAAATACTATGACCAAATCATACAGGGTTGTTCAAATATTTGAGGCGACTCTGGGGCATACTATTGAAACGTTAAAAGTGCATTTTTACGGGCTTGTTCTAGGGAACAGCGCGTTATGATTTCGTGGCGATATCTGTAATTTTCGAATTTTTATTTTCGATATCTCATGAAGTATTCACTCGATCGAACTGAAACTTCGTAAACAGTTTAAGAATACCAACACGTAACTTAGAGCAACATTTCGTGTGGATCTAGTTGTTAGAAAATAGAAAAAAAATTTTTCGAAAATTTTTGATGAAAACGTTTTTTTCTCTGAAATTATTGATTAGATTTCAATGGAATTCGGCGTAAACCTTAGAGTCAGTTTTTAACAACAATGTTCCAAATTTCAATTCGATCCGATATTCACTCTCGGATATATAAGGAAAAAAAATGTGCCAAATTTCGTTGTTATTTGGAATTTCAACGTCATTTACGTAATATATCAAGGAGTAAAAATACAATCAGATTGAAACTGCGTAATCAGGTGGAGATTACCAACACGCAACTAAGTGCAAAATTTCGTGTTGATCTAATATTTAGAATTTGAACAAGCGCTTAAAAGCTCCTGACCTCTAGTCAGCGCTTTTTTAGATTTTTTCAAATGGAATAACCTGTATAGCATAAGGTATAGCCTTGAAAGAGAGAGAGATTTATTGGTGATTGCCATAAACATTACATTGTTTTCACACGTCAAGACAAATTTAATTAAATAAAATAAAACGCCAAAAACAAAACAACGGTTTAAAATAAAAATTGTACAAAATCACTGTCATCTACAGTCCGACCATAAAATTAGTCAACTGAACAAAATATATTAATATTAAAACAAATAAAAACACTTGACTAGGTTCACAATTTTTAATTTAAAATATCTTGTTGACATGCATGTTTCGGGTTTTACCCCATTATCAAAACTGAAACGAAAATACATGGGACTACACAAATATACATCACATTACAGATGTTAACACCGGAGATAAGCGGAACTCCAATTGATCATTAACAATTGGTAGTTTTTGTTTATGTGCCGATGATATTTCTAAAATTTCTAGAAGGTCTAGTCTTTTTCCTTTCTCTCCTTCATGCAAGATTGTTGTTTTATTAAAATCTATAAAGTGGTTGCAAGTTATACAATGTGTGGAGAAGCCAGTTGTGGTTTTGTTTTGAAGAATTGACTTCTTATGTTCTTCCACTCTGACTTGGAGAGAACGACCGGTCTGACCGATATAAAATGCAGGGCATTCGTTACAGAAAAGTTTATATACACCACTCTTTTCTGAATGATTCAGTCGATCCTTACCACTAGAAAACATTGATCTTAAGTTCTTCTTATTTGTACATATAATATCAATATTATTTTGTCTTAACCTATTACAAATTTTGTCGCTTACTTGCGGAATATAGTTGACATATACAAATTTCTTTAATTGGTTTTCGAAAGGACCTGGGTAAATACTTCTTAACAGTCTATCGTATTGTTTTCTAAATATAAATCTATCTATTATGTCAGGGGAGGAGCCATTGTTCTTCGCTAATAATTTTAACACTCCAACTTCTTTTTTGAAATTATCATCTGACAATGGAGTTGAAATTAATCTATTTACAAGGGAATGGAACGCTGACATTTTAATTCGATATGGATGTGAACTACTGTTATGAATCAGAGTGCCAGAAAAAGTGGGTTTTCTGTATATATCAAATTCAAGATGGTCATCTACCCTTTTGATTTGAATATCCAAAAAATTAAGTGATTTATTGTCATTCTCTATTTCCAAAGTGAATTGAACAGAACTATAAAATGAATTGATCAATCGTAGGAAAGATTTTAGTTCAGAAGCTGAGCCAGTCCAAATACAAAAAACGTCATCTACGTATCGCTTCCAGTATAGTACAAATACGGTCAGATCAATATATTCTGAGGAAAATAACTTCTTTTCCGAAGATGATATATTAATCGCCAATATCATCTGCATTTCATCCTTAAACCTATCAATTGGCAGATTCTTCACCCCACGAGGAAGTCTATTGTACAGGAACACCACGAAAAATATTGGACCCTGTTGGGATTCACTCATTCTAAGGAAGTCTTTCCTAATGATTTGTTGTAGAGGAAATTTGTCTTTATTTTTATGAATGCAAATAAGGTTTTCTAGAATAAATAGGGATGAGAACGTGAGTAAAACCAGATCTTTAAAGGTATTCTTACAGTAGTCGCGATAGCCGCATATTTTCGGAGAAAAACGATCACTTTTTCCATTCGCTTCTTCAAATTCCATGAACTTGGGTGGGCACACAAGTTATACTAAATTAATGTTCCATCAGAGGTTCATTTCGCGTGGAAATAATGAAAAATGGAATTCAATGGAACACACGGGATAACTTTGAATTCTTACGGAAATATATGTAGTGAGTTTCTTATCTGTATAATGACCGATATTTCATTTGAAAACAATAGAGAATGGACTCTGAGACCTTGACTGGTATTCGAATAATTTGGAGTGAACTTCACACCACGTTCGTAGTTTAAAGTTGAAGAATTGATGAGTCCCTTCCTGATATCGGCCGCACGTGAATACGAGAGCTTCACAATAAAAATTCATATTATAAAAATGGACATGTAGGTAATTTTGAATGGGATGAATAGGTAAAATAGGCAAAATAGGCTTAAGCAAGCTCGGGAAATTGAAAAATGCGAGCAACAACCTTAACCAGGTCCGAGTGGATCTTCAAAAAGTGTGAAGAATCGAATCATTGTCGTCTATATCGTACGTGTATGTGTGAAACATATGTACATACTCAGTTCTGTTAAAATATCACTATAAATAGATCAGCAAGATTAATCGTTTTCAGTATTTTATCAAACTCTCCAACTTCGTTACCTCACGTGGATTGATGACAGCAATATTTTTAAACTCATGGACACACATTAATGTGATCTTAAATTTTCTAAAAAACTCTCTCCTGATTCTTTTTTGTATGCATGTTCTGAGGTACAGCGTCCTTTCAATTCGTCCAAATATCTCTATTTTTTCTCGGAAATTGGTCTCAAACGACTAGGTTGGACGAATCAGGGGTCAAAATCAATTCTGGTCGGTAGAACGGCGACACGATAACTATCGAACGGAGCGAGCTAGCGACTTGACTCTTTCAGGGTAGGCCGCGCATTTGAATGCTGGGGTTAGCTTCGTTAATGAGCAAAATCGAAAAAGAGGTTCCGGAGTTATAGCTATTCGAAATTTTGAGGTTATTTCCCTGATATTTCAGAAACTACTGTAGCAATTTGATTGAAACTTTGCAGTTGGTTGGAACATACTGACACTCATTTTCTTGCAATATTTTGTTGGGATCGTACTGGTACTACATTATTTTTTTTTGGAAACTCCCACCCTATTTGCAAGACATCCTGCTCGTACCTGGATGTCTTTCTAAGTAGTGTACCACATTTCAGTTCGATACGTTTTTAATTTCCAGAGATATTGTGAAAGTTTGTCATCAACATAAAGACATCACATAAAACTTACGAAGACTTCAAAGTTAAACAAAATGAAATCTAGAAAAACAAAAACAGTTTTCTGGCATTTTTGGGGCAGAGAAATTTATCTCACTTGTTGATATATATGACAACAATGATTGACCTCAAATATGCAGGAGAAATGTGTGGTTGAAGTCTAGGTGAAATTTATGTAATGTGTTTATGTTGATTATTTGAGGTGATTGGCCGATATGGACACAGCTTTCTGTTTTCACATAGCTACTGAGTTTGTAAGTAAAATGAGGACATTTTAAACAATAATATCAAAAAACTCAATCTATTTATAGATACTATTTTCTTAGTGTGCTCAAATTGTAACATCAGGATTGTTGAGGCCGGTGATATCGCACCTAGTCCGCACACGGGGAAATTCACTCACTTCGGTATAGTGGACGGGAAATGCTCGTTGGTGGCTGGGATTAGATTGAATCAACTTCTTCGTTAACAGGGTATATTTTGTAGTACAGAAAGGAGACTATATACAATGTCGTTGCACAAAAAATAGGTGAAACTAGGGTTGGCGAATTGCGTCTCAACTTTATATGAATTCACTTACTTCTGGGTTCAAAATACACAATGCACTTCGTAAAAATAAACTAGGAAACAAACACTGAAATTATTTCAAGCGTCATGGATAATATTCGGAACAGATTCAGCACTTTACCTTGCAAAAGAAGGAAACAGAATGCGACTTACTCACTATGAAGCTATCGAAGAAAAAGGAATAGGACCTTGGATGTCTCGAGCATGTACTTAGGTCACTGACTAAGGGTGTTTGTTACAGGCACATCGGGAAGGAATTCTTAGAATTGCGAAGAGGCTTACATATGTTGATCTAGGATGGGAAAGAAAATACTGAATTCAGGGATGGCTTGAGGATACTTTTAGGGGACTAATTGATCAAACAAAGATCGAAAGCTTGTTGGAAACTGTTATTCCAACAAGGATGGTACTAAGCCGAAACATATAATTATAAATAAGACTATTCGTTCATTAATCCTATTGATTAACCACCTCACAATGGATTTCCATCAAGTGAAGATTATAGCCATATTCATTCTTATTTAGCGGATTTAACTGAATGAAGTTGACAGATAGAAGTGCAATAGACGACTTCGGCCCAAGTTGCCAACCCACAATTTACTTAGCAAGTTTACTGTCACTGGGGAACGGGAGTTTCAGGACAAATTCGACATGATAAGGTTCGCATTATTCATAAATAACAGTAAAACATGCCTCGGCTCTTCAAACCAGATAATTCCTTCCAAATATAGGTTTTTGTTAAGATCGTCCCCGATTGGCTGAAATTTAAGTTGGAATTCCTGATTTCATGCAAACAGTGTCAATTTTCATAGGATACGTTCCGAAAATCAACTCTGTTGTTTCGGTTGCCGATTTTCCGCTCCGTAAATATGAAATATTCGGATGTTTCTTGGAACAAGCGCGTGAAAAAGGTTATTTACGGAATCTGGTTGATGAAAATGCGGTCGATTTACTGTCACCAGAACGATTTTCTATGGTAAATATCCATAGCATAGAACAATCATGTTTACTTTAGGTTTGTTTTGGTTCCGAGTTCAGAACCACAGACTATTGGTCTATGCTAGAACCGTCCCGAACAGATCTGAACTCGGAACCAAAACAAACATAAAGTAAACATGATTGTTCTATGCTATGGATATTTACCATAGAAAATCGTTCTGGTGACAGTGAATCGACCGCATTTTCATCAACCAGATTCTGTAAATAACCTTTTTCACGCGCTTGTTCCAAGAACCATCCGAATATTTCATATTTAAGGAGCGGAAAATCGGCAACCGAAACAACAGAATTGATTTTCGGAACGTATCCTATGAAAATTGACACTGTTTGCATGAAATCAGGAATCCCAACTTAAATTTCAGCCAATCGGGGACGATCTTAACAAAAACCTATATTTGGAAGGAATTATCTGGTTTGAAGAGCCGAGGCATGTTTTACGGGTATTTATAAATAATGCGAACCTTATCATGTCGAATTTGTCCTGAAATTCCCGTTCCACAGTAAAAGTAAACTTGCTAAGTAAATTGTGGGTTGGCAACTTGGGCCGAAGTCGTCTATTGAACGCTTACAATAGAGAAATAGAACAATATATGACAATTCCTTAGTGGGTAACAGTAGGAAAGTTTCGACACCTGATAGTCTTTGAATCTTGAACAACAATTCCTCTATAATGATTCTCGAGATTTTCCAAATGGTATATCAATTCGTAGAAACAGTATTGAATATTCGAAAACTCAATGCATGGTTACCTCGCTAAAAGATGATATACAATTCCAAGACACTTTTGTATACGTGACCGAGATCATTACACGCATAAACAGCCAATGAAATCCATTTATTCAACTTACTAATCCAACTACTACACCATCATTCACCATTTAAGAACAATTATTGCTTTATTCCAACACATCCTCTTGGTGCCCTTGGCAACGAAAGTCAATACATACTGAGCAGTGGACCATCGCGTTCAAAAAATTCCATTATATGGATGAGTTTTATGGATGAGTTTTATTCTATTATTATATCAATCAATCCCTGTAAATACAAGAGTTTATCGATCCCGGCGATTAGTTTTAAAGAAGAATTATATTTGATAGAGATAAGTCGGTGATCCGTTGACGCACAGAGAGTAAAGTACATAAAATCGTATTTAGGGACTTTGACTCATAGAGATTTGGGATAGAATTGAAAAGTCTACATTTGGCATTTGATTGTGGTGAAAAGCGGTTGGGAAAATGACAAACATCGACGATTTTCTGAAAAAGTCCTATAAGCTGGAGGAGAGTGTGAATTTTGATAACTATATGAAAAGTTTGGGTGAGTTTGCTGGCTTACTAAAAGTTATATTTTCGTTTTTGTGACATTTAAGGTTTGTTTCATTTTTAGTTCGAATATGTTTGTTTTCGTCGTGGGAATTCAGTTCTTGCTTGATAACTTTGAAGAAATTTGTGTTTACTTTTTTTGACCTAACCAAACGGACAATTATTCGATATTGATTCGAGTAAATCAGAAATAGAGAAAATAAGTCAATGAACATAAGAACGAAAGAAGAGAACAAAATTCTATGTCTCGTCGAATTCCTGTTCAAAGTTTTTTACGCGAAAATTAAAAATACAGAGTGTTAAGAAAAAAAAATGATAATATCGTTAAACGGCGGCCGTCGAATTTGCGTGTTTGTTTATAATTGATCCGGCCGGAATTACGAATAAATGGACTTTTGAAATTTGTGGTTGAATTGTGTTTGTTAATGAGACAACTGGCCGAAGACATGTATGAAATTTCATTAGGGTTGTCACGAGATAACTGAGAAAATTCTGAACAATTCTATAACTAAGAAACAATCAGATCTCACTGAAATTTTGCATGAGCCTTCAAGCCAGCAATTTCAGCCAAAGACAAGAATTTTAGTTGATCGGATCTGTCTTTTGGAAATATTAGCAAATTGTGATTTCGAAGGGATACCTATATCTGCAGACTCATAGAGCAGATTTTACCCTATAGTTAAATGATATATCAGTCAAGTATACTTTTTTCCGATACAGATTTGATTTGAATCGAATATCTTGGTCCCTGATCAAAGAAATCTTTCCGATCAACGTTTCAAAAGGATAATACTTCGAGAATATATCCAACCAAATAACCTATAAAATAAACAGCGTATTAATTAAAAAAGAAACCATAACTGAAGAATGTGGCAACAAATTCAGTAAAATATTGTGGAAAAAATGTTTGTCATGGCATCTGAAAGATTTGTTTTTTCGCACACGTGGGATTCAATGGTATTCTAGAGAATGTTATTATCGAACCTATAAGTGAACAAATTTGCAAAATTATTATGTTTTATTGTAACTCTTGCTATGGTAATAATTCTACTTTTTTTTATTGTACGAACAAGAAAGGTCAATTGAATGGCATTTTTGAAAAGGCAATCACATAACCTTTGGAACTAGAGGTCATATAAGCACCCCCTTTCCATCTGAGATTTTGGGGTTTGCTATTATTACTCTCACAGGGTTGATGATACCAATTGATTGGTACCAACCGTATAAAATATCACCCTACTAATCGAAGCTTATCTATTCTTGCATTTTTTACTGATTTTGCATGTGGACGGATATATTAAAGGTGGTTCTTTTGAATTGACCAACCGTATTAGGCCTTTGTTTCATCTAATAATAAAACGGTCAAGGTTCAGGACAATCACATATTTGAGTTGTAATCGATGTTTTCACATGGTAACCTATCTGGACTATCAGACATTAGAAACTCTCTCGAATTGCAGGAGACTTGGCTCAGTCATTATCATGCTGAAATACGTTTCCATAATGAATCCACTTGGAAACTTGAGACTTGGCCTTCTGTTATTTCAACGATACAAACATATTCTTGTCAGGCTAATTCTCAGAAGTGAATCAAGCTCTATTAACCCAGCATTAAAACGCTGTTGGACTTTGCCCTTATTCCTCAAAGTACCCAACAATGATGTTGTTTTGTTCCTTTATCCATCCACTCATAGCAGTAAAATACTACGAATTAGCTTTGTGACAACTTGTCTAAGTGATTCAATAAGGTTTCCTGTAGTCCTTAATTGTCTTTTGTTGATGAAGAATTATATCAATTAGAATTTATTTTAGAATGCCTTGATTCACAGAAGCAGTGTTTTCTCTAGGTAATCTATGCCTAATTGGTTAAAGAAGGTTTCCTTTATTCGTTGTTCGTCTATTGTCTATCATATTCTTGGAATCTATTTTATAACACCTCTAGTGAAAAGAGTGTTAGCTTAAAGGAGAAGATACTCACAGTTTATTCAATATGGATTCCTGTATTCTTCGACAGCAGCGTCGATCGGGTTCTTGAAATTTATTTTATAACACCTCCAGTAAAAAGAGTGATAGGTAGCTTTACAGGAAGTTTAAATTGAATTAATGAGCTCTCTGTATTCATGGATATAGTATTGTCGTTCTTGTTCTCGGAATCTATTTTATATCATTTCAAGTCAAAATAATGTTATATAGAATTGATTCAATTTAGTTTCCTGTATTCGTTGATAGTCTATTGTCTATCAAGTTAATGAAAATTACTTTGTAACACCCTATGTAAAAGATAGTTAGCTTCAGGAGAACTTAGGCATAATTGGATTGATAAGCTTTCCTTTATTCATTAATAATATATTGTCGATCAAGTTCTCGAAAACTTAATATTGCATATTCAGTAAAAAGAGTGTTAGCTTCAGTAGAACTCATGCCGAATTGATTCAATAAGGTTTCCTTTATTCATTAATAGTCTATTGTCGGTCAAGTTCTTGAAATCTTATTATAGCACCTCCAGTAGTGGAGAATGTTAGCTTTAGTAGAACTCATACCGAATTGATTCAATAAAATTTCCTGTATTCGTTGATAGTTTTTTGTCTATCAAGTTATTGGAAACTATTTTATAACCCCCTCCTTGAAAGATAGTTAGCTTCAGTAGTAATTGATTCAATAAGATTTCCTGATGTATTCATTAACAGTCTCTTGTAGATCAAGTTCTTGAAATCTTATTATAGCACCTTCAGTGAAGAGTGTTAGCTTTAGTAGAACTTATACAGAATTAATTCAATAAGGTTTCCTATATTCGTTGATAGTCTATGGTCTATCAAGTTATTTGAAACTATTTTATAACACCCTCTGTAAAAGATAGTTAGCTTCAGGAGAACTTAGGCGTAATTGATTCAATAAGGTTTCCCTTATTCATTAAAAGTTTATTGTCGATCAAGTTCTAGAAATCTTATTATAGCACCTCCAGTAGAGAGAGTGTTAGTTTCAATAGAACTTATGCAGAATTGATTCAATTAGGTTTCCTTCATTCGTTAACAGTCTATTGTCTACCAAGTTAATGGTAACTATTTTATAACACCCTCCTTAAAAGATAGTTAGCTTCAGTAGAACTCAGGCATAATTGATTCAATAAGGTTTCCTCATGTATTCATTAACAGTCTGTTTTGGATCAAGTTCTTGAAATCTTTTTATAGCACCTTCATTAAGGGGAGTGTAAGCTTTAGTAGAACTTATACAGAATTGATTCAATAAGGTTTCCTATATTCGTTGATAGTCTATGGTCTATCAAGTTATTGGAAACTATTTTATAACACCCTCTGTAAAAGATAGTTAGCTTCAGGAGAACTTAGGCATAATTGATTCAATAAGGTTTTCCTTATTCATTTATAGTCTATTGTCGATCAAGTTCTCGAAATCTCATCATAGCACCTCCAGTAGAGAGAGTGTTAGCTTTAGTAGAACTTATACAGAATTGATTCAATAAGGTTTCCTGTATTCGTTGATAGTTTATTGTCTATCAAGTTATTGAAAACTATTTTATTATAACACCCTCTGTAAAAGATAGTTTGCTTCAGGAGAACTTTGGCATAATTGATTCAATAAGGTTTCCCTTATTCATTGAAAATCTATTGTCGATCAAGTTCTCGAAATCTTATTATAGCACCTCCAGTAGAGAGAGTGTTAGCTTTAGTAGAACTTATACAGAATTGATTCAATAAGGTTTCCTGTATTCGTTGATAGTCTATAGTCTATAAAGTTAATGGAAACTATTTTATAACACCCTCCTTAAAAGAAAGTTAGCTTCTGTAGAACTCAGGCATAATTGATTCAATAAGGTTTCCTGATGTATTCATTAACTAAATGTCTGTTGTCGATCAAGTTCATGAAATCTTATTATAGCACCTTCGGTAAAAAGAGTATTAGCTTCAGGGAAACTTATGCAGAGTTGATTCAATAAGGTTTTCCATTCGATGATAGTCTATTATTTATCAAGTTCTTGTCATATATTTTGTAACTGGCCGAGTAAATACATAATACCTCTATCTGGGAAACAGATAATTTCACCTTTTGTTCGCTGAAAAAGTCACTACACTCAATGATTGTGTTTTAACTCAGATTCTTAGTCCTGAAAACTATGGAGAAATATTCATTTCCAGTAGGTGAAAAATAATCTTTAAGGTTCAAGATAAAATGACGAAATATAAGTCCCCCTGAAAATTGGGAGCAATCACCATACATTGTCTTGTTATTGGCATAGCAGCTATGTGGATAGCAAACTCCACCCAGGTTTCGCTTTAGTATAAAAGCGAACGAACCAAAGCTGCCTGCACCTATCTCAGCTCCTAACATTGTTTGTTTATCGGACATAGGATCTATACATGATTCATCGATCTGGCGTTGAAACTTTTTTTTGGTCAAGTTCTAAGCGTACTTTTGATTGCAGGGGTTGGTTTAGTGACCAGGAAGATCGCAAATGCAGTATCCCCAGTTCTGGACCTCACCAAGGAGGGCGATGAATATGTCATCACCCAAAAATCCACCTTCAAGAACATGATCATCAGGTTCAAACCAGGTGTCGATTTCGTCCAAGAAACCCCTGACGGTAGATCCGTGAATTCAGTCATCACAATCGAGGGTAACAAGCTTCATGAAGTCCAGAAAGACGACAGCGGAAAGAACACAGTCATCGATAGGGTATTCACTGATACCGAAGTCAAAATGGTAGGTAGACATACATTTTTCGATTCTTTTCAAAGTGGAATCAATTTTGAACTGCGGTAGTTTAAAAGGCATCTTTGATCGAGGACTGTGTGAGAAGAGTCCAAAGGCTCGGAGACGGTGATAAATCGTACGCATAATAACAGGTCTACCATCTTTATCGAACCATTGATCAGATCAGAGATTTGACGCGTAGTAGCAAAATGGTCTCATGGAGCAAGTTACCTAAAGCACATATCTCGACGTTCTGGTCAGTGCTTTTCTAAAATCTTTCGATGCTCTTCACGAAAATGATTGTCTGCAAGCCCTATTATATCTAACTCACAATACAGACAATCAGTGGACAAATATTTTGTCGAGTGAAATTCAGAACACGTATGCGGATTCAGAAACACAGGAATTGGTAGACACGTCCGTGTGCGTTGAATCCAAACATTTTAAGTGAAAGATAGCTTTTTCAGTTGAAATGAACTGTCAAATTAGGTAATGTGAAGAAATTTAATTGAAACAGTCGTATCGTGTGAATTGAGCAGAAAAAATAGACAATCTCTGTAAGAGTCCACCCTGAATGTATTAATTCCTGTTTCTCCTTCGATGATGTCTTAAGCATATTGTACAAAAACGAACCAAATATTTTTTATTAATTGATATTTTTCTTGTTTCAGACCATGAATCATGGTGATATCTCAGCAACAAGGGTGTACAAGCTTCAAGAATAAGAACTTCCATCACAAATTTATCTAAGCTAGAGTTCCTCGTTCATTTCGAACAAAAAAACACAACTCGATTTTTTAATCTAGGTTTGTTAGGTTGCATACTCATTGAAGATTCATAAGATTCTGTGAATTCTCATATTTGTTTAGTCTGATTTTATATAATGTGGCATTACATTCTAATAAAAACAATATTATTTTGAAAATTGTTCATTATTGCTCGCTCGAAGCAACGCCATTTTTAATATTGAGCAGAAAATGTATCATACATTTACATTAGACCAACTGATTTATAATTTCAATTCAGTCTGGAAGACCGTACGGAGAGCATGGAGGTAAAATCAGGGGAGGGAGCATATCCTATATTTCCCTTGTACCAAAAGTGTCACACACTTTTGAGAAAGTTCTGTGGGTTTTTCTCATACCAATATGGCCGACTTCGGACAACTTAAACGTTGAATAACAAAAATATTCAACGTTTAAATAGCTCGAAGACGACCAATATGGGCGACTTCGAACTATATGCACGTTGAATATTTTTATTATTCAACGTTTAAATGGTTCGCTGTCGGCCATATTGGTATGGGCAAAATCCACAGAACTTTCTCAAAAGTGTGTGACACTTTTCAAACGTTATGTCCCCTCAACTCTTCTGCTACCTCTATGGTACAGAGAAATAGATCACAGTTTATATCGAATCAATTCAAAATCGTCCAAGTAGAAAAGAGTTTTCTAATTTTGATCAGGTTCAGTTCACATATTTTGTCTGGGCAACTATACCAGCCGCAACTGGTCCGCAACTAGTCGGTAAATTCAGGAGAATTTTTACGCCCTCTACGCTCATTTAGGACCCTATAATACCATATAGAGTTAGAACAAATGTCTATACCTTTAATATTCCAGTTAGTAATGGACTTACTAATTTTCGAAGATATACAGGGTGTATATGCATAAAACCGAAAAATTTAAGGGTTGATTCTGTGATGAAAATTGAAGTGAGTATTTGGTATGAAGTTTTTTGAACCATCTGACCATCCTTTAGCGCTTTAAAGGAGGTTGACGAAATCAAAATCTTCGAAGGGGTTAACCTTATGAATTTTCAAAGAATAATTTTGGAAGTTATGAGAATGACGTCAAAATTGGTTTGTGTGAGGAGCTGCTTGGGTTAATCATCTATTCCTAATTTCAACCCATTCCGACCATACTTTAGTGTTTTACAGAAGTTTGACCAAATCGAAATTTTTCAAAGGGGTTAAACCTTATGAGTTTTCATAGGACAAATTTTAAAGTTATGAGAATTACGTCAAAATTGGTTAGTGTGAAGAGCTGCTTGGGTTAATCATCTATTCCAAATTTCAACCCATTCCGACCATACTTTAGTGTTTTACAGAAGTTTGACCAAATGAAACATTTTCAAAGGGCTTAACCTTATGATTTTTAAAAGGAAAATTTCGAAAGTTATGAGAATGACGTCAAAATGGGTTAATGTGAGGAGCTGCTTGGGTTAATCATCTATTCCCAATTTCAACCCATTCCGACCATTTTTCAGCCCTTTACCGTAGATTGACCAAATCAAAATGTTTCAAGAGGGTTAACCCTCAGAGTAACAAACAACATAGAGAGACTGTACGCAGTGTTTGGGTGTCTACAACATCCCTCTGTCGACATAGTCAGATTGTGATATATTTGAAGATGCGCAATGATATTATCTTTATTGTAATTATATATTGAATGAAATAAAAATATTAATTTTAATGATGTTAACAATGGATAATGAGAATAGGACAGTCCTGTCCTATCGTCAAAATTGCTTAGTGGCTTGCTGCTTGGGTTTATCATCTATTTAAAATTTCAACCCATTCCGACCATCCTCTAGCGCTTTACAGAAGGTTGACCGAATGAAAATTTCTCAAAAAGGTTGTTTACCTTATGATTTTTCGCAGAGGAATTTTGAAAGTTATGATAATGACTTCAATATTAGTTTGTGTGAAGAGCTGCTTGGGTTAATCATCTATTCCAAATTTCAACCCATTCCGACGATCATTTTGCCTTTTATAGGTTAACTAACCCCTTTGAAAATTTTTCATTTGGACAACCTTCTGTAAAACGCTAAAGGATGGTCGGAATGGGTTGAAATTTGGAATAGATGATTAACCCAAGCAGCTCTTCACACTAACCAATTTTGACGTCATTCTCTTATTTTCCAAAATTCTCCTTTGAAAACTCAAAACTATATAACCCCTTTGAAAATTTGCTCAACCTTCTGTAAAACTCTAAAGGATGGTCGAAATGGGTTGAAATTTGGAATAGATGATTTACCCAAGCAGCTCTTCACACTCACCAATTTTGACGTCATTCTCATAACTTTCAAAATTCTCCTTTGAAAACTCATAAGCTTTGAAAAATTTTCATTTGGTCAAACTTCTGTAAAACGCTAAAGGATGATCGGAATGGGTTGAAATTTGGAATAGATGATAAGCCCAAGCAGCTCTTCACACTAACCAATTTTGACGTCATTCTCATAACTTTCAAAATTGTCCTTTGAAATGATTCGATTCGGTTTTGATTGGTTTATTCGTCAATTTAGAGGAATATTGAGATTAAGCGCCTGATGAAGAAATTATAAGGCAACCAATGATACATTAAATATTATCATTAGTTGCCTATACGCACAGTGACATCTGTGGACTAGTAGGCATATAATTCTACTGAGGAATCCATATAGAAATTTATCTGTTTGGGTTCGGCACCTAATAATACATTAAATTGTATCATTAGTTGCCGTTCAACTTTTTTCTAGGCGAAAGATCTTGATATTTTTGATTAAATCGGTGTGAGAAAGCACTTACCGATTTTGACGTCATTCTCACAATAGTCAAAATTGTCCTTTGAAAAATCATAAGAAAAATTTTCGTTTGGTGAAACTTCTGTAAAACGCTAAAGGATGGTCAGAATGGGTTGAAATTTGGAATAGATGATTAGCCTAAGAGGCTCTACACACTAACCAATTTTGATGTCATTCTCATAATTTTCAAAATTCTCCTTTGAAGAATCAATAGGTTAACCCCTTTGAAAAATTTTCATTTGGTCAACCTTCTGTAAAAGGCTTAAGGATGGTAGGAATGGGTTGAAATTTGAAATAGATGATAACCCAAGCAGCTCTTCACACTAACAAATGTTGACGTCATTTTCATAACATTCAAAATTCTCCTTTGAAAACTCATAACCCCTTTGAAAAATTTTTATTTGGTCAACCTTCTGTGAAATGCTTAAGGATGGTCGGAATGGGTTGAAATTTGAAAAAGATGATTAACCCAAGCAGCTCTTCACACTAACCAATTTTGACGTCATTCTCTTAACTTCCAAAATTCTCCTCTGAAAACTCATAAGGATTTTGATTTGGTCAACCTTCTGTAAAGGTCCAGATTGATAATGAAATTGATCCTCGTACCAATTTTATTTTGAATTTTTAAATTCATCCAACATTCTTAGTTTTAAGCATCGATTAAAGCTTATTTTTGGAGGAATTTTAGGTTTTTTTTGGGTTTTAACTTCCAATATCTGAAAAAGAACTATTAAAAATTAAATAAAATTGTTTTTTTCATGAAAAATGCCCTTGCGGATTGCAGTTTTAAACTATTTGTCAAGGGAAGTTTCTAGCAGAACAGATCCCCTAATGGACAATACCGAAACAAAACAAACGATAAACAAAGGGAACTTTGACGTTTCAGAGTGCAAATCTGACTCTTCCATCAGACAAATCAGAAAATTTCAAGAATTATTTATTTTTCGATTTGATATAAGGAGTGAAAACCCAGAAAAAAATCCTTATTTTTGGCACTAAAATGACCCATTCATCAAGCCAAGAATGGTTTCTACAATTCATTTGTATATCTGAGAAGACTTTTATTATTAATCCCTCCTTTGAAGAAGTGAACTGACAAAAGTTTGGTGGAGAGAAACGAGACCATTAAAAGTGTCAACAGGAATTTTCACATTGCCAGTGTCAAATAATGTTTTTCAAATCAATTCCACTGATATGTCATTTTGTAAAGCCAGTCTCATATTAGTTATTAAGTTGAGATTCTTAACATATCTCCATGTATTGGAGGTTTTCAAGCAAGCATTTAGCTCATCAGCAGCAGTTGATCTGGGAATGTCAAAAATCTCCTGCCAGTAGAATCATCGCACCACCGAAAAGGTTCTGATTGTAGCACGAATCTCTTAGGGTTCTTTTTAGTTCCACCAACGCCTGTTTCCAAATTATTATTTTAGAATTTTGAAGCACGTTCGCTATTGCTGATGTTTTGCTTATATCACATGGACGTTCCTCTACAGTCTGCAAATTCAATGGCAGTTTGCGCTATTTGTTTGTTTCTTGGCCTGCAAGAGAATCATCAGTAATCAAAACATAAAATATTTCAAACAAAACTATTCTGACAAAGTGGATTATAATACTACGAAAGCATAGTAGAAAAGATTTATTGATACACAAATCTGAGGACGTTATCCAATGAAGATACCCTATTGAAATCAAGTCTTACTATATTTTTTCATAATATAATTTTATCAAAACTTACCAGCCACAGAATACATCAACTTGATCAGAAAATGATATCCATCTTCTTCAAGGTAGAATATTATTGGGTATTATAAAGCATCATACATACGATGTGTTTCAATTACAATGTCCATATTTTCGTCAACTACCACAATGGCAAGCAACTGCGTTCAACTTTGGTGCATTGGAACGTCTGTTATGCTCTTCTGCAGGCCTTTTATCTGCTCTGACCACTAATTTATGTTTGTGAGATGGCATCATTTCTAAAGCGATTATTGATGTCATTCTCATAACTTTCAAAATTGTCCTTTGAAAAATTAAGGTTAACCCCTTCCATTGAGTTTTCAAATAGTATTTCAAAACTCAATGCCCCTTCGAAATGTTACGATTCGGTTTTGATTGGTTTATTCGTCAATATAGAGGAATATCGAGATTTAGCGCCTGATAAAGAAATCATCAGGCAACCAATGATACATAAAATATTATCATTAGTTGCCTGTACGCAAAGCGACATCTGTGGACTAGTAGGCATATAATTCTACGAAGGAATCCATATAGAAAGATATCTGTTTGAGTTCGGCAACTAATAATACAAGATATTGTATCATTAGTTGTCGATCAACTAATTTTTATTTGGACAACCTTCTGTAAAACGCTAAAGGATTGTCGAAATGGGTTGAAATTTGAAATAGATGAATAACCCAAGCAGCTCTTCACACTAACCAATTTTGACGTCATTCTCATAACTTTCAAAATTGTCGTTTGAAGTGATTCGATTCGGTTTTTATCTGTTTATTCGTCAATTTAGAGGAATAATGAGATTTAGCGCCTGATGAAGAAATTATAAGGCAACCAATGATCCATCAGATATTATCATTAGTTGCTTATACGCAAAGCGACATCTGTGGACTAGTAGGTACATAATACTACTAAGGAATCCATATAGAATCTGTTTGATTTCGGCAATTAATAATACAGTATATTGTATCATTAGTTGCCGTTCAACTTTTTTCTAGGCGAAAGATCTTGATATTTTTGATTAATTCGATGTGAGAAAATCGATGTGAGAAAATACTTACTGATTTTGACGTCATTCTCATAACATTCAAAATTGTCCTTTGAAAAATCATAAGATAACCCCTTCGAAAAATTTTCGTTCGGTGAACCTTCTGTAAAACGCGAAAGGATGGTAGGAATGTGTTGAAATTTGGAATAGATGATTAGCCTAAGAGGCTCTTCACACTAAGCAATTTTGACGTCAATCTCATAATTTTCAAAATTCTCCTTTGAAAAATCATTAGGTTAACCCCTATGAAAAATTTTCATTTGGTCAACCTTCTGTAAAATGCTTAAGGATGGTCGGAATGGGTTGAAATTTCGAACAGATGATAAACCCAAGCAGCTCTTCACACTCATCAATTTTGACGTCATTCTCATAACTTTCGAAATTCTCCTTTGAAAACTTATAAGGTTAACCCGTTTGGAAAATTTTCATTTGGTAAACCTTCTGTAAAATGCTTAAGGATGGTCGGAATGTGTTGAAATTTGAAATAGATGACAAACCCAAGCAGCTCTTCACACTTATCAATTTTGAGGTCATTCTCATAACTTTCAAAATTCTCCTTTGAAAAATCATTAGGTTAACCCCTATGAAAAATTTTCATTTGGTCAACCTTCTGTAAAATGCTTAAGGATAGTCGGAATGGGTTGAAATTTTTTTTTTGGGTATATTGGGAAAAAGTATGTCAAATTTCGTGGTTTTCCTCTCGATATCGTTGTTTTTTTCGATATAACTCAAGAAAAACTAATTCAATCTTTATACAACTCCGCAGTTACTTTGAAGATGCTGAAAGACAACCTTGTGCAAGATTTCGTGATGATAGTATCATCAGAACATCACCAGAACAATAAAAAAAAAATTCCATTTTTTTTTTCAAATATTCAATATTCTGTGATCTTCTCAACATTTTATCCTCAATAAATTCTGTATGAACCTTTGAACTGTCATTTTTCGATTAAGCACTGGATTTCAATTAGATCTGAAATTTTTTTTTTTTTGGAATATTGGGAAAATAAAATTTTGAATGGGTATATCTACGAAATCATTGGGTGGATTTTACCCATTCACTAATTCGGCCTTCATAATTAAGTTCCAAACCTTGTCTACAAATAACGAGTTTCTAAGTTGTTTCTTCCAGAAGTAATTGTGTTTACGGTTGGCCGATAAAGCTCCTCAAGGGAGCATTTTGATATTTTGCTACAGGCGCTGAATTCCTAGATCTAGCTCTGGTTTAGACTCGAAAATATTTGGGCAGCAGGTTTAAAACTAAAATGCGCAGGTCTTTGAAATATGTCAATGGTAAATATCTTATTCGCGAATATCGCTATTCCACAAGTTGTGATTCTGAAAAATTTTTTTCTTGAGATTCCCACTCTGCTTTCGTGAACCTCTCTGTATTTTGAAACTTGCCAAGTCGAAGAGAATTTAGTAGGGGAGTTTTATGGACATGTAGCTCCCAAGCCCTCGACAAATGTTCACTTCTTCTTACGTTTCAACACGGGCTTAGTGCTTTCGTTTTTAATTTCTCTGAGATATATACTGTAAAGGTACTGTAACCTCCGCCATTTTGGACACTCATTGATCACAATAAGTTAATCCTAAATATACTGATTATAAGACATCGACGAAAATTAAAAAGGGTTCTAGAGATTTCTCAAATTATTATTTATTGTTCAGGCTGTTGCTTTTCGTAAAATGTGAGATCATTTGTAAGATATAAGAATTGAAGTACGTATGTCAGATACGTGGAACCGTCGTTTTTTTGTATATATTCTTGAGAATGCAAGGATTTAACTCAAAAGTCTAAAGAAGAGCGTTCAGTTAATAGTTTTGTGAGATTTTATTATGGACATGAAGACTATGCCTCAAAAATGACGGTATTTCCATAAATATGAGACTCAAAAGTTTAGAATCCATCAATACGGGTTGAGGTATGCTTCTGTTTGAAAGCGTCCCATGTGCTTTCGTGTGAATCCTTTCTTAAAGTATTAGGACTTTGGTATCAATGGACGAGGGTATAGAGTAAAGCTTTGCAGAGGTAGAAACTATACTCTGAAATTGCATTCGAAAGTATATTGGCTTATCTTGAACGTTAATATAGAAATAAGATATATTCATAGTTTTTCATATTCACGTGAAGTGTCTTCTTCCTAGCATAATGAGGATATACTTCTAGGTGGGATTTAGTAACTCCAATGAATATGAATATGTTTTTGAATTCTAAGATTGAATTATAGCTTTCGTTGCCATATTATAATGAAGAGTGTTTTCAGCTACAAACATTTAAATGTGTAAAAAACATAAACTGAGGCTCTAGGTTGGCATTTATCTGAAAGTATTCCATCTGCCAAGGCGTAAAATGTCGTTTATGCACATAGAAACTGTCCTCAGAAGTACACACTGAAGAACCACTGAGAATAGAATTAATTACATTCTATTCTCTCTATGAGGAACATTTGAAACATAAATGAGCCTTATTATTATGTAACGCGTGTCCAGCCTTCAGGTTTGCTTCTGTCGTAGCAAAATTCAGAAGACACATTCGCATGTTTTGTTAGTCATGAAATGTAATATACGAAGAACATTTTTTGGAATATTTCATATTGACCAATATTCCTTTCTTCTGAGTATAATGAAAGCAATTTTTATATATTGAGGACTCAAGTGTGTAAAGTACCTACAATGGAAGCTTTACTTGTAATGCAAGTTCTTTCAAGACAAATAGAGTATTAGCCGATCTGAGGATTCAGTGTGTGAATTACTCATAGTCATGTTTGGTTGTGTTTATTATATGTAAATTTCGATGATGTCTGCTCAGATGTGAAATGTCTGAGATGCCATGTAAAAAATTTTCATAACAGAGAGATAAAGTTGTGAAATACTTCTAAGGGAGGGAAAATTTTTAGATATATGGGATCAAATGTACAAAATACTTACAAAGGAAGGCTGCTACTCTACGTGAAATGAATTTATAGGGTTCAAATTCTTCTATATATACCTACAAGAAAGGGTATGAAAGAGTATGGAAATGCTCATGATTAATTTAGGGTATGTCCGTGTTTATATGTAAATTTTAATGATGTCTTCTTACATGGAAAATGTGTAATTTGTAAGTGATTAGAAGAAAATAGATCAGGGCCGTATATAACTACAGTTGACTCGCAGAGAAAGTACAGGTGAAATTGAATGGAGGGGAGTGAAACCACAGACTAGGTCTGTGGTGAAACTCTCCATTAAGCTTATGAATTTTTTAGATATGTAGCCTTTGCTTTGTTTCTTCTTTTCAAATATAAGAACAAAGCAGAAGCAATATCTAGAATGTAGGAATCAGGTAAGTTTCTTCTGAGTCACTGTACGATGGTATTATTATATACTAGTATATGTAATCAAGATGAGAAGAAATATCTATAACGGAGATTAGGATCATTCCTCTAAGCAGCAATATATAATTAAGGGCAAATTCAGATATAAATACCTCAAGCGTGTTAAAATATTAAGGGTTGTTTCTGTCGAAATGTACTTCAATAGCGTTCTGCTTGTATTGAATGAAGAGTTTTCTCATTAGTGTAATGATACTTTCAGGCAAATATTCAATTATTTCAATCATACAAAACTCATAAGGTTGACAATGTATACAATTGATACTCAAAATTCTACATACAAACTATTCGAATAGAAATATCGATTGCATTTCTAAAATATATGAATTCATGTTTTTTAGATATACTTATACTTAAGGTGTAAAATATTCGCAAGGGATAGTTCAAATCACCCCTTTGTATGGGCATTTTAATGATTGAATGCTTTTGCAGGTGAAATGTTTGCTTCTTGGTATAATGAGGAGAGTTTTTAGATATAGTTTCTTCGAGTGTAAAAAATATCCTCGCAAATATGCATGCTTTTCTTACGAGTATACTCGAGGACATTTTATATAATAACGGATTCCAGGGTGTAACATACCTTTGATGTACAATTCGTAAGGTTTGTGTCTTTGTTTAGACTTTCGGTGATGTACTGCTTCAACGTTTATTGTTGGATTCAAGTTTCTTATATATTTTTTTGTGTGGATTTTCTTTAAGATATAAGGAAAGGCATTTTCAGATGAGGAGAGCGTGAAATTTTGTTTCTGTGTGGATATATATTTACATATAATTTGTAAATAAAGTAAAGTGTTCTTTAAAATTTTATCCATTCTGATATATAAGTGACGGCATTTCTAAAATGAAAGAATTGGAATATATAAAATATTTCACATGGATGGTTCAGATCACCTTCTTGAAAAGGTACATTAGCAATAACGTGTTTAAATGACCTTATTCGTAAAATGTAGGGTTATAGATTATGGATGCATTTTTGAGACATACGACGGTAGTGAAATTCAAATAGCCTAATGTTTTTGAAGAGGACATTTTAGTATATAATTTCTGAATTATGTAAATAAATTATTATGAGGAAATGATTGAAAATTTTCAATGTTTTTTTCTGTATTTATTCTCGTACTTTAGTTGATATGAATCGCGAAACTCTATAATCTAGTATTTTTTTACCTCTCACACTAGTACTTCATTGTATCGAATTTTCATACGACCTGTTTCCATGCAGAGATAAGCTTACTGTTTTTTCTCTGTAGCCATCTATGAAACAGTAGCTCAACTTTCGAAAGCGCCACTTTGAAGTTTCCTGTAAATTAAAACCAGTCGCCCTCTGTATAGTGGAACCGACAATAATACGTATCTACTCCCTAGGAGTTTCATAACGGGATTTGTTTTTATCACGAACATCTATCTATCCTCTACTAATTCCGCTTCTTACCAACCATGAACAAGGACGTAAAACGGTATATTCCAACTTCACGTACTATACTATCTCTCGATCATAGAGCATGAATCAGTTTTGTGTTGTGAAAGTTGTAGGGAGAGTGTTTGTATGTGACGTTTATCCAGCCGTTCTCGGTCCATCTATCTGTCAAAATATCCATAACACTGGGTTGTAATTAGGTTTTTTGTGTATATTTCCGGTATTTCCTCGCGATTTGGTGTTTGTTATGTGCGCGGGTGCTAGTGAAAGTAGGAATTTCTCATAAAATGCCTTTGGAATTCCAGTAATTTGCGAAAAATTTAGGTAAATATGTAAATTTTGTATTGTTGATATCTCATGTATTGTTTGTTTGTTTTGTGTTATCTTATTCAATTTATGTGTACAGCGTTCGTTTTTTCTTGGGTTCGCGTTGTATTTCAAGTTAAACAGGCGGCATTCCAAGGGGTGTTTCTCAGATTTATCGATTTTTGAACATAACCTTAAAGGCCGAAGAATGAGGAAGTTTATTGCCACTTCATATCGTTTGGTATTGGAAAAAAAATGTGCACTGGGAACTAATTATCTGTCTGCTTCGTGTTTAATTTCTCCCGTTCAACGACATGATTATTTTTAGAAAAAACCAAGTTATACAATTCGGTTATAGACGTGATGTAATGATTTTGTTTATCCACCTGTAATGTACTGTTGGATATGTATGTATTGGGTATTGATAAAAAACAATGTCTCTCTATCATTTCTTTTCTATGTTAATAGAGGATAGAGGGCGGGAGATTTAATTGGTAAAGTGAGAAATATCCATCCGCTCTGCTGATAGGTTTATTTCTTCACAAAAATTCATGAGTTTTATCGAAAGGTTTTCACCACTCGGTATATAAAAATTCTAGAAAATCAAGGACGTGAAGTCAGCAGCCTTTGTCCTCCTCGTGAGCGATAAAATTTTTAATTTTGAAAACAACACTATCATCAAGAAATTTTGCATAAACTAGTGCATAAGCATTTGTCGACTAATAATCCAGTTTAGTTATGACCGTATCAGTATTTTTTGAGTTCATCCAGAAATATCAACGATATCGAGGAGAATAACATGAAATTTGAAATATTTTTTTCCATTTGTAAAATTTTGATTCGACGGTTATTGCAGGATTTCATTGAAATCTGATAAATAGTACTCGAAAAAAAAATGCAACAAACATTCGGAAAATTTCTCAATTTTTTTTTAAAATTTACTCATGATATGATCTCAAAAAAATTTTTCACGCAGTTGCGCGTTACTGTTGGAGAACTAACTACCAAGTTTCAATTCGACCGCATGATTCTCAGAAATTCATATGAGCCTAACTTCAAAACAATTAAGCTTATTTTGACCATAAATGAACTAAATCGGCGACACCTACCCTAATTCTTTGGGATTTAAAGAAATCTTGGGAACGGCCGGTGAGACAGGATAGGATAGATTTTGGCATCAGATGCTTCATTTTGCTAGGCCAACCTAGTCGTTGGAAATTCAAAAATTACCGACATTAGGGCAACATGATAGCTCTTGCACATGCGCGCAAAAGAACTTTACTGCTCAATATGCCTTCTTTCAAATGTAGAATTCGTTGTTAAATAGGGATCTGTCAGCCTGGTTTTAATTTTTCATACGAATTTTCGGTGTGAATTTGAGAAGGGAATGGGGGAAATTTGTTCTACAATTTTGGAGTTATAACCTTCTGAAACTGTATTCCTAATTGTGTCGACCTTTTTTGCATCTTCTTCATCAGAATATATACAATGCGATGGCTGTAAATTTGTTGTTAATTTAATAAGATTATTTCTCCTAAAGAAATTCAAGTAACAATAGATAAAAAAACTTCATCGCTATCATTATTCCTAGCCCATATCGTTAACTCACCGTTCCACGGTCAGTAGTTACAGATAAAAACTGAAATAGAGGAAAGGTGTACATGGTACGAATGTAAGGTAGATTCAAAGGGCGTTCATACCTTTTCACTTTTGCTTCTTGATTTCATAAGGAAATATCCCCATGATATTTTAGAACGTGTTCTTAGGGACATTGAAGAATTATTTACCTGGATTTGGCTCACTGTGTAATTTTATTTTGTCCAGGGGGGAAGGCAGTTTCATTGGGTTTTCATTGGGTTTCATTGGGTTTCTCCTAATGTTCAGTTGAGATTTATTATTTCGATCACTTTTGAAAAATCTTTCTTGTTTCATTTTGACTTGAAGGAAGGTTATTTGATATTCCCAGGAAAATATGGATGAGATATTCTAGTGTTAGGTGAATAACTTTTCACAACGAATGAATTGAACAATTCTAGGATATTACTGACCTGAATTTTGTCGCGAAAGCGCTATTTCTTGAGTTCATCATCGAGAAAATAATAACGATATTAAGGAAGTAACTACGAAATTTTACATATTCTTTTCCCAAAATTGCCGAAATTAAATATCGGATCGATAAAAAATTGTGTACAGTGTTGTCAAATATTGACTCCTAGGTCTTAGCCGAATTCCTTGAAAATCTGATGAATAGTTCCGAAAAAATGTTCAAAAATTATTTCCTGGTAGAAAATTTGGAAGAATCTGCGCCTAGACATTCTTCAACTTATTACAGAGATTAAATCTCATTGCATTAGTGTGTGATATTGAGGAAATCACCTCACGAATTGCAAGGAATATAACTGCGAAACCGTCTGGCTGATTTTGCCTATTAACGAAAGTAACGATAGGTAACCTACCCCTAAAGTTTAAAGTCACTAGCTCGTTACACATAACAGATACATGGCCACATTTATTACACGCTGTTCCCCAGAACAAGCGCATAAAAATTATTTGGAGCATTGACGTCAGCTCTTTCACATCTCTTATGACTTGTTGAATCTCGATAAAAATTCGTGGATATTTCCTCTGGAATATTCAGTACTTCCTTCACTAGCTATGTTTGGCATCCAGATGAATAGGGCCATATTTGATGATTCAATCCCGTTCTATTCTTTCCAAATAGAGGCACAGAATACATGGTGCAGACACTCTTCGACATATTTTGGGTCCGAAATGAAAATATGCCATAGAAAATCTGAAATATTTACGGAAATCACCGACCTGTAATATCAAAGCTAGTCAAAGCAGAGTTTTTTTCTGATTTTTCGTGTTCGACCATATTTTATTTTCAAGAGTTTCCGAAAATGAATTCATTTCATACAGTCAGAATAGCGATAATATACAGGTGTATCTGGATAACATCGAAAACATTCAAGGGGTGATTCTGTGATGAAAATTACGGTGGGTATTCGGAATTAAATTTTTTGGAAAACCCCCCACCGGGAAAGTTACACCCCTTAGAAGATAAACAAAAAAAATTGTTTCTCTTCTATATTTTCCCTGTATATTAAGCTGAAGACACAAAAGTTGGTGAATATCATCTGTCAATAAAACTACACATTTTTGAATTTTTTCAATAAATATATAAATAAATATTTTCACGAGAAAAAAATTTCGAAGATCTGCGAAACCCCATTGTCGCAGGGTGTGAAACGATAAGAAATTCAGCAGGCATATTTCATCGCATACGCATATCAATGTGGAAAAGGGTTAATGCTTGGTTGAAGCTGAAAGCAGTCATTTTCAACATTTATTATAATTGTATTGTCGATATTCGACAGTTTTTTGTTTATTGTTCGCTATTGTTTTAGTCGTAAAAGTCTTAGCCTAGTAGAATCATAATTTGGTTGCTGTTGTTCAATAAAATACTTTTTAACATGAGTTATATTCTTCTCGTAAATACTTAACTTTTCGAAAAAAATTGTACAGATAAAAGGGTAAGTGAATGAATCGGACTTTTTAGCCATATTTTTTTTAAAGGAAATTTTAATCCAAAAAATAGTTGCGAGAAAAAATATCTTAGGGGCTAACTACTTCAACCCCTTCTAAGCATACTTCAGGGTTGAAAAAAATGTGTAGTTTTATTGACAAATAATATTCACCAAGTTTCGTGTCTTCAGCTTAATATACATGGAAAATATAAAAGACAAACAATTTTTCTTGTTAATCTTCGGAGGGGTGTAACTGTTTCGAGGTTTTTTAAAAAATTGTATACCAATTACCTACCTTATTTCCATCACAGAATCACCCCTTAATTTTAATTTTTGTTATTCAGATACACCTTATATATTTAAAGATTTCCTTCATCAATTTTGAAAAACTATTTAGTACAAGAGGTATTTATTATCTCAATATTTAGTTCATGGAAAATGAGTCTTTCAGTTCCGTTCTCAAAGATACTTCAACAAAACATTTGGAACAATAGATACTACGGTTTATATGTCTGGTTCAAAATTATTCTGATAAATTCGTATGAACATGAACAGCAATGTGAATAATTCATATTTCAGTAATAGTAAACCTGAACATTTCCTCGAAATATTTTCAAGACTATGTAACAAATTCATAACTTCTTAATTGAATATTCATGAATAGTAATACATACAAAATTTATGAACCATATTTTTATGAAAGGAAATCCAAACAATCCAATACAATCAATGGTAATATCATTTTCCCGTTCTGTTTTTACCGTATTTTTGGCCTAGAAATTACATTTGTATTTCCAACAATAAATCTCATATTGCTCCTTATTCTCTTGTATATATTTAATATTATTAATGAGTAGATGTTCCACATTTGTTAAACTCCTAGTATATATTAGTAAGAATCCATAATTTCGAATATCTGATTCATATTTTAGGAAATAATTTCTTCAGATCTCATAGATCATAGCTCAATCCATTTTTATTCATCGAAATTCGTTGTATATATGGACTTGCCAAAGCGACGTAAGCGCCATCATCGTTCACAGAGCCAAGTAGTACAATATTTGACAATTTTTGTACCGCGTTTCGGACCGAAAATTTCAGTAGGTAATAGTAGGAAACAGTCACATATATCAAAAATTTTTCGTATGGAAAAAACTATATCAATTTTTTTCCAACGGAAATTCGGGACATACTACACGATGAAGAATTTTGATGTGCAGTTTTCACTATATGTTTTTTTAATCAACTTGAGACTTTGACGCTGACATCAGTTTCGGGCTTTTTCATTTATTACTCCATTGCATTTAAGCATAAAATTCGGCCATGATGATACGTATTTCAGTAATTTGTATGAATGGTCGATTGACTCGAGTAACAAAAGCTATCATTGTTATTCAGGACTTGGTGAAGAAAATGACTGAAATAACGGAAGTGATATCAGCACGATTGCATACCGAAGTGACCAGATTGGAAAAACACTAACAACTTCAAAGAAATACTTTCCTTTCATGATATTACTCACCATTGGATCGAGTCAGAATTTATAATGTACTGGAAGAGCACTTGCTGTTGATTTTCCTCATTTTTTTCAGTGCTACTTTCCACTATTACCGTAGTCCGTAAGATGTGACTGTAGTACCAGGAAGTTCATCACAATTAACGTTATTGTTTTCTTGAATGAATCAGTCTTTGATGGAACATTTGTCGAAAAGCAATTTATTCATATAAGATTCTAGATCTGAAGTGCAACCTCTTGTTCCATGCTACCTGAGCTCATTTGACAGTTGGTCAGAAGGTTCATTGAATATGCTATTACGTAAAAGATCCGTTAAAGTGAAGTTCATTTGAGGTCGAAAGTGCTCAGACACAATCTGATTACAAACATCAAATTTTTTCAATATTTCCTATAATACAGATCAAGTCAGACTTTAATTTTAGTAAAGGGTTTTCCAATAAGAGGTGTTATTTTGAATAGCCCGCTGTTTCGGTAGATGTCACTTTTGAAGCTGTCAAGTTTTGACATTTAACAAGTTGAAACTACGCCATTAATAAAAATGGAAAGATACACGCTTCAACAACTCATTGAAATTATTAAAATTCACTATAAAAATGATGAAAATTTGGCGAAGACGGTTCGTAACACTCGAACATTTTTGGGTCGTCGTGGAGCACCCTGTAGGACCGCAATAAAGAAATTGGTGGAAAAATTCCAGCTGTTGGGATAAGTTAGTGATGTGAAGAATAAAACCCGTGCACGTCGCTCAAGAACAGCCGAGAATATTGCTGATGTAGCCGAAAGTGTTGAAGAAAACTTAGGTTTGTCCATTCCTAGTCGTTCTTTGGAATTAGGCATTCCACAAACGTCATTACACCGTATTTTGCATCCAGATTTGGGTCTTAAGGCTTATAAAGTTCAGTTAACACAAGAACTCAAGCCGGCCGATCATCAACAACGCCGTGTCTTTGCTGATTGGGTCGTTGAAATGCATGAAAATGATCCGGAATTCCATCGAAACAAGCAAAATTGTCGCATCTGGGGCTGGGAAAACCCGAGAGTTATTGTTGAAAAGCATCTCTATCCTCAACGTGTCACTGGTGCGGTTTATGGTCCGGCGGAGTCATTGGACCTTACATTTTCGAAAATGAGGCTGGGGCAACAGTTACGGTGAATGGATTGCGCTATCGAGAGATGATTAATAATTTTTTATGGCCGGAATTGGATAGTATTGGTATGGCCAACGTTTACTTTCAACAAGACGGCGCTACGTGCCATACAAGTAACGAAACCATTGATCTTTTGCGGGATAAGTTTCAGGACCGTATTATCTCTCGGAGAGATGATCACGATTGGCCACCGAGATCTTGTGATGTGAAACCTTGCGACTTCTTCCTTTGCAGCCACGTGAAAGAGAAGGTCTACGCCAATATCCCAGCGTCGATTCAAGACCTCAAAGATGGAATTCTTGAGGCTATCGAGGACATAGGGCAGCCACTTTGCGACTTGGTTATGGAAAACTTCATTAAAAGGATATGGTCTTGTAAGCGTGGTCGTGGTGGTCATTTGTCTGATGTTATTTTCCACTCTTAACGGCATAGCTTCTTCTTTATAATGAAATAAACATCCGATCATTCATATTTAAAAATGGCATTTTTCTTCGAATATCAAAATAACACCTCTTATTGGAAAAACCCTTACTTGATCGAAAACGACTGCGAGAAGGTTAAGGCAAAATTTTGAGCACTGCCAATCGTAGCCACAATAAATTACGAAAGAAACAACGATACTTTTAGAATATAATTGCACCTCACCTACGAAGTCCGAATAAGTGATAGGTGAAATCCACCCGATGATACCGATTCAAAATTTTAGTTTCCCAATATTTCCAATAATTCAAATTGGAACGAATTGAAATCCATTATTTGATTTTAAAATGGCAGCTTGAATATTCGTGAATAATGTGATTTGAAGATTGCAGAATATAGAATATCCGAAAATGAATTTTGAAATATTTTTTTGATCCTTCTAATGACACGATTATCTCGAACGCCGCACAATGTTATGAATCTACATTCTCCTACTAGATTCTACCAAGCCTGATATAAGTTTCGGTGGAAAAAATTCAGGAGTTTTTTCCAAAATTTGTGAACCACGGCCCACACAAAGTTTTGCAGGATATAGTTGTAATGTTACTACTAATCACCAAGATTCAACCAATTAGTTTCTGAGGAAATAACTTCAAAAATTAAAAATTCTGGTAATTCCGACACCGTTTACCCGATTTGGCTCATTCGCTTTCTTCAAAGTTTCAAGTTGATGAGGTTTTCCGTATTCCACGATATATGAATTTTCATTGAAATATATTTCACACTCGGAATTGACTAGATTTTTGACCTGTTCTCGCAAAAGTCTAATTAGAAAATTACTAAAAATGAGTCACTTCATGATCGAGTAAGGGTGCAAAATTTCATAAACCTAGGCGCAGTTCAATTAGAGTTTAAATAGTAGGCTCACACATCGCCAGACTCTGAAACCAAATCTCTGGATCTTTTGCCCAAGTGTCAATTTTGGGTGGAAATGAATTTACATGATGATAGCGACAAAAGTTAATATATCCAGAATAACAATCGAAAGGAACTCACGAACAAAACGAAAATTTTGTATTTATATTTTTCCAATCATTTTTTGATAAATATTTTTCTGTGATCCTTCAAATGATATCTTTCGATATTGCAGTCTTACGATAAAGATATTGTCGTCGAATGATATAATTAAGATTATATAAACTGGCATACAATGAATGATGTTAAAAACTTGAGACATACAAGCCTAATACAATGTAGAATCGGGTTTTATCTTACGATTAAGCATCCTGGGAAGTATCTATCTTCTACTATATACAGAGTGTAACAGCCAAATGGAATAAATTTGATAACGAATAAATGCATGTGTTGGGAAAAACGCTCAGACACGTCGATTTGTAATTTTAAATGCACATATTTTTCAAGAAAATAAAATTATATAGGGTGTTCCATGCGACCGTGGCCAATACCAATTTTCTTATTTCAAATGTAACCCCCTGTATATTATTTATTTTTTGGATTCTTCAGAAAATTCTAGACATAATTCACGTACAATGTCCTATACCTATCTTCAACTTTTTCGGAAATATTAAGTGTTTTCAGAAATGTTGAGTAACGTTAGAAGACAATTCTACACCAGATTAGCATGTTGCCAAGACGTTCGCGGCGAGCATTTTGAACATTTCCTACATTGACATTGATGTTTTTTTTTGTTTTTTTTTAATTATTAAGAAATAATCAGTATTATTAGGTTTTAAGTGTAATGTACCGAATTTGTGAAATGAAAAATTTTCATTTAAAACGTTGATTTTTGCACTAAATCTGAAAACACTTAATATTTCCGAAAAAGTTGAAGATATGTATAGGACATTGTATATGAATTATGTCCAGAATTTTCTGAAGAATCCAAAAAATAAATAATATACAGGGGGTTACATTTGAAATAAAAAAGTTGGTATTGGCCACGGTCGCATGGAACACCCTATATAATTTCATTTTCTTGAAAAATATGCGCATTTAAAATTACAAATTGACATGTTCGAGCGTTTTTCCCAACACGCCCTCATTTATTCGTTATCGAATTTATTCCATTTGGTTGTTACACTCTGTATGCAAAATCTTAACTTCGTGTTTGAAACAGAAACGCATTCGATTTGAACGAGACCGACATGAAACTATTGACAAGCATGTAGTATGCTCGTGCATAGAACAATATTTTCCTCAGTCCCACACTTTGTCTTTTCGTTAACAGATGAACTGTCGAAACCACCTTCAAAGATCTGTGTAACCTCGAAACTTAACAAGTTGAGTCTTCAAGTTGTACATTAATTTGAGCAATAGATTCCTCTCATCAGATGAAATACTTTTTCCATTTACCATTATTCCAGATTCGGCTCTGGTGAAAAGTTATAATAAGCCTTTGAATATTTCTCAATGTACTAATACACTCCTACACTTTGTTAGCAAGTTCAACACAGATATGACTTACGGTGCTTTTTATTACAGAATAATCAGTCCATTGCTTGAAATTTGAAGAAATATGATTGGGAAAACTTATTTACTCACTTAATTCTTATAATTTAGTACTTTTTGCGGTATTATTGTGAAAAAAATATTTCACTACACTTGACCATTGAAACTCTAATCTTCCACTTGAGATTCGTGCAATATCAAGTTGTTTCCATCATGAGAGTTTACACAATTTCAATCTTGCCCATTCTCATACTGACAATTCAATAATTATTCTAATTTTCATCGAATTTATAAGTGAATTATTAGAAATCACGAACAAAAAACAATAATTGAACTCTAGAATTCTATGGAAAGCATGGTCTATAGACATGGACTATGTCTGTGGTCTGGCCACGAAATAGCATAGACCTAATATTTGGTCTATGCGAAATAGATAAATATATCTGTGTATTCTATGTTCCGGGTGAGCGTAGCTTAATTCACAGTCTTTACTAGTTCAGGGGCGGATCCACAAAAATAAGGGAATTTCTCGAATTCTTATCAGATTTTTTAACATTTTTAACATTCAACGTTGAATATCTCGAAAACGGATCCTTTGAGAATAAATAATAAGGAATAATTAAGTATTCTAAAATGATTGAGAATTTTTATAATGACTTCAGGCAAACTTTATCTGTATTATTCATGCTGATTTCTTATAGTTTTATGAATCTATAACCAGAATTTCAATTTTTTTTCTCGATTTAATTTTTTTTGTCTGTTTATTCTCCCTCGAGAAATCATCTCGAAGAAGAGTCAACTCCAATCAACTTCACTCAGTTGCCAATTCTGAAATTGCCTCGAACACGAAGTTAATTACTTCAACAGCTTTCCTCTGCTGCGCGCTCAATAAAATTTACATTTCCCATACGTATTTGGCATCTGTGTCAAACGGAAGAACCCGCTTCGTGATACAACGTGTAGACCGCAATTAATATCGCATTGTTTCCGACATTTTTTCAACTTTTTCTGTTGACTGATCGAGTAGGCCATCGTTCTTCGGCGAGAACAATGGAACATAGCGCAAGCCATTTTGCAATGCGATCCGATATTTAACGCCGGCTAGATCTGCATGTCGAAAGTGATATTTAGATCGTAGAATTAAGGATCAATCCCTTTCTATACCTTCTAATGATCATTTCGTGAGGAAGAGCAGAATTCAGATAGTTTTGCGCTTATGTTCTGTGCTATCTTATTGTCCAAATGCCTGTAATTTTAGAAAATTTTCCCGATTTTGATCTCATCGATGCGACTAGGTTGGACTCACTGATGACGAATCCGGTGTCAAAATGCGATCTGTCCGGCCGACCGGACCGATTTTTTTCGAATACACATTTGAAAATTCTGCGATCTTCCGAACATATTTTTCTCACAAAAGTCTGTATGAACCTTCAAGCTTTCATTTTCAACCAAGTACCTACAATATTTTAAGTAGATCCAATCTGTATTATCCTTAGATTGGGAAAATAAAAAATGAATTTGTTTATCTACGAATCATCAGGCGGATTCTACCCATACACTAATTTCACCGTGAAAACTTTAACTTCCGAAAGAAACGACTTAGAAAGTCGATATTTGTAGATTGCGTTTGGGACTTGATAATGAAGGTCTAGTTCATGAATGGGTAAAATCCGTCCCATGATTCCGCAGATGTACCCCTTTTATTTTCGCGATATTTTTTAGAACACTGAATGGATCGAATGGAAATCCAATAATCGATTGGAAAATTTGAAAAATGACAGCGTGAAGGATCATGAAGAATTTCGTGAAGATAATAAAACAAATGGTGAATAAATAAAATATGATTAGAGGATCACCAAATTTTCGCAAAAAATACTGACTGCACGTTGGTGCTTGGAATTTTTAATATCGAAGGAAATAAGTATTGCCCTTTATTTCGAAGGAAAAGAATAGATATGACTCCATAAATATAATTTTTCTGGATAACTTTGTATAAAGTGTGGTAACACTCTACGTAAAATTGTATTTCGTCTCATTACTTAGGTACTATCTATTTTGTTATCTATCTAGCTATGACAACAAACAGTAAGTGGACAAACAAAATTTTATTGTTCAATTTAGGAGCCATTAACAATAACACTTTGAAATAGTCTTTCTGATAATGCCATAAATGCCTTCGCAGAAAATTCTGGTGATCGTGGATGTTCGAAAAAAATTTTTTTGCCGAAAACTTTTTATAACATTTGGGAAAAATTTTGTTCGTACCGTTTTTTTCCGAAAAACTCAAAAAATACTGTTCCAATCATGATGAAACTTGGCAGCTGATAGACAACTTTGTGCAATTTGAAAATATTTTTTTTTCGAATATTCGTTATTCTGTGATTCCCTGATCACAATATCCTCATGATATTCTGTATGAACCTTCGAACTGTGATTTTTCGATAAAGTCCTGCATTTCAATTCGATTTAATCTGCATTTCTGGAAATATTGGGAAAATAAAATTTTGAATGGTAATTACAGCGGAAACATTTGTTTTGGTTCCGATTTGTTCTGGAACGTTCATTTCAGAACCGGTTCAGGATTTGGGTAAGCCTGTTTTGGTTATTTTCAGAATCGATTCCGAACCTTTCTAGAACTGTGAAACTAGTTCGGACTTGAGAGTCCGAACTGTTTCAGAATTTGGTAGTTCGCACAAGCGTAGAGTGGCTGTCAACGGTTTAAATGGTTAACCTGACTTTTTCGACGTCGTGTTGATTTGGTTTTTGCTTGTTTCATTTGTTGAGGAAACGGTTTACTGTTAAATTTATTTTATTGAGGATAATTCCTTCGCTACGACCTACCGGGATAATCAAATGGATTTGATTTCCATTGTTCACACCTGGGGTGTATACTTCTTAAATAAATCTGTGAATAGAAGAGTCCTCTTCCTCTATGGAATAATAGGTAATGTTTCGAACTCATTTTTATCTGAAAAGCACATATCTGAAATAATAATAATAATAATAATAATAATATACTTTATTTCATAGTATGTAACCGTACACAGAGCAGATACATAAGAGAAATAGTGTCAACATAAATAATCATCCAAAGAATATGGTTCCAACTTTAATATACAATCTCTCACCTTTTTTTTGAAAAGTTTTAAACTATTCAGTCTCTTAATACTATCAGGTAATTTATTAAACATTCTGATGCACATATATGAAGGATGTTTCTCTGATGAAGACAATCGATGAATTGGATAGTGTAAATTTAGCGATCTCAGAGGGTAATTGTTCCCACTAGTGTGAACAGAAAACATGTCCTTATTCTTGAAAAGGAAAATTAAACACTCCACTATATAAATGCCATATACTGTAAGTAAGGTGTTCTTCTCAAATATACCCCTACATGACTGATTGAATTTCATCTTGAACATATATCTTAAAACTCTTTTTTGTATGACAAACAATCTTTCCACATCACTACTTGATCCCCAAAAAATAATACCATACCTGAGCAACGATTCAAAATTTGCAAAGTAGATAGTTCTTAAATTTTGGAGGCTTAAATATTCTGAAAGAGTTCTGATACCAAATCCAACCCGGCATAGTCTTGTAGCTAGATAGTCTATTTGACAAGACCACCTAAGACAACCATCCAGGTATATCCCCAGAAACTTAAGTGCCTCTTCAATTCTGACCTCAGAGCCATCCAAAAGTACTACATTTTCTGTTGTTTTATTTGATCTGCTGGTCCTAAACAGAACAGCTGATGTCTTTCCCTCATTCATGACTAATTTATTCTTATCAAACCACAATTTAATCTGACTATATATAGACTCTATTCTAATTTTAATTTCAGCAAATTCTACCCCTTTCACGATCACGTTTGTATCATCAACAAAGGACGTCAACCATTCTAGTATTTCTTCATTCAAATCACAAATATCTATTAAAAAAATTATGAACAATATGGGACCCAAGACACTGCCCTGAGGAACTCCATAATCTGAATGAACAATGTCTGACTTAACTTCTCTACCCTTCCCCACAATTGACACCCTTTGTGATCGATGAGAAAGATAAGAAGTTATCCACTTCTTCGCACTACCCCTGATTCCCAGTTTGTCAAGCTTTTCCAGTAGGAATGGCCTAAATAGACAATCATAGGCACTTGCTAAATCTATAAATAAACCCAGTCCAAGCTTGTCATCCTCTAGAAGCTTTACAACCCTCTCTGTAAATTGATATAAAGCAGTTTGCACTGAGCAACCCACCAAATACCCATGTTGGGAACTGTTAAAAAGATTGCACTCATTCATGAAATTCAACAGTCTTTTGCACATAACATGTTCAAAAATCTTTGAAAAACTAGACAAAATACTCACTGGCCTATAACTCTCAAATGAATCCTTATCTCCTTTTTTGTATATGGGCTTTATCAATGCTAACTTTAATTGTTTAGGAAAAATTCCATACTTCAGTGAATTATTTACTATATATGAAATTACTTTTTACTTACGTTCGTCATTAAATTCATTATTATTTAAACCAATAATTTGTTGGTTCATTTCGGAATATAATTGAAGTTATGAAAAATATTTTCATATTACATGGTGCGACAAGGAATTTCGCATATTTTTAATTAAACCACACACAATATATAAGACATAATAAACATTCCTCTTTTCTGCCGAGTCAAACGATCCCGATGAGAACCCGAACTTAATTCGTGTTTCGGTTTCATCGCTTTTAGAACTGTTCTAGGATAGTTCCGAATCGGCCTTCCACAGTGCATCGATTTTGCGCAGTTCTAGAACTGTTCTAGGACAGTTCTGAATTTCGGAACCAAAACAAACCACTTGGGTGGATTTTACCCATTCACAAATTCGACCTTCGATATAAAGGTCCGAACTTCCTTGACAAATATTGAGTTTCTAAGTTGTTTTATCGTGTCCGCCCAGTGACTGACCCGAACTGGAATCCAGTACTTCACCGAAAAAACCTAGAAAAGCACTGACGTGAAGTCAGAAGCTCTTGCGCGCATGTTCAATTAAAAGATACCACCATGAACATGCGGCCAAAAGCTGCTGACTTTACATCAGTGCCTTTCTAGGTCTTTGCATTGCAAACATCTCTATTATCACATGAAATTCTCCATGTTAACATAGTATTATCCCCAATATCGATCGTCGACACCTACATAGATTACTTATCTCTTCAAGCACCAAAGCTAATCGGTCGCAGTATACAGGCGTTCCTTAAGTCACCTTCAACTCGGTACATATTGCTCAGATTACGAGATATCGCCTATCCCTGTTGCGACAAGTGTCGATAAAGATATGTCATCATTCGAAAGCGATAAATTCCTATAATCTATCTGAATATTCAGTAACCGTAGGTTGCGGAAAGAACCAGCATTTCGACCTAATGAAATGTATAGACAACGCCCTAGGTAAGGTTGATTTATGTACGTAGAAATAACACGTGTGATAAATTTATTTATTGTCTGATATCTGTGTTTATCGGGGAATTATTCATTGGCTTTCATTGAGCACAAGCCGGTTTATTTTTCGGTTGATATCGGTCAACGCTACATGAACATTTATGACGAAAATAACAATGGGGGTTTTTCCTTTGAACGAAAATGCAGTAATTTTCATGAAAAACCTATAAATTCAAACATATAATTTCAATATTATATTTTTAAAAAAATGTTTGATCACCTAAAACTGAAAAATAAAAATAGGGATTAGAGGGATTTGTCATGAGTGCACGATATGGCAAGGTCGAATTCAGTTTTCTCGGGAAGAAAAGGACGTCAAATGTGTTACTTTGCTTAGGAAAACAGAGATAGCAATACTTTGATCTGGTTAAAGTAGAAGATAACAACCAAGGAATAGAAAAAGAAGAGCACAGACTGTCATACTGTCATATTACTGACAAATAGCAAACGGAAATTGTATGGTTATATTGACAAAGAACACGTGTGTACCACAGAATAGGAATAAATATTTCGTTATTCTATAGAATTCTACTAAACAACGTTGTCACTTCGTGCATGCATGACAAATCCCAAACCCCAATTTTGAAATCTGATTTTGAATACTTCCTGAAGGTAATTTGGGAAAATGATGAATCAAACCCATAATAATTATGTTCAAATTTGCATTTGCAGTAATAACCCAAATTCAGGAGAAATCCCCATTGATTAAAGCCTTTTTTGGGAGGGTTTTAAATAATTGTTTACGTTTTTTCTCGGTTTTGACTCCCAATATCTGAAACACAACTATTAAAAATTGAATAAAAATTGTTATTTTATGGAGAACGACCTTGCGGATTCCAGGATTGAACTATTTGTCAAGGGCAGTTTCTTGGAAAATAGATTGCCTACTGAACCATACAGGAATAATCTAAACGACAAACAAAACTAACTGGGACGTTTCAAAGTACAGATATGACTCTTTCATCAGACAAACGAGAAAATTTTCAGAATTATTTTCTTTCGATTTTTCGTTTTGAGATTTTTGTCAAATTGACATTTGAATTTTGTAATTTGAAATTACAGCAACACAGATTCATTTGGTTTGAAAATTTTCTATTTCTACCTCTTTGTTAAGTAGATTCAACCAAATACGGTCCATTTCTACAGAACAATGAGCAAAATTACTCTATCCATTTAAAAAAATGCAAGAGGACTCTTTTTTTTTCCAATTATCTGATTCCGACATGAATAGTATTTTTCTATTGTCTCAATATATCATATAATTCCCAATGGTCGACCATACATTAGCTGAATTGTTTTTAATGTTTCTTTCGCTGTTCTGGTTAAAGTTTGTTTTTTGCAATGTTGTATTTATGTGATTATTTATTCGTTCATTTTACAAACGTATTGTCCCATTGCACATTACTGCATTGTATATAAGTGTTAAAAGAAAAATCTTTTAATTCATTTTAGAGCACCGAAGAAGATAAAATCGAAATATGTCGGCAATAGTCTGAGAGGTGGTTTTTGTTCCAACAACCTGACCTTCAACCCTGTCAAGTGAATTATTTTATCAATAATAAAGGTCTCAAGCCAAAAACTCATACATGGTTCGCTATTTGGGATTTTCGTATGTCTCTATTCCTTAGGTTATTTTTTATTATTATTATTATTTATATTTTGATATCTATTTTTTCGTTTGTCTAATTTCCAATTTGTACTCTGAATCGTCACAGTTCGTTTTTTTATTGTTTACATTATTCATGTATTGTTCATTATACAATCTGTTTTCCAAGAAACTGGCCTTGACAAATAGTTCAATTCTGCAATCCTTGATGGCGTTTTCCATAAAAAAAATTCAATTAAATTTTCAATAGTTCTGTTTTAGATATTGGGAGTGAAAACCCAGAAAAAAACCTACCCTTGAAAAAAAAATAATGATAATCCTGAATAATTTCAAATAAGATAGATTCAGTGGCATAAGAAGTGTCACACCCAGAAAGAATTACTCCGTCAACTTCTTTGGCTATGTGATAGTCTTACATCGAGAATAAAAAGATAAAATTCTCATCAAAAGTTATAAACATCTAAGCAAAAAGAGATTGATAACGTGTTCGATGACCTTGTAGCTGAATACAGTCTAAAACACGTTGAGTCGATGTTTGTTCATATGACAACTCGTTCTGAGCAACTCGACTCTCTTGAATTAAACTCGGGCATCTCCTTGTCAGATCCGCTACATGTTCAATGGGATTTTAATCCGGTGAACGAGGTGGCCACGGTAAAACGTTGAAGTCAGTATCTTGGAGAAAGTCCATGGATCGACGGTCAATACGAGAACGTGCATTGTCTAGCTGAAAAAATAAGTCTGAACTTCCATTTAGATAAGGCAGTGGAGTGGTTTGTAGGACATCGTAAACATAACCGCCAAACCGCAACTCCATCAATCCTGTGCATATTTCTGTCAACAGCAAATGTTATATCACGACACTCTCCACGGTGGTGTCTAATGCTTCTGCAGCCATCGTGCATACCTTGACAGAATCGCGATTCGTCGCTGAATACGACATTGTGCCCTTCTGAATATTTGGCTCTAGGTCTTGGCACATACGGTCGGATATTTGACATCGGATTCTTCATTATCGAGTTCAACATTCTTATTTGAAACTCCAGGAATTTCAGTGACTTTAGAATTTAGATATAGATTTGCGTTCAAATTCAATTTGTCAGATTGCGGGGTAGTGAGGATTTTAAATAGATAGATTCAATTCGCCATTTTGTGCAATTTACAAATTGCTTATTCACTATAAAAAACACTTAATATTTCTCTTTCAGAAAATTTAAGCTTTCTCCTGGGTTCAGTTATGTTGGAATTAATGAAAATCATATTTCCACAAATTCGATATTTCATGATTATGCAATCTTCACTTGACCTGATTATGTTCTTATCACAAACCGCTATCAAACGTTGAGGTTTCTTTCTTTCTGTTCCAGATAAGGCAGGAAGAGAATGTTCAATTTCATCAAGAAGGCAGGTACCGGAGTTACAAACGACAAAGATGACAAGGAGAAGAGAAAGAAAGAAAAAAAAGAGAAGAGGGAGAAACAGAAGAGGGACAGAGCCAGCTTGTCCACAGAGGAAATTCTGCGACTGGACGAGGTGAGAAAGTTTTGCATCGCCCCTTGTATGTCGGGTATGGGAAGCTTATAGGTTTCATGGATGACATTTTTAAACATTGGGTATCTTTTTCTACACAAACTTTAGTTCAATGCTTTTTGTTGGATCAGCGATGTCCTTCATTATTTTCTATTTTTATCCACAATGAATCGAAATGACAAAGAATTGCCACATTGTGTTACGGATTCTACGCTGATGTTAACACTTGCGAAATAAATGAAGCAGAAGAGAACCCATCGAAGTGAAAAAGATCCTGACTGAATCAAGAATAGTTATTGAAACTATAAGAAGATTAAGAGTCATTTCCCCTGAAACTCAAAATTTGTTTCATTTTCGCATTCTGAAGTTCATTCAAATCATTCTGATTCTTAGTCAAAGTTCGAATAAACCAAATGTTTGGAAAATGCGAATTAGTTGAAAAACAAACTCTGTAAAATATTGACGGAATACGTAAAAAACAAAAAATCTAGAAAAGAACTGACGTGATCTACACGAAATTTTGCACCCAGTTTCGTGTTGGTTATCTCCACCTGATTGCGAAGTTTCAATCTGATTGCATCTGTACTTCTTGAAATAATGCAGAAATAAAATTAAAATTCCAAATAACGAAATTTGGCACATTTTTTTCCCTTATAAATCTGAAAGCAAATATCGGGTCGAATTGAAATTTGGAACATTGTTGTTAAATTCTGACTCTAAGATTTGTGCCAAATGCCATTGAAATTATATTGATATTTTCACAGATAAAAATCTTTTTCACAGAATTTTTTAAAACTTTACGAATGAATTTTTCTTTTAATTTTTTAACTACTGAATCCACACGAAATTTCGCTCTGAAGTGCGCGTTGTCCACTAAGATTCAATTTGATCGAGTCACTACTTCATGAGATATCGAGGAATCAACCTCAGAATTTCAAATGAGCCTAACTCCGAAACTATCCAACCGATTCCAGCCAGTAAGGAACATAAGCGAGATATTTGGACTCCAAACCTAATCTGACAATTGGAGTAGCTTAGTTTTTTCCTTCGAACGATGGAGCACATACGGACGGTCTAAGACCATTTTCGGCACAAAATTAGAAAATTACAGACATCGTGACGAAATGATAATGCGCTGTTCTCTAGAACAAGCGCGTAAAAAGTCAAATGGGTCAAAATAGAAGAATAAGCAGTGTATTTCATTTGAAGTGAACCGTATTATAACCGGTAAAGTCGAAAATTCGAAGATCCAACGTAAAAGTTCTAGAAAAGCATGCACTGACGTGAGGCCAGGAGCTTAGATTCTAGCGGTCGCCCCATGGGTGAAAGCACAGAATGGAAAAATATTATAATTTCTCCATTCTTCTGTGGTGAAAGTAAGCATGCGTATTGGCATAAAATCCAAATAACGGAGGCGGGAAATATAAAATACAGACAATCTAACCTAACCTAACCTTACCTACCATTTCAAAGATTGTCTGTATTTTATATTTCCCGCCTCCGTTATTTGGATTTTATGCCAAAACGCATGCTTACTTTCACCACAGAAGAATAGAGAAATTATAATATTTTTCCATTCTGTGCTTTCACCCATGGCGGGACGACCGCTAGAATCTTGTAGCTTATACGCGCTCGTTCGTTTCAACTATTAGATCAAAACGAAATTTCACACCTTTTTGCGCATTGCTATTATTCACCTGATCACGAAGTTTCGATATGTTTGCATTTGAACTTGAGATATTGCGGAAATCACTTTAAAATTTCAAATAACAACGAAATTTGGCATATTATATCTCCGAAATTAAATATCGTATCCAATTGGAATTTGAAACATTGTTTTCAAACACTGACTCTCAGGTTCGTGCCAAGTTTCGTTGAAATCTTATCGATAATTTCAGGAAAAAAAACTTTTTCATGAAAAATTTGACAAATTTTCGAATAATCAATTTTTTGAAATTTCTCAATATTATAAAAACTGGATCCACATGAAATTCTGCACTCAGTTGCGGATTGGTATTCCAAAACTGTTCAAAAAGTTTAAATTCGATCGTTTCGGTTCTTCACGAGATATCGCGAAGTTAACCTTAAAATTTCAAATGGGCCTGCCTCCGAGACTATTCTACCCATTGCACCCATTAACAAATTTATCCGAGCTATTGAACTACAAACCTAATCTGACAACTTCGAGAGGCTAGGTTCCTTTCTTCGAAAGTTAGGGCACATACGAACATAATTGAATTTGACCAAGTATTCTCCCTTAGGGTGCTCAACACAATCCTTTAAGACCACTTTCGGCTAAAAATCCGAAAATTAAAGAAATTGTGACGAAACGATAACACGGTGTTTCCTAGAATAAGCGCTATAAAATTGATATAAATTTTTCATCCATATTGAGGATGTTTAGGTTGGGAATTTGTGAAGGAAATGTCCCTAAATGGCCTAATAAGATAAATTATATAACCTGTGACATGTGATGTCTGGATTCTTTGAGTACCACCCATAAAGCTCCGATTCCTGGAATGCTAAGAGCTTGAATTTCATCTGCGTGTTTTCTGTCATGCAAAATATTACTTTATTGTTGGCTTGAGATAAAATGCTCTTAAAGCCGGTGTCAATTGATTTAAACCAAAAAATATTGAATTTCGGGCATATTTCCTGGGAACCAAAGAAGTCAGACTACGACGTTGGAAAATCAAGAAAAGACAATACCTATATCATAAAATGCTGGGTCCAGGCTACGGGACACAACAGATATAGCGAGACTCTGTTTTCCCTATTTCATTACTCATTTCATCGTACGCTTGTTTCATTACGTAAGGTTGAGTAGTTTGAAAAAGATTGAAGTTTTAAAAGAACTTCTTTTCACATAAGTACTACAACTAGGGCTGAAGTTGATCGCAAGATTCGTCTTGTTCTTGCAGTGGGTAACATTCGTCTTCCCACATAAATTCTGCGACATTGTCATCATCTTCAATCGAAGATGAATTTTCTATTCTTCTTTATTTTTCATGCTTTTATATCATTTTCACTCGTCGCATAAGATTGAGTAGTTTTGCAGTGGGCATCGCTCTCACCCCTCATTCATTCTACGCCACTGTCCTCGTTTCCATGTCAACATGAAATTCTGATTCTTCCTCATTTTCTGCCTAAATATTGCCTTTCTGTCTCATTGCAATGAACGAAGTGGTTTTCGAGGTATTCCTGTTCGTAGGGAGGTTTACCAATAAATTATTTATTGTAGCCATGAGCGTAAGTGTAACTCATGTGAAATTCACATAAGCTAACTAACGTGAAGCTTCAATAATTAGTGATCAATTATTATTGAAGGACAATCTCTTCATACGGAAATATCTTGGAAACTACTTTATCTTTTGTGTTGAGACGAGTGGAAAATATTTCCACAAAAAATTTCAAAAAGCACTGCCGTGAAGGCAGCAACTTTTGCGCGCATGTTCAATGTAGATGACCGCTTCAGCAACGAATTTGAACATGCACGCAAAAGCTGCTGCCTTCACGGCAGTGCTTTTTGAAAATTTTCACTGATCAATTACTGGATTTCAATTCGATCAAATCTGTATTTTTGGAAATATTGGAAAAATAAAATTTTGAATGGGTATATCTACGGAATCTTTGGGCGGATTTCACCCATTCACGAATTCGACCTTCGTAATTAAGCCCCAAACCTACTCTACAAATATCGAGATTCTAAGTTGTTTCTTCCGGAAGTTATTGTGTTTACGGTCAGCCTAACGGCGGACTGCGTAAACACAATAACTTCCAAAAGAAACAACTTAGAAACTCGATATTTGTAGAGAAGGTTTGGACCTTAATTACGAAGGCCGAATTCGTGAATGGGTAAAATCCACCCAATGATTCCGTACGATTATCACGAAATTTCGCAAAAAGTTGTCTTTCAGCATCTCAAAACTAGCTGTGAAGTTTTATCAAGACTGAATCTGTATTTCTCGAGTTATACCGAAAAAATCAACGATATCGAGAAGAAAACCTCGAAGTTTGACATATTTTTTCCCGATATCTCCAAAACTTATGATCGTATCGAACTGAAATTTGGAACACTGCTGTGAAATATAAAGCTCAAAGTGTGGGTTGAATTTTTTTTGGATATGATGGATGATTTCTGAAAAAAAAAAATTTTTGAAAAAAATTTCGAAAAAAATTTTTTTTCAGATTTTCTGACAACATGATCCTGACGAAATTTAGCTGAAAGTTGCGCGTCGATATACTCCAAATAATTGCCCAGTTTGAATCCAATCGCTCGAGTAGTTTCTGAAATAAAAAATAAATTACTTCAAAACTTCGAGTGCCTATAACTCCGAAACTATTCGACCGATTTGGCCCATTAACGAACTTAACCGCGGCATTCTGATGCGCAACCTATCCTGAAAGTTTAAAGTTGCTAGCTTGCTTCTGTCGACAGTTTTTGTGTCTACGGCCGGCCGGACAGAATCGATTTTGACACCGGATTCGTCATCAGTGAGTCCAACCTAGTCGATTGCGACCATTTTCGGCTCAATCAACCAAAATTACAGACATTTGGACAAAACGATAGCACGCTGTTCCCCTAGAACATGCGCGCAAAAAGTGGAGGATTCGAAAAATCCTGTCAAATGAAATCAATCGCAGTGGCGTAGAATGTAGAAGGGAAAAAAGTGTGGATAACCCAACGTGCGCTTTGGGTAATATTCGAAAACTATATATGTTACCTTGTTCAAAGTCAACACATGATTTTTTTTGCGCCCATGTTCTAGGGAAACATAGTGCTACCGAGTTGCCAAATGTCTGTTATTTTCGCATTTTTTCACGAAAAGAGTCTTAAACGACTAGGTTGGACTCATTGATCGGTTCTGTCCGGCTGGCCATCCGTCCGGCCTTGGACACGATTACTGTCGAACGGAGCAAGCTGGCGACTTGAAACTTTTAGAGAAAGTTGCGCACCACAATGTCGCGGTTAAATCCAAATCGGCCGAATGGTTTCGCAGTTATACCCAATTGAAACTTTGAGGTTATTTCCCTGATATTTCAGGAACTACTGAATCAACTGGATTGAAACTTGGCATTTTGAGTTGAAGCATAACGACGGGCCACTTCTTGCAGAATTTGGTCGAGATCGTATCGTCACCTAATAGAAAAAAAATAATTCTTTTGCGCTCATATTCTCGGGAAACAGCGTGCGTTTATGCGATTTCATAACACTTTTAGGCGTTTTGCAAACTCTCAATATTTTCCCAAATTATATTTATCTACAGTAAGTCACGATGATATTGACTTTGCACTAATTGGGGCAATATCGGCGCGATCCAATGAAAATATTGCTTATAATATTGATCACGCTAGATAGTACACACGTTATCAAATAAATTTATCTTTTGAAAATTTTTATCAATTGTTTGAAGAAAATTATGTAGTAAAAATGAAGTCTCTTGAAATAATGCTGAAGAAAAGGGAAGAATTATTCGATTTTCGGAACAAATTTTTTTCGCGGAAACCAATTGAGCCTAGTTATAGCAAATATTCGACATAATTCGAAGAGATTCAATCCATTCCTATTTTCAAAATTTGGATAGTTTTTTCCACATTTCCTGCTTCATTCAACCATTAAATAAAATTCATGTGGTTTATATTTTATTCAGAAGCTTAATTTTCATCGATTGTTGAATCATTATTTTCCAGCAATAATGGGAAATTATCAATGAAGGTATTGTTTGATTTTTTTTGTTATATATTTATACTGATAAATGGATGATTAAACTCGCTCTTAGTGTGCCATAAATGTGAAAAATCTAACAGTGGATTTTCCATTATTATTCAGGATTTTTTAGGTTTTCTCTCCCAATATCTGAAAAAGAACTAATGAAAATTAAAAAAAAAATCATTTATAGAAAGCGCCCTTGTGGGTGGCGATACTCAAACTTTTTTCAAGGGCAGTTTTTCAAAAAAAGTATTGAACAATATCGGAATAATACAAACGATCAACGGACTGAGCTGTAAAGTTTTATAGCCCAATGCTGACTCATTCATCAGACAATGGCAAGAAAATTCTCAAAATAAAATGTTGTTTGATTTTTAATAGATCTGTCTCAGATTGGGAGTGGAAACCTTAAACAAATCTGAAAAACAACCTAGTTCTAAATGGACAATCTAACAAATACTGATCGTGATCCTTCCTAGGTGAGGAAATCCCTGAAGATCGGCCGACGAAAAGAAAAAGAAAAACTTCCCTCTGGCATAACAGCAGACTACACTGCCGACTTCTTGGCGAGTCTGGAACGCGACGACCAGTCTTCCTACACCATCCAGGAATCTCCTTCCCACACTGGCCACTTCCAAGACGGCTACACGCAGAGCGACAGTTCCGAGACCAGCCTGAACTCCCTGAACCATCCGCACCACAAGGCGCCGCCCGCCCTTCCACCGAAACCGCCCAAAAGGGGCATCTTGAAGGCGCCCAAGGCCACCAGGACGGGAGAGAACGGCAGCATGGACACGTTGGACCATGCCAACCTGGCCAGGAACACTCTGCAGAACGAGGTGATCGAGTACCAGAACTTAAAGAACGGTGGGGTGAGGACGAACGGGGAGAACGTTTCGGAGCAGTTGATGGTGATCACGTCGGCTTCACCAAGTGGAGATTCGTTCTCGGACACGACGAATTCGAGCTTCGCGACGCCGCCTTTCTCGTTGAGTCCCATCGGGGAATCCCAGGGTTTTCATCGGTGAGTTGAGTTGTTCCCTTTTGGTCCTCTTAGATTCGATTCAATTCGGTGCTCAAGGTCCAAACTTGCCATTGAGCGAAAGGTGAGTTCATCTCTCTAGGATTTAGCTCAAGAACTATCCTCTAGGACTCGTTCAATCCTGATTTTAATAGCTATAATTCAATCAAAACCATGAGTTCACAATATTCCTGAACATCGAAAAGAAAAAGGACATAGTAAAAAAGAGTCCACAACAAGAGGCATGCCTTGAACACAGATCGAAGATGACCCTCCTCCAAAGTTTAAAACCAAATTTTCATTTCATTTGCAGATCCCATTTTTGGTTTCCGATGACTTTATATATTTTCATCATTTTAGGTACATATAATCTTCATAATTCATGCATTATTGTTTTCATTCAACGCCGTAGTAAATGAATAAAAAGCAGACACGAGAAGACAAAGGCATAGAAGCAGTTTTCTCAAAATCATTTGATAATCCTCTACCATTTAGGCAGTCTCAATTCTGACATCTGTTCTTCTCTTTAATGCTCCAACATGATCGCAACGTCAGTTGCAAACCCTATGGCATCACCACCGAATCCGATTTGAAGCCATTGGTAATCTTTAAATTGAATAGTACAGTTCCAAGAATATTTCTTCATGATTGACCACGGTTATCGAAAGCTCAGAATCGATATTATATACCAATCAGCAATTTCATTGACTCAGCAAACAAACCTTTAGTCCAAAAGTTTTTCGAACCTTCATAGAAGACTGGGTGGCAATGTCGACACGACTACAAAACAGTCCAATGTGAAAACGTGCACGTAGTCATGTAAACCTCAGTGCTAAATCGTGAAAACACGGCAAGCTAACTGTGCAAACTGGAAGATCCTGTCAATTTAGTTTAATCTTTAACAATTTTCGTTCACAGTTTTGAAGAAAAGGTGCAGTCAATGTCTGTATGTCCATACTCTAAACCTATACTGCCTTCTGTATAACATTCCAGCCTCACTCAAGTAGCCCTCAATTTCAAACTTTTCGTATGAGCTGTGGTAACAAGAAGATCTAACTCAGACATATCTGATACTCTGCTTCCTCTTGATATAAAGTTGTTCGGAACTTGGTTGGTACCCTACTACCCGATCGTGTAGATATTCTGATATTTATATATCATCTTGCTGGTATTTCACTCGATCAAATCCAAAGTTTCACGAAAATCCCTTCATGCATTTTCACAACCTGAACTGGGTATTCTAGTAGAATCTCGAATGATGGCATCTAGTTCATTTCAGATGGAACCGAACGTTAAACGTCGAAGATCTCAATCTACCCCTACCGGCCATCGTCCCTCTCGTCCTACCTCCCCCTCGGACCCTCACCATCCCTCGACAGAAGCCTCCAAGAACAGACTTCGGGTTCTCCCTGCGTCGAGCGATGGTCCTGGAAAGGGTACCCGGCAAGGAAGGCATCGCGTCCAGCGTGGTGAACATGCGGGCCGTCATCTTCGCGGAACCCGGTGCCATGGTCCAAAACATCAACGAGACCGGACTCTTGCCTGGAGACAAGTTGCTGGAGGTCAATGGTGTACCTGTTCACGATAGGACCAGAGAGGATATCATAGATATGATCAAGGCCAGCGGCGATTTCGTGACGCTTAAGGTAGGGTGTTCATCAGGGTTCTATGTTGGGCTCAAAAGCATTTGAGATTTTTTTATTTATTTATTTGTTGTTAGGTATCTATGGTTTTTATATGGTTTGTAGGTACAACCTGTAGCGGAATTGAGCGAGCTGAGTAGAAGATCGGCGCAAGATGGCGGCGAGTTCGTTTTGGACGATTCTAATATAAAAGGAGGCACGTTGAGGAGGTCTGGTAGTTGCAGATTCAAGAATTCTACAACGGTAAGTAAATTATTCTTTTTATATTCATGTTGCTATTCTAATCAGGACCAAAGAAAGGGAGGAACCACAATGTTCTTCAATGACGTAGTGGAAGGACAATTAATTTTTTTTAAGTTGCCAGTTAGTTGATGAATATTTCCGAATTAAAGTACCATACTTTCGAATTGTTCGCTCTCTGATGTGAGTTATGAAGAATCGATCGTTTGGATATTATAATCTTGAGTTACATCTCTCTTTGTCTATGATCAAGAAAAATATGTTTTGATGCCGAAGCTTCAATTCAACTGGGTTTGTTCGCTTTCAAGTTCTCATTGTTTTGAGCCAGAAGGATTTCGGTTCGATCGCAATTCGTTCTTAGGTACCCATGGTATATTCGACTTACTGAAACAATTGAAACGGTAAATTTGTGAGTGCCTTTGTCATCGAGCTTTTTATTGAAGCGCTCCACTTTAAATGGAAATGACATCATTTTGTTTATGATGCATTTTAATCGTGTCACTTCGGAAATACCGTTCAATTAGAACCCATATCCGGAGGCTGAATTTGTTTTAACTGCTGAGTTAAGTACATTCGACCGCGTATTAGAGGAAACAATGATAAATTTGAAAGTTGTGTTGGGTTTATTCCAAGTCTCAAGTATACATTTCTGATGATAACTTGGGCACTAAGACACGCGGTATCATTCAGAAAATAAACATGCTGCACGACATTTAATTGTGTCATACAGCGAGAGCCAAACCATATATTCTATCAGATTGGCAAACATGATTCTCGAAGATACCAAAAACTGTCTGAAAGCCAAGCACCTTGGGTCATCTTGAATACATGGACGAGCATTCGCTCTGTTATAAATTTTCAACCTACAGAAAGAATAACTTACTTTCAAGGTGAATTTCTCACATGAAGATTTAAAAATGTTTTCTTCAATGGTTCTATGAAATTCAGAGTCACGGAATAATGGTTCGAAAATCAATTGCACTCATGAATTTTCAGGTGATGGAACCGAAACGAACAAAATAATTTCTTGAAACGTTCATACAGCAAGAATTATTATTTCTTTGTTCTGCAGAGTAGCTCCGAAGAGTTTATAAATATTCGCTATATTTTAATTGTTCAAAAGTACCATAAGCAGGAATTTATATGTGAATAATAAAACAGTTAAAATCTAATTGGAATGATTATTCATGCAATATGGATTTTCTGTGTAACGGTAATGCAAATTTAGTATTTCAGCGTTTACAGTCCAGCTTTTATGTAACACCGTACGAACATACTAGAATAATATTCGCCTGTGGCTTAACGTGCATCTATGAAAGTTGATGAAGGGTCTGAGTATAGCTTGCATGAGCATTTAAATGTCAAGCAGTACATTTGTGAGAGATTCTTTGGTCATAATGTTCGAATGTATAAAGTCTGTCAATTTGAAAAGTTACCACCCTTAATATCTCTTGAAGGTTCCTACATCCGCCAAGTTTCATTATGATTGAATTCGTATATTTTGGGATTTTTCGGAAGAAACAACGTTCTCGACAAAAAACATGGAGTTTGGAATATTTTTCCGCAAAATCTCCAAAAAGTATAATCGAATCGAACTGAAATTTTGTATCATTTTTTAGGTTTTTTATGTTTTTTATGGGTTTTCACTCCCAATATCTGAAACAGAACTATTAAAAATTAAAAAAAATGTTTTTTTCATGAAAAACGCCCTTGCGAATTGCAGTATCAAACTATTTGTCAAGGGCAGTTTCTTGCAAAATAGGTTGCCTTATGAACGATACCTGAACAATACAAACGATAAGGAAAGAGAACTGTGACGTTTCATAGTAGAAATCTGACTCTTCCTTCAGACAAATGAGAAAATTTTAAGAATTATTTTCTTTCGATTTTTCGATTATATTCGAGACTTATGTCAAATTGACAGTTTTGAGAAAACACAGCAACACAGATTCATTTGATTTGAAAGTTTTCTAATAGACCACTTCGGCCCAAGTTGCCAACCCACAATTTACTTAGCAAGTTTACTTTCACTGGGGAACGGGAATTTCAGGACAAATTCGACATGATAAGGTTCGCATTATTCATAAATAACCGTAAAACATGCCTCGGCTCTTCAAACCAGATAATTCCTTCCAAATATAGGTTTTTGTTAAGATCGTCCCCGATTGGCTGAAATTTGAGTTGGGATTCCTGATTTCATGCAAACAGTGTCAATTTTCATAGGATACGTTCCGAAAATCAACTCTGTTGTTTCGGTTGCCGATTTTCCGCTCCGTAAATATGAAATATTCGGATGGTTCCTGGAACAAGCGCGTGAAAAAGGTTATTTACGGAATCTGGTTGATGAAAATGCGGTCTGTACGGGAGAGTTCTAGCACAGATCTATGGTCTAAGCTAGAGCCGTCCCGAACAGATCTGAACTCGGAACCAAAACAAACCTAAAGTCAACATAGATTGTTCTATGCTATGGATATTTACCATAGAAAATCGTTCTGGTGACAGTAAATCGACCGCATTTTCATCAACCAGATTCCGTAAATAACCTTTTTCACGCGCTTGTTCCAGGAACCATCTGAATATTTCATATTTACGGAGCGGAAAATCGGCAACCGAAACAACAGAGTTGATTTTCGGAACGTATCCTATGAAAATTGACACTGTTTGCATGAAATCAGGAATCCCAACTTAAATTTCAGCCAATCGGGGACGATCTTAACAAAAACCTATATTTGGAAGGAATTATCTGGTTTGAAGAGCCGAGGCATGTTTTACGGTTATTTATGCGAACCTTATCATGTCGAATTCGTCCTAAAATTCCCGTTCCCCAGTGTAGTAAACTTGCTAAGTAAATTGTGGGTTGGCAACTTGGGCCGAACTCGTCTATTCAACCTCTTTTTTAAGTTAATTCTGCCAAATAGGGTCAAATTCCGAACATAAAAAAAACAATTTTATCTAATTTTTAATAGTTCTGTTTCCGATATTGGTAGTGAAAACCCATAAAAAAACCTAAAAATAATGCAAAATCCTCCCAAAATAACCTTTAATCGATACTTGAAATTTTGCACACTACACTGTGGAATATGGAGCTCATTGTATGACCAAAATTTTTCTCTGATGCATTGCTCTTATAGACAAGCCATAACGACCGTTATAAACACAATTACTTGCGAAAGGAATCTTGAGACCCGATCTTTCTAGATTCGGACCTAAATGGGCCTATTGCATGTATTTTTCTTTGGGTTCATTGCGTAGGGAACTAAAAAAGAAGTTGCTTATGAACCAGTCATAGACTGAAAATTGTTTTTTATATGTTTTTAATTTTGGTCATAGTTTAGTTGCTTGTTCATATATTTTTTTTTCTTTAGAATAGTATTTCTTTTGTTTTTGGGGTTGAGAGGATTAGCTGAAACTAGACTCCGTCCCAAATGTTTGCATTATATATAATTTTTTTTTGTTTCAATAAAGGCACTATCATTATTATTATTATCACGCGCTTGTTCTGGGGAACAGTGCCTTATCATGACGTTACAATGTCTGCAATTTTCGAAGTTTGAGCTGAAATCGTCCTCAAAAGACTAGGTTGGACTCACTCATGAAGAATCTGTGGTTAAATTTGATTCTGTCCGGCCGTCCGTGTGTGCTCTAACTTACGAAAGGAAGGACCTACAGTCTTGGAATTTTCAGGTTAGGTTTTGATCCTGAATATCTCGGTTAACATGGTTAATAAGCCGAATCTGCCGAATGGTTTTTGTGTTACAGCCATTTGAAATTTTGATTTTTCAATAGCTCGAAAAATATTTATCTGATCGACATGAGACTTGGTTGGAAGATTAACAGTGTCAATAAGAAGAATTATCCATGGAAAATTTTTTGTTGAAAATTTCCATATTCCATTCAAATTTCACTGAAATTTCGAAGTCGCCATTTCGGAATGTGAACAAGAGCGTAAAAGCTGCTGAGTTCACGTCAGTGCTTTTCTAGGTTTTTTCTTGGGAGCAGCAGGCTATCGTTTTGTCCAACGGAAGGAGCTTGCGACTTGAAACTTCATGGAAGGTCGTGCATTGGAATGTGGAGGTTTTTTTTTTGAACAAAATTTATGAAATTTTTTTTGCAAAGTTCTCTGACTGTACGATCTCAACAAAATTTCTTAAACAGTTGCGCGTCGTTATGCTCCAACTAAATGCTAAGTTCCAATTCAAACGCTATAGTGTTTAATCAAATATCTTCTTCTTCTTCTTCCACATATCATAGGCCTTAGGCCTGTGTTTTCCAACACTCAGTTCTCTTGAGATATTGACGACCACGAATCCATCCATCTCTTTGGGGGTCTTCCTAAGGGGCGTCGTGTCCGTGGTATACCATCCCTAGCGATTTTTGCCAGTCTTCCCGTAGTCATCCTGTCCACGCGATCATTCCAGGCTCTTCTACGCTTACGTCCCCACCTGACAATGTCTTCTACTTGACATTCGTGCCTTATGTCAGTGTTTCTTTTCCTATCTCTTAGTGTGTATCCTGAGATGTTTCTTAGTATTTTCATTTCAGTTGTTCGAATGATATTTTTAGTTTTTTTGTTGTCCGCTCTTGTTTCTATAGCGTATGTCAATACCGGTCTAACACAAGTTTTGTATATCCTAACTTTAGCCTTTTTATTCATAAATGTATTATGTAATCAAATATAGAGATAATAATCTCAAAAGTCCAAATGACTTTAACTCCGAAACCATACGGCCGATTTGGCCCATTAACGAACTTAACCGCCCCATTTCAATGCGTGACTTACCATGAAAGTTTCAAGTCGCTAGCTCGTTCCGCTGGACAAAACTATAGCACGCTGCTCCCAAGAAAAAATACATGCATTGAGGTCCGAATCTAGAAATATCGAGTCCCTGAGTACCTTTCGAGAGTCATTGTGTTTATAACGGTCATTATGGCTTGTCTATAAGAGCAATGCTAGCACCTAAAAATCCCTCCGGTTGACTGAGAGGCGCCTCCGAATGTTCCGGAACACGAAGGAAGGCAACGGTGACGTCCCGTCACGGACACGTGCGAATCGACCTTAAGGAATCGTCGATCCGTCAAAATCTTAACGGTTCTGGCAATTTGAACCGTCTCTCTTCGGTCGATTGGGACGTCCATCGGTCGGCGAGGAGTTTCCGTTCCGCCGGAGATCGCGGAATTAATTCGCACGCCGGACGGTACCGCACATCTGTTCCCATTAGGAGAACGTCACGGTTGCATGACGACGGACCGTCCGTGACTGATTACCGTCGGCAATTATCGAAATTACGTACGGGGGGCGTTCGAAAGTCGTCGGGGTTGACGTACAGGGTGGGCAAAATTCGTTGTCTACTGAAGGGATCTCGAGAACTATAGCAGCTAGAAGGAGACTGATAACACATTCTCGAGCTCTTTTTTTCTGACTAATCCGAATCTGAAAACAGATCCAGCTTATCGTTCATACAACTTGAGTTATGAGCGAAAATTGAGAAATTGTAATTTTCAATAATGCTGAATAACTAGCTTGTTTGAACTCGTATTCGAAATCTGTTGATACATTCTACAGGCACTTTTTCAGGAGTAATTCAAATATAATATGACTGAATTTTTTAATCCAGACATTTTCGAGAAATGAGAAGGATTTTGAATTTTTCAAATGTGAGTCGTGAGTTCTCTTATCTTGCTACAAAATTTTTGCTGATTTCAAAAATGTATCGGATGTCGCTTTTCACGTGAATATTACATGAGAAAAAATTCAATACTTTATTCCTGCTTTTCTATTCACTGTTGAATTATGAGTAGGCTGACGTTACCATAGCGACGATTCAATATGCATTAACTTTGTGTGAATTTGCGCCTCTATGATTGGAATCAGCGATTGCTGAATAAATATTTCTATGGTTAATTTGTCATAGTTCTTAAGATTAGCAATAGCAAATCTGTTTATTAGCCCTAATGGCTCGAAATATTCCAAATTACGAAATATTCGATATGTTGGTATGCTATATTCAAGCGAATGGAAATAGCCAAGTTGTAAGGGAAGTCTTTTTCGAGAAATATGTAGAACTACATATATAATAATATATTATTATATCTCTAAAAAATATAATAATATATATAATGTATATTCAATGGTCACTGTGGTAACGCTAGCCTACTTAAAATAATTCAACAGTGAATGGAAAAGCGGAAAAAAATTATTGAACTTTTTCTCATGTTATATTCATGTGAATAGCGACATATGATACATTTTTGTGATCAGCAAAAATTTTGAAGCAAGATAAGAGAACTTTCGACTATAGTTTACATTTGAAAAAACCAAAATCCTTCTCATTTCTCGAAAATGGCTGGATTAAAAAATTCAGTCATATTATATTTGAATTACTCCTAAAAAAGTGCCTGTAGAATGAATGTACCAACAGATTTCGAATACGAGTTCAAAAAAGCAAGCTATTCAGCATTAATGAAAATGACAACTTCTCAATTTTCGCTCATAACTCAAGTTCTATGCACGATAAGCTGGATCTGTTTTCAGATTCGGATTAGTCAGGAAAAAAGAGCACGAGAAAGTGTTATCAGTTTTCTTCTAGCTGCTATAGTTCCCGAGATCCTTTCAGTAGACAACGAATTATGCCTACCCTGTACAGGATGGGACAAACTTGACACTTTTTTGAAGATGAAGTCCTATTTCTGTATTGGATACACGAAAACTGAAGTCGGTGTCCGAGGTCTGGTAGCGGATTGAAGATGGCAGTTCTATATTGATTAGAGGATAGTTTGGGCGGATTTTGTATTATTCTTCGAGTTATCGCTTGAAGATAGTGGATGCTTTTGAGGATGGAGACTTGGCACTGGGATTGTTCTAAGACCTTGCCAAGGCCTTTGATAGTTTGAATGTTAACATTTTATCAAAGAAGATGGAAAAATATGGTATATATGCATCTGCGTTGGAATGGGTTCAGTCATATTCCAGGGGAAGAACACATCTGGTGGAAATATCTACTAACGATGGTTCCATAAGATCTGAGCCACTCGAATTGAAATTGGGAGTTCCACATGGAAGTATTGCTGGTCCTATTTTTTCATTATAGACATAAATGACTTCATTGAAAATTCACAACGAAACACAAATGAAGTGAGTACAGTAAATTATGCAGATGACTCAAATCTCCTACTAATGAAGTCTTTGTGGCCAGAGTTTAGGCAGCTACTTGAGGATGTATTTCTGCAGACTGAGATATGGTTTGAACAAAATAACTTCATTTCGAACAAAAATAAAACAGGTATTGTTCTATTTTACCCATTGAATTCTGGAATACAACCACCAGAGAGTTTTTTGGTACAAGATGAAGAATACACTTTGTCAAGATGTGTTAAATTTTTCGGTCTCCATGTAGATGAAGAACTAAACTGGCACTCGCATATACAAAATCTTTGCAATAAAGTAGGATCTTCAGTCTACGCTCTTAGGATTATCGTTAAGTATGTTGACACCCCAACGCTAAGAACTGCATATTATGGAACAATCGAATCACAACTGAGATTTGGAATAACTTTCCATGGTAGTGGAAATATTTCATCTTAATTTGTCCTACAGAAACTTGCAGTCAGAATAATGTTTAACCTGAAGTTCAGGGAATTATGTCGAGGTTTTTACAGACGAAAAGGTATTTTGACGATTTATGGGATGTATAATCAGGAATAACTCCTTTTTTTCCAAAAAAATCAATAATTTTCCAGCAATTATAAAAATCTTAAAGAAAGATATAATACCAGAACCTCTTTTTATAATCTACCTGAAAATAGGTTGACAAAAAATCAAAAACAAATGCAATACAGATGCCTTAAACTTTTCAATAGTCTTCCGGAAGCAATACAGAGGGAAAGCAACTATGAATTATTCAAGAAAAATTTTTTAAACTTCTTCTGAACCTAGAGCCTTATTGTCTTGATGATTTGATGAATTACAATTTCTATACTTGACACCATTTCATTTCAGTTGTTGTCAGTAACTTGTTATTGTTTACCATTGATTTGAAATAAAGGCTGTTCATTATTAATATTATTTTTAGGTTTGAATTTGGTAGGGATCGTGTGATAATAAAATTTAAAAAAAAATGTTTCGAAAATTTTACACATTATTTTCGAATGTTTTTATTTCGTAAAGAATTCATTAGATTTCAATGAAATTTGGCACAGCTCTGGAAACCAATATTTAACAACAGTTCGCTAAATTTCAGGTTGATTCGAATCGTATCTTTTGAGGTATCGGAAAAAAATATTTTTTTCCGATATCTCAAAAGATACGATTCGAATCAAAAAATTCCGTTGTTCTCTCCTCGACATCGTTGTTTTTTTTCAAGAACTAAAAAAATACTGATCTAATAATGCCGAAACTCTGGAACTAGTTGGAAAATTCTGATGCGCAATTTTATGCAGAATTTCGTGGCGATCTTGTCATTAGAATAACTTGGAAGAAACTCGATTTTTTTTGCTGATATTTCATATTTTGCGATCTTCAAAGCATATTCACGAAATTCTGCACGAACCTCTAAGATGTCAGTTTTCGATCAAGTTCTTAATTTCAAATCGATCCTATCTGTATTTTTGGAAATAGTAGAAGAATTCGTGATGATCGTGTCATTGGAACCATTATACGAAAATCAGAATTACATTTTCAATTATTTTTTTAATTTGGCGTTCTTCTAATCATATGATCCCCAAGAAATTTCCCATGAACTTTCAATCTGCTGTTTCGAATTAAATACTGCATTTCAACTCGATCCGATCTGTAGTTTCGGAAATATTGAAAAATATGATTTTGAATGGAATCATTAGGTGGATTTCCCCCATTGTTTTCTTATAGAAAAAATAATTTTCATTTAGTTTTTACTAGTTCTGTCTAAGATAATGTTACACCAAAAATACTGATTGTTCTATCATACAGTTTGTCCTGTATCTGAATTATGCTTGTACTTCGAAAACCGTAGTACTGTTTAAAATCGTTTATGCTGGATAGGCAACACATGATACACGAGGTATTATCTTGTGAAGCATCGTTATTTAATTGTTCGTCTGCTCACGTATTTTTAGAATGAGTCAATAGGAGAACGTATGAATCGAAATCGTTCTCATTGATCGTGAAGTGAATGTACTTGTACTTCCTGAGAATTTAAGAATGCACTTCCCTCGTTGTTGCTGGTGGAAAACAGAAGAGTTCGTCAAGAGTCCAGGCTAATCATATTAGCCGAAATATTGATTGATCGATAATGCCCTCATTCAGAAAGAAACATATTATAATCAAATATGATGGCGCAGGCTAGCTTACTGTTGCCGAGAAAAAAAGCAGGAAATTCCACATATTTCCTCTCCAATTATATTCGAAAATCGGAATTGATCAAGTGTTGTAATAATATTTACTTCAAGGTCCTCGTGAAATCTCGTCTAATTCTGGTGAATACTTCCTGAAAAAAATTTTTTTTCTCAACAAAAACTAGGAATTCAGACCTATTGTGTTTGCAATATTGCTTCCATTTTTCAATATGCTGAAATTGGTATTCTGATCATCGATTCTGAGCAATATGATCTATCATCAACCAGAATCTTGATGGCTATCAATATATTGCGATCTTAGCAACCTCAAAATAGTATTTGCTGCTTGATAACTAGATAACTTAGGAAGGCATTTCAACTTGAATAGACTGACGCCTGAACAACGCTTCCAAATTGTGCAAATTTATTATAATAATAATAATAAGCTTTTATTCTTCCAACAGGTGAAATAACCCAATTACAGGAAAAACTATCTCAAATATAACAAACACCTTAATATTAAGAACAAAAAATTAACAAAAACAAAATGAGAAGAGTACTTATTCTAGGAATGGTTGAATATTACCAGTTTCTTCCAAAAATGCAGCCACTATAGAGCGGGGAGAATCATTGTGAATGTCACATCTGCTTGCTATGGAATTGAATAATCTGCACATGAAATTAATGGGTGATCTAAAACTGGCGTTCGTTCTACCCGCCCTACAGTAGAAAACATCATTACTCCTCGAACCGTATCGGGGCACCAAAAACGACAGATGTTCAAGTAATTCAACACAATCTATCGAGCCATTCAAAATCTTTTGAACAAATAATAGTGCCTTCACACTGACTCTATGCTCTATGGGTTCTGCTCCAAATCTACTTAGAAGCACAATATTGTTAGAACCTACAAGTGGATAAATGCCGTCTTCTCTCCAAACCAGATATTTGTAGAACCTTCTCTGTACCGATTCAATTCGCTTTCTATGACAGTCATAAATGGGTCTCCAAATAATACTGCAATATTCTAATTTGCTACGAATAAAAATATTGAACAAAACTATTAAGGTGTACAAATTGTGAAATCGCCTGCCATTACGAATGATGAATCCATAAGTTTTACTCTCCCAAATCCCTATACTCAGTTACACGGGATAATACATGATTATCGATTTGGTAATTATGAAGAATCTTGTTAGCTTTTTTAGTATATGACATTGCATAGCACTTAGAAATATTCAGCGACAGCCTATTCACTTCACACCATCTTGAAAGTGCATCAAGCGCCCACTGCAATCGAAGACAATCAGCAATTGAGCGTATCCTAAGGAAGAGCTTTGAATCATCAGCGAACATCAAAATAAAGATGTCCACATCATCGAGAATATCATTTATGAACAGGAGAAAGAGCAAAGGTCCCAAGTTAGAACCCTGAGGAACGCCAAATGTAGCACAGAACTCAAAAGATCGAGACTGCTCTATCTCCACAAAACACACTCTTTCACTCAAGTAAGACTCCATCAATGAAGCCAGCCTATTTCCGAAACCGAGTATGAGCCTCAGTTTATTCAACAAAATTCTATGATCGACCTTATCAAATGCCTTTTGAAAATCCGTATAGATTACATCCACATGTTCAGATTTATCCAAGGAACTTAACACTTGTTCAAAAAAGCATGCTAGATTAGTACAGGTGGATCTTTTTGGCATGAAACCATGTTGATTAGGTTTGATACGGTGCTTTATAGATGAGAAAATTGAACCGTACAGAATGATTTCAAACAACTTAGAAAAATTCGACAATATAGCAATCGGTCGGTAGTTTCCTATATTAGATTTATCTCCTTTTTTAAAAACAGGTATAATTCTCGATTGTTTCCACACTGAAGGATAATTACCCCCAATAGCAGACATATTGAAAATATGAGCTAGAGGTGCAGCAAACACACTAATGCAGTCCCTGACTAAAAAGCTAGGAACCTCATCAGGTCCTGCCGTGAACTTGTGCGACAGTTTTCTAGACGCTTTAATAACATCATTATTATTATTACCAGTTTATGAAAACGATGGTTCTGTTCGAAATACGTATCGCGCTCTACGTCTTTCTTACGGTCAACATAATCGTCCACCAGAGCAATTAATTCGACTAACTATGGACCGTTTTCGCACCACGTTTACTCTAACTGATGAAACGCATCTACAGGGACGTCGTACAGTGGGAACAGAAGAAGCCATCGCCGATGTAGAGCGTAGCGAAGAGGAAGACCCGAATCAGGACGTTACAATCAATGGTGACCGCTATAGAGCCATGATTACTGACTTTTTCGTTCCTCAATTGGACAACCATGATGTGCAGCAGCGGTGGTTTCAACAAGTAGGCGCTATATGTCACACAGCTCGTGCCACAATTGATTTACTCTAGGAAACGTTTGATAACCGCATAATTTCACGTTCCGGGCCCGTAAATTGGCCTCCAAACGATCGACCACTTAGAGGACAACATTAGCCGCGTTATTGCCGATATACGGCCACAAATGTTGGATAGAATGATTGAAAATTGGACCTCCGGATTAGATTACGTCCGGGCCAGAAATCATTTTGAATGTTAATGCCAAAATATTATCTTTTGAATGAAGTCTATTTCATGTCAATTTTAAAAATTCATCCTTGTTTTATTCCATTTCAAAGTTCTATACCTCTACAAAACCAAAACATTCTTACTTCAGAATCTTTCATATTCTGACACCAAGAAATCAAATTTTACTTAATCAATTAATTTTCTCATAAAAAAGATATCACTTACTCGATTATTTATTATCATTTCACGTTCGGCGTGAAGATTACTTTCATCAGTTTTGCCAACATAAATATCCATTTCCCCTAATCGCTTTCGAGTGAGTTACTCTATATCCTGTGTTTTTCAATAATAACCCAGGTCCCAGGGCCTACTCGCCGACCGCGTTATTAAAAGACCATTTAAATTCATTAAAAATGTTACGAATACATACGGGCGAGTTAAAACGCGTAGGCCGAGATATATACTACCGGTTGACGGGTTTTATATATATTTTTTCTTGAACCGGACAGTTCGGAGTGCCATTACGTGTATGCCACGCAATAAAGATATTACGGTACGACCCACGGGAGAAAAGTAAACTGATAAGTTTATTTGTGAGATGGGCAGTTGAATATTGGATACATTGTGGAGACGATTGCATGGAATGGGAGAAATTACTCCTAGAATCAAAAAAATTTCTTAAAGCACTGCCGTGAAGGCAGCAACTTTTGCGCGCATGTTCAATGTAGATGACCAATTCAGCAACGAATTTTTTACTGATGAATTACTGGATTTCAATTCGATCAAATCTGCATTTTTGGAAATATTGGAAAAATAAAATTTTGAATTGGTATATCTACGGAATCATTGGGCGGATTTTACCCATTCACGAATTCGACCTTCGTAATTAAGCCCCAAACCTACTCTACAAATATCGAGTTTCTAAGTCGTTTCTTCCGGAAGTTATTGTGTTTACGGTCAGCCTAACGGCCGACTGCGTAAACACAATAACTTCCGAAAAAAACAACTTAGAAACTCGATATTTGTAGAGAAGGTTTGGACCTTAATTACGAAGGCCGAATTCGTGAATGGGTAAAATCCACCCAATGATTCCGTAGATATACCTGATCAAAATTTTATTTTTCCAATATTTCCAAAAATACAGATCAGATCGAATTGAAATCCAGTACTTCATCGAAAAATAACAGTTCGAAGTTTCATACAGAATTTAATGAGGATTATATGATAAGAAAATCATAGAAATTTTTTTTTTCAAATTGTTCTAATGACACGATTATCACGAAATTTCGCATAAAGTTGTCTTTCAGCATCTCAAAACTAGCTGTGAAGTTTTATCAGGACTGAATCAGTATTTATCGAGTTATACCTTAAAAATCAACGGTATCGAGAAAAAACCCTCGAAATTTGACATATTTTTTCCCGATATCTTCGAAACTTATGATCGTATCGAACTGAAATTCGGTACACTACTGTGTACTCAAAGTGTGAGTGGAATTTTTTTTCTGGATATGATGAATGTTTCCCGAAAAAAAATTTTTTAGAAACAAATTTCGAAAAAAATTTTTTTTTAATTTATTGACAATATGATCCTGACGAAATTTGGCTCAAAGTTGCGCGTCGTTATATTCCACCTAACTGCCAAGTTTGAATCCAATCGCTCAAGTAGTTTCTGAAATAAAAAATAAATAACTTCAAGTGCCTATAACTCCGAAACTATTTGGCCCATTAATGAACTTAACCGCGGCATTCTGATGCGCAACCTATCCTGAAAGTTTCAAGTTGCTAGCTTGCTTCTGTCGACAGTTATCGTGTCTACGGCCGGCCGGACAGAATAGATTTTGACACCGGATTCGTCATCAGTGAGTCCAACCTAGTCGATTGAGGCCATTTTCGGCTCAATCATCCAAAATTACAGACATTTGGACAAAACGATAGCACGCTGTTCCCCTAGAACATGCGCGCAAAAAGTGTCTTTCAAGGCTTCTTTGATTGTATCCGCAATTTGATTGCTTGAACTTGAATTGACAAAATTCTAGGAAAGCACTGACGCATGACGTGAAGTCGTGAGCTTTTAAGCGCTTCTTAAATTTCGTTGCCAAAGCGATACCCATCCCCAAGAAACTTTGCATTATATTGCTGGCCAATATCAATCGAAGAACTGACACTTTTCGAAGTTCTCTGGCATATGTGAAGAATTCACAGCATTATTTCCAAAAATGTCAACTGGACATCATATACAGGGTGAGTCCTTAAGTTGGACATGAATTTTAACCATAGATTCCTCTGATCTGATACAGTATTTTTTCGTTTGACATTTTTCCAGATTCCACTCAGGTCAAAAGATATGAATAAGCATTTAAATATTCACCAATGTGCTAATACACCCCTGCACTTTTTTTCAAGTTCACCACAGATATCTCTTACGATCTCTGTTGTAGAATAACCAATCCAATGTTTGAAATTCAGAGAAACATGATTGGGAAAACTCATTTACTCAACTTTATTCTGATGATTTGGTGGTTTTTGCGATATAATCACAAGGAAAACATTTCACTTCACTGGACTTGAAACACTGATCTTCAACTTGATGCAATATCCAAAATCATTTCAATGTGGAATTATACACAATTCCTTCCTCGCCCATTGTCTCATCGAAAACTCCATAATTATTTTTTTTGGAAATTTAAACAGCCTGTATCTTTTTACTGGAGCCAATTTGGAAAAATGGCAAATGAAAAAAGTGTTTTATTTGATAAAAGGAATCTTTGTTGTATTTAATATACAACTGGAAGGCTCACCCTGTATTTCTACGAATCATAAATGAGCACAGAGATGAAAACCTCTGCAGAAGAATTGTGTCTTCGTATGAGAGTCGTTCTGTTGGATTTGCTGCACGCATGTTTTGGGTACAGTGTGCCATCGTTTCGTCCAAATGTTTGTAATTTATGATCTTTGAGGATGAAATGGTTTGAAACGACTAGGTTGATGACGAATTCGGTGTTTGCGTCGATCCTGTTGAACGAAATGATCTAGAGACTTGAAACTTTAAGGGTTGATCGTGAATCGGAATGCGGCAATAAAATTCTTTGATGGGCTGAATCAGCCATACGGTTAAGGAGTAGTAGTCATTTGTAATTATGAGGTCAATTTACCTGGTATTTCAGAAACCACCTGAGCGAACTCGTGGAAACTTGGCAGTTGGTCGGAGCATGATGTCGCGCAATTTTTTGCGAAACTCTGTTGAGATCATATTATTATTATTATTATTATTATTATTATTATTTACAATATAAGAGTTAAGGATAACCTATATAACTCATAGAACTTAAATGAATTACTTCAGTGTGAAGAAACAATTGTTAAAAACAAACTCAATATCACAAAAAAAAAATTCCATTCACCACAACACAAGGAAACAATCACCAGTCACAATGGACCACCAGCTCTCCACGAGTCCCATCTATTTTTGAAGCCATTTACACTAGTTGCGTTGACTACACCGCTAGGCAACATATTCCATATGCGAAAGACCCTATTGCTCAGGAAATTCTCTCTGCTCCTTGTGAAAAACTTCTCTCTACTGAGCTTGTAATCATGCCCTCTCAGGTGGTTATTATTAAGAGTAAACAGGCCCGACATATCCACTCCAAAAAAACCCTTCAAAGCTCTAAATGTAGTTAGCATATCCCCTCTCAGCTTACGATTGGCAAACGTATCCAGAGCCATAAGTGAAAGCCGATTTTGGTAATCAGGTCTTATGATACCGTATGGAATCCGAGTAGCTCTCCTCTGAACTGTCTCCAGTAGATCTGCATCTTGGGCGAACGTGGGATGCCATACTGGACCGGCAAACTCCAGTGTGGGGCGCACATAGGTCTTGTAGAGCGATGCTAATGTGTGGTAATGACAGCGGTTGAAGCATTTCTGAATAAGGTAGAGGGATTTTTTGGCTTTATTCGTCGCCTGCAATATATGTGACCTCCAAAGCAAATCAGAATCCACTGAAACTCCCAGGTCAACGTGAGTTGAGCATGATTCTATTGGACTCCCGTTCAGATAATAGATCTTCCTCGGGTTGTTGCTACCCAAATGCAGCACTCGACACTTAGAGTAATTGAGAGGTAATAGCCAGTCGTCAGTCCACTTTTTTATTATATTGCAGTCATTCTGAAGAGCATTACTAGACGTAATGGGGTTATTGTAAAATTTCATATCATCGGCATAGGATGCGCTGTCAGAAGATATCAAACGTGGCAGATCACAAACATAAACCAGAAACAGCAGAGGACTTTTATGGCTAGTGAATTAAAAAATTTTTGTCGAAAACAATTGCTCAGGGTAACAAAAATTGCTCAGACCTTAAACTCTTTCTTTACATAACAGTGTAACAAGTTTTGGTCCGATCCGATTATAATCCTAATCATATTATTCCCACGAAATTCTGCATGAATCTTTCTGATGTCTATTTATAATCAAGGACTAGATTTCAATTCGATATCATCTGTTGTTTTGGAAATATTGGAAAATAAAATTCTGAATGGGTATATCTACGGAATCATCGAGCGAATTTCACCAATTCAAGAATTCGAAGTTCGTCAACAAGGTTCTAAAACTGCTCTAGAAATATCGAGTTTTCAAGTTGTTCTTGCGGAAGTTATTGTGTTCACTATTTGCCGCAAGGACGACAATAAATTTCGAGATCAACGTTGTTGGACTTAAAGTAACTGTTGATCTGTTGAATTCACATGATTTGCTGACACTGCAAACGAAATAGAAACACTGCCACGAAAAATAGGTTCGAAGGCATTCAAAAATGTACCTTTGAATCATAATGAAGAATAGGAAATGTCTAATGAGCTTTTGGTTAATTGGTTGATTAGTTCTGATCAAGGTGGAATATTTGTAAATTTATCGACAGATATTCGTCCTTGTGAGTTTGTTATGAAGAATATTTCGAAGGTCATTCTGATAACTAAATGAATAAAACAAAATCTCCAAACTAAAGTGTGAACGCTCTACTCCAAATACTATATTTCAAACAGTTCAAAAGTTCAAATCTATTGACTAACAACAATTGGTAATGACGTGCTGTAAAACTATTAGAATTTGTTCCACTCGACGTATACAATGCATCATTCATTTCATTCGAAATATAGGATGAATTCTGTTCCTGTATGATTTTCGCATTTCAAAAATAAACACAGCCAAGCCAACAATGTATCCGCCTATCAAAAGAGCAGAAGGAGTTATTATATGCTCCAGGGTTAATTTCATCAAACGCAGCTGAAACGGCAATTCAGTTACCACCCCTAGGTCATACCTTGACAAAAAAAATTCGTTGAAACCATACGCCTGCGATATGAGTATGTACTTTTCTATGGCGGGTGTGATAGGGTGTCCCAAAGGAAGAACAGCGCCAAGCCCAACTTCCTTATATGCAGGATCAATTCTTGTCATGAGTGGCGATCCATTTCCATGGAGGTAAGCATTCTGACTATATCTGTAAATCCGGACACTCTGTTGTACCGCCATGTCCCGTTCAAAGGCAGTTCTGTTGAAGCACATATTGCCACTATCGCATGGTTCACCTTTCAAGTCAGTTTTTTGTTGTTCGGCACTGAGAACCTCCAAAATGTTATCCAACTCATCCATGTTATAGAGGCCGAAAATTATCCCTCTATCCACTATGTCTTGCAGCGATTCTATCGGTTTCTCGAAAATGATACCGCTCAGCACCAAGTTGAAATTGCATTTGAAAATCATGTTAATCAACGATGACTGCAGAACGATGAAGAAAAAAAGGATTCTGAGAGAAAGATAGTTCTTGGTTACATCATGCGATTTCTCTATGAAAAGCTCTATGTTCAGCCAAAGTAACTCCAGTAACTTCATGGTGTTCCATTTTTTCTCCAATACCAAGTAAACGATCACCCACGATATGGACAGGAAAAAGGAGGTGAACATCCAGAACAGCCAGATTTCGATTGTTAGAGTCTTCAGCAAGTACTTCCATCGAGGTATCTGAAGGGGAGCAGGCACGAAGAAGTGTTGCTCATCGAAGACACTGGGCGGGGTATGGTCAATACCGTCCACTGGGAAGAGCCCGGTGTTAAGATCGCATATGTCATTAGTTTTTACGCTGTCTGTTGTGTAGGTGTCCAAATCTCCATTGGTTGGATAGGACAAGGAATTCCATATGGGCTCTAAACGTATCTTACCTCCTACAAAATTGAAAAAGTCCAAATAAAAACCTTTTTCCTCTTCGTCAGGTCCAATGGAGTACGGTGGTTCAACCAGATAACAAAATTTAATCAAGGAATTATTCCAGGTTTCCGGTATTTTTTCCTCGAACAGAATGTGGTTTTCTCCTCTATTTCCAATAAGATATGAGCAGTTATTTACGATGAAAACCTCTTTGTCCATATCATGAATTGTCATGTTCTTGTAGGGATAGTACGTACTTATTTCTCCAGATACTGGGCTTATGAAGATGACATTAGATATGAACATTTCAGAAAGAGAATCCACATATTCATCTGTTACATTTGCAGTTATAAAAATGAATTTAGCCCTTGGATTGAAGTTTGTTTTATTTCGAAAATTATCAATAGTGATTGGCAGAGGCACCTGGTCTAAATCTGCTATGTAGATATCAGGTTTTCTTACAAGAGGTTTTGTTGCTAGATTACTTTCAGAATCTATTCTTATGTGAGGTACGTTCAGTTTGAGATTGGTGTCGAGTAGAACTATGTGATCCTGGGGGGATATTTGAGTCTGCAGGATGATCTCCATACAGAGGAAGATGATGCTTTCCGCTCTTTTCAAGGCAATCATTGTCTGTTGGTCCAGTCACTGAAATAGCAAGGAATAGATTACTCAGTTGATCGATGTACCCCAATTAACTACAATGGATTGACTTTGAAAAATATGTGAAATTCATGGTCTCATATGTTACTAGATATTGCTCGAGGTGAAAGCACGAGGGTGGAAAAGTATTCAATGCAGACGAGCAGTTTTACTTTCCGATGGAGAGATTTGCCATCTTCTTTCTATAGGGTCTTTCAATAAGGACGGGTCGATTTTGACATGAAATAAATCAAATGTCTGTAATTTTGGATGATTGAGCCGAAAATGGTCTCAATCGACTAGGTTGGACTCACTGATGACGAATCCGGTGTCAAAATCGATTCTGTCCGGCCGGCCGGTCGGCCGTAGACACGATAACTGTCGAACGAAGTGAGCTAGTAACTTGAAACTTTCAGGGTAGGTCGCGCATTGGAATGCCGCGGTTAAGTTCGTTAATGGGCCAAATCGATCAAATAGTTTCGGAGTTATAGGCATTTGAAGTTTTGAAGTTATTTATTTTTTATTTCAGAAACTACCTGAGCGATTGGATTCAAACTTGGCGGTTAGGTGATTGCCATGGTGATTTGGCATTACTAACTGAATAAAAAAATATAGGTTAGAAAGACGACGTTAAAACAACATGGCCGCCACAGGCTGCCAACATCGACCCGTCCCTATTGAAAGACCCTTTATATGGTTCGAACGAAATATGCATAAACCTTCTTGCCATTATTTTCGAATCAACTACTTAGTTTCAATTCTCTCTAGACGACATTTTTGGTAATATTGGGAAGATAAAATTTTGCATAGGTTTATCACGAAATCGCTGGGCGGATTTAAACCATTTACGAATTCGACCTTCGTTATTAGGCCCCAAACCTCAAATATCGAGTCTGCAAATAGTTTCTTTCGGAAGTTATTGTGTTGAGGTCGGCCTCACGGATCGTAAAAACAATCACTTCCGAAAGAAATTTGACAAAGACCTTAAAGTTCTTCTGACACGATCATCAGCACATTGTGCGAAAGTTTGTGAATAAGCATTAGCCAACTAGATACCGACTTTCGTCTTGTTACGATCAGTTTTTTCTAGTTATTTCGGAAATAATAATGATTCCTAGGGAAAATCCACGAAATGTAACATATTTATTCCGAAAATAAGAATTTAATCGAACTTTAATTTGGTACATGTTGAGAAAATGAACAGTTCCCGGAAAAAAAATCCAACAGAAATATACAGGGTGTTTCTGAATTGATGCGAAAGATTTCAATGGCTGATTTATCAGCAAAAATTAAGGGGAGTCTCTCATATAACTTTTGTTCAACACCCTTTTCCCTTCAAGTTACAAAGTATCGTGACAACAGCTTGATTCTTACCTGAAATGAAGCAAGCAGCATCGAACAAACGAATAGAATGATAAAGTCAAACACTAGGTTGACACTAGTTGTTTTTTGTTGCATGAGTCGCTCTAGATATTCTTGAAAATTTATTTGTCTTAATAAAATGTTAGATGTAAGTGGTCGATTTACCTATTGGACCATTAATCAGAATATGTCCAAAGAACCGTTAGAAAAGACTGACAATTATCTACGGAGTTTAAATCTTATCGAAGTCACTTAATGATAGTTTTCAGGGGTGTATTTGTGACAGAAGTTGACGACTCGGAAAAAATCAAAAACGGATTAAAATGAGAGAAATTATTCAAGACTTTCGAAGTTATGAGACATTTTGTTCGCTGAATTTATGCATTTGTATGAGTACTTACGAACTGAAATAGAAACTTACTGTTGGTGGACTGATATTCATATATCCATGGTGTTTCTGAATTGATGCGAAATATTTCAATGGATGACTCTTTAGCAAAAATTAAGGGGGGTCTTTCATATATCTTTTTGTTCCACACCCTTTCCCCTTCAAATTACAGCCCTTTTAAATTAGTTACAAAAAATTGTCTTCATTTAATATTCACTTTAGGAGGATTTGAAGGAATGAAATTTGGCAGATAACCGATGCTAATAAAATGGCAGTTTTTGAGATTTTTCTCATGCAAAAATGTTATCACAAGGGGCTGAAAAAAACATCCCCCATAATATTTTGCATCAGAACTTTTTAATGCGCCTAAATTTTCCTATTCGAAAAATTGTTTCGAAAAGACAGAAACAATTTGCAACTTTTATGCCTTCATTTTTCATAATAAATCTGTTTGTTTGACCACAAAAAATATGACACTGCTCAGGCTCTCTTCCCATAAATTCACTTTATTTTGGTCGAGGGGCGCCATTTTGAACATTTATTATGATTTTTGTAATTGAAATGTCGTCCTCGTTATAATTAGTTTTTTTGTAATTTGTTAATTGTTATTATCAGTACAATTATTGTCCAATCAGCTCTAATTTACAATATTCTCCAACTAAATAAAAAATGCCATTCTTTCAATAGAGTTGTGGAAAATGTTCGAAGTCATTATAAAACTGTCTGGAAATTAGAGAAAATCAGGACAATAAAACAATTTGTCATAGGACTCCATTTGACAGCAGCTTACATGATTTTTTTTTAATGAATGATAAGCTCTGTGAATTAATGGGAAAGAGTCTGAGCAATTTTTATTTTTTTGTGATCAATCAAGCAACGTTATGATGAGAAATCAAGGCATAAAAAAGTTGTAAGAGTTGCAAGTTTGCAAAAAATTTTTGAATGTAAAAATATAGGTGCATTAAAAAGTTCTGATGCAAAATATTATAGGGGTTGTTTTTTTCAGCCCCTTGTGATTACAGTTTAGGGTAACAAAAACTCTCAAAAACTGCCATTTCATCAGCATCCGTTACCTTCAAATTTCATTCTTCTAAATCGTTTCAAAGTGGATATATCAAATGAAAACAATTTTTTTACCTAATTTTAAAGTGCTGTAACTTGGTGGGGAAAGGGTGTAGAACAAAAACTTATATGAAAGACCCCCCTTAATTTTTGCTAGAGAATTACACATTGCAATCTTTCGCATCAATTCAGAAACACCCTGTACGTAGAATAGAATAGGAGTGTATTCGAGAAAACAACAGTTAATAGACTCTATGATATTGAAGATTTAATTTATGAATATTAACTGTGCCAAGTATTATTTCAATTTGAGAAGGTACAATCCTTAATATCTATGCAAAATCGAACAAAAAGCAGAACGATAAAAACTTCAGTTCGTAAAATGACATTTTATACGGTTGGTTTCAATCAATTTGTATCAACCATTTGAACGTGATGACAGCAACCCCAAAATTTTAAAGGGAAAGGGTGACATCTTGTTTCAAGGCAATTCAATGAATTTTTTCAAAAATGCCATACACTGGACCTTCTTTGTTATGAATTCCAAATCTTCTCCAATTTACGTACAGTATGTGATAGTTTTTGACGTCTCAGCATTTGAATTTTTCCTTTTCTAGTACCGTGAAGATTCAACTAGCTTTGCTATGAAATTTAATGCTTCTATAAATATTCAGTGTATTCCGTTGTCTCATTTTTCAATCACCTGGAATACCCATAAGTGCATCTCCGACCTTCATTTCCATGTCATTACCACCCAAATAAAGACTATATCGCGAGGGTACCTCACCTATCAATAAACGTCGCAGTTAATCCATCTATATCCATCCACTGATTGAATTAGAAATCTGTGACTTAACCGATCGATCACGATGCAGCTGACTGACCACAATAAAGGCCACCAAAAATTCGTGACTCGATGCCTGTGCATTAAATATTACAGGAAGAAATTATACCTGTATGTACAAGTGAGATTGACGTTTCGCATTTAAATTTTTCGAGTCGTTGCACCGCATGAAATATTGAGAAATAATGGACAACACTTCCTCACGTTGAGTGGTGACATGTGGATGTGAGTACGAGGGTAGTCCAGTAATAGTAAATGGATGCAAATCTCAATGCGAAAAATAATACAGCTCAATGAACGGTAACCAGAGCCGAGTTCAAAAAACCTATATATGATAGGTATAATCAAATCCAGAACCAAGATACAGGGGGGTTTTTGTGTTAGACAAATTTTTAATTTTTCATAACTTTTGAACCACCCAGTATAATCCATTCGTGTATATATCGTATGATTCACTTATACAGTTCGAGTGATTCATATCTGAATAATTGAAAAAATCCAGGTCCCTATCAGAAAAAATTGGGACTTGTGTCAAGCTGAGATTCAACACCCTGATCATTCAAAATTTCAGAAATTAATTGAAATATTTGAGACGTGCAGAAAATTTCCAAATGGAAGTTTGACGAAAGATTGCATTCAAAAGTGAAATTCCTCTAAATTCTCAGAAAAATCTTATTTCATTATGGATTTGGAAAAATATCCTAGTCCTTCTAATTGGAAATTTGTATATTTTAATCTCGAAGAATTATTACGAACAATTTCCAGAAAAAGAAAATTTTTGAAGAGTGAATCTGAAATTAACAACAATTAATAATAAAATAAACTAACAATTGAAAATCTCAAAAATGTATCACCGAAAAAGATCCAAAGTAAGTTTGAAGTTTTGCAGTAACTCCAGTTCATTAAATATTTAAAATATTCAGTGTATTCGTCCGGATATAGCAAAGAGAGTACGAATAAACACGTATAATCCTGACATGAAAAAAAAAAACATCACCAATATTTCGAAAGTGGCAAGAGTGTGGATTTGATGAGAATGTGATACTTTGAATCTTCTTCTGTGATTCATTTTTGAGATTTTTAATTGTTAATTCACTTACTCACTTATTCTTGTTAATTTCAGATAAATTCTTCAAAAAAAATTTTTTCCTGCTAATTATCTTCCGAAATAACGAGAAATACAAATTTCCTATTAGGAGGACAAGATATTCCATCATGAATTTCACTATTGAATCAACTTTTTCCTTCGAAGTTTCGATAATCAATTTCATGTGCGGGATAAAGAAAACTTACTGATTGCAATTGAGAATTTTCTGCTCTTTTCAAATATTTCGATTGAATTCTAAAATTTCAGTATACTTTCTCAGAATCTCAGATTGACACAGATTGTTTTTCTGGAATGGACGTGCATGTTTTCAATTATTAATATATGAATCGTTTGACCTGGGTCCCTATTCTTAAATCGGGGATGGAAGAAAGGAGGCGTATCGACGCTGTTGTCAAGGGAACGCAGTTCATTTATGATGGAACGATAGAGAACGTTCATACCATCACATTCAAGAATAGGGTCCCTGTATGAGTGTATCATACATTCTCTATATGAACGGATTATACTGGATGGTTCAAAAGTTATGACAAATTGAAAATATTGGTTGGTACGAAAACCAACCTGGATTTGATGAGACTAATCATCTTTAGGTTTTTTGGACCCGTCTAGGTTAGCTGTACATCCCGTTACTATAGATTCATTACAAAATGGCGCAGGAGCCGGGAATCGAAGGATTATTGTGTCGATTTTGGGAATATTCCAAAAATAATAATGATAATAATAATAATAATACTTTATTCATCCTTTCAGATACCACAGAGATAAATAGGACATGTCAATACATACATAATGTTACAACTTAATCAGTTCAGTTCATCTGAATAGAATTCCTCCAAATCATAGTATGCCTTGGAACATAAAATTTTTTTTACCTCCTTCTTAAATTGATTCTCATTCAGTGACTTGAACCTTTTAGGTGAATGATTGAATAAAGCAATACCAGCAAATTTGGGGGATGATTCGAATTTGGTAGTAGTGTAGAATTGACGGAAGATTACAATATTTAGTTGGATTGTTAGCTCTATCTAGAAAATGGTTTCAACCGACTGTTGTTGTATGGTGACGAATCCGATGTTAAAATTCATTCTGTTCGGCCGCCTGACCATCTGCTGCCACGATTTCTTGAGAATACCAACGCGCAACTTCATGCAAAATTGTGTAGGGATTTTATCCCAAAAAGAAAAGATCGGAAATCACACAAAATTTTTATGTTTTTTTTTCGGAGACAATTCATCTGATTTCCATTTAATTTTGCACAGATTTTGAAGTCAATATTTCACGAAAGTGAACCAAATATCAATTCGATTTCATTTTAATTTCCTGAGATATCGGAAAAAAATATGTTAACTTTTGTGTTTTCTCCTCAGTATCCTTGATATTTTTGGAATAATTCGGAAAATACTGATCAAATTATAATGAAACTTGATAAGTGGCAAACAACTGCTCGTTCGTTATGGTCGGCTCTTCAGAACAGCTTATAAAAAATTTCGAAATTATGCAAAAGCTGCTGACTTCACGTCAGTGGTTTTATAAAATTTTTCTTATCGATTGTCAATTCACGATTATATTCCTTCGTTTGAATTCTCCTTTTTTTTCTTACTTTCGATTTCTTTCTTCCTCTTTATACTGTTTTTCTTTGAGTTCAGTTTCAAATTTTTTCCCCTCTTTTCCTTTTGTTCTACTTCTATCTGTTATCCCCTCAATTTCTCGATCTTTCATCGAACCCCTTCTCAGCATTTACAATAGCAAAGGGTTCTTTCGTACTCTAGGAACTTTCAAGGTACCCAATAAGAATCATGATGAGTTTCCCTTGGTAAGAATACGACTGACGAGGAGAATTTTTTTGGTTTCCCTCCATACATCACGATTACCAATTGCGTAAATTCCGAAACGGTGCTAATGAGAAAGATCCCCAGGTTACGGTGGTTTCCTTCACCAGGAAAATAAATATCACGATTCAACAGTTTCGTTACCGATTTGGTCGGATGCCAATTAGAGAACTGGTGAGAATTTCTTCGATAAATCAACGAAATTTCGAAATTTCGCCGCATGTTAGTTCGTGTAACAGGTGCCTGGCCGCTGGGACGGTCTCTTGAATGAGATGACGGAACCTCTGTAGATGGCAATCTGGGAAAACTTAATGCACATAACTCAATTCATAGGTTACCACGATAACATCTACGGAATATGACATGTAAATTTCAGAGTCGTGACTTCTGGCCGTTTCTCCTGTTCGTTACACACGTCAGCGGTGTTTTGTGAATGTTTCGTACGAGGGGGGTTCGAAAACTACTGCCCATAGTGAATTAGATAGTATGATTGTCTATGACACAGCTTGATAAGTTTTTTTTTGCTTCAACTTCCCTCGAAAAATAATCTAGTTTGCAAATCTGGTGATTTTGCTGAAAAAATTGATTCTTTTTTCGAAATGGAATTCGCTTCGTGATTTCTCCTCACTATCATGGTGTGCTGATATACGAATAAAAACCATAGTTTTATATAAACGTTAAAGCTCCGGATGGTAATTTACTCAAATGGTATTTCCTAAGGTCACATAATATCCATGAATATGGCCAACTCCCTCGAAACGATCGAAATTTACGAACAGAACCGATGATGCTATGTTATAGTTTATTTGTCAAGGGCAGTTTTCTGGAAAACAGATTGCCTAATAAACAATGCCGAAACAATAGAAACGATAAACAAAGCGAACTTTGACGTTTCAGGGTACAAAGCTGACTCTTTCATCAGACAAACGAGAAAATTTGGTCTGATGAAAAAGTCAGATTTGTACTCTTGAATGTCACAGTTCGCTTTGTTTATCGTTTGTATTCTTTCATTTTCAAGAAATCAGAAAAAAATAATTCTGAAAAATTTTCTCCTTCGGTCAGATGAAAGAGTCAGATTTGTACTCTTGAATGTCACAGTTTGCTTTGTTGATCGTTTGTATTGTTTCGTTTTCATTTTTTGAGACCTTTTTCAGTTTGAAAAAAGTTTCACAAATCGAAAAATCGAAAGAAAATAATTCGGAAAATTTTTCTCTGTCTGATGGCAGAGTCAGGTTTGTACTCTGAAATGTCACAGTTTGCTTTGTTTATCATTTGTACTGTTTTATTTTGGTTTTGTGAGACTCTTTTCGATTTGAGAAAGGTCTCACAAATTGGAAAATCGTAAGAAAATAATTCGGAACATTTTCTCTGTCAGAGTCAGGTTTGTACTCTGAAACGTCACAGTTCGCTTTGTTTATCGTTTAAATTATTTTATTTTCGTTTTGTGAAATTTTGTCAATTTGACCAGTCTCAAAACGAGAAATTGAAAGAAAATAATTCCGAAAAATGTTCCCGATTGTCTGATGAAAGAGTCAGATTTGTACTGTGAAACGTCACAGTTCGCTTTGTTCATCATTTAAATTATTTCATTTTCGTTTTGTGGAACTTTGTCAATTTGACCAGTCTCAAAACGAGAAATTGAAAAAAAATAATTCCGAAAAATGATCTCGATTGTCTGATGAAAGAGTCAGATTTGTACTCTGAAACGTCACAGTTCGCTTTGTTCATCATATAAATTATTTCATTTCCGTTTTGTGAAACTTTATCAATTTGACCAGTCTCAAAACGAGAAATTCAAAGAAAATAATTCCGAAAAATGTTCTCGATTGTCTGATGAAAGGGTCAGATTTGTACTCTGGAACGTCACGGTTCGCTTTGTTGATCATTTAAATTATTTCATGTTCGTTTTGTGAAACTTTGTCAATTTGACCAGTCTCAAAACGAGAAATTCAAAGAAAATAATTCCGAAAAATGTTCTCGATTGTCTGATGAAAAAGTCGAATTTGTACTCTGAAACGTCACAGTTCGCTTTGTTCATCATTTAAATTATTTCAATTTCGTTTTGTGAAACTTTGTCAATTTGACCAGTTTCAAAACGAGAAATTGAAAGAAAATAATTCCGAAAAATGATCTCTATTGTCTGATGAAAGAGTCAAATTTGTACTCTGAAACGTCACAGTTCGCTTTGTTCATCATTTTAATTATTTCAATTTCGTTTTGTGAAACTTTGTCAATTTGACCAGTTTTTAAACGAGAAATTGAAAGAAAGTAATTTCGAAAAAATATTCTCGATTGTCTGATGAAAGAGTCAGATCTGTACTCTGAAACGTCACAGTTCGCTTTGTTCATCATTTAAATTATTTCATTTGCGTTTTGTGAAACTTTGTCAATTTGACCAGTCTCAAAACGAAAACTTGAAAGAAAATAATTCCGAAAAATGTTCTCGATTGTCTGATGAAAGAGTCAGATTTGTACTGTGAAACGTCACAGTTCGCTTTGTTCATCATTTAAATTATTTCATTTTCGTTTTGTGGAACTTTGTCAATTTGACCAGTCTCAAAACGAAAACTTGAAAGAAAATAATTCCGAAAAATGTTCTCGATTGTCTGATGAAAGAGTCAGATTTGTACTGTGAAACGTCACAGTTCGCTTTGTTCATCATTTAAATTATTTCATTTTCGTTTTGTGAAACTTTGTCAATTTGACCAGTCCCAAAACGAGAAATTGAAAGAAAATAATTCCGAAAAATGTTCTCGATTGTCTGATGAAAGAGTCAGATTTGTACTGTGAAACGTCACAGTTCGCTTTGTTCATCATTTAAATTATTTCATTTTCGTTTTGTGGAACTTTGTCAATTTGACCAGTCTCAAAACGAGAAATTGAAAGAAAATAATTCCGAAAAATGTTCCCGATTGTCTGATGAAAGAGTCAAATTTGTACTCTGAAATGTCACAGTTCGCTTTGTTCATCATTTAAATTATTTCATTTTCGTTTTGTGAAACTTTGCCAATTTGACCAGTTTCAAAACGAGAAATTGAAAGAAAATAATTCCGAAAAATGTTCTCGATTGTCTGATGAAAGAGTCAGATTTGTACTCTGAAACGTCACAGTTCGCTTTGTTTATCGTTTGTATTATTTCGTTGTTGTTCATTGGACAATCTGTTTTACAAGAAACTGCCCCTGACAAATAGTTCAATCCTGCAATCTTCAAGAGCGTTTTCTTTAAAAAAACAAATTTTATTCAATCTGAAATAGTTCTGTTTCAGATATTGGGAGTGAAATCCCAGAAAAAAATCTAAAATATTCGGTCTGTATGTATCATATCCACAATTCAATGACTATCATCCTTTGTTATGCTATTCCCGAAGTTTTTATCTACCTGCATTCAATATTTCCGACCCACGTGGATTTCCTAATAAGTCCTTGAGAAAAAAATGCTCACGTTACGTTGTCCATTGCGACCGATCTCTTCCCACTCGAAATAGCGTAGGAAACTAAAAAAAAGCGGCAATTTTTTTCTGGGCCGTCGCCGATTATATCTATAAAAGAAATTTTTAGACGGCCGGTTAACATTTCGCCTTTTACGTGTTGAGTACATCGATGGGCCTAGAGACGACCTTCGACCTTGATGACCGTTGAGAAGACACAGACCTGATCGAAGAAGATACTGGTTTGTTGATATGTTAGGTACTATTTGGTTAGAAGAAATGAACGGAAGAATTGAAGGCCGAATAGACGTTAGATTTGTGAATATCAGGAATTCATCTGAGATGTACCAGCATTGATTGAGAGCTCTTCAGCGAACATTTCGAATTTTTCTCAATTTTTTGTTTTTGTTAAATTTTTTGTTATCTTGGGTACCGTTGTTATTTCTGGAATATCTCGAAAAATAATGATGGCCTTTTGGAAATTTTCCAATAAAGAACTGTTATTATTATTTTTTAATGATCCAATTATGATGGAACTTTGTAATAAGTTTGCAAATGCTGATGCAAAATTTCGTGATGACCGTCATTAGATCAAATTCAAAAGCTTTTCACTTCGAGCCAGTGTTCCTCAAGGCTCATTTATCGCATTTTCGGGAGAACAGCGCGCTTTCGTTCTGTCAAAATGTCAGTGATTTCCGAATTCACTACTGATGAATCCGGTGTAACAGCATTGATTGAGGGTTCACCAACAAATATTTCGAATTTTTCCCAGTTTTGTTTTTCACGCATAGTGTTGACGTTTTTTAATTGGATATGTTTTTTCGCGCATGTTCAAGGAAACAGCGTGCTAGAGTTTTGTGCAAATGGCAAAATTTCAACAAATCAGTTTGATCCGATTTCAAGAAAAAAATACGTAAAATTTCGCATGTTTTTCCGCGGTATCATTATTTCGGGAATTACTCAAAAAACGTTAATCTGATGATAAAACTTGTTATATTCTTCAAAAATGCTGATGAACATCCTTGTGCAAAATTTCGTGATGGAAAAATTTGAAAAAAAAATTTCAAATTTTTTTCAAATATTCAATATTCTGTGATCTTCTGATCATATTATCATGATGATACTCTATATGAACCTTCAAACTATATTTTTGGTAATATGGGGATCATAAAATTTTGATAGTGTATATTTGCGGAATGGTTGGCTGGATTTCACTCATTCACTAATTCGTAATCAAGGTCCAAACTTCCCTAAGAACATATAGTGTTTACTATCGGCTTTTTGGACGGTATTATAATGCAGTAGAAAATTCGTAGATTGATCAATACAATACAAAGTTTGACATGACTCTATTTCTTTTGCTTCAAAATTGTCGAATGTTTTTTGACAGCGTTCGACATTGAAGAATTATTTTTTGGAATGAAATCTATCAGAAATATCACCTTTATGCTCAGCAAAGTATTTACGACCCACATACATTTCTAATCAGTCGAAACAGAATAGAATTTTTGATAGAAAGAAAATGTAAAGATAATATTGAATTCTATTCTATATGATAACTTTCGGAATAAAATACTTAGAGACTCGATAATTGTGGAGTAGGTTTGTAGCTGGATGGCTAACGAAGAATTCGTGAAAGGGTGTAATCTGGGCTCTCTACGACGCAATATTTTTTTATATAGTGCGCGTCAATATTATGGAACAGATTCATTTTATCGGAACAAAAATATTTGGCAATAAAATCCTTAAACAGTTACACTTTTACCAAATTTATATGATTTTTTGAAGGATTTTTGTTGCACCCTGTGCCATCCCTTTTAACCCTCTAAATTTATTGAATAGGGAAAGTAGGTCATGTGGTCCTTTTTTGGCAAGGTCTTTGTATCTTCTTCACAGGCGTGCAGAAATTTTCAAGAAAAAATTTTTTTTTTGAAAAATTAGTGAGTTCAAAGAGGTTTTCAGTATGTGCACTTTGTCATGGCTCATTTACTTTGGAACGATGGTAACTGATGAAATTTGTCACCGAATGAAAGTCGGCCGTTACAGTTTTGTTCATGCACAACTCTCAAACCCCTCAATTTTTTCTCCATCAAAGGGTTCGTAGGAGTTCAAAGTTGTGCATGAAAAAAACTGTGATGGTCGACTTTCATTCGGTGACAAATTTCATCATGTACCATCGTCTCAAAGGGAATGAGCCATGACAAAGTGCACATACTGAAAACCTCTTTGAAGTAACTAATTTTTGAAAAAAAATATTTTTTTCTTGAAAATTTCTGCACGCCTGTAAAGAAGATACAAAGACCTTGCCAAAAAATTTATGGGGATAGCATAGGGTGCATCAAAAATCCTTCAAATTCTTTCATGTTCCTAGAGCTAGAACTGTTCACTATTATAATTCCACCTTTTTGCGTAGTATGAGATTTTACAATTGGCACTTACCTAGAGATGACTGTTGATCAAGACATGCATTCGAAACCACCTCCATAAAATTTGCGGTTCTTGATTTTTTCGTCTGCTGCACGCTATTTTTGTTTTTCTGTTGTGTTTAACCTCCGGCATAGAAAAAAAAACTGAAAAGTAATAATGGAAAAGTAATAGTTTTTCGATTATCTTTTTTATATTGATTCTGCTGATCTCTGACATGTCATAGTAAAAATTGTATTCATGATCAAATATATTACCCATTCAAAATTTCATCTTCCGGATATTTCAAAAAATACAGATAAGATCGAATTGAGATTCAATAATTGATTGCAAAACTATAGAGTTTTAAGATTCATAAAGAATTTCGTGAGAATAATATGATCAGAAGACCACCAAATCTTTCAATCAAGAAGTAAAGGTGCATTTGGCGGGGTTTCGGAAATTCATCTTGATGATTAAGAAGTAAAATAACTTATATCCGCTTTATATATTTATTTTCACAACAATTGTTTCGTCATGATAACATGACTTCATCAGGTGAGCATGGTAACTGACTACATATTTAGGATACAGTTCTTTAAATAGTTGAAAAAAAAATGAAAAAATATGGTGCGAAATACAACAAATTTTGGGAATTCCTGGGTTTCAAAAAAGGTTGAGTAAGGGAGATTTATTCAGGTCCGTTTGATCGTTGAGGAGAATCTGTTTTTTATTGTACCTATTTATCTCCATTGCTTCCAGGAAGTTCAATTTTAGGGTCTTATTTTCCACGTGCAAAATTTCGAAATTGCTGTCGAAATCATGACCAGTGTCCAACAAATGTTTTGCATATGTTGAATTATGAGCTTCGCTTACGTATGCTTTCTGATGTTCTCCTATCCTAGTCCAAATGATCTTCCCGTTTGACCAACGTATACATATGGGCAAGTACCGCAGTTCAACTTATACACTCCAGACTTTCTATCTTTAGCGACTTTATCTTTATTGTTTTTTATTAAATTTCCTAATGAGTTTCTAGTCTTAAATGAAATATGGTGATTATTATTTTTCTTCAGATATCTTGCTATGTTTTCAGATTTATGTCCAATGTATGAAAGGAAAATATATTTATTATCTTGTGAAATTGTTGGATATACAAGTGAAATAGATTTTTTTTTCACTTATTTATTTCACTTGTATATCCAACAATTTCACAAGATAATAAATATATTTCCCTTTCATACATCGGACATAAATCTGAAAAAATAGCAAGATATCTAAAGAAAAATAATAATTACCATATTTCATTTAAGACTAGAAACTTATTGGGAAATTTAATAAAAAACAATAAACTAAAGTCGCTAAAGATAGAAAGTCTGGAGTCTATAAGTTGAACTGCGGTACTTGCCCATATGTATACGTTGGTCAAACGGGAAGATCATTTGGGACTAGGATAGGAGAACATCAGAAAGCATACGTAAGCGAAGCTCATAATTCAACATATGCAAAACATTTGTTGGACACTGGTCATGATTTCGACAGCAATTTCGAAATTTTGCACGTGGAAAATAGGACCCTAAAATTGAACTTCCTGGAAGCAATGGAGATAAATAGGTACAATAAAAAACAGATTCTCCTCAACGACCAAACGGACCTGAATAAATCTCCCTTACTCGACCTTTTTTGAAACCCAGGAATTCCCAAAATTTGTTGTATTTCGCACCATATTTTTTCATTTTTTTTTTCAACTATTTAAAGAACTGTATCCCAAATATGTAGTCAGTTACCATGCTCACCTGATGAAGTCATGTTATCATGACGAAACAATTGTTGTGAAAATAAATATATAAAGCGGAAATAAGATATTTTACTTCTTAAACATCAAGATGAATTTGAATTTTGGTATCTTGAAAAGTTACCGCTTTGGCAACGAATTTGTACCTGCGTGCAAAAGCTACCGACTTCACGTCGGTGCCTTTCTAGTTTATTTTTCAATTTTCGTGCAACGTAAAAATTCATTATCGCTCTTGATTCCACAAACACCAGAAGATGATAATTGTCGCACCTCTAACCCAGTGCATCTCTCTATCAAAGTTATTATTAAACATAGCGAGTCTGGTACCACTAGGTGCTCCTCTATTAGTATCGCTGTACCACGAGGAAGGTGTCGATCGGTCCTTTCCCACTGCCACGGTCCAGGTGCCGGTGATTACGGTGACCAGCGCGATGTGGTGATCTCGATTTTACGCTCAAAAACTTTTTTTTTTCGAAGTGAGTTCGTGCCTAACCGCGTGGGTGACATCTGTGATAAGGTGGTGGTTGAAAGTTGTGGTGGTAGATGATTGCGTGGTGTGTTTTCAAGGATATTTTTGGTATTTTTGAAATTCTGATGGATGGAAGGGGACGAAGATGAATTGAGGTTTATTTCTGAGGATTGGTGTGGTTTTTTCTGCGGAAGATTCATGCGTACATAGGAAGAAAGTTCGTTATTTCCTTTACAGAATTTGTACAGTCCTTTTCGTCCTTGATAAAAAAAACGCCATGAATGTTTGATCAAATATTGCCACAATTTACAATAGATTGTTCAGGAATTTTCTCCAATTAATTCGAAAAATATACCAGGAATCTTTAGCAATAATTTGATATTCAATATAACCGAGCATCAGAAACAAGCTCCGGACTTCAAGTCTCAGCTCCTTTTTGAAGGGTGTTCTAAGTATTCTAGAAATTTGGTTCCTTGGGCAACCGATGCAACAATGTCTTGAGTACTTGTTGTGTCAGACAGTATGTGCAATAAAACGGATACATTTGAGGTTCTTGAAGCATGATGTATTACTTCCAATATTGAAAATCCGAAAAGTCAGATTTCAGAAGAAAAAGTTGTTTTCTGATCTATGTAGGATTTTCAGTTTTCCTTGAAATTTTCTGGGAGTTTTCCCTACACAGAAGTGATTAAAATAAAGGCTTCAGCGACATTACTTCATTTCTTGTACTTCTGTTTTAGATACTGGCAGAAAAATCTCCTTTGAAGGTCCCAGAAAAATACAACCATAATAAAGGGTGTTTCGAATTGCGTTTTTCTTCTGCGAATGGAAAAAACACAAAAATTGCCTTCATTTTCAAGATCTTCTCATTCATAATTGAAGTATCAGTTATGACACTTATATTCGAAAAATAATATCTGTCAAATGGCCTCCTCTTTCAGCTCTATAGACGTCCACTCTTTTGTTGAAATTTTCAATAACAATTTGACATAATTGAGGCTCTACCTCACCAATGAGACGAATAATTTCATCCTTCAGTTCAGGAATTGATTTTGGATTATTCTTATATACATGGCTTTTCACATAATCCTAAAGAAAATAGTCCATCCGTGTCAAATCACATGATCTTGGTGGCCAATTGATATCACCGTTTCTGGAGATTATTTGAAATTTTGTCTCAATAAATCAATTGTGTCATTTGCAAAGCGCCATGTTGTGGTCCCAGTAAGTCCAAGTTGTTGTGAACTTCGTCTAATGGACATTCCAGGGTCTTCAGCAACACTTTCACGAGCCAAATCAATATTTTTTTGTGAACGACCGCTACGAATGTATTTTTCACTGTTTTGAATTTCCACCGAACTGGTCTCTTAAATTTTTCAATAATTCGACCAATAGTGCTTTGAGATGGACGATTATGTATCGAAATCTATAATCTGTTGAAAACGAAGGTATTATGTTTCATGCGAAAATTGTTAGGAATCATATGACATGAACAATCCAAAATTATTTCATCAGGGTAAAGTTTAATTTGGTGGGACCAATAAATGGATGGATGACCATTCTAGCTACAGATTCGAACGAACTCGAGTGCTCCTCTAAAATGTTCATTATTCAACTTCAACACTCAGTCTATTTCTGGAAAGTGCTTCTGGAAAAACTTGCTGTAGAAATAATTGTTCATTTTACGAGAAGTTCATGTTTAAATTCAATACCGTATTATTACGGAACAGCCTGTATATGATTATTCCTTCGAGATCCAACATAATCATAATGGTGAAGCGAATTCATAACCTCAGGTGATATGTTTACTGGTAGAACGATACCTGTATGTTGTTTCCAGAAAAAATCGTGTTGACTTCTACGATCAAGCAAATAGGTGATCATAATGAATCTTCAGAGTATTTCTTGCATGTGTCGTATTATTAATGTTTCGATCATGTGTACATTTGCATTTTAATAAACCTGATGATGTGTCCTCGTCCAATAGAAATTTTACAAAATCAGTTTTATTCGTCTTTTATTCACATAAATATTTCAATCGTCATTTCACATGAATAAGAAACTGCAGAAGAAGATGAAAATTGGGTTATTTTCGAAATTCACCTTAGATACATTTAGAGTCTTTTACACATCAGTTATGATTGTACAGCTCTTGAAATGTCCTTGAAATTCCTATTGTGAAATATTCGTGGTGAGGACTTCCTACGTATTTTTCAATCAAGAATAATTTGAGTGAGTTAATTAGTCTTAATTATTAATTAAGTCTGTAAACCCGGATCTTCTTGCTCAGTGACTGTTGGAATATAAAATATAAATCCCCAAGCAAAAATCTGAATGTGACCACATATTCCGAAATAAGGAATCTTTTTGGAAATAATTGAACCTGTAACGAATCTCGTTCAAACATTTTGCTTCCGGACAAAAAAAAATTCTATGAGGTACAATTTCATTATCATTTCGAACTGTAGTTAGAGTGTTTCATTTTTTACTAGAATTAACAAAAATTCCACTTTGTATGTTCATAGGTGAACTGAAAAAACCTATAATATTGTTGAATGATGAAGATTCGTTTGATCGAATTTTATGGCATCTAATCCAAGATGATATAACAAGAAGTAATAAACTTTTGATAGCGTCATTCGTTCCGCTTTTTTCGAATTTAATTTCATGATTTTCAACCGGCGATTTTAGCTATAATTAAAATCTTTATTATTTTTAAGACTTGAAAGCATCACGTGATTATTCTTTTGTGATTTGTATTAGTATCAATTCAAAATGGGTTCAATGAATAATCGCAGAAAAAGCCAGGTTATAAAAGCTTCAGTACATAAAACTCAAATGAAAATTATAAGTGTGTTATCTTTCAGTAATTAACCAATAAGGAATATCCTGTGGTGAGAATGTGAAAAACCATATTTATTTTAGTTCCGTCGGAGCGTTTGTACTGCCATAATTTTCATTTCAATTTGGGATCTTTCGTGAAAAATAATCCCTGTACTTTTCAATATTCAGTTCAATACTTTGTGAACGAACACTTACTTTCATGACATTCTCTCGAATAGTTTCCTGAATTTTTCTGACATGAATACTTCTATTTTTCGAACGTTTAATGAAATCAACAAACTCAAACTGTGATTATTTCAGGGAGTCTAAATTTTGATTTCTTGGACGGATGACTCAATAATATTACTCGAGGAAATGATAGATCAAAATAATAACCTTGATCGCTGTTCGAAGCAGGATCATATTCTTCCGTAGTTGAGAAAACATCGAATGATGAACTTGAATTGATAAGTGGAAATGGAATTAATGAAATTTTTCTTAAATGGAGAATTCAGTAACTGATACGGGTCCAAAACCATTAACAACTGTATTCAAATAAGAATTAGCTATTTCATTCTGAACCCTATTATTTTTTGGAACGATTGGATCCTATAAATGAATTTTTGATCAGGATTTATGTGTTTTCTTCGTCAGGATGAAGCCTTGAACATCAAGGAAATTGACACTTCTGCTATAACGTGCTATTGTTCTGCGTATCTGTCCGTAATTTTCGAAGTTTTTCCCGAGAACGGTCTGAAACGACTAGGTTGAACTCACTTATCCGATGTCAAAATTGATTCTGTCCGGCCGGTCGGCTAGCTGTTGCCACAATAACTTTATAATTGAAAGAGCTAGTGATTTGGAACTTTCATGAGTTACTTTATTTTATAGATGAAGACTCGATATGGATTGTATTCTGAACTTTTCAAAGATGGTCGAAGAAAAATAGATGATTCAGAGATATTCGCAGAAGCACCAAGAACTTAAATTTCTACATTTCCAACAGGGAGGGGTGAAATCGATACTCTTCATTTCTCTTTTTTACATTTGTTTTCACATTGAACATTTTCGTCAAAAAATTTTCTTTAAAGAGCCGGTTTAATTTGGACTCTTCGATGTTCTTTGTGGTTTGGAGATAGAATGTTTATGGGAAAATATAATAAGTCAAAATCCTCACAGCAATTTTGTGATTATTTCAAGTGAAACAACGTTATTCTTCATTGACACGTTTCTTGACATACTTCCATTAGAACTTTGCTTCTAATTTTGAGGTTCTGAACCTATTCCCACATTTATTTCCATTCATCCTGGTACACATTGTATATTGGATATTTTTTTTTAAATGAAGGTATTCCATTTCAATATAATTAGATTTTTCGTTACCAGTATTATCATTATTATCCTAAGCAAATAAATCAACTAAGACACAACCAGGCCAAGTCCACCCAAGTTCATTATGACAACTTCATTCTGGTATCGAAATTCCCCATGAATACGACAAGGCTAGCATTGCACTACATACATCTCTATCTAGAAGTGCCCGCTTCCTAGAAAATTGAACCTCCCAACCGAACCTAACCTCATTTATTCATTCCGATTCAAGTATTTCCTCACGCCTGCCCACGAGCGCTGATTTGAATATTGAAAAATCGCCTCGCAATTGTTCTTGTACCTATTCTCCGTTGCATTACGACTTCACTCTCTCCCTCCTGTAGCGAAAATGCTTAGGTGTGACAGGTAAATTAGCATATCACAATATAATGAGACGTATTCATAACTTCTCGGCAAGACCGTGTGTAATACCAAATCTATGGGATCTTGTCAAGGTTGATTTCTTCTATTTATAAGTGGATTAAGGAGTTTCAGGTCATGTTTAGCGTAATGATAGCGTTTCGAGTACAAAGAGTGATTATTGGTATTCGGATTATTCGTATACGCAGATGGTCTATGGATGATTTGAAGGTTATCTTGGTGTGTACGAGGTTTGACCGGTAATTCTTGCAGCTTATTCCCTCGAAGATCTTAGTACGTCCCAAAAATGTTTCGATTTTTTTTCATGAAATTGGTCAATACATCGAAATTCATACCAATTGCTGTGAACTTCAATTGAAGGTTTTATTTCAAGATACACAACCCACCTCAAGCTTTAGTCAAGGGCCATATTCTCATTTTGCAGCTATGAAATTATTGTTGTGCCTGATCTATTTTGGCCATGGTCTTCTGTCGAAATATCCTTTGCAGCAAAGTTGTATCCATAGTCATCCAATGATAAGAGCGTGTTTCTCAAAATATCCCCTCTCAACATGGAAAGAATCTTTGACCAATTTCAAGCAATTTTCGTGGAGATATTATGGAATGCAGATATCCTCAAAATATACTCATTTAAGGCCAGTTACCTCTCATTTAGTGTCCATGTATTTACCTAGAAACAGCATCGATAATTGATAACAGTCCTACATTGGTTCCTGATTTCAGCTATTGAACCTGAAATATATTTCCAGCGAGGATCTCTTGCCTCTACAATACGCAATCGAGCCTCTTGCAAGTGCTTACATAATTGATAAATCCTCTCATTCTGCTGATACTTAAGAAACCTTCTCCTCATTTTGCCACATACATCTCATGTATTAATGTCACTTCCTGGAATATCAAAGGTATTTCCAAGTAGGTAGCTCTTGTTTTCTCAATAAGGCATCTAATCTCTTGGAAGTGTTTCCATTGTTCATGGGTCCTCTCCATTGGCTTGTACTTAGCAAACCATCTATCAATCGGCCAAAGATGAATGCTACTCCAGTGGGACCCTCTGCCAGTGACATTAAATTTATCGATAAGATATAATAGCTGACAGATATATTCTGGGTTGTTGATATCAGCATATGGTTATTATAGGCATTTCCAAGGGGTAGTTCATACTTTCTCAATATGACTTCGAGTCATTTGCAAGTTTTACCATCATTTATCTTTCGAATCCTTCGGCTTTCACACATAGAGCCTTACTATTATGTGTTTACAGTTTACTATATATGGACAATAGGATGGTCACTAAATTTTCGTCGACAAGACAAAGCATCTGACGAATGTTTCCTTGGTTTGCCATGTAAGTTCCTGAATAGTGAAAGTAATGTCAATGAGCTAGTTCTTGGTTCCTCAAAACTGAATCGAGTCTGTTGCGAGCGTTTTCATAATTCATCATCCTACTTATTCTGGCTCTAACTAGAAGCCCTTTTTACCTAGGCTTTATATCATTTCCTGAACATCAAAAGTAGTGACAGAAAGTCAGTTCTAGATCTCCATATAGCATCGAGCTCTTGTAAGCACTGACGTCATTCATCAATCTTCTGTTACCGCTTTTCATCATCAAACTACAGAAGAGTATCATAGCGAGGACCTTATTATCTTCGCTGATCATCGAATAGTCCATATCTAGTCGATAATGCTCAAATGAGGTCACATGATTGATTCTTTTTTGGTTACATTTTTTGTAAGGTATTTTAGATTTTCTGGAACTTCAACAATATGTGTGATGCAATCTTGGAATCTGGTTGTAAGAGTCTTTTTCGAAACTTCTAATTGAGCCCTACAGCTAGCAGGTGATATATTCCCTGACAAGAGGTTTGAGATAATAACCCTATGTATTATTACATTTTCACCGCAAACTACCCTAAGTACAAATAATTCACAATACTATATGCAAATTTATCTCTGAAAAAGGAAATAAATCTCGATTTTTTTGAAAGCAGTGAGTTTATTCACATAAATCGTCCTGTATCCATCAGAATTCCAGAAATGACTAATTAGTCCTCACACTACTTCATAACATCAGTGACTCTCTAGGAGCGTCGTCAAAATGTTCGTATGTCCTAACATTTTCGAGAATTCATTACGTGGACGGGATATCACACCAGTCGATACAAAGGACCCGAAGAATCACAACTGCTGCAAAGGAAGCTACCATGGTCACGGAAATTACAAACCCAAAGAAAAGAAGCATCAGACATCCCCCTTAGTAAGAGGCGGTTCATTGAGAGGCTCCAAAAGAAACGATAGACACAAGAAATACGATACTCCAAAGGTCGAAGCTAACAACCAAAAAACCACGAACTCTGAAGGAGCAAGTGAGAGTGATTCTTTAGAATCCATAAAAAATTTCGACACTGTTGACGTGGGAAAATTCAAGGCTTATAAGGATGTATGTGACAGACTCTTTGCGAACCCTACGAAAGCCTCCGAGGCTAAAATGAGGCACTTGGATATTTTTGACCTTCAGGATACGACATGGGAGAGTGCCTTGAGGAAGACGGGACCTCCTAAGCCGAATAAAAAGGATGCCTCTCCAGATACTGGAGATAATTTTTCTAGATCCTTGAATGGATCTTTCCGACGGAGCTTCAGAAGAAGTTATGATAGCAAACCTAAGGAAATAGATTGGAAAAGAGTCCATTTTATAGCGAGCATACGGAAAAATTGTGGCTTCTTCAAGTCTCTGGATGAGAAGAACTGTTTTAAGTACTACGTGGAAGGAAAGAAGATGGTGAGAACAATGAAGACGTTTGTACCTAGTCATCATAATGATTTTATCATCATTGCTTCTCTGTTGGAAAGGATTTTTACCAATATATACTTCTTGTCTTGTTACATGATTTGTTATGTGAAATATTTGTTTCAGGCGAAGACTGAAGAACACCTCGAAAAAGAAAAACAATGGCTCGAGAAGGAGAAAATATGGTTTATGCACAGGGGCGGTTTCACCCTAGCGACGAAGATGCAAGAAGAACATTTGGAACCTGGAAAAGTGATGATCCAAGTCGACCAAACGGGTGAAAACTTGATGGTGGACGAAGATGATATTGAAATTGTAAGTGTATTTGTCGATTATAAGGGATACTGAAGGATATTAATAGAAAAATTATGTGTTTCACAGGCTAACCCACCTCAGTTCGACAGGGTGGAAGATTTGACTCATCTGAGAAGACTTAACGAGTCTAGTATCCTCCACACTTTGAGACAGCGTTTTGCTTTCAATTTGATACACACCTACGCTAGTAATTCTACTTTGATCGTCATCAATCCGATGGCACCTTTAGCAATTTACTCCGAGAAGGTGAGTCGACATTCCTCAAATATTTCATGATGATGATGATGATCTGATATATCAAAAACAATTTATAATCTGTAGTTTATCTCCTCAGGTGGTATCACTCTTCAAGGGCTGTAAGAGCGAGGATATGCCTCCCCACATCTACTCAATCTCTCAGTCCTCCTACCACGGTATGGTTTCTACAAGAAGAGATCAATCCTTGCTTTTCCTTGGTAGATCAGGATCCGGAAAAACTACAAATTTCAGGCATGCCGTTCAATATCTAGTCACGTCGGCTGGCTCCCTCAACAAAGTGGTCACCGTAGAGAAATTGGCAGCCTTGTGGACTGTGTTAGAGAACTTTGGAAACTGCAAGACCGTGTTGAACTCGAACGCTACCAGATTCACGCAGATATTCAGCTTGGACTATGACCAAAGTGGAGTTGTTGCTTCGGCGAGCATACAGGTCAGAAAAGTATTCATTTTTCTATGCCAAGTGACACAATTAATTAAGACAAAATTGATATTATTCTAGTATTCTACTTCACAGTCGATGCATTTTTGAATTTCGCAACCTAGAACCTTCCAAAAAATATTTCATTCTTGAAGGCTTCATTCGCCTCTTCAGTTGGTCTGAAATCAAAAAAACTGTAATTTGCTATCAACCTGCGGAAATGAAAATAGCCCATTGAAGGGTTCATCTGGACATACGGAGAATTGCCCTTCATTCCTATGTTTTACGCCTTCAAATGCTTATTTATTCGAGCAGCAGTTTGAGCTTGTGCTTCATCGTGATGAAAAATGATCCTTTACTTTGCTTGACTTCTGGCGAACCTTTTTTTAAGACCTGAGGAACTAGAGCGTCCTATTTTGTACCTTGTGCAGATTTGCACCATCTCACATGGTCTTCTTTCTATCATTTTTGATAAGGAGTTTCAAAACTGAAGTTCGAGAAACTCAAGAAGAGACATAGAGACATGTAGTGGGACTTTCCTTGTTATTTTTGAAAGAAAAGTCGTTTCTATGAGGGACAGTGAAGTCTATCTTCTCCCAAAGTAGTAGATAGAGGAAGACAAGAGCTAAGAGATTTTACATCTGGATCCTCTATCTGTGGATTATATTGGGGGGAAATAGTTGTGTCTCTTTTGAGGCGATCAAATTTGAATTTTGCGCAGTCCATGTCTTTGATTGATCAACTTAACTTAACACCAAACCTTGGTTTCCACAACACATTCTTAACTGTTCAAGCCAGGCTCGAAATTGTTAAGTTCACAAACTAGCTATGCTCCTCATTCATTTTCATCACGTATTTACTGAGGGAGATATCTTCCAACTCATACAATGAACAACCAATCGGGTGAATTTTTCGCAAATTTATCTAAGTCAGCTTGTAATCAGCTAGAATGTGATACAAAATTTGCCTCCGAAATATCATAGCCCGCTCCAGAGGTTTCATCAATGTGCGTCGTGGCACATTAGGATGCCGTAGCCGTCTCCTAGGAGAGCAGTAGGACATTGTCAAAGATCCATAATCAATTCAACTGATCACGATTGGTCGAAATTTCACTAATGGCTAATGACCATAGAAATATTTCAATTGAAAAGTGAATTGAGTCAGGATTGTTTTGGAACCTCTGGCTTGATAACTGATCTGAAAAAGTTCAACCCTTCGAGTCCCATAGGTTTCCACCTATTGATTCCTTCATTCGCCATTCGGATTTGAAGTGGCTTGGTTTCGTTAAACCTTCATTTTGTTTGAATAAATTAGATATCAATTTCAGGTCCTTCTTTTGGAGAAGAACAGAATCGTCAAGAAACTAGACCACGAGACGACTTTCCACATAATGCAGAGGATACTATGCGGAATTGAAGGAAGACTTCGCAAAGAACTTCTTCTAGACAATATTTCCGGCACTGAAACCAACTACTTCTTTACTCCATTCCAAAAGCACGAAGATAGACAGAGAGCACAGACCGAATTCATCAAAGTTTGTTCATCCATGAACATTCTTGGGTTTACTGAGATCGAACAGAAGACCATATTCACAGTTCTGGCCGCGATTTATCATCTGGGATGTGCAGGAGCAGTTAGGGGTAAGGAGAAAACATTTTTTCCGTTTAATATATTAACTGGAATCTTTTAAAGCTCCTAGCAATAATCGATACCAGTTTGCGAATCCTCAAGCTGCTCAGAGAGCGTGTACTTTACTCGGTGCAAATGTGGAGGATCTTTCAAGGCTACTCTTTAGTACAACATCGGGTGGCATGGTGACACCGAATGCTCCAAGAGCTCCATTCAGGACTCCGTCACCTATCGACAAAGGATTCGATAGAGAGGCAGTAGGGATGGAGGCCATCGAAGGCCTCATCATTGGACTGTACTCCGATTTATTCAACTGTGTTGTTTATTTATTGAACAGGTGAGGAGATTTCCTGCAGATTTGAATTCTTAATTTTTCAATACAGACGTTTATAGTAAGCATCATAAGCGTAAGAAAGAATAAAGTATCCAGAAGAACAGTCAGTCCGGCTGTATCTGGTGCACTGGAATTAAATTCCATCTATTCATAGGATTTTGAGCAATATTTAATACCTAGAATTGATAACTTTTATCTTTTTGTATGGCACACATAAAACATCATTTGCTGTGACTTCCAATGGTGTCCAGTTATTGTGTTTTTTTCAAAATAATCAGTATCCATTCACAAAAATGACAGTTTGTTTTAGGTTAAAACCCCCTCATCAGGCGATTCATTCTTGTGGGGAGAAAGTAGGTTTTCTATGTTATTTTTCTGGGGAATCTTCTCAGAATGTCTCTGTTATTATCTTCTGTAAATGTGCTTATTTGAAAAACAAATAGTATTGATTCCTACAAAGGTTGATTCTTCATTCCTCATAAACATGTTGGTTCACTTTCTCCGTTAACTCATGAATTTGCAAACCAGCTATTCAAATTTCTGACTTCCTGGCATCAAGTTCACTTAGATATTGCAATAAAATTTGAGAGGTCAGTATTATCTGTCCATCAACACCCCGAATCTTCCATGAAATGATAGAGTCTCTGAGTAATTGCTTTGACATTTTACGTGGCTTTAATACCGAATTCATTAGAAGGGTTTTAGAAGGGTACATGGGGCGACGAAAATAAAGTGGCCTACACTCATATAAAACATAAATCTGACACTCACAACAATCTACGAACAAGCAGTAAATGCCTCAAATCGAAATGGTCTCCACAATCAAACAATTGAAAACGAAAGGACATTTTCATTCCGTCTTGCAAGATGTAACCATTTTTCTTCATTCTTTGTTTGTCGCATGGGTAACTAGCATTTCTGGGGTTCAAATTGCTTCACTGTAATTGCTGAGGTACAGTACTGCCAAAGTTAATTTAAGAATTCATTTTTCGAGGTTATATTCCTCGAAACACGTCAACTACGAAGATGTTGGTTTCGCAGACTTTGACGTCACCCGATACCTCACCATGGCTTGTTCTGTTTCAGCAAAATATATCGGAAAGTGTAAAAAATAAACTAACATAACCACAAGGACGAATATCTGTCAATAAATCAACAAATATACCACCTTGATCAGAGCCAATCATCCAATCAACCAAAGCATCTACATGGAAGAAGCGTATCCAAGGAGAATGGCAACAGTTTTTTCACAGTTATTGCTGATCGTCAGGTCATCTTACCTTGGATGAAACCGCTGAGTGGGAATCTAGATACTTGTCACCTTTCAGATGGAATACTGCAGTGTAACTACGTACAGCCATCTTTCACGAGCTTTTTGGAATCCCACCTTCGAGTGCAGAATACTTTGATCGATGTGCGTGTGATTCTCCTTGGATCCGCTTTTTCGCTGTAGATGTTGATTGGATGATTAGCTCTGATCAAAGTGGAATATTTGTTGATTCATCGACAGGTATTAGTCCTTGTGATAATGTCAGTTTATAATTGCTAAAGCTGTTTCTTCTCCGTCAACCAATTCCTATCCTAGTGTAAAAAAATGGTGGAGTGTTATAGAAAATCAAGCTTCGGATAAAATAGTCCACAATACACAATATACACCAGTTCACCAAACATTGTCAACTACCCGATTGTGGCAGCCATCAGTGACTTCAAATCCTCATTTAATTCACAGATCTTTATCTTCACCAACTCACTCTGTGGCGTCTATACTGCTGGTGGACTCCCCAGGCTTCCAGAACCCAGCGTCGTGCGGGCATCAGAAAGGCGCCACCTTCGACGACCTCTGCCACAACTATCTACAGGAACGGTTGCAATTACTCTTCCATAACACCAACCTAGTCGCGCCTAAGGACAAATACGTCCAGGAAAACATCGATATCGACTTCGATACGAACGAAAACGAAAGCCACGTCAACCCCCTTCCCCTTGTTAATCTTATGGATAGGACGGCCCAAAATAGCGTGGTTCGAACCTCTTACACCGACCTACACGAAGCTGATAGACGGGGCTTGTTATGGCTGTTGGACGAAGAAGCCATATATCCTGGATCAAGCGATGAGTCTTTTATCGAAAGGTCTGTTGGGTTTTCTCTTTTGTTGGCCTCGAAATAATCATTATTCGTTTTCTTGCAGATTATTTACTCACTATAGCGATAGAGATCACCAATTGTTACTGAGGAAAGCTCCAGGAAATAACCAGTTTATGCTACATCATCTTCAAGGTACTAATCCTGTCCTGTACACTGTCAAAGGCTGGTTGAAATGTAGCAGGGAGAACCCCCTAGCTAGAGCAGCAACAAGTGTTTTGCTGGAAAGCAGCAAGTAAGTTTATTTTAATACCTGATAGTGAACACAACAACTTCCGAGAAAGACAACGATTGTTTGAATGACTTTTGTTTCAGGGAGGACTTGAGCAAGCTTTTTGTTAACGTGAGAGGTTTAGGAGGGTCTGCAATGAGTGGATCTATGTTGGGAATTGATGGTTCTCAGTCTTTGAAGCGGGCTTCGAGCATGAGGAGAACGTTCGGTGGAACAGCTGCCATGAAGAGGAAAAGTGTTTGTCTTCAGGTGAGTTTTACATGAGCAATCTTCGCGAAGCCTAACGTAGAAGAACCCTTCATTCGGATCGCTGGCATTACTCAGAAGGTACAAAAGAGGATACAAAAACTGCGGGGGAAAAAGGTTTCTTCTATATCCTTGAAGTTTTCTTGATTTTTCTTAGCGATATCCTGTTTTGGTGCAAATCGTAGAACTATTGGAAATGGTAATCAACTGCCATTCTTAAGAGTTTGGAGTTGTAAATCAATTCGAGACATCTAAATTTGGCTTGATCAATTGAGAAACATTTCATTGGGAGGAAAAGGTACATAGTTATAGTTATAATTGGTAAGGGGTTACATTCCACTGCGACCTTGAGGTCTATTGGCCCCCTTGTCGGAGCTGTTTTCGCAACCTACAGCTCGCCCTCCAGCTCTAGAGCTCTGATGAATTCTAATATCTGTGAGGGCTTCAAGGAGGCTAAGTTCTCATTCCTCCTATAATGCTCCTGTCCAAGATATTTCTTGCGCAGGCTCACAATACCGAGGCATTCTGTGATCAGGTGAACAGGAGTTTACTCCTCTTCCCCACAGAATCTGCACTCGTCAGTTTCTGATAAGTCCATTCTCATCATGTGCTTCCTCAGGCGGCAGTGTCCTGTGAGGAAACCAGTGAGGAGGCGTAACTTATTCTTACTGAGATCCAAATGTATTTTGGATCTAGCAATTTCAAAGTTCCGAAGGAACTTTTTGGAGTGTTCCATTCCTGGAGAATTCCTCCAGAGTGCCCCTCTTTCATTTTCTTCCTTCTCCAAGAACTCTTATAGGTACATTTGCCTATACCACAGAAAGGTTCTGGGCCAATAGGTAGCGTTTGTGCTCCCTTTTTGGCTAGAGTGTTGGCCTCCTCATTTCCTTTGATTCCTGAGTGCCCAGGAACCCAGACTAAGGAGACCTTGTTGTTTTTGCCTACTTCATTGAGTTTTCTTCGGCACTCCCATATCTGCTTTGAGTCGATGACACAGGAGTTCAGTGCTTCAATAGCAGCCTGACTATCAGAATGGATCACTATGTCACACCCTTGATAGTTTCTTTCCAGGTTTATGTCTATGCATCTCTCGATTGCAAGTATTTCTGCCTGAAAAACACTCGAGTAGGAGCCTAGCGATAGTGTACACTTGGTTCTTGGCCCGTATACTCCAGCGCCGGCTTCCATCGTGGTACATAGATGAGAATAAAAACTGCCAACTCTTTCTACTTCTTTGTAACATACAAATCGATGGTATATAAATTTCATTGAAGGAAATTTTTCCCGAAAACGATGAAATTTGTAAACTGATTCAGATGGATTTGATTTATTGTTTAAATATGAACCTACGTCACTTCTTCAATCCGTGTCTCTTCTTTCACTGTCTCTTCTAGCTGGTATGTAGTATATTCTGTGGTTCCTTATGGATGAATTATAAAGTTTATATACATATAATTGTGAAACTTTGATGAACACCTGATTTTAGTGAAGATTTTTCGTTTTGTTTGGAGCAAACTCGACTACCAAGTCGATCACAACTCTCCGATGTCGAAATTTCGCTGAATATGTAATCGAAGTAACTGCTGCATTTGTGACAAGTGTACTATCTTTTCTATGCGTCATAAGCTCGCAGATTTCTTTCACTTGTCGAAAAATGTGGTATTAACAGACAGAAAGTTCTAGAAATCTGTTTTAGGCGAATTACATCCAAATTCCCCACAAGAAATGAATACTCCTTCAATCCAACAAACCTATTCTCACAAGAAATGACAATCTATCCCAACCATTAGGTTAACTGCCTCAGTTGAATATAGTTCATTATATATTTCAGTTCATATCAGAAAACTGCTGACAGCAGTGTTACAATGAGGGAAATGTCGAGCTTTGCCTCATTATCCCGCTTTGCTATACAATTTTTGGATATGAACTTCCCCAACCAGTGGATTGGTGGAATGGCAATATAGAATGGCCAGCCAGATCCCCCTTTCAGTATTTTTTTGTGCGGCCAATTAAAATCAAAAATATGATGATGGTCTTTATGAACTAAGAAAATGTCCCTCCCATGAACAAAGCCGACGGGTCGAAACAATTTTCCAAAATCCCGAGTTTTCTACTGGAAAAGACCTCTGTTGACTTTTCAATATGTAAGCTGCATCAGTTACCATTTTTCCAGACCAAATTCACCATTGATGGCCTGATAGAGACGCTGAGGCGGACGAAGCTCAGATTTGTGCAGTGCATGTTACCGTGTCATGATGCTGCATGTAACGATGTCAGTTCCAACCTTCTGGGAGTCAGAAGCGAAGGGACCAATGACCTGATCAATCTACCTCTACTGAGGTCGCAGGTGAGCTTGTTGCCCACTGCATTGAAGATTAGCGATTTCTCAACTTTCGAATTTTTTTTTCAGATAAGAGGCGCGCAGATTTTAGACTCCGTAAGACTGAACAAACAAGGCTTCCCCAATTATATGCCTTTAGGGGAATTTAGAAGACGCTTCAAGCTGTTGTCAGGGGACATCAAGTCTTCATGTCCTATTCTAGATGAAAGGAAAGCGGTTGAAGATATGTTACAGGCTTTGGACCTGGAACTAACTAGCTATAGAGTTGGATTGAGTGTGGTGAGTGAATAGTTTTTTTCACATCTTTCGGGAGACCTTGTTGATGACTTCATTGGATTCATATATTTAACTATGGTTGATGATTGCTGTGAGGACACAATCAAGCAGAATACTCGGAATGGTAAAAGATGATCGTTGCCCTGCGAGAATTTCCTACGGGGTAATAAAGAAACAGTTTACTTATAGAACAATTATTGTTATGGTAAATCAGACTTGAAGGAGAATGAAAAGTTACTGGAGTACAGAATAAGTGCAAGAAGGTGTATTGAACAATAATATTGAATTCAAGAACTTTCGTTAAATTGACATATTCGAAGATCATAACGCAGATTCACTTGATCTGAAAGTTTTTCATTTCGACTTTATTTTCTAGTCAATCAACCAAAAATGATCCATTTCTGTAGAACAATGGGCGAATTCTCTTCATTTGGAAAATTCAGAAGACTCTTCGATTTTTCTTTTCAGATTATCTGGTTCCGTCATCAGTATCGTTGTTTTAACCCAATATATCATGTGATATCCTCTGATCGAACATACATGATTTGCTATTGGAGATCTTTGTATGTCTTTATCCATTAGGTTGTTTCGTGTTCTCGTCTGACGAAAGAGCCAGATATAGACACTGAAACGTCACAGTTTCATTGGTTATCATCTTACCCATTGTTCCGATATTGTTCATCAGGCAACACTTTTTTAAGAAACTGCCCTTTTTATAGTTTCTAGTTTGATAAGAGTGTACATTCCACTGCGACCCTAAGGTTTACTGTGCCCGCGTCAGAGCTGTTTTCACAGTGCCCTACCTACAGCTCGCCCTTCAGCTCTAGATCTCTAATGAACTCCAATATCTGTGAGGGGTTCAAGGAGGCTAAGTACTTATTCCTCCTATAATTCTCTTGTCTGAGACATTCCTTGCGCAAGCTTGCAGTGGCCAGCCATTCTGTGATCAGGCAAACAGAAGTTCCCTCCTCTTCCCATAAAATCTGCACTCATTTGTTTCTGATAAGCCCATTCTCATCATATGTTTCCTTAGTCGACAGTGTCCTGTTAGGATGCCAATAAGGAGGCGTAACTTGTTCTCTGATCCAATTGATTTTTGGACCTTGCAATATTAAAGTTCCGGAAGAATATTTTGGAATGATCCATTACTGGAAGATCCCCGCGAATGCTTCTCTTTCATTTTCTTCCTTCTCCATAAAAATTCTTTTTTATATGTGCATTTGCCTGTACCAATGAGAGGTTTTGAGCCAGTAGGTAGCGTTTGTGTCCCCTTTCTGGCTAGAGTGTTAGTCTTTTCATTTCCTTCGATTCCTGAGTGCCCAGGAACCCAGACTAAGGAGACCTTGCTGCTCTTGCCTACTTCATTGCGTTTCCTTCGGCACTCCCATATCAGCTTTGAGTCGATGACAAAGGAGTTCAGTGCTTTGATAGCAGCTTTACTATCAGAATGGATCACTATGTCACACCCTTGATAGTTTCTTTACAGGTAAATGTCTCTGCATCTTTTGATTGCAAGTATTTCTGTCTGAGAAGCACTCGAGTATAATTTCCTTTGAAGTTTTGGGTAGTGTATTCCTTTTCCAATTCTTCCTTTTTAAACCTAGTTAAAGTTCTTCTCGATGCTTACTTTTTCAATCATAACATCACCAGGTAGGTGTGCTGATGAGTTTTTCTTGTTCAGAGAGGACCAGGCATAATACTTACAATATATTCCCAAATTGATATCCTATCGAGTTCAAATTTAAAACCCTATTTTTCAATGACCTCTTGAATTTTTATGCAAAACTCAGAGTATCGCCACGCTATGATATTCATCTGGAATTAAAGCAACTTCAGTACTTGAAATGGTTACCGCTCTATCTCTGATTCAGATCAAACAGGAAAAGCGAAGATTTGAGGTTTTGAAGGAACAAATCCCTCCCTACTGACAGTTCAGTAACCTGACGTTCAAACCAACGCTCAATAATTCTCAACTTGTCGAAAAATACGACGAAATAAAAATGTGAATTTAGTAATACTTTCCAACGCCTTATAAAGCTTGCGGTGTCAAGTGGGAAAAAAATTCCTAGATGTTGAATGTTTTATGGACTTGGAAAGTTATGTCTGGATGTGAATTACAAATCGAATACGTTTGAAACTTACTTTGTTGCTATTGATGAAAGTTGTTGGTTATTTCTGATTTCCTTTTGTGGACTTGAAAAGGAGTGTGTAAGTGAAATTCTCATCTGGGTATTCATAGCTTATTGGATAATTAACTGTAGTTCCTGATTGGTTTTTCCTACATGGCAGAATATGTACGTTATATCATCGGAATGTTCTCATGTATTTGAAGTGTTATATTACCAAATATTTTTGTAAATAATACTGTTGCGACTTTATTGAAAGATTGTTCTACTGTTATCGTGCTTTTGTGAGGAAGAGCTCGAGACAAACATTCTTGAATAACTGGGAGCATAAAATATTACTGAAATCCCTCAAATTTCCTTATTTTCACCAGAAAATTTACTTCTACTACTAGGTGGGATCCACTGAAGAATTCATGTTCCGATTCAATTCTATCCGTCCGCACGTAAATACTCTGACTTCCGAAAAAAGAGAAGACCGGTCGACTTGAAATATTCCGAGTGGATTTGAATATCTGCAAAAAATCTAGAAAACACTGACGTGAAGACAGCAGCTTTTGCGCGCATGTTCAAACTCATTTCCATAGCATTTTACAACTTTGTGGTTATCTAAATAGTTTAATCATGATCGAATCAGTCTTTCCTGAGTTATTCTGGGAATAACATCGATACCAAGGTAAAAAACACGAAATTTGACAAATTTTTTTCTAAATATTTCTGGAAATATTAACAAGATCGAACCGTATTTTGGTAAAATTTTGTTGACTATTGACTTCATAATGTGTGCCGAATTTAATTGAAATCTGATGAATAGTTTCAGCAAAAAAAATTTCGATTTTTTATTCAATAATCACACGATTCAATAATCACACGGTTCCCAGTCCAGAACTGTTCTGGAACGGTTCGAGCTTGCGCGATTGCGATTTCGTGTTTTGGTTCATTTCAAAATTGGATCAGGATTTGGGTAACCCTGTTTTGGAAATGTTTAGAATCGATTCTGAACTGTTCTAGAACTGCTTCAGAATCGGGTAGTTCACACAAGCGTAGAGTGGCTGTCAACGATTTAAATGGTGAACCTGTCCTTCGCAGCGTCGTGTGCTGATTGTTGATTTGACTTTTGATTGTTGAATGAGGGTTAGCTCCTAAATTTTAACTTTTGTCATTAGGGATAATTCCTTTGCTTCGACCTCCTATAATAATCTAAAGTATTTCACTTCCATTGTTCACACCCGGGATATATACCTACTTCCTAAATAAATCTCCTATCCGTATTGAATATTGAATAATAATGTTCCGAATCAATTTTTCCTTCAAAACGCAGATATTTGAAATACGTTCAGCATTAAATTCATTATGATATGAAACTTTTTTTTGTATTTTTTACTTTCAGATTGGTTCATCATTTTGTAATATAATTAAATAAAGAAAAAATACATATAAAACTACGACAGGGGCTTATACCAAGGACAATATGACGTAAATAACATTTCCTTTTCTGCCAACACAAACCGAAGATTTTCTTCCTTCATGATCCTGATGAGAACCCGAACTCAATCCATGTTTTGGTTTCATCGCTTTTAGAACTGTTCTAATAGTTCAGAATCGGGCTTCAATAGCGCATCGGTTCTGCGCAGTTCTAGAACCAAAACAAAACTTATGATTCTGCAGAAATACTCATTCAAATTTTAATTTCCCCGTCATATTTCCAAATATTATATCAGGAATTGAAGCTAAGTACTGGATTATGTTTCGATGCGATCTGTATTTTGGAAATACTGTGAAAATAATATTTGAATGGGCATATCTATGGAATCACTGGGAGGATTTTACTCACCTCGTATTAGTAATTTACGTGACAAGGCCGGGAAATAGCTCATTGAAGTACGAGCCTAGATGTTCACGGACGAGGCGACGAAGGAGCCGAGTCTGGAATTTCTAGACGAGTATTTTAATATCATTTCACGACCGTGTATCGTACAACGGTTTATTTCATTCTGCTCAATATTTTTTTAAAATTTTGGTATTCTTCAACTAATTACCAGATTTCAATCCGATTGTCCCTAGTAGTTCCCAAGATATTGAGTAGGTAACCTCGAAAATTTAAATGAGTATAACTCCGAATCGATTGGACCGATCTGGCCCATTAATGAACTCAACCGTCGTATTTTGACGCGTAACCTACCTTGAACTTTACAATTCGCTAGAGGAAAGAATCAAATTCGACATCGGATTCTTAGTAAGTGAGTCCAGCCTAGTCGTTCAAGACCGTTTCCGAAAAAAAATTGATAATTACAGACATTCAGGCTAAATTTCATCGCTTTCAAATATACAGGGTGATTCCGGAGGAGACTGTCAGATTTTAGGATAAGTTTACACTAGTCAAGACAATTTCGGAACAATGTTTGGTTCATGGTTGGGGATCTCTATTGAGAATATACAGGTTGATTTGTACGATTCGACCGATTTTACTTCTATTGATAACTTTGGTATGTATTATTCGATTTTGATGAAATTTTCAGTGAAGTACAATATTGATGAGCACATTCATTAATTTCCAAATTTTCTTCGAAAAAAGTGGTTCTCACTGTGATAATTCCAGATTAATTGTGCAGGTTGAAAAAACATCCTGTATAACGCATTTCCTGAACCACGCTGTCTGTTCACGATTCTGCTATAATAGGTCATTATTTTAGAGTTTTTGATTTTTTTGGGCACACTTCTAGTTTTCCGAGAACATTTTTTCAAAAAAGGCAATGTCGAAATTTCGCTCCGATCGATTCTACTTTTATTAATAACTTTGGTATGGCTCATCCAATTTTGATGAAATTTGCAGTGTGGAACAATCCAAATGGGTACATTCAATAATTGCAATAATCTCTCAAAATACAGGGTTGTTTTTGTGATAATTCCAGAATTTCAGATCAATTGTGCAGTTGAAAAGAAAACACCCTGTACATTGCTTTTCCAAAACTTTCTTATTCGTTTCCGATTCTACAACAATATGTCATTATTCAGAGGTTTTTAATTTTTCTGGCACAGCTCCGGTTTTCCGAGAAAACATTTTTGAAGAAGAGCATAATCGAAATTTGGCTCACAAGCAGTGCGAGTATTCCGCACTAGGTAGGAAAGCTGTATTGTCCAAGGATGTAAAGTTGTTCGTCACTTCTAAAATATTCTTTTCAAATTCGAAATTTATTCTGAACTGAATGATTTCATACAGAATATGAGCAATTAAATAAGATTTTGGAATTTAAAAAGAATATTTTAGAAGTGACGAACAACTTTGCATCCTTGGACAATAAAGCTTTCCTACCTAGTGCGGAATACTCGCACTGCGTGTGAGCCAAATTTCGATTATGCTCTTCTTCAAAAATGTTTTCTCGGAAAACCGGAGCTGTGCCAGAAAAATTAAAAACCTCTGAATAATGACATATTGTTGTAGAATCGGAAACGAATAAGAAAGTTTTGGAAAAGCAATGTACAGGGTGTTTTTTTTTCAACTGCACAATTAATCTGAAATTCTAGAATTATCACAAAAACAACCCTGTATTTTGAGAGATTATTGCAATTATTGAATGTACTCATTCAGATTGTTCCACACTGAGAATTTCATCAAAATCGGATGAGCCATACTCAAGTTATCAATAAAAGTAGAATCGATCGGAGCGAATTTTCGACATAGCCTTTTTCGGAAAAAATCGATACGTCAATATTTCACGCATTCTTATATTTTTCGCGGCTATTGGCAACGTTGAAGCATGTAGACCTTGGGCTGGTGCTTGACCTTGAGATATTTTTTGAAACTTAAATGTGCCGGCAGTACTGACGAAATTTAAACTTTTTAGGGAACATGTTCATGTTTCTACATTTACGTGCTAACTGTATAATTTTGTATTTATACTTAATAATCATTTCTTCCCAACCAACAATGAAAATACCTCACAGCGTTTTGTCCGACTTAATAAAGGACAAATTGTTCGCGTTACTCCCAAGTTCCCAACAATAATTTTAAATTATCATGCTCGGATTACGAGTAAAACGTGGCTTTGAACTTCAATATTGCTGTTTCAATTGACTCCATCATTATTCACGGTAAGACCCATTTAGTCGTAGGTTCGAGCTCGTAATATCGATTCAATTCGTTATTAATTTCTCACGAAAAACACGAAATGTTCCGGGCAGTTTATTGGCAAGAAAGCTCTTTATGTTTTATCTTTCGTTTAACAGATGATTTTACCATAATTCCTGTGTATTGGTCATTAACTCGAAACTATCATCAGATCAAGAATGCGCACTTAGCATTAACATAATAATATTTACTTGTGTACCTCGTGTTTTGTTCGGTGTAAAAACGCGAGGTTTGCTTTCACCATAAGATCTTGCATCTTATGAATATTTAACGGCGTTGCGAAGAGTCGTTAAAGGCTGGTTTATAAACGTTGGGCACTCTCTTCTCGAGTTGCATTTCTGAGGCTGCTAAGGGTGATCATACCATGAAGATTGGTTCGAAGGGATAGCAGCGGACCTGATTTTCCAATACACAAAAGTGGTGTCCGGATATCATAAGCCATAGCATCAACAGTTGTTCTCCATGGCGGCGTCTCATTCTTCTGCAGGTATAATGCTTCCTTAGACAGAACCGCTCTTCGTCACTGAATACGACATAATGCCATTCTGTCTTCCACTGCTGCCTATAGTGTCTAAGAGCAAGATGCCTGAAGGGCCTATCTTGACGTTCTGTGGTACGACTCGGTTGACCAGTTGGTCTTTTACTATCGATATCAACTAAAAAGTTAACATCGATATCATAGCATTTTTTAAATATGGTTATTCTGTTGACAAAAATTAAGTCCTCAAAGTTATTCCTTCTGTATATAACGTTTCTAATATCACTCAGTGTATGTCAACATTTTAGTACTGTACGAGTCTCTATGAATAGTAGTAAATCAATCGATAGTGTTTTTGTTGAAAGTATGCCTGAAAAGGTTGATTAGTCTAATGAATTGCGTTATTTTTGGTGTGAGAAAATTTTAAACAAATTTCCAGAATTTGAGATATGACTTTATAGATTATGTGTCTAGATAGCTGTCGGAATTTATTTGAAACCATTTTTGAAGGTTATATCATGCGTAACAAATATTGTAACTTTCAGAAACGCACCACTGTTCATTCCTGTTTCAATTGCTAAAAAACGCTCTTCGCGTTGACGGTTGAGTTTGTGTTTCGCATGCGCGATCTGACTGGTCACATCGGATGAAGAGGAAATCTTTCTTTTTGGTACGGAGAAGCTGAAGCTTCAACACCTTGCTAGATTTTGTCGAATTAACGTACCTTGTAATCCATTTAAATCGTGGAATTTTGAAGTTTTATTGTTTCCTATAGGACGTCTATTCATAAGGCGTCTTTGTTTCGGAGCTCATCTTCACTGGAATACCTTTGTACTGGAGCTCATTTTTGCTGGAATATCGTTGTACCGAAGCTCATTTTAACTAGAATATCTCAATTCTAGGGTGAAAAACAGACCACCTTCCTGACTGAAATATCTTAGTTCCGGAGTCAAAACTTGAACAACTTCCTTTGCACCGGAATATCTTAAATTTGGAGTCGAAGTTCGACTGTATTATCTGGTTTTTTTTTGAAATATTTTTCTGGGTTTTCATCCCCAATATTCGAAACAGAACTATTAAAATTAAAAAAATCATTTTCTCATGCAAAACGCCCTTGCGGATTGCAGTATTGAACTATTTGTCAAGGGCAGTTTCTTGCTAAACAGATTGTCTGATGAACAATACAGGAACAATACCAACGATAAAGAAAGCGAACTGTGATGTTTCAGAGTACAAATCTGACTCTTTCATCAGACAAAGCAGAAAATTTCAAGAATTAGTTTCTTTCGATTTGTCGTTTCGATTTGAGACTTTTGGTTAAATTGGTGACAGACAACGAATCTGAACAACAATTGCTTTCGACTCCACAGAGTGGCTTTCACGAGTTATCATCATCTTGCTATCAAAAGTATACTTCATTTATGTCAAAAAGATCAAACTGAATTAACGAAACATAATACCGTTGAACGAGAATGTCCTCTGAATCCATACACTAAAACGTTGATTGTGTGGCACGCCTTAAATTATTGAATTAGCCTACCGTTAAATTACGATGAACAAGAGGGTCTACGGGTCAAAAATTTAAAAATGATTGATGTTCGAATGTAATGATACGATAAAAATCGCGCACCCAGCCGTTATCTAACTATGTGAAAACGCCGGAATGGTGGTACTTGCCACATGGGGAAAGCTATCAAAATTTATGGCGATCTTCGAATTTGCTGATGGTTGCACATGTGAATGCGGGATTATCGTCGCATTGCCTGCAGAAGTCAGAATCGCGGGGATTGCAAAATGTCCACGAAGGTGCGTGACCTCTGTTTATTATGGTTGCAAATTTGCAAAATGTGCAATGTGCTACATATGGTGAATGGTGATGGAAGACAACTGGTGCGATTTCCTATGGTTATTTTCTGCTTTCGAAATGAAACCTATCGCGACAATGATTATTTCTCTGCGGATCTAATCAGATTATAACTATTATAGATGAAGGAAAACAGAAGCTACGTTGGCAGGAACAAGATAACTGTATATTACCAATATTTCATAAAATATAGATCGGATCAAATTCAAATCTAGGTCTTGGTTGGAAACGACGCCTCGAGGTTCATGCAGACTATCTTGATGATCCTACGATTTGAATGAGACCACCAAATCCTTTCGTATAGAAGTGAAGCTGCCTTTGGCAGAATCGATACGTCAATATACAGCTTTGGTGCAGGTTGCCAACCCACAAATTTCGTAAAAATTTACTATCCATGAGCAAGGGGAATTTCAGAACAAATTCGGCATAATTTATAAATATCTGTAAACGATGCTTCGACTCCTCGAACCAGATAATTCTTTCCAAATGTAGGTTTTTGTTGAGATCATCTCTGATTGGCTCGAGATTGAGTTGGTATACCTGATTTTTGTCAATAGTGTCAAGTTTACATGAAATATGTTCCGCAAATCAACTTCGTTATTTCGGTTGCCGGTTTTTCGTTTTAAGAATATGAAATATTCGGTTGGTTCATAAAAAGAAGTTAATTACGGAATTTCATTGATGAAAAAGTGATTTTTCTGTCACCAGAACGACAGTCAATTTTCTATGGTAACATATCAATAGCATAGAACGATCTATATTGACCCTATGATACATAGACCATGGTTAGTTATTTTTCAGTGTTGAGTGTTGTCTCTGCTATGTTCTATGGATGATAAAGTAAATATAGATTGTTCTGTGCTATGGATGATTTACCAAAAGATTCACTGTCTTTCTGGTTACAGAAAAGATCGGTTTTTCGTCAATCAAATTCCGTAATTCACCTTTTTTTCAGGAACCGACCGAATATTCCATATTTACGGAACTGTAAATCGGCAACCGAAATAACCAAGTTGATTTGTTACACGTATTCTATGTACACTTGATATTATTGACAAGAAATCAGGAATCCCAACTCAATATGATCTAAACAAAAACCTTTATTCGAAAAGAATTATCTGGTTTGAGTAGTCGGGGCATTGTTTACGGATATTTGTAAACTAAGCGAATAACCTCGTCATGTCGAATTTATTCTGCATTTCTCCTTCCCGAGTGATGGTAAATTTGTTAGTTGGTAAATTTGTAAGTTGGTAACTTCGACCGTTGTCGCTATGGCTACTGGTTTGAAGTTGTTCTTAGAAGCTTCTGTATTCTCATCCGTACTTTCTAGAATCTTATTTACAGTGTAGATTTATCGTCATCTGTGAAAAAGTGCTTTTTAAATGAATGCTTCCAGAAGAACTCATTGAGAATGAAATCTGTGATTAGGAACGCTTTTATGAATCAATTAAGTTAGATTTAATGGATTCTCAAGTTATATTGGGCCTTAGTATCATCACTTCGAAAGGCTATGTCAATTCATTATTGTCATTCCGCTATTTGCGGAAGCCGTAAGAGTAGTTTCTTGCTCAACCGCTTCCAAAGATGACAATGGAGAACATCTTGGAATACTTTGGATATGGAATATTTCATTGGAAGTGTGATTACCCAAACTTCCCGAACTTTCACATCTTATAGCAAAAGTGGCGCCCCTTTTCTAGAGAGAACCTCCTTGTGTTTTTCGTTTCTGAATAGCTTGTTAAACCATTATTTTCTTCCCATTTTTGTCTCTATTGTCATAGAGAGATGACATAAGGGCCCTTTTTATACCTGCTTGAGTATCAGTATTATCTTTCACCGTTTCACAGTTGGGATGTATTCTGATCTCAAGAACAGATCTGCTGAAACGAACCTCCATTTGACAAATACGCTTTTGCGAACTGACAAAATTCAAAATAGCGGTATCTTCTAAGCGGAAATGTTAGCTGCAATTCAGATCACATCATAATTTCCATACTTTCCAACGAAATAATTCTTGCGGCCACTTTTAGGAAGTCTTCACCCACCAGAAGAACTGATAGACTTTTCCTTTCAATATTTCCTTTCGTTACGATGAAGTTCTTTTTCCTCGACTCTATACACGTCACTACCATCCTAACCGAATCCAACTAAGTACTGTCAAAGATGTCAATGAAGAACATTCTGGAATATTTGGAACCTGGGGGATTTCGTTGAGAGTGTGATCATTCAAGCCTCATTTCTGGAAAAGAGGTAACATTTTTCCACGTATTTTCTGATTCTCAATGGCTCAAAAACCATTATATTCTTGTGTCATTTGTTGGGTTTATCCGAACACTTATTGTCTTGGAGAGATGTCATTAGAACCATTTGCTACCTGCTTCAGTGTCAGCATCGTCATTCTCTGTTGTTTACTTCGGATGTGTGTTGGGCCAATTCAAGATCGGATTTTTTGAAACCCTCTATACATAATGATAAATATACGCCATCCTGAACTGACGTTACTCAAAGTACGAAGCGGTAACTTCTAGGAGGCAATGGTAGCCGCTCTTCAGATGACATCATAACTTCCATACTTTCCAACGAAAGAATTCTTACGGTCACTTTTGAGAAGTTTCTTTACCCACTAGAAGAACCAATAGACTTTTCCTTTCGTAACAACGTAGTTCTTTCTCCTCGACTCTATATACGTCACTTCCATCCTAAAAGAATCCAACTGAATACTTCCAAAGATGTCAATGAATTCTGGAATATTTGGAACCTGGAGGCTTTCGTTGAGAGTGTGTTCATTCAAGCCTCACGAAGATTTTGGTCGAACAAGAATGATTAGACCCCTATTTCTGGAAAAGAGATTTTCTTCCACGTATTTACTGATTCTCAATGACTCAGAAAACCATTATATTCTCGTGTCATTCGTAGGATTTATCCGATCACTTTTTATCATCTCGGAGAGACGCTACCTGCTTCAGTGTCAGCATCATCATTCTTTGTTGTTGAATTCAGATGTGTGTCGGGCCAATTCAAGATTGGATCTTTTGAAACAACTTAATGGATAATGATAAATATACGCCATCTTGAACTGACGTAACTCAAAATACGAAGCGGTAACTTCTAGGAGCCAATGGTAGTAGCTATTTACATGACATCATAACTTTCCAACGAAAGAATTCTTACGGACACTTTCAAGAAGTGTCTTTACCAACTAGAAGAACCAATAGACTTTTCCTTTCAACATTTCCTTTCGTAACAGCGAAGTTCTTTCTCCTCGCCTCTATCATTAGACGGATTACAATTAACAGTCGACATCGAAATTCAATCTTGGCATTGCGATTCATTAACGATCAAAGATAGCGTCGACCGACGTCTTTTTTCAAAGAGGTGACCCCTCCGGGCCTTCGGAGGCCCCCAGGCCTATCGGAACGAGTCAACAGCTTCGCGGTTAAGTGGGTTAGAACGGTGTTCCAGTGGCTCGAATGGTGGGGGAGGTCTTCGGTTGTTGACTTGCTCTTGACTGAGAGAAGACGTGGGTAGAAAGTAGATGGCGTGGGTGATGACGCCCTTTGACACGGTTGCAGAGCATCTTCTCGGTTGATGCCGAAGGAACTATGCGGTTTTGTAATGAGGACGTAACTCGAAATGAGTTGTCAGTATGTTTTTAGGATGTTTTATGTCTTCGGTAACCTTAATTTTATGATGATGGGAATTTTTTCTTCTTTGTATAGGCATCTCATTCTGTTACGTGGTAATCATTGGTTCGATGGCACTCTTATGTTTTTGTGTGGCCTTAATGGTTCGAGGTTATAGGTCAGTTCTGGTTTATTTGCGGGAATATATTCTTAGAATGTGAGGGTTCCCGCAACAGTGACGCAGTGTTACATGTCTCTATTCAAGAAACACATAGGACTCTTTTCTTCAATAATGTTTCCTTATTTCTCGATCACACAGTTTGTTTCATTTTTTCTGGGTACATCTCGAATTTGTTTTTTTGAGCAACCTGCGTTTTTCATAACTTCCTTGATTTCTAAATGAGATAAAGTAGATACTTTTCATATATTTTCATTCGAAAGAAGTCACCAGTTTTGGGAAATTCTGCTTGACATGGCTCCTTCTTCAATATTCGTCACTCAAAACATTGGAAATTATTGAGTTGTGCCAGGTCCCAATGGAATTTATATTCGTTAAAAGAGTGTACAGGGTGAGTGAAATTGGATACTTTTGAAGAGGATGTCCTATTTTTGTACTGGATAGACGAAAACTGATGTCGGTGCCTGAGGGCCAATTTTCATGGGAGACTCATTGCCGAAAATCGTAACTCCTTAGCTACCACCGTCACATAGTTGCCGAGTGTGTTTCGTAAATGCTCATTTCAGAAATTGTTGCTTCTGCAACGTGGAAGTCTGAATTCTTTGGTTTCCAGCAATATGCCCGAAATTCAATATTTTTTGGTTTAAATCAATTGACACCGGCTTTAAGAGCATTTTATCTCAAGCCAACAATAAAGTATAATTTTACATGACAGAAAACACCCAGATAGAATTCAAGATCCTAGCATTCCAGGAATCGGAGCGTGATGGGTGGCATACTTCCGATACCACATGTGACAGCTTATAGAATTTATCTTATTAGGCCATTTAGGGAAATTTTCTTCACACATTTGTGCTCTCTCTTTTGCACCAGCCAATCCGAGGTGTTTAGTCGGATCTCAGAAGGGCGTCGCTTAATTCAAAAATCCAATCAAAATTTATATTCTCCCTCTAAAATGTGAAGAAGGGAATTTTCTTAGTTTGGGTTTAGTTAGTTTTTAGACACTCTTCATTTGACCGTTGTACAGTAAACAACAATTCGCTTTCGAATTTACAAACAAGATTTTACGTTAATTTTTGTATTGTAAAAATCGTAACTCATTTGAAAGTCGCTTCGACCTTGCTATCGAATAAGATATAGAAGGAAGATTCTATTGTGCAAATCACTAGTATACCATTTCGGTCTTGTTATCTAATACAGATACAAGAAAATACATTTTTGTTACGTGTTAAAAGTGCGTTTTTAATACACCTTAACAACATCTTCGTGTCATAAGTGCAACGATATTGATCAACTGGTCAATAAGTTCTTCAATTATCTGCTTATTTTAAAAGCATCAACATTTCTGATGAAGATCAGAAAATATTCGTCGGTCGTGTCTTCATTTTGATAACGACAGAATTAATCCAGTGCGATTAATTTATCCACACGGGGTCTCAACTATTGAAACCCCCCAATACCCCTGAATAAACCAATTCAGGTCAAAACAGAAATATTGCTATAACTTTCCTTCTGTGGAAAATTTTCTATTTCTGTAAGAATGAAGCTAGCTGATTTTACCGGAAACTGATATTTCATGACAATTTTTTTTTCAAATGGGACAGCCCGTATATTTCGATAGAACTTGAAACCACCATTTCAAAAATATGGCATACTTGATATTTTCGTGGACTTATGTTGGAGATAACTTTATCTCTTGGATAAGCTTGCTTTAGAGGATGGGATGGTGAATGAAAGTATGAAAATGTAAGTTATCAAACGTTTATTGAAACAATATAAGTTATGTTTAGTACGCTACAAAAATTTCCAGAAAGACGACCTGTTCAAAGATATGTTTGCACGAATGCGTGCCAAATTAATAAATGAAGAAAAAACCAGGGAAATATCTTAAGAATACAGATTTTGAAAAGTGATCTTTTAAGTAGCTATTGAAATCAATCCTAGAACATCAACTCGTATTACAGGTCAAAGCCTACTCAACCAAGAGATAAAATTTGAAAATTCAATATCTTTAACCTGACCCATGGCTTCAAAAATCCACCCTTTTACATTCGAGGTACACAGGTGTTCCTAATAAGATAACTTGGGGTTTTATATTATATCAGTTACATTATGTCGCCAACTGGATGAATTGTTGTGATTGAGAGGTTGTTAATGATAAAATTGAACGTAAACGTAAATCTATATCCAAGGGGTGGAAGGAAAAATGGCCTGGTTTTTTACCACTTCGGCCTACTAATGCAAAATGCGAGATGACCTGCCAGACAGTGACTCACATATAACTATCGAATGCTACTTCCGAAAGCATATATTCTCTGATGAAAAACCACTTGCACGTAATATATCTGTAAAAGTGTTACTTATAACCTGAGGAATTTTCCCACGGTTCGACTCTTCGGGAGTTTTACGATCATTTCAATCCACTCAGCAACAGGTGCATTCGGTTGTCCCGTCTTTCTATTGACCCAACGGTCGCTAAGTGCAAACCAAACAAACGGGCGCCCAGAGCAAGCATCTCGAATTTGCCTTACCTAACCTCCATCTCTCGCGCGACTCCGGTAAGCCGGCAATCGGAGAGAGATCGAGCTCTCGTGTACCACGAAAAAGAGTCAAAAGTGAGAGGCCTCGCCTTTTTTCGGCCGCTGAAAGAAACAAATGAACGCCAGAACGGGTTTTCGTTCGTTTCTTGTCGACCGCGTATGCGTCTTATTGAGCCTGCGTATCGTAAGACGCGTCAAAGAGGCACCTGCTGTCGCTAATGTAGTTTCTGTTGCAGCCTTTCAAAATCTGGTGCAGGCGCCGTAAGGACCTGGTGGACGGGTCGAGATGGAGCGAAAAAGTTCGAAATCCGGCCCGGAGGGCTTGATTTCACTACTTGTTTCGATAATTGCGCCGATGTCGGTGAAGAAATTCGTCGGAAATCGGTGGGGCTCGTCAATTGATAATCGTGATTCAGACATAGGCATGGCCTACTGTTTTGATTTATGGTTGGCGTAGCCCTAGTCGGTCATTCAGTCCGATCAAGAAGTTGTTTTAATGACGGAGTCTATCAATCGTCTGGGAATAATAAATTTAACACTCGACTCAATCATTGATGGTTCCCCATGGAAACCTTGCTTGAAGAACGTATTGAGTATATTGTAGAGTACAGTTGAACATTCACAACCATTGATTCAATGATGATCTTTATATACCTATACTTTTCATTTCATAAGACAGGTTGTCTGGAGGTACAGTTATATTCAAAACTAGAGGATGCTGCACCCAGTTTGGCAACGTTTTATTACTGCAACACTTTGGTTATAATTGATCGACTAGTTATTTACTGGTAACAGGCAGGCAACATCTGAAGAGAATTGTTCCAAATCCGGCTCCAAGGAACATGAATAAAGTTCGCTTGTTGCTTCAACTCTGGCCTAATTGAATGGACCGTGAATTGTGATCATTATCTCCTGTTGGTTGCCACAAGCTTCCAGAGGTAAATTTACGATGGAGGTAATGAGAACTATACAGTGGGTCTGGGAAACTTATTTAATTAACATGACGTTCTGCCATCTCCGTTAACCTTATTTTCCGTTGTTTGTTTGATTTCAACAACGAACAATTGCTATCAGTAGGTATGGTACTAGTGAAGGTCATCAAGTTTTAATAGGCCTTTTTGACCAGATAAATTGAGATAGTAGTGCAAAAACCCTAGCAAAATACATAAACACCAAAGTAATATACTGACGTTGCAAAATGGCGTAGGAGTCGGAATCAATCGGTTGCTGTGACGGTTTCACCACAGAAACTGCTGTTGATTCTGTTGAATAATTCATGCGTGACAAAATTGCTCGAAAAAATGGTTCACCATTTCCCGTACCATACCAACTGGTGGCGTCTACGTCTGGGGTAGATTATAATAAAGCAACAGTACCCTAGATTATTGGCTCTATTATTCAACTTGGAAATAATTGATGGGTTAGAATTATAAGGGAGTTTGCCTATTTTACTTGATTCCACGAAAATCCGTCATAACTATAAGGTTATTTAGCGTTGTTTACTTTGAAATTTTGGGTAGCGTATTCCTTTTCTCATTCTTCCTATACCATACTAATTGAATAAGGTGTGAAGAGTGGCGAAATCAAAAAATTCGGACGAAATTTCAACTTGTTCGGGGAAGATTCGCTGAATAGAGTATTTGTGAAAATATTCAGAATACACACGGCAGGTGATCGGCCCAGCGCTTTCACCATTTTGCAACTGTAGAAAACGTCAATACAGATGTCTTCAACAAGGTATTTTGCATCAGCATGTATATTTATCGGTGCAGCAGTCATCTATTGCTAGGATCAACTAGTTCCATGCTATTTGAAGAGTCTATTCCAATGACTTTGGTTTGAAATCGGTGACTCAGTGTAGGGTATGATTTTTTCACATATTTTCTATCAGAAGTTCATAATTATCAGTAAACACCAAATGATTACTACAAAAGTAAGCGTTGTCGGAATTCGAAGAAATTCATTGTAGACCGTCAAAATCAGCCCTTCAAATGGCATACATCACTATCGACCCCATACAGAATATTCTATTTGAAAATATAGTTTTTGGGGTCACTGAGTTCAAAAGTTTTCCCCTGTTAATTTCGTATTATTTCCCAGATATGAACTTTTTGGTTGAAAACTGACATAATTTCAGCATTTCTTTGGAATAAGTGAAGCGACAATTTGTGATCTCCACAATGAATGTCAATAACTTAAAGATCACTTATCATCCACACGTAATAATTTTCTTACACGTTAGATTTCGACATAATTACTTCCTAAGCGTAACCGCGTTTTATAATTCATTATAGAAACTAATTATGAAACTGTATAATGCCGCTCTTCCGATAACCAAACCTAGAAAACGAGTGCCGGAAAGGAAGTTAAAGCGCCTATTTTCACTGTTTACAGTGAAGACGACCACTTATTTATATTTTCACGACCCGTCGCGCTCGACCTGAAATATGCTCACGAGTCGCATTTTTCCTGGTTATTCAGCGCTAAAACTGCAAGAGCCATCAACAATGACCGACATACGGTCACGTACGACTCCGATCGAGCGCATACTTTTATCATAATCGACTATAAATATCGATTGTTATCGAGAACAGCGATACCGCTATCGCCTCTGTTAAAAGGAATGACCACAGATTGGCTCAGATTTCAGAAAAAAGTCACTGCGATATTTACGCGAAAGATGTATCTTCTCATCAGTGATTTTGTATTTCATCTCTCATTTCCTTTTTCCCGGTACAAACTTTGAAGAAAACTGAGATGATTGATCATTCATTCCATTCTAAAATTTCAGATCAACACTGACGTTAAATTAGCAACTTTTTCGTGCATGTTTGGATTCGTGGGAATGAAAAAAATCAGCATTTTTCACCTAGTAACTTAGTTTCATCAGTTCCCCCTCCTATGGAGCCTGGTAGTGGATGAATTATTGCGCAGGCTTACGGAGCTTGGCTTCGAATGCATAGGATATGCCGATGACATAGTCCTAATAGTAAGAGGCAAATTCGAGGATGTCCTCTGTGAGTTGTTGCCGAGGGGCCTCAGAATTATTGAGCAGTGGTGCTTATCAGTGGGTCTCAAAATCAACCCAGCAAAGACCACAGTAATTCCCTTTACTCGGGAGAGAAACCTTCCAGCTATGAAGTCCATTTCGGTAAATTGAGTTGTTGTAGGATGGAAGTCTGAAGTCAAATATCTGGGAATCACCCTAGATAGTAAACTTCTGTGGAATGAGCATGTTAAAATTACTGCTAGTAAAGCGATAAGGGCTTTAATGGTGTGCAAAAGACTATCCGGCAAAACTTGGGGGTGTAACCCTAAAATACTGAGATGGATGTACATCATGATTGTAAGACCGATAATAACATACGGGGCAGTAGTTTGGTTTGCTAAAGCAGGGCAGACAAGCACGAGGAAAATACTTGACAAGGTACAAAGGCTTGCCTGTGTTTGCATCACTGGAGCTATGAGAACATGCCCGACTAGAGCACTTGAGGTCATCATAGATCTCAGTCCTCTACATCTGGTGATCAAAAGGGTAGCCCATGAAGCTATCCTTAGAATCTCTAGGGAAGGTACAGGGAATGAGAGAATCAAAAGTCAGAGAGCTTGGTCCTCCCTGAACAAATACATCTCATTAGCGAGCCTACCTAGTGATGTTATGATTAAAAAAGTAAGCATCGAGAAGAACTTTGACTCAGTGCTATGTAAAAGGGAAGAATGGGAAAAGGAATACACTACCCAAAACTTCAAAGCAAATACCGTAAAATGGTATACAGATGATTCTAAAACCACGACGGGGGCCGGTGCTGGAGTATACGGGCCTAGAACTAAATGTACACTATCGCTAGGCTCCTACTCGAGTGTTTATAGACAGAAATACTTGCTATCGAAAGATGCATAGACATAAACCTGGAAAGAAACTATCAAGGGTGTGACATAGTGATCCATTCTGATAGTCAGGCTGCTATTAAATTACTGAACTCCTATGTCATCGACTCAAAGCTGATATGGGAGTGCCGAAGGAAACTCAATGAAGTAGGCAAGAAGAACAAGGTCTCCTTAGTCTGGGTTCCTGGGCACTCAGGAATCAAAGGAAATGAAGAGGCCAACACTCTAGCCAGAAAGGGAGCACAAACGCTACCTACTGGCCCAGAACCTTTCTGTGGTATAGGCAAATGTACCTATAAGAAAGAGTTTTTGGAGAAAGAAGAAAATGAAAGAGGAGCACTCTGGAGTAAGTCTCCAGGAATGGAACACTCTGAAAAGTTCCTTCGGAACTTTGAAATTGCTAGATCCAAAGATCATCTCGATCTCAGTAAGAATAAGTTACGCCTCCTCACTGGTTTCCTCACAGGACACTGTCGCCTAAGGAAGCACATGATGAGAATGGGCTTATCAGAAACTGACGAGTGCAGATTTTGTGGGGAGGATGAGGAAACCCCTGTTCACCTGATCACAGAATGCCTCGCCATTGTGAGCCTGCGCAAAAGATACCTTGGACAGGAGCATTATAGGAGGAATGAGAACTTAGCCTCCTTGAAGCCCTCACAGATATTAGAATTCATCAGAGCTCTAGAGCTGGAGAGCGAGCTGTAGGTTGCGAAAACAGCTCTGACAAGGGGGCACAATAGACCTTAAGGTCGCAGTGGAACGTAACCCCTTATCAACTATAACTATAACTATAGTTTCATCAGTATTTTTTTGAGCTCATCTGGAAGGAGCAGTGACGGGTACCAAGGAAAACGAAATTTGACATATTTTTTTCGCGATGTTTACAAAAATTGGAAACAGATCAAACTGAAATTGAAACACTGATATTAAATTATTTCTCAGTTTTTTTTCTAGGTTCAAACTCCCAATATCTGAAAAGGAACTATTAAATATTAGATAAAATTGTTATTTATAGAAAACTATTTGTGCAAGGGCAATTTCTAGGAAAAATGTTGCCAAATGAACAAAATCTGAATAATTCAAACGATCATCGAAGTTAACGGTAGCTTTTCAGAGTCTATATCTGACTTCTTCATTAGAAGATAAGGAAAAATATTGCAGAATAATTTTCTTTCAATAGTTTCGCATGTCAAGACTTTTTTCTATCAATAATAATTTTGTTTAATTTTCAATACTTCCTTCCCAGACATTTGGGATAGAAATCATAGAATTGAACCTGAACATAATACCAGAAACTGCCCACAATATCTTTCAATCAATACTTTCATTCGATATCGGCCTTAACATATGAGCAAATTTCAATGAAGTCGGATGCGTAGTTTCCAAAAACTTTTACAACTTCTCAAAAAATAAAATAAAAAAAATAATTCTGAAAATTTTCTCATTTGTCTGATGAAAGAGTCAGATTTTTCACTCTTGAACTTCATAGTTCGCTTTAGCGTTTATATTATTCCTGTATTGTTCGTTGTGTTTTCCAAGAAACTGCCCTTGACAAATAGTTCAACCCTGCAACCCGCAAGGGCGTTTTCCATGAAAAAAGAATTATATTCAATGCTTGATAGTTCTGTTTTAGATATTGGGAGTGAAAACCTAGAAAAAAATTTTTTAAAAAATTCACAGCAAAAGTTTGAGAATTTTTTCTTGAACTTACTAACGATAAAATCCCAACAAAATCCTGCAAGCAGTTGGGCGTCAGTATTCGTCAACTAATTATCAAGTTTCAATCTTATCGCATTGCTAGTTTCTGAGATATACAGTAAATAACCTCAAAAATTCAGATGCGAATAATTCTAGAACTGTTCCTTCGATTTACCCTATTATTAACCTTGACCGTCGCATTTTAATCTGCAGCCTATTCCAAAATCTTCCAGTGACTAGCTGTTTCTGTTCACAAGTTATGGTGGCAATGATCGGCCGGACATGACCTAGTTCTTTAAAAACATTTTGTGCTGAAAATTCAACACTCCAACGAAGCGTTCTCGGGCATACACCTACTTAGGAACTCTTCGTCTTATTTCGAAGTTCAGAATTCCTGGGACACCCTGTATATCTTCATTGATCCGAAACTGACTCAGATTTCGGACACAGGATGCTGCGTAATACATTGAGACGGTTTTTAGCTGTGATAATTATAAGAAGTGATCGGTTAGAAGAACAAGTCTTATCAATTGGATTAAGAGATGACTCTCCAGTGAATAAATCCATTGATTTACTCGTACAACTGGTATGGTCAGTTCAAACAACTGTGTCACGCGAGCATTATTATTCAGAACAGGTCGTTTATATGGGTTCATTATCTTTCTGATAAATTCGATTTTCCCTTTTGTTTTACATGTTTCAGAAATACGCATTTTAATTGGTCGAATTATCAGAAGGAACTCCCTCTCAGCTTTCACTGTATATATCGATGATTCGGAAAATTTCCTAACCTCTATGAGAATTCGAGAGAAGAATAAGAGTGTAAATTGTCTTCCAAATTCATAGAGCCCAAAGTAAAAAATAAAAAAGGAGAATTTTTTAATATTTTTTACTATACAGGGTGTTTCTGAATTAGTCACAAACGAAGAGTAGAAATTCCTCACAGAAATTCGAAGGAAAAATTCCCATAAACATGGAATCGTATACGTTTTGTTTTGTAGATACGGGGTGTCAAAGTTTGAATTTTCTTCAAGTTGTTTCCTCATAGTTCCTTTTCTTCGGAAGATGATTGTTCGAGTTTATAGAATCTCAATGAAACATTGTTAAAGATCAGAAAATATCCATCAAACTAAGAAAAGCACTGACGTAAAGTCGGCAGCTTTTCAAGGTTTTTTTCGATAAATTACTGGATTTCAATTTGGTCTGTATTTTTGGAAATATTGGAAAAATACAGATTGAATCGAATTGAAATCCAGTATTTTTTCGCAAAATGACAGTTTGAAGGTTCATACAGAATATCATGAGAATATTGAATATTTGAAAAAAAAATGGAAATTTTTTTTTCAAACAAACAGTGGCTCACCAAAAAAAATTTGGAGGATAACAGGGCAAAATAATCCGGAAAAATATCACCCTGTAGATTCGCAATTGAAATTAGCAGGTCACATTGTGTGAACTCTAATTTGCAATATCTATGCCATATTTCAGTTGAAACTTTTATGGAATGCAGATACCATGAGAAAAAAAACTTTAAAAAATTCATATTTCAACACCCTGTATCACGAGAAAGAAACGCCTGCGGTTCCATGTTCATGAGACTTTTTCCATAAAACTACGCAAGAGATCTTCCCTCTTCGTTTGTACCCCAAATTTAGGAACACCCTGTATAAAATTCTTCTGGTGTTCAAACTTTATCAGAAACCAAGGCGGAACGTCTATGTTCAGACTGTACGTGAAGTTATTGGAAAGGCTACGTTTGAATCAAAAGAGGTTCTTCTTTCTTATGCGATTTTTTATTGGCAACAAATGCACTGGGAGGGTTTCCTCAAAACACGAAATGTGAGCTCCTTTTTGGTAGCTCGGCTCATGTACATAAATAATGTAAACATTTTGGAAAGGAATTTCTGCTCCAAGTCGACCATGACAATCTTAATCTCAGAATTTCTTATTTCGGAGTGAACCACAGACAAACGTATCAATTATAAGCTAATGCGAATTTTTGAACATTCAAAAGGGGTTTGGAAAATCAACAAAAGTCTTTACGACCAATTGAAAATATGATTTTTAGATGATGAACAGAACAGGAGAAGCTTGCAATTGAACAGGAAGAGTTTTATCCTATGGACGGCTCTGAATCTGCTCAATGAATTGAAACATCAGACTCCATTATTTGGTAATACAGAACATGCAACTATCTCTGATTTAAGGAGCACGTTGTTTGTAAATGAAAGAATCCCACAGCTTGTTAGTTGCGTCAGATGCTCTAAACAACGTGTAAATATGCCCAATTAACAGTTAGTACAAGGAACAATAAGCGCGAAACATCTGTCAAGTCCATATTTACGATGCAGAACTCCTGAGAATTTCTGTCGACACCTTCACTAGAACGTCTCAATCCATCTTCATCTGGCCGTTGTTTGCCCATCGAAAAACATAGCTACGATTGGTTTTCTATTCCCATCCGGCGTTTAGACAACACAATCGAACGTTTAGATTCTTATAAGGCGCTGTAACTCTCCTCACAATGCGGTTAGCGGCCGTCTTAACTGTTTTTATCTGATCCGACTTGGTATTCCTAGGAGTACCATTCGAATCGAGAGTGGCTATCTTTGGTCGTTAGTTATTTGCGATATGTTGGTACCGATGGAAGGTAATGGTTGGTCAATGCGTACTAAACTGTGCACTCTCGATGGTCATTCTTTGATAAGTTGGAAGTATCGTCCTTATCGGGTTTTCTTCGAGTTGCATTGTGGATTGTTTGGTTTTATTTGAAAGTCAGGTTTTTGGTCTCGACCATAGTTGGTTTTCAGTGGTATTATATGAAGGGTTTTCCAATAAGAGGTGTTATTTCGAATAGCCCGCTATTTCGGTAGATGTCACTTTTGAAGCTGCCATTTTTTGACATTTGACAAGTAGAAACTACGCCATTAATAAAAATGGAACGATACACGCTTCGACAACGCATTGAAATTATTAAAATTCCCTATAAGGCTCCTCTCCTCTTTAAAAATGGTGAAAATTTGGCAGAGACAGTTCGTAAAACTCGAACATTTTTGGGTCGTCGTGAAGCAACTTGTCGGACTGCAATAAAGTAATTGGTGCAAAAATTTGAGCTGTTGGGACAAGTTTGTGATGTGAAGAATAAAACCCGTGCACGTCGCTCAAGAACAGCCTAGAATATTGCTGCTGTAGTTTTGAAGAAAACCCAGGTTTGTCCATTCCTCGTCGTTCTTTGGAATTAAGCATTCCACAAAGTCATTACACCGTATTTTGCGTAAAGATTTGGGTCTTAAGGCTTACAAAGTTCAGTTAACACAAGAACTCAAGCCGGCCGATCATAAACAACGTCGTGTCTTAGCTGATTGGGTCGTTGAAATGCATGAAAATGATCCGGAATTCCATCGATAACTCATATTGAGTGATGAGGCCCATTTCCACCTCGGTGGCTTCGTCAACAAGCAAAATTGTCGCATCTGGGGCTCGGAAAACCCGAGAGTTATTGTTGAAAAGCCTCTCTATCCCCAAAGTGTGATTGTTTGGTGCGTTTCATGGTCTGGCGGAGTCATTGGACCTTACTTTTTCGGAAATGAGGCTGTAGCAACAGTTACGGTGAATGGATTGCACTATCGAGAGATGATTAATGATTTCTCATGGCCGGAATTGGATGGTATTGATCTGGACAACGTTCACTTTCAACAAGACGGCGCTACGTGCCACACAAGCAACGAAACCATTGATCTTTTGCGGGAAAAGTTTCCGGACCGTGTTATCTCTCGAAGAGGTGATCACAATTGGCCACCGAGATCTTGTGATTTAACACCTTCCGACGTCTTCCTTTAGGGCCACGTGAAAGAAAGTTAAGTTCGCGAAGTTATTTCTTCTAGATGTAAGGCTTCTTATGAGGAAAATTAGATTTCTGATTTTGCATTATTTCCAAATTGACACAGTGTCTATGGTTGTTTTGATGATTTTTGCGCATATGTTCTATGGGAATTCCGGGTTATCGTTCTGTCCGAACGTCTTTATTTTCGAATTTTGAGTCGAAAATGGTCTCGAACGACCAGGTGCGACTCACTGATGACGAATACGTTGTCAAAATCGATTCTGTCCGATTATGCACGATTATGGGCACACGGAGAATCCTATCGACTTGAAACTTTCATGGTGGGTTGCATTTCAAAATGCGACGGTTGGGTTCGTTAACGGGCAAAATCCTGATATTTCAGGAATTACTGCAGCGATTGAATTGAAACTTGGCAGTTAGTTTGAGCAGAATGACAAGCAACCTCTCGGAGAATGTTGTCGTGGTCGTGCTGTTAGTAAATAAAAAAATATTTTTCAAAGTTATTTTCGAAAAAAATTCCGTGTCTTTTCCTCTCCATATCGTGTTTTTTTGCGGAATAACTCAAAAAATACTTATTGCATCATATAAAACTTGGCATCTAGTTTGAGAAAGCTGACGGACAACTTTGTGCAGAATTTCGTGATGATCGTGTCATTTGAAAAATTTGAAAAAAAAAACTTTTTCTGATCAATATTCTGTTATCTTCTGAATATATCATAGTCATGAAATTCCGTATGTAACTTCTAAGTCATTTTTCGGTAAATTTACTGAATTTCCATGCGATTTAACCTGAATTATCGGAAATATTGGGAAAAAATTGTTTGGAAGGGTATATTGCGGAATCATTGAGTGGATTTTACCGATTCTGCGCATGTTCAAGGGATATCACCAAAAGTGAACATGCGCGCTGAAGCTCCAGACTTCACGTTAGTGCTTTCCTAGGTTTTTCCTTTCTTCTTTTCTTTCAGACTATTGGCCTGAAAAAGCGCAGTGGAAGAGAAATAATAAGATAATCAACCAATATTGGATATAGTGGTCCGTTACATTTCGATAGTTTATTGGAAAATAGAATGAAATAAATCATTTTGTTTTCTATCACAATGTTTCATCAATGATTTTACAGTGATCCAAGTTTCACAACTACATTTTCAAACGTGTATACACTGAGTTAGGTAATAAGGTTTCAAAATGTTTTCTTCAGCCGTCTTTTTTGAGAATTCCGAAAAGTGGGGAAATTCAACGTTTTATCTGAACCAACAGACGGACCTCTGGAATTTTCCACTTTTGAGAACTGTTATACATGGTAAACCAGATTGAAATATTGTTAAATTGTACTCTACAAAATTCCAGTCACTGTAGAATCTTTGATGAAACATAGTGACGAAGTCATTTCTTCATTATCTAAAATTAACAAACAAAAATGATTCGTAACGAAACATAGTTGTAGATATCAACTGAGGGCATCACAGAAAACTCTTTGTCATTTAATGATTTATCAGTATCCTTCATCATTACTAATTTCTTAGTAATGAACGTTTCGTTTTATAAATACATATTGCCTTAATAAGATGAATGTTTCCAAGATCTAAATACAGAATCTAGAGTTTCTGATTATGAATAAAATTCTATCAATTAAAAAAATACAGATTTTTCTGTAATACCTTTCCATAATATCTTCCGATATTGATATTTTACGATATAATTTTATCGTCTTCAACGTACTACGTTGGAGACAATGAAAGTATATCTTAAGATATCAATATCGAAAGATATCATGTGAAGTAATCACAGAAAAATCTGTATTTTCAATTATTGTGTTAATAAATAATCTTCATCAATTTAATCAATAGTTTATTGAATAAAATTTCCGAATAAATAATAAATTTTATCAATATAACTGTTTCAAATTAATATATCCTGGGTGTTTGAGAATCTCGACTATCAATTGTGATATTCAAAAAAGGTTAATTATTATCCCTTGCAATTTTCTCGGTGTGCACTCGGTTCAAATTAATATAGTTAAACAAAGTGTGTATTTTTATATATCGACCTTCCATGTCAATTTCCATCACCATTACGAAACACCAGGTATATCCGACAGAACTTTCTCCGAAAACTGCATCAGGACATCACGAGACGCCCTAAATCCTTCCTCGCTCATTAATTCCGTTTTCGTACAGTCAATACTCGCAATTAGAGACTTAAGAGTTCTCCGACGGCCCGCCATACAGCCAAACTTGCTTCCGGGCGACCAGGGATCGGCTCTACCCCGCGGCCGCGGATCAGCATCGATCTCTCGCTCCTCCGGTACCACCTGTCGGTACCTCGGGTACCGCCGGGGTACCTTAGCGGCGCGCCGTTCTCAAGATCAAGTGCACGCTTCCTCCAGTCAGTATCTTCGCAGGCGGCGTGACGGTCGGCGCGTGATTTAAGGCGAAGTGCATGAATGAGTTTAGCGGTCGCGGAGTTCTAGAGTTTTGGTGTCACCTGTGAAGGGATCAAGGAGGGTTTGAGGCAGGTTTTGGTTACAGGATTTTTGAGAGATTTCGAGGTTGTATACAGGATGATTGAGGATTCAAGGTGGTCGTTGGAAAATTGGTTTGGTGGATTTAAATTTAGACATATGTACTGGGGTGACAAAACAAGATTTAATGTCATGGTCTCGTTCGTATTTAAAATAAATGCGTTGTTTTGCAACACATAATCCCTTATGGCGATGTAGGTCTGGAAGTTCCAAAAAAGACAATTAGTTAAGTTACAGTGGACTTATCATATGAAGTTTAAAAAAAAAACATTTTTTTTTGACTGAAAAGCTATATATAGCTAGTTTGAATTTGAAATTCTTAATGAATCTAATGAATAGTGATCGAAATATTGAAAAGATTTCTAGCTTTTTCTGAATTTTCAATATTGTGTACTTCACCAAATTCTGCTCAAACTTTGAAACTGGGATCTTGTATTATTTTTTAAGGTTTTTATGGGTTTTCACTCCCAATATCTGAAACAGAACTATTGAAAATTAAATAAAAATTTTAGTCAACTCAGAAGCTTGTTCGAGTTCAGTATTATTATATTCGTATTGCAAAATAGAGCATGACAAATTCTGATGGAACGGTGTGATTACAACGTACAAAGAAGAACGACAATGTAGAAACTGCTCTGTCTATATGTTATTTGTGTTTTCTAGAATATCTTCATTCCTAGGAGTTTCCGCATATCAATTCATTCAAGATGTATGTCAAACATTACATTTCTCCATTGTCCATAGAAATAATCCAATTTTGTGTAAATTAGTGATGAATTTCTCATATCTCTCACAAGTTGAAAAACGTGTTAAATTCTCTTATTTCTTTGGAAAATATAGAAAATTTCAATAAATAATAATAATAATAAAAAAAATACATGAAATTATCCCTACATTTTTCTCGGAAACTTTGGTTGATATAAAAATTGAGAATCTTTTTTTTCAATGTATCAAACATTCTTTTCATATTTTGCTGAGTTTTCAGTGGCGCATCCAATTCTATAAAGTCTAGAGGGTAACAAAGGTACATTTCCTTAAGTCTTATCGTCAACACAATATCTTTCGAGGGAAAAAATTCAAAGCCTCGATAATATGTGGATCATATTCGCAGAATGGGTAAAATTTATCCAATGATACCGTAATTGTATCCATTCAAAATACAGATCTGAATTGAATTTCTATTGAAATTTAAATCTATTACTTGGTACAGAATAAGTGCGTCAAAATCATATTAAGGGGAAATACTGGACGGATTCGATCCATTCATGAACTCCACCTTAATATTCAAGCCTAAAACTACTCTTTAAATATCGAAAATTATGTTATTCACTTCGGGAGTAATTTCTGAAAAGATCGACTCATAGACTCGAAACTAATGGAACACGTTTGAAGCTTGCGAAAGGAGTTCGTGTGAATGAATGAGTGAAATACTGAAGAAAAATACTACGATTCGAAATATATTATTGTTTGAATACTGCTGAGATAGAGCTGAAATTGAGTGCAATTCTTTTGACTATCTACTCTAAGTTCAGTGCCAAATTTCATCGAAATCTATTGAACAGTTCTCGGGGAAAAATACTCCATCGAAAATTTTGAAAAGTTTCAAAATATTTCTTCAATTTCTCTAACGGTACGTTCCTCTCAAACTCTGTTTTGTACGTCGGCTTTCCCCAACAAATTGTTAAGTTTTATTTTGATCCCATCGGAATTTCACTATATACTGGGAAAAAACTAAGAAATTTGAAATGGGTAACACTTCGAAACTGTTAGACGCATTTTCCCATTGATGAACTCAAACGAGACGTTCAAGAAATGTACCCTAAATGTCAGGGTACCTATATATTTACCTTGACAATTTCAAGAATCTAGAAGTTTTCCTTCAAGAGTTAGAGCCTATAAGCTTCATTCGTGATTTCAACTTAGTCGACTGAATACCATCTTTGGCTACAAATTACAGACGTTTGGACGAAATCATATCGCTCTTGTTCCTCAAAACAACTGCGTTAAAATACATTGGAGAACAAACTTCTACTCAAATTAACGTACCAATTAATTTTTGATTGTTTCGGTTTCTATTTGATGGAATTTGGTAAATGAAACAATTTTCGATTCCCTCCGATTTTATTTGTTGGCACAACGCTGTTTCATCATACCATGACTTTTTCATATGAGTCTACCGGACTACTTCATGTACAAATGCACTAAATGTTCAACAGTTTTTGGGGATTTCATGGGTACCAACCAAACTGATCGAATAACATTGATCTGTTGTATATTTGGTAGTTCAAAAAATTTCTTTTTTATTGTATCTATTTATTTCTAAGGCTTCTGATGAACTATGAGTGAGAATGTTGTTTTTCTTATGCAAAATTGTATAATTGTTATTTAAGATATGGCCTGTTTCTAACAAATGATTCGCTTTATGATGAAATTTCCTCCCAAAATAAGATTTAAAGGATCACGATAACTCAATCTCTTCGGTTGATACCAGATTAAATTATAGAGTGTAAATACAACAATTTGAAATACAGTAATGCCTTTGCATAATATATTGATGATCTTGATGACACCAAAGAATTTCTATACAATTGTCGTTCTCACCCTCACCATCCTATTTGCACACACCTCAGTATTTGGCAGCATACCTTGCATTTCACAAATGGTACATAATTATCTATACTCATCTGATGAAGTCATGGTATGACGAAACAGCTATATTGAAAACAAATGAAAATAGCGGAAATTGAAGATTGTTTCATTTCTTGTATTCCATCAATTTGCATGCCTAAGGTATAAATGAATAATATTTTCATTAATTTGAACAAAACCTTTGATTATTTATATCTTGTCCGAGAAAAATTCGTAACTCGACAACACTCAAACCATTCTAAGTAGAAACGTGCATAATCGCCCCCCTACGCAATTTTGTAACCTGAAACATTGCATCTGAATGCAGGACTAGATTACCAAACTCCCTCGCTTTTTCAACTTATTTTCACGCGGAATAAAGCAATCGAAAGGCCATTGTTTATTATTCGTAGAAAGTTATTGTCGTTAGATGAATCCATCCATACATCAGACCGGAGGAGAGAAAAAATTCCAGAGAAACATCATTAGAATTTTAAATGAACCGACCACGTCCGACAGATCCATTTGGATTCAATTCAGAGCCTTCTCTTCGAGGAACAATGGATTGTTTAAATTATCGTTGGAACGTAGCAATTCGTACGTTGATTAATGTACCACGGTGTAGATAAGAGGGAACGCGTCTGATATCCTGGTTTTCGATTATTGCTATTAACCGGACGAATTAGCGTTTTCTTACACTGCGTTGTTAATTAGTATATACGCATGCCCCGTTAGGATTCGCAGATTTGAATTGTTGAGCTTGTGAAATTTGAGATGTTTTCTTTTCATCCAGTTCGTGCTTTTGCGTTCTTTTAACAAGACTCTCTAATTTCCTCAGAAAATAATGCTTGTTCTAGATCGAGAAAGTATTTTTATTTGGCAGTGTGTTCTTCTTGAATAAAATAAATATCTCAAGTCGAAACTGGGCGTTCTTTTGTAGTTGGAAGGCATGGGCCACAAAATTCTAGACCTATGAATTTTCAGTTAACATTTTCTACCATAAAAACCTATTTCTCACTATTGCGCTTATATTCTGGAGAACATCGTGATATGGTTTTGTCCTGATGTCTGCAATTTTCGTTTTTTCTCGAAAATGGTCCAAACGACTAGGTTGGACTCACCTATGACGAATCCGGTGTCAAAATCGATTTTGTCGGTCGGCCAGGGAAACGATGACGTCGAACTAAGCAAGCTAGCGACTTGAAACTTCTGGGTAGATTTCACATCAGAATGCCGCGTTTATGTTCTTAAATGGATTAAATCGACCCAGCGGTATCGAAGTTATTCTCATTTGAAATTCTGAGGTGATTTCCCTGATATTTCAAGAACTACTGTGGGGATTGGATTTAAACTTGGCAGCTAAAAATTTCTTTTTTCGGAAACAATGAATCATATTTGGAAACATTCTGCTCATACCTTGAGCCACATATTTCAAAGTAGTGTATCAAATTTCACTTCGATACTGTTACAATTTTCGGAGATATTCAAAAAATATGTAAAATTTCGTGGTCTTTTCCTCGGTGTGGTTGTTTTTCGGAATAGCTCAAAAGATATTGATTGAATTTTGATAAACTTGGTAACTAGTTTGAAAATGCTGATTAACAATTTCGTGCAAAATTTCGTAATGATCGTGTCAATTTGAAAAAAAGAATTCAATTATTGTTTGTTCAACTATTCAATATTTTGCTATCTCCTGATCATAATATCCTGAACAAATTCTTTATGATACTTCAAGTGATCCCTTTTCAATCAGGTACTTAATTTCATTGCAATCCTATCTGTATTCTTTGAAATATCGGGATAATAAAATTTGGAATCGGTATATCTGCAGAACCATTTGATGGATTTTACTTATTCACGAATTCGGCTTTCGTAATTGAGGTACAAGGCCTCTCTACAAATATCGAGTTTTTAAATTGTTACTTTCGGAAGTTATTGTGTTAACGACCGGCCGTTCGAAATATAACTTGAAATATCTTTCCTCCTTTTCTAGGGAACAAGTGCATCATAGCCAAATATCTGTAATTCTGTGCTGAAAGTGATCCTAAACAATCAGATTCGACTCCCTGAAGAAGTATCTGATTACAAAATAATTCTTTCCGTATGTGCTGTTACTTTCGAAGTATCACACCTTCATTTTTATGATGGGTTTGAACCTTGAATACCTATATCGGTCGTGTTCGTCAGGGGGCAAATTCGGCAGAAGAGTTTCGGAATTTTGAAGGTTTTTCCTCACTATCTCAATAGTAATAGGTACTGATGATGTGATTGGGAGACTGCGTAGTTAGTTGTAAAATACCAATTTTTTTAAGGTGTTATCCCAATATCTGAGAAAGGACTATTAGAAATAAAATGAAATTGTTATTCATAGAAAACGACGTTGCGTATTGCATGATTGAAATTATTTGTTAAGTGCAGTTTCTAGGAAAAAAGTTGCCCAACGAACAATATTGGAACTATTCGAACTGCAACATTTTAGAGTATAAATCTGTCTCCTTCAGCGAACAAACCAGAAAATTTGCTGAATTATTTTAATTCTGCATTATTCAAAAACAAATACTTATCCGATCGAGTTGAATTCTGGTACACAGTATCATTTTTCAGACCACCTTCTGGTATTGCATTCAGTTTCCAAGGATAAATTGAAGGGCGACAATCCTGAAACAACCTGTATACAACCTCAATAACGTAGGTCGCAACGATGGTTAAACTAAACTCATCATCCACAGGTCAATTCAAGTGCCATTTCGATGACAATAGAAGAGGACAACGAGGATGTTTTCGTTAAACCGCAAGGAAATACTTTCTTCTTTTCCGAGTCTACGCATCAGCTGTTAGCCTGTATATTCCTCGTCATAGTTATATTCGGTAGGATAAGACTACTGAATTAAAAATCTCATTGCGAAAAGTACGATCGTCCATGTAACATAACTTTCTTCAATAGAAAGAAACAATAGGCAACTTCCGCCCAAGTTAAAACGTCCATTCAACTAATTCAATCCGAGATATCGCTATCGACATCCAAGGAGAAAAACTGCATCGCATGAATTTAACATGAGGACGATCTCGGTACGATTTATCGACTGACCCAGAATATACCGCAAAGTGTCGTACAAGTTCTAAGTGATACTTCCGCCCATTTTCAATTCAGCTCTATAACGGAGCAATTTGTGTTTTTAAACATTCCAAGCAACAGATACATCATGATCAGGACACAGGTTATACAGAAGGAAGACTTCTCGATGTCTCATCGCAAGAATCCTACTTCGAAGTTTACCGCCTTCAACGACGTTAAAAGAACACCGACAAGAACTTCGATTATCAATGTGCACAAATCATTAGAACAAAAGGACCCAAAGCTTTCGAGAGCTCTGACGAATTTTGATCAGATCTTAGACGATTTCATGAGTATTCCAACCCAGCAAAAGACGTCTAAGATTCCCAAGCTCCAGAAGTCCAAAACATGCGCTGTTATCGAATCTAAATGTGTCTACAAAAGGACTTTGTCACTTCCAAGCGGCGATCCTGCCAAAATGAAAGTTAGGACTAAAAGTCTGCACGATCTTAACAAGGAATCCACAATAAAATCTAATTCTAAGAGCAACGAAGAAAAAGTCGAAAACGTGAAAGAAACCATACGAAGATTCAACAGTCTCAACACTACCCCATCGCCACCTTGCAGAAAAAATTCTGCAGCATCTAAAGCAATGAAATTCGAAGAGATACCTAGCCACAGGAGCCTATCCAGAACTACAAGTATGGGTTCAGAGTACAGTGAAGAAAGAAAAACCAGTATCAGCAGAATTCCCGTGAATACGAACCTAAGACGGTCTTTCCCAAGTACTCCATTGGGTCTAAACAAGCTAGACCAACTAAATGGAAGTCTACAAAATGAAAGACCAAATTCTAAAATGCAGTCCAAATTCAGCAAAAGTGTACAAAACATAAATAAAGCCACCAAAACTTTATCGTTGCATACACCATCTTCCAATTTGCCTAAAAAGAATGTTGAGCTCAGTAAAAGTGTTCAAAATCTAAGCTTCAAAACGTTTAGGACAACTCTGTCAGTTGCTAAACCTTCCAGAAACAGTTTAGAATTGAGCAAAAGCGTCCAAAATCTCAACAAAATACCCCCAAAGGCACCACTCACAAGGACATCTAATATGAATTCAAGGAGTACCGTGAATTTGAGTAAAAGCGTTCAAAACTTGAGCAAAAACCAACCCAGGCTGAGCGTACCGAAAGCGAATCTCAATAACACTTCGGAGGTCAGAAAAAGTACCAACACCTTGAATAAAATGCCACCAAAGGTGCCGAAGTCAACCTTGAGAAAAGTTGAGCATAGTAAAAGTGCTCATAATTTATCGAAACTTGGACCTAGATTATCGCTGCCTGCCTCTTCAAATCTCAGTGGAAGCGTACAAAATCTAAGAAAACAAGTTTCTCTAAATGAGACTTCTTCAAGAATCTATACGAATGGTAGAGCGAACGAAAATGCTGTAAGCTATGGATTTAAAAAATCTTCATACACTACTCAGCATCCGATAGAAAACATAGAGCTCAAGATGCGAGAAATGAAGAAGGTTATAGAAGCGAGAATAGATCAGCAGTTAAAAGAGCTGAGTTTAGATGATCCCGATGAACCTAATGAAAATACTGTCAAGACTCAAGTCGAAAATTTTTCCAAAGCTCTCAGAGAGGAGAATATCGAAGAAAAGGTTGTGGTTTTGAAGGTTCCAAAGACTAATGAATCAAAGAATATTGTAGAGGAATTTTCCAGTGATAATAATATAGTTAAGTCTGAACCTGTTCTCACCAATAATTGCGATACCTTCAAGAAGAAAATGAGTACTTTTAGTTGCTTCTCTATTGACGACCATATAGACGTAGATACTCCTCCAAAAGTGATACCAAGGACAAAGAAAAAGAAAAAAATGATGGACCTTGATAATAAACATACGGTTGTGAATGATGAGGAAAAACATACAAAGGTTGAGGTGGTGATCAAAAATAATGACAATGACTTATTTGGCGTCAGAAAACACACTGTGGAACCTCGGTTTACCGATGTGAATATGAAAAATATGGCGCAACAAAGAAAGAAACATTTCACGAGAAGTTTCGGTGTAGATTTGGAAATCGACAATGTGGCTCCATTTCGGAATATCTTGAAGGACAAGTGCCCTAAAGGGAGGTCGGAAAAACGAGAGTTAGCTAAGAAAATGGACTCAAATTTGAACTATGCATCGGACGATGGTTCTTCAGATGATTCCGGAAATATATCTACGGAAATCGAAAACGACGACGTGTTTCCTGTTGAAGTTGTCAAAGATGAGTTGGTTGTTCCAGCACCAAAAAATGATAAGGTAAATTTGATTTTAGTCGACGAAAAAGGTTATCAACAAGGTCTCTTAAAGATTAACACTATTTGAATTCGAATTGTTATGATGAAACTGTTCAACAGCCTTGAATATTTCGTTTGTTTCCTAGGTCTTCCTGAGAAATGGCATCCTTGCTCAGCTGGAGTCTCAGAGAGATGAGTGCCTTGGTGGTATGGTGGTTAAGCTTCAGGCTCACTGTCGCGGATATCTGGCAAGGAAGAGACTGTCCCAGAGAAAGCTTCAAGATCTTGCTGTCAGATGCATCCAGAGAAACGTCCGAAAATTTATGTTGGTACGAGACTGGCCATGGTGGAGGCTTCTGGTAAGGGTAACACCCTTGCTCAATGTACACAGAACAGAAGAAAAGCTCAAGATGAAGATGGTGAGTTAAACTATTTGTTTTTGTTTTCCTGAAGGCAAAGACAGTTTGCTTTCTATATGCAGTGGTCTTTCACCAAGGAGTGACATTTTCATTCAGAATAATAAAGATTTCAAATGATATTTTATCATATTCTCATTTGCTTCATGGTTTGCTATAGTTATCAGGATTTAGCCTCTTCCAGCAAATTTGGAATATAAGATGTTCAAGTGATTTTAGTTCCCCAAATTATTACAAATTTCTTTCCACTATTCAGATCTCAAATGAAGAGTTATTATTCGAGAATGTTTCTTTGCTTGCTAGTTAGGATATTTAGTTGTATAATCAGAATGATGAAGATTGTTTCGCGTATTCCTGATACTGCTTTGAAGGTTCGGGACTGCACAAACATCTTGCGCACAGTGATTCTTGAATAGGAAATTTCTCTTCGACTATTGAATAAATAATACAAGTCATGCTTACACTTTTTTGACGGTATCATTAGTCATGTGAGTATTGTACTGCAATATTATTAATGCAAGTGACACGAGACTTTCTAAGGGACCTTCTAAGGCAACTGTAGCAATTAAAAAATTATGGTCTTCGAGCACACATAATAATTTCTCTGATGGGTTGGAGCTTCAAGAATTTCACCGAGGATTATCAACTGTTCACACCTCACTGGTTGGTTTTATTACAGAGTAATAAAGTTTTTTTTTTCAATACGTCCTCAATCCTTTTATGATTAAGATATAAATCTTGTTTATTAATGGTTTTGAATCTGAAGGAAACATTCAAGTGCTTTCACGACGTAGTTACGTTTTGTGGAGATTATCGGTAATTTAGGTATATAAGTACGAATCAGAGCAAATATGACAATTCGTTATTATTCAACATATTCATTACATCAGAATAAACTGAATCGTCAAACTGAAAAAGTACAGGTTGATCCTTGAGAACGTGGAAGAGGAAATATATTTTGCATTAAAAATAATGTTAATCCAAAATTATTCAACAAAGTACTGGCCTACTGAGGTTGTTATGAAATATATTGCATTATGAGTTTTTTGTTGAAGGAGGTCAGTAGGTGGAATATGATGAATTATTGATTATTTCGAAATAGAATATCACACTTGAATATTTCACATATTACTTTCCATAACTCGAAGTTAATACATTACTAATTGTAATTGTGGAATATTTTCGGGACGAAATAATTGTACGGATTTTATCGTTGCCATGCAACATCATAAAAAAATGAAAAGAGAGGTAAACTTTGGCTCGTTGGGGAACATTTTATACCTTTGGTTCGAATCAATTTGTATCAACTCTGTGATCGTGATGACAGCTACCCCTAAAATCTTGCATGGGATTCATTCTGTTTCAAAATTGCTTTGATTGTCGGTTCAAAAATACAATACAGTTTTTGTTAATACTTCCGGAAATTTTAAAGAGAGTAGAATGGTTGCGATAGCAATAGCTGCAATGAAACATGAGGATGATGAAAATTTTTCTTCTCATAGATCTAGTTTATAGTTTGGTTACATTCCATTGTGACCGTAAGTTCTATTGTGCTCCCCCGTCAGAGCTGCTTTCGCACTGCGCTACATACAGCTCGCCCTCCAGCTCTAGAGCTCTATTGAACTCAAATATCTGTGAGGGCTTCAAAGAGTGTAAGTTGATATTACTCCTATAATTCTCCTGTCCGAGAGTTTCTTTGCGCAAGTTCGCAATGGTGAGGCATTCTGTGATCAGATGAATAGGAGATTCCTTCTCTTCCCCACGGAATCTGCATTCGTCAGTTTCTGATAAGCCCATTCTCTTCATATGCTTCCTTAAGCGACAGTGTCCTATGAGGAAGCCAGTGAGGGGGCGTTTCTTGTTCATACTAAGATCCAACATATTTTTGGACCGTACAATTTCAAAGTACCGAAGGAACTTTTTGGAGTGATCCATTCTTGGAGAATTCCTCCAGAGTGCTCCTCTTTCGTTTCCTTCCTTCTCCAAAAACTCTCTCTTATAGGTGAATTTGCTATAGCACAAAAAAGTTCTGTGCCAGTAGGTAGCATTTGTACTGCCTTTCTGGCTAGAGTGTTGGCCTCCTCATTTTCTTTGATTTCTGAATGCCCAGGGACCCAGACTAAGGAGACCTTGTTGCTCTCGCCTACTTCATTGAGTTTCCTTCGGCACCCACATATGAACTTCGAGTCGATGACATAGGAGTTCAGTGCTTTGATAGCAGCTTGACTATTTGAATGGATCACGATGTCACACCCGTGATAGTTTCTTTCCAGGTTAATGTCTATTCATCTTTCGATTGCAAGTATTTCTGCCTGAAAAGCACTTAAGAATGAGCCTAGCGATTGTGAACACTAAAGCCCTAAGACTCAGGTGTAAGCCCCCATCGTCGTTTTACTTTGAAATTTGGGGAAGGGGTTTTCTTTTTCCCATTCTTTATTTTTACATAGCAATGAGTTAAAGTTCTTCTCGATGCTTACTTTTTTAATCGTAACATCACAACGTAGGTTCGCTGATTAAAAGTACTCGTTCAGAGAGGACCAGGCTCTCTGACTTCTACTCCTTTCAATAATTGTACCTTCCCTAGATAATCTCAGGATAGCTTCATGGCTACCCTAATGATCACTTGATGTAGAGGACTGTGATGTATGATGACCTCAAGTGGTCTAGTCGGACAAGTTCTCATAGCCCCAGTGATGCAAATACAGGCAAGCCTCTGTACTACTCACAGGTCTTACAACAGTATTTCTCTAAATGACAGTTGATTCTGGGACTCCTCCAGAGCTGTAAATACTTCTTCATTAGAATAATAATATGAATTGATTCCTTATAAACAACGTGTTCTTAGCGATTCGCAAAAAAGTAATTTTCTAACTCTTTGCTTGTTATAATGAAAATAATTGGCGCACAATAGGTTCATCCTGCTTAAGAAATCTTAAAATTTTCTAAGTATTCTGTACTGCCTGTTTTATGTCACCATGTCACACCGTGAATCCTCTCACTCGGAGGCTTCTTAAGAGCTTCGACATTTCCATCTGAAAATTAATCCGCTTCAAATTACAATAAAGCATCGATCTTTCTATGAAAAGAGGTTAAGCGTATTCTGATTGAAGTAACGTCCATCAAGTCTGAGAAGTAGGCAGACTTAGTCATTAAATCTAGTCGTCCGCGATTCAAGATGATCGACGGATTTCACAAATCCTTCGAAAGAGGTGTTAAATAACGAAACATGAATATAAACGATCTCTTCGTCAATTAATCATCGATTTTTACGGATCATTAGGCGCCTGGCGAGGCTTGAGTAATGCACAAGACGCGATAAGAAAGGCGTCGAAAGCGTGACTATGTTGCGCCCATGTTCTAGAGAACGACGTGCTATAATTTGGCCTTAATGTCTGTAATTTTCGAATTTTTTCCGAGGATAGTCTCAAAGGGCTAGACGTTGGCTGCCATTCTAGTTTCATAATATCCGTCTTGAAACGACCAAATTGAACTCACTGTCCGGCCGGCCGTCCGTCCTTTGCCACGATAACTTTTCAACGGAATGAGCTGACGTCTTGAAAGTTCAAGGGTAGGTTTCGTATCAAGATGAGACGTTGAGTTCATTATTGGGCAAAATCGTTCAAACGGTTTCGGAGTGATGTAAATTTGAAAGTTTCAAGTTATTTTCTCAAGATCCGAAGGAATACTCACACCATTAGATTGAGACAACGTAATCAGTTGTAGAATACTCAGGTGAAACTTCATGCAGATTATTATGAGGATGGCGTTGGTAGAAAATAAATGAAATTTCAAGAATTATCCAAATTTTCGTTGAAATTTTTTTTCTTGGTACTTTTCTTCAGATTCTGATAAAATTAGGCAAAAAATTTGGCGGTGTCAATCAATATTCAGCAACAATTTACTGAATTTGAGTTCGATTTCACATTATCAAAGATATGAAGACAAAATTTCAAATTTCCTGGATATTCCATAGGTAGGTATCATTAAAATTTCCGGTATAATTCTGGTCCTATTTCAATGAAACTTTGAAACTAGCTGGCAGATGTTGATCTACAAACACTTGCGAAATTGTATTATCTGAACAATTAGAACTATTCAAAATTTGATTTCGAATATTCCATATTCTGCGATCTTTTGATCATCCAATCCTCAGGAAATTTTGCATGAAACTTCAAACTGTCATTCATCATTGAAATACTGTATTTCAACCCGATCCTACCTGGAAAAATAAAATATGATTAGGTATATATATCTGCGGTCTCATTGGTTGGATTGTACCCATTTACGAATTTGGAATCCGTTACCAAGGAAAAAGCTACTGATGTTTATATTGAATCTATTTACAGTTCTGGGTATGGGGTTGTGTAAGAATACAATTAAGATTCTACACAGACCCAAACTGATTTTTTCAAGTCGGAAAGCACTTCGAGAATCTTTGAGGTTTTCTGTATGATCTCAACCGATAAAATTTACAAAAGTTCATTTCAATAGTGGATATTTGAATGAATATTCAGGAGTGATTAGCTTTTATATCTTGAATATTTTCAGTCGTTTCAAATTTTACCCGTATCATCGAAAGTATTCATGCAGAAAGACTAGATTCATCGTAAGTATTTATTGTGAACTCGCTAGTTCTAAGAACTGATACGCTGACTATAACAATATGGTAGAGTTCGTGTCACTTGATATGAATATAACATCATACATTAACTTTGTTATAACTGTTTCCTGACCTTATGAATATTCATCTCATCTAGACGATGCGTTGAAATATACAGGAATAGATACAGGTGTTTCATAAAAGAGATTGAACTGATGAAAAACGAGTCATTTCTTCAGACGAAAAATGTCGAATGAAGTTAAATAATTCATCAACTAAACAGATCTCGATACGCGCTTGACATTACTCACTGAAAGATTTTCAATATTCAATATGATTTGAACTAAAAAAATTTCGAAAATACTGAGGAGGGCTATTCTGTATAGTCAAAAGTGATTCATACTTCTAGCAGAAGTTTCGAATCAAGGATATTCCGAGAGGAGTCAGCATTTTTTCTCGGATCTTTCCATTTTATGAAATTCGAAACAGCTCTTTTACGAGCTAGGAGATATAAGTTTTTGTCGGGATGCATTTTTCAAAGGGAATTCCGACAAAATAAGAAATATTGAAATAGAATCAACGATGAAAAATAAAAATGTAACGTTTCTATATGACTCCTTCATCAGCTGATTAAGTGAACTAACTCCTTAGAATTATTGTCTTAGCCTTTTTTATGCTCAGGAATGTTTTCCAACCTGTGACAGATTCAAAATCCAATATCTGCTTAAATTTATGGCAATCATATGCTGCCCCATAAAATCTAAAAATATCTCTAACCAATCATATGAGGTGTTTCAACCATCTAAATCTCCCCAATAATCCGCTCGTTTGGGACACTTTTAAATTGGTGTTATAATTCAGAAATCAGCAAGTTAAAGAGGAAGAGAAATTCTCAATTGGTTAAAATTACAATATTCTTTCACTTGTATATCCCGATAGAACTATCTTGGATTACAAAATACAATAATTTTCATGAGAATTCCACCACCAACAGTACTCAATAGAATGGAATCTTATTTAGAATCCGATTCGTAATCCATCATAATCCGAGAAAACAATGGAAAAGTTAACAATAGCGGTAATGAATTCGATTAACTCGACTCTTAACCGATGTGGGACAAATTTCCTGCCAGTCGCCAAAGACTTAAAAGTTCTACATTTTCTTAGGCAGTACCAATGTTTTGAAACAATGTTGCCTTTTATATGATACCTAACTAATATACACTATTAAAGACAGTTATGATAACGTTTTGGAATCTTCATCACACTCCTTCATCAGGCAATCAATGGAAATGCTGTTCATGAATCATTTTCATATTCGCGAATATTTCGTCACGTTGACAACCTGTCGCAGTGTAAAACATCGACCATAATTCCATATTTTTTTATAATTATAAATCATTCAGAAATCCATCGAGTTAAATGGAGGGATATATTTATTCAATTAATGAATTTCACTTTCGAATTTCAATAGGATTATTTCGGCTCACACAATACTAATTATTCAATCATTTCCGTGGGATTTTCATTATCGACAATCCTTTATCGAACAGAATTCAATTCAGAAATCGTGTTGTAATCCTTCATTATCCTAACGAACAATGGCAAAATAATGAATAACAGTTATAAATCCGATAAAATCGACTCAAGACCTATTTGAGACAAATTCTCTACCATTCTCCTGAGGCTATAAAAGTTCAATTAATTCTGCAACCCGTTATTGCTGAACCATATAGGGAAAGACTTTTCTTTGGCAGACGCAATGTTTTGAAACAATGTTGTCTCATAAACAATGTAGAACGAATATACACGAACGAAGAATGTAACTTTTCGGAATCTCAGAGTTCTTCATTAGACAATAACGTGGAAATCGTCTGAATTTTGTGGAACTGTTTTTTCATTGGAAAATATTCCATCGATTCAGCAGCCTATCGCTGAGTGAAAAATTGTCTTGAATTCTTGAGTTTCTTGTATTTCCAATCGTGCAGAAATTCACCGAGTTATTGAAAGCAACAGATTAAGGTACTCTTTGTGAACAAGATATTCTTTTACTTTCAAATTCGAATCGGTGAGTTTTTCAGTAATCCTTAGCCGGAAGAAACCCAATTAAGAAAATTTCTTGAATTTTGAATCGTTTACGAATTCGCCGAGTACTTGGAGGGAACATCTTTCCTCATTGGAAAGAGAATGTTTTATCACTTTCGAATTTCAATCAGTGTGTTTTTCAATCATTCTCAATCGAAGAGAATCCAATTCTAAAATTTTTTGAATTTTGAATCGTTTACGAAGTCACCGAGTTTTTGGAGGGAATACATGTAGATACTCCTTGGAAGAGGTTGTTCTTTCACTGTACAACTTGAATCATGAGCTTATCAGTAATCTTCAATCTAAGAGATTTCAATTCAGGATTCAAAAAATTTCTCGAATATCGAATCATTTACGAATTCACTGAGTTATTGAAGGAAACACACGTGAATACTTCTTGAAAAAAGGATGTTCTTTCACTTGAGAATTCCAATCCGTAGAGTTTTCGATAATCTTCAATTGAAAATATTCCAATTGAAAATTCAGAAAATTTCTCGAATTTCGAATTGTTTACGGATTCAACGAATTATTGGGAGTAACACATGTAGATACTTCTTGGAATGAGGATGTTCTTGCACTTTCGAATTTCAATCCGTAGAAAAAGACAACAATCGAAAAGAATCAAATTCAGAATTCAGAAAATCTCTTGAATTTGGAATCGTTGACGGATTCACGGAGTTATTGGAGGGAACCCATTTATAAACTTATTGGAAAGAGCATGTTGTTTCACTTTCTAATATTAATTCGTGGGATCTTCAATAATCCTCGATCAGAGAGAATGCAATTCCAAATTCTCGAATTTCTTGTATTACGAATCTTTTAAGGATTCATCAAGTTTTTGGATGGAACGAATTCAGATACTCATTGAAAAGAGATTGTTGTTTCATTTTCGAATTTCACTCCGTTCCCAATCGAAGAGAATCTAATTCAGAATGCATTTTGTAATCCGTGAAAACAATGGCAAAATAATGAATAACGGTGATAAATCCGATAGAATCGACACAAGACCGATGTGGGACAAATTTTCTACCAGTCGCCGAAGGCCATAAGCGTTCGAATAGTTCCACAACCCGTTATTGCTGGGCCATATAGGGAAATCAATTTTCTTTGGCCGGCCGGCGAGAGAAGGTTCAACTTTCATGGGCTGTTTTGGCACACAGGTGTATACGGAGTAACACACATACATTGGTATACCTGTATATGGAACGAGTTCGAAAGTACCAGAGATCGATGAAAAATCGTTGACCCCTCGCGTTCGGAGAGAATCGGTCAGATACATAATTCAATGTCACGTCGAGACTTTTGCGTGTATACTGCTCGACAAAATATGCGTAATTTATGAGGTTTTCTCCACAACAGTGTAAGAGCTGTCATTTCCGCACATAAACTGAGTGCGAGAAAGAATCATTTCTCGCACCATGTGCTGAAAGTGTGAAGTTCAAATTTTGAGTCAGTTCAAAGGAATCTTGTGATTCTCTGAAATGTTCGGGAAATTTTTCGAATTTTTTCCGGCTATTCACCAGATTCCTTTGAAACTTGGTACAAACCTTGAATTGGATGTTCAACGGCAGTTCACCAAATCTCAGCTGGACCTAATTTTCATTTTTTGGAATATTCTCGGTGACATTAGAAAGAATATCAGAAAATTTCATTGAGATACAAGCAAAAAATAAAATGTTTGACTACACCATTGCGGAATACATTCTTGAATACGTCTAGATATCGACAAAATAAGATGGCCACATCGACTACCCTGTGACAAATCGTGCCAAGTAAGTCAATATTCGTAAATTAACTGTATAGTCTGTAGAGGTAGGTGTAAATCCGATAGTCTTCCTTCCCCCCATATTCCACCCATGTTCAATGGGATTTAAATCCGGTGAACGTGGTGACCACGGCAAAACGTAAACGTTTGCTTCTTGGAGAAAGTCCATACTTTGACGATTAACATAGGGACGCACGCGCGTTGTCTTGCAGAAAAGGAGCGCCCAGATGACCATTTAGATAGGACAGTTGAGTGGTTTGTAGGACATCGTCGACTAAACGCGTAGTTGTCATACTGCCTCGAATTGAGAGGAGTTGTAATCGATTACCATAGGCGAAAGCTACTCAAACAATAACTCTTACCATGGAAAGCGTCTCAACAGAAAACAAGACCTCACTTCACTCTCCATGGCAACATCTCAGCCTTCTACGGTCATCGTGCATACGTAATCGCGATTCGTCGCTGAATGCGACAATATGCTATTCTGCCTCCAATTGCTGACGTTCTCTGCATCAGTCTTAACGTTGACGACAGTGGTCCACAGTTAAAGGCAGCACTAATCGTGGACGGTTTGGAAGAAGTCCATAGACTGGAATACGGCTGGGACTTCAAGCGTTTCTTATATTTTTCGCGGCTATTGGCAACGTTAAAGCATGCGGACCGTGAGCAGGTTCCTAACCTTGAGATATTGACAGAGGATTATGGAACTTGAATGTGGCTGTGTTGCTGAAATCCACGAAGCCTTGATTTATCAGTCAAAGGTACTGTTTGCCTTCAACACGACGCCGAATTTCTTGAATGGGCAAGCTAACATCTTGAATAGGCAATAATTTCGCCCCTGCTGAAATCGCTAGTATGAGGGTTATTTTGACGTCATTTTATTACGTTCAACTGTGGCTTAACAGAAGCCAGCGGCCGGGCAATAACTAAAAATAACTGTAATATTCAGGTTCCATAAACATCTTTCTGCGAAAAACGAAAAAATGAAACGTTTGTTTATGCACTTAAACTTTCCAAAATGATAGGAACTGGCTAATGGAGTAATAATTGACTGACATAACCACAAGGACGAATATCCTTCGACAAATCAAGAAATATTCCAACTTGATCAGAGCTAATCATCTAATCAACCAAAACATCTACACCGAAGAAGCGGAGTCTAAGGAGAATGGTTACACCTGTTTCCCAGTTGTTACTGATCATCAGACCATCTAACCCTGGTCAACCGCAGAATAGGAATTCTCGATACTTATCACCTATCAGGCGGAACACTGCAGTATAATTACATACATCGCGCCATCTACCAGGGGCATCTTGCCAATCCTAACCCTCGAGTGCAGAATACTTTGATACTTTCAACATCGTTACCATAGCATGTCATTCTCTGTTGACAAAAATGAAGTTCGCAAAGTTGATCCTTCTGGATGTAACGCTTTTAATGTCAGTCAGTATAAAATATATGTCAAATTTCCTTTTGATTTTCTCAAAGAATCCGCTATGGCACCTAGTTTGAATAGGAAGATATAAGCTCCTGACTTAACCTCATTGCTTTCCAAGAATTTTATACTAATCATATTAAGTTGTGTGTCTGATCTTAGGTTGAATAATATTGAAGCATAATCATAAATCATTAAAGTAATGAGAGTCAATTAAATATAGAAATTGCCCTCTGCAAGTTCTCAGGATATCTTGTTCATTTCTCCCATGTAATCATATAATTCGAATTCCACTCCTAAAAATAATCGTTTGGAAATCAATTTTTCTACATTGAGGCGTGAACCTATTAATCAAATTCCTTCTGTTCAATCAACCCGGACAATGATCATCGAAACTTTCACTCGTTGACTCCGCAGATGTTCGAGACCGCTCGTTTCCGTACGAAATCCACAGGTTCACAGGTTTCCTTCACCGGAACGAAATTGTGGATATAAAAAACGCGAAGCCAACGGGTAAACAACCGGACTTTCGAGTTCCGCGTCCCTCGGGGCGACCAGATACGACCACCATTGTTAATTTTACGGTTTTGCCGTCTTCGGTCGCAGGTTGATCGCATAGTTACTTGCGTGAGGAATGGAATGAATTGGTTGAGGTATTGTTATGGATGTGAAAGTTTATTGTCATTTTTGATGGCACCTCTTAATGAAATATCGATATTTTGGGGGGATTTTCAATTTTTTTTCCAGGGTTTTTAAGGTATTCGCTCCGAATATCTAAAAAAAAAATTTGAAAATCAAATGAAATTATATTATTCATAGAAATCGCCGCATAATTGCGAGATGTAGGATTTTTTCCTGGATGGAACGGTCTCTTGGCATTTTGATAAATTTTTGCAGCAACGGGATAACGGAAAACGTTCAAAATGAAAAATCTAGAAAAGCACTGACGCGAGGTCAAGAGCTTTTAGGTGCTTGTTCGAATTCTAACTATTTGATCTACACGAAATTTGGCACCTATTTGCGTGTTGCTGATTTTCACCTGATTACGAAGTTTCAATTTGATTGCATTCGTACTTCTCGAGATATTGCGGAAATAACGCAAAAATTCCAAATAACACATATTTTTCCTTATATCTCTGGAAGAGAGATATCTTATCGAATTGAGATTTGCAACATTGTTGTTAAATAATGACTCCAAGGTTGGTGCCAAATTTCATTGAAATTTAATCAATATTATCGAAGAGAAAAAATTTTCATCAAAAATTTAAATAATTTTCGAATTAATATTTTTTTAAAATTTTCTAAGAACTAGATCCACACAAAATTTCGCTCTCAGTTGCGCGTTGGTATCCCAAAACTGTCCACGAAGTTTCAATTTGATCGAGTAAATACTTCATGAGATATCGAGGAATTAACCTCAAAATTTCGAATCGACCTAGCTCCGAAACTATTCAACCGATTCCACCCATTAACGAGCTTAACCGAGATATTTGGATTCCAAACCTTTTCTGACAACTTCAAGTCGCTAAGTCTTTAACTTCGGAAGTTAGAGCTCATACGGACGGACGGATAGAATTGAATCTGCTACGTATTCTTCTTCAGAGAGTTCAACCCAATCGTCTTAAACCATTTTCGGTTCTACATTCGAAAATCACAGTCATCTTGACGAAATGATAACGCGCTGTTTTCATAACAAGCGCGTAAAAACGAAACACTTTCATTGCTTTAGTATTTCTCGAGATATTTAGGAAATAATCTCAAAATTCCAAATCGGCAACGAACTTTTCCTCAAAATCGGATCGAATTGAGATTAGAAAGACTGTTTCGTTTAATATCGACCTCAGGGTCTTCGCCAAATTTTATCTGACTGATGGTGTGCGAAAAAGCGATTATTTCTTGATATTTCTGTAAAATGTCCAATTGGCTGGATCCTGAAATTCTCCACTAAGTTGCACGTTGGCATTCTCCGGACAATTTTCGGAGTTTCAAATTGTTCGCATCAGCACTTCTTGAGATATCGAAGAACCTACCAGAAAATCAACAAAAAAAGTGGCTTGGTATGTTCTTTCGAAAGTTGGAGCACATACGGACGGAAGGACGGCCAGATGGAAAAACAGAATTATGTTTGATCACGAATTCTTCTTCAGAAAGTACAAACTAATCGTTCAAAATTATTTTCAGCTCAAAATCAAGATTAACATACATTTGAACTAAACGATATCGCGCTGTTCCCCAGAACGAACGAGTTAACATCATGTACCATCATTTTTCGTAACCTATTCCGAAAGTTCTATATTCGGAAGTAGATCCTCAGAATGGAATGATATAATTATCGTTTCAACTATATTGTCGTAATCCTGCATCCGCCTCAAATTCCAGTTTGAGTTCTTTCCATCAATTCGGATGTTAACATATCGATCTCTCAATAGTTTAAGTGGGACTCTTAAATAATTCATAGTTCTATCTAGTCCAAATCCACCATTAATATGCGAAAACGTGGGAAATACCACAAAAATTATCATAAGACGTCCAAAAATAAACCCAAGCGGCGTGTGAGAGCTGTCACAATAAAATCTCACAAATTAAAGCGAATCAGTTCTAGAAAATTTGTAATTCATATGCGTCCACCTAGAAAACTTTCATCAATGGAATAGTTGCGAAGTCTCGAACTGGACATTCGAATAATCACAATAATATTTACATTGTTATTTTCTTGATCGCGCTCACGAAAATTATGCTGTAATAAAAGTACGGTGAGGTCTCGGATGTAACCGATATTCAGGAAATCTTTGGCAATATCCTCCTACACGTGAAAGTTACTGAGGAGATTGATTTCCGATTTTTACAAGGAAGTGGGATGCTTATGTGATTCTTTGAGGACCACCATCAAACTTCGGGACTTTGAAAATTTCCAGGGAGGATTTCAGAGGAAACTGGTCAAGTTCATGGATGGGCAAAATTTTCTGGATGGTTTGCTAGATTCTACAATTTACTCTCAAGAGTTCTGATCGTTTCGAATTGATATGATATAGTTGGTTGTGAAATAACATAAATAAATGTGCCTGCAGATTCGATCATATAAATATGAATTTGATGGTGTAGTGAGCGAGTTTATTGAAACTTACTCTGCATTGTAAAATTTGAAATCACAATTTAACAGAAGAACAGCTATAGCTGCCTCGAAAAGACCATACTTCACTGTTGAATCAATCGCCATTTTTATTTTTTCTGAAATTATATATCAGACTACATTCATAGAATGATAGGTATGAAAAATGTATTTCGTGACTGCAGGTTAAACCAGTCATACAGTTCTATTAGTTTTCAAATATTATATTTCAATTTCAAACCACAACCTTCAATTCTCAATGTCTCAATAGATGAATCTTACGAATGACGTTTACGATGAAGTTAATTTCGATTCTGGGCGCTCATACTAAGCAATAAGGGCGTCGCAAGTATGGTCAAATGTGTGAATCAAAGAGGTCTTCAGCGAACAGATTGAACTCTTCGATGAAAACGACTACAGAGACCTGGTTTGTATGAATGAGGTTAGGTATGGTATTATCTAGAAGTGAAGCAATGTCGATTGGGGTCCCTACTTGGATGGATGAACAGAGTGGTCACCCACTCCAAGTCTATTGATTCGAACAAATGCTCGAAAAGTCTTGACTACATCACTTAAGTGTTTTAATTACATATTTCTTACTGTTGCGAAAATAGTCTAGGAAGGATATACTATCTATACAGGAAGTATCTGATTAACACTGAAAAAATTTAAGAGGTGATTCTGCGATGAAATTAAGGTCGGTTTTTGGTATGAAATTTTTTGAAAAACTCCCCCCGCAAAAATTACACCCCTCCGAAGATTAACAAAAAAATTGGTACTCTCTTATATTTTCCCTGTATATTAAGCTGAAGACACGAAACATGGTGAATATTACTTGTCAATAAAACTACACATTTTGGAATTTCGCAAACCCTGAAATGCTTGGAAGGGGTTGAAATAGTCAACCGCTAAAATATTTTTTCTTACAACTTTTTTTTGGATGAATATTTTCCTTTTGAAGAAACCTGGCTGAAAAGCCCAATTCATTCACTAACTTCTTCATCTCTACAAGTTTTACGATAAAACCATAACTCATGTTAAATAGCATTTTATTGAACAACAGCCAATCAAATTATGATTCTACTAGCCTAAGAATTTTCCAACTAAAACAATAGCAAACAATGAACAAAAACCGGTCGAAAGTCGACAATGCAATTATAATAAATGTTGAAAATGACCGCCTTCAGCTTCAAACAAGCATTTACTCTTTACCTCATCGAAATGCGATGAAATATGCCTGCTGAATTTCTTATCGTTTCACATCCTGCTACAGTGCGATTTCGAAGATCAATCATCGATAGTTTTTCTCGTAAATGCTTAAGTGTTCGAAAAAACTTGTAAGAATAAAAAATGTAGTAAATGAATTGGGCTTCCCAGCCATGTGGTTTGAAAAGTGAATTATGTATCCAATATGAGCAAATATATCTTAGGGGTTGACTGTTTCAACCCCTTCTAAGCATACTTCAGGGATGAAAAAATTCCAAAATGTGTAGTTGACAAATAATATTTACCAAGTTTCGTGTTTTTAGCTTTATAGGGAAAATATAGAAGAAAAACAATTTCTTCTGTTAATCTTTGGAGGGGAGTCAATTTCCGGAGGGGGAGGTTTTTCAAAAAATTTTATACCAAACACCCACCTTAATTTCCATCACAAAACCACCCCTTAATTTTCTTCGTTGTTACTGAGATGCACCCTGTATGAATTTTCTTAATCTAATTTATAATTGCGCGCATGTTCTAGGGGAACAGCGCGCTATCGTTTTGTCCAAATGTCTGTAATTTTGGATGATTGAGCCGAAAATGGTCTCAATCGACTAGGTTGAACTCACTGATGACGAATCCGGTGTCAAAATCGATTCTGTCCGGCAGGCCGGCCGGCCGTCCGTCCGGCCGTAGACACGCTAACTGTCGACAGAAGCAAGCTAGCAACTTGAAACTTTCAGGATAGGTTGCGCATCAGAATGCCGCGGTTAAGTTCGTTAATGGGCCACATCGGTTGAATAGTTTCGGAGTTATAGGCAGTTGAAGTTTTGAAGTTATTTATTTTTTATTTCAGAAACTACTTGAGCGATTGGATTCAAACTTGGCAGTTCGGTGGAGTATAACGACGCGCAACTTTGAGCCAAATTCGTCAGGATCATATTGTCAGTAAATCAAAAAAAGAAAGTTTTTTTTTTCCGGAAACCATTCATCATATCCGAAAAAAAAGTCCACTCACACTTTGAGCTTCATATTTCACAGCAGTGTACCAAATTTCAGTTCGATACGATCATAAGTTTCGAAGATATCGGGAAAAAATATGTCAAATTTCGAGGTTTTCTTCTCGATATTGTTTATTTTTACGGTATAACTCGAGAAATACTGATTCAGTCCTGATAAAACTTTACAGCTAGTTTTTAGATGCTTAAGACAACTTCATGCGAAATTTCGTGATAATCGTGTTATTAGAACAATTTGAAAAAAATAATTTCTATGATTTTCTTATCATATCATCCTCATTAAATTCTGTATGAAACTTCGAACTGTTATTTTTCGATGAAGTACTGGATTTCAATTTGATCTGATCTGTATTTTTGGAAATATTGGAAAAATAAAATTTTGATTGGGTATATCTACGGAATCATTGGGTGGATTTTACCCATTCACGAATTCGGCCTTCGTAATTTAGGTCCAAACCTTCTCTACAAATATCGAGTTTCTAAGTTGTTTCTTCCGGAAGTTATTGTGTTTACGCAGTCGGCCGTCAGGCTGATCGTAAACACAATAACTTCCGGAAGAAACGACTTAGAAACTCGATATTTGTAGAGTAGGTTTGGGGCTTAATTACGAAGGTCGAATTCGTGAATGGGTAAAAGCCGCCCAATGATTCCGTAGATATACTCATTCAAAATTTTATTTTTCCAATATTTCCAAAAATACAGATTTGATCGAATTGAAATCCAGTAATTTATCAGTAAAAAATTTCAAAAAGCACTGCCGTGAAGGCAGCAGCTTTTTCGTGCATGTTCAAATTCGTTGCTGAAGCGGTCATCTACATTGAACATGCGCGCAAAAGTTGCTGCCTTCACGGCAGTGCTTTCTGAAATTTTTTTTTCTGATTTCGTCCTGAACCTTGGCGATTCGAGAAGTTGTGTGTTTTCCCGCAGTTCGATTTTGAATTCTATGCACTTCAAAACTCGGGTATTTTGCAATTTTAATATCAACAGAACGTTCTCACTGGTGACAACAACCTGCTCATTGTTTCATGTATTTTCTTCTTCAATATATCAAGAAATATTCTCTTTCCCAAACTGACTTCAATATTCATCAAAAAGTATTATTTATTTTTCAGGAAGAACTAGAGACGCTGAAGGCCAAATATGAGAAGATGGAACAAGAGAGAACACTTCTCAAGCACGAAAATGACAAATTGGAAGCCAAGGTAAAATTTTATTGAATTTTAAAATGTTTTATGATGTGATGGTTTTGCTGACAATATAACATCTCCGTGATGACCGTGATCTCGGCTATTTCATTTTATGGGTCACATCTGTCATGGGTAAACTTCAGGTGTTGTGTTTTTTATTATATGTCGATTCAAGGATGATTTTACTACCGTGGTCAATGTATAAGATCCAATCGTGAATATTCAATAAGTTTTATTGGATAAATAAGGTTATTTTCTTCAACAAATGGTCATTCGAATGTCAAATATCCTCAGAAGTAGAGAAAACGAATTGAGAATAATTTGTGGTGCAAACTTTTAGAGATTAAGTTATATAAACTTGAACTTCAATAAATGGTCTCTATCAAATTTCGATGTGAATTTGTGGATTTGGTAGATAAATACGACTATGTATGAAAATTTTCCGAGCGATTTTTTTTACTTTAATCTCGAATCCAGTTGACAGAAATGTCTGAATCGCACGAAGGAGTTCATTATTCAGAAAAGGTATTTCAAACTTTTTTGCAATACTCTTTCCTGCATTCTTTTTGCGAATGACTGAAGAAAAATCCTTGCATTATAATGGAAGTTTTCATTTACATTTTCGTGACATTTTATCTTAATGATCATAATTGAAAAAAATTAATTTGAACCCATAAAAAAATCCTTGAAACGCACTGACGTGGGAAAAGGATCTTTCACACGCTTGTTCGAAGTCGTTTCAAACGTAGTCGACTATTCACGTATTGATCCTGCCAAACGAAGCTTTACTTTCTGATGGAAAGATTTGCCGATCTTCGTTTCACATGCACCACCGATCGTAAAAACGATAACTTCCGAAGAAGACTGAAAAGAAACTTGGAAATTGTAGAGTATGTTTGGAATTTACTCGTTAAGGCCGCATTCGCAAATCGGTGAAACCTATCCAAGGATTCTCTTTATATTTTTCCAATGTTTCTAATAATATAAATCAGATCGAATCGAGATAATAAAAAATGGCAGCTTGTTAATAGAGGATTTCGCGGGGATCATAGGATTGGTAGATCGAATTGGAATATTCATCATGATTGGTTCATTTTTGAGATATTATTTCAAGAAAACAACGATACCTCAGAAAATAACCGAGAAATTGGTTATATTTCTTTCCGAATATGTCCGAAGATTAATGAACGATCGAATTGAAAACTGAAATATTTTTTTCTGAATATTGACTTCAAGGTCGGTGTCAAATTTCGTTCAATTTTGATGAACAATTTCCAAAAAATTTTTTTTTCAAATGAATATCAGAACATTTTCGAGAAGTAGCCTCCTTTGATTTTCCACCGGAACCATTCCCACGAAGTCTTGAATTAAGTTGCACACCGGTGCTCTTCGAGTTACTACGAATTTCAAATTCAAGTTAGTTTTCTGGACATATTGAAGAAATCATCTCAAAATTCCAAATAGCCCCGAATTTTGACATATTTTTTCCAATAGCTCCTGTAATGAATATCGGTTTGAAATTAGATTTGAAGCACTGTTGTTGACTATTGACTCCGCGAATTACTCCAAGTTTTTTTCATACCTGAAGGAAGGTTTTTGAGAAAACAATAATTTTCGAGAAAAATTTGAGAATTCGCGAAAATTTTTGACATTTCAATTCTTACAAAATTTCGCATGGAGTTTCGCGTCAGTTCTCTACTATTTGCGTAGCTTCAATCTTATCGTGCTTGTACTTTTCGAGATATTGAGGAATTAACCTCAAAACTTCGAATACCAACGAAATTTGACATGTTTCGGTTTATTATCTGATAAAATCAAGGAATAAACCTTTTGTGATCGACCAAAAAAAATGATCCCCTCCTGAAAGTTTCACAGTTAACATCTTAGCGTATGTAGATTTAAATGAACTAATTAAAAAATCCGTTCGTCCGCCGTCCGTTTTTCCGGCGCTTTCCTCTGAAAGAACCGAAATCCGTGAAACTTGGTAGAAAAATCGTGTGTCAATCGGGGTTGATCCTGCAAGCTTTTCAACAGGATCGGTGTACCCTAAGAGTTCGAAACTGGGGGTAGGTGAAAAAAAATTATTTCTCGAAAACTCACCACCGAATTTTCATGAAACTCCAAACGTTGATTACTATTGCATAACTCGACCTAAAAGTTTTCACCCGGATGATTTGCGACCTCTGGTTCCTGAGTTATTAAGGGAAAAGCTGCCAATTGTGTCGTGAAAAACCAATGAGTTATGAATAATATAGAAGTTTTATTTGAGATATCTATGGTATTGGGTTTTTTAATTGAGAAAATAATAAACCCTTGTGCAAAATTTGCAGCGTTTTTCCAATAGTTACGGAAATAACGATAGAATCTTATCGAAATTTGATGCTATGCTAGTTAATATTGACCTTGAAATCTGTGCCAAAATTTATTGAAATCTGAGTGATAATCTCCGGGAAAAATCGATCGAACCTGGTTTTCTGGAAATGTTGGATAAGTAAAATTTCGATAAGTTATCATCAACGTAATCACTAGCTGGATTCACCCATTCATAAAGTCGACCTTAGTAATCGATTACTAAATTTGCCCTACATAGTCACATTCGGCAGTTATTGTGTTTACTATCTGCCGTTATATTATGTCATAACCATTCGAAGTTCCATATTCCCGATATGTCCGAAGATACAGATTCGATCGAATGGAAATCTAGTACTTTGGTTTTGAATGACAGCTTGAAGGTTCATGCAAAATGTTGTGTGTATCATACCAATGAATGGGTTGCCGCGTCGGCTACAAAATTCATTAGAGCGTGTAAAATCTGTCGACTCTAAAATTCAAAAAATTTGATTTCATCACGACATCAAAGTGCCATCCATGTTTCGTTACAAGTCGAAGATACGGAACACCCGATTGCGAAACTATCTAAATTTATCGCCGAACCTACTTAATTTTTCATGCTAGCAACGCACGATAAACCTCAGCTCACCCCTCGTGAACATAAAAAATTCTCTCTGTCAATTAGAACGGACGGTCCCGCTGGTGCCAATTAGATCCGAGATTCTCTGGCACGAAAAAAGGCGCCCAAGCCATCTCTAACAGCCAGAGGCCTTTCCCAATAATACTACGCCCACATTGTTCGTATAGTAAACCGAGCGAGGTCCTTTCTCTCGATTATGCAGCTAGCGAAAAAAAAATTCCCTGGCCCGACGCCCGGTTTCGTTGCAGGTCTTATTTTAAGAATGAAAAATCGGGAAAACGGATCAATCTATCTGGTGATGAGATGTTACGTCATTCGCGTTACGGATGCTGTTGTTTTGTACGAATGAACGGATACTTGGCGGATTTACGAGGTGGACTGGAAGATAATGGATGATAATTCAGATATTGTCGGTTTTGATGTTGAAGTTGCTACATAATTTGTTCGGTGGAGATGAATTTTCGGAGATGTATGGGTTTGGAAGTTGACGATCTGATTACTAAAAGGAAACTTGGTAAACCCGCAAGATTTCCCGTCGCGAAGCTATAAGTAAGATATTCACATCATTGTAAGCAGTGTGAGTTCCTGAACAAAAAATATGAAGGCCAACATAGGCGGTCTCTCTTTGTTTGGAAGATATGGGCCCCCAAAGTTCCAAATTGTTGCATTTTCAGATCCTTTTTTCCGCCATCAAAAGGATCTCTCACATCTCAAATCTAGTTCATAAATCATCGTTGAACCTTCAACCAACGAATAGCGACACTTTCTTTCAAGAATATTCATTATTTAAAGGAAGAAAAGTGAAAATATTAGACAACCACTTAACCTATATTTCTACGGAATACTTCTCAATGTTGAAGCGGAGCTTGGCAACAGCGTCTTTTCATCGCTGGCCAACGTATTATGACCGAAGAGTAGTTGCTGGCGGGAAATATGAAATGATGGACAGTTGAAGGATATGATTGTAGGGAAAATGCTTCTGTCACTGAAGAAAAGGTGGTTATTCTAACATCAAAACAAAATCATTGAGAATATTTTTTTAAGGTTTCACTCTCAATATTTTCGTTTGAACTTTCTTTCTATCCCCTTCAAAATAGGGAGGTTGTTATCTACTTCGTTTTTTTTGTGTCTTCGAGATAGTCCCAGTTTAGAATGAGATTCAGGGTATTTCAATAAAATGGGTTATATAATAACCTCGATTTCATTGGAAATCTGGGAAGGGCGCGACCTATCACATATGAAAAAGTACGTGGAAATATATATCAGGGTGTATTCTCATTCCATTACTATGTGTTTCAACCTTGTAGATTTTTTCATTAGAAACGAATTCTCCTATTGGAAGATTTAGAGTATCTCAGTAAACAGTAAGAACTAAGAACACATTTCATTTTTCTCGCTGTCATTCACGAATACGCACGATGGCACGATTCCGACCGATGAAGTTCGCGCCATTGCCAAACTTCACTTTTAGACTGAGTCGAAATCAGAAGGAATAGAGGTTAAGTGGTTGTCCAGTAATTTCATTGTTTTTTCATTGAATATTGATTATTCTTGATAAAAGTGTTGCTTATTGTTGGTGGAAGGTTCAAAGGTGGTTTGTGAACTATACAAATGAAGTGAGAGATCGTTTTTATGGTGGAAAAAGGGACCTGAAAACGACGCATTTTGAAACTTTGGGGGCCCATATCTTCCAAATTAAGGGAGACCGCCTATGTTCGATTTCACATTTTTTATTCAGAAAATCACACTGCCTACAATGATGTAAATATCTTTTCAATATCTCGGCGACGGGAAATCTTGCGGGTTTACCGGAAACTTAAGTTATTTCGACACTTACAATTAATTGTGAATTATCCTAGAAGATTCCAAAACATGTGACTACAAAGTACCATGTATTAACAACTGTAAGGTTAATCCAAAAGAGTTGAATGCCACGATCTTCTGAACTGACTTTCATGACCACTCTACCTCTTATCGAAGGGTTAAAAGTATGTAATGCTCTTTGAGCTCAACTGAATTATATACAAGATCGACTCTAGACGTTAACAGTAAATTAAGAAGGTTACACCATCAACTTTTGGACCTGTGGTCCTGAGAACATATCTTCGAAACCCTTCAAACAATCCACCTACTGGTGCAAAGGTCTTTGAGGGTACCAAGACAACAAACCGCTAGAATTCTTATATACTTCCATTTCTGACTGGATCCTAAATTCCTGAATGATATGTAAGGTTCAGCAATCAGCATACCAAGTCTCCGAAATCCGAAAAGCCCTTCATGTATTAATCTTAAGCCTCATGGAAGATGTGAGTATTCTACTTCGTTGAGTCTCATGTATTTTTGTAGAAGAGTAAACCTGTGACTTCAGACTTAATGTAGAAGGCTCAGCAATAGAGAATCTCTTTCAGACGTCTTGTCGGAGACCAAACCTCTCAAATTCTGGAAATGCTCCTGCAATCAGCAATCACATTCTATAGAATATTTAATCCTGACCTTTACTGTAGATGTGGAAGGTTTCGCAATAAAGTATCGTCTTTTAGACCCATTGCTGTCGGAAACCAAATCCTCGAAATTTTTGAAATGTTTCAGCCTTGAGCTCAACTATTTCGAAGGATGTATAGTATACTACGTCCATGAAATTCTAACAAATTTTTTACAACATTCAATTACGACGTTCACGGTGAATTCCGGAAACCTCAAAAAAACACCTTTTGAAATCTATTGAGGATTTTGGAGGGTACAGATTGTGCTGTGTACGAGAATACTTATCCAGTTTCATATTACGAGTAGGTTAAATCCTGAAGTTTGCAGTCAATGTGAAGGGTTCAACAGACAAAAAACCAAATTCCTTAAACTCTCCAGGTACTAGTGCCAAGAGTTGTGTGTAGGAGAAAAAGTGCTATGACTTTTCAATTACATACCATAATGAATCTTTAGTTACACTCTTAATGTAGAAGTTTTGACAATATTGCACCCTCTTTTGGTGCGTCTACTGTCGTGACGGAGAAGAAACATCGAAACCAAAAACAACGCTCTAGCGTTTAAAATTTGAATTCAAAGGACATGTAGAAGGCGAAGTTCCTGAAACCGTACCAAATTCCATACCAAATTCAATCCAAATCAAGAGTGAATATGCAAGGTGCTACAATACCATTGTCTTTTGGACTCATAGTCTTGATAGATACCAAATCTTCGAAAACCTAACAAAGTTCCAGCTGTTAGTGAAAGTTGATTATTTTGGAGAAGATAGAGATGGCCACATCCTTGGGGCTCTTTCGAATTACATACAAGATAGAATCCCGAAGTTTACAGAGGATACGGAAAGTTTAATTCCCTTGTTTTTCTCGACCAAATGTCACACCAAATCTACGAAACCCTTCTGTTGAGTAGTTAGGGGAGTATTGTAAGAAAACGTGTATAACCTGAAGTTTACACTCTACTACAAAATGTCTTTTGGATCCATCATCTTAATCATCTTTTGGATCCATTTTCGTGTCGATGACCAAATCTCCTGAAATCAAAAGATGAAATGCTCCAGCTTTTGCTAAGTAGTTGACGTACAACCAAAATAACAAACAGAAGATAGCAGAATTTTATTATATCTGTCAAATCGAGCAGTGTTACGAGGGTTTGATACCTAGATAGGAGATTTTTGTGTGAAATGCAATATGAATTTTAAGGACAATGGAGTTTAATTCCCAATTCGCGATAACAGGTCCAAAAATAATATTTCTACTGGAATGAAGCACATCTTGAAACCATAAGTATTCCGTACTGATTTCTGATTCAACTTGAGATATTATTCGAAAATTTTCATTCGACACAATTCGAGAAAATCCCAATCGACCTTTGTTGTTTGATCATTTCATCTAGATTTCATTTTACGCCAGAAACACATTATGATATCAAAAATCATTCGTTTTTGTATTCAACAATACAGAAGTTCCTCCTCACAAATTGCCACATCTAAAAGATAACAAGTATGCCTCCGAACCAAAAATACACGAACAATTGAACGTGCATTCCAATTTTTTCTCCTCTCTCCATCCAACCCAGAATAAATTGAAGACCCGAAGCAGCGTCCAGTCCTGTGCAACAAGCTTTCATACGGATCTATCAACTAATAGCAATCGGATAATCGCATAGGAAACGGATCTAAATATACATCTCCCAAAAACCCACTCGATTTCGTTACGCGGAGTCAGTCGAACGCCACTGGTGTGCCATAACGCGCGTTCCGTAATGAGTACACCGTAAATTCTGTGTTGGGAGATCGGCCTCAGTGTCTGCAGGAGTGCACCTGCAAGGTGGTTGGTGATTTTGCCTTAGATATGAAGGTTTTGGTGTAAGGATTTGGTTTCGAAGATGTTCTCCGAGTATTCTCTGAGGAGAGGAGCCTCTACTTCCTCCAACAGGGAGGAATCTCCTCGGCTTCTACCCAGATTGAGTACGAGAAGTTTCTCTCCGTCAAATTACCCTTCCTCAGGCTACGCCAGGAATTACAACTTGGAATCGTACCAGCTTTCGGAGGATGCTTCGAATTCGAGTCTGTACTCGGAAAAACGTCCTCCAAGGGTTCCTCCAGATTTGAGGAGGCAGAAAAGACCTTACTCCCAATCTTCAGAAGATCGCTATGGTTTCACACCAAGATCCATGAGTAAACTGAGAGTAATTGGGCGTGAGTCTAGAGAACGCTCTGAAAGCTTGGAACCAAGAAGGTACTACCCTCAAAATAGCCCCGACTACGATCATAGTGACCTTGAAGATAAAGATGACTCCTCAATTGTCCTTGACGCAAATCTCTCCTTCGTACTCGGTTGCAGGACTAGGGTGAGACAGAAGGTCCAACCTATTCCGGCTTATCAGGAAGATGGCACCGCTAATAACGCTCTGTCCAGTAAGATAAAGAATTTCCTGAAGAGGACTGATCATGTTATGGATGAATGGAGGAAGGCTGGTGGTAAGAAGAGGTATGGCAGGTCTAAGAGGGAGATAGAGGAAGAAAGAGAAGCACTATCGAAATCCAGGAGTGAGAGGAACATAATGATTAAGAGTTTGAAGATTTATAGCAGATCTAGCAGTGTGGCTAGGTCTAGTTCTAGGATCAGCAACGATGACACTATAACTGAGGGTGGTGACGTGACGGAATTTGATGAGGTACGATGAGATGATTGATATGATGAATTCCCAGGGATTAATACCTACCGCTTCGAAATTGTACGAATTTTGCATTGTTTGAATTCTGAGACACCAGATCGTAAGAATTCTGAAATTTTGGATCTCTGTTTTTTCATGTACATTGCGCCAATTCTAGTCCATAATCTCAGCGAAATTCCCAGGTCTCTTCAGAGAAAGTAGATTTTGAAAATGCTGAAATTTTGTTTGTAGTTGTCTCAATATGTCACCAATGATTTATTTCTGAACCCTGGTGATATGGAGAGCTCCTATTTTACTCCAATTTCTATTCATACTTATATTTCGATTACAATTCGGTAAAGACAAATAGGTCCAGCAATTAGAAAGATAGGATATTTCGACTTTAATAGAAATTTCGTACGATTTCTTCATGAATGTTTTTTCGAAACTTCAACCTGGAAATGATGTTAATGTATTTAAAAATGCATTCCTGTATGTAAATGATCTGAATCAACAAAATTGAAATTGAAGATATACGAAAACACGTTTTAAAAATTATTCTCAGAATAACTTCTCTTTTCCTATCGAACCGTAATGAGAAGTTTATTTTTGTTTTTCATAAGCGCTCTGAAACTATGAAAATACTAGTTTATGAGCTATAGTTCACTTATCTGAACTAATTGAGGAGAACTGATGAGTAGAGTTCAGTTTTTTAATATTCCTACTTCTTTTTTCAGTGACAAAGTATTTTGGTTAGAAACAACCATTAGAAACTCTTGTAGTTTCAATATTAATGTGAAAAAGTCGGTTTGCTATCGCCTTCCAAAAGTCTAAACTTTAATTTTGAAATGCCAATGCAGCAAACCACTCTATTCGAAAATACCTACTCTGATCAGAAATTTTTCGTACTTGCAATGAAGTTCTATAAATATACAGGATTTTCACATCAAGAAGAAGTTAATTATTTTGTATACGGATGAAACGCTTATAGCTTAACTCCCATTTTATGGGATTTCTGTCCCAATATCTGTAACAGATCGATAAAAAATAAAATAAAATTATCAACAACGAATTTCAGCGTGAAGGTTCGGAGTCACGAAATACAAGAATATTCCAACAAGATATCTCTATGTCAGAAATTGACTCCAAAATGTTACTTTCAAATAAGTTAACCGTTTTCATTGTTTTAATATTGTTCATTGGGTAAAATTTGTTCGATAACTTGCCCCTAGCCAGTTATCTGTATTGTGCAAGGGTATTTCCTATAAAAGTTCATTTTCATTCTATTTTTAATAATTTATTGGAGATATTGGTAGATCAAACTCAAATAACGTTGATGAAAAATTCAAGCTTTTCCCAAAGTATCAATCAGACAAAATGAATGACTATATTAATCATGAATACGCCCACACAGTTAATATTAGTGAAAAGAATTTGGTAAAAAAAAATTCACATAAGTCGAGTAACTTCCTGAACACCTATACCATACATGATAAACATCTGTGTCGTCGATCTAATCTTATCGACGTCTTTGTTTTGATTCCAGATGAGCGACATGGCCGCGGATCTTGCCGAAGAACAGTCGGCGGCTACATTGGCCACCGAAAGGCTGGAGGCCGAGACCGGCGAACGCCTAAAGCTCGAACGGGAGCTCTCGGAGATGACCACCAAGAACAAAGACCTCAGCAGAGCCAGCGAGAGGCTGGAGATGGAGCTGCTGTACGCCAGGTCGGACCTCAACGGCATCTCCGAAGAGGATGACGAAGAGAACGACGGAGAGGGTGGCGTGTACAAGCAGAGGTACGAGAGGGTCTTCAGAGAGCTGGAGTTCACCAAGAGGAGGTTGAGGCAGCAGCACGAGGACGACTTGGAGCAGTTGGTCGGGTTGAAGAAACAGTTGGAAAAGAAGGTTAGTTTTGGTATTCTTGAGCGGTGTATATGAACAGTCTGTGCGGTGAAACATTTTGAGGTTATTGTTGATTTGTTGTTTATTGGAATTATAGACGATATTTCACGTAATTTGTGTTAGTGAAGTAAATAGTTGTGAAAGTGCTTTCTGCTTTTATTGAATGAAGTAAATCATTCCACAGGCAATCGATCTTGAATATGTTAATGACACTTTTTGATGAATTGTATTGAGGTGTTTCCTCGTTGATATCACAAAGGGGAAGGTTCAGTAACGACGAATATTACGAAGTTCAACTTTGTTGTCTTTAACCACAACAGATTTCAGAATATTTGAATGTTTTGGAGATCATTCAGAATACAGTAACAAAATGTTATGGTTGAAAGAAGTATATTGTACTGCGTTGAACTTCATCAACAATTCGATTTGGTTTTTCTCTAAAGTTTTCTCTACAAATTCCTCCTCAATTTTAGCTTTTTCTACGCAAAGTATTACTTGATAACTTTGATGATATTTTAAGAAGGTAATCTTTGTTTCAGTGAAATGAATAAAGTTCATATGAACATATATATCCTGAATATATAAACTTGTGGAGAATGTGGTAGAGCTTAAATAATTTTTTTACGTTTTATGATAGAAATGAATTAGCTGCTGCACAACATTTTCATTCTCTTTGTTGCGTGTACTGAATAATTTTGACGGGAAATAATATACGTTACTGTTTTTCCACTAGATTAGGTATTGTTTTCGAAATCCCTATTCCTTTCTGAGAAGATTTAATAATTCCAGTTTCTTCAGTTTGACATTTTGTTTTCGCATTGAAACTTAATTAAAAATGCGTGGAATTATAAAACAAAGTTCAAGCTTTTTCCCGATAAGTTCTATAATAGAAACCTCCAGAACATGTTCTTAATTTGTTGACCGAATTTTGCGTTCCCAGAAATGAATCAGCTAAATATCGACGACATTTGGTTCCGATAAGACAGCGCACTTTGTCATACAGCGCGCCGAATCATTAATTTCCAAATAAATTCGGCGACGCCGTTTCCAGAAGAGGTCTTGTTAACTGGTCTCATCGTTCGTTCCCGGTTATTTTTTATGGGGGGATGTTGAGTCATTGGTTTATGAAGACGAACCAGCAGCTCTTGAAGAATTGGAAGCAAACATCAAAGCCATCATTGACGCCACACGGCTAGATTCATGGGAAAAAGTATTGTAAAGTTTGACTGATTGAATAGACTATGAACTCCTAGCGGACATACTCGTATGCCGAAGATCATATTTTAAAAATAGATGCGTTGAAATTATCTAGCAGATCCTAATGATAAAACCAACAATATTACTGCCTTGTATTATCATTCAAAGTTTAAGTTAAACTTATAGAAAAACTGTTGTTATATGATACACGTTATTATACGTGAAATTCTCAGCATTTTCGGACGAACATTTTTATGTCTAAATATCCAGTTCAGAATCAACGCAATAAACTAATTCACAACTGAACCATTGGCACTTTAATGATTCCTCATCTCACAAATATTGATGCATATAACGCGACAATGAACCCGATTAAGATTACTGAATCGGTATTATTTTTCATTCCGTTCCAGTTGAACGACGCTTATGAAGAAGCTGAAGAACAACGCCAGGTCGTTGGACAATGGAAGAACAAGGTGCAAAAAATCAACGGTGAAATGAACGACCTCAAGTTGCTGCTCGAAGAACAAAGCGCCAGGAACAATCTTCTCGAGAAAAAACAGAGGAGGTTCGATTCCGAGACTCAACTGTTGAACGACGAACTGAAGAAAGAACGAAATGCCAAAGACAGGGCAGTTAGAGAAAAGGAAGTCCTGATGACGGAGAAGTACAGCGTCGAAACTGCTCTTGCTGTAAGAAATCACCACATTATATGAACTCAAATTTGATCAATTCAATCTGAATAGATATTTTGAAACCAAAAAATATTATTAAGATTATCCAAAGGTGAATCAACTGTTTCGCATTGAAACTGATTTGAAACCGGTATTATAACACCTGGATAACAATTGGTTTCAAGTCGAATGAAGCCTGTTGGAAACCGTTCTCATGAAACCAGTTCGGGACTGATTTCATACGACTTGTTGGAAACTAATTCGAGACTGGTTTCGCGAGTCAGATTTGGAACTAGTTTGAGACTAGTTACATGGAGTGGGTTTGAAGCTGATTTCGTGAATCTAGTTATTGGCTGGTTTCGCGAGTCAGGTAAGAAACTAGTTTGGGAGTGATTTCATGAAACTAGTTCGAGACTGGTTTCATGAAATTTGATCAAAACTAGTTTGAGATTGATTTCATGTGGCTAGTTTGGAACGAGATTCAACAGCAACTGTTGGATAACCGTTTGTAGATTCATGCGAAATATTTCAACTGATTTATTGAATTTTCTCGTTCTTTTAGGACACCAGACTGGAGCTCGATCTCAAAGAACAGAAGCTGAACCTCCTGCAGAGAGAATACGATGAGATAACATGTGGAGAGAGGACGGAAGAGGAGATTACGGCTCTAAGAAGACAAAAGATTGAGCTGGAGAGGAAGGTCAAGGACCAGGAAGAGGAATTAGATGAGCTGGCGAGTCAGGTGCAGTTGTTGGAACAGGCCAAGTTGAGGTTGGAAATGAACGTCGAGAGTATGAGGAAGGAAGCGAAAAAAGAGGCTAATTTGAGGGACGAAGAGATGGAGGAGATGAGGGGTAACGCCCAGAAGAGAGTGAAGGGTGAGTAGGATCCATTTTGGAAAGAAGTGTAAATATTTTTTTTTAATTTATTGGTGTTGAAGTTCATCATAAATCATATTCTCAAATAACGCGATCGATCAGTGAAGACACGGTTATAAAATTTCATTATTTTGAGAGATATTTTAGGTTTTTGCTTTGGATATCTGAAGTAAAACTATCAAAATTTATATGAAGAATATTATTAATGGAAATCATCCTTGCGCACTATGAATAATATCAAAACAACGCTAACGATTAACCAATGGATTTGTGATGTTTAAGATTCTTCACCTTCGATTTTTTATCTTGCACTACTCAATATTTCAATAGGGGAAAAAAATTCTCGAAATGCGAAAGCATCGCAAGAAAAAAATGCTGAGGACTTTCTATTTATTGTCAGCTGAAAAAGTCAGATATAGATTGTTCATCAGGCAAAATTTTTCCAAGATTCGTTCATTGAATTCTCTATTTGTTTACCTTTCGTATATTTAGTTTCATTCAATTTCCGGTTTGAAAAGCGTTCAAGTAAATATTCTTGTATCAATGTGAAACTTTATATCTATTACGGGATATTCCAAAAGGATTTTGCATGATTTTTCTGGGTTATTTAAGGTTTTCGTTCCATTTAAAAAAAAAATGTATAAACTATTTAATAAAATCATTATCCATAGAAATCTCCTTTTTTTTTGTTGCGATCTTTGCCGCATTTGCCACTGGCAGTTTTCCGATAAAATGTTGCCTGATGAGCAATATAGGAGCAATGCAAAAGATAAACCAATAGAACTGTAATGTTTCAAAGTATGTATAAAACTGACTTCTTCGTCCGGCGAAAAATAAAAAATCTTCAGAATTATTTTATGATAGACTCTGTAAAGTTACAATTCCATTTAATGATCGTTTGTATCGTTTCGGTATTGTTCATTAGACATCATTTTTTCAAGAAACTGCCCTTGACAAATAGTTCAAATCTCGGACGATTTCTATAAAGAATAATTCTTATTCAGTTTCAATAATTCGTATTCAGATTTTGGAAGAGGAAACCTAGAATAACCCTGAAAAATAATGCAAAATCCCTCCAGTTTATCATCTAATCGATATAAAATTCCACATCAATACAATAATATCTTCTTGAAAAAATCTTGTATGTAACAGGAAATGAAGGGAACGAAAGATATTAGAGGGAAAGAATAGAGAATCCAAAGAACACACCAAGATATTCACAGAACAACATAATTTCGCAATATACCTATAGATTTCAAGGTCTTTTCGAATTGATGTATTGTCCATAAATAATAGTCAATCCAAAATGCCAATTCAGACTCGAACTCGACAATATTATTAGACGATTAAAATACGGCAGTATCAGTAATTGGCAATTGAATTTGCATATTCATATTCTCTTGAGAAATGTCTATTTACCTTTAACTTTGCCAAAATGAGATCATCATTAATAATGCATATAAAATGTTTAAGACCGTTACCTTGTGGGAATAAACCTTTTTTCTTCTGAAACAATAAAACATTCTTTGAATATCTGCATATCATATTGGCCACAATATATTGTAACGAGCGTTAAAATATCCACGTAACAATCAATAACAGATAGTTCCGCGTACAATTAATACTATAAAAGTATTAATTATATATTACATTCAATCTTTATCTGAAATTGACTAGTTGACTTCGACATGGAAGATTTGTGTGGAATTCACCTTCTCGAAAATAAGGAAGACATGCCAGTTTACTCTATCTCTACCGCAAATCCTGGATATAAGAGATTTAAGAATACTGATTAAGTCAATTTCAACGAAAGGATCATTATACATTAAGATATTATTCACATTAAGCTCATCTACGATATATGTGAAGGTTGGTCTACGGAGGAAAAAAGCTTATTGCGGAAACAATAGCTCCAAGACAATCCATACATTGCAGATAATGCCATTAATTGAAGAGTGTGACAAGGAGTGGCTCCAACGACAAGACCTTGCTTTTACCAACTGATGATACGGTCGGGACAATTTATGCTTGGTCGAATAATTTCAACAAACCTTCATTGTCATTCATAATTATCTCGAAGAATCTGAAATATCATGTTCATATTACTCTACTCATCGTTTTCTGTCACTATAGTTTATAAATTACTGTTGATTCAAATTTATGAATTTCATGAATTTCTCTTTTTTCAATCTATAGCTCTGGAAGCTCAGCTGGAGAACGAACACGAAGAAAGGACGATGCTATTACGACAGAAACACGAACTGGAAAGAAGATTGGCGTCAGCTGCAGAATCAGAGAGGCACGACAGAGAAGGAGACGAAGTCTTAATCCGTAGACTGAAAAACGACCTGAGGAAAACTAAGGCCTTGCTCAGAGACTGCCAAACGCAACTAGACATGCAGAAGGCTGATGCCCCAGGTTTGTCTCAATATACCGAAGTCAAAAATCTGCTCGGGAAAAAAATAAATTTTCCGCTAACATGCTCAAACTTCCACCATTCCTCAGTCTCATCAACATCAGCTTTTTTTAGAACCGCATCTTAAACTTAATTTCTTCGAATACGTCAGTCAATAATCTATAAAATGTCACTTCAAAATTCCCTTCACTCTAATCAAACGTTAGTAAATTTATGATAGCCTACTGAGATCGTAAGGTAAGCTTATTTTTTTTCCGTACATCACAAATATTTCCAGGTAAAAACGTTATAAGACAACTCAAAAACCAAGTAGAAGACTTAGAATGTGCCAGAGCTCTGGCGGTAAAGATCAAACAAAGCCTTGAAGCTGAGCTCTCGGACACCCAGTCCCAGTTAGAGGAATCGAACAGGTTGAGGCGGGAAGCCGAAGAGAAGGCCAACCACTTGGGCAGGGAGAAGGGCGAACTCCAATCGCAGTTGGAGGAGAACGAAGAGGAATTAGCTGAGGTGTTCAAGAAATACAAAGTTGCCATTCAACAGATGTCGCTCGATCAGATGGCGTTGCAAGAGCAGGTTTCCTTGGTGTCCGATTTGGAGGTAGAAAGGAACCAGCTGAAGGAGCAGTTGGCGGAGTTAACCACCAAACTGGAAAGTGTGGAGTACATGGGGGATGCTTCTTCTAATCTTCTAGCGAAGAGGTGAGTGGGCAAACACAATTTTTGATGGTAGTCGAAAAATCATTCCCCATTTCTTTCAGAAACGAATTCAAAGTGAAAGAGCTGGAGTCCAAATTGGACCTGGAGCAGTCCACTAGAAGCAGGTTAGAGATCCAGATTTCGCGTCTGAAAGAATCCGTCGAAAAACTGCAATCCGAAGTGACCGCGTGGAAGACGAAAGAACACCAGGCTCAAGATCAGATCAAGAAGCTCCAGCGATCCCTCAGGGAAACGAAAGAGGAACTCAACAACGCCATATCTAAAGAGACGGAGGCAAGCCAGAGGAGAAAGGACCTGGAAAAGAGACTGGAGAATCTAGAGGCCGAGGCGGCAGGCGAGAGGAACGATCTGAAGTTGGCGAAGAAGCGAATCGAGGATCTGCAGTTGGCTTTGCAAGGAGAACTTGGGGATAGTGTGTCAGATCATTCCGAAAGGTGAGGTGGTACCATTGGCATTATGAGGTTTTGAGCCGGCAGTTGAACTGATGGTTTGATGTTTGACTCCTTGTTTCGAGAACTTAAAGTTTTTTTTTGATTTGCAGTGACCCTGGTGATTCAGATTGCGATTCAGTCGATACATATCTTCCCAACAACAGGGGTTCGTCGATGGATGGAAGAAGGTAGGAAATTACCTCTGATGCAAAATTCTCTTTTCCTTTCAAATTGTCGATCTGAATGAGACATTATTTCACAAGAAGAATTTGAAATTGTCTTTGAAAAGAGAAGTACGATCGCGGCAATGTCATAATCATCTTGTCTCATCAGGTCCTTCGGTAATTCCGTTTTTATTGCTGTGTGCTCAAATATTCTATTTTTCAAGGACAGTTTCTTCAAAAAAAGATTGCCTAATGAACAATACAGGACAATACAACAATAAAAAGCGAACTGTGACGTTTCAGAGTACAACTCCGACTCTTTCATCAGACAAAGGAGAAAATATTCAGAATTATTTTCTTTCTATTTTTCGTTTTGAGTAGAAACTCTCTTCCTCTCATCAAAGCAAAACTGAACTTATTTTTGATTTTGGCTTCCATTACTCTCAAAAGGTAATTTAATACTAAGAAACTTCAGTATCGATTAAAGCTTATTATGGGAGGATTCCTCATATTTTTTTTTATTTTCGATGAAAAAAATAAACTCAAATATTCTGTTCTCTGCTACGAAAGGAGACGAATATATAGTTAATTCGACTCAAATATTGTCTTCAGTAGTTTCCATTTGAAGCAAATGAATATTGAGAAACTAGAGTCTGTGTATATACAGAAAAAGCAGCTTCAAGTTTGGAAAGTGAATGAAGGAACGGAGTTTTAGAATTCATGAAATAGATGGAATTCGACGATTTGAATTCGGATGAATGAAACAATTAAAATTTCTGTTGAATTTCGGAATAAAGGAGCGGTTTTATATGCTGTTTATTTACTAAACTGACAGGTGCTAATGAGCTTCAATGCTCATCTACATTTTGTGAATTATTTCCGGGTCATTTTTCCTTAGCTCCACCAGAAGCTCTCAAAAAAATTACTGGGTTTGAAGGCTAGCACACGGATATTGGAGGTAAGCTCACGGAGATTGAAGGCTAGCACACAAGTATTGAAGGCTTGCAAGGTCTATATTTTTCTAGAGATGCACTTTGAGAACTTGATGCCGAATTCGTTCCACCTCTGGTTCAGATAGTTGTACGCAGTCGAAATGGGACCCTATTCTTGAATGTGATGGAATGAACGTTCTCTATCGTTTCATCAAAAATGCACCGCGTTTCCTTGACAACAGCGTCGACACGCCTATTTTCTCCCATCTCCGTCAAGAATAGGGACTCAGGTCGAAGGGAATTTCTGAAAACACCAATTCAAGTGCTTTAACTCCCCTAGCTTCTCGCATAGTTCTGGTTCTATTTTTTTTGTCCCATTTTTTCCTGAACTTTTCCCGTGGGAGTGATTCCTAAGACTCAAAAAAACCGTTGTTTTACAGTGGAACCGAAGTCCCTATCAGGTTTCTTTATCGACTTCTTCTTTTTCCCTGATATTTCTGGAAAGCCAGACCAATAAGCAATTGTTATCTAATTGGTAGATTCAAACAGATAACTCAAATGCTCAAAGTGTTGATACTAGCTTCTATCTGCCATGGAGACTTCGTCTGAATTCAACTGTAAACATCTCCAACTGGAATCCAGCCTGTTGTTTGGATTTTCAATTGATAGGTGAAACTTCAAGCTAGTATCAACAATATACCCCATGCACTTCTATAAAGTCAGTCGATGGGCCTTAAAATAATAGATAGAATAGAACTGAACCTGGTTGGCACTAGTGAAATGTTATCAAGGTCAAAATTGTACGGAGGGAAGTTGTCAATTCCCATATATTTTTATTAATGACTGGTTTGGTTAAGATACATTCGTAATCACGGACAAAGCCGCGTTGTTATCTGAACATAACCTGAAAATGAAATATGTCAAACTTCATGGCCTATCGACGGCCTATTTATAAAAGTCAATGCATTATAGGTATATTCCATTCGAATTCATAAAGTCGTCTAGTAGACCATGAAAATTTGACACAATTGTATTGTATTGTGGCTGATTCTCCTAGGTTCCGCTGCGGAACCCCTCAGAAGCTAATGCTTGTGCGAGTTAGGAGACCAGGTGTGTTCTGTGTAGGCTTTGTTACTAATTCTTTGCGCCACGTTAGGAATAGTACTGTTAATCGTTCACCCAACAGCGAATGGTTGGACGGTCCCCTGAAAACCGGAAAAATTCTTTCCCGGCCAAGGGCTTGAACCAGACCTTTCGGTCATGAGGCTAGCGCTCTAACCACTGAGCTACCGCCGTATTCAATCTGTATAATAGAAAATCGAAAGGTTGGAATAATTTTCCTGTCAGATAACTGCGGCGTTGTCCATTTTACATAAAAGTGGTAGTTTTTATGTAAGTAACTAAACGAAAATATACAGTCTTCGGTAAAAATATGAAATAATTAAGAACGTCCCGCCAAATTTAGTTGACTCTAACAACATTTCATGATTTGAACCTGCTGGGTCGGTTCCAGTTACAAAAACTTGATAAAGTTATCCCTAGACTTACCGACTGACTTCATAACAGTAAATTGAGTCCAGTAGTACAACAACGATTTGCGAATAAGGACCTTTCGGTACTGAATCTCTTTTCTGGTTTCTCGCCAAAAAGGTTTGTAGATTAGATGCTTTATTCGCTCGAAAGGAATTCAGCTTCTGCATAGCACGTTGCCAATCTACAGATCCACGCTTAAATCGGGACAGGGTATAGAATGATATGAGTCATATCTTGTCACTGATCAACAAGAAGTGGACCATGATATTTTTTATGATCACTGTGCTGGTAATCGATCAGGCTTGTTATTTCCCAGAATTGAGTATCTCTGAAAAAAGGATCTTTGTCTCCACATCTAGTCAGATACTCTCAGGATTATCTCGTACTTGTTGGGCTTATGGACAAACCAAAAGAAATTTCTTCTGCTGAAAATTGGTCTCTTTCTCTCATTCCAGATTTGATAACTTGAGCCGTTCCAGCACCTCCTCAAGCAATCTAGGTAAGGAAGCATCGTTTACCTGAGTAGCGCAGAATCTGTGCCGTACCTTTTCTTGGTTCTTCTATCGTAGAGAAGAACAAGATGATGGCACAGAAGAGGCGAAAGAAGCAGTGACTGAGTTCGTCTGAAGGAATCATTTTCGAAACTAGATGTGATAGAAAAATTGTAAAATATGGCAAACCGCATCCGATGATAAATGTTTGAACGGAAGTTCTTTAAAAAGTTGTATGAAATTTTATTATTTATTGTACCATTTTAATTATTGTAATTTTGTATATATTTCAAATGAGAATCGTATTGAACCATTCAAATTGGTGGAGGATATTGTAAGGAAGTATGTCAAGAATGTATTTCAACATTTTTTTGTGAATTCTTTAAATAGTTTATTTGTATATAATGGAATATATAATACTCCACCAGTATTTGTGACTTGCGCTATAGATGGTGTTTATTTTTCTGGTCATATCGTTCGAGATGGCTGTTTTTTCCTCATCTATGGCATTATTTAGTGAAGAGTTCTTTATGTAAATTTGAGTTATATGTATTGTATAAAATGTATGTCTACTAATTAGCTTTGTATACCTGTATATTTATTACATAAGTTGTTACAATAAATGCTCTATTTGCTTGTATTGAAGGAAAATAGAGGAACTTTGCACAATTTATTAATTCTTCATTCACCATCAATAAAATTACAAGATGACGTAAAAATCGTATTCGTACAACACTGGACAAAATATACTATTGCGGTCGTTACCAATCATTTATGTTCCCAATAAGATTTATTGTTCTGGCTACGTCACGGTGAAATTCCTTCAGGTTCCGCTTTGAATGACACGTAAACAAACCATAGATTTCTTCACCCATCTTCGCTTCAGAACATTGCTTGTTCTTTCGACTTCTTGACTTTCTATAGTTTACGTAGATGAATTGTGGAAATAATAATTGAACAGAAATATTCTTTGGACTACCTTCTCCTAAATTTATGTTCATACAAGTTTTTGCGCGCATGTTCTAGGGGAACAGCATGCTATCGTTTTGTCCAAATGTCTGTAATTTTGGATGATTGAGCCGAAAATGGTCTCAATCGACTAGGTTGGACTCACTGATGACGAATCCGGTGTCAAAATTGATTCTGTCCGGCCGACCGGCCGGCCGTAGACACGATAACTGTCGACAGAAGCAAGCTAGCTACTTGAAATTTTCAGGATAGGTTGCGCATCAGAATGCCGCGGTTAAGTTCGTTAATCGGTCGAATAGTTTCGGAGTTATAGGCACTTGAAGTTTTGAAGTTATTTATTTTTTATTTCCGAAACTACTCAAGCGATTGGATTCAAACTTGGCAGTTTGGTGGAGTATAATGACGCGCAACTTCGAGCCAAATTTCGTCAAGATCATATTGTCAGTAAATTTAAAAAAAAAATTTTTTTCGAAATTTTTTTACAAAAAAATTTTTTTTCGGAAACCATTCATCATATCCAAAAAAAATTATACTCACACTTTGATCTTCTAATTTCACAGCAGTGTTCTAAATTTCAGTTCGATGCGATCATAAGTTTTGGAGATATCGGGAAAAAATATGTCAAATTTCGAGGTTTTCTTCTCGATATCGTTGATTTTTTCGGTATTACTCGAGAAATACTGATTCATTCCTGATTAAACTTCACAGCTAGTTTTAAGATGCTGAAAGACAACTTTATGCAAAATTTCGTGATAATCGTGTTATTAGAACAATTTGAAAAAAAAAATTTCTATGATTTTCTCATCATATCATCCTCATTAAATTCTGTATGAAACTGTTATTTTCGATGAAGTACTGGATTTCAATTCGATCTGATCTGTATTTTTGGAAATATTGGAAAAATAATTACGAAGGTCGAATTCGTGAATGGGTAAAATCCGCCCAATGATTCCGTAGATATACCCATTCAAAATTTTATTTTTACAATATTTCCAAAAATACAGATATGATCGAATTGAAATTCAGTAATTTATCAGAAAAAAATTTCAATAAGCACTGCCATGAAGGCAGCAGCTTTTGCGCGCACGTTCAAATTCGTTGCTGAAGCGGTCATCTACATTGAACATGCGCGCAAAAGTTGCTGCCTTCACGGCAGTGCTCTTTGAAATTTTTTATTATAGCATAAGAACCATTGAGAGATATCGCCATTGTTGTACGCCTCGGAGGTAATCAATTTTTCAAATTTCGGTGTGTAGTTGAAGTTTGTGTGAATGAAATGAAATTCCGTCGAAAACTACCAAGGAAAATACCCTGTATTAAGACCACCACAAAGGGGATAAAAGAACAAAAAAACTTTTTTATTGGTACAATTTATTCACACAAAATAGACGTACAATTAAAAATTAACAAGAAAAGTATTTATTGATCGTGTTTATCGACACCTTTTTTATACAAGCTCATTTCATCTATTTCGAAAGCAAAAGAGACTAGAATGATTTACGCATATGAAATTGAAGCGGTAGGAAATTCATGGAGAAACTGACGAAATATATGTCTAACAAACGCAGAGGTATCCATTTTGAAAAAATGAGAGCCTTCACAAATTTTTTTTAAATATTTTATTCATTATCGTTATTTTTCTGGAATTTTCATATCTTACATCCAAATTTTGCGAAGCGATTCTTAAATGAATGAATGGAAAAAAAAAGACTAGTTAAAAACAAAATAACAAAAATTGTCCTCATTAAAGTTTCAAGGCTGATAATGATCTGAACTCGGTAAGAAAATCCTTACTCTGTCGAATAGCTCATTTGGTTGAGTTCACATATATTAATTCTGCAACGAAAATACACCTCTCAGAAAATTGAACTATCATATACATAAATCATCGACTCGTCTTCAAATACTTCACAACTGCCGGACATGCAAAAATTTCACAGTTCTCAATTACGAAGGTAAAAATAAATATCCGAATCTATTCTTGTAGAAAAATACTTTTTTTCAATCTAGGGGTTCCTCGAATCTGGTTTTTTCACCTGTCTAAAATACTGGAGGAAGCCTTGGAACTCACAAGTGACCAAACTATTCTACAATGTAGACTTTATGATGAGTGGTTAATATTCAATTGTGGTAAAAATGACATCAGGAACATAACAGGAATTTTTTTCATCGTGATGTTTCTGTTGGCGAGTTTTCCATTCATAAATGTTTTATTAATCAATGTGAGTATTCACCGCTAATCTAATAAATGAATAATGATACGATGTAACAATCATTCATAAATCGATTGAAAAATAAGATAAAACTTCTTGGTTCTTAAGAGTTACACAGAAACACTGGTGCTACATACATGCATACAATGGCCTTAGAAATCTCATAACAGTTGACGTAATACAAAGTTAAAAAATATAGGTTCAAATAACTGTATCCATTATTGAGAGTTCAAGCTTCACCAAAGAAATAGTGAGAAACAAAGAATAAGATGAAGTTTTAGAAGTCTAATGTTAAAAAAAATGTGAAAACGGGAAAAGTGTTCATTTGAATATAAAATGAACAAAATAACTTTGTTTTCTTTTTTGTTAATGATAAACAGTAACCCAAGTTTCGTAGTACCACCACATTTTCAAAATGGTGTATTTGAAGTTATGTAACAAGGTACTGATTTAAATGTGTTTTGATAGGCTTACTTCTTGAGAATTTCAAAAGTGGTGAATTCCGTAAGTAAAGTTTCAATGCCGGATTATTGAGATACTTGAATAGGTAATTTTTAAAACTTCTAAACGAACAAACAGAACTATGGAATTCACCACATTGAGAAATGAGCCTGCAGAACACCGTAAAGTACCTTGTAACACTAGTTTGAAAATTTAGTACGATAAAATATAGTGATATAAAACAAAGTTTTTTCTTTTATCCTATTGTCAAATGAACTATTACTAAGTAACGGACTACCCATTTTTTTTGAAGATTTTTTATTCAACTTTATGTCCAAAAAGGTCCATCATTTCACTATAAAAATAGTTTCGCTGTAATGAGTCAAATAATAAGCGTTTAGAGAAGAGAAAGAAATGCATTATGAGGAAGAATTTCGCCGCATATACATAGAAAATCTTGAAATTTGTGGGGTTTTTTGATACTCTGATACACAATAATCTTGGCCTGAAAGAAGTTAGAACCCTTAATAATAGATAAAACTATAACTTTTGCTGCGCCAAAGACCCTTCGAAACAACTTCAAATCTAACTACAAAAAATTTACAAAATTAATGAAAAAGATGCAACAATTTATTTCTCAAGCTCAAGCTCGAGAAATAACAGACGGCAGTATCATCATGATGTAAGAAAAATTCGGTAAAATTACAGGGAGCACCGGCGAAATGCAAGCCAATATTTTCCTGAATAGATAGGTATACCAAGCAAATATTAGGTGAGTATTCGAAACAACAGAAACACAAATATTGAGAAAGATAACATTTTAAGCTCATACTGTATTTGGAATTTATTGAGTTTAAAAAATAAATTGAGTAGATACATTATCCGAGATAAAATTTCGATCATCTGTGCAGAATCAAAGGTTTTTCCTCTATGAAATAATAATAATAATAAAATATCATATAATAATAAATCGTAAAATAGTGGATACACTTACAAACCGTCTATTCCGCACAGATATCGACAATATCGATAGATTTTCTTATTTACAATTTATTTAACAGTGGCAGTTTGCTGTGCAGGATTCAGGGTGGCGCCCGGTAATCTAGACAAGACTTTAGACAGGTCGACTCCAGTTAAGGCATTCACGGCTGGTGGGATTTGTCCGACAAGGCGAGATATCTCGGCCGTTGTATTGTCGGGTCCACCTATTAGGACTATTTCTTCGGTCTTCGATAACGGTGCTGCAACTTCGGCTGCGATCTGTTGAAAAAATAGAGATATAAAGATTATAGAGATACCTAAGGTGAACGTGAATTTCAAGACACAGGATAGTAGTTAGAAAATTAATGGAAAGTTCTGATGTGAAGACACCAGCGTTTTCGCGCTTGTTTGAATTTAAACCCAAAGTGGACCTCCATCCAGGCTCAAGAATCTTGTGCCTACGGCACAATACTCGGAAGACGGAGAACCTTATCGACTTCAGGATAAGTCAAATTTCTAAATGCGACAGATGCGTTCATTAAATAGCAAAACGATTTCGGATAGTTGGTAAATCCAAAGAAAAAATCATAATTTTTTCACTAAAAGCGCCCTTGCGAATTGCAGTATATCGAACTATTTATCATCTATTCCAAATTTTAATACATTCCTACCATCTTTAAGCGCTGTAGAAGGTTGACCAAATCAAATTTTTTTCAAAGGGCCTTTTAATTTTTCAAGTGAAAATTGTGAAAGTTATGAGAAGGACGTCAAAATTGGTTAGTGTGAAGAGCTGCTTGGGTTAATCATCTATTCCAAATTTCAACCCATTCCGACCATCTTTAAGCGCAGTACAAAAGGGTGACTAAATCAAAATTTTTCAAAGGGGTAAACCTTTTAATTTTTCAAAGGTAAATTGTGAAAGTTATGAGAATGACGTCAAAATTGGTTAGTGGGAAGAGCTGCTCGGATTTATATTCTATTCCAGATTTCAACCCATTCCGACCATCGTTTAGCACTTTACAGAAGGTTGACCAAATCAAAATTCAACCTTATAATTTTTCAAAGGTAAATTTTAAAAATTATGAGAATGACGTCAAAATCGCTCACTGGGAATAGCAGCTTGGGTTCATCATCTATTCCAAATTTCAACCCATTCCGATCATCTTTTAGCGTTTTACAGAAGGTTGACCAAATCAAAATTTCGTAGGGGTTAACCTTATAATTTTTCAAAGGACAATTTTGAAAGTTATGAGAATACCGTCAAGATCGGTAAGTGGGACGAGCTGCTTGGGTTTATCATCTATTCCAAATTTCAACCCATTCAGACCATCTTTAAGCGCTGCACGAAAGGTTGACCAAATCAAAATTTTTCAAAGGGGTTAACCTTATAATTGTTCGAAGGACAATTTTGAACATTATGAGAATGACGTCAAAATCAGTTACAGGGAAGAACTGCTTTGGTTTATCATCTATTCCAAATTTCAACCCATTCCGACCATCTTTTAGCACTTTACAGAAGGTTGACCAAATCAAAATTTTTCCAAGGGGTTAACCTTTTAATTTTTCAAAGGACAATTTTGAAAGTTATGAGAATGACCTAAAAATCAGTTACTAGGATGAACTGCTTAGGTTTATCATCTATTCCAAATTTCAAAACATTCCGACCATCTTTTAGCACTCTACAGAAGGTTGACCAAATCAAAATTTATCAAAGGGGTTAACCTTTTAATTTGTCAAAGGACAATTTTGAAAGTTATGAGAATGACGTCAAAATCAGTTAATGGGAAGAACTACTTAGGTTTATCATCTATTCCAAATTTCAACCCATTCCGACCATCTTTCAGCTCTTTACAGACGGTTGACCAAATCAAAATTTTTCAGAGTTAACCTTATAATTTTTCAAAGGACAATTTTGAAAGCCCTGAGAATGACGTCAAAATCAGTTACTGGGGAGAACTGCTTAGGTTTATCAACTACTTCAAATTTCAACCCATTCCGACCATCTTTAAGCACTTTACAGAAGGTTGACCAAATCAAAATTTTTCAAAGGGGTTAACCTTTTAATTTGTCAAAGGACAATTTTGAACGTCATGAGAATGACGTCAAAATCAGTTAGTGGGAAGAACTACTTAGGTTTATCATCTATTCCAAATTTCAATCCATTCCGACCATCCTTCAGCACTCTGAAGAAGGTTGACCAAATCAAAATGTTTCTCGTCTCGAGTCTCGTACGAGAGTCTCGTGAGTCTCGTAGGGTGTCATATCGTTTTAATGGATCGTTAATATATCCATCTATTTTATCTCAATCAGCTAAATGATGATGAATTGATTTTCATTTTCAACAACGTTGTATCGATGAAGTTCCAAATATTAATTGTATTAAACATACTTTGAGGTCGATAGAAACGGTAAGATAAATATTTCTACTATTATCCGGACTGTATCCCATCTATCCGTGAGTCCTTTTCTTGACTACAGAATGTTCAAAGGATATCACCGAAATAAAACATAAGCGCAAAAGCTGCTGACTTCACGTCAGTGCTTTTCTAGGTTTACGAAATTTATGCTGAAAATGGCATTAAATGACTGGAAAAACAATTTTCGAAATCTTGGCCAAAACGATACTGCTAGCGACATCTATTGTCACTACCTCGAACTAAACTAAACTAGAAAATGTCAAATTTTCGAATTTCATGCTGAAAATGTTATCTAACGACTGCAAAAACAATTTTCGGAACTTTGCCGAAATGATACTGCTAGTGACTTCTATTGTCACTACATCGAACTATGAACAGGTCTATAATTTTTGAAATTTATGCTGAAAATGGCATTCAAGGACTGAAAAACTATTTTCGAAATTTTGGCCAAAACGATACACCTAGCGACATCTATTTGCACTACATCGAGCTGTGAGCATGTCCATAATTTTTGAAATTCATGCTGAAAATGGCATTAAAGGACTGGAAAAACAATTTTCGGAATTTTGGCCGAAACGATACAGATAGCAATATCTATTGTCATTATATTCAACTATGAATATGTCAATGATTTTTGAAATTTATGCTGAAAATGCCATTAAAGGACTAAACAATTTTCGAAATTTAGGCCAAAATGATACAGCTAGCGACATCTATTGTCACTACGTCGGACTATAAAATCGAATTTTATGCTGGAAATGGCATAAATGGAAAAACAATTTTCGTGATTTTAGCCAAATTGACATAATGACTTTTTAAATTTTTTCAAGCCATTTGATGCCATTTTCAGCATAAATTCAAAAATTATGTACATTTGCATAGTTCGACGTAGTGACAATAGATGTCGTTAGCTGTATCGTTTCGGCAAAAACTTCGAAAATTGTTTTTGCAGTCGTTTGATGCCATCTTCAGCATGAAACTCAAACTCAGACATTTCATAGTTCGACGTAGTGACAATAGATGTCGCTAGCTGTATTGTTTTAGACAACATTTGAATGTTTTTGCGGTCATTTTATGCCATTCTCAGCATGAATTTGGAAAATTATAGAGATTGTCATAGTTCGGTGTGGTGACTATAGATGCCGCTAGCTGTATCATTTGGGCCAGAATTTTGAAAATTATTTTTACATCCATTTAATGCCATTTTCAGCATAAATTCGAAAAATTATGTACATTTTCATAGTTCGACGTAGTGACAATAGATGTCGCTAGGTGTATCGTATCGTTTTGGCCAAGATTCCGAAAATAGTTTTTCACTCATTTAATGCCATTTTCAGCATAAATTCGGAAAATTATGGACATTTTCTTAGTTCGACGAAGTGACAATAGATGTCGCTAAGTGTATCGTTTTGGCCAGAATTGCGAAAATAGTTTTCCAGTCCTTTAAAGCAATTGTCAGGATAAATTTAAAAAATTATGAACATTTTCATAGTTCGACGTAATGTCAATAGATGTCGCTAGCTATATCGTTTTGGCCAAAATTTCTAAAATTGTTTTCCAGTCATTTAATGCCCTTTTTCAGCATAAATTCGAAAAATTATGGACATTTTCATAGTTCGACGTAGTGACAATAGATGTCAGCAGGTGTTTCGTTTGGCCAAAATTTCGAAAATAGTTTTTCAGTCATTGAAAGCCATTGTCAGCATAAATTAAAAAAATTATGGATATTTTCATAGTTTGATGTAGTGTCAATAGATGTCGCTAGCTATATCGTTTTGGCCAAAATTTCGAAAATTGTTTTTCCGGTCATTTAATGCGATTCGCTGCATAAATTTCAGAAATTATGGATATATTCACAGTTCGAAGTAGTGACAATAGATGTCGCTAGCTGTATCGTTTAGGCCATAATTTCGAAAATTTGTTTTTCCAGTCATTTAGTGCCATTTTCAGCATGCATTTCAAAAGTTATGGATATTTCCATGGTCCGCCATTTTCAGCATAAATTTAAAAAACCTAGAAAAGGACTGCCGAGAAGGCTTTTGCGCGCATGTTTAATGGAGATGACCGCTTTGGTTACGAATCGAACAAGCGCTCAAAAGCTGCTGCCTTCACGGTAGTGCTTTTCTAGGTTTTTTCGATAAATTACTGGATTTCAATTCGATCTAATCTGTATTTTTGGAAATATTGGGTAAAATCGGCCCAATGATTCAAAGGGGTTAACCTCATGATTTTTCAAAGGTCAATTTTGAAAGTTATGAGAATGACGTCGAAATCAGTTATTGCGATCAACCCATTCCAACTATTTTTTTAAAGATTTACAGAAGGTATTTGATGAATCAAAATTTACCAAAGGGGTTAAGCTTGCGATTTTCGAAATAACAATTCAGAAAATTATCCGAATTATATCAAAATCAGTGAGTGGGAAGAGTTGCTCAAGTTTATTATCTGTTTCAAAGTTCAACCCATTTCTAGCGATTTCCAGAAGGTTTTCACCAATTCAAAATTTTCCGAAAGTTACAACTTCGCGGAGGATTATGCGGAATTGGTCGGTGAAGAGGCTTCGATTATGAACAAACGCAAAAACGCCCATTGATCAACGTCAGTTTATTGGAGTAAATCGATTTTAAGCGCGTTTCTGAAATTTTTCATAAGTAACACCGAAAGATCTGTAGGAATGCCTTCTCTTCACAATTGTTCAAGATGAAATTCGAAACGTCGAAAAAACGGAAATTCGAAGTATTTTTCGGGAAATCAATTCCAGTATGATTACCTTGGGTAGGGCTTCCAGGACTATCGACATAATAGCAGCATCTCCATATTGTTTGTACACCGATGCTTTCATCTTCATACGGGACGCTTCAGCTTTTCCTACGCTAGAAATAGCGGAAGCTTCAGCTTGACCCACAAGTTTTATTCTCTCGCTGTCAGCCTGTGCGTTCTGTACAGTTTGAGTTCTGGAAATAAATTATACCAGTGATTAAACCTTCGATGTCATTGAAAATGAAAAAGTATGAATCAATGAACAATGCAGATTTTTGTATTGAAAGTATTTTTCGTGATATTTGATAAGAGTTATAAAAAATATATATGGATATACACAGTGACATAAGAAGTGTTACATTACTAAGGATAACCCTATTCGAGCTAGAGATACCTACTTTGTGGTATAACTGAGATGACTAGCACTATGGTGAATGCATTTGTATGTCATCAGATCAGACTAGTTGTATGACCAGAAATTCATGCTGTATCTACCGACACCACTCTGCCCATTGCAAGATATTTGAATTCAATTTACATTTAAATTTTTCATGTCAAAATTTTTCTTCTTGGGTAATCTGATAGACATAGAGACATGAAGGGCACTTATCCTTTAAATCTGTGGAAAAAAGCGGATCCGATGGGACAGAGAAAACTGATCTCACATCTCTGTCCACTATCGATGATTTGAGGTTAGGTGGTGAATTTATCTCAATCTAGAAGTGACCAACTCTACAAGATTATTGCGCAATCCATATCTCTATATATAAGAATTATCTCGAACATTTTGAGTTCCGAGCTCATCTGTCTAGCACTACGCTAGTGCCACTCATATTGTGTAATAAAGATAGGAATTGTTCTAATGGAGAAGGAAAAGCTCCAGTAATAATAAATTGACATATCACAAGGACGAATATCTGTCGATAAATCAAAAAATATTCCCACTTGATCAGAGCTAATCATCCAATCAAACAAAACATCTACATCGAAGAAGCGGATCCGAGGAGAATGACTACAGCTGTTTCACAGTTATTACTGATCGTCAGGTCAACTTACCTTAGATGAAACCGCAAAGGGAATCTCGATACTTGTCACCTTGCAGATGGACCGCTGCAGTTACACCGACCTGATGCGACTAAAGGATGAAGGCATGCAGATCGATCAAAGTATTCTGCACTCGAAGGTGGAATTCGCAAGATGCTCCTAGATGATGGCGCGCTGTACGTTATTGAACTGCAGCGGTCCATCTAAAAGGTGACAAGTATCGAGATTCCCTCTGCGGTTTTACACAAGGTAAGTTGACCTGACGATCAGTAACAACTGTGAAACAGCTGTAGTCATTCTCCTTGGATCCGCTTCTTCGGTGTGGATGTTTTGGTTGATTGGATGATTAGCTCTGATCAAGGAGGACTATTTGTTGATATATCGACAGATATTCGGCCTTGTGATTATGTAAGTATATTATGTAATGTTTCTCACCTTTTTCCTTCGGCGATCATTTGTAACCTGTAACTTTCGGCTTCAGCAGGCAGCCGCACGGTCGCATTCAGTTCTCGTTCTTTCCTCATGACTTCCTGGACTTCGATTTCTATCTGTTTCTTTCGCTCCACTACGTCGATTTGTATTTCTTCATTTCTTATCTTCTGACGGATCTTCGCCGCCTGAAGTTCGTAGGCCAGTTGAGCTTCAGCTTTCTGCAGAAAAGGATTATATATAATCGAAAATTAAATAAAAACAGAAATAGAGGTGAACAAATGAAGACCATTTACCAATATTTACGATACATAACTAATTTTGTACCGATCAATTGGGATGTTAATGAGAAAAACACACTTAAAGAAATCGGAATCAGAGCCACTCTCTAGAGTTGCAAAATGGCACTAGATCGACCTCTTATTGAATTTTTTTTATAATATATTCTCAGTATCTTCAAAAAATCACGTTTTTCAGTTTACTCGTTGGCTCAGTGTCGTAGCTTCCTCCTTATAGTCTCAGATGATTGAATCAGAAATGCTACTGATTAAGAATATATATTCAATTTTCACATTCTCCTCAGGGAGTTCGGCGCAGTCGTGATTCAACAAGAATGGGGTTTCAGTTTTTGCATTTCCGACCGGTAATGTACAGCATTCTCCTCAATGATAGGCTTGTATTTAAGGGGGCGATTCTTGAAGCCATCGTAAGAAAAAACTCTACATGATCGAATGTCGTGAGCGTGCTAACGTTCGAGATACAGGGTGGTTAAGTTTACAGAAAAAAAAAATTGCGCGCATGTCCTAGGGAAACGGCGTGCTATCGTTTCAATTCATGATTTGTTTTCATGACTTATTTTCTCTTTTGTTATTATTCGATAAAATCAAATAATGAACCTTAGTGATCGATCCAAAAAAGATTACGCCCCCTGAAAACTTCACAGTTTATATTTTGGAGTATGTAGATTTGATTGAACTAATAAAAAATCTCTCCGACCGCTGTTCGTTGTCCGGGGCTTTCCTCTGAACCGAAATAGGTAAAACTTCGTAGAAAAATCGTGTGTCCCTCGAGAGTGATCCTCCAAGCTTTTCGGCAGGATAGGTGTACCATAAGGGCTGAAAACTGGGGGTAGGAGGAGAAAAAATATTTCCCAAAAACCAACCACCGAAATTTCATGAAACTCTCAACGTTGATTACTGTTGCATAACTCGACCTAAAAATTTTTACCCGGATGATTTCTCTCCAGTGGTCCCTGAGCTGCAAATTTTGATGTGAAAAACCAATTTTTATTTTATTTAAGATATCAATGGTATTGGGTAATTTAACTGAGAAAATAATAAACCCTTGTGCAAAATTTGCAGCGTTTTTTTAAAATTACATTGATGCTATTGAAGATAGTCCCGAACAATCTTGTACACGTTCTCACTGCATCAAGGTTCGTTTCGTGATGTAGGAACAATTCATTATTTTTACCAGCCGCGTCTGTATGGGTTACGTGTTGAATATTTTTGGAGAAAAAAAAGGTACGTCACTGCATTTTCCCGAATAAAAATTAAGTTCCGAATTCTCATTCATTTTTTGACAATTATTTTCTGTTGATTTCATTTTGTCCGGCGCATTTTTTACTCAAAATAATAAAAAGCGTGTTGCTTCAGCGACAAACTCCTGACAATAACATGGGGTGACAATACATTCCCTAGAAATTGCTTGTATATCTGCTGAAATTTTCATCAGTTTGACGCTAAAATAAAACTATAATTATTAATGAGAATCTCAAAAAAATGTTTTCAATTTTGTCATATCATTTTTTCTCCAAAACTGTTCATAGAGAAACCTCACAGACGCCACTGGTAAAAATAATAAAATTGTTTGTACATCAGAAACGTTATCTACATGAAGTCGAAATGTCCACCAAATGTCCTAGAAATATCTGCATCATTGTGGTTATAGAGAAAAGTTATTTTCTGCAAATTTATCACCCTGTATCTTGAAGGTCAGCGAGTTTACAACATACGTCCATATGAAGTGTTTTCCTCGAAATATACAACCAATACTAATCCGTGATAATTTAAAATGATCATATGGACGTTTTCTGATATAACGTATATTTATGACAATCTGTAAACTTCTTTCGAAACTCTTCTGAAAACTTCGTTTTCCAAGTCGATTTTGTATTTGAATTTTCCGATTATCCTAAGCTTCTAGGACAATCCTCAGAAGCTTTAAGCTTGCGCGAGTTAGGATATCGGGTGTGTTCTGTGTTGGCTTTGTTACTGCATCCTCACACCACCCTAGGCACAGCACTGTCAATTTTTTTCGACCCATAAATGAATGTTGGCCAGTAACGATCTAGAAAATTTCTTTCCTAGTCCGGGATCGAACCCGATCAAGGGCCACCGACACGAACAAAATTTCTAAGAAAAGGCTCAACCGATCAGTTCGAAATTTCACCACAACCTTCCCGAATGAATATAATATAAATAAATATTGTCAATTGGGCAAATTGCAATTCCTGAATTTTGATTAGGTTGAATTGAAACTAGTGGCGAAGCAGATGGCAGCAAATTGATTAACACCCTGATAATCAATCAATCCTAGCCAGTCATTGATTGTGGGGGTTGAGTGATTATAAACTAATTTCAAGGAAGTATTACACGGCACTCCGAAATGCAATCCAATTACATACTTGTTTGATTAAATGCGAATTGAAGTGGACACATGGGAATTTATAATTATGTCACTCGAACGCGGATTGTTCAAGGAACAGTTCAAAGAATTCTAGGGAAACAATGACTGACAATGGAAGTGTTGCCTGGACGTCATTTTCAGGGTTTCCGGCTTTGGATAAAAATGTTTTTTCATTCCTTAACTAAGGATATCCCAGCAACCAAAGTTTACATTAATAATTATAGGTCAGTTTCAGAAACTGAAAATTATCTCCTACAATCTTTTCATGGTTTTGCAAAAATGTAATTCGAAAGTAACTTTTTTCCTTCATTAGTTAACTGTACATTATTACATTATTTGCAAAGTTACATAGATAACTCGTATGACAATCTTTATATTTGAATATTTATCTATCGCTCATATCGACTTGTTCAGCAATTCGTCTACTCGAACAAGGCGCACTGGTTTCAACAGCAGTACACACATCTACTTCTTTATTCAGACGATTTTCACTGATGGTTTTTGGCGTTTCATTAATCTTGCAAATACTGCATATTTGTAAGCACCCACATTCCTCGAATTTTTGAATTATTTTGGAAATAGCGAAACTTGAAGGTATAGGCCTACTTTCAAGTCGACAACAAATGAATTCATTGCCTCTTGAATTGAATGACCCCCAAATTACCATTTTATGATTAGAATTATTTCTTTCAAGCTAAACATTTCGATTTATGAGGAATCTATTTTATTTTCAACCGATATGGTCTGACGCATCTCACGTTTCGAGTGCGACTGGCAAATTCTTACTTTGATCGAAGAACAAAAGATTCTCCACCAACATGCAAAAGAATAGTCGTTTATTCGAAATTGCATCGCGCTTAGGTTTTAGTTCTTCAACTGGCGGACTCAACTGATCTAGATTAACGTGGAGTTTCGCATCGTGTCAAGTGTCTTGGCCAGACCTGTATATCAGGTAACGAGCTATGTGAATATAAATATAACTATGTAGTGACCTTTTTTTTCACCGTTGGCATTCATGAAACGACCACGGAGTGCTAGGAAATAATGAAGGGTATAAAAGTTTTTTTCATTAATGATAAATTGAAATGTGTTATCCATTAGAGAACAAACTATTTTTGTACAATAATACGAACCGGATACGAATGTTGAAAGAGTACAATGACTTTCAGATAAAAAGAAATTATGTAAATCAGCTGATGGAACAGCAATTACCCTAATGACCACACCAAATGTGTTGGAAAATAACAGAACGTATACTTACGGCAGTATTGATTTCTTGATCGAAGTTAGCTTTTTGTAGTTTAAACATTCTGGAGTTGTCTTCGATCTTTGTGTCGGTGGAGTATTTGACGTCCATCGCAGACTTTTGGCATTCTGCTTCCTGCAAAGTCATGACTTAAGGTTACAACCAGTATATTCAAATGATATAAGGCAAAAAAGAGAGATATTATGCACAATGAACTAATCAATCTCCCAACAATGTTAAAAGGAGTTGGCAAATTTTCGAAGCAGCCGGAAAAATTTCAAAGTTGTTGGAAAAATTTCAAAACAGTCAATGTATAGTTGGGAAATTTTTGATCTTCCCCCTTGATCAGAACTAATCATCCAATAAACCAAAACACCTACACCGGAGAAGCGGCGTCCAAGGAGAATGGTTCTGTTTCACAGTTGTTACTGATATCAGACCATATTACCCTGGTAAGCCGCAGAATAGGAATCTGGATACTTATCATCTGTCAGACGAAACAATGCAGTAAATAAATGAAAAAAATTGATAAATGAATGAATTTTCAACATAGTAGGTTCCCTTCATGAAATATCATTTAAAAAATATCAATAGATCTGGCGTTCTCCATATCAAACATTCAAAAACTACATTAACGGGAAATAGGACCAAGAACAGAAAGATGTTTAAGTTTATTGCAGCCGTGGCAACGTTTCGCAAAAGTGACCTTTTGCTTCATCAGGCCTGCAATTTATTCCGAGTAATATAGTACATTAGTTATTTTTTTCTCGAAAACTTACCAGAAATGTACTAACTCAACAAATCCGATAACTCCGGATACACAGCATCCAGAACAGAATTAATATAAATCGTTTCCCAAAACAATAAAAATCTATCACAAAATTATTCCTTTTACATCCGTTAATAAATGAAATAAATAACGAAGACAATGCAATGATACGCATAAAATATAAAATCACAGCAACTAAAGATTCCTCAGGGAGTATAAACAACATAACACACAAATAGCATATTGTACAAGAAATTAAATTAACCTAGTCATGATTGATTCATCGTATTTTTTCGAGGTCTTTATATTTTGAAAAAATAAAACTGTAATGTTAACCTCGATGTTCTGTATCTGTTTCAAAAGTCATAGATTCAAACAAGCTTATATAGATCATCTCTAAAATATTTTTTTTCCTAAAATTCTTTTCCCTTTCACAAATTCTGACCCCATCGAAATTGATGACCAATTATGACAAGGTCAATTTAATGTCTTGTACAGTATGTTATTTGTGTGTTTATTTTGTTCATACTTCTGTTCATAGTGTTCATACCCCCTGAGGAATGTTTGGTTGCTGTGATTTCATATTTTATGCCATCGCTTTGTCTTTGTTATTTATTTCATTTGTTGACAGATGTAAAAGGAAGAATTTTGTGATACCTTTTTATTGTTTTGAGAAACCATTTTGGTTCTGGATAATATGTATCCGAAGTTGTCGGATTTGTTGAGTTAATACATTTCTGGTAAGTTTTCGATACTGTTGTTATGAAAGAAAAAAAAACTGTTGTACTAAATCTGAATAAATTGCAGGCCTGATGAAGCAAAAAGTCACTTTTGAGAAATGTTTCCACTGTTGTAAGAAACTTGTAATATCTTTCTGTTCATGGTCCTATTTCCCGTTAATGTAGTTTTTGAATAATATTTCAAAATTGCATTTTTATAATTTTTCCAATAGAGTATCCAAAATGTGTAGAGTCTATTAGTTTTTCAGAACCCGTAAAAAATTCAAACTGTCAACACATCAACCCCTTCCAAGGGTCGGTATTACAAAACTTGTTTTGACCTAACAGACCAGTCAATTCTTATTTTTTGGACAAAATTTCACAAGTTAACTTCTGGTTGTCTGTCGAAATAGTTTTATATTACCCGCCCTAGGGGTTGTTTCTGATGAGGTCGGTTGAATGCGAAAAAAAATTATATGTAGTCCCTAAGTCCTTCGCATTTGTTTATAGACACCCTGTGGCCAACACAATGAACGCACCCTTATTCCAGCATCCCTGTTAGCTTCAGCAACCCCCGCATCAGCGTCCCTCTTTACCGATGCTGTCTGAGCCTTGCCTAGTGACGTCAGGTATTGCACGTTGTCATACACGTCCTTGATTGTGAAAGAAAGGATCTCGATTCCCATCCTTCCCACATCTGGTGCTGCCACCTCTCGCACCAAGGCTGCGAATTGGTCCCTGTCTCGGTACACTTCTTCTACTGTAAGAGTTCCTGGAAAATAAGAATAACGGTTTCAGTTATGGTCATAAAGGCGGCACGTGGTTCTTTGATGTTTATGTGTGTGTCGGCTTGTCAGAGATTGTTAGCTTTTGTTGACTTTGTTTGTTGAAGAATCTTCGGATGAAGACCAGGTGGTCGAGTGAATAAAATTTGCCTTTTCAGAAGAATGATAACCAAAAGGACGTATCATATGCAGTGTGTAAATTAGAAAATATATTACCTTTTTATCTCGGACCAGAGCAAAATCAGAAGAAATGCAAAAAAAATCGGTTAATACGGATAGTTCCAACTAATTTGTATCAACCCTGTGGTGATAGCAAATCATCACTTTCATACAACTTATCTGAAGAATTTCGTTATGATTATGTTATAACGTTATTAGAATATTTTGTATGTTTTTTCTGGGTTTTCATTCCCAATATTTGAAACAGTTTAATGAAAAATAGTTGTCGAAAATTTGTCCCGAAATATTTTATATTCAAAACATCTAGAAGAGCACCGACGTGAAGGCAGCAACTCTTGAGAGCATTCGTTGCTGAAGCGGTTATTTTTTCATTTATTGACCCCGCCGGACGTACCCCTACTACCTGATGAAAAGATTTGTTAACCCTCTAATCATACCCTGACGGATGACCCCAACCACAATGACTTTCTAAAGACACAACTCAGAAACTCAATATTTGTAGGGTAGGTTTTGAACTGAATTGAGAACGAATACTTTTTGAATGGGTTAAATCCACCCGATGATTCCGCCATTCAAAATTTTATTCACCCAATATTTCCAAGTACAACAGATGATATCGAATTGAAATCCAGTACTTGATTCAAACGTGACAGCTTAAAGGTTCATAAAGAAAAATTCGTGAGAAAAATATGATCAGAAGATCGCAGAATATTGAATATTTAAAAGAGAAAAAATTCTAATTTTTTTCCTCAAATCATCACGAAATTCTGCACAAAGTTATTCAGCAACATTTTCAAGCGAGTGACTGAGTTCAATCAGTATTGAATCAGTATTTTCTGATTGATCCCGAAAAGCAATGATACCGAAAAAAAACTCAATCAAACTGAAATTTGATACACTGCTGTAAAATATGGAACTTAAGATATGAGCAAATATTTTCGAATAAGTTGAATACTTTCCGGAAAACAAAATTTATCTGAAAATTTTGAAATATTTTTTTCTTGAATGAAACTGATTGTATCATCGGAACAAAATTTTGTGAGAGGCTTGTTTTGCTTCCACTAACTGCCAATCTTCAATCCAATCACTCCAGTGTTTCCTGAAATATCAGAGAAAAAACTCAAATAATAAAATAAATTAGCCGACTGGCGAAGGGAGTCCAACCTGATTGTTCAAGACCATTTTCTCCACAAACTCATCCTTGAATGTGAGCCTAAAATAAATTGATAGGTGGATAACTAAAAGAGGTACAATGTACAATGCAATTTTTCATAACTAATCAACTTCTTTGAGAAAGTGGTGAAATTTAAATTTGGTCGCTAGAAACGAATTTTCTAAAGTTGCAAAACTTTACGTAATCCTCAATTCAACAAGTTCAGGCTAAGCGGAAGAATCTGATTCCCAAGACATTATGACTAATACATAACCTTCACCTAGTGGTCCCCTTAGGTGTAATTTGTCGATGGAGAATAGGGTCAATTGAAATTTTCGGACGACAATTCGTTACAAAGTTTGAACAGTAATTGTGCTAGATATCATCATTCTTATCTCATGGTATTTTTCCTCGGAAACCAGGTTGGGGCGATAAAAAATTTATTCAAAAGGTCGTATAAATAAAATATTCTGGAGTTTTTCATGGAGTGTGAAATATCAGAAACAAAAAAAATTGGGTGAATCTTATGGATCAGGTAAATGTGAATTAAAGCAGGTTTCAATTGCTCGAGATTGTTATGGAAATGCAAGATTGGAAAAATCCTACATACATAATGCAGACAAAAGAATGAATAATCTTCTTCGAAGCAACTTTTGACAAAATTTCTGTCAGTAAATTTTGGAAAAAAATTTCTTTCGAAAACTATTCGAATTCAGGAAAGCCCCCCTACACAAATCTTGAGCCTTATATTTTACAGCAAATTTCAGTTCGATACGATCATAATATCTGGAGATATTGGGAAAACTTATGTTAAAGTTCGTGTTTTTTCAAAAAATACTAATTCGACTTAAACTACTAGGAATTGTTCATTACTATTTTTTTCGCATCATAATAATATCTAGGAAAAGCAATCGACCCACGTATAAGTTATAAATATTGCAAAGAAAAATTTTAATATCAATCGTTTTCTAAAACACTACACGCCAATCAAAATATAATGATCGATATCCACCAGATGTATAATTAAGTATTTGAGAAGGACAAGATAGCAAATTCCAGTTAATATAATTTCCCTTTCCATATCAGCAAAAGCAGTTTTTTGCCTTCATTCAAGTCAATCTATTTCCTGTAATCAATTCAACAAACCATAATTGAGACCAATCGATTATGAGCACCTCAACATTCACTGAAAATTAATTGGAATTTAGGATAGGAAAATATAATTTTTCCATAGGTAAGAGAAGAATATCGCTTATTCATAGTTACACAAATTTGAGAGCATGCAAATCGTGATACAGATTTTTTGGTGTAGAGCCTCTTGCTTTCCTGACCTTTTTTCTTGACCTAAATTTCTGAAATGAAAATATTGATATGCAATTTATGAGGAGCCGTTTGAAACAAAAGTATGTTTGTAATATATTCATTGTCGAGTCAATATATTTTATTAGTTGCAGAATATATATATTTTTGATGACGATGTATTTATTTTTTCTTCCGATCATTTTTTTTTTACCCAACGCAATATATTCACGAGTTGGGAGTTTGAATATATAAAATGTGAATCACGATATTTAAAGTCTTCACCATGGTCAAGAGATGGCGTGTCGGAAGAAGCAGTTCTGTTTCTAGCATTTTGGATTGAATTCGGAGTTCACGAACTATTATAACCACAAATTTTGCAGGAATAACAAGAATTGAATATTATGAATTTAGTTAGATTCTTCCAAAATTTTCCAAATTGTATGAATGCTTCCTATGTGCTATCCTTTGAAGAATGAATTGAACGATATATTGAATCACACATTTTATTCATTCGGATTCACTCAATTCGTGAATGTAATGTGATCGGGAATGAGTTGCTCCAATACCTGAATATATTTGGAAAAAACTCCGGAAATGAGAATTAATTGTCGATTTTCAAATAGGATACCTATTAATTGTTAGTTTTGAAATCTTTGCCCTTACTGATTATAGTAAGGCCGCCTAGTTGATACTTTATATGTCAGAAAATCCATTTTATTCTCGATTCAGAATCGAAAAAATTATTCAAATTTTTTCGAATCCTCAAAATAATGCCTCATTAACGAATTTTGGATTGTCGTAGTCGCAGTGTGGTTCGAAAAATGTTTTGAAAAGATAGCCGAAAGTTTTCACGAAAAAACATTTTTCAACCTCTTCCCTAATTGTGCTTTGACGTCATTTGAAAGTAACCTGGATGGTCTATCCATTCAAATCAACTGATTTCTGTTTAACTCATACGAAAAATAAGTATTTTTAAGTATCCTGGATGAAAATAATTTATCAATGTGGCTCTGGAACACAAAAGAAACAAACTGTAACGATTCAATTGAATTGAGATTATTGCGAGGATTTCAAAAATGTAAATCTAAGGAGCTTCCCATTCGAAAATCTAAAATTGATGACATTTCCGGACCAATAGGAAGTTGAACGATATTTGCAACTATGCTAAGGAGACTAATGAGCATATTCAATGTTTTAAATGTGAGATATTAGTATCATTAGAAACTAAGGAGAAAAGGTTGATGTATAACGACAGTTTGTGTCACCCGTATACACAAAGAAACACTATATCGAATTGTTTTTATTAAGTTTTCACTTCCAATATCTTGAACGAAACTATTAAAAATAACGTAAAATTGTTTTTTTATGGAAAACACCTGCGGATTGTAGGATCGAACTATTTGTCAAGAACAGTTTCTCGAAGAACAGACTGTCAATTTGACAAAACTCTCACGAAACTATAAAATCAAAACACAATAATTCTCAAAATTTTCTCGTTCGCCTGATGAAAGAGTATGATTTGTACTCTAAAAAATCACATTTCGTTCTTTTTTATCGTTTGTATTGTTCTGGTATTGTTTATTAGGGAGTCTTATTTTCAAGAGTATGCCCTCAACAAATAGTTCAATACTTCAATCCGCAAGGACCATAAGAAAACAATTTTTATTAAATTTTCTAAAATTCTGTTAGAGATTTTGGGAGTGGAAACCCCTGAAAAAACCGTCGAAATGATGCAAAACCCCCCAAAAATAAGCCAATAAGACCTTTAACCTTTTTAAAAACCGACAAACCAAGTTGTCGTCAATCTTTTTCATTAAGGTTTTGTCTTTGTCTCGTAATTCAAGTTTCCGCAAAAAATCCTCTCCATGACAATTCACTTGAGACTGTTTTTTGGGACAGACTGTATATTCGTTGCTACGATTCTAGAAACCGCATACTGCTTCAAAGTATTGTATAATGTACAATGATAGAACTATACTTCAGGTAGATGATGAAGAAAATCCTGTTTGGTTAAACAGACAGTAGGTTAGATACACCAAAATATACAACAAAAATTTCGGAAGATATTTTTATAAGGTTTCTAGACTAGGTACTCAGTGAAAACTAACTGAAACAAATACGAAAAAGATCAAAAAAATCTAAGAAATCAAGAATGAAGAAAAACCGGAAATATGAATAATTTCAAGGAATTATAGCCACAAAATGTGTCGAAATCACTTATTTTTGATCTATGGTTGAAATAAATACATCGAAGAACCGAAGTCAAGAAGAAACAACTCACCATGTGACTATCGCATAAGTAGCCCCAATAGTCAAAGTCAGGTTCAAGGCCGACAGCCACACGATTTCCATGACACAAATCCAATCGAAAAAAATTTCGCCCGCGAAAAATCACCTTGAAACTAGCAAACGTAAAAATCTCAACAACCAGGTAATCTTTGAGGTATAGCACTGACTTCGGACTCGTGGAATTCTTGTATGGGACCTTTACAACGTGCTTTTGAGCTGTCATCCCCACCAGTCATGCCGATGCGTCGGAAGATGCGAAACAGGCGTTAATAATAATAACAATAATTCTTCACCTTGTGAACATGAATGTGACAATAGAAAGATAAGTTTCGCAACAGATTTTTTTATGTATCGGAGATTGGATTAATTGTTATTGTTATGGAACTGAACTCGTTGAAGGAAATGAGATCAGGTCTGGAGATTGTATTCGTTTTAGTTTTTATCGATTAGAATAATGTTTTTACGCAAATAGTTGCCGCAACTAGTTCAATAAGTCAACTGGTTTATTTGTGAAAGCTTTTACGCTGAACAATTCGGAATATGAATAATTGATGTTTGGAAAATTCGAGTAGGGTCTGTAGGGAAGGTATGTGGTGTTTATGGGTATTACAGCAAATATTTGTGGAAGTTTTTTACAGTGAGGGCTTCAATAAAACCCAGGTGAATTAGGTTCTTCATCGATGATAAATGACGAAAACTACAGTGACTATATTGGACCACAAAAAAAAACAATCATGCTATAAATCGATTCAACGCGTTTTTTCTAGGGAACATTGCGCTATAATTTTACATAAATGTCTATAATTTTCGTTCTAAACGACTAGGTTGGATTAGGTGATGAAGAATGCGATGTCAAATTGAATTCTGTCAGACCGTTGCTACGTTAACTTCAGAATGAAACTGATTGGCGACTTGAAACTTGTGCATCAAAATGGACCGGTTTTTTTCGTTAATGTGCAGAATCAACCGAGAAGTTTCGGAATGAAACCAATTTGAATTCTGAGTTTATTTCTTCAATATCTCAAGAAATATTAATGAGATCATTCACGAGGTTCATAATTTTGGGAAAATTCAAATAATTTTGTTCGAATATTTTTCAATTTTTCAGATGTCAATAAAATACATGGCGCAGAGCTTTCGATCAATATTCAAAAACAGTTTACTAAATTTCAGCTAGGTTCGTTATTAATTCACGGTAATAATCAGAGAAGCATTTACAGGGTTGCGTTAATAAAATCCTTGTTATTTTATTTGGAAGATATAACATAAAAACTTAATAGAATGAAGAATAGCAACTGATATCAGGTTCAATTGGGTTTTTGTTTTTCAAGGAGTTTCTTTCCTAATAACCGCATAGGTAAAATAAAGCAAGAATTGGTAAGATTCAATCTGTCTCGAGCTTTCCAACGAGCCTACATACGACAGGTTTGCATTTGGAAAAAAAATAGTAGGGTTGCAGTTAAGGTGTTGAAAAAAAGTATTTGATTGTATTGCCGAAAAATACATTTAATTCGAAACTAATTCACGTGTTCCAGCTTTTTTTCCAAGTCACTGATTTGAAAGATATTAATTTTATTTAGGACTTTCGCGCAACGCTGTGTATAAAATTTCGTCGATAGTTCCGACTAGCGTCGATATCTACCCAATAACTAAAAAAATGAGGAGCCGATTGAGTAGTTTGATCTAAGTACCTAATTGAGCCCCGCCGATACTTCCATACAAAGATATAAATTTGGCTCAAGCTTCTCTCTCACATTCTGTAACATTTCGTGGATAATTCGGCTACATTCTTCGAAAATCCGGTGTCGTAGTTCTTCTAGATAGACGCAATAGAATGGCCAGTCAGTTCTCCAGATCTATCCCCTCTAGACTCCCTTTTGTAGCGACAACATAGAAAAATTATGTCACAGAATGTGCCCCTTTCGAATAATACAGGCAGCGAAATGTAGACGAATTACCCCCGAAATGCTCCAGAATGTGGGGCAGAAGTTCATGCAAAACTTAAACCTTTGTATGGACGGGGGCGTGGCACAATCTGAGCGTTTGTAAACTATCACTTATCCCGATTTTCTGAACGAATTTTTTCCTTCTGCATTGCCTATTTGAAATTTGTAATTATTTTATGCTCTAGATATTCAAGTTGACATTAATTTTTCAAAGTCCAATACCATGTGATACAAAAAATTAACGTTTCTGTTCTGCAAGAAATGACCTTCTCAATATCATATTGCACGACCCCTCTACCCTACTCGAATTGAGGGATGAAATGATATAAGGATCTCATTTATGTAGAAACATGTCCTCCTCAAGAACAAGAAAATACTTCTGCTTCCTTTTGAATGTGACATCTCTTAAAATGCTTTGATAACTTCAAATATTCGGGTTATGATGTTTTTTAACTATGAATTATTATCGAAAGGTTTTTCATGAATTTTTAAGACGCAAATGCCCGATTTCATCCAGTGCAATAGTTGTAGATTTCTTGCAAATGGTAACGACGTTTAACTATACGAACTGATTTTCAAATAAGTGTCTAGTTTGCATAAGAAATGATCTCCAATCAAGATTTTATGAGTTTCAATTGTCTGAGTGCTAATTAATTATTAAATAGAATGGAATAAGATAAACGACATAATTCTTCATTTATTATTCCAGGAAGAAACTTGAGGTGAAAGATTGATGCTTTTTCCACTTATAGTGAATGATTTCAAAAATTGAAATCAATAAAAATTTCAATCCATCGAGGAAGGCTATTGTTATTTTCAATTATAAATTTTCAGCAGGCCCCCGTATAAGAGAATTTCATTCGATTCGTGTCACAATTTTAATCGAAATTGTCTACGGTAATGGAAACATACTTGAGAATAATTGGAAGATACATCCTCCGGTCAAATTTTAAGTGGTGGATTTAATCAAGTTCAAGGTTGCAGAATTCTATCTTGAATCTTCATGACTTCTGCGTCAATTAATGTAAAGATCATACATAACTCCACGAGATGTTCGCTGATTTCAATAGTCTTTCGTAACATCGAACTTATGACGTATTTATTTCGTTTATCGTAGTATTTAACATTCTGAGGATAGTGCAAATACACTACTGTAGTGTGAAGACAAGAATCCGAGGAAATTGAAGTGATAAGTTGATAATTATTTGAACAATTCCTTTTCTGTGTTTGCTGACTATTACTTTCATCACGAAGAAGAATTAATTTATGAAAAATGATAAAGTAATAGAGAAAATTTCGCAAGGCTTCAGGAACAATGCCTCTAATTCAACCTTGATACTTCGCAGCATACAAAAATTCTAGAATGTTCATCGTTCTTTATCTCCTCGTATATATACCGGGTCTTTCACGAGGAACCTCACCCATATTTATACGGGAAACTACTGAACGTATTTTCATGAACTTCCGTTTTTCAAATTAGAACACCATTTTTTTATTGCAGAAATAGATTCCTTAGAAAATTTCAATTTATTTTGATGTAACATTTTTCAGTTTTGGTTGGAACATTCTCTCTGAGCGGGAAAATTCGGAAAAAAAATCGAAAATAGAGCTCCGCTGAAACAAGAATAACTTCGAGGTTTTTGGATGGAAAATTTTCATTTTTGGGATTTTTCAAGATGTAAGATTGATGTATCCACTTTAAAAATCGAAATCGCGATTCATGATACAGGGGGTGAAAAAATCGCTTTCAAAGTTAGGTATGACAAAATCGTGAAAAATCAATTTTTTCAAATTAGAACCCCATTTTTTTATGGCAGATATTGAATCTACGTTAAAAAATAATGTGAGTGTTTGCATCACATCCTTGCCCTAAAATGGATATTTTCTGAGTTATTCACAAAAAACTGTTTTTCGTCTTGAATTTTCAGCTATTTCTTTTCCCTTCACGCCAAAAAGATGAAATTTTCAGGAACTGTTATTTGAACCATGCTGTAGATTTTTCACCCCTTCTTGAAACCGACTTCAAGTTACTATTAGGAGAACCATGGCAAACTCTCGCAGTTATAACTAGTTAAGATGCTCAAAGTTTTGGCCGTTAATTTCTAGACATTTATTCATACGTCTCAGGAATGCTTCGTGCGTTGCTCTTCTTATTTCATCGGGAGGAAGAGATCTGCAAAAGTGTTTAAAAACCAAATTGAGTTTCAAAACTATGAATCTAAAAATCTAAACAAACCTGAACGCATTTTTGACTCGTTCTATGCAGTCCTCTTTATCAGTCAGGGGAGTTGAGTAGACAATATTTTTTTATCCTACCCCAAACATAATAGTCTAAAGGAGTTAAATCGGGAGAACGTGGTGGCCAAAGATGTGGACCATTGTTCGCCAACCATCGATCTTCAAATAGCCTGTAGAGGATATTTGACACATTGAGTGAATTGTGTGGAGGCGCGCCATCTTGTTGATACCATAAGTCATTATGGTTCTGTACTAGCGGCTCAATTATTTGAGTCAATATGTCAGAATATCTATCTCCTAAGGGAGAACATTCTTTAAATAATGCAAACATGTGTAGTGTTCTATCTTACCAGTTAAAGTCCCATCATAAATGTGAACATCGAGAATTGCATTATTTTTGAAAGCGCAAAAAACATTGAAACTCCAGGTCTCTTGAAAGTTCCATTGTCTGAAGTGGTGGTTGTTCTCTTCATCCCAATAATGACTGTTATGCCTATTGAAAGAACCATTCTTTGTGAATTTAGATTCATCTGTCCAAATTATACAGTCCAAAAAGTTTTCATTCTCTTGAAATCGAATCATCATAGCTTCGCAAAACTCTGTTCTCCTGACGAAATCAGTTTCCTTCAAATGCTGTACCCTATTGAATTTATATGGGTGCATTTTATGTTTTTTAATATTCTCCAAACACTCGATTGAGATAATCCCAGATCAATCTCGGCATCTTTGAGAGAATTTTGAGGATTCACACGAAAATATGCAAGAACTGTAATTTCGTTGTTCTCATCTTCTACTACACTTTTATCTCTGTGTGTAGTTTTCTTAACGAAAGATCCGACATTTCTCAAGTTTGTCATGGTTCTGTTAATGGTATCTCTCGTTGGTCTGGGTCGGTCAGGAAACCTCTCAATGAACAGTCGAATCGTTCTATCTACAACTTTATTACATTCTCCATGAAGTAGAATGAGATTTAAATAATCTTCATTGGTAAAATTAGGCATAGTGATCGATTTTATAACTTAATACGAATTATCACCAAATTAATAGTGAACACAAAATGCTACTGAATAAAGAGGAATTTGGCAGATGTAATTAATGATATCTATCATTAAAAAAAAATAATGTAAAACATGGTAAGTTTCTGCATATGGTTCATAAGGAATTATTTATTTATCACTGGAGAGAAAACCGATGGCCGATTAGTTGAAATAAAGAGGTTTCCGATACAAATTCGAATCCAAATTCGCCATCTATTTAGGAACAACCTGTAACTTTTTTCTCTTGCATATTAGGGTAGTAAAATCTAAAACATGGTTTAAGTAACAGTTCCTGAAAATGTCATCTTTTTGGCGTGAAGGGAAAAGAAATAGCTGAAAATTCAAGACGAAAAACAGTGTTTTGTGAATAACTCAGAAAATATCCACTTTAGGGCAAGGGTGTGATGCATACACTCACATTATTTTTTAACGTAGATTCAATATCTGCCATAAAAAAATGGGGTTCTAATTTGAAAAAATAGATTTTTCACGATTTTGTCATCCCTAACTTTGAAAGCGATTTTTTCACCCCCTGTATCATGAATCGCGATTTCGAATTTCATGAAAATACGTTCAGTAGTTTCCCGTATAAATATGGGTGAGGTTCCTCGTGAAATAACAGATGATTTAAACTACCTGAGTTATCCCTTTCTTCTTTATGCATATTAACATAAAGCAGCGACTTTTATCTGGAAAATCAGATAAAACAATTTTTGAGTGCTTTTTTTAGGAAAAAACGTTGAATCATATTGCCCAAATATCTGTTATTTTTCGAAAATAAAATGGCCAGGTTAGACGCACTGATGAAGACTCGATCATTGTATAAAATCTCACACAATCTTGAATACAATGATTCGATACTGCCTGGCCGGCAAGCCTTCGGCATGATTATTCGAAAAAACAGAAATTTGGTAGCAGGTTGTGGAATACCGACCGGTAACTTTATGCAATACTTTGCCAAGATCGTACTGTGAGAAAAAAACTATCGAACATTTTATTCGACGATATGTTCTTCTGTGTACTGAATCTCAGTTTGATACGATAGTAAAATAAGAGAAATTTTCTTTTCTTCTCATTATCTTTATCATTCAACCCTGAATAATTTCAAAAAATTCTACACTGGCAACTTATTTGAACCGGCACTCAAAAGCTGCTAGCTTTTGGTCAGTGCTTTCCTCTAATGTTTTAGATATTAAATTCCTGAAATCTTCACGAAATGCCATCCCTCAAACCTATATGTGAATTGTGAATTCCAATGTATTAATATTTTTGAAAAAATTCGACAGGCGTCCGTGAGCACAATAATTTTCGAAAGATACAGCCTAGAGACTTGATATCTATAGAGAAAGTTTGGAATTTGATTATCAAGGCCAAAATCACGATTCGTTCTTGATACTGAAGGAAATTCCAATTTCCAATAACTCCAAGACTACTAGAAGAACCGAGGTTGAATCTAATATCAAAATGAAAATATAGGCCTAACAATTCACGCAATTCGAGCGAAATCTTGGAGAAAGCTATTGAGATACCGAATTTGTATTTTTTCAAATTATTCTAGTGAACCATTGCTGAAAACCATTGCCCTACATGAGAAAAGAAAATAATATATAACGAGTATTGTGGAAATCTGTTTCCGTTCTTTCAAGCTCGATTATCAAATTCATTCAAGAAATGGGGATTATCTATATTATTATTTAATGAGCTCTGATTTTTACATAATTTGAAAAAAAGAGAACTGCTTCATTTCGAGGATATCTTATTTGAGAAAATGATAAGCCGAAATATGGTGGGTTTCAATACAAAAATTCAAATTATGTTCAGCTAACCGTTTTTCTGCTCACCGAATACATGTCAGTTGTCTCCAGGCAACACATGTTACAATGATAATAGAATCAACTGAATGTATTGTTGCAAATCCTTCAGAAACTTTCAGACGAAATCAACTAATACTCTTCAACTACATTTTGGAGCTTTAAATCATGTATGTTCTCATTAGCATGAGATTATAACATATTTTATATCACATCTCGAAGTGATGCTGAAGTGAAACAACTCCTCCCCTCGCATGATCTAGTTAATTCAATAGTTTATTATTTGAGAATCAAGTATAGCAATAAAAATAATTTCATGTGCTTCTAGGGTGAAAAAAGAAGATTCCAATGGAAAATCATTTCACTTAAAGTACCATATACTGTTCTGTCATATAATGGAACGGTTTTGAGCACGTATGAACAGGGTTGGAAGAGCTTTTACGGTGAATTATTCGCTATCGTTTGAGCCATATTCAAGTAAGTGGTAAGTGTTCAAAATGATTTGGGCACACATAAATTGTGGAATTCGATGGTTGCAGGAAATTATTGAAAATCACAAGAACTAAAATATCTCGGAAACTGTGGATTTTCGGTTATCGATAAATTGATTGAAAATACAGTTTTTAATACCTTAACATAATAAGGTCGATTCTGTTTGCAAATAGCGATATTGCTAGAAAAAAGATATTGCTATCATAACAAGATTGGAATAATTGGTATTCTGATCAACGATTTTGAGCAATATGATTGGCCACTTCAACAAGAATCTTGCTATCAATATTGCTATCTTGGCAACCTCAAAATAGTTCTTGCTATGCTTGATAACAATATAGGTAAGAAAGGAAATCTTACCGAGATCCATTTGCTTCAGTATTATTTCTTCCAAGAATTCGAAAATATTGAAGATAGGGAAGTATGTGCTAATAGAAATTTTTCAAGGTTCTCTACAATATTTAATTTTGAGGAAAATTCTTAGACTAAAATACCGGCATAGTAAGCAACAGCTGAGATTATTATTCTAATGATCTCAACAACAACCATCCCTTTCAATTGCCAACAGAAAAGTTCATCGAATTTCGAATCATTAACGCCTGCATAAAATTGCAGCATTTGATTTCTGGAAACCAATATTCTGTTGGTATCTAGTAAATTGTTTATAGGTCAATTTGGGTCTTTTTGTTTCCTAACACTTTTATGTCGATGTTTAGCCAGAGATCGAGGTTATGTATGCGAAATCATAAAAAAAACTCACGAAGTAGGGTTTTTTCTTCTTCCTTGTAGGTCTAAATTCACAAAATACAGTGTTGTCAGCTCTGAAAATACCGATTATGGAAGTTGATGATAGCAATATTGCTATGACAAAATTCATAACAAACATTGCTATAACACTCGGAACAGAATACGTATATCACGGTCATATTGCTATAAATTAGAAAGATAGCAATATGACTAAAATAGCAAGGTTCATAGCAATACGCAAAAAAAATCGACCTGAAAATCTTGCGATATCGATATCCCCCCATATACTTTTATTGTCTTCTACGTACCACGTCTTGAAAGACGAATTTAATTATTATATCAACTGGCATAAAATGACCAAAGTCGAAAACTTAGGAAAACGGAAACATAATAAAATACAATACAGAAAACCTCCTCCAAAGTCCACGTCTGATTTAGTATCACCCTGTATAAGAACAACCTGTAAACGCTGCAGTCTACACCGTTTCAGACTAGCTTAATCATAATAGGAATAGCTTAAAGAAAATGCGGACTTAAATTCCAATGAATAAAAAATAATATTACAATTCCAATAATCATGGTAATAGGTTTGCACCTTTATTGAATACTAACCTAGGATTGCCCTCAAGTGTCCCTCCAAGGTTTGTAGTATTGTAGACTTGATTTCCTTTACAGTTTTACCTAAGAATTGTTCGGAAGCTGTCTGCAGTAGTTCATCAGCCTTCATTATTTTGCATTGTGCAACACCAGTGACTGTTAATGGGACACCCTGTGCTGTTTCTACATTTTCACAACATGGATTGAGGGTCATCACCTCTAGTGAAAGCCTCTGGACGTCTGTTACCAGCCACCACGCCCATGCCCATCCGCCCACAACTGTGACTTTCTTTGTAGAACCACAACAGCCACCTGTAATAAAGACAGGTCGTCATATATAAGCCGAAATGCATCAAGACATCGTGGAAAAGTTGGAAAAGATGCAGGAGTGAATATCGAAAGCGCATAAGAAACTTTTATATTTCGTGAACAAATGCCACCACAATTTGTTCAGTCTTAAAACTAAAGCATTAAAAAAATTAGATAAACAGTAAATGTGTTATCGATTTCATTAACGAGTTGGAAAAGTAGTAAGTCCATGAAAAGAAAGATGAGTTTTTTTAGATATTGGAAGTGAAATCCTCAAAAAAAAACTTGGAAATTAATGTATAACCCTCCCAAAATATCCTTTAATTGATACTCAAATATTAGCATATTTATCAGAGAATAATCGTCCTAGTGTTTATGTTAAATTGAATATAATTAACTCAAAAAAAAAATATAATTGAGAACCCCTTTTTTTCCGCCCCTGTTTGATGTCGCAAAATAATTACAATTACAAGAGATCTATTTCGAATTCTTACTCGAATCAGTACACCAGACCAGTGCTGAAGCCTTAAAAAATGGTGAAAAGTGAAAGAAAATGAAGCAGGATTAAACTCATGAGGAGAGGAAAAAATTATAACAATAATCGAAGAAAAAATAATTTAGGGGTGGGTCGGGAAAAGGAAGGGGGTGAGTGTTTGAGGGTAAAACATGGTTTATCTCGATTTCAGGCTAAGCTATAAGTACTAAGGAAAAAGTTGAGAGGCAAAGTTGTAGGTAATAACAAGATCTACATTTTTGTGTTCAACCCTTTCCTCATATAACCCCAAAATTTATGTAAACATTCAAATAAACAGGTTTTCAGTGTTTTATTTTTATCTTCCACAAAAACATTTTTTTTTTCATTTAATTGGTTGAAAACTTATCTTTTTATGTTACTAATGCACTGCAATTATTTTGATTCGAAATAATCATTTGTTCGCCCCATTCTGACTAAATTGAAAAAGCACCCTACTTTTCAATCGTAATGTCACCCGTCACAATATCTGATTTTTTTAAAGAGTGGCTAGGCTTTTTGTTAATTGAAATCTCTTATTCCGAAGAAAGTTGTGAAAAAATAACCATCACTAAACTAAACTTTCTTAGAAAAAGCAAAAATATGCAACTATAATTAACAAAAAAATAAATTAATGAAGTTACTATTTACTAAGACATCTTCAATATTTCGAGCAAGTTGTGAAATATTCTTCAAATTATATGCGCAGATGCCTATTCATTGCTATTCCGAAATAATTTATATAACGGGGAGCCCTATGGAAAATTTAGCCCAGTGGGGAAAAGGTTAGGAAGGCCTGGGCCTTACTACATGATATTTTTCGAAAAATTCACCATGGAAATATTTATTTTTTTTGACACAAACAGAAAGGAGAGATTTCAATGAACGAAGAGCTCATCAACCTTTTCGAAAAAGTAGATATTTTGACATGATACTAGTCGATTGAAAGTTGGGGTGCATTTTCAATATTCAGTCAACATAAGGTGAACAAATATATATTTTGAATCGAAAGAATTACAGTGTTTTCGGAACATAAAAGGGTAATTTTTCACCGAATATCGTCGAAAAAATTTCGTTTTCATGATAAAAAAAATCAGAAACTTGACGACCTGGATTTTTCACATGCATTTTGAGGTTATGTGAAAAGTCGAGAATATAAAAGGTTTAGAGCTTTCTATTACCTACAACTGTCATTTAACTTTTTCCATAGGACGCGTAGTTTTGCTGGAAATCGAGATAAACCGTATTTTTTCCTTAAACACTCCCCTTCCACTTCCTGACTTGAGATCGTCTCTAAATTATTTTTTCTTCGATTTTTGTTATATTCTCTTTCCATTCCTATAAGTTTCAACCAACTTTTATTTTTTTCGGTTCAAAAAATTATCGACCTGGTCTAGATATGGAACTTTAAGATGTTTCCTTATGATTCATTCAATTTTTCCGATTCTCTAACCGTATCCTGGCTTTCTCGACGTACCTACGTTCAATTGCGCACGTAGTACAATCATTGTAAACTGTAATAATAACTGATTACTTTCACAAGAGCTTCTTAGAGGGCATCAACCATTCTTGCTCCTCCTGTTCTTCGAACCTACTATTCAACTTGACATCCATAGAATAGCAAATTAAACGGAAATCGAAAGAAAGACTTCATAGTGTGGGGCTCGAAAACATCTTTACGTCTTAAACTCGCATTTTTCATGAATTAAAATCATGGAACGGACATGGACAGAAGTGATTCAACTAAATGTTTCATCTAACTAGCTTCTTGCTCCAATATTTAGTTTACGTTTTAAGTTCAAGATGACTTAATTCACTCAGTGAAATCGTTGAGATTGGAGCTAAGCCTACGCCTGTTTTCCCAGCAAATTAGAGATCGGCTCTAATATGCCACTATCATACAATTTTATACGTGAACTGCCTCAACCAGTGGATTGTTCGGAGGGGTCTCCAAGAAAAGCCATTTAATTTTGTGGAGCCTATTAAAATCGAAAATTTATGCCACAGACGGAGACTCTCTAGAAGAATCATGTTCGCGAATTGTCGACAAACATAGCCAAATTACCCCGAAATGATCCAGGATGTGGGGCGGAAAGTTTTACCAAAATTTATACCATTGTATGGAAATTGGCGGGACTCAGTTTGAATATTTGTTGGATTAAACTATTCAAAACACTTCTGGTTTTTCAGAAAAAAATTTTCCCTTCTGTATTATCTCTTCTGAATTGGTGATGATTCTGTATGCCCAGGTATACTATAAAGTTTTGCAAGGGGTTACATTCCACTGCGACCTCAAGTTCTATTGTGCCCCCCCGTGTACTAGGAATATTACGAATATTACGTGTGAACCAATATCAAATCTCGAAAAATTGCAACTGTTATATCGCACCATCAATCTTTCCTTTTCAAATTCAAAGGGTTGATGATTTATGATGATGAATTTTGTGTAGGACAATGTCCCTCTCAAGAACCAAATTGATGGGTGGGTCTGAGAGATTTTCATAAATTTTGACGTTTCGAAAAAACCTCTATTTCCTTTTCAATGTGACACCCTGTATATTTTTACTGGTGGCCAAATTGATGAATCCTTCGAAAAAACAACGAATTTCCAGATACCTTAGACTTTGAAGCTACAAGAAAATGAGTCAACCTAATTCTATCACCACCCGAGTAAATTCCAATATCATTGAAATTTTGCACGAGCGTCTAAACAATAATTTTTCAACCATGTGCTTGATTTCAATTCGATTGCGTATGTTTTGCCGTGAATATTGATGATATAAAACACAAGTAGGAATAAGGTGTTTTCGCCCATTCATGAATATGAACTTCGGTACTAAGATCTCTACAAACATTGTTTTTATAAGTTATTATTCCTATCGGAAGTTATCATGTTAACCATCGGCTATCGACTGTTACTCCCGGTAGAAATTTTCGCAAAATAGGCACTTCGACGAAATTATATCGTCCCGCAACGAGCGAGAATAAATCTATTGCAGGGCAACTAACTAACCGTGGGGGAAAATTATAACATTCCATTCATTTCCCGAACATGTCAGGATAATCCATTCTGTTGTCTCGATCTATATCATTTAATTCCAACGAAGAAGACCTACATTAAACAACTGGTCATACAGTTCTATCCACGCCTATTTCCATCAGACTAACTTAACGGCCATGCCATCATCAACATATACCCCGTTATCCGAAGAATGGTGTCGCGCATCAAACCGTACACCCATGTCGGAAGAACAGACAGACTACGAGGCACTCGAAGAAAGTACCACATACTCAACATTCTCATCAGATCAAGGAAGATATCACAAAGAGTGCTATCATCTCTACCAATTTCGTCATATGAGGAAGTATACTATTGGTATTGTCAAGTTCAAGGTCGCGTTATAGTGATTTTTAAGTGACCTGCAATTGGTGTCAGTGGTGTTGCAAGGGTTTAAGTGCTATGTTTGTTAGTGAAACATTTTGGGGGTTTTTGTTGGAACTGAAGTTTCGAGGTGGTAGATAGATATACTGAGGAGGTGAGTTGACATGTCTTTCATCTGGAAATAAGTTAATCTAGGTCAGTGGAAATGACATCAGAGTTTTTGAATGGAATTACTCGAATACCTACAGAAAGTTCTAGAAAAGTACTGAAGTTTAGTCAGGATCTCTAACTAGCTTGCTCCAGTTCATGGACCAAGGCTGTCACCTATTCTGTATCGACCTCGCCTAGTGCAGTTTTACGCACTTATGAATGGACATTGCTATATCACAAGGTCCTGACGAAATTCTGCATGAACCTTGAAGCCACAATTTTTCAACCGAATACTTAATCTCAATTCGAACAAATCTGTATTTTTCTGGATTATTGGAAAAATATCATCTTGAGATGGTGTATCTATGAAATAATATGACGGATTTAAACATTTCACGAATTGCACCCTCGTAATTGAGCCTGAAAGTTGCTCTATAAATATCGAGTCGTTTCTAAAAGAAGTTATTATGTTCACGGTCAGCTTAGCAACTGATTCCAAAAGAAACAACTGAGAGACTCAATATTCCTAAGGTAGGTTGAACCCTTGAATCCGAAGGTCAAATTCGGGAATGAATAAAATCAAACCAATGATTACGCAGACACCAATTCAAAATTAAATCTCACCCATATTTTCAGGAATACCGATCGGCTTGACTAGTATTTGGTTTAAAAAGGGACAGGTTGAACATGCACAATTTTTTTAGGACCGTTTGATCATGAGCTGATGCTTCTTTGGGAGAGTACTCTAATACACAATATAAAATTTCTGGGAATATTTTTTTTATTTCCCTAATTGTACAATCCTCACAAAATTCTTCACAAGTATGTGTGTCTGCCGTCCACTATAGAACATACTATAAGGTTTGTGTTCAATCATAAAATTATTTCCTGAAGGGCGGAATTATTGAGAAAAATAACTTGAGAATATTTCTCGATTTTCCTACAAAAAAGATCCTTGCAATATTTCGCCTGAAATTGCAGGTTAGTACTGTCTTACTTATTTTCAAGTCTCAATAAGATCTAACCTGTGTTTTTTGAAATATGAAATCTATAAAAATTTTTCGTGACGCCATCAAATTTTTTATGGAATAATCCAGGTCACCTCCAAAATGAGTTCTGTAAAAATGTATACTTACAAAAATTTCCTTTATCTCTAGCTCAAATATGTCCCAGTTAACTCTAGCTATCCGAGTGTATGAATACACAATAGTTGGTTCACACATCTTTTAGACCTATTTTAGCAATAGGTTTCTTTGCATTGGCTCGGTAGAGTGGAAGATAGACGAGAAGAGAGAGTGAATATGACCACAAAGTTTCAATCCTTCAAATAACCAACACTCGTATGAGGAACCAAATTCTAAAAATCATTTTCTTGTGAAAAACTGAGATTTTTACTGCAATTGAATTTTTTCAGAACTATTAGGGATCGAATAATCGATTCAAATATTAAAAATACATGCAAGAGACCCATCGTGAATAGTCGAGCCATCCTGATACTAATATTTGAAAAAATCTTACCTACTTATTTCTAACAAACATTTCAAGTGTTTTCCCACTTAAAGTTCGATTGCAGATTTCCTCATTATAAAATTCGAAAATCATCCGAGACCAGCATCGATTTTTTTCTATCTAGCTCACAGTATGTACCGTAATAAGTGTGTTATCTTTCAAAACGCGGTTGGGCAAATAACTACAATGGTGGAAGTTCTAATTCAATCCTAATAGATTTATTGATAATTAAAACAATTCATAAAATTTGTCGACAGCTGAGTGGGATCCTTCAGCTCATTTTGAATCCTAAACATCGCCTTGCGTACCTCAGAGTTTGTACAGTTCTGTGTTAGACAATAGAATAATAGCATATAAAATATGTATACCCAATGTTTAATTGAAAAGCTATTGTTGCTTAATTCTACAGTGGATCGTCAGGTGGAAAAATCATAGGAGATGTAGGTACGTCATATTTGAAAATTTTCACTGAAGAATGAATCAGTATTAATTTGAAATATTGAATATGATTTGAAATGACAAAAATAACAGGTGTTCATATAATCAGTTTTCGGAAGTAATGGAGTGGATTAATAAAAGAACCGGTGAAGGTAATTTATTATTAATACATATGTAAGAAAATGCCACCGTTCAAAATCATCACTAAATTTACCAAAGTTTTCTCTGTTCCAAGCTTTGGATATCAAAATTGGTCACTTCCACCTTGAATTAAAACTAATTCATTATGGGCAGATGTGAAAATGAACCTTTTATGTTTTATGTGGTTTATTTCAATATTGATTTCTCAATAAATTTTGAATCCTCATAGATATGCGGTTTGTGAGTGATATTTTATGATGAAATGAATGAATTTCACAGAAGGGCTATCAAGTTCTATTTGTATAACTAGGAATAAAATGATAATTAAACTGTAATAAACATTTTCAAATTTTTAAATGTATTTCTCTGTTTCGAAGGAGAGCTTTGAGTAAATTTTTTCTTCATCAGGTGGTCAAAAAGTAAAAACAGAACATTTGTCTACAGCATTATTCAATCATCGAAAAATACGGATTTTTTTGTATTACCTTCACATAAAATCTTTCGTTATTGACATCTTACGATGTACTGTAATTGTCTTCAACGTACCACGAATGAATGAGAGAATTAATTAGTATATCAGCTGAAATACAATGATTGAAGTGAAGAACCTGAGAAAACAGTTATATAACAAAATACAAGATAAAAAATGATACAAGATACAGTGTTTAATCTTCTATCTTTCGACTCAGAATCCTCAGTAGCATCTTTTCTATATTATATGTCAAAATCTAACCACGTGTCTTCACTAAAATCTGATAACAAACCGACTGAGCTGATTTAAAACCCATGGGAAATTGACAAATGCAAATATTTCTGCATATAAAAATTTTGCCAACGAATTCCACGCCATGTTTTTCTTTTGATGAATGAAATGTACTAAACAACAAAAATCTCTATAAATTCAAAACTTATATGACTGTTGATACTGACTCTATAAAGTTGTTTATTTTATTTCAAACATTTACTTCAAACGAGTCAACTTTATAAATCATCAGTCAGAGAAAATTTCACATGAAATAAAACGAATATATATTTTTTGGTTGACTTCCCCTTTCGAGATACCTTCCTTTTCATTTCTGGGAGATAATTGGAGGTATAATTATTCTTCACAAAATATCATCAAGAATAAAATCTCATTGAGGTTTTCCTCACGAAAAAGTGTGAAAAATTTCCAGAAAGGATTAATTATATCTGATGAAAAAAATAACTTTGAGAACTATTGAAAAACATGAATTGCTCCGTCTACGTGCACCTTCTTGCATATGCCAAATCGAGAAGACGTGATTTGAAAGGAAGCATAACCATAAAAAAAGAGTCCAAAATTTCATTGATATTCTTCCAACGTTCCTTTTGATGAACCATTGCAGTACAGTACATACTATTGGACGATATATTTTGCCCAACGTTCCTAAGAAATAGAAAGTGAGGTATGTGATGAGAAAATTAAAATTTTGGCCATCGATTCGAGTCTCATTGTTTTTTAGTGGTTGAAGAAGACACTTAAAGTGCTGACATAGCAGTGTGAATGTGTTCGTGAAAATGGTGTTTTTCAGGGGTGGTAGGTTATATTTTGTGACGACTAACGAGTGGTTGAGTGATGATTTAGAAAACTGATTCCTTCTTGAGATCTAGAACTGATTTCATTCATTGTGTTGAATAAGAAAATGTCTACTCTGAAACAATATTTATATTAATTTATAAATGTATTATATATATTATATATATTATATAATTATAATTATATAATTTCGAATCAAAGATTCGAAAAAGTTCGGAGTATAAAAAATACAAAAAAAAATTATCGAAATGAGATGAAAAAACATTGATGTTGACGTAAATTGAAAAAATCTTTTTAGTATACATGATTATTTCGAAACAGCTTTCATCTTTTCAGATGAGACTTGGTCAGACGAACTCATACATTTCCAAACAAAATCAACGAACAAGATAAAATAAAAGTAGCAAAACTCATTTGGGATAATTGAAATGTATCTTTTATCAATACAAGGTTTTTTTGAGAGATGCCTGCATTTTATGGAATTTATCAAATTTTGTTTATAATAATCAGAAATAAAGAGAACTTGAATGAAAGAAGTATAATATTCTCAGAAAAGTTCACGATATCCAGTCAAAAGTTTTCATGAGTGAATCAGCTATGTCATCAGAAAGAAAAATAGTAAATAATCATAGTTCACAACCCTAGACAGATACAGAATTTGATTGTTGCCTTTCCACCCTCCAGTATTTTCTTGAGTTTTTAGTTCTTCTAACGTTTATATTTAACTTCAAAGTTATCCCAATAAATATTCATTTTTCAGCGATGAGTGCCATAGCAGGTCCCTTGTTGGGTCTGAGCTCGGCTGCATCCAACTTTGCTTATTTCCTTCCTGCACTGGTGGCAGCCATAGCCTACTTTCAATTCGAGATGTTGGATCCAGAGTCCAGGCCAATAGACGTGGCATCAGAAGAGTTCCTCGAACGATACGATTTTATAGTGGTGGGGGCAGGTTCAGCTGGTAAGTTCTGATGAAATCAGTATGAATAAACCTTTTTTTCTTGAAAATTTGAATGAAATTGGTTCTTGGACGGAAATAATATATGTCTACAAGACAAGAGGACCAACTGTTCACTCGACAGTTTTGTTGGTATAGGCTAGAAGGCCATTCTCTAGTTACCTAGATATATTATAGGAGAGTAATTGAATCTTACAAACACTATCACTATGACTTTTTATCATTCGGGTAGTTAATTACTAATAGAGTTTTTCTACCATTCTGAGTGCTAAGGCCATCACTTGTTACGGTCTTAGTGCAACGAGCCAACGTTTGCAGTCTATTCCTAAGGACAGTTTCACAATCGCAAAGCAGATGTTTGGCCGCCTCAAATAATTGTTATAGAAGTAACAGAAATCATCGAGAACCTTTCCTATATTCCGCAGATGATGATTCCGAAGACAGTGTTTCGTGAGTGCATAACATGGCTTGTCTTTCTCCATTGATCATTCACCTTTTCGTTCTAATTCCTTAGCTGATGCCATCAACTGATGGTGCAGCCGTGAAGTGGCATTTGTCAAAAGGGAGGTGTTGCCTCAACTATCTAGCTAGCTTATCGGCTATTTTATTGTCATGTACCCAAGAGCGACCGTACTTCCTCTAGTTGAATTTGACGATCTTTACATAAGTGCCAGTGATTGATCTATATGTTTTCAGGAGCCGTCGTGGCTAACCGTCTCAGTGAGATAGAAGGTTGGAAAGTCCTTCTTCTGGAAGCAGGAGGGGATGAAACAGAGATTTCAGATGTACCACTGATGGCTGCCTATCTACAATTATCACAGCTAGACTGGAAGTACAAAAGTGAACCACAAGGACAAGCTTGTTTGGGTGAGCGTTCTGTTTTTTATTGATGCTCTCAACGCTTGTTTGGATTCCTTACAATTGAACAAGAAGATTTAGTTGATCCGTAAATTGACCTTCAGCGAACATATTGATTAGATATTTGTGTGAATGTTCGCAATGTATTCTCTTGTACAAACAAATCTGCAGCCAAACAAAGCGTTTTCTGCTAGATCGGAAGATAAAGGCCCCCAAAGTTTTCAATCGATTTATCGTTAGGTCATTCTATTTATCATAGAATAATGACTCACTGCTATAAAGTTCACAAATTTTCTTTCCACCTTAACAAATCGATAAGTCGCAATTAATTTCAAGAATAGACTATAGTCAATGAATAAAGTGAAAATAACGGTCAACTATTTAACCTCTATTTTTGAAGATTATACATAAATCTAGTAGTGAAGTCTGGCAACCACGCCTTATCATCGTTAGCGAAAGAATATGACTGATAAGTATTTTCTGTCAGACCTCATTAACGAACACACAAAATTCTGACCGATTAAATTGGGTCAATCCCTAAAATCAAGATGAGGTGGTTATCTGCCTCCACTGAATATCAACCATTTTTGAAATGAATTGCCTCTCAAAGTTGAGCGAAGGTCAAAGATGACTTTGTGCAGACTATAAAAAATAAGTGATCTTTTTTATAGTGGAGACACTATAAACTTCTGAACCTTGAGAGATCGCACAAAGAACAAACTGCACACCTCGAAGAAAATATCTGTACATTGTCATATAATAGCCATTCTTTCTTGTCCCTAGCAATGAACAACGGAAGATGCAACTGGCCAAGAGGAAAAGTAATTGGTGGATCTTCAGTCCTGAACTATATGCTCTATTTACGTGGCAACAAGAAAGATTACGAAATTTGGGAATCCCTAGGAAACCCAGGATGGGGCTACAAAGATGCTCTGCACTATTTCAAGAAATCTGAAGATAACAAGAACCCTTACCTCATCAAGACCCCTTACCATTCAGAAGGAGGATACTTGACTGTTTCGGAAGCACCTTACCACACGCCACTGGTGGCTTCTTTCGTCGAAGCTGGAAAGCAGTTGGGGTATAAGAACAGGGACATTAATGGACAATTCCAAACCGGATTCATGATGGCTCAAGGTGAGAAAGTGAAACCAACTTCAACTATGATCGATAGAAAGTTCATTCGATAACCATTGATATTTCTGGAACTTACACGTCAGTATCATCTATTTTATCTTCCAGGTACTGTGAGGAGGGGAGCTAGATGTTCAACAGGAAAAGCCTTCCTTCGGCCTATTCGTCTACGCCAAAACCTCCACATAGCCATGCGTTCACACGTGACCAGAGTACTCATAGACCCTTCCACTAAGGTAGCCTTTGGTATCGAGTTCGTGAGAGACGGAAAAGTCTATCGTATTCGAGCAACAAAAGAAGTCATACTGTCTGCTGGTGCAGTCAACTCCCCCCAAATCCTCATGCTTTCGGGAATAGGTCCCAAATCAGATCTGGAAAAACTCAAGATACCAGTCATTCAAGATCTTCAGGTTGGGTACAACCTTCAAGACCACGTAGGACTCGGAGGGCTGACCTTCATCATAGATAAACCTGTATCAATTCTTCTAAGTAGAGTTTACGCTGTGCAACCTGTTCTTCAGTACGCTGTATTTGGTGGCGGTCCACTGACAATCATGGGAGGAGTAGAAGGTCTCGCTTTCGTCAATACTAAATACGTCAATGCCTCAGATGATTTTCCTGACATCGAGTTTCATTTCATCTCAGGTTCCACCCATTCTGACGGTGGTGCTCAGCTGAAGAAGGCTCATGGTCTAACAGAGAGATTCTATAAGAAGGTGTTCGAACCTGTTACAGACAAGGACTCGTTCAGTCTGCTGCCTGTGTTGCTCAGACCACGAAGTAGGGGTTTGATCAAGTTGAGGAGTAGAAATCCTTTTGATCCTCCCCTCATTTACCCTAACTACTTCAAAGATGATTTCGATATGAGGACTCTAATCGAGGGTGTGAAAATAGGTGTTGCTTTGAGTAAAACTCCAGCTTTTAGGCACTACAAAAGTAAATTTCTACCTTTTCCTGACTGCAACCACATCCCTATACATACTGACCCTTACTACGAATGTATGATAAGACTTTATTCTGCTACAATATACCATCCTGTCGGTACCGCTAAAATGGGACCCTATTGGGACGAACAAGCTGTTGTAGACCCAGAATTGAGAGTATATGGCATAAAGAATTTAAGAGTCATAGATGCCTCTATAATGCCAACTTTGGTAAGTGGTAATACCAACGCACCTGTAATTATGATAGGAGAGAAAGGTGCTGACTTGATAAAATCGCTTTGGACACGAAGAGCAAGATATGGTGCATAAGATACCAGGAGAAAAGTCTGAAACTATTATTGTGTTCCCAATTGATCAGCTATATTTTGTAGAGGTTACCTGTAGATAAGTTCTGGAGAGTATTTAGTGCAAATGTATAGAGTGAAATTTATTTTAAGTGACTTTGTAAATATATATTTTAAGTTATATTTAGGGATTTTTTTTGGATTCATCCCAATTTTTCATGAACTTTTGCTCATACTTGTGCACTTCTGTGAATCATTCATATTACCATATCTTCAATTTTCGGCATTCTGTTGAGGAAATAACCTTCAGACAGAAATTTTAATTTTGCATGTCCGAGTGTGTTGGTTGGGTTAGTTGAGCAAAATCTGCCCAATGGTTTTTTAGTTGTGCCAATCTGAAATTTGAGTGTGCTAAAAACATAAAAACTGATGCCGTGAAGTTGAAACTTGGTAATTCCGTGCGGATCGTTTCAGTAGAAAACCGAAATATATGTTTTAGGAATTTATACTTCAGAAAGTAAAGTTAAATTTTACTGAAACTCCACACTAACCTGGCAGTTTCCAATCAAGAACAAAAGATTTTAGTTGGAAACTGTATTTTTAGAAATATTGGGAAAAAAAATTCGAGTGCGTTTATCTACGGAATCGTTGGGTGTATTCGACTTCGTCATGAATTTTATCTTCTACAAACTTCGAACATCCCATTTTTTGTGTTTTTTTACTTCGGAAGCTCTCGTGGTAGAGAATGGGTGGAATCGTCCGGAAGGTGCCTATAGATCTATTCGAAATTGAATTGATTTCGCTGAAACATAGTAATCATCTTGGGAAGGATGACGCGAAAGGTTCATGTGGAATTTCGTGAGGATTAGTAGATGAATATTTGCGTTGAGCGAAACCACTTTGTAGATCAGCGTGTTTTGGGATTTGAAACAGCACTCCAAGATGTATTGGATGTACTTTCAAGGGCATTCTGTCAAATTGTTCAGTTTTCAATGCACTAGAGATATGACTTTTGAATTATTAAAAGAATATGTATGCTCAAGTTATGTTCTCGGGTGAAAAATGAATGAATCTTCATTATGTTAGAAAAACAACGTAATGGGACCTTGTTCCATAGCGAAGATTTAAATGAGCAAAATCCCAGTTCTTTCATATATCGTTCAGTCTTTAAACTCACTCTACTGTGTTTATTTTCAGTTTCCGATCAAACACAGCAAAATACGAATCATATAGAATGACTTTGGATAGCATCGTATCTCCCGAAAAGTGCAATCCTGCAAAATTTCTTTATCACTACGCATTCAGTTCATCAAGAAATAGAATAATATGAAATCCAATTCCTGCGGATTGTGACAGAAATAGTGTCAGAATAAATGTGTTGTATGTATGATTTTTAGTGAAATTAAGGATTTTTTCTTTCGGTAAGTGGACATTTGGAATAATTCTAGACTTTTGATACATTTTTTTACAGACTCGATAGAAGTTTTCACATTTTTGAACTTCAGACAGCTCATTAAAAACACTTCATTCATTCCTCTCAAACAGATATGGCTGAATTCACCGTTTTTCTCTTTCATTACAACTATATAACTTATTGATTTCAGAATCATAAAACATTTTCCATTACGAAATAGAATTCTACAAAAATCATCCGAAACCAATACTTCTCGTATCAATTACATTGGAAGAAAGTTTTCTCATTATGAATATATTTAAGTATTACTTCATGAGTTCTCTTTCTTTTTCATTTTCATCTGAATTAAATTTTTTGATGGCCCATATAAAAGCTCTTGTGGTAAAAGGCTATAATATTAGAAAAATTTTTTTTTTCAAATTTGGCAAAGCCCTTATAAAGAAAACTCAAAAAAGTCTTACCTTATTGAACACATGGAAGAATTCATGGCCAAGAATAAAAGCTTATACTTCACAATAGTGAATTTCAAACTTCGTGTTCTCACCTCAGTATCGTTGTTATTTCTCAAATAACACAAAAAAGAATGATCAAGTTATGATGAAACTGTGCAACTGGTTGAAAAAGGCTGGTATACAACTTTCTTCAAAACTTCGTGATGAAAGCGTCTTCGGAACAATTTGAAAAAATTTCAATATTGTCTTCCAAATATTCTCTACATATTCTACGGTCTGGCAAACATATTGTCCTCATGAAATTCCCTATGAACCTTCAACTTTTCATTTTCTAATCAAGAGCTAGATGTCAGTTCGATCAATCTGTATTTTCGGAAATGTAATGTATGTATTTCACCCATTCACGAGGTTGACCTTCGACTTAGGATCCCCATATTTATAGGGTGGGTTTGAACCATAATAACGAAGGTAGAATTCGTGAATGAGGGATATCCACCCTATGATTCAGTAGTTATACTCATTAGAATTTGATTTCCCCGATATTCCCAAAAATATAGATTGTAATGAATATTGAAATCTAGTACTTAATTGGAAAATGGTAGCTTGACGATTCGTGCAGAATCTAATGGAGAGCAAATGGAAAAAGAACGACTTATCTTCTCATCAGGAAGTAGGGCTGCGCTTGGCGCGGTGAATACGTGAACAGACGAACGCTTTGGCGATGAATTTTAACATGTGCTCAAAATCTGCTGAATTTACGTTAGGTCCTTTCTAGAAATCTTTCCAATATTTCGAATGGGCAATGAGTTTTATGAACTGATCGTATTTTTATGGAAACATTCTTCATCAACAGGAAAGAGAAATTAAGCAGACATGGATAATATCCACACACAGCTCAACCTTTACTCAGCAACTCGCATGGCCTTAACCCTAGGGCCAAGCCTAGGTTTCCTCCTATACCTTCATTCCTCCACACTGAACCAAAGACCAGATGTAATGGACAGAGATCACAGAGTGAAGGACAAACCCATAGGACTACTCAAGGACACCTACGATTTCATCATAGTTGGAGGGGGTAGTGCCGGAGCAGTTCTAGCCAACAGACTCAGCGAGAACCCGTATTGGAACATCCTATTAGTAGAAGCAGGACCTGATGAGATAAGCTTGACAGATATGCCCTTAATGTTTCCAAGTCTGCAACTGTCACCGTTCGATTGGCAGTTCAAAACGGAACCAGGAGAACATTACTGCAAGTTAGTTGAGAAACGCGTCGACGTGGTGAAATATTGAACACTAAATTAATGTTTTCAGAGCTATGGTAGATGGTCGTTGCAATTGGCCAAGAGGTAAAGTCCTTGGTGGTTGTAGCGTTCTCAATGCTATGCTGTATATACGAGGAAACAAAAGAGACTACGATAGATGGGAATCACTTGGCTTACCTGGTTGGGGTTATGACGATATTCTTCCTTATTTCAAGAAGTCAGAAGATATGAGGATAGAGGAGCTGAAAGACGACCCTTACCACGGAACTGGAGGGTACTTAACAGTAGAAAATTTCAGGTGAGTTCCATACGAATGAAATCCACGATGGGGTATTATACATTTTGTTATTACCAGATACCATTCACCAATGGTGAACTGGTTCCTGGCAGCTGCAAGAGAAATGGGTTATGAAATAAGAGACGTAAACGGAGAATACCAAACAGGATTTACATTGTCCCATGGTACCCTACGTGATGGTCTGAGATGCAGTACTGCAAAGGCATTCTTGCGGCCATGCTCCAAAAGACCCAACCTCCACTTCAGCTTGATGACCATTGCAGAAAAAGTGTTAATAGACAAGAACACTTATCAAGCCACTGGTGTATTGATCAACAAGTTTGGTCTGAAGAAAAAAGTCCACGCAGAGAGGGAAGTTATACTGAGTGCAGGATCATTGCAGTCGCCTCAGCTGCTGATGCTATCGGGTAGGTGAATTTTGAGGGTTTATCTCGATTGCTACTAATTTTTACTGCTTTTTGTCGTCAAGGTATTGGCCCCAAAGATCACTTGGAAGAGATGGGTATAGATGTCATCATAGATTCCCCATACGTTGGGCAGAATCTCCAGGACCACGTAGCTTTAGGAGGTTGTACATTTCTTTATGCTCCTCCCGAAGAATATACCAACAAAACCTGCGGTTTTGAACTGCCCAAAGTCTTTTCGGAAGATACCATAAAGTCCTTCACGGAGAAAAAAGAAGGTCCCATATATTGGTTGCCAGAGTGTGAGGTTATGGGATTTGTCAATACCAAATACCAGAACCCTGAAGAGGATTGGCCTGATATCCAGTATTTCTTTGCCTCATATGCCGATAACACAGACGGTGGATTGTTCAGCAAACGAGCTGCAGGTATCACGGACGACTTTTATTCAGCTGTTTTTGAGGAGCTACTGTACAAGGATGCCTTCAGTGTTATCGTTTTATTATTAAGGCCTAGGAGTAGAGGGAAGTTGCTGTTGAAAGACAAAAATCCTAACACACACATAAGGATATTTCCTAACTATTATTCAGATCCATATGATTTGGATGTTGTGGTGAGTCAAGATTAGCTGCAATGAAAACTTGTTCAGTTAATTTCAGTTGAAAAATTTCACTTTTAGGTTGAAGGTGCGAAGTTGGCTTACAGAATGTTGACCTCGAAAGAAATGTCCAAGTATAACGCAACTTACAACCACTTTAGGATACCTGGTTGTCATCAGTATGAGTTCTTGTCTGATGAATATTGGGCATGTCAAGCCAAGTACTATACTCTGACTATTTACCATCCTGTAGGTATGTCTTTAATGAACATGTTCGAATAATTTGGAATTCAAAAGAGAGATATACATTATGATGGCAGTTGATAAACATCTTCATTCTATTTTGGAGGGAAGTAAATATTTGCAAGCCTTCCTTCTTTATAGGATTTTTCAACCCTTGTTTTATGGGACATATCATAAAATTACTAATCCTTCTGGTCCGCAGGAACAGCCAAAATGGGTAATGATACCGACACAGAAGCTGTCGTAGATGCGAGACTCCGGGTTAGAGGAGGAGTGAAGAACTTGAGAGTTGTAGATGGAAGCATAATGCCTTACATTGTGAGCGGCAATACGAACGCACCAATAATCATGATAGCAGAAAAAGCAGCTGACATGATTAAAGAAGATTGGGGAGTTTTCAATCAAGGCGGGTATCAGGATTCCGAGGCTGTAGATTCAAAAGAGGCAGTTGAGAATAACGGAGAGATTTATGTTGGCAGCAAAAAAGGTTTGTGGAAAATATATGGATTATTCTCCAACTAAACGTTATTTACTTGCACGGGGCGAGATAGTGAGGTAGTAATATACCTATTTGAGTTCACTGTGGATAGAATACTGATAAAAACAGTGTGTAACTACTCTCTAATCCACTTAAACTTTCTGCGTCTAACGCACGTTTCGGAATCCAAGTTTCCTTTGTCAAAGACATATCGTTACTAACTCCTTTGCAAGCGGACTTTACGAAATAAAATGTCCAGACTGCGACAAATCTTACATCGGACAAACAGCGGGGAACATCAACACGAGAATCAAGGAACACATGAGCCATATCCGTAACAACCATCCTGGCAAATTGGCGGTCGCGAATCACGTTTTAACAACCGGTCATTTAATTCCAGAAAAATCCGTAAAGCTATTAAAAAGCTCGGGCAAAATTTACCTAAACACTCTGAAAGGTATACATATGTTCAGGAGAAAAGACAGATTGCTAAACAATGATCTCACCCCCATTAGTAACCCATTATTCCAAGTATTTACCTGACTCACCCTTGATAGCCCAGCGCTACACTAATGACCTTAACAACCCTTTCCCATTGGTCCTGTATACCATCCTCTCACTAGTGCAACAGGTGCGCTTGCAATGTAGTTAGTAACGATATGTCTTTGATAAAGGAAACTTGGGTTCCGAAACGTGCGTTAGACGCAGAAAGTTTAAGTGGATTAGAGAGTAGTTACACACTGTTTTTATTGAGGTAGTACTTCAAACTGACATACTGTATATAAATTTACTGAAGATATAAAGAGTAAAGCATATGTTCTCCTAAATTTCCAATCACATCGGATATGATCGAGGAACAATAGGGATATTGAGGGTGAAACAACCTGTTACATTCTTTCCGAAACCTTCACATTTATTTTGAATTTAATTAATATAGCTACAGCTATAGCTATAGAAAGAAGGGTTGATCTGATTACTGGCAAATCTGAAGAGAATGTGCTCCACTAGAATTATTTCTTCTTATGGTTTTTCCTTGACGTCATGGAGTGAATGCAAGCGAGATCTATTAGTCAGTGGGATATTCGACCTTCCTGAGTTTTATTTACCAGTCAATAGCAATTACATTGGTGGACAGAAACATTCACGGTGTACATTGGAAAACAATTCAATTTCAACTACTCAGGTGTTAATTATAGATTCTTTATTTAAACTTCAACATATACATATTACAAACAACTTGATGAAAAATGAAAATTATGTTATGTGTATGTTCTTGGAAAATCGTTAATTATTTATCATAATTTTATTATGATGTCACTTGATAAGCAAGACAGAATCTAAATATAAAAGGAAAGTTTGAATTCTAAGATATTTTTCTAGATGAAAAGAAAGCTGAGCCAGTCATGAAGAAGACACCTCCAAGGAATGGGGATCCAGATTATTGGTAACAAAACGAAACAAACATTTTTCACTTCCTTACTTCATATTATATGAATATGTTGTAGTCGAATATATCACTCTTTGTTGTAACTATTCTTTTATTTCACAATTTATTTGATTACCTCAGGAATGAAGTATTTCTTAATTCTACAACTCAACACGAAAAAGGTATCACATATAAAATGTCTGTTACTCTTATAATTAACATCGTATATGTCCAATTTTATTTTGAGGGAATATAGTGTTTTTTAGTTGTTTTTGATTGCTGGAACCTTTTTAAAGTACATTGTGAAACATTTAATCAAGCAAAACGCTGCAAATTTTACACAAAGGTTTATTATTTTTCCAGCTTAATGTCCAAATTCTTCAGCGATATTTATCACACTTTCATCGTCGCGAGTTTCGCAAGTGAGAAGTTTGATAGTGAAATAAAACAATTTTCAAGATTGTCCGCCAATATTGGCTAGTAAATATTATAGTGGAATTCAAATTTATACTGAAGGAAATTTTGAAATTCGAACAGCCGTATCCAGCCTCTTACAATTCGGAATATTCAATCAGAAAACTGCGATATTGGCGAGCTATCTTTGTTTGATTTCATTTCTTATTTCAATTCCTACCTGGCTGGAAAATGTAAAGCTTTTCAAAATTGAATCATAGAACTAAATAAAACAGGTGAATAATCGGCTCCTATCTTATTCTAAGGCTCCTTCTCTTATTATAAGATTCTCTACAATTGATGAGATTTCTGGTTCGTTGTTGATTTTTTTACTTATATCCTCCAATTCGTTTTATCATATACATGCTCATTATATTTTATATCCACCCTTATTTCAAAGTCTCAGTCCGAAAAATATTGGATTTTGATTGAAACCAGTAACGGATATCCACTTGTTGAAGATAATTGTACTACGCAAACCAAAATTGATGAAAACCTCTGATCAGCCGATTTTTTTGGAAATCTTCACTATTTTAAATATCGCTACTAGATTCGCATTCTGCATGTAAAAAAGTTATTCAGGTTTACAAGAGTATTTGTTGAGATTTCAATGTTTCAAATGAAATTTCCTATGGAATTGGTTTTTGTGTTATGAAAAACCAATGATTTAGTAATATAAGTTTCATTTAAGATATAAATGAACTTCATGAAGAAATTTAATATTAAATCTCGTAATCCGCTGGGTGGTTTCTGTAGCATAGGCAGGTGCCAGTGGATTTAGCCTATCTGATGTATCCACCTATGGCACTGGGACGAAACAACTTTTCCTTGACACCGGATTCGCCATCAGTGAGTCCAACTTAGTCGTTTCAGACCATTTTCGGCTCAAATTTTGAAAATGATATCAATTTGGACATTTTACAACTTGAACATGCGCGCAAAAAAAAATATTTCAAGGACACCCAGTTTTTTTCGCTCGCATACGACAAAAAGTAATCCAAAATCCCCCATTTCAATTTTAGAAAACACCTTCATCATCCAAACGAACGACCTCTTCTGATGAAGGTATCGCTTCCTATACCAGGTAATTACAAAACCATCAATGATAACCATGATATTGCCCAAGCAACAAAAACAACAACAAAAACGAATACCTGACATAAATTACGGGTGCCAAATTTTTTTCCTCTGTCTTCACAAGGAGAACCGGTAGGTTTTGACGATCAGTTAGAATTAGTGAGGAACGTTGGGTTCAGTCGCTGATCATACCTGATCGGTTGATCAAACGCGTCATTAAACGAAAAAAAACTAACGCTGAAAGTTCTCTAGACGTTGTTTTACGTAAACTGAGAAGTTCGAGGGCTAAGTTTGGTGTAAATCGCAGATATTTTTAAGACAAGGGTGAGATTAGTGCACAGTGAGTATTTCCATGCATCACTAGATTTTAAGAATATAATGCACCATAATATTAATTATATTTTGTTGTTCGTTTATAAAAACTTTCTTGTGAGAAATTGAAGAAATATTTTTGAAAAATACCAACTATTGCATCGAAATTTGTATGAATTTGTATTTGAATTCCATTCATTCTCATCCTGAAAACTGATTAATTCCTATCACAGAGTGGTTAAAGTTGATTTGTATATCATTATTCATTGTTATCTGGTTTTCAACTTTCATATTCCATCAGGTGAAATCATAAACAAAAGAATGTTTATGTCGCAAAAAAATATTGGCTCCTTGATTTTTACATGTCTGTATTCTGAAGATGCTCGTTGGGGTCCAAAACATTTCAAGGAGGTTGTTGAATACAATGAAATGAAACACGGAGCTCATTTCAGTCGGAGTTTTCATACTGTCAAAACATTTCCCTCCGTCTGAATTACACAATGGATCATAAAACAGTTATCAAAAGAAAGTTGTGTCAAAAAAAATAATTAATTTTTGGAGTTGAAAATATTGAATTCTGTATCAGAATAGACACAATAACCATGTATAATCTTAACAATTTCGAAATTACCCTTGTATAGATTCTACCATTGATTACACTTCTTGCGCGCATGTTCTAGGGAAACAGCGTGCTTTCTGTCAGGAACTTACATTTAGTTTTGAAGAAAATTTTGTTCATATCTTGAGCTCTATATTTAACAGCAGTAAACTAAATTTTTTTTCCCGTATCGATGTTTTTTCCAGAATAACTCAAAAACTACTGATTCAATCATGAGGAAACTTGATAACTAGTTTGGAAATGCTATTGATTAAAATCTCGAATTTTTATTTCAAATATTCATACAAGATTCTGCAATGTTCTGATCATTTTAACCTCACGAAATTCTGTATGAACCTTCAAGCTGCATTTTCAGTCACATACTGGATTTCAATTCGATCTTATCTGTATGTTTGGAGATATTGGAAAATAAAATTTTGAACCTATTTATTTGCGGCATCATTCGGTGGATTTTACCCATTCACGAATTCGGCCTTGGCTTCTCTAAATATCGAGGTTTTAAGTTGTGTCTTTCGGAAGTTATGGTTTTCTATTCAAAATTTAATTTTTCCAATATTTCCAAACATACAGATTGGATCGAATTGAAAATCAGTGCTTGATTGAAATATGATAGCCTGAAAGTTCATGCAGAATTTAGTGAGGATAATATGATCAGAAGATCGTCAATTCTTTCCATCAAAGAAGAGGAGGTTCGTTTTTCGGGGTCAATACGTGAAACGAATTTTAACATGCGCGCAAAAACAGCTGACTTCACTTTAGCGCTTTTTTTGATTTTTCATTTTCTAATTCTCCATTAATTTTTCGTCGTTACCTACTCTTTAGTGGTTACTGCAACGAAAAGAAATCTTCAGTATTTTCGCACGAAGTTTAGAATATTGCGAACGGGATCCTTGAGTCATAATTTAAACTACCAAAACGAAAACAGAGAGTTCGCGGAAAGGACAACAAGAAATAAAGCAAGGTCAACGAACGAATTAAACCTTGTCAATGGTTAAATCTTTCCTGTACCATTTCAAAACTGGTCAAAATTTTTCCAGATTAAATTTCGAAATGATATTCTGAGGTAGAAAATTATCTTAATTCTTTGGCACCTATAAATCATAATTTGAGTTAAATATTCATATCACAAAATATCATAGCTTGCAGGTAATCGACACCATTATCCCTTATGCGCACCTATTTTTAGTTAAAATTCAATTTACATGAGGTATTTTCTTCTCTGCTCTTAACATTTTTCAGTTAACTTAATTTCTTGTAAAATTCTCCTATTCAACAAATTTTTCTTCAGTTAGCTCCGAGAGGCAAGTCAAACAAACAGTGAAAACCGATACAGAACGACACCACGAAATATATTATATATCAATTTTTGAATACATAATGAATAAGTGTAAAGCGTTTTTATTTATTTATATTATATTTGTCACTCAATGTTTGAATATTTTGTCTCTTTGAACGCAGTAGGCTCTATGCTATCGTACGAAACTTCATCAGCTGAGATGGTTCTATTCTATATTCAGGTACTCGAACTAGAAAAATAAAATCCGTGGAAGGTCTTCGAGTTAAGAAACATGAATTAGTTGATTCATTATTTACTTCTTAGTTTAATTTAATTCTATATCATTCTCTTCCCGTTCAAATCCCAAAATAAGCACAACAAGTATATCATACTCTTCTCCTGCAGACAATGACGGCGTTTGGTCTCTACCAGCACCAACCAATAGCGTGTCCCGGCAGTGTGACAGGAGACGCCGGTGTATTTTTCCTAACCCTCATAAACACACTTTTTGCCAACCAGTGCCAGTTGGGTCAAACAGAGAACTATCCTGTTGATTCCGGTCCAACGCTCATCGAAAATGATGCATTTGACTTCATTGTCATTGGAGGTGGCACATCAGGTTCGATCGTGGCTTCGAAACTGGCGAACAATACGAAAAATAGAGTTCTTCTCCTTGAAGCTGGGGGATATCCTTCACCTACAAGTGACGTGAGTACCTACAGGTGATATTTATACTGAAATAAACAAATGTTTCTCCCCAGATTCCTGCATTGCATTTGAGTCTGCAGAAGACAATAGAAGATTGGCAGTTCCACACAGAACCGAACAATCATTCCTGCCGTGGTTTCAAAAACAATAAATGTCAAATACCGAGTGGAAAATCACTAGGAGGATCCAGCACAATCGACTCCATGCTCTACTTAAGAGGCAGCAAGTACGTGTTCAACTCCTGGATCGAGAATGGTAACATCGGATGGTCATACCAAGATGTACTTCCATATTTTAAGAGAACTGAAAAGCTAGAAGCACATGAACTCATAACCTCCAATGTTTATGGCACTAATGGAATTCTACCCCTTACAAGAAGCAGATTACATCAACCAATCCGTAACACCATCCTCAATTCTGCGAAAGATCTTGGTTATAAAGTGCACAACCACGAAGGACAACCAGGATTCTTTGAAGCTTTGCAAACAATACATAAGGGTGTGAGGCAAAATGCAGCCAATGTATTTTTAGGTGACTTCAAAACACTTCCTAACCTCAAAGTAGCAACAGAAGCATTAGTTGAAAAAATCATTATTGATAAAGATTTGAGGGAAGCTAACGGTGTAAAGGTTAACATTGCTGGCAGAACCATCAGTTTATACGCTGAAAAAGAAGTGATAGTTTCAGCTGGTACAATCAACTCACCAAAACTCCTAATGTTGAGCGGTATTGGACCGAAGGAACATCTTGGAAGTATTGGTATAGAAACTGTCCACGACGTTAAAGTTGGAATGAACCTTCAAGACCACTTCATGTACCCTATATTCGCAGTCAAAGTTAATGATTCTGCTGCCAAATATTTACAACAAAACCCAACTGACGAACTCTACAAATATTTCGCCAACAGAGAGGGAGTGTTTTCTAGCACTGGTCTGAATAACTTGATTGGAATGCTTAGTATCAAAAACCATTCATCGGAACCTAATATCAGGCTTGGATATACCTTCATCCCTCGTCAAGATTCTTACATCTTCAATGAGTACCGAAGAATCTTTAATTTTGAAGACAGTGTCATTAAATCGTTAGCAGAAGCTAATAAACATTCCCATCTTCTTCTAATCAAAATCACACTTTTGGACGCAAAATCCAGAGGAAAAGTATCCCTGAGGAGTAGGAGCCCTCATGACAAACCTATTGTTGATCCCGCATACCTTTCTGAAGAAGAAGACGTCGAAATGATACTGAAGGGTATCAAGATTGCACAGAAACAAATAAAAACACGATCCTTCCAGAAAGTATCTGCGCAAGAGGTTCATGTAGATATACCAAATTGCAGAAACTTTAAACACAAGAACGATGATTATTGGAAATGTGCTATACGGAATGTGGGTACTACAGGGTACCATTTAGTCGGTACATGTAAGATGGGATTGTCGATAGATCCTCATGCTGTTGTAGATCCGCTTTTGAAGGTCCATGGAGTTGAAAAGTTGAGAGTTGTAGATGCCAGTGTGGTTCCTACGAGTACTAGAGGAGAACTTAGTACTTTAGAAATGATGATTGGCCAGAAAGGAGCTCAGTTGATAATAAATGGCTTCGATGCGATCAAACACATGAGATTTTGAGAAAGTTCTATTTGCCATATGAATAGTTTTTATTTCAATTGATCAGTATTTAAGTTGTAGGAGAACTACATTTTTTAAGGAGTAGATATAGATTTCAAATAAATTATTGATTATTATTATGGAATGGTTGTTCATTGTACGCATATATTAAGACAACTATGAGAATATCAGAGGTTATTACATTTTATTTCCGATATCAAACCGAAGGTGGAAATTAGAGAAAATATGTATTGGTATTTATTGAATGTTCCTTGACGAAAAAGGGCAGAAATGATCAGGGATAATTAGAAAATTGTTAACAGCGAATAACGAACTTATTTCAGGAACTTATCGGGCTTTTCAATAGCCGAATTATATTTAACTTAAGAGAATGCAGTTTTCATCTTCATCCAATCGTTCATAATCTCTTGGAAAGTGGAACTCAAGCCAGTTTTTTCAAGCTTATATCTTCATATAATTTACGACAATGATTTTATCGCAAGTGGTTGGGTGGTGAACCATTATTGTACTAAATTAATAACTATCGTTAATTTTTTTCAAAAATTACGTTAGCATGGGCGTAACATGTATTACGGAATATATGAGTTAAGTAAAAACGAAATATTCGGAATATGTCATGAAGACTTTTATGATGGATAATACTCAATAATCAAAATTCGACTGAAATGAATTCATAGAACTATTTAGAGCATCATCTTTTGAGCCACTAATGGAAATAACTCCATATAATTTTTATGATTAAAAAAATCAACTAAATGAACAATTAAAAGTACATTCTGTGATAGTATCATAAACAAGAAAGAATTCTGTAATGTACCTTCATCTACATAAAATCTGATTCACAGTATTGTATACCTTATTCCATACAGAACGAGTCGCTTATGAATAATGAAGTTTCTGTATAATAGCCTTGTTATCGAAATTTCAAATGGATAAACCCGACTTTTATGATTATTTTTTTGAATAAAGAAGTATTCATACTGTGGGCATATTGCAGAATCACTTTACATCTTTTCTTAGGCAAATGATTTTTTTGGATCATCTAATCATTGGCTATTGTAATTCTGAAAGTATCAAAGTGAGTTGAAGATCCATAAATGTCTCGTCGACTACCATGATCAGTAGTGATAATTTAAATAGAAGAAAAAAAACTTTGGTCCTCTGAAAGCACAATGGTCGAACAATTATCTTCATCTTCTTGTCTGGCAAATGTAGATTCCCAATCTGGTAGTTTGTTTCTGCTTCTAATCAATCACCTCTTCGCTAGCCAATGCTCTTCGACACATCCAAATCTATATCCTCCTGACAGTGGTTCCGAAATTCAAGATGGCGATCATTTCGACTTCATACTCATTGGTGCGGGATCTGCAGGTTCTGTTGTATCAAGCCAACTAGTGAACGGTGGAAAATGGAGAGTTTGAGTTCTCGTAGATGGTGGATATCCCTCAATAACAACAGAGGTAAAATAATGAACAAATAAGTTACACTTAATCTAAAGTATTGAATTACATCAGATTTCCTTGCTGTTTTTCAACATTGAGCTGACCGATCAGATATGGGATTACCAGACATAGCCTTCAAAGCATTCTTGCATAGGTTTGACAAATGGATCCTGTCACTGGCCTAGAGGTAAAGTACTAGGAGGCTGTAGTTCCATCAACGCCATGATATACGTCAGAGGTAACCGAAACAATTACGATTTTTGGTCCAATGTAGGCAAACCAGGTTGGGACTACAACAATGTTATGAAAGCGTACAGGGAGAACGAAAAACTTATGGAGGAGGATTTGCAACACACTGATAGATCTGGAACGGATGATTTATTACCTCTTACGAGGCAAAGAACCAACTAAACAATAAGAGACGTTATTTTTGAATCTGTTAAAGAGCTTGGATACTCAGTATTAGAAGCTGAAGGTACCAGCGGTTTCTTCGAAAGTTTACAAACTATCAATAATGGAACGAGAGCAAACGCTGCTAAAGCTTTCTTGGGATCTGTCAGTAGCTCAGATAAGATAACACTTGCTACGAACGCTCATTTGGAGCGAATTCTGATAGAAGAGTAAACAAGGTAGCTGAAGGAGTCGAGGTGAAAATTGGTGATCGTACCATGAAGGTTCATGCAGACAAGAAAGTGATTCTATCTGCAGGTTCCTTGAATTCTCCACAGATCCTCATGATAAGCGGAATAGGTCCAAGACAACACCTTAAAGATCATGGTATCAATGTCGTGAACGATCTGCTGGTAGGTCACAATCCCCAAGATCGATTGATCGACTGGTTCTTTTCTACAGTCAAAGATGGAGCCCTAAAACCAACAGTGATGGAAGACGAGTTGTACAAATATTTCGCACACAGACAGGGTGAATTGAGTAGAGTTGGTATCACCAATATCAATGGGTTCATCAACACGAGGAACAATTCAGGTTATCCTGACATGCATTTTCGCTACATTCACTTCAAGAAGAATGATTGGAAATATTTTGATCATGACAATGAAGCTCATCAACATGGATCCAATCATTATTGAAAATTTGAAACGGGTCATAGTCGAACATCATAGTTTTTTGTCGATTGTTTCATTATTGCAGCCTAAATCTCGAAGGAGAGTACCGTTGAAGAGTAATGATCCCTTAGATCATCCGATTTTACGTATAGATTTTCTCACAGATGAATCCGGTGAAGACATGGAGACGATGTTGAGAGGTATTCGATTCATAGAGGCCCAACTCAAAACGAAAGCATTCAAGAAATTGGACGCCAAGATACTGGACATTGGTATACCAAATTGTAGTAAATTAGATTTCGATTCTGATGATTACTGGAGATGTACAGGGTGATTCATTAAGGTTGGCCACCGGCCGTATCTCGGAAACCGTTTATCCTATGACTTCCGGAAAAAAAATCTAATGACCAACTCGGCCCCTAGAAAATGATTAAAAATATTTTCAAGTTCGTAGTTCCCCACTAGAGGGCGCAATCTATCACTTGTAAAATATAATCTCATTTTTTACGAAATATTCTCCAGCTAACAGTGGTAAAGAATAATAAAATAAGAATCTACTCTTTCTATTCAACAACTTTTGTTTCAGTAATTTTTCTATATTTTCTATTTTTTAGTGATGGGATGGATAAACTTTTCTTCACGAAAAAAACATTCTTACTCCTGTATGGGTGAATCGATTTTCAGGTAATTGAATTTCATTCGAAGGCCATCGAAAGCAGATCACAGAAACATATGACAACAATATACCGGGTGATCCAATTGAAAAGTACAGACTGTTTTATGTCATTTCACCCTATTTGTGCGTTTTACTGGAAAATTTCAAATGCAATGCTATGATTCTAACGTAGTGAGAATAAGCCAAGCATTATCACCTACTGACTTTTTAAAATCGCAGACAGATATCATTGGTCGTTTCGGAGTTATTGACATTTTTGTAAATTTTGATAAGTATTGATCAACCCTGTGAAATGCAGGAGGAATTTAGTTATTTCATCTCTAAACAATTAGATGAAAGGAAAAAACTCATCAAAACAACGAAACAAGCTGATTGAGAACCAGTAAGCTTTGGCGATACTGTTCATTTTCGGTATCTATGGCTGTAAAAGTTTTTTAGGACGATTGCAAACCACTATTTTATGATGCCCCATTATTCAAACGAAGAAGCATATGATATGCTTAAGGTTCATTTTGAATGTTTAGAAAATGCAGTAGATGAAAGGGAATACCCGATATGATATCCTGAAAGACGTCGTCATTCCAAAAGGGTATTCAACAGATTGACACGAAGAGTGCGAGAAACTGGTAAGGTTCAATATCTTGGAAGAAAAAAAAACGTAGAAGCCGTAATGAGGATAATATCATAAAAGTTTTGGCTTATTAACAAGACAAAGGTGCTTGAAATTTTATCGGAAGATCTTCCAATTCTTTTAGAAAATATTGCTATTGAAAGCAGGTTAGATATGTGGTATCAACAAGATGGTTGCCCGGCGCATTATGCTGCTAATGTTAGAGAATATTCATATAACGTCTTCTCAAAGAGGTATATTGGACGAGGGAGTATTTTTCCATGGCCAGAAAGATCACCCTACCTCACAGTATTAGATTTTTATTTTTGGGGGAGAATAAAGACTTAGTTTTCCGAACGCCCCCCACTACAAGTGAGGATATTCAAAATAGATTTCGACAGGCAGCTTCTTCTCATACTGAAATTGTGGCCAGTGTCAACTCGACGACAGTAAAGACTAATTTTATGTGTAGAAAATAATGGTAGACATTTTAAATATTTGAATTGATTAGGTGTAAGTGTTGTTTTTCTGTTCAAATATTTTCTATGTTGCTAATTTTTATTTTATTTTATCGCATCATTCTTATTTCATGCGTGTTTAGCATTTTGTTGCGTTGTCATGACGCATAAAGTCACTTCCTTGTTTATTCAAGCTCACAGAAAGGATCAGCATTGATCAAAATTTACAAAAATGTCAATAACTCCGAAACGACCAATGATATCTGTCTGCGATTTTAAAGAGTCAGTAGGTGATAATGTTTGGCTTATTCTCACTCGGTTAGAATCATAGCATTGCATTTGAAATTTTCCAGTAAAACGCACAAATAGGGCGAAGTGACATAAAACAGTCTGTAGTTTTCAATTGGATCACCCGGTATATTGTTGTCATATGTTTCTGTGATCTGCTTTTGATGGCCTTCGAATGAAATCCAATTACGTGAAAATCGGTTCACCCATACAGGAGTAAGAATGTTTTTTTCGTGAAGAAAAGTTTATCCATCCCATCACTGAAAAATAGAAAATATAGAAAAATTACTGAAACAAAAGTTGTTGAATAGAAAGAGTAGATCCTTATTTTATTATTCTTTACCACTGTTAGCTGGAGAATATTTCGTAAAAAATGAGATTATATTTTACAAGTGATAGATTGCGCCCTCTAGTGGGGAACTACGAACTTGAAAATATTTTTAATCATTTTCTAGGGGCCGAGTTGGTCATTAGATTTTTTTTCCGGAAGTCATAGGATAAACGATTTCCGAGATACGGCCGGTGGCCAACCTTAATGAATCACCCTGTACAGTAAGAAATCTGGGGACTACATTATACCATCCAACGAGCACTTATAAAATGGGACCAGAATGAGATAAAACAGCTGTGGTAGATTCAAGCTTGAGAGTACACGGTGTAAGAAAACTAAGGGTTGTTGATGCTAGTATTATTCCACAATAACCAGTGGTAACACAAATGGTCCTTCCATGATGATAGGACGCAGAGCAGCACACATGATTATTGAAGATCACGAGGTAGAATGATTGTTAATGGCCTTGAATTATTGTTTCTATTCTATTTGTCTATTTCATTCAGTTTTGATAAGAATAATGAAAGATAATTTTTTGAATTTTTTTTTATAATGATGTTAAACATATGTGAGGCTTCAATAAGATTTTAAAACGCGGTATCTAAATTGTACATGCTGAAAAACTCATTATATGTTAGTTGTGGAGAAATGCCCGGATTCAAATGAAGTTACACTTCGCTCTTGTATCATACATATGACATAATTCTGTAATGAATTTTACTTCGGCTTGAATTCTCCATTTAATATATTTCTCATGAGAGAACGAGTCGCTAATGAATTATTGAGTCTCTGTAATATAACATTGTTATCAAATTTTCGAATGAGAGGATCCGAGTTTTATCATCATTCTCTGAATAAATAAACAATCGTGTTGTAGGCCAATTGCGAAATCAATATACATATTTTCTCAGACGAGTGTTGCATCTAGAACATGTAAACAATTATTCTTGAAATATTGAAATTATCGAAGTGCGTTGAGGTTCCATATTTAAGTAATCGAATTTTATAATCGTCAATACTTAACATCTCCCAGAAATCGAGCCTTTCCTTCAAAAGCAAGATGTTGGACCAATTGTCATCATCTTCATGTCTAGCTAATGCCGATTCCCAATCAGGTAGTTTATTTCTGCTTCTTATGAACTACCTTTTAGCCAGCCAATGCTCTCTGAAAAATCCCAATCTATACCCTCCTGACAGTGGTTCCAAAATTCAAGATGGCGATCATTTCGACTTCATAGTGATTGGTGCGGGATCTGCAGGTTCTGTTGTATCAAGCCAACTAGTGAAAAGTGGAAAATGGAAGGTCCTAGTTCTCGAAGCTGGTGGATACCCCTCGATAACAACAGAGGTAAAATAATTCACCACTTGGTAACACTTAATTTCAAGTTTTGAATTGAATCAGATACCCCTGATGTTCTTCAACATTGAGCTTACCGACCAGATATGGAATTACCAGACAGAACCTTCCAAACATTCTTGCATAGGTTTGAAAAATGGATCCTGTCACTGGCCTAGGGGTAAAGTACTGGGAGGCTGTAGTTCCATCAATGCCATGTTATACATTAGAGGTAACCGAAACAATTACGATTCTTGGTCCAATGCAGGCAATCCAGGTTGGGACTACCAAACTGTCATGAAATCGTACCAAGAAAACGAGAAACTCCTGGTGAAGGATTTGCAGCACAGTGATAACTACGGTAAAGATGGTTTATTACCTCTAACCAGGTACCAAATCAACGAAACCATAAGAGATGTCATTTTGGAATCTGTTCGAGAACTCGGATACCCAGTGTTGGAGACTGAAGGTCCCATCGGATTCTTTGAAAGTGTACTAACGATCAATAATGGCACTAGAGCAAACGCTGCGAAAGCTTTCTTGGGATCTGTCAGTAGCTCAGATAAGATAACACTTGCTACAAATGCTCATGTGGAGCGAATTCTGATAAACGAGGTTAATAAGGCGGCTAAAGGAGTCGAGGTGAAACTAGGTGATCGTACCATAAAGGTTCATGCAGACAAGGAAGTGGTTCTCTCTGCAGGCTCCCTGAACTCTCCACAAATCCTCATGCTCAGCGGAATAGGCCCAAGACAACATCTTAATGATCATGGTATCAATGTTATAAAAGACTTAAAAGTAGGTCACAATCTCCAAGATCATCTGATTTACTGGTTCTTTGCTAAAATCAACGATGAAGCCGTGAAACCAACAGTATTGGAAGACGAGTTATATAAATATTTCTCGCATAGAAAGGGTGAGTTTAGCCAAATTGGTATCACGAACATCAACGGATTCATAAACACGAAGAATAATTCAGCTTATCCGGACATACAGTACAGCTCTTTGTACATCAAGAAAAATGACTTGAATACTTTGACCACGCTGATGGAAGTCATCAACATGGATCCAATTATTACCGGTAATTTGAAAACAGTCCTCGTCAAACATAGTCTTCTGTTAGCGGTTCCTATATTATTGCAACCAAAATCTCGAGGTAGAGTGCTGTTGAAAAGTAGTGATCCCTTCGAATACCCGATATTACGTACTGGGTACCTCACAGACGAATCCGGTGAAGACTTGGAGACAATGTTGAGAGGTATTCGATTTTTAGAGGCCATATTAAGAACGAAAGCATTCAAGAAATTGGACGCCGAGATTCTGGATATCGGAATACCAAATTGTAGTGAATTAAATTTCGATTCTGATGATTACTGGAGATGTGCAGTGAGAAATCTTGGAACCACATTGTACCATCCAACGGGTACTTGTAAAATGGGACCAGAAAGTGATACAACAGCTGTGGTAGATTCAAGGTTGAGAGTACACGGCGTGAGAAATCTCAGGGTTGTCGATGCTGGTATTATGCCAACAATAACCAGTGGTAACACAAATGGTCCTTCCATGATGATAGGGCGCAGGGCAGCACAAATGATTATGGAAGATCACGAAGGAAAGTGATTTTCGTTTAACTTTAGTTATTAATGAAGTGTTTGTAGGGTTATATTTAACCTATTTATTCGTTTTATCCACCATTATATCATTTCTGTGAGGAAAATAGGATTTTTTTCTAACGAGCTCCGATTGAACACAATCTTTCATGAAGTAAATGATGAAATAAACTGGCTTATTGTTTTAAATTCCAGGCATTTTCTGAACCTCACCTCTTTTCATGTTGAATGCATATACAGGGTGGTCCAAGCAGTGACGTCAATAATTTTTTTTTAGATTCTTCACACCTGAGTGTATCCAAAAATACCCCATATATGTTACGCGATTTTTTGTCGTTTTGGAGTGATAATCGTTTTGTATTATTATATTTTAATTCGTAAACGTCCCAATGCAACTTGAGACGACACATTTTCGAATTCTTTATTTTTTAAGGATGTATTCATTAATGCAATAGTCATGTTGCATTAGTATTGTCGTAGTTGTTTTACAAGAAGCGGAAAAAAATTCAGACTTCCTTAAATTTTATCTCCAAGCTTCAATATGATCGGAATATAATTTCGAAACCTTAAGGCGAATTCTATCCATGGTGAATACAATTGGAAATTATATAATCTACATTCAATACTTGTGAGATACTGAAATTCTGTTAAGTCCATCTCGTTTATTGAGCTCTGTTGTTGACTTTTCGGATCAGGACCTCAAATGAAATGGAGATAATACTTCCAAAATTAAATAATTTTAATGATATTCTGCATATCTGTCTCATATCGCTAGTGATTTGCTAAACACATTCGAAATGAATCCATAATGATCCTAAAAGTATCAGTTAATTCTCAAGCAAGACTATCCCAACGAGGGCATGAGAGTTCAGTGTCAATATATAAATAGATAATTTGAGCGAGGTGAGTAGTAAAGTAACACAGAGGGAACTTACAAATACTCAAGGAAACAGGAATTCATTCAATTAACAGTGATGAAGGTCTGACTCAGAATGGCTCATTGTAGTTTTGTAAAAATTCGGAATGATCAAATTGACAAAGTATGTCATGTGCAGGTCAAATTAATTTCTTGTATAGGATATTTCAAGTATGAATGCTGGCGAAGTATCAATTCTTGTCCTTTCAATTTTTCGTTGAACTTTTAAGTAGAAAGTTCAATCGAAAAATGTCCAATCAATTATGTGTTAGTCTTCCTTTTTCTGATCTTACACCCTTTTTTTTTCACGTAGAGCAAAACTCTCAATGGAACTGCAAGGCCAGCAAAAAAATGGTTGTCTTTCACAACATTTTTTTAGGGAAGCACTCAGATGGAGTGAGTAGCTCTTGCATGCCTGTTGAAATTCTTTGCCAACGCGGTCACCTTTTCACGTATTAATCCCGCCAACCGCACCTATAATTCTTGATAGAAAGATTCAGCGATCTTCTCTTCATATTTTCCTAATGAAATTCTGCACGAACCTTCGAGATATCATTTTTCAATCAAACACTAGGATTCAATTCGATCTAATCTGTATTTATGAAAAGGTACAACCATACATTGGCAGTAATGGTGGTTGAAGAGAATTCTGAACTATATTTTCCTCTGAAGCTCACGTTTTTCGATATATTTACAAACTTTTTGAGATAAGACTATATTTCTGTCATGATACAATGGATATTGAAGGAAATTTCGTTTTTCCTCCATCCATCAACATATTTGATTTCATCCGGCCCTGTCCGGAATATCCGGAATAATACCTTTCACACTTCTCAAAAAATAAAATTTCTTGAGGTCCGTTTGAGGTTAGGAAGCTCATCAAATCACAAAAACGTTATTTTCTTTTCACGTGAAATAGCTATGAAGCCAAGCTATCCTAAAACCAATTTTTAAGTGCTCGTCAGATGACACAATATTTTATTATCATGAGGGAAGTAGTTTCTTAGATATCGAAGAAATAGGAAATGTTTTTAAAAATTTTTGAGTGATACGATCCTTGCAGAATTTTGCGAACACCTTCACGCTTGTGAGGTATAATTGCAATCCAATAGACGACTTCGGCCAAAGTTGCCAACCCACAATTTACTTAGCAAGTTTTCTTTCACTGGGGAACGGGAATTTCAGGACAAATTCGACATGATAGGCTCGCATTATTTATAAATACCCGTAAAACATGCCTCGGCTCTTCAAACCAGATAATTCCTTCCAAATATAGGTTTTTTTTAAGATCGTCCCCGTTGGCTGAAATTTAAATTGGGATTCCTGATTTCATGCAAACAGTGTCAGTTTTCATAGGATACGTTCCGAAAATCAACTCTGTTGTTTCGGTTGCCGATTTTTCGCTCCATAAATATGAAATATTCGTATGGTTCCTGGAACAAGCGCGTGAAAAAGGTTATTTGCGGAATCTGGTTGATGAAAATGCGGTCGATTTACTGTTGTCACCAGAACGATTTTCTATGGTAAATATCCATAGCATAGAACAATCTATGTTTACTTTAGGTTTGTTTTTGTTCCGGGTTCAGAACTGTACGGGACGGTTCTAGTTCGAAAATCATAGTCTGATTTGAATCTTGTGATTACTGAATCCCTGCAAATCCATTTAGGTATACATTTCGATTCAAGATATTCGCAAGAAGAGCTGTTTTGTTAAGCGGAAGAAATAAGTGTGGTTATGTCCGTTATTTTTCTCAAGGTCAGAAAGACTCGATTCCAGCAAAGGATGAAGTGTTTTGTCTTGTTGGTCTATGCTACAGTTCTGAACTCGGAACCAAAACAAACCTAAAGTAAATATAGATTGTTCTATGCTATGGATATTTACCATAGAAAATCGTTCTGGTGACAGTAAATCGACCGCATTTTCATTGACCAGATTCCGTAAATAACCTTTTTCACGCGCTTGTTCCAGGAACCATCCGAATATTTCATATTAACGGAGCGGAAAATCGGCAACCAAAACAACAGAGTTGATTTTCGGAACGTATCCTATGAAAATTGACACTGTTTGCATGAAATCAGGAATCCCAACTTAAATTTCAGCCAACGGGGACGATCTTAACAAAAACCTATATTTGGAAGGAAATATCTGGTTTGAAGAGCCGAGGCATGTTTTACGGGTATTTATAAATAATGCGAACCTTATCATGTCGAATTTGTCCTGAAATTCCCGTTCCCCAGTGATAGTAAACTTGCTAAGTAAATTGTGGGTTGGCAACTTGGGCCGAAGTCGTCTATTCAATCAAAACGCTATATTTCGAGATACTGAGACAACAAAATTTCACTTGCCTATATCTTCAAAACCGTTTGCTCATTCAAGAAATTAACCGGGATAATTAAGCTCCCTGAAAATTACAAGACCCTAGATGTTATCCCCCGAATTTCTGTGTCCACCAGAGAATGGATGTAGAGTCAGTTCATGTTTATAGCTAGTTACATGCACAACCTCCCGTTACAGGATATAAAAATGGATTTAGGCAATCTGCTACAATCTTCTTGCAACTCGAATATTGATAACCAGTCTGGAAATCTCCTTCTATTTCTATTGCACACTCTACTCGCAAGCCAATGTGCCCTGAGAAATTCTGAAAATTACCCCAAAGACAATGGACCCAATATTAAAGATGGAGAACATTTCGACTTCATAGTTGTTGGTGCAGGAAGTTCTGGATCAGTTGTCGCTTCCAGACTCGTCCAAGAAGGAAAATGGCGAGTTTTAGTATTAGAAGCTGGAGGACTTCCTTCAGTTACATCCGAGGTAAGTTTGATAAGAAATTTCCTAAACATCGACTAAAGAAATCTTCATTCAGATCCCCATGATGGCCGAGAACACCATCAAGCTGAAAGATACCAGAATGTACACTACAGAACCCTCTGAAGATTCTTGTCTCGGAATGAAAGATGGTTCTTGCTACTGGCCACGAGGACAAGTACTTGGAGGTTCCAGTACCATCAACAGTATGATTTACATCAGAGGAAACAAAGACAACTACGATTCATGGGCCAAGTTGGGAAATGAAGGATGGAGCTTCGAAGATATCAAAGAACACTATACAGCAATAGAAAAAATTACTAACATAAAATCACAGGGTTATGGACAGAAGGGAATTCTTCCATTGACTAAATACAGCTCGAACGGAACATTAAGAGAAGCAATATTCGATTCCGTTAGAGAAATGGGCTATGAAATACTAGAAGCAGATGGTGAACTGGGGTTTCTCGAAGCTCCACTCAATACTGATGGAAAAGTAAGAGCTAACATTGCTAAGATATTTCTTGGATTAGTGAAGGATTCAAAAACACTAACACTAGCTCTAAACGCACATGTACAAAAAATTATCATGGACACTGATAAGAAACAAGCCGAAGGTGTAGAAGTTATGATAGGAAACAGAAAGATGAAACTGTATGCCGACAAGGAAGTGATCCTTTCAGCAGGGGCTCTCAGTAGCCCTCAGTTATTGATGTTGAGCGGAATAGGGCCGAAGGAGCATCTTGGCAAATTCGGAATTGACGTTATACAAAACCTTCATGTGGGTAAAAACCTTCAAGATCATCTGATGTTCATCATGTTTTCGAAGTTAAGCGATGAATCTATCGAAATTAAAAATGAGAAAGAGATCTTAGATGAAATATACAAATACTTTGCTCACAGAGAAGGTGTACTATCAACCATTGGCATAACCAATATACAAGGCTTTATAAACACGAGAAATAACTCAGAGTTTCCAGACATTCAACTGTGCTACGCTGAAGTACCAAAAGGTGATCCGTTCTTCGAAGAGACCTACATGGAAAATATCAACGTCAACGAAGAAACAGCCAAGAAGATTGTAGAGGTCAGCAGGAATCACAATATACTTATGACTTTAGTAATTTTGCTCCAACCTAAATCCAGAGGAGAAATTTTGTTGAAAAGTACGAGTCCTTCGGATGATGTCAAGATCAAACCTGGATATCTTACAGATACCTTCGGAGAGGACATCGAAACTATTTTGAGAGGTGTTCGTTTTGCACAGGTACAATTGAAAACATCCACTTTCAAAAAAATGAATCCTGTAGTCCTAGATGTTGGAATACCAAATTGTAGAGATGTGGAGTTTGACTCGGACGATTATTGGAGATGTGCAGTAAGAAACCTTGGAACAACCTTGTATCATCCTACTTCTACTTGCAAAATGGGACAAGAAGAAGATAGAACGTCTGTGGTTGATTCAAGGGTGAAGGTTCGTGGAGTAGACAAGCTAAGGGTTATTGATGCTAGTATAATGCCAAATATTATCAGTGGGAACACGAACGCACCTTCCATAATGATTGGAAATAAGGGAGCTGAGATTATAATGGAGGATTATAAAAAAATTCACACAGAACTGTGAAATAAATCTGTTGAGCTTAGTCGTCCTTTTTTTAGTTTGCGTACTTCATTAATGTTTCAAAAATCACTGAAAACCCTGAATGAGAGAAGGCAAGAGAATGTGAATCCAATCAAACATTTTCATCAGTTTTGCCTGAGATGGCCTAACGATCAGTTTTAACTATGAAACAGCTGTAGTCAGCAGTATTCCATCTGACAGGTGATAAGTATCTAGATTCCTATTCAGCGGTTTATCCAAGGTAAGATGGTCTGACAATCAGTGAAACAGCTGTACGCTGTTCCGCCGCTTCTTCAGTGTAGATGTTTTGGTTGATTGGATAATTAGCTCTGATCAAAGTGGAATATTTGTTGATTTATCGACAGATATTCGTCCTTGTGATTTGATAATGTTAGTATGATAATATATTTTAGTGAATTCGGATCTCACAACAGATGTTAAAAATGAAAATAAATGAAATCTGAAATGGTTATTACATGTTATGTGAATTCTTTTTATGAGGATTCTAGGGCATGACTTTATATTTTACAGTAATCAAAAAATAAGTATACAAAAGAGGAGAATTCGTTCATAAAAGGATCCTAGAGTAAGAATTTTCATTTTACTGAATTCAGAAAATTATTATGTGAGTATATGAAACAGTGAAAATTTTATATGAGAGGGTTCTTCTGCTTTCACAAATTTGGCTAATCAAAAGGAATTGCAAAAAAAATTAAAATCATTCAGCAAAATAATTCCTGTTTCTCACGGAAGTTATTGTCATTACCGGCAGCTTATGAATATAATCGTAATGTTTACTGATGGAGTGAAGGCCGAAATTGAATTTGAGCAAGAATGTTCGGCCAGTCCAACCTAACCATTTTGCAAAAAATTCTGGTGAATTTTGGCATCTTGCGAATTGAGATAAGATTTTTGATTCATAATCTAATGTTAGATTTCTGAACTTAAATCTACAGTCGAACCTCAAAGGTCTGTTTTACTTGCGAAGATATAGGCCCCCAGAGTTCCGAAAAAGTTAAATTTCAACTCACATTTGCTAGAATCAGAATAGTGGATTTACATTTTTTATCAGTTCGTAAATCATCCTTGAATCGTCTTACAACAATTCACGGTGTTTTCATTCGGAAATATTCGATTTTAGATTGAAAAACATCGACTCTATCGTAGGAATAATCCCTCTGTAATTTTATGGAATTCCACTGTGTACATAGAAGTTGAATTGAATTTTTTTAACAGCCCACAATTGCGTCTAATTTTGTTTTATCAATTTTAAGTCCAATCCTCTTTATGACGGAATGGACTTAATTTAATTTAAATTCTCAATTATTCCGTAGAAATAATTAGAAGTAAAGCGTCCAAAAATGTATAGCAGTTTATAAGCTAATGTCATATTATTCTTAACTTAATTTTATTATTCGATGCCCAGGTCGTAGAAAACATTCCCATTCGATATAGAATGTTCACATACAAAACAACTCTAGATCGATATTTTCACAATTCCCTATGAATGTTTAACGATGTCGTCAATTCATTGCTCATTTCATTCTATCGTTTCCACCCTCATGAACTTCAAAACATACAAATCGATACCTACACGTGGACTGAAAACATGAACACGTCAAACAAACTGTCACAGAAATTTAAAAACTGATTTCACGTCAGTTCTTCTAATGTCAAGTAATATATCCGAAGTAATCATGATTTTAAACAGAATAAACTGAAATGAACAAATAATATTCTGATTTACCTGATACAACCAGAGCTTCATTGGGTCCCACTGTAAATATGTTTCCCATAGCGGCAAAACGGAACCCGTGACACAATTCCACGCACCCAAAACGTCAACTGGACATGTTCGATGAGCGCATCACAACTAATTAGCGCACTTAGTCACTCGAAGATGTTAAAAAAAACTTCTGAAATAGTTCACTAGTTCACTGGTGAAAAAGGTAAGCTACCCTATTTTTGGTCAAGTTCATGAAACTGACAGTTGGTTGACAGCGAGCTTCATAAGTTGTGTGTGTGTGTCGTGAATTAATACAAATCGTAGCGTGGGTATGAGTGTTGTTGGTAGTGGTTTGGGGTGCAAGATCGCAGGCGCTTGTAGGGGTCTCTGGAACCCCCTAATATTCAGAAGAAATAGGGGATGACTGCGAAGGTAAGTTATACCACTCGAATGGAACTAAAGGGTGGATTAACGCTGTCAATTTGTGTGCGGAAATATTCTATAAGTTGTATATGGGGTCGGTAAACTGGAGGTTTAATGATTAGATGCTCGGAGTTGTTGATATTTTTACCGTTAGCTGAACTGTTGAGAGAAGTGTATTTTGCCCATTTTCAGGTGAACGGCATTTTATCACTTCGTCCAAGTGATGTAATTTTAAATTTTTTCCCCGAAAATGGTTTAGAACGATTTTGTTGGGCACACTGATAAAGAATTCGATTTCAAAATCGATTAAGTTCGGCCGACCGGCGAATTGAAAATTAGGCCGTTTGTGAACACAATAACTTTCGATATATGAGGTGCAGCTTTGCGACCTAACTTTGTTTTCTCAATATCTACAAACGGATCCTTTCCTACAACAGATCCTTTCGAATTGTAATCTAGTGCTTGGTGGGAAAACTGACAGCGTGTAGGTTAATGCAAATTTTCGTGAGTTCATGACTACGACTATGCGCGTTGAAGCTCCTGACTTCACGTTCGTGCTGTTATGGTCTTTTTCCATTTAAGTAGGGGCACGTTGATTCAAATACTCTGATTTTTTCTGTTTTTATTTTCAATGTATACAGAAACTTCCATGAACTAACAAGATTTAAAAAGTCGAATAATACTCCAATTCATCAATTGGCTTTGTATATATTTACTTACTTATCAAAAAATCGTCGGAATTTATTTAACTTCCCCTCGTACGACCGAAAAGTTTTTTTGTGTATTTTGAAGGCCTGGTGAGATGAAATATTAGAGATCAAATGAAGAATGTGAAAAAAGTAGATACAATGACTATATTTTAATGCGGAAGTTGATGAATTTAATGTGTATACACTGTCCCTCATTGCTACGGAGTAATACCGATAAATTTCGACAAATTATTTCGAAAATTATTCAAAATAATGTATTCAAGTCAGTAATTTTCGTTGGGTGATTAGTCCTGATTTATGCTCCTCGGGATAATCGTTTTCTCAAAATTTAATTGGATACAATGGGTATGTAATCTCCACTGGCAAATAATTTTCCATAGATAATACGAAAATTGTTATGTTTTTCCCGCTTACTCTAGGTAACCGATTGCTTCTTTTATTTTACCACAATGATCCCCATGGCCCACGAACAAGAATTTCAAGATGTCGAATTGAAGTTTCGAACGTGGATACTACAGATTTTTTCCCATATACTGCAGCAGATAATGTGTTTCTATGATTTCCGGTTTAATCGGAAATGGACCTTGCTTTCGATTTGTTCATTGATCTGATGTATATTTCAGCATTTTCGAATTCTACGTTGAATTTTGAATGGGATATCGTCGCAAGCATGATGTAAAAAATATGGTATGCTCATCTGAAAAAAAAGAGACGTCAGCAAGACTGAAATACAAGAAAATATATATTCTGTGTTTTGGATTTGAATGAAAAAGTGACGTAATCATTGGTAAATACGATCACAGATGAGCAGATGAGCCATGACACCATGTTTCACTTACATCATGGTAGCAAGCAAAATAAATTAGGAAAAACCATTGTATTCAGAAGTGTTTATTTTGATTAACTTGAGCAGGATTTAAACCTATTTTGGTCCAGTTCCTTGGTGGGAAACTGCCATCTGCTCTAACTTCAATTATACTGCGTCCAGTTCCATGAAATTGCGCACGCATAGTCCAGGAGTATACAGTATATGAGAATAGAAATAAATTAGGTAATTTTTTCAACCATTTGAGGTTGAAATTTCTTTCATTTGCATAGAATATTCGACTCATATTTTTTTTCACACAAATATAATTTTAAAATCACTATATCCTCATCCAGTTAATGTATGATCTGAAAGTATGACTACAAAATTGAAGCTGAAAAAATTAACCTCTTACGAAAGACCACGAAGAAATAATGAAAGAAATTGATATGATATGGATCTATCCAATGTCAAAAAAAATTTTTTTAAATTAAATATAATTTTCTCCAAGATATTTTCCTTTCGACGGCATTCAACTTCAAATCCAAGAATTATTCGAAAATACAGAGATGAACATCAGTGCAAAGGAGAAAATCAAAAGAAGAGCCTTTTCCGGTTAAACATCGACAGACTCGTACACTTAAGTCGATGAAAAACCTAAAGTATCAGTGTTCCAATCCGTTATCTTGAAAAATGCATATTTTCTGGGGTGAATCTGATACCTAAGACACACGGTATACGAACACAAACAAGTATGTGAATGCTCCTGACTGCTCATCATTGCTATTATAAAACCTTTGTGTCTTTTACTTTATCCTTTACATATACAGGTAGTCCCCATTAGATTCGAAAATGAATTGAGAGCTTGGATGAAAGTTGATATCCAACAGCAAGGGTTTGGGATTAAATGGCCTTTGATCCTGCATGAGGAAGGACAGAAGATGATAATGAGTTGATAATGAACCCGTCCAACCAGTGCTGGGCAACACAAATAACGTCACTTGGTTTGTTCGTGTAAAGGTAGTCGTACACGAGATATCTCTCATATGCAAGGAGATCTATTGCTATAATAAACCTTGCTATTCAAGGCATATTGCTATCTTTCTTAGCTATCAATATGGCGATGATATTATGTATTCTGTTCCGAGTGTTACAGCAATGTTTGTTATGAATTTTGTCATAGCAATATTGTAATCATGGACTTTCATAATCGTTGATTTTAGAGCTGTATTTTGTGACTTTAGAGCTACAAGGAAGCAGAAATATCCCTATGTCATGAACATTTCATGAGTTTCCTATGATTTTGCATACATAACCTCTATCTACGGTTTTCGTTCTCCATGTAAACATCGACTTATTCAAAAATGTTACGGAACAAAAACCAGTTGTCAAATTGACCAGTAACCAATTTACCAGAAATCAAATTCAGTAATTTTATTTAGACAGCAATAATTCGAAATTCGATGAACTTTTCTGTTGGCAGCTCGGAGGGATTGCTGTTGTTGAGATGATTAGAATAATCATCTGCTCTTCTTTACCATACCATTTCAATTTAAGAATTTTCATTGAGATGAAATATTCTAGAAACCTTAACACATACTTCCCTATTTTCAATATTTTCGAATTTTTGGAAGAAATAATAATGATACGAATGGATATCCGCAATACTCCCCTTTCAACTTATCTTGTTATCAGGCATAGCAAATACTATTTTGAGGTTGCTTAGATAGCAATATTGATAGCAAGATTTTTGTTGAAGTAACAGATCATATTGCTCAGAATCGATGATCAGAATACCAATATTTCGGATCTTGTTATAGAAGCAATATCTTTTTCCTGGCAATACTGCTATTTTCAAACAGAATAGGCCCGATTATGTTAGAATATTCGCTAAGGAAAAATATAATCAAGTTAGAAGAGTCTTGAGATTTCATACGGATCTGTTCAGGTCATATTCCTTCCTAATACTAGTTTCTTTCCTCTTTGATTATGAGACATGATTAGAATATAAAACCAGCTATGCACCTATGAGATATCTAAAGTCATTTCGGTTAAATCTTCATCCTTGCTAAGAGTGATGTGAACATAAACAAACCATTCTTATATTCCTTTTCCTTGTTCTAGAAGAAATATAAAGGTCCTGAATTTCCCAATGAAGATCTAGATAATAAAGGTTTCCGAATGAACGGGTACTTTAATACACAAAGGCAGGATTTCCCTAAGGTAAGGAGGAACAATAAAGTATACCAACCACACTAATAGACCCTGAAAGTTGAAAGTGGTATTATAGAAAAAAACACACATCTTGCAAGAATATACGATGCTCAGAATCAAATCGACAAAACAGTGGTCGAACAAAAATCACAATTCAGACAAGTGAAGGCTTGAAAGTACGTGAGTATCTATGAAAAATAAAGCAATAATTTACCTTTGCCGACTGATATTGTGGTACTCAAACCAATTACCTATTTGAAAATTTCGCACTCACTTAATTGAAGTAAGGAGATTTTCATCTAATGCTGAGAAAAAAACCAGATTGCCAAGTTCTTATCGTATGATCCTCATGAAATTTTGCATGAATACTCTCAGTGTTATTTTTCATATGCATTCAATCCACTGAAAACTGTATTCTTCTAAAATTGGGAGAATAGCTTCAAGTCCCTAATACGTTCTACATACTCGTTTATAGGGACACAGGGTCTTTTCTTTCGAAAGAAATTAATTTTAAGTCCATCCAACGGAGGATCATGAACACAGTCACTTTCGATACAACTCGATATTTGCAGAGCGTGTTTGGAGTGGAATTACGAAGGTCGAATTAGTGAATGGAAAAAGAACTTAACTGGGACATGTGCACCTAAAATCCACAAATACTATATACTTGGCCATGATTTAGGTCTATCATGTTTTTGTAACTAAAACCAAGGCAGGTTTGCGCTCCTGAAATATTGATAATGTCAAAATAATTCGACGCGAGGTTGACAATTTCTACTCTCTTTCAATATCAAATAAAAATTCAGCCATAATAAACTAATGAATTAACATTTCGCTTTGATTGTATTGTATTGAGCCTTAAGTGGATGGATAGTCATGTTTGAATTGAACAAATTCCTTAGCGAATAATTTCAAAAGTTACATATTTCGTGGAATTGTTTCGAAAGGAAGTAGTACATTGCAAATGAGCTTGGTATATCCTATGTTGGCAAAACATTGAAATTTTACGTATGAAAATAACATGAATTATACAATATCTCATTCAGTTCTATTTTTTCTAATATTTTAGGAATTGCTTTTTTCTGGGAATTGAATATTTGAGTTGACTTCAAAGTATGTCCATAAAACATAATTCCATATCTTGCTTTTGACTCGAGTACTGCATGATAGGTAGTTTTCATGGAGAATTTATCCAGATATCTTGTCATTACACCCAAAGATAACAGACCGAAGCTAAGCTGCATTCCAGTTTAGAAATATGTTGATCCCAATCCAGTGTATGTATCATTCACGTAGATTCCCAAGACCTTTGTAAATGGAGTTAGTTCTTTTGAGGTTAACTGTGACACAGGTTTCGAAGTACTACTACATTTTCATACTGGAATATTTCAAGTTGTGCAACAAGGTATTTAAATGACTTCTGCAGGCTTATTTCTTGAGAATTTAGAAGAGTAGGGAATTCGAAGTAACGGACTACTCTAACCATCATTTTTCAGGTCGCCAGGTCTTTGGAATTATTGAATTCACATAATATTTTCTCAAATTCATTACTTTCCAAATATAGATTGACATTTTGAAAAATAAGTAATTGCTACGACCTCTTTGTAGAGAGGACAACGTTGTGTAGTTATCTGACAGGAAAATGACTATAACCTAACATTTTCAAAATATACACGGTGAAATCTGTCAGGATGTCATGCCAAACCGGGATACTTTATAAAAGTGAATGGAGTATAGGTCTTCTTCTTTCCAATGTCCAGAGGATTCACGGAGGCCGACCGGACGGAAGGAATCGAATATGATCACGAATACTTCATCAGTGAGTTCAGACAAATCGTTTGTGTCCCTGGTCGGATCAAAATTATAGCTATTCTGTCAAAATTATATTGCACTTGTTTCCTAAGAACTCAAAAAAGTCAATTTACAGCAATCTTGTTTGAAAACTTCCATATCGCCGCTAAGCAGTCAGATCAGTACATCAGAACAACATACTATTCTTCGGATGCCAACATACAGATATAAACCATTTGAAGTCTGAATAATTCTTTTATCTCTGATGCGAATCTAACGTCTGTGGCCACCTTAACCAACCGCGATAACATCAAATCTGCTCCAGTGTTAACCGCGGACGATCATACTCAACCGGTTGAATGGAGTTCAGACAGTAGAGCAGTCGAAGTTTAGGTGTCCGAGGTCAATGCCAGGAAGAAGACGTTTTATCCTAAACTGAAGTAAATCATTTTAACAGAAGAAAAGATCATGTGAATAAAGTTGAGTTTCACTTGGTGCTCAGTTAGTTCAGAAGTCTTCATAAATTCTTGTCGGCATTTTTGGAAATACGTGAGTGGATGTGAATTCCTTATGTCATTTATGAAAAGATAAATTCAATAATATACATTTTAACATGATACTTTCATATTAATCCAACTAAACTAGTCCAAAATACATCATTTTACCGTTGGAACTACAAATTGAGACTTAACAATTCAAATTGAGAATTAAATGCTCAAATTGGTACTAGCAGAAATCGAATTGAGATCGAGTACATTCATATTAGTACAACAATCTTTCATTTGTGAATAAAGTTTGTATGAACTATTTCAATATGAACTCTCTTCCTGTCACCTAGGTAGCATTTTTCTTATTTTTTTTTCACCCATCCCTAGGCCGTTGGCTTCTCGATACCTAGATTTGCAAGTCATTTCTAATAGCCATTTCACTTAAATGCTCTGCAATTGTGTTGTATCATTATCAGCTTAGTGATCGACCAACAAAGAAAAAAATTTAACCCCCACTGAAAATTTACGTTTTGGAGTATGTATGTAGTGTAGTATGTAGATTTGAATGAATAAAAAAAATCCGTCCGTCCGCCGTCCGTTGTCTGGGCGTTTTCTCTGGAAGTACTGAACGAAAATCCTTGAAACTTGGTAAAAAAATCGTGTGTCACTCGGGGTTGATCCTCCAAGCTTTTCAGCAGGATCAGTGTACCCAAAGGGGTCTAAATGGGGGGTTGGGGGGAAAAAAAATTATTTCTCGAAAACTTACCACCAAATTTTCATGAAACTCCGAACGTTGATTACTGTTGCATAACTAAACCTAAAAAATTTACCCGGATGATTTCCGACCAGTGGTTTCTGAAATATAAAGAAAAACGCTGCAAATTTCCAATAATATCGAAAATGAATCATCGCATTCGGTTCTAAGTTGTTTAAGATATCAACAGTACATTGGGTTACTTAACTAAGAAAATAATAAACCCTCGTGTAAAATTTGCAGTTTTTTCATTTATTCCGAAACATGATTCTCAATATAAGGCATATTTTCGAATTAAACTTTGGTATAAAATCTTTAACTACTCTCATTTGACATGCAATTCTCATACAGAAATTGGGAAAAACAATTCAAAGAGTGAATAATTTCATTGTTACTAGTTTTCATACATAAATATTATTTAATTAGCAGTCCAAATTCCAAATGAATTAAAATTCTGTTGTCGGAGTCAATGTTTCATTCAACTGAAGTTTTCCAACCTTCATGTCCCCTTGGAAATAATTAACAAGTGGGTAATTTATAAATGGAAATGATTACTTCTGACCACTCCTATCGATCGATAGACATGAAAACGTTCATTTTCAGTTGCTGTCATGTTTCAAGACCAATCTAGTAAGTGCAATATATTTTTCATTTGTTATGAGCAGTGAAACCTTTATCTAGTTTTGCTACCTATAGAATGTCCTTTCTTTGTCCTTTGTATTTCAAACATTTATTACATCCGTTTTTCTTGGAATATATATAATAGGGCAGTTATGGGTGTCGTTTTGAAATCGGGTTTTTTAGATTCAGGGGTGAAGCCTGAGTATTTCAGTATTCTTTGTACAAATATCCGTTATTTTCCGATTTCTTTACGGTCCGGAAAGTGTAGCGAGCGAAGGCTAAATTCGTTAATTGGCCAAATCGACCGAAGGGTTTTGGAGTTACACTCGTTTGAATGCTTGAGTATATTGCCAAAATTTCTCAAAAAATTCTTATGCTATCAGATTGAAACTTGGTGCTCAGTTGTAGAATACCTACTTGCATCTCCTAACAGAATTTGATTGGAGTCGCATAGTTAGTGGATTGAAAAAAAGAAGAAAGAATTCGAAAGAACTGCGCTATTCTGTATTTCAGTATCTTTTTCAGAGTCAATCTGATATGAAAATCTTTACACAATCTATACATTCTCTCTGTTAATTTCAGACTCCACATCGGTGAAATGACTTGTGGAATCCAGGGTCTGGAAGCGCCGTGTCCTGCAAATGTCAACGGTGTGGGAGGACATCTCTTCCTAGCTCTAATCAACACACTTTTCGCCAGCCAATGCCTACTAGGTCGAAGAGACGTCTACCCTCCGAATTATGGCGATACCCTCAGCGATAACGAGGAGTTTGACTTCATCGTGATCGGTGCAGGATCTGCAGGATCAGTTGTTGCCAGCAGACTTTCGGAAAATAACAAATACAGGGTGTTAGTGTTAGAGGCCGGTGACTATCCATCAGCTACGAGTGATGTGAGTTTAAAGAAGAAGATGGCATTGTTTTTTGTTATTCTAGAATGTACTAATTGGAGAAGATGTGGATCGTGGCGAGATCGAACTCGATACGATACTTCTAGTTCTTTGAAAGAAAGCTGTAAGATAAACATCTCAATTGATCGGTCCGAAAAAAGTTATCTATCGAAGGAATCAATTGATGACCTTGACTAGTCTACCTTTCTATAAGAACAAAGATTGTCGAACTGAAGCAGAGTTTTCTGACAATAATTAGAAGGACAATTTTTGGGTACAACCGCTCTCGAACTGTAAATCGTGTCCTCGTAGATATTCTTCTTAACTCGAGACCCTTCAGTTAAACACAAAATCGATTGAATCCCCCTCAGTTTTTCCAGAAAACTTCACTTTTTTCGTCGAAATTTGCGTTTCCAGTTGAACAGCTTGTCTCCATACATTTCCACCATTCTTTCATGGAGATTCTTCGGAATGCTGCCGTATTGTCATCTCCAAGTTAGGCTCAAAAAGAGAGCGATAGGACAGTTTTCATATATCAGATTTTGTATTTCCTTCCAATTCATAAACTCTCATACCATCCAGTTTCAATAAACATAAATCACCTCAATTTATTTTTCCAGATTCCCAGTCTACTCTTCAATCTCCAGAGCACTGATGAAGACTGGCAGTACACGACAGTTCCATCGGATAGCTCATCTTTGGGATTGAAAGATGGCGTCAGCAAATGGCCTAGAGGCAAAGTTGTTGGTGGCTCCAGTTCCATCAACGTCAATCTCTACCTCAGAGGTAACAGGAGGGACTACGATCATTGGGCATCTCTGGGTAACAAAGGTTGGGACTATGATAACGTTATGCCGTTCTTCAGGATGTCAGAAAGACTGACAGCGCCAGAACTGATGGATTCCAACAACTACGGCACCATGGGTTTGCTACCTCTAAGTAGGTATGAATTTCAAGAGCCCATAAGACAAGCCGTCCTCAATGCTGCGCAAGAGATGGGTTACCAAGTTTCTAAGGAAGAGGTTTCGTTAGGATTCTTCGATGCCGTCATGACTGTTGAGGACGGAGTTCGAGCCAATTCTGCAAAAGTTTTTTTGGGTAATAATAGGGAATCTGAAAACCTCCTTTTATCGATCAAATCACAAGTAAGGAAGATACTGATCGACAAAAATACAAAGACGGCAACAGGGGTTGAAGTTGAAGTGAATGGAAAAACAATTAGAGTTAGAGCAAGGAAAGAAGTGATACTGTCAGCTGGTTCAATTGGATCCCCACAAATTCTGATGCTGAGCGGAGTAGGTCCAAGAGAACACTTGGAGGCGAACGGCATCGAGGTTATTCAAGATCTGCAAGTAGGCGAAAATCTTCAAGACCATCTGATGTACAGTAGTCTCTTCGTGAAGCTCAACAAGTTCTCCAACAGACGCTTGCAGCCGCATCAAATTCTTGACGAGTTCTACAAGTACTTCATGTATAGACAAGGAGAGGTTGGGCAAGTAAGAATGACGAATTTACAGGGGTTAATAAACACCAAAAACGACTCTGAATATCCCAACATTCAATATATGTTTTCCCTGCATCCTCAGGCCGATCTTCTCCTATCAGACATATTGAATTGTTGGAACATAGGCGACGAAATTGTCAACAATATAGTTCACAGTAACGAAAGATACAACGTTCTGGACTTCTTTTTAACACTATTGAATCCAAAGTCGAGAGGAAAAATATTGTTGAAGAGCAAGGATCCCAAAGATAAACCTTTGATCCATACAGGATTCTTGACAGATGAGAAAGGTGAGGACATAAAAACCTTGTTGGAATCCTTAAGATTTACTGAGAAGTTCATTGCTACCGAAGCTATGAGGAAGTTTGAGGCCGAGATCATAGACATTGGAATACCCAAATGCAAGAAGTTCCAGTTTGGTAGCGATGATTATTGGAAGTGTGCTTTCAGGAACTTGGCGATGACTGTCTACCATCCTGTGGGTACCTGTAAAATGGGACCTGAGGGTGATCCAGAGGCTGTGGTTAACCCTAGATTACAAGTAAATGGAATTAAGAGACTGAGGGTGGTGGATGCTTCTATTATGCCCACCATAACTAGTGGAAACACTAATGCTCCGTCTATAATGATTGGACAAAAGGGAGCACAGATGATTTTAGACGACCATGAGATGATCCACACAGAGCTTTGAGTTTATAGGGATATATAAGGGGAATATTAGCTAAAAGAAGTATAGATAATGATGTAAGGTATACTTTGTTCAAAGGCTCCATCGGGATGATGAGGTGGTTGCAGTTTTTTCGAAAAAGCTCATGTTATATCGAAGTTAATAGATTGCTTTTACATTCAGTTCTCCTTTCTTCGGTGGTGAAAGCAAAAGTATTATTTTACTGATCAAGGCTTGAATGGAGGCGTTTTCAGAATGAGTATAATATTTACCATGTAGTTCCTTTTACTTGTATGGTCATAGCAAACGGTCAGAATTAACTGAATCATCTTGAATATTAGAGAATCTTTTATTATATTCAGGTGATAAAAATTATACGAAAGAATGAATTCGTGTTCATTCAACACACACTGATAGAATTATAATATGAAACCAAATTGATTAAACGAGTGAAATCATACACGTAAAATATTGATCAAGTAAAATAAATATAATAAAAGTTGTCCGGATAAAACCTATGATCAAAATAAATTAAATTATCTCAGTTATACATAGCTTTTGTATTCATTCTTGTTTTGTGTTGTAGTAATGTTGGCAGAAATTATTAAATGATTCATCCACTTATGAAACTTGTTGTTTTATAATTTTAGATGGTTATGATTATAATTATTACGTGGTGTGTGGTGAATTAATTTTTGTTGTATTGTTCTTGTATTTTATGAAACCAAATGGAATATCCCAGTGAATCTTTTTTCAGACTTGTGATCAAAAAAAAAATTGTTTTTAAGTTATTCCACTCTGTTGTTAATAAAATTTTATGTTGAATAGTCATTGTGTGTACCTTCTATTCAACTTGTTTGAGAAATAATTTGAATGATCAAGATCTAGAAGATAATACTTCGGCAAGAAGCTGAAATACTTCAATCATCTGTATCCCTTGTCTGAATCGATTCATTTCGAACATACTGCTATCGTTTTGACCAAATTTCAGCATTATGGAATTGTTCCCGAAAATGTTTTTTTTACGACTTAGTTGGATTTGCTGATGAAGAATCAGAAATCGAAATCAATTCTGTCTGGCCGTTGTCAACATAACTTGGAAAAGAAATATTCTAGAGACTTGAAACTTTAAAAATTTGACGGCTGGATTCTTTAATAGGGCAAATCGGCTAAGTGGTCTTGGAGTTATACGCAGTTGAAAATTTTAATTTATATGCTCAATAATTCAGGAACTACTGACAGAATCTTAACTTCACGCATATAATAAATTTTTTTGGAACTTTCCTACATATGAAACAGTTTTCAGTTTTTATAACATTCTAGTGACTAGAAAAATTATTACTGAAATAATTCAAAATACAATTTTTTACTCAATATTCCTCAATGTTGACAATATACGTTAAAATCTTCGAGAACTGAAGTGCCTACTTCAGACAAACAAAAAATACAGAAACGATTGCACCTGTCGAGGATTCTGGAAAAAACCAAACAATTCATTGTTGATTGAGGAACTGGTAGTAGTCGTGATCTTTAAATGGTGGATGCGCCAACACATGACAAGAGTCAGTTTGACTACTGAAATTGACAGTATTATATTTTCTTCATTCTTAGTAAATTTTCGGGTGATGAAGAACATTTTATATATTTCAGATAGAGAATACCACTAATATTCATTTATTATTTTTCCATAAATTGATTGTGCTTCATGGATCTTTCGTACTTGCACGTTCTTGACCCTGTCAAAGGGGCACTAGGGCAAGCAATCATAATGTTGATCACTGCTATTTACCAAAATGTCGTGCAGTTTGGGGACCAAGATATATACCCTAAGGACTACTCCCAAACTCTTTTGAAGGTGAGTTCAATATATGTTCATTTTTTCGTCACACCCAAGCGCTTTACTTTGAGACCACAATTAGTGCTCGTTCTGAGGAAGATCATGTTCATTTCACTCAAATGTTTGTAGTATTGGAATTGATGAATGAAACAAGCTAGTGACTAACTCAAGATCATGAATCATTATCTCATGAGTGGTACATGAGGAAGCCATCTTTGAAGTTGAAGTACCTATATCTTTTGGGATAGGTTTTTTGGCCGATGAGTTCAATCGATAACTGTTTCCTACTTTTAATTACTCGAGTTCTATTGGACAATCTCGATTAAAGAAGTGATAATTCGGAAATTCCACAGTTTCAACTTGTTAGTCATACCGTTATCTATTTCCATAAATCTGATATTCGTAGACCGTAATGAGTATCGATAACAAAAGTGTGTAACTACTCTCTAATCCACTTACACTTCACGCGTCTAACGCAAGTTTCGTAAATCACGTTTCCTAGGCATATCGTTACTACCTCTGTCTTTTGAATAAGAAAATGTGGTTTCTAAAGTTTGATAGACGCTCAAAGTGTACATGTTACAGTTTTTCATCCATAAATAACTTAATTAGTTGATTTCTAAAGAGTATATATACTTACCTATGGAGTTCACATGTTGAAATGATAATTTCCACAAGTGTGCGGCATATTAAAATTCCTATTTTCTTGAACGAGAGCTTCATTTCTTTTGCAAGAATAGTGGAATGTGAAGTAATAGTTTTACCTGAAAAAAAAAGAATGGTTCAATCATGAATTCGTGGATTACATACAACGATGCAAATATTAGTCAACAGATTCAAGGACTTGCTTCTTGAAGATTTCATGAAGCTAAAAATTTATTCTATTGAGAAATATTTAAAACATATGTGCTGGGCCACCACGATGATTCACTAATGAGATTCAAAGGCCGAATCTGAATAATTCAGGCATATTTTACCTAATTACGAATGAAGAAATAATTTTCACTCAATGTACGAAAAGTTTATGGCAAGATCTTTGACAACAAACTGAAGAAATGAACGAAAATCATCGTTATCAATGTGGGTTTTATCAAGATCGGATGAGTATTTATTGAAGTATGTATTTCTGGGACAACGATTACTAGAAAATTGATTTATTTAATTCTCCAACATATCTGAATATTTCTATACGAGCGAACTGAACTTTTGAATACTGTTGCTTAGTAGTGATTTCAAGATTTGTGCTAAGATTCGTCTATATCTGATAAATGGTTTGGTAAAATAGAATTATGGAAATAAATTTTTTTTTTCGCATTGTCTACGTCTATCATCCCTACGGAGTTCAGCGAGGTTTTTGGTATTCTACATCTAACTTTGAATTTTAAATCGGACCATGATAGTTCTTCCTGAGATATCGAATATAGCCAAGGAATTTGACATTTCTATTTTGACATTTCCTAACTGTTAAAATGAAAAAAGTTTCAAGCGAAACTTTTGAATATTCACTCGAAGTTTTGTACCACATCATAAAAAAACTGATGAATAATTCCGAAAAAACATTTTTCTGCCGGATCGAAATATTTGTCGAGGGGAGTTTCTGGGAAAAAAGTTGCCTGATGAACAATAGCGGAAAAATGCAAACGATCAACAAAGCGGACTGTAAAGTTTCATAGTACAAATCTTACTCCATCAGAAAAAGGAGAAAATTTGCAGAATTATTTTCTCTCGATTTTTCGTTCTTCGAGACTACTGTCAATTTGACGAAAGTCTCAAATAGTTCAATCCTGCAATTTGCAAAGGTGGTTTCCATGAAAAACCATTTTTGTTAGTTCCGTTTCAGATGTTCGGTGTGAAAACCCCGAAAAACCAACAAAATGATGCAAAATCTTTCCAGAACAAGCTTTAATCGATACCAGCTTCAAACTGATCGCGTCAGTAGTTCTGGGGATATTGAGGAAGTAAACTCAAAATTTCAAATAAAATGAAAATTGACATGCTTTTTCCTCATTCATCCCGAGATGAATATCGATTCCAATTGAATTTTCGTATACTGTTGTTAGATATGACCTCAAAATTTGGGTCACATTACATTGAAATCAGACCAATAGTCTCCAAGCAAAACAAAATTTTCAACACACATTTGGGATATTAGAAAATATTTTTTTCAATTCTTCAACTGATATATCCACACAAATTTCGATTTAACTAATAACGAAGTCTCATTCTGATCGCGTCAGTACTTTCTGCTCAATAGAGATATCCAGGCTCCAAACAACATTTCAAAGCTATATGAGTCGTTTCTTTCCAACGTCAGAGCACACAATCAGGCCGGCTGGGCGCCGGACAGAATTGAATTTGACAAAGATTCTTCCAAGCTAGTCGTTTTCGCCTCAAAATTCTAACATTACAGAGATTTGGACAAAACGATAATGGAGGTTTCCTATCCACAGCTGCCTGCCAGTCCAACCTATGACTTCATCATAATAGGTGGAAGTACTTCCGGATGCATTCTAACCAATCGCCTATCAGAATCGACAGAGTTCAGCATCTTACTACTCGAAGCAGGTGGTTACCCCTCGCCCACCTCTGATGTGCCGTTCCTGTTTTTCACGATGGAGAACTCGGACGAAGACTGGAAGTTTTTGACGGCTGAGGATAAGAACTCTTGCAAGGGATACACAGATGGAAAGTGTCTGTTGTCGAGAGGGAAAGTGTTAGGCGGTACAACGACTATCAATAATATGCACTATCATAGAGGTAAAATTGATGAGGGCATTCGAATAATCTGCAGAGTTTTACTAAGGACCCTCGACTCGAAGTAATAAGGGACTTAGGTATCTACAAGTTGCCAATGGAAAATTTTCAAAAATTTTCTAGCACTGAGGATGGGTAATGTCGGCACGATTCCGACAGGTTAATGTTCACGTTATTCATTAGTATTCTTCAACTACTGCTTGGCTCTCCAAAGCAGATATGGGTATTGGTTGAGATGAGTTGGGGTTCCTGATTTCACCTCAATACTATCACGTTTATATATGGTGTGTTCCGTAAATCGACTCGGATCTTTCAGTTGCTGGTTTTTCAGTCCGTAAATATAAGCTATTTGAAGCCATGGACCAAAAGCTCCGGTTATAGTAACGCTCATCCGAATTTACATATTATAGTTTGCCTATATGTCAGTTTGGATAATCGTAACCATAACTGATTCCAAGCGATGGACCATAATTCCGGTTATAGTTACGGTTATCCACATTAACAGAAAATTCACTGCCTCCATGTCAGTTTGGATAACCGCAACTATAACCGGAGCTTTTGCATGGTCCACCGCTTGAAATTGATTTGACCGGTGCCTTCGGTCTATCGCTTGAAATCGATGTAATATCGATTACGGTTTTACAAACTGACATATAGGCAAAGGATAACCTGTCAATTTGGTTAACCGTAACTATAACCGGAGCTTATGGTCCGTCGCTTTAGATCGCTTCAAGAATTGCTCGGGTAGATCATAGAAAAGTTTTATTTAATAAATTTGACCGATGAAAAAGCGAACGATTTTCTGACACCAGAAAGACAGTTGGGACCGTATTTTTAGTTGCTCCTCGATGCTTCCTTACTGAAAGCTGCCTTGAATTTGCTTTTCTATGTTATGAAATTCAAGGAGGCCTTCAGTAAGGAAGCCTCAAGGAGCAACTATAAATACGGCCCTTCGTTCACTATGTTTATATATCATAGACTCATAAATGTCTAAAGGCCGGTTTCACAAAACTTTGATTGCCCGATCAAGGGTTTGAGTGTCAGACAACAGTCAATTCTGTGCTCGATTTCAGTTAATTTTCATCCCAACCATCGAATGTCATTAGGCCGACCGAGAATATAATAACTTCCGGAAGAAACGACTTAGAAACTCGATATTTGTAGAGAAGATTTGGGGCTTAATTACGAAGGTAGAATTCGTGAATGGGAAAAATCCGCCCGATGATTCCGTAGATATACCCATTCAAAATTCTATTTTCTCATTATCTTCAAATATACAGATTGGATCGAATTGAAATACAGTACTTTATCGAAAAAAAAACCTAGAAAAGCACTGCCGTGAAGTCAGTAGCTTTTGCGCGCATGTTCAAATTTCCTGCCAAAGCGGTCATCTCCATTGAACATGAGCGCAAAAGCTGCTGCCTTCACGGCATTGCTTTTCTAGGTTTTTCATGAACCAATCAAACATTCCATATTCACCGAATGGAAAACTAGTAAACGAAATAACCAAGTTCATTTACGGATAATATTCTATATGAACTTGACTTTATTGACGTGTAATCAGGAGCCACAACTTAGTTTCCAGCCAATCAGAGATGATCTTCACGAATATAGATATTTGGATTCAAATTTATATCTGGTTTGGAGAGGTAAGGGAAGTTCATGAATATTAACAAATAACTGGAAACCAACATGTTGAATTCGATCTGAAACTCCCTTTCCCTAGTGTTAAAAAATGTTCAGAATTTTCGAATTGCCAACTTGGACCGAAGTCTTCTATTAAGTTAGTAGATAGGAATCCCGTGAAAAATCAAAGAATTGTAGAAGTCAGCAGCTTTTGATCGAAATCATTGGCAAAACATAAATTATATGGGAAGGCCTTAAGTGAGATAGCTTTATTGAAACAAAGAGAATAATTCACCGACATGCCTTTTACATGACGTTTCTGATTAATTTTTATTCAACTTTCAATAATAATAAGTCTCTTGTTTGACGCCATTTACGAAACGATACAGTGGTGAATAGCCTAACCCTCCATCATACATTTTCAGGAAATGCCTTAGATTATGACCGTTGGGACCTCGACGAGTGGAAATCGAGCCTTGTAGCCAAATACTACGCTAATCTGGAGAAATATGTTGGAAAAACTGCAACTCCCTTCGATGTAGGAACTAAAGGCAACATGACGCTGAGTTACTTCAAAAGCGACCATTTCTTACGTTTGCCGCTGTCCAAAATGTACAAGACAGCAGGATATAAGCCTTTAACGAGAGGAAAATCCTTGGGTTATAGGGATATGCTGGTCAGTAGTTGGAAGAGCATAAGGATGAATATGCCTCGTGTGTTCCTTAGTCCTATCAAAGATAGGACTAATTTTCACGTAGGTGAGCATGTTGGGTATATTCAGTAGTATTTTCCATGGTTTCAGTCACCAACATATTACTAACATATGCCATGAGATTTCGAGGGGAAAACCCAAAAAGTTTGAAGGGGAATCCTCCATAATTATCCCTCAAATATTTACGATAACTACTGCCAATAGTATAATATTCCTCAAGTACCTTTTCAGACTTATAAAGGGGGCTTCAGAATAAGCTACTTTGATAGATATAGATAGATAAATACTTCATTTCAATTTCCAATAGTGTCAATGAAAACATGAAATGAAATGGAAGTGAAGGTTGAAAGAAGTTTGCTGAAAAAAGTTATGCAGAGCAATCTTTTATGCTATTTGGATCCAGATTGAGTGAGAACTGGTTTTATTTTTGAACTGATAATAATTGATTGTTATATTTTTATATTTCACGGCAAGCAATTGAAAACTCTCATTTTTCTATCTGATAATGAATTCTTATTCCACGGTCAGGGTATCACGCTTGAACCAGTGGAACAATTTCACTTATTCTTTTTCAGTTGGGTTTGTTATTGCCAAGAAAAAGATCTGATGCAAGTAAGATCAAGAAAGTTCATTCATTTCATTCAACTTGTACCTATCATTACTATGTTATAAATGTTTTAGAAGCTAGGATTGATAATTGACATTGCATTATTTGGTTTTGTAAATTGATCGATGACTTCGGTACAAGTAGACAACTCTCAAATGCCGCCAAATTTAGTAGCACTGGGAAGGCAACATTTCAGGTTTATATAGGATATGTTCCGCAAATCAATTTGGTTATTTCGGCTCCTGGCAAGGATCTAATGGAATGAGATATTTCTATTTCCATCTGGATGTTCCTTCGAATAATTTTTTATTGTTTGCCTCATAATTGAAATCGAACTTAGCCGCAGCAGAGAGTTGTCGGGCTTAGCTAGTACATATAAATATGGATAGTATATGTTGCGGATAGTATCATTACCAGAAGCAGTATTACACCTAAAATACCCCCTTGGGAACGTCAAATTCACTTAGCAGTTACTGTGGAAGCGATGTTCGGTTTTCTTTTGTTATTTAAACAAATTGCCGTCTATCATATTCCTCATCAAATCGATAATCTTTCTTCCTTCATCATTTCAGCTCTCAGATCTACAGCGACAAGAATAGTTTTTTCTCCTGATAAAAGAGTTAGAGGGGTAGAGATAATGATTGGGAAGTTCAAAAAGTTTATACGGGTAAGGAAAGAGGTCATTTTAGCAGCTGGTCCCATTAACAATGTGAAGATTCTGCACATGAGTGGAGTTGGTCCTAAAGAGGTCTTGGAAAACAATCATATACCTGTTGTGGCGGATCTACCGGTAAGTATTACAGAGAGATTTAAATTTCATTGAGACATTGATTTTCCAATCACCCATAAAATGCAATAATTTTTTAAACGTAAGTCGAATCATATAGAATCTTTCCTTGAGCCCTCGAATGAAGTCCTCTTAGCATTTTTGCATTTTGCGAGCAAACCACCCACTGTACTAGGGCACAACGGAATGCTTTTCAAGGCACAAAATATCTCAATGCTAAGGTTTCTTGATATCACTTTCATGCAATTCTTTCACACTTACAAATCATTAAACATAATTAAATAGTGGTTGAGTGTTGGAGATTGACTGACATCCTCCATCAACCATATTGTTGACCGACGATCTGAGCTTTTAGAGCTCACCAAACGGTCGACGTTTTCGTCGGATCGTGAAGCTATTCCGTAGACATGTTCATTTTTAACGTATCAATGTACAAAAACTGTTATACACAAAGTTATACGGCATAACGTTGCTCTCAATCCTACAGCTTCATTTTGGTTACACACAGTTGACTTCCACTTCATTGATGATAACAAATTATAGTTATAGTTGCACGTAGTTGAAACTCCCTCATACCAGATCTCCAGTGAACCAGATCTAAAACCCTAATTCCTTCATTAAACTGATTCTATTCAATTATTCACCAGGTTGGAAAAAATCTCCAGGTTCATCTCAGGGTACCAATATTCGTCGCCATCGACAAGTGCTGCGGCCAGTGCTTAAACTGTTCCACACCTGACTGTCAGAACGACTTCTTCGATTACCACGAGTTCTACCAGAACACCTGGGATTACGTTATGGACAAGATCGGCTTATTCACGAATACGGGAATCAACGACTTCGTTGCTTATATTAGCACCAACCAAAGAAGAAGGGACACGCCCAACATAGCGGTATTTCACAGCTACTTCAGGAGGAACAGTATCTACTTGAAGGATTTTTTGAAGAACAGAAGATTCCACCCAGCCGTTATTGATTCGGTTCTGAAGTATAATAAGGTTAGTAGCATGGATATTTAAATCTTTTCTTGCTAGATGAGCAGCAAGCGGACAGGGTGGAGGCTAGGACTATCTAGAATGAGATAATCGTTCTGGTACGAAGTAGGATATCTGTTAGCATTTACATACTCAGTATCCATGGTCCTCGATCGAAGGCATTTCATGCCTGAAAGTAGAAAAGCTTCGATCTTCTATCGACCTTTTCATCTGAATCATTGAACAGAATGCAAACATATTTTTAGTAACAGTTAACCCTTTACCGAGCACCAGGCAGAGCTGCTCTCCTTTTACTGCTAAATAAGGGATCATCTTGAAAGAGATAACTGTTGGTTTACATTAACAGGGAGACATGACACTTCTAGAAATAGACAATAGATAGAGGCTTCGGCCTCGAATGATTTTGGGAATATCATACATCATGAAATCATGAGATCTATGCGGTCGATATCGCATTCATTCTCTTGATACAGATGACTGAGCCATTTTCAGCTAGTTCAGGACAGGAGGATAGGAGGACATGAAAGACTCATATGGCCAAAGCTCAGCTTTTTGAATCCAGCTAAAATTCCTCCTTTGAAAGTTTCTTTGTACTTGAACCTAGTCAGCGTGAATGATGGTTTTGCACATAAAATCATACATGATGAAGACATAACCTTCATGGCCGATAACCCATTTTATATCTTGATGCTGATCTATAGACTGATAAGATCAAAGCTTAGCAATTGAAGTCTAGCTGAAATTCCTCTTTCGAAAGTTTCTTTATAATCCATCTTATAAAATAATTCCTGGTAGTCAGCCTAACGAATGTTTTTGGAAATGGGATCATTCATTATTAAGACTTAATCGTCTTTAGGTGGAGAACTTATTTCATATCTTGATGCAAAGCTACAGACTGAAGTGTTCTTCAGTAAGACCATGATCATAGCTTAGCTGTTCAAGTTCAGCCTAAATTACTTTGAGAGTTTTTTCGTACTGCCATGAAATAATATCTTATTGCTGGTAGTCAGAGTAAATAATACTTTCTGACAAAAAAAAAACATACGCGATGAAGACATAAACGTCTATATACTCTGATATAAATATATATCAGAAACCTATTTCATATCTTGATGTATATCTATAGACCTGGGACTTCCTCATCGAGCTCTGGACATGAAATATTGAATAAGCAGTATATCCCCAGCCTATCTGCCAAAGTTCAGTTAAATTTCTTTTTCTTCAGGTCCGTAACATTATGATGTTCAATCCAACCCTCATTGCACCTGTTTCTCGAGGGGAAGTTTACATCAATTCAACCCATTACCAGGCACAACCAGTCATCAAACCAAACTTCCTGACTGACGAAAATGGTATTGACTTCCGCAGCATGTATGCTGCTGTTACGATGATAGTGAGTTTGACTGATAGTCTCGCAATGCAGAGGTATAAAGCCAAATTCTTGAACGTCGACATACCAAATTGCCGAAACTTCAAGTTCTGTAGCGAGTACTACTTCAGGTGAGAAGTCAGCATTCGTTTATTCCAGATTTAATCATTGCCACAGCCTTCTTCATCATGAGCTGGGCACAGAGGAAGTTCACGCCGTATTCTTAATGTCTTATGTTTGTACAAATAGGGGTCAATCTTGAGAAAATGTAGTCATGAGATGCGTACTTACTCATTATAGATCAATTGCAGGCAAAAATTGAATTCAAGTAGCAGTAGGTACTACCATAAAACGTTCATTTTCGATGTAGACCCTTTAACTATATCCTCTTGATCTACTTGTGACTGTACTTTCGATTCTCTTTGATAGTATGGTGCTCAATGACGAAGTTGTTAAGTTTGTTTTAGATGACTTGTGATCAAGAAGGCCGCGGTTACGTGGAGATCTTTTCTAAATTTCTCGTTTTCATTGCAGATGTTTGATTCTGAATCTTGGTTGTCCGGCAAGAGCTTGTTCTGGTACGTGTAGGATGGACAATGTCGCTCAAAACGACACCATCGTAGATCCTAATTTCAGTCTTTTGGATGTCGATGGCGTTCGTATAGCGGACCAGAGTGTGTTGTCGAAACTGGGTGCTAGTAGAACTTCTGTCAATGCTCTATTCGGAGAACGACTCGGAGATATATTAACTGACAAGTACTCGGATTACATCAAAGATAAAAGAAGAGCAGATTTCACAATGCACTGAGTGTTGTCCATGTTATAGTAATAAATATGAAGTTGTGGAAAGTTTTTTTTTACTTGGTGAAACAATTATTCTGTTTCGACAGATATAATGAGGCATAAAGGTGCTGTGATGGTTTGATTGTTTGGTTACTCCAAGCTTCTGATCCCTTTTTATTACGAACTCTGTATGCAGTGCATCACTACCATTCCCACGAACATAGAATCTGAGCTGACTGGAAAGTCGTTGTTAATGTTAACTTCGTTCTGGACTGGCCTTCTTCTGTAGGCATAGATAAATAGGTCGTGTAAACTTTAATGAATCCAAAAAAACACCAACAAGGGGAACCCTCGGAAATAATATCGATAAAAAATCTGGTGAAACAAGGACATAAGAATAAGTGATGAATTTGATGATTTGGTGAAACCATCTATACCTATTGATAGTAAGACACATTGATTGATTGAGGAAAATACCAAGTTGTGGCATTCCCTTATGTTGCAAAGTGTTAACAGAATCTTCAAGCTCATTTTTTAACTCTTAAGTGTTGTTGGTAAGAGTCCAGGTGATTTAATAGCCTCTCTACAAAAGCTTCAACCATCATTTTCTTCTGATCCAAATCTTATTGGGTGCCTCACTAGAGAATACGTTCCTCAGAGATACCTCCTTAAGCGTGTTACACACACGAAAAGGTCCATGAAAACGTTTCTGAAATATTCCAATTCTGGAATATCTCATAAAAATGTTTCTTCGTCTACTTCCCCTTTCTTCCTGAACTATTCTTCGAAGGTTTGTTTCCACAGGCCTCGAGAAGGTTATGGTTTCCTAAAGGAAGTTAGATTTCAGGTCACAAATTGCTTAATGTAACTGCAGACTCTCCAAAAACACGAGCCGTGTAGAAGAAATTTGGCAGATTGTCCTATTCTAACACCTCGAAATGAAAATACAGTGGAGAGAGTAGATCAAGAAGCTATAGTCAAAGAATTATTTCGTGTAATGAGACAAAAATACATATCGTGGTTTAGAGTTCCAAAACATATTGTGAACTCTGAGACGGACTAGACTAATACAAAAGCATTAGTGGCGTTGCAATTCAATAAGCATGCACCTTATTTTAAGAAATATGTGACTTAACTATTCAAGTAAAAAGGTCTCGTCAGAAGTAAATAGTCCTGGAAATTCCATTCGCATACTCGCGTTAGTGGCTCAGAAACTTCCGACAAATGTACTTCGGAATTTTATCCGAAGAAAAACGTTAACACCACAGCATTTGATTGGTTCGAGTCACTTGAATAAAACCCTATCAGGCATCAATCTGAGAGATACCAGGAGTAAATTCTTCACAATCTTCTTTCAGATGTCTCATCGTGAACCTGGGCATGCCTACAAGAAAATTAGGAGGAGTCACCAAGATGGGTCATAGCTGTCATAACTCAACGGTTACCGACGCCGAACAGAAAGTGTTGAATGTAAGAGGACTCAGGGTAGCCGACGTCAGCATTAGTCCAATGATTGGAAAATCCAACGGGATGTCTTCCGGTGCATTGTTTGCCGAGAAACTAAGTGACGTTCTTAGGCATCGATGGGACAAACATTATGTATCAGCCTACAGAAAGAAGAAATCTGCAATCAACGTTGTGTTATAGTGCGAGAACATACTTTCATGATTTTCAAAGGGGTGTTTAGTTCACTTGAGTATCCGTCTCCTTAATCCGTCTGCTTAATTCGGCAATAGCTTGGTAACTTACATCAGAGGTCTATGAATAGTCATGCTATAAAATTGTCCTTTTTCTGTGCGTCCACAATAAATAAATGATGAATTGTTTTCTTTTAATTTCAGTGATATTTTCATTTTGTGTTCTGAATCTGTGTTAGATTCAGAGAGTAACACAGCTAATTTGAAGCTTTTTTTATATTCATAGTAGGACAGGCAATCGAGATTCTTCAACCTGACAATTATCGGATTATATATTTTCGATGAATTCAATGCAATTTTGTTTCCGGAAATTATCGAATCGGCAGTGGTAAATTCATAAATTTTATTTCTGAATTCTATACAACTATAGACCATTTAACCTCATGAATTCACTGGGTAGGCCCTGAAATTGTACACGTTCCACTGTCTATATTAAAAAGTGAGGTTATAATATTTTTCTTATCAAATAAGTACGAGTCGCAGTCTCTTATGAATAGCGGTCATAGTTATCACGAAAACTCCATTCATATTCATATGGTCAGTAGGTATGCCTTGGAATAGGTTTATTGTGTTTTTTAACCAAAACTGGACCAGGTTGAACTAGTTAAATGTCGTCAAGATCAGAACAATTCGAGGATATGTTGTAAATTACATCATTTCACCAATGGCTATGGTTTGGTTTAGTTACAATAAGTTATTATAACGACTTTTGTGACAACGGACAATGCCGCTCATTTATCTGACAGGAAAATAACTCTTACCAACATTTTTTCTGATTATACACAGTGAAATAAGTTACACATTCATGGCCTACAAACTGACTTTATTGAAGTGAATAGGGTTTAAGTTACCACTACTGCTCTCATGCAAAAACTTCGACGTCAGTAAGATATCTGACGTGACAGGGAAATGAACCTTACCTGATATTCTTCAATTATACAGAGTGGAGTATATCAATGTAATGTATTTATCGGGGAAAACTATTGAAATCGATCTTTTTTCGTACGATTTTTTCACTTTTCCTCCTACAGTTCAAAAAACCTAGGATGTACAAATGTACGAGACTTTTCCTTCGATTTTGAACCTTATTAAGTGTCAATATGTCAAGAAGAGGTTGAAAAAGCTGCATGGTGCACTTCATCTCATTGTCAGTCAAATAAAAATATAATATAAAACCTGAATAGAATATTTCATAACACTCTTGAGAAAATGAAGATTCTTTCACATTTTCAATATCTAAGGTTCATTATTTGGGAACAATCGACCCTGGAATTCATCTTCTTAGAATGAGGCGTCGGTTACATGATCAAGTAGGCCGATCATTACTCTTTACATGGTGTCAAAGGTTATTAATAATATAATTTTTTCCTTAAGCTATGTTGAGTAGTTACTCAACTGACATAAATTGTATATACACATTCTTCTCCCATTTTCAGAACTATTCGTTACATAATTTCGTGTATCCTGAATTGTGTATATTGAAATAAGTTGGCATGAAATTTTCATATGAAATTTGAACGAGGTTGAAAAAATCCTTTTTTGGGTGACATAGACCACAGTTTTTCCCTTTACTCGGGGAAGAATTCTTCCAGCTATGAAATATGGGAGTCTGAAGTTAAATATTTGGGGATCACCTCAGATAGTAAGCTTCTGTGGAATGGGCATGTTGAAATTACTGCTAGTAAAGAGATAAGGGCTTCGATGGTGTGTAGAAGATTATCCGGTAAAACTTGGGGCTATAACCCTAAAATATTGCGATGGCTGTACGTCATGATTGTGAGACCGATAATTACATACGGGGAAGTAGTTTCGTCTGCTTAATCAGGGCAGATAAGCACAAGGAAAATACTCGACAAGGTACAAAGGCTTGCCTGTGTTTGCATCACTGGGGCTATGAGAGCGTGCCAGACTAGAGCACTTGAGGTCATCATAGATCTTAGTCCCCTACATCTTGTGATCAACAGGGTAGCCCATAAAGCTATTCTTAGAATATCTAGAGAAGGTACAGGTAATAGGAGAATTAAAAGTCAGAGAGCCTGGCCCTCTCTGGACGAGTACATCTCATCAGGGCACCTACCTTGTGATGTTATGATTAAAAAAGTAAGCATCGAGAAGAACTTTAACTCGATGCTATGCAAAAAGGAAAAATGGGAAAAGGAATACACTACCCAAACTTTTAAAGTGAATACCGTTAAATGGTATACCGACGGTTCTAAGACCACGCTGAAGGCTGGCGCTGAAGTTTTCGGGCCTAGAACCAAGTGAACACTATCCCTAGGCTGCTACTGGAGTGTTTTTCAGGCAGAAAAACTTGCAACCGAAAGATGCATAGACATAAACCTGAAAAAAAATCAAGGTTGTGACATAGTGATCCATTCTGATAATAAAGCTGCTATCAAAGCACTGAACTCCTCTATCATTGACTCAAAGCTGATATGGTAGTGCCGAAAGAAACTCAATGAAGTAAGCAAAAACAACAAGGTCTCTTTAGTCTGGGTTACTGAGCACTGAGAGAAACTGAAGAGGCTTACAATCTAGCCAGGAGGGTTGCACAAACGCTGCCTGCTGGCCTAGAATCTTTTTGTGGTATAGGGAAATACACCTATAAGAAAGAGTTTCTGAGAAGGGAGAAACGACAGAGAAGCACTCTGGACGAATTCTTCAGGAATGGATCATACCGAAAAATTCCTTCGGAACTTTGCAAGGTCCAAAAATCATTTGGATCTCGGCCTCCTCACTGGCTTCCCCACAGGACACTGTCGCCTTAGGAAGCACATGATGAGAATGGGCTTATCAGAAACTGACGAGTGCATATTTTGTGGGGAGGAGGAGGAAACCCCTGTTCACCTGATCACAAAAATGCCTCGCCATTGCAATCCTGCATTAAGAATTCTTGGACAGGAGAATTATAGGAAGACCTGATCTATCAAGAGAATCGATATGTTGAGAGCGGTACCTTTTCAAATTGACACCCATTATATCATTAGAGAATTTGCCGTTTTTCTATTCGAATTCTTATGATTTGTAAAAAAAGATTTATGTTTGAAGCCTTCATTTATTTCGTCTATATCGTAGTAGAGTATGTTCTTGAAGTTACGCTTTTGTTTTTTTTGAGTTGAAGACATCAAATAAAATCATCACTTGTGTACCAATTAAGATTAAAATGCTCAATTAGTAATAAATTCTTTTAATGATGAAGTTTCCTACCTCAGAAATTACCAATTTTCAAACTTCGCTTATTAAGTGTGATTCAATTGAACACTTTAACATTCGTTAGAAACTCTTTTTTTACGAATATAAACATAACCTTTCAGTATGCCATCTGGAATTGATAATAATAGTATCATACAACCCCAGGTTATTATTTTGGTTGAGCCATGCTTCGAACTACGGAAATTGTTATGTTGCAAACCAATGGGTGACAATTTCATGAGCAAAATCAATCAATAAGTCTCTCACAAATTAGGTCATCAAAAACAATTTTCACAATTTATCTCTTCATTTAAGTAACTCCAAATTACACTTAGAACATTGACAGATGATAATTTGGGAAGCATTACCTAAAGGAAACTTATAATCATGTGCCATAACAGTTAAGGCATCATTAGAAAAATTACTTCATACACCTGTTCGATATGAACCTAGTAAGTATTTCTCTAATAGGCGAATAATTCATCTTGCAATGGGCGTACCCATTATGCAAGGCGATGGATGTGACAACTTTGCTGTATTTGAAGATATAATTATCGACTGTGTGTCACCTGAATATTGCAATTGAATTTCAGGTCATATTTTGAAAAAATATCCGCTGTTTATACCTATTAATTTAGCTCATTTTATGGACATGGATGCAAAAAAAATCAGATGAAATCCCTAATATAAAATCAGAAGCTTTTGCGCGAATATTCGTTTTTCTATTCATGCCTCACACAAAATTTGAGTACAAAGCTTTGACTTCATGTGAAGAAATTCAAGCAAAATTAGGCATCATAGTCAATGCCACTGAAACCGTTCCACCGATTCTGCCATTAACGAAATAGTCTTTTACATTTCCATGATATTTTTCAGTTTCTAATTCATTCCGTCCGAAAATGTTCGTGGTTTTGGAAGGAAGACAAGCCGGTTAGGCATAATTGACATCAAATTCTTCATGACTGAACTCAACCTCATCGTTGGAGACCATTTTGGGCAGAATGATAGCACAAGTGTCTTAAGATTCTCTGTGAAAGAAAACAAAGATTCCAAATTGAAATGTTTGAGATTTTCCAATATTTTACGGAAAGTAGTGCGTAACGATAAGGTTTCTACTTGTTGATAAAGAATTCGTGCTAAAATTCAGTTCTGTCTATTATACTCACGGAGTAAATCAGAAAATTTTAGGTTAGATTTAATGTGCAAATGGAAATCGCTCGTGGGCGAAATCCACTCAATGGTTTCTGAGATAGATTTTCTGAAACTTTGATTCCCCAACAGCTCGAATAATATCCATTCAATCTAGTCGAAATTCACTGCGAATTCGTGAAATTTGAGAAAATTTAAGAAGGAATTACTCAAATTGAAAAAAAGGCGATTGGAGCTGCATTTCCACAGATATTACTAAAATTGAATATCGAATAGGTTTGTCTGAGGAAGCATTGGGTGGGTTCAACCAATTCATGAAGTAGACTGATTTTATAAGGTTCAAGACCTTTTTAACGAAAAAACAGTCTCCTGGTTCTTTTACCTTTCGGAACTCATTGAGTTTACGGTCGCCCAGGCTGAAGACTTGATATTTGTGAAATATGCGGTGCAATGAAATTTCCGGTCAGATTACAACGGTGTAAAAATGAAGAAAGCATATATTCAAATATTGTTACATTGGCTAAAAATTATGGAAAAAACTAACTTGAGGTCATTCGCTTTCACGTGGTTACAGTATTCTTTGAGTTGTTGGAGAAATAACGGAAATTCACATTTTTCTCAATATTTTCAAAAAAAATATCTGATTGAAGGCATAGTTGCGACATTATTGTTTCATCATTCAGTAGGTTTTTTCTGGCTTTTCACTCCCAATATCTGAATCAGATGAACTATTAAAAATTACGTAGAATCGTTTTTTTCAAGGAAAATGCCCGTACGGATTGCCAGATTGAATTATTCGTCAAGGGCAGTTTCTTAGAGAACATATTGCCTAATGAAACATACAGGTACAATACAAACGATAGACAAAGCGAACTGTGACATTTCAGACTACTAATCTGACTCTTTCATCAGACAAACGATAAAATTTTCAGAATTATTTCCTCTTGGGTCTGATGAACGATTCAGATTTGTACTCTGTTCTTCAAAAGAAAATAATTCAGAAAATTTTTCTGTTTGTCTCATGGAAGAGTCAGATTGGAACTCTGAAATGACACAGTTCTCTTTGTTTATCGTTTGTATTGTTCCGGTATTGTTCATTAAGCAATCTGTTCTCCAAGAATCTGCCCCTGACAAATTTCTCCATTCTGCAATCCGCAAGGGTGTATTGCATGAAAAAACCAATTTTCATTTAATTTTTAATAGTTGTTTCAGATATGAAAAGCCAGAAAAAACCTATGAAATGTTGCCAAATTTTCCCAAAATAAGCATCAATCGATAATTATCGTTTAATGTTGACTTCAAGGTCTGTGCCAAGTTCTATGGAAATCCGATGATAGTTCAGGACAAAACTGGATATTTTGGGAAACTATTCATTCTGATTTCTCACGATAGAATTCTCACGAAATTGTGCACAGAAGTTTGCTTCTGTATGTAACACTTGATTACGAAGTTTATCTTTGATCGCATTAGTTCCTCCTGGTATATTGAAATAATAATTCCTGAATTTCAAATTAATAAAACTCCAAAACTGTTCAACCGAATTTGCCCATAGACGATGACAACTGATAGATTCAGACTCCGAAACTACCTCGGAAATTTTAAAATTCTAGGTCCTTTCTTCCAAAAGTTAGAGCCCATATCCGAAAGGACCGTCTGCCGGACAGAGTTGAATTTAACATCGTATCCCTCATCAGCAAGTTAACCCTCACACGAAGAACTTTTTCGGCGGAACCATAGAAAATTACAGACATTTGGGCAAAACAATAACGTTAAAATGAAATCCTACTTCGTATAATTTGAGGAACAATAAAGAGTTCTGGATTAACAAGGGTTAATTCTTCATGGCAATCTAAAATGTTGGAGCAGTTCACCCTGTATATCATTCCGAACCAGGATCAAAAAATGCATCAAGTCCTGTATACCTGCGTCTTTCGGTTTTTAATGATGAGCTCCGTTTATGATGAATAATCTTCGGCAATGATCTATTGGGCAACGGTCTTCAATTGAGAAATACTTTAGTAGCAATTTTAGGTATCCCCTTTATCAACCACGTTCTTCAGTTGACTCTGTCAGTACACCGGTTACTTTCACTAAGGCGGCTTGGACTCCGTAGACCACGCGGTCTTTTCCTCATACACAGCACGATTCTCGTGTCGGGATAAATTTTACGCGGAGGGGTGCATGACAACTGGTCAAGTGGATTTTTTTTCAGAAATTATTGAAGTGTGTGGAAAAGTGTGGAAGAATTGATGACTTGGTAATGTGAGGGTAGGTGAGTACTGAGTCGGACTTTTCCAGGAGATGTTGTTGACGAATTACTAACCTGTGAATGGAAGGAACAGTTCAATGTTCATACTGGGAATACCATTATTTACGGTATCTCTTGAGTAATTGACAATGAAATTTGACCTATATTTTTCCCAGTATTTCCGAAAATAAATATCGGATCGAGCTTTTATTGAATACAGCCTCCAAGGTCTATGCCAAGTGTCATAGGAATTGGATGAATAGTTGCCCAAATAAAAATTTGAATCTGAAAATTCGAAAAATACAGTTTTTTTAATGATTCGATATGCTCAGTAGACATTGATATATTTTAGAAATATAACCTCAAAACGTACAGCCCATCTTCTCCGTCAGTAGTTTCAAAGTTATCATAGCAGTCCCGGACAGAATTGAATTCGATTTTCTGGAAGTACAGGCATTTAGTGAATATGATAACCTGCTCTTCTTCAAAACAACCGCAAAAAATTACTCATTTCACAGTAGAGACAGTTTTTTCAAGCAGAAAATCCCTTCGTGAAATATCCCGTTCATATTTACGAAAAAGCCTCGTGCAATTTTGAATGAATAAATGTTCGAGAAAACTGTTCGATTTGTTTAATTTCGAACTTATATGTGCAGGCATATTGGAATTATTAATTAATTCATATGGAAGTTTTTCAACGTCTAACACATACGAATAAAATATGCAGAATCAATTTTCAAAATTTTTTTCTGTAGTGGAAAAAGTACATATACAGGTTGATTGATTTGATGTCGTTTGGGCCAGATTTGTTGGTAACCGAAAATCAACAGTTTCCGAGATATTTTAGTTTTTGTCATTTTAAAACTTTTTCTAAGCTTAGTTCATTTTGGTGTTAATTTTTTCTGGGTTGAATTCATTTATCATACTTTTCATGATACATGTGAAAAATCAAAACTATGATGTATTTTATGTTTAAAATGATGAGTAGGATTACACATTCTTTAAAGTTTTTTTCTGGGTTTTTTCACTTTCAATATCTGAAACAGAACTATTTAGAATCGAATACATTTTTTATGGAAACCCCCTTGAGGATTGAACTAGTTTCAAGGGTGGTTTCTTGAAAAACAGATTGCCTAATGAAGAATACTGGTAGAATAGAAACGATAAATAGAGCGAACTGTGACGTTCAGAGTACAAATCTGACTCTTCCATCAGAAAAACGATAAAATTTTCAGAATTATTTTCTTTGAATTTTTCGTTTTGATACATTTGTCAAATTGGGATCACAGCAACACAGATTCACTTAGTTTGAAAGATTTGTAATTCTTTCCCTTCTTGAGTGAATGAAAGCAAATAGGAACCATTTCTATAGAAGAATGAGCAAAATTATTATCTCTATTTAACAAAATGCAATAGGACTCTTCAATTCTTCTTTTCAAATCATCCGTAAAAAAAACTAAAAATAGTGCCAAATCCTCTTTTAATAAGCTTCAATCAAGTATGATTACTCTTGAGATTTGGACTCCTTTTGATCACACGTGACTTATTCCTCATACGAAACGTCAAAATATTGCTTATAAAAAATCTGATGGAACCAAAAAGTTTTTAAGGAAATGTAGAAATAAGATGGAATGTTTTTAAAATAATTTTGACATTTGAATTGAATTTTGGGATCCGAAAGTTGCAAGCAACTGTTGAAAATCACGAGAACTCAAATATCTCAGATACTTTTTTTTCGTTACCAATAAATGATTCGACAGCAAATTAGTCATACTAACCTACATCTCCTCCAAGGTCTAATTTGGAATCACCCTGTACATCTCAACTTTGCCCAACTTACTCTATCAATACCTACCCTCAAAATATGTAAATACGCATTTTCTGCTGGGTTATTGTAGATTTCGAATTCATTTGCATTTCTTCAGTGTTAGTTTGAATGATGATAATATAGACCTTCCTGTACTGAACAGACTTATAATGATAATTCACAATTAATTACCACCTAGGTTTAAGCTTCTACCATTACTGGAAGATATTTCCCTATAATTAGCTCCCAAAGACAATGATCGACTTAATTCGATATTAAAGTGCTATATCCTGGGCTTACCGGATGTATTCATGCAAAATTTGCTTTTATCTTCCTCAGGAAGAAAATGCTAGTTTTCTGTTGGAAATAGGATAACCAAGCTTGCTAAACTAATATTGATGTTTTCACACTTGAAAAGTTACGAAGGGAACTTCAACCGCTAATTGCCATTGACCTATCTTGTTACACAATTTTAATTCACGGGTAAAATGTGTTTTTGTAACTTTATCTCGTTTTATTTCGCAATATTCAACCATGGGTGTGTCATTCCATGAATGATTATTCGATATTACAAAATATTGTCTTTGACAGTCATGTCTTTTGCATGACAATTTCCATTTGTATATAAAACTCACTTGTAGCTGGAATGAGTATCTTCACTTCAAATACTTAAAATTAAACGAGGATACAGAAATAATCGTAAGAATTATAATAAGGGCATCAATGCTTTCCGAAAAAAATCGAGAGAACACGTTGCTAAGTAATATTTTGACAAGAAGCATGAGTGCTGGTGGTAACAGAAATCCGAGTCGAAGACGAAGATTTTTGCACCTGCGCGAATGCTTTTTGTTGAAAAATATTACTTTGCAATGTATTTTCTTGATTTTTTCACAGGAAAAATTAAATGCCCGAATGTTATTTGACAAGACTATTTCATGAGTTCAGATTATTCTGCATGCATCCGTTGAGTTCCGATATTCCTGGCCAGTACTTGTCAGTAAATTTTGACAGTCGATTTTACTGGCACTGTTTTGGGAATTCAAAGTATCAGTACGAAGCGTTTCGAAATTACTGATACTGGCCAGTACTGATTGGGAATATCGGAACGCAACAATTATGTATAGGTATTGTAATTTTTGGTGACAACAACTGTCAAATTTTGCCGCGGGTAAACTTGAATAAACTGCTGACAGCTCCTGCCAAACAGTTTTTCCACCTAGAAACCATTTGTAATTCAAAATTGTGCGTTTCTGATTGGTGGAAATTACGACGAGGGAAATAGTCAGGAATAAACTTTTTTTTGAGAACTCGAGATCTTTTGATCATAATACAAGACAGAAATATTTCTGGAATGAATTTTCTATTACTTTAATCTGATAGATCATTTCATGGCCTTTATTTTTCAAATATGATTTTCGGCTGAGCCCATTACGGCTAAGAGTTACATAGTCCACTCGACCACCCCGATTTTCCACTACTTTTTCCAATAAATCTGACCATATATCGTCAACGGTTTCTTGAATATTAGCTTCCAATGCGTCAAGAGTTGCTCATTTGTCGTCGTGAACCAAGGACCAAAAATAACGAACGAGAAAACCAGTCAACAGGACCACTTCTGGAACTAATGTTATCACCAAATTGAGTTTGCAATAAACTGATGGTTTAGCGCGTTGTATGGCATGTTGCGCCGTCTCGTTCGAACCAAGTGTCGTCGATGTTTAGATGATTAATTTTTGAACCAAAACATGAGTCAGCATGGATCGATAGCGACATTTCGGAATTTTCTTAAAAAATTCACGCTCCAAGAGCCGTATGCTCTTCAGTACGCACATTTCTTTGTCGTAATGAAGCTTTTGACTCGAGAAGAGTAAAACGAGTGCGAAAACAATCAACAACTGCACGAATCGCTTGCTCACTAGGCCGATTAAGTTGACCGTAAAATGGATGAAGTACTCTATGAACTCAGCGAACATAATTATTTCTTTCAAAGTGAATTTCCAGACGTTTGAAGCGTTGTTCTGGGGTTAAACCATGCATGATGAATTCAGAAACCTTACTGAATAGATAGCAGCCCTCAGCTTTCGATTGTCATAATCATGCTCATTATCAATGCCCTAGAGATATTACTGATGATAACAAAATCGAAAAATGAACTATTTCTATATTCATTATTTTGGACAGTTGATAAAAACAGTAGCATCAATTTCTTCAAATTAACCACTACCATTGCGCTAGTGGAAGGTCTTCTTTCGTCAATTCATGCTCTCATAAACAAAAAAATCTTGACGATTCAATAAAATCATCAGGCAATAAATCGCAATATATTTTAAGTCAATGATAAACTGGGTCGAGAAGAATTTTAGGACGTATATTGACTAATTTCGTTATATAACTCACTCGATGAACTTTCATGCCGTTCGTTATTGCAGAATTTACTCAATTCATTTCAGAGTAACGTTATATTGGATCTTAGGAAAATCTACAGTATTGGTTCAGATAAACTCATGGGATTTTGTCAGCAATTGCTTAATACTTTGGGAACTTCAGAATTGGGATTATGCACGAGAACATAAAGGAATTGTGGAGAAGCAATTGTTGAAGTGTTAAAGAGCTAGAATTGAGGACGTGATAAGTGATTTTTTGCATCAGATGAAGATTATGAAAAGTTATGGGTTTTGTCACAAATTGCTTAATAATTTGGGAATTTATGCATGATCTAAATCATCAATATCTTGGAAGAATAATGAAGGAGTCATGTTTTATAGAGGAGAAGCCTTTCTTTGAACATTTTGAACATTGAACATTTTTGAATTTCTGAGTTCAAAGGCGTTGAATTGAAAAAAAATATTATTCACAAAAAATGACAAATAATCTTCAACCGATTGGAACAGTTAATTGAAGAGATAAGTCGCTCATATAGCACTTTCTAGATGGAAATCACTAGATCCACTACAACAGAAATAAAAATTGGGAAAAGAGTAAGCCAGTATTTTTCCGTATTATTTTATTTTTTAGATTAGGCAACGAAAACTACCATTTTTGGTGGTTTCTTGTGTTTTGTTCATATTTTTCTTCGTTTTTGGAGAAAAAACTGTAGCCATGTTTGCATGGCTTGTCATGAACACCTGGTTTTGAAACCAACTGCCAGTTATAGCATTTTCATATCGGTAAAAGTGGTATTTTTTTTGAGAACCTTGGTTGATATGAAGGAAAAGTTTTTCGACGCCCATCCAAAGAAATAAGGAACAAGAAAAAAGTCAGTGGTGTACTTTTTGCGCGCATGTTTCGGGGAACAACGTGCGTTATCGTTTTGTCTATATGTCTGTAATTTTCGAGTGGTCTCACACGACTAGGTTGGACTCTTTGATGACGAATCTGGTGTCAAAATCGATTCTGTCCGACTGGCCGACGATACAATGATTTAAAACTTTCAGATTAGGTCGCTAATTGGAATGCGGGGGTTAAGTTCGTTAATGGTATCAAGACTGAAGTAGATTTTTTTGTTGGTTATTGGGTTCACTATCGGCGGTTAGGCGTAAACATAATAACAATCGAAAAGAAAGACTCAGAGACTCGACATTTGTGGAGAAATTTCCGGGCTTAATATCCGAGTTGGAAGTCGAGACATCTACCCAATGATTCGTAGATATACCCACTCGAAATTCAAATTTCCGAAATCTTCACATAAATACAGATTAGATCGAATTGAAATCTAGTACTCGCGTGAAAAATGAGCTTGATGGTCCATGCAGAATTTCATGCGAGAGCCATATGAAAACAAGATAGCCAAATCTTTCTATCAGAAAGTGAAGTTCATTTGTTGAGTTAGTAAAAATATGACAGCTTTGGTAACGAATTTGACGTGCGCGCAAAAGTAACTGACTCTACAAAAAAACCCATCAAAAGTTCAGAGGAAAGCAGGGTCCTCCCAAATTTTCCTTTATTCTTTAATCGATTCTCCGCTTTGTTATCAACATGTTTGTCTCATTTGAGTTCCTTGTTCTGAAGATATCCTAGCTATGTCTGATACCAATCCAGAATAAACAAAGACATGAATAGCAGAACCAATCAGTGCATGAAAATTTTAGGTCGCAATATTCCATCCAAATCTCTAGCAATAAATAGCCAGGTTCTGTCGACATTGTCGACAATTTCAACGCTCATTTCATCAATTATAATCTCATACTTTGATGGTTCCGAGTGTTCGAACAGTCTAAAATTAAATATACATGAATGATAATTATTGCACGGTCTGACTTTGTTCCCTTTTTACATCGACACAATGACATAACACATATTTCATTCATTGGCAAATTATTTATTTACATCCTCCGAGCGTGCTAAACGTTTCCGATCAAGCAGGCATCACTTATATATTCGGCATAAATCACAGGGGGCTTTTAAAAATACACCAGTCGACGCCATTTTATGCACCGGTATGTTCTATCGGATTTTACTGTTAGGACTTCTTGTAGTTCTCGTGAACTCTGCGTTGGAAGTGAGTATATCATCAATTTTTTTTGTTCTTCATAAATTTATGGCATGGCTTTCTGTTCAGTTTGTTCTTGTTGAGTGTTAACAAACAGTGTGGAGATTTGAGAAGGTACAGTCCCATGCAAAATGAAAAAAAATCCAAGAAAAAGGTGAACTTTGGTCCGTAGTAGTATAGTTTACAGTTTGATTGAGGGTGACATTCCACTGAGACCTTAAGGTCTATTGTTACCCTCCATTTTAGCTGTTTTCGCGACTCCGCTACCTTCAGTTCGTCCTCCAACTGTAAAGCTCCAATGAACTCCAGTATCTGGGAGGGCTTCAAGTAGGTTGAGTCCTCATTCCGCCTATAATCATCCCGTCCACGACATTCTTTGCGCAGGCTTGCAATGCCGAGGCATTCTGTAATCAGGTGAACAGGGGTTTCTTCCTCTTCCCCACAGAATCTACACTCGTCAGTTTCTAATGAGCCCATTTTCTTCATATGTTTCCTTAGGCGACAGTGTCCTGTGAGAAAGCCAGTGAGTATAGGCGAAACTTGTTTCGCCGTAGGAACTTTTTGGAATGATCCATTCCTAGAGAGTTCCTCCACGATGCTCCTCTTTCATTTTCTTCCTTCTCCATGAACTCTGTCTTATTGGTGCATTTCCCTATACCGCAGAAAGGTTCTAGGCCAGTAGGTAGCGTTTGTACTCCCTTTCTGGCTAGAGTGTTAGCCTCTTCATTTTCTTCGATTCCTGAATGCCCAGGAACCCAGACTTGGGATTCCTTGTTGTTCTTGCTTACTTCATTGAGTTTCCTTCGGCACTTTCATATCAGCTTTGAGTCGATGACATAGGAGTTCAGTGCTTTGATAGCTTGATGCTTCCATAGGTGACAATGTTCTGCGAGGAAGCCAGTGAGGAGGCGTAACTTATTCTTACTGAGATCCACCTACTTCATAACATTTGGAATGGTGATATCTCCTCCACTTCCTCAGAAGAATAAGTTTGGGAATTTCTATCAAAAAAGGTCAAGTGTACAGGATTTTTGGAAAGACAATCGAATCAAGTTTGAAACAAGATGTCACTCAACCATCCTTCTCATTTGATATTTCAGGGATTGCTGTTTTCACACTCATAGGATTGATACAAACTACTCGGAACCAACCCTATATAACCCCTGATTAACCAAAGGTTGGCTTTTTCTGCATATTTTCTGATGTTGCATCATGAAAGCCGACATATTAGGGGTACCTTTTCGAATACACACACACAGTATAACTATAAGGTTTTTATGAGTTTGAGTACTCAAGCTTCCTTCAGAGGTCAGAATTTCATTATTATTCCATCTTTTCTTTCAATTTTTTTGGTTGGTAAGATGGGGTTACAGATTTTTCCAAGCACTCCCATAAGTACTATTCATTTAATCACACGAATACTCTGGTTATGTTCAGAACGACTCCTTTTATATCTTGAACCCTTTCTTTTCTACCCGTTCGTTTTCGTCCTACTCCTTCAAAATCTGAGTTTTGGCTCCCTTTTCCAAGGTCTCCTCTTATTTCTGAGAAATTCAATTTTAACGCTTTTCCGGAAAATTCTTCAACCGAAGGGTTATTTCGTTCGAATGATATTAAAAAATGAAGTACAATGCTTCTGGTAGTTAAAGGGGTAGATGAAACATGTTTATTGGGTCTATGCTGAGTGAGTCCTTAGGGTACATATTAATTTCAACAATAGACCATAACACATTTGGCAAAAACCATTTTTTGGACTCGGCTCAGGTAAAAAGTTATGTACATTCAAATATTTTTCAATGCTCTAATACACTTCTGCACTTTGTTTACAAGTTCTACACTGGCAACTCCCACTGTTATCTTCATTATGGAGTAACCAATTGATCACTTGGACTCCTATGAAGCTTTTGATTGGGAAAATGCATTTACCAACTCCATTCTAATGGTTTCCTTACACTATCGGATTGTGAACAATCCCATCGTCACTCAGTGTCTTATTGAAAATTCCATAAATATCATAAGTTCCATTAAATTTATAAATGAGTCATTCATGAAGTCACTCAATCAGTGTACACACATAATATGAATTTTATGACACTAAATCCCTTCATTTTATTCATAAGATTGTACCCAATTTCATCATCGCTCATTCTCATTTTCAAGAGTCTACAAATATCATAACTTTCGTCAAATTTATAAATAAGTTATATGAACTCAATCAGTGTAAACACATTTATTTAACCCTCTGAATTCGCTGAAAAGATATTGAGAAAAAGCCTCTTATCTATGGCCTGGTCACACAATATATCGATGTATTCTGTGGTCCGAATGGACGTCGGTGCAGCTTAATTCAAGGCCTTCACTAGCTTAATGGCAGGTACTCAAAATAGAGAAATTTCTCGAATCAGATTTTATAACATTCAACATTGAATATCTCAAGTGAGATTATGATGAATAATTAAGTATTCAAAAATGATTGAAGATTCTAAAACTCATTTGAGTTAAACGTTATCTGCATTTCGCAGCTTTTTATGAATGAATTTTTGTTGGAAATTCCAGCAGCCTGTAGCTTTTGCCTGAGCCAAATATGGAAAAAGGGTGAACGACTGAAGTGTTTTAGTTGGCGAGAGGAATCTATGGTTAAAATCAATGTACAACTTGAACATTGACTCACCTTGTATTTCCCCAACTTACTGAGGTACATCTCAACATGGAATATGCCTTTTCTTTTTTTTCTCTTCGTTTCCTGGGAGTCCAGAAGTTCGGAACAAAGAAACATTTTTAGCTGTGTCTACTTTCTATGATCCTCCCAGGCAATACCATCATTACCACTTCAAAATTGATGGCGTTGGTTTATTTAAAAGTCATAACTTTTTGTGAGCGTATAATTTTCCCATGAACCTTCATAATTTACATTTCTTCTCCAGAAAAAATTCCACGTGAAATGTTTGTCAGACACAAAAGTTTCTTTACGTGAAGTGAGAGAAGCCAATTACACCGACATAAGAAGTTTGTCTGACCCCCTACTTTACTACATCAAATGCGTGGAAATCAAGGAGCATTTCATGAAAGAAGATGGAAAAGTCCTAGAGAAGATGTACAGGGAAAAATTGAATTCTGACACGGAACGAGTGTTGAAATGCTTGAAGGAGCTTCCACAAGTGTATGATAGTAAAGAAATAAGGATGTTTATACAGTGTTTCGAATGATAAATGAAAATAATGTTAGTATTAAAAAAAAATAAACAGAAACTTCGAACTGAGATTTTATTTACATATAATACAAGCTTTAGATTGTCTGCATTTTCATAGGATAATGCCCCCATTAGTTTACTCCCTTTCCTTGAGTGTTATCATTATCTAAAATGTCTGTTTTTGCAGGCATGTTCAAGGGGAACAGAATCGATTTTGTTCGTCCGTTCCTATGCACGATAACGGGTGTACGGAAAATTCTATCGACCTGAAACTTGAACCTGAAGTAGGTTGCATTTCAAAATGCGATTGTTCAGTTCGTTAATGGGCGAAATTGGCTAAGAGGTTGCGGAGTTGAGCACTTTGAAATTTTGAGGTTATTTCTGTCATAACTCAGGACCTATCAAAACGATTGGATTGAAATTTGGCAGTTAGTTGGGGTATGACCACGTGCAACTTTCAGCGGAATTTTGTTGAGATCGTACTGTCACTAAATTGAAAAAAAAAATGTTTTCAATGCTTTTCGGAAATTTTTTTTAACTGTTCATTATATTAGGAAAAAAGTTCGCTAAGGCCTCGAGCTTAATATTTCACAGTAGTGTTTCAAATTTCAGTTCGATCCGCTTATTATTTGTGGAGATATTTGGAAAACATATGCCAAAGTTCGTGTTTTTTCCCTCGCTATCGTTGTTTTTTCGAGAAAATAATGATTCAATTATGATGAAACTTGGCAGCTAGTTTGAAAATAGTGATGGGAAACTTTGTGCAGAATTTCGTGATGACAGTGTCATTAGAACAATTAGAAAAATTTCAATTTTTACGCGCTTGGTCTAGGAAACAGCGTGTTATCATTTCGTCACGATGTCTGTAATTTTCGAATTTTGAGCCGAAATTGGTCTCAAACGACTAGGTTGGACTCACCGATGAAAAATCCGTGGTCAAAATTGATTCTGTCCGGACGGCCGGCCGGCCGGCCGTCCGGCCGTGTGCGCTGTAACTCTCGAAAGAAGAGACCTACAGTCTTGAAATTTTCAGGTCAGGTTGAGATCCTGAATATTTCGGTTGAGTTCGTTAATAGGCCAAATCTGCCAAATGGTTTTTGTGCTACAGCCATTTGAAATTTTGATTTTTCAATAACTCGAAAAAAATTCATCTGATCGAAATGAAACTTGATTGGAAGATGAACAGTGTCAATTAGAAGAATTATCCATGGAAAAATTCAAAAAAAAAAAAAATTTTTTACGAATTTTTATTTTCCATTAAAATTCCACTGAAATTTCCAGGTCGCCATTTCGCAATGTGAACAAGCGCGTGAAAGCTGGTGACTTCACGTCAGTGCTTTTCTAGATTTTTTTCACAAATATTCAATACTCTGTGATCTTCTGATCATTTTATCTCCATAAAATTCTGTATGGACTTTCGAACTGCCACTTAACGATTAAATACTGGAATTCATTCGATATAATCTGTATTTTTGGAAATATCGGGAAAATAAAATTTTGAATAGGTATATCTGCAGAATCATTGAATGGATTTCTCACATTCAAGAATTCAGCCTTCGAAATTAAGGTCCAAACCTACTCTTCAAATATGGATTTTCTAAGTAGTTTCTTTCGGAAGTTATTGTATTTACGGTTGGCAGTTAAGCCATCTAATGATGGGTGTCCATTTGGAATAGGAAACTACAAGGTTGTTACCGGTGAAATCGGAAGTTGCAGAGGTCTTCAAATATTTCAGGGAGAAAGTTCATTATTCAAAAACCCCCATAGGTTATCGGAGTGAATCACTCTATTATCTGCGGAATTATGGGGTGGATTTTACTCATCAAAGAATTGGACCTCCATGAAATCAAGCTCCGAAAAATCTCTACAAATACCGACTCTCTAAGCTGTTTCTTTCGGAAGCTATCTTATTCATCATCAGCCATTGAATCGCATTGTGAAACCCAATAAGAGAGTGAAGAGTGAAGAAGATCGTCAAATTGTCTTAATGCTTTATCTAAGATTTCGGTATTACCGTACATTGTGAAACTTTGAACCTCAATCTAAAATAGCAAATCAAGTGCCAGACTTAAATGTTAAGGTCTGAGGAGAAATCATATGAAACTTCTCACTAAGCATGTAGAATAATTTCCTTCAAGGCCATAGCGACCTCCAAACCACGAACTCACACAAAATGCAATCGTGTTTAAAAATTTCCAATTCACACAATATTTGCTCCAACAGTTACCGACATCATCAGCCGTTTACAAGTTATATAAGACCTATTGAGCTCCTTAGTGCGAAGAATTTTGTCTTTCTCTGTAGAAATGTGCACCAGAAGCAAACCTATTATGGGCGGCCGAGTAGTTCACCATGAACCTGAACTACTTGGCCAGTCTTACGATCTCTGTAGAAATGTAAAATAATGGTTGGATTGTAGTAACCCGCTTTGTTTTGAATTGTGTTTCGATTAATGAGACAATCTAGTAAGATATACCTGTTATTTCGCAAATATAATTTAATGAATAATCATTCCGTATTTTGAAAGGTGTTTGGTTCGACGTGATCACTTACAGGTAGGTTTTGGGTTAATTTGTTTGTAGAAATATTCCGAGAATTTGGTGATATGCAAATGCTTTCGCTGCTCTAATTATAGAATAAAAAAATCGGAAAAATTGTCAAAGATATCATTAACCAACTTTATAATATTCATTTGAATTTGTCACCGAATTTTTACATACCGAATGGTTGTTGATATTTGACAATACTGGACAGTATGTCAGGTCGTGTCTGTCATGATATCAATAGACGACTTCGGCCCAAGTTGCCAACCCACAATTTACTTAGCAAGTTTACTTTTACTGGGGAACGGGAATTTCAGGACAAATTCGACATGATAAGGTTCGCATTGTTTATAAATAACCGTAAAACATGCCTCGGCTCTTCAAACCAGATAATTCCTTCCAGATATAGGTTTTTGTTAAGATCGTCCCCGATTGACTGAAATTTAAGTTGGGATTCCTGATTTCATGCAAACAGTGTCAATTTTCATAGGATACGTTCCGAAAATTAACTCTGTTGTTTCGGTTGCCGATTTTCCGCTCCGTAAATATGAAATATTCGGATGGTTCCTGGAACAAGCGCGTGAAAAAGGTTATTTACGGAATCTGGTTGATGAAAATGCGGTCGATTTACTGTCAACAGAACGATTTTCTATGGTAAATATCCATAGCATAGAACAATCTATGTTTACTTTAGGTTTGTTTTGGTTCCGAGTTCAGATCTGTTCGGGACGGTTCTAGCATAGACCAACAAGACAAATCACTTCATTATTTGCTGGAATCGAGTATTTCTGACCTTGAGAAAAATAACGGACATAACCACACTTATTTCTTCCGCTTAACAAAACAGCTCTTCTTTCGAATATCTTAGCTTATACAAAAACAATAAACTATGGTCTATGTCTACGGTATCGATCATAAAAGCTCTCGATTTTGTGTCTGAAAAATCGCTTACTAGAACCATTGTATAAAGACCTCTTTATACAATGCTAGAACCGTCCCGTACAGATCTGAACTCGGAACCGAAACAAAACTAAAGTAAACATAGATTGTTCTATGCAATGAATATTTACCATAGAAAATCGTTCTGGTGACAGTAAATCGACCGCATTTTCATCAACCAGATTCCGTAAATAACCTTTTTCACGCGCTTGTTCCAGGAACCATCCGAATATTTTATATTTACGGAGCGGAAAATCGGCAACCGAGACAACAGAGTTGATTTTCGGAACGTATCCTATGAAAATTGACACTGTTCGCATGAAATCAGGAATCCCAACTTAAATGTCAGCCAATCGGGGACGATCTTAACAAAAACCTATATTTTGAAGGAATTATCTGGTTTGAAGAGCCGAGGCATGTTTTACGGGTATTTATAAATAACGCGAACCTTATCATGTCGAATTTGTCTTGAAATTCCCGTTCCCAGTAAAAGTAAACTTGCTAAGTAAATTGTGGGTTGGCAACTTGGGCCGAAGTCGTCTATTGGCCAATCATGCTGAGTTGCACCTTATTTCAATGGGCCACACAACTTTCATCGTTTTTCATGGGAATGTAAATATTTCTGTAATATTCGAATTTTGAGTCAGAAATTTTTCTAGACGATAAAGTTGAACTCACTGAGGAGAAAAAACTATCATACAAGAAAATATCAGGGTAGGATGAATCTCTCGGTTAATTTCGTTAATGAGCAAAATCCGACAAACGGTTTCGGAATTATATTCCTCTGAATTTGGGGGATTTCTTCAATATCTCAAGAAATACAAATGCGATCAGATTCAAGCTGTGCAATACTCGTGAATTACCGAGGCAAAAACCAATACAAAATTCCTTCGCTCTCGAACTATTCGTCGAGAGTCCAATAAAACTCAATAGTGCACAAAATTTAGCTCAATACTGACGGGCGTACGAAAAATCCTATCGACTTGAAAATTTCAGGGTTGGTTTCATCAAAAAATTCGAAGATTAAGTTCGTAAATGGGTGAAATCGGTCGAATACATTCGGAGTTATAGCTATTTGAAGTTTTGAGTTTATTTCCATGATTTTTTTCGAGAACCACTTGAGCGATCGAATTGAAACTTGGCAATTAGGGTCAAGTGGTATAAAAACGAGACACTTTTCAAATCTTTCCATTTTTTCAATGAAAGGAGTAGTCCGAACTGTTCAAAAATTTTTTGTGATATAAAATTATACATGTACAAACTAAAGCAGTTGGTAATTTTTGCTTATTGTTGGAAAATCTGTGACAAAAATTAAAATTGCTTGTCTCGTTTTTAGCCTGCGTTTTGGGTAAAAACGAGACAACGTAGGCAAAAAACGAGACGTGCTTCTTTAACGTGCATTGAATCTATTTAGAAGGTTGGGTTGAATTCAAGACATAGGAGGTTAAATGAATAAGTAATTGTGAATATTTTCATTTCTGTATTCTGAAAAATAAACGAAATTTTGGACCCTTATAGTTAAGAGTAACATAACACAAAGTTGATTCTACTTTACAGAACTATAAAAACTAAAATAAGAATTTTTTTAGCATGAAAGTAATCATAAATGATTCATCAACTTCATTTAATCATTTAACATTATATTTATCCAAATTTATGTTGAATTGGAACTGTTTAGCAGGACGTTGTGTTCCTACTTGAACAGTTGGAGCGGGAAGTTGGCATTCTGTGTCTGTGATGGGTACAGATTATTTTTTGCGATCTCTGGCTCCAAAAAAAAAAATTTTTTTTCAATGTTTTTTCGAAAACATTTTTTTTCAGAAACTATTGGTTACATTTGGACAAAATTCTGGTTGTTCTTTGAGCTTCATATTCCTCAGTAGTGCACTAAATTTCAGTTCGATGCGATAATTATTTTAGGGGGATATTGTGGAAAAATATGTCAAGTTTTGTGTTTTTTTTCTCGATATCATTGTTTTTTAGGAATATCTCAAACAATACTGATTCCACCATGATGATACTTGGCAGCTAATTCGAAAATGCTGTGAAATCCACCCAATGATTCCGTAGATAAACCCACTCAAAATTTTATTAACCCAATTTTTCCAAAAAAACTTATTAGATCGAATTGAAATCTGGTACTTCATCGAAAAAAAAACCTAAGAAAAGCACTGCCGTGAAGGCAGCAGCTTTTGCGCGCATTTTCAAATTCGTTGCCGAAGCGGTCATCTCAATTGAACATTTCAACTAGTTTCCAAGTTCCATCATGATTGAATCAGTTTTTTTGAGTAATTTCGGAAATAACAACTATACCGAGAAAAAAACCCGAATCTAGGCACATTTTTTCCTGACATCACTAAATATTCAGATATAACTGAAGTTTGGAACAAAGTTTCAGAATAAAGTGTTCGAGGTTTTGGCGAAATGAGTTCAAAATCTGTTGAAATTTTTTTTTCGAAGGAATGATTGTCAGAAAAATTTCTAAAACTGTTTTATTTCATTCACGATCCCAAGAAAATTTCGCAGTTAATTGCACGTTGGTATATTCCAAATTATTATCAAGTTTAAATCTGATTCCTCGATATATTTAGGAAATAGCCTCGGAAATACAAATGACTATAACTTCGAAACCGTTTGACTGATGCGAACTGAACCACCGCATAATCTTGCATGAGAGGGGCCAGCCAGAAAGAATTTCTTTGGACAAACCTTTTCTTCATCGGTAAATCCACCCTAGTAATTCAAATCCATTTCTGGCAAAGAATTCGCGCGAAAAAATGAATTTAACTTCAACTATACTATGTCTTTTGACTCAGTTGATTTCATTACTAACCGTCAAAACCCGTACAAAATCTACTAATGACTTTGTGAATCAAACCCATTGTTCCACATGTTTGTTATCTCTCTCATTTTCAAACCTAATCCGGGGTCCATTCATAAATTAATTAGAGGTGATCTATCAAAATATTTTCAAAATACTGACCCTCAGTGTTACTTTTAACAGGAAATTCCATTTTCTTTTCGTGGCATTGTTGATTTTTTTCTTCTCTATTCGTTCAAGTCGCAAGTCATCTAATATACAATTAATGGTCAATTAACTGAAAAATGTAACGATCGCATAGCCAAGTCAATGTTATACTTTCACTGATCAGATATGGTGTCAAAATATTCGAGTAGCCTAAATGAAAGTATTTTGGTATTCACAGTCAGGTTCAGGGACAGGATACCATCATACCTTCTCGATCTATTAATATTCAAAACAACCAATGAACTATTTCAATGTAAAAAGTGAAAGTAGAGGAACGTCTGAGTAATTTGACAGGAAAAACCGGTCCTAAAGTAAATATTTCATTATACATCGATAATGTCTACAGAAAAAATTCCAATTTTGCAACATGATCAATTATTGACTAGTTAAAAAATTTACCATTTCTCCCTTTTTGGTGATCGTTACAAGCCGATTCCATGTCATTTGAATATTTATACAGGGTGCCTATGCAAGCAGTAAGAAGATTTTAGGGAAAGTTCTTCTGGCAAAGTAAATACACAGAAAAACCCATATGGAGACTGTTCTCCTCTCCAAGTTAAAGCGTTTTCAATGAGCACCTGACCTTCAGCTATTCAGACTTGTGAATGAGTATTTTGGAACTTTACCAAGGTATTTTTTGGGTGTTGGCTGATGGTAAAAAAAGCTATCAGAACAGTATCATTTTAACTAATATTCGTTGAATTTGGAATTAAAAAAGCACGGATGAAGTTATAATTTTGATCTTTAACTTAGTTATTCTCCCATTATTCTGGCTTATTTTTCATCAACAAGATAATCCTCAGATTGTTACTCTAAATTCAATGATTGAGAAGTTGCATAGGGATCTACGTTGTATCATTAAATTAGAGTTGCAATTCGAAGATCATTTTTAGACAAACTAAAAAACTAGGTAAACCAATAAAGAGACACCTATGATGAACAACAGTTTTTGTGTATCAGTTGAAAAATTCAATTTTTATTACTTAATCTGTGTGTTTTTCGTTTCAAATGAAATGAATATTAATTATTTCGATACTTTTCTGGTAGCTTTTCTATTTGGCCATCACGTTGCGAAAGATGTTGATTATTTTGACCACAAAAGCCACCCTCTGAGTCCTCTGACATCAGTTCTTCTCGCTATTCATGAACAAAACGTAGAGTTTTGACAATCAAATTGAAAAATTCGTGAACAACATCACCGTTATTCTTTTTGAGGAATTATTGTGTTAATGGCCGACTGGAAGTGGTGAACTGAAGAAAGACCGCGTGAAAATCGTTCAGTCCACAAAATCCACTATTGCTTCTTTATAATTTCAGCTGTGTTTTCTTTCCATTTGCTGTGTTTTTCATTTTTAATCCCTATGACATCTCACAAATAATTGAAGATTTATTAAAGTCTGGTATGATAATCGTCCAAAATGGATTAATGGTTCAAGAGAGTTAGTAATTTCAATTCTAGTGAAAAATAATGAAAATTGCATGCGACATGGTGTGCAATGGAAATGACCCATAAAAAATTCCTTGTTGGTTTACTTCGAGAAATTTGACTTCTTGAAATACGAAAGTCAGATATAGACTCTGCATTTTTACAGTTCACTTCGTTGATCGTCAACATTCCTTCGATATTGTTCATTAGACAACATTTCTCCACGAAACTACCCTTGACAAACAGTGTGAATCCCGCAATCTTTAAGGGTTATTTCAGAAGATATTATAATCTTCAGTCGATTTTCAATAGTTTTTTTCTGATATTGGGATTAAATTACAAAAAAAAACCCTGAAAAATTTAGAGAATTTTACTTCGATAGGGTGGAAATTGTTTTGGGACTTTTACAATTCGGGATTTTCGAGTTTTTTTTCTTAGTGAACGCTTATGTCTTGTTTCCTTTTTGCTCAGTTTCTTGAAAACCTCCTGAGTCTTTACCTAATTTTCTATTCGTTTCAGGAATTCAAAGATGAAACGTCCGAGGAGCCTTTTCGACAACTTGCGCCAGCAGATATCCAACACTGTTTTCCTCTCTTTCTGCATAAGTCTGAAGAACCATCGATTGATGTTAGCAATCTGAACCGTAGATGTGAAACTCATCAGGAATCTAATCTAGTCAATCCCACATCATCGCAACCATTCAAATATGGCCATCGTCGCATTTCCTCTGGTAGCTGGAGCATTCAAATCCGCAGTAGGCATCTTCGGCATTGGCGCAGCCACCTTAGCCATTTTCCCCCTACTGCCCTTCATATTCGCAAGCTTAGCCTATTTTCACTACGACCAATTTGACCCCGAAAACAGGATTGTCGACACCAAACAGCTCCGCCACACGTACGATTTCATCGTGGTAGGTGCAGGTTCTGCAGGATCCGTTGTAACCAACAGACTCACGGAAAATCCCAATTGGAACGTTCTACTCATCGAAGCCGGCGGCCACGAAAACGAAATAACAGACGTACCAATTTTGAGTCTATATCTTCATAAGAGCAAGGTCGATTGGGGTTATAAGTAAGTTTGAATTAGTTTTCAAAATGGCGGATGCGTTGGTATCAAATCATACCAAGCAAATCGGCGCATCCGCCATAAAATTAATCATTAATTGTAACGGTTGTTCTTGCAGAACTGAGCCACAGCCTACAGCATGTCAGGCTATGATAGAGAACAGGTGCAGTTGGACGAGAGGTAAGGTGCTTGGTGGATCCAGCGTTTTGAACACCATGTTATACGTCAGAGGTAACAGACGAGACTACGACCATTGGGTTGAGCAAGGCAACCCAGGATGGTCGTACGAAGAGGTTCTACCTTACTTCAAGAAAAGTGAAGACCAAAGGAACCCGTACTTAGCCAGGAATACGAAGTATCATTCAACAGGTGCAGTAAAAATTATTGATATTGTTAGGAAAATGTTGTTTCGAATTTGCCAATTACCAGGGCCGAGTTCGTGAATGGGTGAAACTCACCCAAGGATTCAGCAGATATATTACCGTTCAAAGTTTGATTTATGAAGTAGCAGTTTGAATCGAGTTGAAATCGATTACTTAACTGAAAAATCTAAAAAAGCACTGACGTGAAATCAGCAGCTTTTACGCGCTTGTTCACATTGCAAAATGGTGACTTGGAAATTTCAGTGAAATTTCAATGAAATATAAAAATTTAAAAGAAAATATATTTTTTTTCGATTTTTTCCATGGGAAATTCATCTTATTGACACTGTTCATCTTCCAACCAAGTTTCATTTCGATCAGATAAATATTTTTCGAGTTATTGGAAAATCAAAATTTCAAATGGCTATAGCACAAAAAACCTTTCGGCAGATTTTGCCCATTAACGAACTCAACCGAGATGTTGAAGATCTTAACCTCACCTGAAAATTTCAAGACTCAAGGTCTTGCGGCCAGACTGACAGAATCAATTTTGACCACGGATTCTTCATCAGTGAGTCCCACCAAGTCGTTTGATACCAATTTTGGCTCAAAATTCAAAAATTACAGACATCGTGACGAAATGATTACTCGCTGTTCCCCAGTACAAGCGCGTAAAAATGAAGGTTCATGCAGATTTTCATGGGAACCACGTCGAAATCTTTCTATCAGGGGGTAAAGGTGCGTTTAGCGCGGTCAATACGTGGAAAGAAGACCGCTCCTGCAACGAATTTGAATAACACGATCATCACGAAGCTCTGCACAAAGTTGTTCATTAGCATTTTCCAACAAGTGACCGAGTACGATCCTGATTGTATCAATATTTTTGGAGTTAATCCGGAAGAAATAACGACACCGAGAAAGAAAAGCACGAAATTTAACATATGTGTTTCAAACATCTCCAAAAGTTGAATTCGGATCTCACTTCAATTTTTCACACTCTTGTGAAATATAGGTTTTGAAGTCTGTTCATTTTTTTTCGAAATTAATCAACTTCATTTCGATTGCTTAAATAGTTCTTAAGGTATTGAGGAAATGAAATCAAATTTTCTATACCTTCGAAACCATTCGACCCATTCTCAAACCCACCCAAACAATCGTAGCAGCACATGCCCAGCTTGCCGGCCTGATTTCGCATCCGATTCTGAATCCGATTCTTTATCCGTTAGTTCGACCTAATCTGCTAGAACCATTTTCGACTCAACATTCAAAAATTCCAGACATTTGAGAAGAATAATAGCACACCATCTCCTAGATCATGCAATAAGGACTAATTCAAATTCTTGTACTTTCAGGAGGCTACCAGACAGTTCAAGATGCCCCGTACAACACACCTCTAGGTCCAGCTTTCATAGAAGCCGGCCAAGAAATGGGCTACGACCTTCGAGATATCAATGGTGAGAAACAAACAGGCTTCGCCTTCTACCAATACACCATGCGAAGAAACGCAAGATGCTCAACCTCTAAAGCCTTTCTACGACCCATAAGACTTCGCAAGAACTTCCACGTGTCCCTCTGGTCCCACGTGACCAGAGTGCTCATAGATCCTGGATCGAAGAGGGCCTACGGCGTTGAGTTCTTCAAGAACGGGAAGTACCACAGTGTCATGGCTCGGAAGGAGGTCATCCTTTCTGCTGGTGCCATCAATTCACCACATTTATTGATGTTGAGTGGCATTGGTCCTGCTAAGCATCTTCAGGAGAAGGGTATAAGGGTTATAAGAGATGCACCGGGTGTTGGGAAGAATCTCCAGGATCATATTGCTGTTGGAGGATTGACATTCCTGATAGATCCCAAGGTTGCAATTGTCATGAACCGTTTGGTTAATATCAATTCTGCCTTGCGCTATGCTGTACAAGAGAATGGGCCACTGACTTCGAGCATAGGTAGGTATGGGAAAACTGTTATTCTGATGGTAATAACGCAAGTGTGAATTGCTGAATTTCTAAGCAAAAGATTCGCTTTTTCCAATAGATCAATTGTGGTGGTGTAGAGAACCTAACGATTGGATTCTCTAGTATCGCGAAATGGCGAAGGAACCGGGATGTCCTGCCAACCGGATAGATTTTTTTGAATACATTCTTTCAGGCAAGAGTGCCCTGTGAGCAGACCAATGGGGATCTGTGTGATGATTTTACCTAGGCTTCAGCCCGAAAGATCTTTTTGGAACACTACATAGTCTACAGATTTTAATATACTCGGTGACATCAGAAACTTAACACCCAGAAAGACTAACTTTGTGAACATCATTTTTTGTCAAGAGAATTACGAAATTTAAAGCATGCTATGATAACGATATGAAAGTTCAAGTTTTTTTTGTCATTTTGCTTTCGAAGAAAGCTGTTCATGACACCTGAATTAAAGAGTTATTGCCTGTCAGTCGAATTGTGGTACGCCATAGTCAAGCTTAACAAAATGCCTCCAGTTTAAAGACGTTTCGATTTTCACCATGTAAGTGAAATTGACAGAGGTATATAATCGTTTTCTATCGAGATGAAGTCGTGTAAAGTAGGGCACATACTTGTCGCGATCAGTCTGCGAATTGGCAACGTTCAGACAAGACATTGAACGATTGCATGACGTGAAAAAATATATATTTTGCTCAAACTTCTGAATTATCAAATGAAAAAAATATCTTCCAAACTCAGTAGGAAAAGACCTTTCCATCCGTAAGAGACATCTTGTCCATTAAATTTAGGGATGCCGCGCAAAGAGATGAAATATTAAGATCATTTATTTTATGTGAGGAGAAAATGCCCCCCTCGGAAATAAAATTGAATATGATTTGAGCGGTTTTCGAAAATTCACATTTCCAAAAATTTTCATCTTCATTTTTCTACTAGAACATATATTTCTGCATCCTTGACTCCAATAAAATGAAGACGTTTCAGCTCGGATTCGAGTCATCCTCATTAAATCAATGAACTGTTCTTTTCTTTCGCTCTGAGTGGCGATCATTATGTCAGAAAAAAAGTTTTATCCGATTTGAAGCAATTGTCAAAATTGCTTTTCAGCAAGTTTTTAACCAAGTGAAGACCTCAACTCACATATATTTTCCATTTTCCAGGACTTGAAGCTGTTGGTTTCATATCCACCAAATATGCTAATCAAACAGACGACTGGCCCGACATAGAATTCATGTTAACCAGCGCCTCCGTTAATGCAGACGGGGGCCAACAGGTGGCGCGCGCTCACGGTTTAACCGACGAATTCTACAAAGAAATCTACGAGTCCGTCAACTACAAAGACAGTTTTTCTGTTTTCCCCATGATGCTCCGTCCCAAGAGCAGAGGAGAGATCAAACTGAGATCCAAGAATCCCTTTGAGTACCCTCTTCTCTACCACAACTATCTTACCCACCCCGACGATGTAGACGTCCTCAGGGAAGGCCTTAAGGCTGCCATAGCTTACGGCTACACTGACGCTTTCAAGAAATTTGGGGCAAGACTTCACAATCCACCGTTGCCAAATTGTAAGCATCTTCCTATGCATACTGATGAGTATTGGAACTGCGCCATAAGGCAGTATACTCTGTCTATCTACCATTACTCTTGTACCGCCAAAATGGGACCACCAACTGATCCTTTGGCTGTTGTTGATCCTGAGCTGAGAGTTTATGGAATCCCTGGACTAAGAGTTATAGATGCTTCAATTATGCCTACAATCACGAATGGTAACATCAATGCTCCTGTCATAATGATAGGAGAGAAAGGAGCCGATATGGTGAAGAAATATTGGCTTAGTAGGAGTTTTGGTGCAAGGAGAAAGAAGGAAGCAACGATCAGTGTTGTCAATAGTGTAAATTCAACCTTCGCTTAATTTAGTTTACAATTCGTAGAAGATTGCTCAATATGAAATCTAAGTCATTAAAGTAAGAGAAATATTCTAGTATTTAAAGAATATAAGAACAAAATTGCTCAATATAGAAGCAAGAAAAGAAAGATGTTGCTGAAATTGAAAACAGTGTTATGTGTGTTTTTTTTTTCGATGTCATAGATTGGACTGAAAGTTAAAAAAGTCTTGAAATGAGAAAAAGTGTGTGAAAAGATTATGAGACTTTATTGTGAATGGTAAAATAATTCAGGATTTGAATGTTGGTTTTTCAAGTTTTTTTACAAGAACTTTTATATTGTTTAATATTTCATCTGTAAAATATATCGTACTATTTTGTGCAAAGCGTAGATGTAGCGTCATTACAGGAAATACATTTCGAACTAAGAAACCTTAATTTCGAATATACTTAATTGAAGAACTTCCTACAGAAAACTCTATGACTGATTTTATCAAAACTTTCATACATAAAATCCTATTGGAGCAATGACGTGAAGTCAGGAAATTCTCAGTTCTCAAATTCGAAGCCTTTACCTATTCTGCATGAACCTTCCTGCCGATAGTTTTTAACCAAGTACTGAATCTCAATCTGATCACATCTGTATTCTTGGAAATAATATTATTAGCTATCCGAAAAAAGTCCATCTCCACTTCTGCATCAGTGAGTCCAACCTAGTAGTTTGAGACCATTTTCTGCTCAAAATTCGAAAATAACAGACAGACATAAATTTCAACCATTCAATAATAAGCAGAGTTTACTAAGTCTTGAACGATTTCTTCACAACAGGTTAAGTATTCCTTTGCTCAGCTTTCATATATTCTGAGTGCTCTTTAGGGAGCATCCTGTATATTCTCCTTATCTCGATACCCGATTTTCTAGATGCATTTTTCGAAAACATTGAAAAAAAATTCATTCAAAAAAACTTTTTTTCTTGGAAGTAAAAATTTCAGATCTTGCTGATGTCATTGTAAAATTTATGTGGACTGTAAGGGGATTTCATAAAATACAAGCAAATTCTAACCGTTTCATTTCGTCTTGAAATTCGAAAAGTTCAGATTAAGATGATTCATAATAGGGAAAGTATGAGTCAAATAATATCAAGATAGTGACAAAAACAATGGGAAGATAAAAAATAGAAAATAATCCAGGGACAATCCAAATAAAACAAGTTCTGAGAGAATAGGAAGGCATGAATTGGTAGCAACTCAAGAATGTTAAATTAAACAGACAATTAAAGGTACACTAACAAAGCAGCACAACCGAAATAAAATACAATAACAGTCATCTTCATGTCGCCCCTACTACCCAGAAACAATTGATACATTACTTTATTTCTTCATAGCACTTCGTACTCCGTACTCATTCATAATTAACATTCGATTTATAATTTTTCACTCGATCCCATGCTTAACTATCTAGAGAAAGTAAGACTTAACTTATGTAATTTTGTACATCTCAGAATGAATTATTCAACTTATTTTCTTCGTTGCATGTATTCTGAGATTGATTATGTGGAATGTTGTGCGGACTTGGAATTATTTATTGTTTAAATGTATGGATGTTAAGCCAAACATTGCCAATTAACAATTCACCTGGTAGTTTCGTCCGTGTAATGATTCATTCTACTTCCTATGTGGGGTGAATTTTTTGGAATGAACTGCAAATTGTGAAAGACATTTATTGATAATATCAATCCATCTAAGATAAGAAAATATAAACACTCATCAATTTTCCAAAATTACCATTTATAGCAGTTCAGTGTATTGCAGTCGGTACCATTTTTAAATATTTTCACCCAGAATCAAATGAATGTTTTCATATCCAAGTAGAAATACAAATACTTGATGTTGTATAATGAACAGCACTCGGCAAGTAGGAGACTAGAAATCAAGCGGTGGTCGGATTTTGAGTCTGCGATTGTTTCTTTCAGTGGTCACCATGAATTATAGGAAGTTCATTGTAGAGAGTATCCAAGAATTTTTGGGTTCAGCAAAATGGCTGTTGAATAAATTAAGTACGTTGCCATTTTAACCATGCCATTAATATACGCTATTTTTATGAATAAAAGAGTTGAATGCGCTCTCCTCATTTCAGAATAGTCCTATTACCCCAAAGTAAGTATGCCGGAATTTGTTATTTGTTGAAGAAATATGAAGAACTTGCAGAATGAGATTTTCAAACTCTTTCATAAAACGTGCCCAAAAAAGTTGTCGATTGTTTCATAGATATATAAAATATAGCACATGAGTGATCAAGAAGGTTTTTTATGATTCGTTGACTCATTCTTGAATATCTTTGTCTTTCAGGTTTCCTTAGCGAAAAAAGTCAAGATCAGGAGTCCTGGGGTCGAAGCAGAATGTTTTCAGGATGGTGAACCTCTCTAGCATTGAATGAACAGGTTTCAGTCGATATAAAAGGCTTTTGAATGTATGCATTCCTTGAAAATTGACTGCGAAGACGACGTTTCGATATGTATTGCTCTGTTTCGGTTGCAAAATGATAATGACGGATTTCAGGAATATGAAGCATTATTCCTTCACCTCACATATCATAGGTGTTGGGGCTGGTGGTATCGCCCCCAGTCGGCACACAGGGAAATTCACTGACTTCGATATAGTGGAAATTCTCGTTGGTCGCTGGGATTAAATTGAATCAACGCTGAACTTCTTCCTTAAGAGGGTATATTTTGTAGTACAGAAAGGAGTCTATATACAATGTCATTACACAAAAAACATGTGAAACTAGGGTTGGCGAATTGTTCTCAACTTTGTATGAATTCACCTACTTCTGGGTTCAAAACACACAATGCACTTTGTGAAAATAAACTTGGAAACAAACGCTGAAATTATTTCAAGCGTCGTGGATAATATTCGGACCTGAGTCAGTTCTTTACCTTGCAAAAGAAGGGAGCGGAATGCGACTTAGTCACTATGAAGCTATCGAAGAAAAAGGAATATTACCTTGGATGTCTCGAGCAGGTACTTAGGTCTCCGACGTAAGGGTGTTTGTTACAGGTACATCAGAAATAAATTCTTAGAATTGGGAAAGAGGCTTACCTATGTTGGTCTAGGATATGAAAGAAAGCACTGAATTCAGGGATGGCTCGAGAATACTTTTAGGGAACTGATCGATCAAACAAAGATCGAAAGCTTGTTGGAAACTGTGATTCCAATTAGTATCTTGTACTGATGTAGTTGATCCGATATTTTCGCCTGAAATCCATTTCCCATGGCCTTAGTCGATTGGGATCAGTGGTGTGTATCTGTATGAGGTCGAAGGGGCGCAGGTAATACATTTTGTAGGTTGAGAGGCTTGGGTAGGAGGTAGGCTCGACGCTGGCGGCAAAAAAATGTTTCGGGTTTATCAGCACTTATTTTTAACATCAAAAAAGAGTAGGACAGCACAGAATATTTTCTCAGAAGAAAATTCAAATTTTCGTCAAGCTCGTCAGTGGAATTAATTAACTCTTTAAATATTCCTTGATTCTCAGATCAGTCTCTCTCAGCGTGACCTCTGAGGGCCAAACAAAAAGTTCTACAAAATTTTACGCAACAGAAGATTTTTTTTAATGTGTCTATAATGATTTCTTGCTAAGTTAGGAGAAGGTGGTGCCAGAATCAATAAGGTGAGTCAGTGATTCCCTTGCTTGTCTAGTTGGGTTCTGGAGTCGACTTTATGAAATAACAAACAGGGAAATCAGTATAATAAATTTTTCATTTCACACCCACATATCCACTTATTTTTTTTGTGAATTACTTTTGAAGAACGTCGCGTAAAGATCTATTTTCGGCTTTTGTTCACAAATTTTTGATAATTTTATATTTGGCAAGGGCCGGCCAGTTCCTTAATTTTATATTTTTTGGCTATTGCCAGCTTATTCTGCCTATGTGAATTCAGTTCAAGCATGTTGCTGACTGAATTCATTATGAATTCTAACACACCAACAAGGCAAAGTCTATATCAACCCGACAAAATAAAAACACGTTGACACGCAAAAAGACGTAAGTCGACCCAGTGAACGGCAGTTATCAACCCAACCGCACCTAAACTCGAACTGAAGGCGCTGAAATTTCGCGGCCCTGCCGTACTTATAGATCGTAGTTGATCGCGGTCATTCGACAGCATTTGCTGTGATTGTTTGTTCCTATATATGAGGGTTGCCGCCAGGCAGGCCCCACAGCCTTATCACAGACCAATCTGTGGCCTTATTGAGCAACCGCCACTGATTGGTACATTGCGTAAATGTATTTCCTCACGATACAAACTCTGAGCACCAGAACACAAAAATAGAACCCCGATACCGTTTGTGGACAGCCGGTATTATATTAATTCTTCACCTGAAGTATTGCTTGCCGATTGAGTACCATAGCCTCTGTGTCTGTACATATTAAATGTTTGGCATTGGAAAATAGTAAAGTTGTTTGCTTACATAACAAACACTACACTGGCGGTCTTCGTTCAACTTTCTTTTCAATATCGCGACCTTCGTGGTCTTTGGTACTACAGAAATGAAATTCAAACGCGATCAACGGAACTGTGTGTATTTTAAAATAATCGTCTGCGTTTATGCTCACTCTGATGGGCTTCTGAGTAGTTTGCAAAAAAATAATAATGCAACATGGCTGGCAATTCAAAAAAATTAATGTTTTCTTGCTCAAGCTGAGTTTCAAAATGTTTCGTGAAATAGCAAGACGACACAGTGGCGGATATTCATAAACTAAATCTTTAAATTTTGAATTGTTCTAATGAAACTATCAAGAAATTTTGTCAAGTTCCAAGTTTCGTTTTGATCGAATCAATACTTTTTGAGTCATTTCAAGATCCCAGGTCTTTTCTTTCGAAAGTAAGAGAACACACGGCCGACCCGCCGCACGGTCGGCCTGACACAATGAAATTTGACCAGGGATTCTCCATCAGTGAGTCCAATCAAGTCGTTTGATACCAATTTCCGCTCAAAATTCGAAATTTATATTGTGACGAAACGATAACGCGCTGTTTTCCTAAACATGAGCGTAAAAATGTATCAAATTTTGTGTTTTTGTCTTTGGTATCATTGTTTTTCCAGAATAATCCAGAATAACTCGAAAAATACTGATTCAATCATGATAAATTCGTATTTTTGATTATCAGATTATTCTCATTTAATTCTGCATGAACTTTCAAGTTGACATTTTCCTATTAAGTGTTTGCTACCAATCAATTCAATCTTACCTTTGGTTATGGAAATTTTGGGAAAATTGAATTTTGAATTGATATAATCTTCGGAATCATCGGGTGGATTTTACTATTCACGCTTGCGGCCTTCGTAATTTAAGGTTCAACCTAGGTTCTCCACAGATATCGAGTTTTATGATGCGTTGTTTCTTCTGGAAGTTATTGCCTATATGATCATCCGTGAGGACCAATGAAAATCCAATTTTTGTGCGATTCAGAGAAATCAACTAAAAATGTCACTGAGGACTTCAGTAATACATTTGAGAGCGATTACAGAAGGATAAACAGATTTGGAAGGGTTCCGCAAATATAGTACATAAAATTTGAATTTTTACTGGTTCCTTCAATTCTATGGTCTTCATTCTAGGTCCTCACTTAACGTTCAGTAAATTTATCTGTTCATTCACGTTTTCCATTAATTAGTACGAACTTCATTTTCTATCTAGGTACATAGGTTCGATAATTTCAGTCACTGGCAGGCATGTTGAACCTCTTCAAAATAAAATCATGTAGCACAGATGATAATTTTTTTAAGTAGGTCGAGAATTGAATTCTGTCAAAAATAAACTAATCGAGAGAACAACTCTCATTCCAATTCCATACTGTTCTCAAATTTGCGTAAATCAATCTTTGTTAAAATGCTACAACATCGGAGTACGCATAAACGAAGTCATTCAAGATCGACAACCAAGATTTGACAAAATGCAGTGAAAGGAAATAAAGCTTTTTTTGATCCTATCAAGGATTGAGGTAAAATCAAGCGATGTGTTAGATAATCCGAGAGAACATCCAGCTTCCTCAATAAACGGAACATTAGATTTCTAAAATATGGAAAATTCAGAGAAAGATATCGATCTTCGATAATTATCACCAATTTCGCGAGGAAGATCAGTTTTCGCGTTGTTGTTGACGGGAGTGTTGTGAGCAGGCCGGCTCCATTCCGCCGATTTTTGTGTGAGGATTCGGATGTACTGATTTGTGGAGGGCTAGGTTTTGCGGTAAGTACGTTTGTTTTGAATTTTCTACGATAAGATATGGAGATTTCGACAGTACGGCACCTCATAGAAATAGGAGCCAACATTGATAATTGCCGAAATTCTGACGTTTACGAGAATTCTCTGTGGTTTAACTGCTCTTCTATTTTACCTTCAAGTTTAATATTATGATTTTAGATTTCTCAAAAATTTGATCAACAAATTGATCCCTCATATTAGTTCTCTCTCAGCACGGAAGATATATGAGAGGCTCCTTTTATACCGTTTTTGCTTACAAATTGTAGTCGAAGTATTCGTATTGATAAAACCTTTTAATTCATTTTCTGCGAAGTTTTTACATTCCTTTCGAATTCAAGGTGGTCCAAATGTGAATCTTCTTTATTTGATCTTGTGCACAGTAAGATAAAGCAGAGTTTAAATAAATAAAATTTTACTTTTCTGCTTTTACAATAAAGAAAAACCTCATTATAAAATTTGGACTTGACTGATCAGAGTTAATATATTTACCAACCTAGATGTGACAAAGTGATATCGTTGTTTAAAGTCACTATATAGTTCATTATACTTGAAAGAAGATGCAATTTTCATTAATTGAAATTATAGCACCGTATTGTGAAATCTTGGTAATAAATACAAAATATTGATTCATTTGTACTTTGAATGTATGAAATTGAACATTTATCTTGGTATCACACGATTCAAACTACAACCACTTGACTTAAAGCATTTCAATTCTGATCGTGAAGATGGAATTTCCGTTAAGCAAAGCCTGAATTAGCCATAACATAATACCTACCTATTATTGTTACTTTTGTGGCTTTAGAAAATTTTATTTCCTTCAGAGTTTTATTTGTAGTTAAAGGAAAGGAGAAATGATGTATATTATCATTAGCTTGATATTATTAAGGCCAGTAAATTTTTCACCTGGAATTTCATAAGGAAATCTTTCAAGAATAAATGATTAACTTCACAATAACGAATTTCATAGTAGAAAATTTCGGGATATTCACATTTTCATCACATACCTTGTCATTAGAACAGAAACATAATAAATAAATGCAATATTTAATTTTATGGAACAAAAGGGCATCTTTTTAATTAACCAAACTTGTGTTGTGGACACAGAATACAGATATGGTGGAAGAATGGTGTATAAATTTCCAATTATAATAGAGAATGACTGGTAAATCTTTCTTAATCGATCATTTCAAAATGTTCGATAGCCTCAGAGTGTAAACTTTTTCAAGGAGAAAAAAAATTTCGAATCTGTCCCAACTAAGATACATGGTATCTTAAGTATTGGGCTAAGTTAGCGAGTTCCCTAGAATTTCCATAATGCGAATTATCTGGAAAATGGCGAAATTTGAGAGATTAAAAAATCTTAGATGTTCTGAATCAAACTGAATCAGCAGTTGTAATATTGGTTAAAGTTCACCCGATCCCCTGTACGTATCAATCTGCGAAAAACAATATATATTCACCACATAAATCAAGTAACATTGTTGAAATTTTGCATACGTCTTGAGTGTTTGTTGTAATATTCATGAAGGCTCACTATAATTTTCGCGCAATCTTCAATTATCTGGAATTCATGTTCGCCTAATTTGAGTGAATAAATACTCACGAGAATGCTAATATGCGGTTCGAGGAGTGATTGTTCAATATCAACTTCAAATTTTTGTTTCAATCAGAATAAAAATAGAACGTTTTTATATTAATAACTTGGATACAGTAATTTGACATCAAAATTCAATGAATGGTTACTTAGGATGATACAGATTCATTAGGGTTTAATTCAAAGAAACTTTTGGAGAATTGAAAGATTAGTTGGTGAAATGACAAATACATACCTTAGACGTGTATTGTGTCATAAACAGATGAGCTATCTCTTTTTACCTGAAAAAAGGAATAAATAGTATTATTTGTCGGATTCGTGTATCAAAGACTGAGTCGATTGAATGAACCATCTTTACAACAGAATTTCAAAACTTTCTCTACAAGGATCATAGGATTCTCTATTCATTTTACTAGTGCATTACGAATATTATAGAATTATTATAATCCCCCATTTCTATTGAATATAAAATAATGACAAAACATTCAGAACAAAAATGAAAGGATTTGCAGGGTATGCTTTTTTTACTACTTGAATAGATCCAATCTACTCTCAAGGAACTGCACTCTACATGATTCCAAGTAAACTAATAAACACAAAATAAATGTCACTTAGTCAAATGTCTTTAATCCTTATAATTTTAACTACATCCTCGTATATGTTTGAATTTATTTTTAGGTTACTATGTTTTTTAGTTGTTTTTGATTGCTGGCAACTCTTCAACATACAGTGTGATTTCAAAGCATGAACGTTTAATCAGTCACCAGTTAGTTACAATTCTGTAAGTGGTACCTATTTCGCGTTGAGTAGTACGCATCTGCTCTTGAAAGAAACTTTCATTCATTCGATGTTAGAAAGATCAGTAGATTTAACAGAAATTGATTTGATCAATCCATCTGGAGGTGGGGGCAAAATGGTTCATTAGTTCATATTTTAGTGTTTCCTTAAATGATGTTAGAGATTATCATTACATTTGGTACACGGATTAATATCTTTCTTCAACGTTGGGCATTTTGGGTCGCACATAACTGATTTTTACGATCTCAAACTATTTTATACAATGCGGACTGATTGTTCGTGTAGACGCTATAACTGTCAAACGAAAAGAGCTGGTCAAGAGTCAGAATACGAAGGTTGAGTTCGTTAATGGGCCAAATCGATAGGGTGGTTTAGGAATCATAGTCATTTAAAGTTATTCAAAGTTATTCCTCCAAATCCCTCACGAATTTCTGCAGGAACCTTCAAGCTGTTATTTTCCAATCAAGTACTGGATCTTACTTCGAAATCTGTTATTTCAGAAAGATTGAGAAAACTAAAAATTTGAATTTATTAGTCTGTGAAAATCTTTGGATGGATTTCAACCATTTGCTAATTTGACCTTCGGTATTCAGGTCCAAATCTGCTCCACAAATATCGAGTTTCTAAGTTTTTTATTTGGGAAATGATTGTGTTCACGATAGACCGACCGATGTTCCGTCACAAAGTGAAGCTGTACGTGGCGGGGTCAATACTTGAAAGGATGACTGCTTCGGCAAAATATTTTCTGGCTTCACATCCATACTTCTATAGAATTTATATGCCTCAATTGTAACTTCATTCGTACCTTTCGATTTATTTTGTCCTGAAGAAGGTTCAATGAAGGATCGAAACGTTGGTGAAAGAATCTCTCTTCTTTAATAATTTTCCACAACCGGTATCTAGTTTCATACGCACCTTGTGTACCGTATAGTGTCGTTTCCAAGCAAATTTTGTTTTCAGTCGATATTATCAGGTTTATTTCCTTCCCATATCATCTATTATTATCGTAAGCCAGCTGACACATAACGCACGACACGTCATAATGCGATTCAAGACGTAACATTATATAAAAACACAAAGTTGAGATGCAGGATTACAATCTTAATAATTAAAAGTAAAATCAACCAGCGATTAGTTCGAGAGAAAGCTGCCAATTGTTGAACTAAAACTGCCGCTAGAACAACAAGCGATATTCAAGAGTTGGCAGCCATGAATTTTTATGTTAGCATTCAATAACGAGGTACAAAGAGGCCCATATGCCTGATGAGATTGTTGTGGTTTTTTTTGACTGGAGTAGAGAGAGTTTCGAGAGTGAATCTGCCTCTACAATTAAAACTACAAAGGAAACAATGTAATACTTTGTGTTTTACCAAATCAATTGAATAGACAGCCTAAAATATCCATCTGTGCCTGAAAGTTCATTCTTTAGGAAGTTATCTGTTTGAGGTCGTCTTCACGGTCGATCGTAAGCACAAAAAAATTCAGGAGTAAATAGCTTAGGGACTCGATATTTGTAGCGTGTGTTCGGACCCTACGAAGACTTACGAAGACCATATTAAGAAATGAGTAAAATCCACCCACTGATACAGCCGAGATACTCATCAAATTTTTCTTCCTAAGAGGTCCAATTGAGCAGTTTCTTATTATAATGCGTGTCCTCATGTGGAAATATAACTATTCCTAAAGATGATATCAAGTAACTCACGTGTTACGAAGGTGGAAATTCGATCTATATTAATTGAATACAGGTGTCTCCTTCACCATTTTGCATTGCGTGACAAACCTATTAGGTTTTCATGTGTTAACTTATCTACAGAAGAAACCATAGATTCAGGTTCTGCAATAGTGAACTGATAAATCTCAAATCAATTCGAATACAATTAATGCTCAAAAAACTATATTTATAAACAAACTAACACTATCTCACCGTTGATCAGGTTTTTTCCTATTCGAATCTTAATATATAAAAATGAATCCTTATTTCCCTTGGTCACGGTATCACGCTTGAGCCGATGGACCAATTTCACTAATTCCTTTGTTGGGTTAGATACTGCCAGGTGAAGAATATGATGGAAGGAACAATCAAGAAAAAGGCACCGGAAAATGTAGAATACTCACTTTTTCTAAATGAAATTTTCGATATCCATGACAAGTAGCATTTCTCTGTTTCGAATGTTTAAGAAGCTAGCATTGATAATAATTGACATTACACCATTAATTTTTGGAAATTGAATAGAAAGTCATAATAAATATCGTTGAAGAATACATTGGATCGTTTTAAAATTCAAAATCACCGCCGTTCACTAAAATTTCGTATAGTGAAGGAAAAAAGAGAATCAAAAAGAATGTACTGAAAAAAATGAGATTTTCCTCTTTATCTATATGTTCGCTAGAATAATTTCTTCATTATATGCCTTATAATCGAATTCGGACTAAGCCACAGCAAGACGTGGTCGGGTTCAGCTGAACATATATAAATTTTATATTTATACACATGTGTAACATGATATACTCCTCAAAAGTGGTCATAAAAAGTGGGATTGACAAATGTTTTCCTAGTGGTGTCTGTTTTCTCTGGAACCACTGATGATTTAAAAACTGTGCAAGGAAGCTCTATTGTAATTTTGTCGTATCTGCAACCAATTTCAAGACAAGAGTTCTATCGAAATCCGAATTCTCATAAAAATTCAGTAAGTGAGCTGCCGTGCATTATTTCAGAATTATTTATATGTATATTTTCCCTGTCTCAATGATTCATGAAGATTTAATAAGCTTGTAAAATCATCTTGTGAAGTGCGGATACTAAAAAAAAACCTAGAAAAGCACTGACGTGGATCAAGAGCATTTACGCGGTTGTCCACATTTGAAGCCATTTCCTCAAGACATTTTGCATGAACCTTCACGCCATCCTTTATTGAGTGAAGAATTTCGATTCTAACACATCTGCATTATTGGTAATATTCGGATAATAACATATCGAATGGATATATCTACGAAATCATTTTTTTAATGAAGTTTTCATGAAAACAACCTACTTCATTAACCCCCAAACCTACTAAAAAATAACGAAAGTCCAAAATTTTTTTTGTTAATTGTGTTTTGTTATTGTGGTTAAGGTCGGCTTAACTGTCAACCGTAAAATGAGAATCCATTCAGAGACTGGATATTTTTTGAACCTGTTCCATTACAAAAGCCGAATTCGTGAAATGGCGAGATCATCCAATGATTCCGCATATAAATATCCATTCGAAATGTCATTATTTCAGTGTTTTTTGAGTTGGAATAACCAAGAAATTTGACACTCCTTTTCCCCAATATCTCCGAAGATAAATATCGCATGGCACTGAACTTTGAAGCACTGTTGTAAAATACTGTTTCGAGGTGTTTGCCAATTTCATTGAAATCAGTTGAATAGTTTCTCGTAACCAATGTTCCAACAGAAATTCACAAAATATTCGAATAATTTTTTTCACAATTTTCCGCCTTTACGATCCTCACTACATTTTGATTTGAGTCGTGAGTTGGTATTCCTCAAGTAACTACATAATTTAAATCTGGTCGCGTCTGTTCTTTTGGAGATATTGAAGAAATAACCTTAATCTTTCAATATATACGAAAATAAACATCGGCTCTGACTGAAATTTGAAGCACTGTTTTTCAATACTGACTTCAAAGTATATCCCAAGTTTTAGTGTGATCGCGTCAATAGTTAACGAGATAGTGAGGAAATACCCTTAACATTTCAAATAACAACGCAATTTAACAGGAATATTTCCTTATATGCACATCTGATCAGATTAACATTTAAAAGCCGGTTATGAAATACTAGCTTCAAAGTCTGTACCGAATTTCAATGAAATCTAGTTGATGAACTGAAAAAATTATTTTTTTCCGGAAAGGATGTGAATAATTTTTGAAGAACAATTTTTTCAGAATGTTTCAATGATTAGATTCACATGAAATTGAATCCGAGCCAATCAGTACTTTGTGAGATATCGAGGAATTAACCTCGAATTCCATAAGGATATAACTACGAAACTGTTCTCCGATTTTGCTCACTAACGAACTTAACCGAGATATTCAGGCTCCAAACCTAACCAAAAATTTCTTGTGCTTTTCTTCGAAACTTAGAGCGCACACGGCCGGTCGGACAAAATCAAATTTGATCATGGATTCTCTATCAGTGAGTCCAACCCAGTCGTTTAAGACCGATTTCGGCCCAAAATTAGGAAATTAGATACAAAGTGACGAAATCAAAACGCGCTGTTCCCCAGAACGAACCCGTAAAACTTAAAATAATTAAAACTTCAACACTCTGTTCATCGAAAACGAAATGTTTATGGACCCATATTTATGAGAATATTTTTCCTCGAAATTACGCAAGGAATCTCCATCCGTCGCTTGCAACTGCAATTTAGGAACATTCTGTATAATTATTCCCAAATCAAAGTTCATTCGAACCTTCACAATAGTTGAAAATTGACAATGAATCCGACAATGACCTTCCAACCAAACACCAAGGACATGCAACGTGACAACCTTCACAATTTCTCTAGCGTTAAATTTCACGCGGTAATTTCCCAACCGCCGACTTCACCAACAATCTAACTCTTTCCTTCCGTACTTCCTGATTCCTAACGCAATCCGACGATGACCATTGCGAGAGACCACTTTCTTTCTCTCCTCCCCGGCGAGAACGCGCGCCACTGACCCATCCCCACGACCTGGTGGAGCCTCCGAGGCGATTTTCACCGGTCGAGCCTCTGTAGACGTCTCGAAGAACGCCGTGACTCCACCAAGAGTTGCACTTTCTGGCAGTCAATTTTAAAGAGTTGCGCAAGAACGTTTTGGTGCTAGAGGATTCTTGTTGTTTTCGTTGTGTGTGATTTTTTTTGGAAAAGTTTGTGAATTCGTGATTCTGGATGTTGTGGGGTTCCTGTGATTTCTGGTGGAGTTCTTGAAGTTGTCTGGGTAGTCTTGAAAATGGTTCGTTCGGAAATTTGTCTTCACGGCGGGTATAAGGTGAGAAAAATACATTTTCCATGACGAATAAATTATGTATGCTCAAAATTTTGAGGTGATCAAGAGATCAAGGACAAATTTTACTCTGTGTGTCCATTCGACTGGTCGTCCGTACGTTTATACGTCACTTTTCTGAGGCATTTACTCAGAGACCTCACATTTCAGGAAAGATTCAAGATTTAAATGAACTAATCGAATTTGTGACTAGACAAAATCCGACTCATACGAATTTTTCCGAGAATTTTGGTTCAATTTCGCTGAAATTTTATGATTTTCACTATCTAATTTTGTCCCGAGTTGTAGTCATCAATATTTCACTGCTATCATTTTTGGTTGGTGAATCAATATTTCACTGCTGTCATGAACTCTTTTTGGTTGGTGAAGGGAGTGGAGATATCAAGAAATCATTCCCTGAAGAATTTTTTTTTCTACAGTGTGTCAATTTGAAATGGTACCACTATAAATATCTCTCGGCGGAATCGAAACAAAGTCAAAAGAGGTCATATTTGGTACGTAGGAAAACACTGTTTACAGTAGTTTCCAATCAATTTCTATCAACCCTAAAAGCTTAATGATAGCCACCCCTAAAATCTTAGGTCGAAAGGGATGTTAAGTGACCCTTTGTTTCAAAGATAATTTTTTCAATAAGATTACCTTCTCAAAAACGCTGCAAATTTCACACAAAGGTTTATCATTTTCTCAGTTAAATAACCCAATACCATTGATATCTTAAATAAAACTTCTATGATATTGATAACTCATTGGTTTGTCATAATACAATTTGCAGCGTTTTTCTTTATAACTCAGGGACCACTGGTCGGAAACCATCCGGATGAATATTTTCAGTTTGAGTTATGCAACAGTAATCAACGTTGAGAGTTTCATGAAAATTTGGTGATAAGTTTCTGAGAAATGATTTTTTTTCCTCCTACCCCCAGTTTTGAGTCCTTAGGGTACACCGATCCTGCTGAAAAGCTTGGAGGATCAATCTTGAACTACACACGCTTTTTCTACCAAGTTTAACGAATTCTGGTTCAGTATTTTCAAAGAAAAGCCCCGGACAACGGACGGCGGACGGACGGATTTTTTATTAGTTCATTAAAATTCAATTCATACTTCAAAATGTTAACTGTGAAATTTTCAGGGGGAAGTGTAATTTATTTTTTAGTCGATCACTCGATTTCATCAAATAATAAACCAAAAACAACTGGGAGACTCAATATATGATAAGGAGATTCGAAGCTTCGTTGCGCAGGCATTTGTTTGGCGTGCAGACTCTCGAACGAATCTGAAGAACGTAAAATTTCGAATTCAAATACAATTCAAATGGAAGGTTGATTTTTATATGAAAATATGGGGGTGAACCATAATGAAATAGCGATGAGCAAAATATCTGGTCGCAGTGGAGGGTGCTTCTTCAACAATCCCACTCCAGGAATTTTTAATTAGGAAATAATGAGCCAATAATAATCTCGTTCACACTGCCATACATCATAAAATTATAATTCAGATCTTAAATGCTATAATTATTACAGTATCCAACTCTGACCATCATTCAATGAAATGATCGAAATAATCAATTAATGATATACTTCTAGTTTGAGCAGAATTCAGAAATCTATTAGAAACAAGCCAGTGAACGAATTCACTAAAATTGCACAATTTCGACTAATTGGTATATTTTGGCCATTAAAATTAACCCAATATCCTAATTGCATCCATGTAAAATAATTTCAAGGATTCATTAATTGTACACGTGTTCTGACTGAATGCTTCTATTTCTGCTGGATGATTCGATTGGTGTAGTTAATTTGCACCGCCGACCAAGAATCTATGAAAAGTTGTAAAATATAACTTGAAGTGATAACCTCGTAGATATTTCAAATTTTCGACGAACAGTGTATTCTTACAGTGAAAATAAAGATATATTAAATGGGAATGAAATTTTTAAACGTGCTGGCTAACATTGGGAGTACTCAGGGTATACGTATGTCGTAAAAATCGGACTGGTTGTTTGAGATATCATGTAGTTCGAAGGCTCAGACAAGTTTGGTCTCCTCATGTTTACCAGTTTGGAGTAATTGGGCCACGAAATTGCCTTGAAGAAACAATCGCATTGAATTTGGTGGTGCAATATTTTTCAGCATAATGTTCCAAAAATTCTTTCCCGAAAAAATTCAGATTCAAATTAATTTATTAAAATATATTGCACTTCAGTGTTCGTCATTTATGTGAAAAGGATTTACGGTTTGACATTGTTTAGACTAGACGCAGACCTGTATTCAGTATTCGTCGAATTGATGCTGAAAAAAGATGACAATATTCAAACGAAAATGTGGCATCTTAAAACATAAAATGAACTTTTACTTCGTGTTTCAAGCAAATGCTGCATTCCCAGTATTCATTTCATCTCTTTCATTAATCCAGATCCATTCATTTTACATTCCTCATCGATTGAGTGTTTTCCTCAATTATAATGAATAAATTTCCAGTTTTTTCCTAATCTTACATTACTGAATATCTGAGCAATGATTAAATAAATTCCCCTTATATTTGCACTTAAAGCTATTATTTCAGTTTACCAATATTTTATTAATCATTCTATTTCTGTCTTCCACATTTTTTTCAGCTATAAAAAGAATTCCATAAAAAGTCCAAACTTTAATTCATATTGTTTGTTTTTGTCCTCATTTCTGTGATTCCAGAATCATTCTTCTTCTTCGCGTTCTTGTCTTCATGCTTGCTCGTGAGTCATTCCTTCTCTTATATATCGTCTGTCTTCTTTATTTCATCTTCTTCATTCTTTTTGTGTTGTATCCATCTTCATTTCCGATCTGGTTGACTTTTAAAGAATTATTTCTATTCTCCAAAGTGACTGAACATTCTATAGTTCAGTTTCCAAAACTTTTTTTCCTGTCTGTTTCAATTTCATCGTCAAACTCGTTTTTGACGTGATGAATTCCTGAATCCATTTGACTCTTATATTGTTTGATGAAAAACTCCAGTGGATTTTCAATACTGCAATCGATTATGAAATCTCTGATGTAGCCACACGTTGGGCGACAATTGTTAATGCTTGACATTATTTGTACGATAACAGTAGGTAAGACCCTTTTTACTAGATATCAGGCTTGGTCCTGGTGATTTCTATAGGAAGTAACGAGAAATGTAAAATTTTGGCATTTTTCTTAGGCCGACTCAGCTTAATAGTACATAGGTGCGTCCCCTGAGTGTGGACGATCGGTGATGTAGTAGAAAACTGTGGATAACTTAGGAGCGCGACTTATGAGGAAATATTTTCTGGTATTTGAAGGAAATAAATCTGAAAATATAATGAAAAACAGAAAAGGCAGAAGTGAATTTATCCGCAGATTATAAGAGATGGAATTGTAGAGTTTCTAGGGTTAGCCAGATAAAATTCGCTTATATTTCAAGACCGACGTCAAAACTAAACATGAAAACTTACTGAAGTGTAATAAATTGAAATATTTAATCGTAACAACAACGAGATACATAGATAATTAGTCAAATTCTCATTGTATTCAGTGATGAATGAGCAGATAATTGAAAATTTCCTCATCCGCAGGAAGATTCTCGAATCTTCATTATATTATATAAACTCTTCACTTTCGCTCCTACTGCATAATTTAGTTGTGATGACATTTTCGGAACGAGTCCATAAAAACATAACTCGATTTCGTAGTTTGTTAACTGTGGAACAAATTTCACTCTCAAACCAAAAAGGTCGTAAATTTGTTCGTCAAAAATGTATTAAAGAGATAAGAAGGAATCGGTAACTCTTCGCAGGCAAAAATAAAGTTACGAGCTATTCGAATATGTTGAAATTCATAGCCAAAGCGGTTACCAATCCATGTATAGATCTGACTAAACGCTGCTAGACTTTCGGATGATAATAATATCTGTTTTAAATCAACTTTCGAAATTGTTACTCTCACTAGTGGTCAAAACTAACTAAATAAAGAACGTTATTGAAATGAGGGTTCGATCTTGGGTATTTATTCAAAAGTATATAATAATGAATAGATAAATTAATCAAGAAACAACACTAAGAGCAAACTCGAGATGTTGTAAGAGAGTTAAGAAAAGGGGATAAAGGCCGGTGTTCATTTACAGGTATCATCATACAATAGATAGAAATAATCAGCTCAAATACTTGCAAGGTACCTAATAATAATTCAATAATTTCTTCTCATTTCACTATTATATGGTCCAGTTTCTAAAAATATGGTGATTGAAATTTCAGAAAATAAATCTAATGAGACATGAACCCTGCTGGATTCTTCCTTCATTTCGAGAATTTTTTCAAATGAACATTTTTGAAAAAATCACAGGAACGCTGATTAAATTCATCTGGATGATAAACCGCTTTCCTTAATGAATCTAGATAATTTTTTATTGTACAGTGAGTGAAATCATTTTCTTCATTTAACAAAAAACAAACGACTTTTTGTTTTCTTGCGTCTTGAGTAATCTGATTCGGTCATTTTCATTTCAACCTATTGTCTGATGAAGGAATCAGATTTTGACTTCGACACTTTACGGTTATATTCTTTGATCATTTTTTTGTTGTGCCAATAGTACCAATAAGTCATATTCCGCAGTCAGCATAATATTTCAGGTTTAATGGTTGCATTTGGGACATTGAGACGTTTAGAGGAAAATAGTAGATAAAATTTCAAAAATTTATATATTCTTCTTCGAAAATAATCAATACATTTTTCGGGATCAAACAATATGTGTTATTGACGGAATCTGACCAGTTTCAGCGATCAAAAAAAATTTCTGAATTTACTATATTTTCCAATTGATACGATGTTAACAAAATAATATGTAATGAAAGATTTGAAGATCACGCCAAATTTCGATAAAATCGTACATTTGGAATAGGGAAAATTTATTTTATTTGAATGTGCAGCAGAATTGTCATTGTCAATTTGTGGCTGGTTTCTAATAAAATAAAATATAATACGAAATCGAAAATAAAATAAGTAAGGATTGAAAAATATTTTACGTTCTCCAAAATACACATTTACTTATCGCCAAAAGTAAATATCAACATAAATCAAAAATATGCAAGTAGACGGAAAATTTATGTTTTTCAAAAACCTTAAATTTACATTATCGAAGATGTCTTGTGAACTATGTAGAATCTACCGTAATAGAGGCTTTCACAGTAACGTGTCTCAAGCTGACTTTAGTGTTTTGTTTATCGAAAATAATAGCTACTACATTCAAGTAGAAGAAATATTTCGCAATATTCCCACATCAAGCATAATGGTATCTGGGTAAATTAGACGTGTTACGAAACTTGTTAACTTTTGTGTAAGAGTCCACTGAGTACCTTGCCCCCAATAACTGTAGGACAATATTCCAGTAAACCTAAGAATTGTCGAAATGAAATGGAATTTGAGTAATTACTCTTTTTTCAATGTCATGCTATGGAGAACAGGATTATATTATTTTGTTTGCACATTCCTTAAGTTATTACCGGATTTTAAATTAACTTTCTAAGACGGTGCCGATCTATAAGGTCACAAATATGGGGACGATGTAACTTTGACAACAATAGTGAAGAGGAATCTACTGAAGAAGGGTTTCCCAAATGAATTATACGTCATTTATGCAGTAAAGCGTTGACAAAAAATAAATCGACAGCTGACAATTTAGGGTAAGTAAAAATGGAGCTGTACACGACAGAACAACGTGTTATTCTGTAGGTTTTTCTGGGTTTTCACTCCCAACATTTAAAACTTTTGTAAATCTGACGAAAAAGTCCCACAAAAGGAAAAATCTAAAAAAAATAATTCTGCAAATTTTCTCGTTTATCTGAAAGAAGGTTCAGATTTATATTCTCAAACGTCACAGTTCGCTTTATTTATCGTTTGTATTGTTCTAGTATTGTTCAGTATGCAACCTGGTTTCCAGTCCTTGACCAATAGTTCAATCCTGCCATCCGCAAGGGTATTCTTCATAAAAAACAATTTTTCATTAAAATTTTAATACTTTTGTTTCATATATTGGGCGTAAACCCGGAAAAAAACTACAAAATGATGCAAAATTCTTCGGAAATAAGCTAAAATCCATACTCAGAACAACGTGTTTTCCTTATTGAACAATATCTCAAGAATAATGAAAACTTGGCGGCCACAAATGTGATCCTCAGAAAACAAATGCATCCACAACGTGTCACTGTTTGGTATGCATTTTGGGCTGGAGAAATAAATGAACTATTATTTTTTTGGAAATGAGGTTGTTCAACCAGTGACTGTTACTGGTGCTTGATATCGAGGCATGATAATTCAGTTCTTTTCAATGAAATTGATGTGTCTTATAAGAGGTTTCAACAACATGTGGTGCTACATGCCACACAGCTCGTGAACCACTTCAATTACTTCATCAGACATTTCCAGGTCATGTACACTCTGGTTTCGGTGATCAGAATCAGCCTTCTAGATCATGTGTTCCAACACCATTAGATTTCCCTTCATGGGGTCATTTTAAATCACAGGTCTATGTCAACAAGTCCACAACCACTTGCGCATTAAAGCAGGAGATCCAACGTTGCATCAACGAAATTCAGCCAAATTTATGCAAAGTGGTAATGAAAAATTTCGATAAACACGTGCTATTGTGTAGGCAATGCCGTGGGGGCCATTTGCACGAAGTTTTATTCTATAAATAACCTTATTCTATGTACTTTAGCATTCAACGAAAAAGTTACAATCAAAATTTTAAAAAATGTGTTTATGATTCAATTCAAAGCTTGCTTTAGATTTGGGATACCCTGTATTATCACCTCCCAATAATAGAACTCGATGTGTATATTCTTTTCATCTTTAAACTAAACACAAGAACGAATTTCTGTGAATAGTACATTTCGATGATTCCTATCTCTTCTATGAAGCTCAAAAATATTGAGTGAGAATACATAGAATTCAGAAGCATTTGCCTGGCTGACAACGTTCAGATGAGAAAATGCCTATAAAAATACACTCTCTAATACATTATTTTCACGTTTCCCTATATGTGCAAAACAGTCGATAGTTTTTTAGATGATCCCATTCCATTTATACATTTAAAGAAGTTTTACGTTCCTTTTACGTACTAAATGACTGTCACATTAAACCGTTTTTTGAATGGACTGTAGAAGACTTCTATGAACATACATCAATTCAGAAAGTTAATCAATTGTAACGAACCTATATTCTAACTCAATTGTCTCAATAAGACTAGAAGTGATATCATTTGTTAAGTTTTTTTACATCAAATCGTTTCTTGTAGTAAATGGATATCTTAGAGAATTTATAAGAAGAACTTTTTCAAATTAAAAAATCTCCCTCTAATTATCACCCGAATCTACCGAACAAACATCACTTCCAACCCAATTTGTTGAATGTGATTTTTGTATTCGTATTTTTTCCGAATATCCTAGGCTTCAACGAAACCCCTCAGAAGCTTAAAGCTTGTGCGAGTTAGGATACCGGGTGTGTTCTGTGTAGGCTTTGTTACTTATTCCTTGCGCCACGTTAGTAACAGCACTGTTAATTGTTTACCCAACAGCGAATGGTTGGACGGTCCCCTAAAAAACGGAAAAGTTATTTCCCGGCCAAGGGCTTGAACCCCAGACCTTACGATCATGGGGCTTGCGCTCTAACCACTGAGCTACCGCCGCATTCCTTATGTATATGGAATTAAAAAAAAAACAGAAGAATTGGTGCTAAATTCAATACAATAACGGTTTTAAAATCAAAAAATGATTTGAGTTCCATACTAACTAGAACCAAACCAATTAACGAGAAACAAAAACAAAAAAATCCGTTTATAGTATTCCTGCTTTTATGTTTACATATAGTTATTTCATTGACATAATATCAAGTTCACAAAGTTATTCTATATGCAAAGCTCCTTATGGCGGTGCGTATACATTTTGATCATTTAAGAAGTTAAATATTATTTTCAGTTGGATATAATTCATCTAATACAAGATTTCGGCTCGAAATATAATTATTTAACAATTATTTGTTACGAAATTGCTGCAAAAATTAGTAGAAACCCATGAACATCAATACAAAAAATGAAGCAACCAAATTTATGATAGCAGTAAAAGAGCGACAAAACCAGAAAACAGTTTGTTCTTTCACGATGGCAATAAATATGTACATCAGAGCGCAATTAGGTTTCGTAATATGAAACTGCTTGAAATCAAGAATTGCAGATTTCCTAATGCAATAAAAGGAATGGATTCTCAATAATGTAATGTGAACATATTAACCAGTTTGACTCTGCCTTTTCCTAGTGGAAGTCTCGAGTATAAATCACAGCGGTTTCATGTTTGAGAAAACTCAAGAGTCCATCGTTAGTGAGAATACTTTGTTTGTGAGTTTTCTTCTATTTCCTTTGGTATGTAGCATAGATGAAAATACGAAACGTAGAGGATTCCGTTCGAACATATTTTCCCAAGTTCAATTCATTATCTAGGATTTTATTAATTTACGCATCTTTGAAAAATATTATCACGAAGGGGCAAATAATTGTATTTTTGTGAAGTGGTCCTCTATTCCATTTAACTTTGGTTGGAAAAATGCTTGAACCTTTTGAGTTTTTCATGGTACTCTAGAAATAAACTGAAGCTTTCAGTCAGAATGACGAATTTTGATACAAATTATTTCGATCATGTGGCCTGGATAAAAATAAAACTGTCAATTAGAGAAATGTGTGTTTCACTAGAGGATGTCTTGAAACGTAACATCAAAGAATGAAACCTTATATTAGTGAATTCACTTACTTCACCCATGTTGTTCCTTATGATTCAAGTGAACACTTTCACAAGGAATGGCGATTTATGTCCTTTGAAGTGAGTCATTACAAAAGTATACTTGTTTGTTTAACTGGTCTAACAAAGAGTGTTCACGTTAAAATGAAATGTGTATCGTGGGATTACGAAAACAGTTGAACCAACAGTGTATAATGTGATTTACCTCAATGAAACATTCGTTGGAGGCTTGGTTGTACAGGAATATTAAAGATAGATTACCGACCCCTCAGCATGGATATTATGGCTCACAGAAAAAAATTAAGTGAACGTTGTTTGATTATAATCAAAATTCATAGAATGGTGTCAAAATAATTACGACGTTGAGATTGATGGCGATAAAAAAAAATTCAATGAATAACCTCTATATATTTGAATTTTTGGAAAGATCTTGATTTCATCAAATATTATAATGTACCTCTATCTGTTGCAATTTCTTTCAATTTAATGTGCTTGAGTTTCAACAACGAATGTTGTCTTCCTCAGGTGAAAAATATATCACATGAATAGGTTTTCTCACTATCTAGTAAGTAAGTAGACTAACCAGTTCAAAATATGTGAGTTATTTCCAAATTAAAACACATCAAGAATCTACAAACCATTCTCAGAAACAATAATCCCAAAAACACGTCAACGTTCAACCATTATTGATATCTAAAACTAATTTACGTCATGTCAACCTTCAAAATGTCAATGTCTCGCACAAAATAATATAATAACAAAAACACTATTTGACACCACCAACGCCCTCCACAAATTACTATTATTATGCTAACTATACTATAATCGTTCTATGAGATTAAAATAAATATTGCTAAGACCTTCAATATCTGTTCTGAAATCCTCTGAGTTTTTTTCTGAACATTGATTATTGCAGCTATTATTCGTTTTTTTACGATTGGTTTCCTGCTGTTCAAATGTCTTGTTTCCGGGTTCTACTAAACTGTTTTATTATTAGAGAGATTTTTTCACGGATGTTTTATGGGTTGAGATTTGGTTTTTCAATATTTTGTAGCGCCAATGTAATATTCAGGACACTGAATATTATCTTAAATTTATCTTATAAAAAACACACGACATATTTTCTCTCTTCGTCTTTACTTTCAACCTACTAAGTACTAATTTTTCCAAAGACAATTTATTTTGAAGTACAATAACATGTTTTATCGAAACTTAAGTACATTCATTAAATTGAATGAAATAACATGCAGCTTTATATTTCCTAGCCAATTTCCCGATCGAATTGTTCAATTGATATTCCAACGTGACAATTACAATAAGAGCTATCTTTCCAAGAAATTTTAATATTAAAAATTGGCATCATTCGCACCCAAAAAACTTTTCGAGAAAAACGAACTCTAGCCTCTAAAACTAACCCCGTTATATTCTTGTTAGATGTTCGTGTGTTTGAACCATTCTGAGGGATTTGGCATATAATAGAAAATAGATACAACTCAAGATTCTAAATAGTGAGATAACGACCTTTATAGTATTAAGATTTTTTGTATTTATTCTTAATATTGCCTCTTTCTAAAATTTTTGGCGTCATTGGTAAGGTAAATGTATTACAGAAAAATCTGTATCAATTATTTACCTCGTTTGAATATGAAATAACCAAATAACTTTTTCATGAAACTTTCATTTCTACAGGCAATTACGATGATGACAACGGGTGGGTAATTTAAAGTGAATAATCTTATACCATGTAATATTTCAGTGTTACAGCTCACTTTATACTATTCCGTGTTCAAACCATATGGAACAAATTCAGGCTCATTCTCCAACTTCGCAAGAAATTAACTCATCGAATTGATAGGCTGTCGAATGGTCAACTTTACTCTTCAGTAATAAAGCCATACTCGATTCAAGATTGATATTCATCATATAAATCTATATTCATCCTATGAATCTTAAGCAAAGCAAACTCAAGTGCCTTAGGATTCGATAATCAAATTGACGGACAAGCATATAACTAAATAACAAATTGTTCTCTTGCGAACTTACAAAGACAATGATAACGCGTGCTCAATATTATGATTCGAATATCGGATTGAGATTCGAACGGGTGTCAAGCAATCAAAATAGAATTTAACTCTAGAAATCGACTGGATTAAGCAATTTCACAAAACCATTATTCGCTGATCATATCAATACTAGAATGCGATTACTGAATTAATATTTGGTAGTATTTGAAATTGGACTGTAGCCCCTAACATTCATTCTTGTGGTTCTTTCCAGATCAATCTTCTTAAGTCCTCGTGAGGAGATGGGAAAGAGCGACCCAGAACCAAGCAACCCGACGAGATTCATCCCAAAGGAAAAATACAACACCGAGATCTACCTACGCGACAAATACAAAACCTCTCACAACTATTACAACACAACCCCTAACGACAAATACACCGGATACAAGAAAAGAGCCAACTCTTCCGACCAAAAGGAGCCCACCCAGTTGGATTACCTCAAACACAACCTGTTCATTAAGTCCCGGATAGGAACGGAGTGCGATTTGTGGCAGTTCCAACAAAGGAAGATCTCCTTCAGGAATTACACGCCGAAGATACTAAACCAGGAAGTGAATATGGGAATGTGGATGTAAGCCCAAATCAATGAAATTCGATTCAGAGTGCCAATACATGTTGTTCTACTAGTTTTAGGAAGGACTGCGAAGAGGTCAGTCGACGTTAATGTAAGTTTATGCCCACCTGTATATAGTCCCCATCGCAAAGCCCACATCAAGTCGTCCAGGATAGTTTTAGTGTCCAGGCCATTCTTCAAGAAATTCGAGTTGTCAAGAATAGACCCTTGGAGAACACCCCTAATACACGAGGTCAGGTGAATGAATGCTTGTAGAATAGTTTGCACCTAAGGACCTTATAAGGGAGATACTATGTCAGGAATAGTAACAGCTATCGGAACGTTGGTCAGTTTGTCAACGAATCCTGCAACGATCATAGGTTTGGTACCAGTTTTTGCTGCCGGTTTGGCGTTCATGCGATACCTCCAATTTGATCCAGAAAGTCATCCAATAAATGTTAGAAATGTGAGTATGAATAAACTTCGATTACTTTGAATAGTAAGAACGGTGTACATAATTTGAATTCGCCCATGAATATTTCGACATTGTTTTAAATAGTTGAATCACATAACAATTTCGATTGGCTACTAACAGACCACATTTTTATGTATCTGGGGCAGACAATTTCTTGTGACACGAAAGTTGATCCTTGATTATAACAAAACATCATCTTTGAATGAAATAGCAGTTATATAATACTTCAAATTTCGGGGGAGTCAAAAAATGTTGTGAATGTGTTTTCAAAATAATGATAAAAACGTGTTTCAACTTGATCTTGTGATTCAGAGTTATCGGAAGTATATATTTTTACCATACGCAAAAAATCACCCACGCAATCTGAGCACGAAGAATAGTTCAATAAATTACACAAGATCAACATGAAATTGTTCACAAGCTTGTTGTATGATTGTGCATAAAAAAACTACCCTCAATTCATTATCTTCCTCTTTTTTTGACAATTTGTTGTTGATATTAAAACATAAATTTCCAAAGAGTCAATATTAACGTTTATTTGCTTCTAGAAGCTGATAAAATGATTAAATTTAACATTCACGCGAAGTACGTTGAAGACAATAAAAGTATATCGTGATAAATCAATATCGAAAGATATTATGTGAAGGAATTACAGAATAATCTGTATTTTCAATGACAGGAAAACTAATTTTTCTATACTAGATCGAAATGAATTGCGAATAAACGCAGTCGTCGCATACTGAATATTCTTTCTTCGAGAAATCATAAATCGCTTCGAACTTGCACGAACAGATAATCGATCCATTTTAGCGTCAAGTATAACTTTACATCTAAATGGAAAGTTTCATAATAACCACTTTTGTAGTTGAGGTAATAACGATATGATAATCTTACATTTGCGTTGTAATGACCAACAGAGTTAATCCTAATGGACATGTGTCAATACACTTGTTGATGAGTACTCTCAGTGTTCACCATTTGTCGTTTTCCATGATTTCACTTCAGATGGGCTAGTTTTTCAGTAGAAATGCAAATATTGCTTTCTCAATTGAGAATGGGACATCTAAACTTATCATTTATACTTATTATTCAATCCATTCGAACAATAATTATATTCCATCAAATTGTTCAGAAGTTATACTGTATTATGTCAATGAATTTTTGCATGATTGATCACATTTGATCAAAATTTACTGGCAATTTCTTGCATCGGTAAATGATTTTCCCAGATGTGTTTGAACGACATCTGAAAATTCTAGAAGCAAAGACATATCCTGCTGAAATGTCTCGAGAGTACATTCGAGTTATCCTATTTGATCTGCCGATAGTTTTTCTACTAGGCGTGTTCTGCAATGTTCCATATAGAATCCAAAGATATTTTGGTATTTCCCAGATAAACTGCAGAAGATATGTCGAGTTCAGTGAGTAGTGCAGGTTGAATTTTTGCTCCATTTCAATGAAATGTTAGTATATCTTTCGATCTATATATACGCAGAAGATTATAGATATATATAGATATTTCACCTTTCCATTCGAAATTGTCTTTCAATTATTTCAGATGAACTCTTTGTGAGCTATCAGATTTCGAGAATTTTAGGAATATTGTAGTGAAAGTAGCTCGGTATAAGAAATTTCCTAGAAAAATAGATATCTTTGAGGTAGCAAATAATACCATTCATTATCACATCAAATGTTATTACATATGAAACAGTAACAACTCAGAACGAAACTGTCTTATTCGGCTCATACAGCTCTTCAGCGGATCTCGATTTTAAGTTTGAGAAGAATATCTCCTAATACTATATCTAATCATCGGGATTCAATATTTCGGTATAATGACCTTAAAATTGGGAAGATGGGGAGTCTATTTTATAGCGAGAAAGAGGGCTTCAACGCCGTTAGTGAGATTCGAATTTTTGGTGGCATAGATGATTGGCTACTGGAGAATTGGAATAGACAGAGAAATTGAAAAACTGATGAACTAGAGAGTTGCTTCTAAAGATTCCTCAAATTTTTTCTCCTTAGGAAGCATCACGTGCGGTTGACAGGAAGGTTTCAGAATGTTCTGAAGCCGAATCAGATACTTCAGTTCATCAGAATTTTGCCTATGGGTGGGTTCAAAATCCACTTCTTACTCATCTGAAGCCATGGATAACAGAAAAGCGTCAGATAATACTCTGGTCAAGTCACAAACCAGAAATTTGTCTTGGATTTTCATAGAGAAATGAAAACAATTTTTGTACGGAGGTGTTGCAATAATTTCAAGAATTTTATAACTACAAAAGCTCCATTCACGTTGAAAGCCATTATTGTTTTTCGGTTCAGTACTATACAGTTTCTGGACAATACCAAGATGTTTAGGGGAGGACACTCTTTGATTTGGTGCAACAAATGGAAATTCAGTTGAAATATCTTTATTTCTCCTTCAGGGAGTCCTTATTTCCACACTTAAACCTTTTGCTACCACACATTCCTCTGCATCAACCTTCAACTCCTCGAACGAAAAATGACCTTAAATGAATGAAAGGTTTTTGCGTTAGAGGACCAGTTATAAACAGTGCTACCTATCTAATCATATCCATCCATTTCCTCGAGAAATCAGGAGTACTCCGAACACTTCCCTGAATAACCCCATCTCTAACAAGCATCACACGAGTTTTTAAATAATCGATTACCTTACACAAAAATTACGATTTCACTCGATATACAGTTTCTTATGATTCTTCTCATTCAGGTCAAAGCAGAATATGACTTTGTAGTTGTTGGTGGCGGTTCAGCAGGAGCAGTTGTGGCATCCCGCCTATCTGAAGTAGGAAATTGGACCGTATTGTTGCTGGAGGCCGGAGGCGATGAGAACGAAATATCTGATATTCCGTCCCTGGCCGGATACACGCAGATGACAGAGATGGACTGGATGTACCAAACGTCACCGCCTGGAGAGTCGGCGTATTGTCTTGCCATGATCGGCGATCGCTGCAACTGGCCAAGGGGTAAAGTAAGTATAACTCTTTTGTATCTGTTTATTTATTTATTCACTAACAAAAAAAGTTGAGTATTGACTTATAAACTCATATATTATGAGGATAAATAGATTCCAGTAACGCTCGGCTTGTGACTCTCGGTGGGTAAAGATACCATAGCAGGTGAAGAAGCGCAGACGAAAGGAGTTGAGGCGGAAACAATAGTTGTGTGGTCCAGGAAAGCGATTTCCCAGATAGAAGATGTATTCGAAATGGAATTCTGCCTTGGTGGAGATCTGTAGCTCTAATGGCTGAGCATCAAACAGCGCCCCTAAGATGGTTCTGGTGGAGACAATAGAAACTTGAAACCAGTTCACCCAAATCGCCCTTGAGTGCACGATACGTGTTGTCATGTTTATTTAACTCCTGATCTTTCAGTTGAATCAAGAACCTCAGGAGTTCATACAATGAAATCATTATTATACTGAAACCAAAGATACTTTCACTATAATTTAGGATTTCCAAATGTCAATAGTTCCTTTTTTGAAACTAAAAATGGAGGAAATTAATAAAAACGCTCCAAGTTTTCTGCACTCGAGGGTTAGAGTTCGTGCGATGCTCCAATGAAATTGCCCTAGTTCTGCTCACAACAGCGTAGAAGTCCCCAGAGCTCCTTCGGCATCTAAGCAGGTGAATTTTGCTGATCTGTGAAACATTGAGAGTGCACTACACGAATTCCTTGGACGATTCTTCTTCAGTATAGAGGCTTTGGTTGATGGCATGACTAGCTGAGATCAAAGTGGAATATTTGTTGATTCCTTGTGCTTATGTTGATCAAATGAACTGGAGCTCAGTTATCTCCACGAACTATTCCTCCATTAATTATTGACAACACTTTCATATTTCAGGTACTTGGAGGATCCAGCGTCCTTAATGCCATGATATATGTCCGAGGAAACAAGCATGACTACGACAGATGGGCAGAAGATGGAAACATAGGATGGTCTTACGATGAAGTGTTGCCATATTTCCTCAAAAGTGAGGACAACCGGAACCCTTACCTTACGAACACTCCCTACCACAACACCGGCGGATACCTAACTGTCCAAGAATCACCATGGCGAACTCCCTTATCCATAGCATTCCTTCAAGCTGGCAGGGAACTAGGATACGACATAAGAGATTGCAACGGCGCCAAACAAACCGGATTTATGCTTTCACAGGGCACCATCAGAAGAGGTTCCAGATGTTCGACAGCTAAAGCTTTCTTGCGACCCGTTAGAAACAGAAAGAATCTCCATATTGCCATGAACGCACAAGTCACCAAAGTGCTGATAGATCCTGAGACTAAGAAAGCTTATGGAGTTAAGTACCTGAGAAATAACCGTTTCAAAACTGTAAGAGCCAAAAGAGAAGTAATTTTATCTTCTGGGGCAATCGGAAGCCCACATATTCTCATGCTTTCAGGGGTTGGTCCAAGAGAAGAGTTGACAAAGTTCAAAATTCCAGTGCTGAGCGATCTAAAGGTTGGGCACAACCTCCAAGATCACATAGGTTTAGGAGGGTTAACCTTCATCATAGATGATCCTATCACGTTTACGAAAAGCAGGTTCCAAACACCCTCGGTGATTATAGAGTATCTGATGAGGGAGCAAGGACCAATGACTTCACTAGGTGGGGTAGAGGGTCTAGCTTTTGTGAATACCAAGTATGCTCCAAAATCAGGTCTCTGGCCAGACATACAATTCCACTTCGCACCAAGCAGCGTGAACTCTGACGGAACTCAGGTGAAGAAAATCACAGGACTCAGAGATAGTGTTTATAACACCGTTTATAAACCTCTAAGAGATTCGGAGACTTGGACTATCTTACCCCTACTCTTAAGACCAAAGAGTACAGGTTGGGTTAGATTGAGATCAAAGGATTTCAAGGTTTATCCAGATATTAATCCTAATTATTTTACGCATAAAGAAGATATTCTAACCCTGATAGAGGGAATTCGAATAGCCCTGAATGTATCTGCTTCCCAAGCTTTTCAAAGGTTCAATTCAAGACCACATACAATGCCTTTTCCAGGATGCAGACAGTATCCTTTCGATACAGATGAATATTGGGAATGCAGTCTTCGTCATTTTACATTCACGATCTACCATCCAACAAGTACATGCAAAATGGGACCACCAAGTGACCCTGATGCTGTAGTAGATCCTAGACTCAAGGTTTATGGAATTCAGGGACTTAGAGTCATCGATGCTAGTATAATGCCTAAAATAATTAGTGGTAACACGAATGCTCCCACAATTATGATTGGTGAAAAAGGTGCAGATTTGATAAAAGAAGATTGGGGCATACCAGTGAGGTAGCGATGTCAAGAAGCCTTAGGGAGTGTCCTAGTCATAAAACCTCAAGTGTACCTCTCAATCAGTTCGATTGGATTGTGAAGACATTGAATTTTTGTTTTGAAAGTGTTAAGTTATTTATGACATTTTTATGTGTGTATATTGATTAATATTTGATGGAAAAGAGAAGTACTGACAAGATTGTAAATTACATTTTTGTTGAAAATATTAGTTTTTATGTATTTCTTCTTGGGTTTCTTATACAACATTAACTGTTCGAACAACTCTAGAAAATTGTTTGATTCGAAGAAAGTAGATAAAAGAGCACGTTATTGGTAGTAAAGAAATACTGTACATATATTGGAGTATTCCAGGTTTGATATTTTCATTAGCATTAAGTGTAGATATAGAGAGACTAGGCCTTTCTTCTGATTTATAGAATCTACTTACTTTTTGGTAATACAATAAGATGAAGCATGAAAGATCTTACATGTTTTCCTTCTATCTATGGTGAGAAATAGATTTATCGCTCACTAAGGTTGACCAATTTTTTGAGTGGTCCATATCTATATGTCCACAGTTTGTGTCTTAGGTATAGAGGGCACATGGAATTTAAAATTAAAAATCTGGCAACCTCTAGAAAGTGACAAATAAGTTTTACTCATATTGATAGGTATGTTTGTTCTATCATTTTCAACTCGCTATGCAAACCTAGAGGGAACAGTGACAGAGAAAATTTAATTTTTTTTCTTCAAAATGTTATCATTATTTAAGTCTTTCGTTGCATTGCCTTATATTCCCATCTCATCAACCCTTAGTAATAACAAAATATTCAACATTTTGAAGCAATTGATCTGGTAGAGAATATTGATGGATGTACCAAGTACACATAATTTTCGAAAGAAATTTAGATTTGAAAGTAAATGACATGAGATATTCCAATGATGAAAGTGAAAGGTTGAAATTTAGTTATATTCAAATAGAACATTGCAATACATTTGTTCTTAGTAACAAAGATAATCAAACAAGGGGAAGAAAAAAATAAATATTTAAAAAAAATTGCAGGAGTCAAAAACAAAGAAAATGTTTGGGGGATTGAAAGTTCGATTGAAAAAGAAATAATGCATAACCAATGACAAAAACGAATGGAATAAGGATAGGTGTAGATAAAATATACTTTTAATTGAGATAACCATACAACTGAAATCCAGTATTAGTTGAGTGTACCAATGCATCGGGTCAAATATGCTTAAAACCGATAGCAGACCGTTTTAACGTAACCTACGCCTTCAATCTCATCATAGAATTTCAAAAATTTCGCAGCAATTTAACTTTACAAAAAAATTGTACCATGAAGGATACAGCTTTTCTTCAGAATGATATCGACAGGCTACATACAGTTTCATAATTGAGTTCTACACAGCTTCCTTTGAGAGATATTGGGGTAAGCAATCAGCTGGTTTCGATCAAGTTCCTTTGAATCCACTTAGATCCCAAGCTCTCATGAAAAGGCATGTAGGCTTTTTGTCGACCAAATCAAGTAGCTCAATTTTCACGCTAAGAGCTGTCTCGATGTCTTTGGAAGGTTGTTCTCTGATCCATCTACTTTGACTTTGACTATCTGTCAGAATCTTGGGCAGTCTTTCTTATCGCGACTGCTGCAAGAATACCTTGAAAATTTCAAATATTCTTACCATTCCCTCGATTTCCATATGAGAGAATATATTGAATATTTATCACAACATTTAATTTTAAGTACAATCAGATCTTCTATCGATGAAGAAATTAGAAGTTAGATAGTGGAAAAGTACTTAATTTTACTTAACAACAGAACTACTAAATACATTCTTAATGTGTCTGATACGAATAATTATCCACATTTTCATTCTAAAGTCTGAAAATCGAGGTTTTTAGTTTTTTTGGACCACCCTGTAAAAAAACTTATTAGTACCAGTAATCTGCCAACTAAGCAGCTTGAGAGCAAACTAGTAAAGTTTTTAAGTTTTAATAAATGTTTTTAATGGTCTATTTATTTTTTTATCCCGTTCGAGTACCCCATAGCAAGTATTTGTCGATTTGTTTCGAATGTTATGTGCATTGACCTCCTGAATTGTGAAAACAATTTCATTGTAACTCACCAATAAAGTATCTATCCATCTATCTATTCTTCATAGCATATATCTCGCTCTCTTTTCGTTCCTCTCGAATTTTGAGCCGAAAATAGTCTTGAACGATTGTGCTCTAACATTCGGAGGAAAAGACTTAGCGACATTAAATAGTCAGATTAGTTTCAGAGTCCAAATATCTAGTTTGAGTTCATTAAAGGGTAGAATCGGTTGAATAATTTCGGCCCATTTGAAATTTTGAGGTCAAGTCCTCTATATCTCATGTAATATTGACTCGATCAAATTCAAACTTCGTGGGCTGTTTTGGGATATAGAGGCGCAACTTTAAGCGTTTTTTCTTATGGATTCAGTAGTTTGAAATTTGAAAAAAAAAATTTTTCTCCAAATTTTCATAATTTTTTATGAAAAATATTTTTTCTCTGGAAGTTTTGATAAGATTGTAATATAATTTGGCACAAACCTCAGAGTCAGTATTTTACAACGATGTTTCAAATTCCAATTCGATCCGATATCTACTTTCGGAGATATAAGGAAAAACAATGTGCCAAATTTCATCGTTATTTGTAATATTAACGTTATCTCGAGAAGTACGAATGAAATCGGACTGAAACTTAGTAATCAGGTGGAGATTACCAGCACGCAACTAGGTGCAAAATTTCGTGTTGATCCTTAAGTTAGAATTTGAACAAGCGCGTAAAACCTCCTGACCTCACGTCAGTGCTTTTCTAGATTCTGGTCGAAATGTTCAAATTTGCTTTTTACCATGTTCGAACCAGTATACCATATATTGGCATTGTACAATCGTTGGTCTCCATAAAATTACATCAGTTTGCATGAACCCTGGGTATGCTATACCCTCATGGTTCGAACGTCTTGCTAGTTACCTTTGATACATCAACACTCACCTTGAATCGTTCCCAAAAATGGATTTATATACAATATCTCAAACCAGAATCAAACCAAATCGACCACTTCTTGCGACAAATCAACCTAGCCAATTTCCGCAACCAACCAAACCTGCCCATCATCCACGACCACTCTCTAGGTCCGCATTCTACTCGGAAGAAAGTGAAAGTACCGGGTACCAACAACAGTCGAAGAGATGCGTAATGGTAGGTTTACGTGAGGAGAGCCACGGGTTCCGTTGCGAGGTTGCGTAATGCAAGCAAGCAATTTCGAAACGTGCAAATTAGGAATAGCCAGTTTGTTTTGGAGCCGATCGATTTACGACATCGGAAGTGAATCTGGGTATCGGTGTTATTATCTGCAATAGCACTTCAGGTGTGACGTAAGGTTTGGAGGACGTGGCGGAAGTGTGGATCTATGTCAGTGGGCAATGTTTGGTTGTTTGGAATGTTTATTTGTAGAAAATTTGGTTAGGTTTGGTATTGGGATTGTCTGAAATGCATTGGTGAAATTTTGGACTGAAGATATGAGGATTTTGGATATATTTGAGGAAATGGCCACTGATACATGCGGATTTGCTACCCTTGCACTTTACGGTTCTCAAGAAAACAATGAGAACGTGATGCATATTTCTATGAAGATGTATTCTTGTGCGCATTAAATAGGAAACAGTGTGCTATCTTTTTGTCCAGATGTCTGTTCTTTTCGATTTTTTTCTCGAAAATGGCCTCAAAATCGGTTATGTCTGGCCGGTCGACTATACAAAAACTGTCGAAATTAGCAAGCTAGCGAATTGAAACTTTCAGATTAGGTCAAGCATTATAATGCGGCAGCTGAATTCGACGATGAGGCAAGTCAGCCAAATGGGTCCGGAGTTTTAGTCATTTGAATGAACTCTTGGGATTATTTGCCACATATTTCAGGAACTGCTGAAGTGATTTGACTGAAACTTGACAGTTAGTTGAAATATAACGTTGCAAAAGTTTTACGTAATTTTGGTTGAGAACGTACTGTCAGTAAATTTGGAACAAATGTTTTTCGAAATTTTCTTTGAAAGGAATTTTCTTCTTGAAAATATCAATCATATTCGGAAAACTTTCGCTCATACCTTGGGCTTTATATTGTACGGCAGTGTACCAAATTTCAGTTTTATACGATTATGACTTTCGGAGATATTGGGAAAATTGTTTTTAAGATTTCGTGTTTTTTCAGAAGAACTGAAACGATACTGATTCAATCCTGATGAAATTTGGCAGTTAGTTTGAAAATACTGATGAACAACTTTGTGCAAAATTTCGTTCGAGTCATCAGAATAATTTTAAAAAAAATCAAATTTTATTTCTTCAAATATTCATTATTTTGCAATCTTTTGATCACAGTTACCGCATGAAATTCTGTATGAACCTTCGAGCTGTCATTTTTTGATAAAGTTCTGGGTTTCAATTCAATCCAATCTATGTTTATGAAAATATTGAGAAAATAATATTTTGCAGGAGTATACCTGCGGAATCATTACGTGGACTCCACCCATTCACGAATTCGGCCTTCGTAATTAAGGTCCCTACTTACTCTGAAAGCATCGAGTTTCTAAGTTATTTTTTTGGGAAGTTTTCGTGTTTTGTTCAGATAAAGTGTGTGAATACCTGCTTTTTTGATACATTGTTCTTCACAAAAATATCTCTCTTCGTGCAAAAAAGCACGGAACTGAATGAGTGTTGTATTTAATTGAGTGAATAATTCTGAATATTGCATGTGTTACTCTGACAATTTTTTACTAACTATAGTTACCAATCAAATAACTTAATTTTGAGTCATGTGTCAAATTTTATCCAATCACCTTTGGATTACAGCGATAATACCCTAAATGTGATATTTGCAGTTTGGTGTTTTCGACTTTGGTGTTTTTGACAAGGAGGACCATCAAGTTTAAATTAAACGTCAGATTGACAATCATTTTTCTGAAACCTACAAAGTAAAAATTATCTTATCGAATACCCCTCGGCCCTTGATAAATCCTCAAAATTTTGTCATAGAGAGCCCCTTAAGCGTGTTGCTTGAGGATAATAGCCCTCAGCCTTCCAGCTATTATCAAGCAACAGGCTTTCAGCATTTTCTATGACAAAAATTTCTCGGTATTATCAAGGCCCTAGGGGTATTACTACTGAAAATCGAATTTTCAGTCTGTAAGTATGAATATGTCAGTTCGATTCTTACCATGTTCAAGTATTAGATTGATATTCAATCTGATTATATGGAACATCAAAATTTAAAATCAGGGACAGCGGTAAGATTTTCATCAGAATCTTTTTGTATGAACTGATGAATACCAGTTAATTTGAAGGACATACTGTCAAAAAACATCTTCCTTATACCATATGTATAGCAGAGAATTTCCTAGTTCATATCTGAAAGAATATTATTAAAAATTCAAGAAACACCAAACGCACCATACCTTCCATACTCCTTCATCATAGAACTTTTGCAGAAAAATATCACTCCCCTCCGAAAATAAAAATGCGTTCTATACGTTCCCCCTACAAGCTACAATTCGTAACCAAAATAATTGAGTTCATCAGTATCGAGGTTATTTTAATCTTGCAAATTCTTCGGCAATCAACCTAAAATTTTTGAAAAACATTAAGAGTTCACGCCCACTTCAAGAACCGGTAATAACATTGCCGTAACACAGGTTACAGGTTAGAACCTCGCACCATATCTTGCACCCTTTGGGCATGATTATCTTGTCTAATGAGTATTTCATGCTTCAAAAATATGAATTATCTCGTGACAGCCATTTCGTGAGGACTCAAAGATCCGGTGCGAGGTTTTAACGTATGTTTAGGTCTTCAAATCCATCTCGACAAATGGATATCATCCAACATCCGACTACGTTCAAAAACGATGATCATTTCTTCAGCTAATCACCATATTATCCACACCAGATGCGGAGGAAGTAGACTAATTTCCTGCGGTTTGCTAATCTTCAAATAATGAGTACTTTCATTCTCTTCTACGTGAGATACCGTAGGAAGTAATGTTCAGAATGCAAAATAATTTTACGAACCAATTGTTTAATTTGTCGGTTATGAAATATTCTTTCGACGCAAGTATGATAATATGAACCGTATTATTTGGGCATGAGAGTACTTTCTTCTGTTGGCAAATAGCTTGAGCGAGAAATATTATCTTTGTGTTACGTTGCTTAAAGATTGGTCGTTACATGAATATGGACGATTTAGAATTGCGTGAATTATTAAGAGGTAATGCTTCCTTCTGCCGATAGAAATGGATATGTGGGTTGATTTTTGACACATTCAAAGTTGAAAATTAAAAAATTTTCATACAATCTCAGATACTTTGTATATTCTATGTATCTCATACAGATTTGGGCGAAAGTCTGGACTAAAATTCATATAATTTCAACCAACGACAGAATTGAGTTTCTGACAGCTGTCAAGTGATTTTCGCTGTATCGCCCTGGCTGAATCTTACTCAATTCTTCTCTTTTTTCCATACCCTTAGTTTTGACCTGCGTGTTCTGTGAAACAGCGTGTTATCGTTCTACCTTGATGTCTGTAATTCTCTAATTTTCAACCGAAAATGATCTTAAACGACTAGGTGGGACTCACTGAGGAAGAATCCTTGGTCAATTTCGAATAACAATGACCTAGAATTTCGAACTTATGGGGTTTCATTCGGAAACTGAATCTGAAATTTTAAGGTTAGTTCATCGAAATATCAAGAAATACTGCAATGCGAAAGGATTGAAATTTTACTGTTTGTTGTAAAACAACAACGCACAACCTAATGGGGAGTTTCCTGAGGATCTAGTTGTAAGAAATTTTATTATTCCAAAATTGTCCGAATTTTGTTGCGATGTTGACTTTTTTCTCGGAGACTATCAATCAGATTTCTGTGGAATTTGGCACAAATCTTGAAGAATATTGAACAACGGTGTTCCACATTCCAATTCTGTTTTATATTCATTTCCGGAGATTTGAGGAACAAATATGAAAACATTTGTAGTGATTTTAAATGTTCTCAAGCAATCAGATTCGAACTTCGTATGTATTCGTAGGATACCACCGCGCAATATGTCCGAAATATCCCGAGGATTGTGATGTTTAAAATGTAAGAAAAAAAATTCCAATTTTTTCACGATAAAAATTTGTTTTCCGGAAACTATTCATCAGATTTCAATGAAATTTGGCAGAAGCCTTCAACTCAATCTTCAACAAAATTGTTTCTAATTTTAGTCTGATAAGATATTTATTCTAGGAGATATTGAAAAATAAACATGTTAAATTTTGTGTTTATTTGAGATTTTGCGGTTATTTTCTCAATATTTCAAGACCCAGATTAACACTTCGTATTTTGTTCAAAAATACCGATACGCAATTTTTCGCAGAATTTCGTAAGGAAAGTGCCGGTAGAAAATCGAAAAATTATTCTTTTCGAAAAATTCCCAATTTTTATTACGAAAATTTTTCTTTTCTGGAAAGTAGACATCATCATCTTCCGTTGAAATGTTGTAGAAACTTTGAAGGAATAGTGTTCGATTTCGGAGATATTGAGGCAAAAATATGTCAAATTTCTTGGCTGTTTCCTAGGTATCGTGGTTATTCCAGGGATAGATCAGATAATACTGAGCCGATCATGATGAAACTTGTAAGTAGTACGCAAATGCTGATGAGCAAATCCGCGTAGAATTTCCTGATAATCGTTCCATCAGACCAATAAGAAAAAATTAAATTTCTTACATTCAAAGATTCAGATCTAATTAAATTGGAATCCATTACCCTAATCAAAATGACAGCTTGAAGATTCATGCTGAATTCCGTGAAAAGCATATCATGGTTTATCACGGTCTGATTATGATTTTTGAGGATTTTTGGAAATATCCACTCCTAGGAAATAAACAAGACTCCTAGGAAATAACCACGACTTCAAGGAAATAACCAAGACTCATAGAAAATAACTAAGAGTCCTAAGAAGAACCTAGGAAGTTTTTAATTTTTTCCCAATAGTTCCGAAGATCAATGAACAATCAGACACAAATTTTAAACACTGTTGCTACAAGGCATTCCAAGGTATTTGCCGGATGCCATTGAAATCTATTGAGTAGTGTCTGTAGTATTTTTTCTCAAGGAGGAAAGTAAGTCATTAGTTAAATATTGAGTGTGAGGATCGTGTGAAAATATTGAAAAAAAAATTTGAACTTCCGACTTTCAGTCAATAAATTCGTCGAATTTTCGATATCCAAATTGAATCCAGTCCACATCAAAAACCCAATAAGACCACAGAGTGGAAGATGCATCATTTTTTCGTCTCATATTTCAATGGAAAGTAAACATTTTTCAATTAATTTTAATGAACGTTTCACTCCTGTCATCCCTGTCCCTGCGACACACGCAAGAAATTCACCTCGTCAGTTCCGCGTGTGTGCAGTATTTCTTCATTTCTTCGGCATAACTGCTAGAGGTCCCCCCTTTTCTGGCAACTCTACTTCGTTTCAAGTGCCGAGCATTGAGATCAGTCGGTGATAAACTATCTGTTCAAAAACACTTTTTCCTTCCCGGCGTGCAGTTATTTTATATGCAAGGTACATGCTCCGAGGAATTGATCGGTGACCATGAAAACTCTATTTGATTATGGGGGTAAACTAACGAAACTCTGCTTTATTTCAGTTCATTTTTCCAGTGAGTGAAAAGTGCAAGTGCATTTAGAATAGCTCGGAGGTTTTCCGACATTTCCTCGTCTTCTATTTACTTTTCCGATTTGCCGTAAGATGACACTGGATAGAAGAAAATTCAAGGGGGTGAGTGAAACGTTTATGTTGACACATCAAGGACTGTTATCTCTATAAATGTTTTTGAGGTTTTTCACCAACTTGCAATTAGATTATGCAATAAATATGTAGGTTTAAAATTTTCGAAGAAAATGCCATCCTTCCATCGATTAAAATGAAACTGATTTCAACCCACTTGTCGATATTTTTCGAATATTGAGCATAAAATATCATTAGTTAGGCTGATAAAAAATTCGTGGTAAAATTTAACTCAGTTGGTTCAACTGGCAGTAAATACTCAGAAACAAAAATAATCAATGTTAATATTGGGGGAAAACAAAAATTATATTTGCCAATGAACAGAGAGCCTTAATATGAATGCAAGGATATTTTCTTTGAACTTTTCACAATTAAAATTCAATAGATTTTTCTCAACTGTGAACGTGAACACCGATGCTGAAATTTATGAATATCATATTACTAGAAGCTTCGAAGACAATTGCAGAACTTTTGGGCTACTAGATTCATCTGGAAATTAATATTCATTTCATATACAATGAAGTATGGATGAATGAGTTCCACGAGAATATCTGAATAGGTTAGGCACAAACAAGAAGAATGATGTATATCTATCTGAAAATTCGCATAGTTCGAGATAATGATACTTCATATTCCCAGATGACGAAAAATAAGTCAGTGTCTTCAGATATTAATTCAGTGAATTTTTTTGTGAAGTATCTGTATAAATGGATGAAAAACTGCACTCTGATATCACGTATGCCCTTGTCTCCATGTGTTTCCACTATATGTAGAGCATTATCGGAAAAAATCACAATTTCCATTTTTCAAAATGAAACAATTGAGTTGAAAAACCTGCAGAACCATTGACTAGTTAAAACCTCTCCCGAGAATAAAAAGGAAATTAAACTGTTGAATTTCCAATAATCGGAAGTGTGGGTGCAAAGTCACATCAATAACAATTTTGGAAAATATTTCTGAACGAATGAAAAAAAATACGAAATAATAAACGCATGCGCAAAGCAAATCGCATTCAAATACAAAATCGAGATATATTTCAACACTTTCCACCAATATGAAATTTCTCGATGAATTCACTATTTTTTGGGAACAACACGTTAGGTTTTTCTTGTCGCATGTTGGCAATGTTTGTCTTTCCTCTGTCCATCCACAGGCTCGTATCTCTCCGTATACGAAATAAGCACTCACAAAACACCTCGTGTCTTTTGTGGTTTAGAGACTTATCAAATTAGAACAACTTAATTTCAATTCACGTGAAGAATATGTGAAACTGACTTATTTTATATTTGCCCTCTATGCAGACACAAATTTAAGCAGCATGTGGCAAATATAAGTATCGAAGATTTTGAGAATATTCCCAGAAAATTTGTGGTGATATAACAAATCAGGAAATTTCCAACAAATCTTCACACAAGTACAACAAATTTTCAGCGGACAATAACTCTGAAAACGCTTAGCAGATTTGGCCAATTATTGCACTCTACCGAGATATTCAGGCTTCTAGCTCACTAACTGTGAAAATTTCAAGACTCCAGTTGTCTTCTATCGGAAATTACCAAATTTGACCACCGATTCGTTTTCAAGCGAGTACAACTTAATCTTTCAAGCCCAATTTCGGCTCAAAATTCAAACATTACAGTCCTTTAGGCAACATGGCAACGTGCTATTTCCCGAAACAAGCGCTTCAAAACTTAAAGTGCAGCAAAAATATTGAAACGTTCAAACTTCTAAAATTTTTGTGAGAACAAATATAATTTTTGAATTCCTAAGGCATATCGGGGCGTCCGAAGAGCTTCTTCACAGATGCGAGAGTTATTATTGAACAGTTCCTTATGCCGGCAAAAAGTAAATTACTATCTAATAAATTGTTTACATCCTCTGAACATTACCTATACCTAGACTTTCTTCCCGCATTATTCCAGCAAACTAGGTGCATCCAATTGCTCACCTTTTATCAACAATAACCATTCAGTTTACGCGTCAAGTTGAATAGATAATAAAACGCTATTTGCACTCTCTCGGTTTATTATCACTATGGACTTTCCTGAATACCAATAGTATAATAGTTTCAATCCACTCAATTTCTTTTCTAGAGGACGTTTTCAAGCGAACATATTTTTTTATGACAAAAGAGAATTCTCCTCAGATTCTTCGGAAGTCACCAAAATAAACAACATTTCCGTAAAGCTCAAAAACTTAAATCACCGTTATATTAGTGATTCTCTAGGACCAATATTACCCAATACTCAATCAATTAGAATTCCAAATAGTTCCGTAGCCGTAACGAAAAAACTCATAAGAATAATAGCTGGCATGTAATTGGATTATGAAATGGTTTCTTCTGGAAGTTACAACTCCTAAATGCTTGAGAAATGTGTGTCAGTGTGTTCGGAAATGAATTTACATAAATAATCGATAGTTCCATGATAATATTGAACGTTTCAGAGTGAAATCATCAGTTACATCATGACATTCATAATAGAAGCGTAGGCAAATAATAATAAGGATTTTCGTTTGATATTTACGTCATAAAATATGATATATTTGTATGTATGTTTCATTTAATCCCGTGCATTTTGTAAAATACTTCGCTCCAATTCGTTAAGTATGCATTATAAGTGATCGCTATAATAAATTATGGAAGATATTCGAAACATCTTCTGACATTAAATTATTAACGGATTCGGTTATTCATTTGTGAAATACCCAACCTGTTCCGTAGAAAATGAGAATATATCAACTTTTTGCTAATTCAAGTAACTTGTTTATTCAAGATTATTCGTAATGAAACAACCGTGAGTTGAATATGGCAAAAAATGGATTGACGTTATGTAAACAGAATTCACCGTACAAATAAACACGTCAGCAGAGATTTCAATGGAATAAAATATTCCTAGATATATGGATTTACCATTTTTTATAACATCAATTGAGCCGGCAGTTTCAAAGAACCCACGGGTAGGTTTTCTGATTTTACAAAATGGCGAATGCGCAGCCAATTCAGTTTCATATAGATCATTTTTATATTACGGCAACGCAATTATTATTCAGGAGAACATCTTCTTCTGATAAGAAATATGGATTTCGAATAATGCGAAATCAAGACCATTACTACGCAGCAAAAAAAAATTGCAAAAAGAAAATAGATAATGCATTTATATTCCAAAATATTCGATCGTCTCATCAATAACTCTGATATTATGAATTATCCATAATACTATAATTGAAATAATAATGACATTTAATCACAGAATTGAGTGAATGACAGTTATCTGAATATTATTGATAAAACCAATAATATTTTATGCAACCGACCGCAAACAAATATTTATTCTCGGAAAATATCGAAGAAAGCCTTGAGGATATAACATGTCATAGTTTCATGAGATAACACCTGTAAAACCGTCTCTAATTCTCGAAACTACGCAATTCAACTACCCAAGACAATCCCATCAAACTATAAAAAATTGTTTTCATCGAGTAAATCCGGTGCTAACCCATTCACAACCACAAATGAAACTGCATAATAAAATCTCTTCACACGACTATTCAAACTCATAAAAAATAAATGCTACAAAGCGGGATCCTCTAGCAGAGCCAATTATAGCGTATTAGACATCAAGTCATAATTTGGGGCCGTTCGCGGGTTGATATTGAAAAAAAACTGATGTATTGGGAGACGAGATGTCTTGGATCTTACCACGTGCACTCACTAACACCTGATAACAAACGGGTTCATCTGATTAGGAACCTCTGGCAAATATTTGTGCATAGAATGATTTTAATAACAAGTTTTAAAGCAACTTCTTCCTTTGATGAATGGAATATAGTAAACAACACTTTCAAAAATCTTTGGAACTTCAAAAATTATATGACAATTGATACTGACTCTATAAACTTTTGGTTTTATTTCAAAATCAAACTAAGACGAGTCTACTTGATAAAGGTTATTAATACAATCATTAAAAATACAGATTTTTCTGTAATACCTCAACCTAATATCTTTCAATATTGATTTCCTAGGATATATTTCTATTGACTTCAGCATATAAAAGAAATTTTTCTTTATTTCATCAACTGGCATATAATGATTGAAGCAAAAGCCTCGAGAAAACGGTTACATAATGAAACACAATACAAGAATAATAATGAATAATAATTTATCGAACCCATTTTTTTTTAATAAAATATTTATCAAAAGATTTTCTACTTACTTTCCAGCATCCCCTGTTCCGAAAAATTCCTAAGTGTTCGCCGTGGATTTGCCGTGAAAAAAATAAATGGAGTCGACATTAAGTTTTGTAGAGTAGCCCTTATTATCTCCACCCCATGCAAAATCATATAGAATGCAAAAAAAAAATTTGATTAGTTTAAGGAGACATTTTCTACGATTAGTTCCGATCAATTTGAATCAACCCTGCGAGCCTTGTGGATTGATACCTTGTTTCAACGATAATTCAATTGCCTTCTCAAAAATATCATGAACCCTACCAAATAAACAAGAAGGGTAAAATAGCTACAATAGTTGCGATGCAACTAGAAAATAATGAAAAATTTTTCACAAAAAACTTCAACATCAGCATTTCCCAGAAAAAAAGTGAATCCCAGTTATGGAAAAAAAAGAACTTCCGGATGCCATGATAAATATTATTTCTACATTAGTACTAAATATTTTGTTGCGTCCATCAGCTATTTTCTTCACTTCTTCAGAATAATGTATTTAGGAAATAATAACAAAAAAGTAAAGAGTAAGGAAATTCTGGAAAGGCCACCGAATTGCCAAGGTATCGCCCGACCCTCCTTGAAAAGTATAACATGATAATACATGTAAAAGGCCCAAAATCAGACCAAATAGAAATCCTTTTCTGTTATTTTCTTATAGAAAAACCAGATAACAACTCGGAATAAAATCGCTTAATCAATAAATATAAGTGAACCATTAATTCTTCACCTTTCCAACCGCAAACAAATATTTATTACTGATATATCTCGAAACAAGCGAAAGATCCTAAATAACCATAATAAAACAAAATTACCATCCCATCTCCAAACCTTGAAGATCTAACAACTCAGGACCATCCCAACAATTAACCACAATAAAAAGTACTGTTATCAAATCAATTAGGTGTCAGCCACAAATGACGCCCCAATAAAATTCCATCGAGACCCATAAAAACCAAATCTTATAAACCAGGACCTCCCAACAGCAATCGACAAGGTCGTAACACTCAACAGACCATTCGACATACAAAATCCCGTTAAGCAAATCCTCGAAATCGTTGCATCTAACTTAACCATGCCCAAATCTTCGCAGCCTCCACTTTCTCGCGTCCAAGGCCTGCCTTGACGCGAGGAAAGGTCGCGTTACAAAAGTCCCGATGAAAGTTCCTTGCGTAATCGACACGTAATAATTTTTTCGGCGCCAACGCGATCTAGAAGAAACCGTGAGTGGTGGAGGGGGAAATGGATGCATTTTATGACGGGCTTGACGCATGGGGAACGGTCCAGTGCTTCTGCTCTTCGTGTGTTTAGGATAAATATGTCGTCAACCTCCAGTTATTATGCAGGATTCTTCGGAGTTCGTTGACGCTGTTGGTAGATAAATCATGGTAGACAACGGAGTGATTGATAACTTTGTTGCAATGAAGAAATTATGTACTAAGAGTTCCTGTTTGGCTATTACGTGAAGATATATTATGCGTAGGAACTATAAATAATATTGGAATATAAAAAGAATGTTTTACGTATCGAATGTCGCACTATCAGACCTCCCTGTGCTGCAAAAATCAAGATCATTCGTGGGTTTACATGCTACTTGAACACACGTCTTAACATGCAATAAAACAGATAACAGAAAAAACGATATAAACTCAAGAAAATTCTTGAAAAGCACTGACTTGAAGTCAGCAGCTTTTGCTTTTTCAAATTCGTTGCCAAAGTTGTGATATTTTCACGTATTGGTCCAGCCAAACTCACCTATATACTTCCTAATGGACGGATTCAGTTTTCTTCTGATCATATTATCCTCTGTTTTGAGTTGTCATTTTCCGATCGAGCCCTAGATTTCGATTCGATCTTAGCTGTATCTTTGGAAATATTGGGAAAATTGAATTTTGAATGATTGGGCGGATTTCACCCATTCATCGAATTGAATTTCTCTTCAAATGGTTCAATTAAACGATCATCACGAAATTTGGGACAAAGTTGTTCATTAGCGTTTTCGAGCTAGTCACCCAGGTCACTCATGACAGAATTTATCACAATTTAGGAAATGAATATATGAAATGATCGACAACCTTATACCTGAACGCAATATTGTACCAGTCTAGGCAAAAAAAAATTCATAAGGCGTTTGACTTTAAGCCATTCTGAATCTCACTGCTGTCATTTTTTACACCCGTTCAAACAATTATTTCAAACTGTACTGTAATGAGCCTTTTCCCGGACTCATGTGAGTCCGGCAAATGATACATTACATCACTAGGCCGGTAAAGTAACTTTACCGGACTGGTATATTTTGACTAACGCATAACCTAATTACACAATTTCAGCATAAAACAAGGAAATAAACTCTTACCGAATCCAAGAAGTAAGCGAACATTTAGGAGTTTCTCCACATTGTGAGTTTTGCGCTATTACAGAATATCTCGTATTCCTTTTGATATCGTCCGGAAGACTTGATCGGGATAAGTTTCGCCCTCGCTTCAGAACTTTTTCTCGAAATCTCTGCATCCATTTCGTTTGAAATAATTCAAAACTAAAAATTCAGAAGGATGCTGAACTGACAGGCAAGAAAATCAATAGAAAAATCTTTGTTACTGTTAGCAACCAATTCAAAGCATACTACACCATCACCCATGTACTGACACATTACTGACACCATCAACCTACCTGAATAGACAGTTCAATTTTTGTACCAAAAATTAAAAAAAAATTATGGAGCGGTATGAAATAAAACGTTGTACGATATACGGCCGTGAAATGTCATTAAAGTACTCGTCTAGAAATTCGTACTTTAATGAGCCAATTCCCGGCCTTGTAACGTAAATTACTACGTACGTTACGGACAGTAGTCCGCAGTTGAAAGAAGCACTCATCGTGGACGGTAGAAGAATAGTTCAAATAAGACTCGAATATATATATTCTTTTGAGAACGAGCATTACAATTCTAAGATATATCACAGTGTTAGCAGAGGAAATGTAAACGGGGTACCATACATATTTGCGTATGATACAAGAGCACAGATAAAAACCTCAGGAAAAATTCTGTCTCCCCGCATAAGTGTAGTAATTTGTTTATAGAAGATGGCTCGAATACAGCGATAGTACTCACGTATAGTGACAGATCTGTCATCTTTTCTGACACTGATCGGCACGCAGTAGCAGAATGACATACACGCATTAGTGTCATTGCAATTCCATTAACACGACATCTTATCTCGCTGAAAGACAAACAAACACTCCGCATGGTACAATAAATACTTGCTTTGATTATGACACTGGCATTCCAGATATATAAAGGACAATCAGATAAATTTCCTGACGAAAAAAAATTTGCTTGAAACAATTTTTTCTTCAAATAGAAGGATGCCGTCGATCTGCTCGAATCAGTCAAGTTCATCTAACCTAGCTCAACAAAATTCTACTCCAAGTATCGTGTCGATATAAGCCGATCCTGCAAATTCATCTTTCCAGATCATCCAAGTGCAATAAACTCTACCCTTCAAATAAGCCAGATACGCTCTCTTGACTTCGTGGTCGTGATACCATCTTCATAGCAAATACTTAATGCACAAGACCCAAGCTTCCTTCTGAAAAAATTGAAACTTTCCGAATGAATCAATTACCATTATACACTTTATATAATTTTCCTGACATTCTGCACGCCCCTCCGTAATATAAAAGAAGAAATAAAATGCTCTATGCACAAAATCAGACTCCATGAAATTATTCATAGAACCATCCTATTATTCTATCGTCGGATGGTTGATATAATAGATGGTCGGTGGGTAATTTCTGTGACTAAGGATGAGCTCCGACAAAATTGTATTTATTTAATTGAGGAGATGTTACAGGTGTAGTGAATCAATTATATGTCTAATTCGCCACGTTCAGAAACCTTGAATTTTATCATTTGACAACCGCATTCGGAGGAAGTCTAGATCATTATTTTTCATGATGAATGTAAGAAGATAAGATCATTCGATTTCCTGAATACTTGCAACAAGGAGAACAAAATGAATTAAAGGTTTGCCTCCTTAAATTTGAACCTGAATTCTCGATCTGAGTATCTGTTGATCAAAATCTAAAGTTAAATTTGAGTCCGCTTGATGAAAGTTATTGATACAAGCATCCAAAGGTACAGATTTTATTGTAATAACTTTTAATAATATATACAATACAAAAATAGTACTAGACACAGTATTTCCTTTCACTCTTTCGATTTAGAATCCTCGGAAGCTTATTTCTCAATAACTTACCACGTGTATTCACTTACATCTTATTACAAACAGACTTAGCTGATTTAGAGTCCCTGGCGAGCGTGCAAAATCTGAGTATTTGTGCATCGAATAATTTCGCCACAAGAGTCCTTTGATAATGTATTAAACAACACTTTCGCAAGTGTTGTTTACTATATTGCATTTATCGAAGCAAGATGATGGGGTGGAACTTGTAGAAAAATTGTTCTGTGCACAAATACTCTAATTCGAGGTATAGATGCTTCTGAGGATTCTGAATCGAGAGAAAGAAGATGAAACACTGTGTCTGGTATCATTTTTTATTGTCTCTTATTATGTTACCATGTTCTCAAGTTTTTTGATTCAATTGTATGCCCGTTGATTAATATTTGAATTTTATATTCCTGCGTAGTTAGTTGAAGACATAAAACTGTATAGTGCGATATCAAGATATTATGTAAAAGTATAACAGATAAATCTTTATTTTTTAAAACCTATTGTGTCGAATATGGAGTATCACAGGGAATAGTGCTAGGTCAGTTTTACTGGAATAGAAGGCAGAATTTTATGATTTGATGAACCTGCGATTTAAGAGTTCAATTCGAAAGACTTTAAAATTCAAGATGAGTAGTTCAGACACAACAAACCTACTATCAGTTTGGAGGAAACGAACTATCTGACGTCTATTTTCTGCTCTAGTAACAAGCCAGTTCTGATTCTATTTTTCATTCAGCAAAGTCAAATAGAATATATCCAGTATAGAGCAATAATGATGCATTTCTCATTTTTAAACAACATCCTTAGATTCAACATCGTTCCAGTGACAGCTGCATTCCCCAATTTACTTCATTAGCCTAAATAACTTATGCCATATCGCATTCACAATATAATTACTAAAACCTCAGTCATTATCAATGCAGTGGATGATAATCAAATCAAGCGAAATGCTCGACAATCAACTCTGAAGAAACTCATTTTTTTAATTAACCTAACATTTGAAAAATTGGAGGTGTCCCGTGCAGGGGTTGAATTTAAAAATTAGAATTTAACTTTCTGAAAAAATGCAGCTACCGATTTTATACTATTTGGTTATTCTACGCTGTATATCTCTGATAAATACTATATTTTTTTGGGCCTGTGCATTCTTTATTTTAAAACTTATTTCGCATTTTTATATTAATGATGTTACTTTCGTGAACTATCATTAAAATATTATTGAAACTCTTCAAGTATATACACCAGTATGTAATTTTTTCCACAGAGATTCAGAATAGTATACAATATCTTGGGAGAAAGCTTCATTCAATTCTGAAATCACTAACTGTGAAAGATGTTGAACTGAGAAATACAAACATAAAAAATTTCCTCTTCATATGAAAGTATAAAAATATTAATGAATGATCGATATCAACACAAGCAGTCGCATGTCGAAACCGAGCGCATATTACTTTTTCTAGAAAACATAACTGAGTGGATTCCGGACCTGCCTTCTGTTATCTACAATCTAATCGCATACATAGATGTAACTGAAACTGACCTACAATCATACGGAACCAACTCTTATCCTTCCGAGTTCCAACTTCCTTGCAGGAGTTTACTTTCTTTAGAGTGCCGTGATGTTGCCGGTTTTTTCAACTTAAGAATGCAATTTATCTGAATATCGTTCCCGGTACTTTCGTTAGAATGTATAAAATTAATTGAAAACTGGTAGGACATTTGCATATGAGGGTTGATATAGTCAGTCTAACAGTTACTCTAGCGAGAGGATCCTAGAGTTGATGTTTGAGCATTTAATATACAGAGACCCCAACAGTAGACCAAGCGCGAAACGAAAATCACTATCATTATTTTGGTTGAAACTATTTCTACTTTTGCACTGCAATTTCACTAGTTTATGATTTCCTTCGAGCAGATACATATTTTTCTTCCGAAATAATAGCAATTTCAATTTCTACGATAGTGCACGAGAAGAATCTTTGAAATTTCAAGAAATTTTGATGAATCTGAAACTTTGGGACCATATGAAGCATTTTTTGTAAATCTAAGATATAAATGGATAATTCATATTACCAGAATATTTCATATCATATTTTAAGGTGCTTAAATTCTCTGTAACAGGGGACAAGTGAAAAAAGTCTGCATTTTTTGTAATATAAATAGGTTTTCTATTGCTGATATTTTAAAATACTGGTCATTTTATTGGCTGGTTCAGTTAAGTTTGAAGGATTGTGAAACGCAGAACTCAGCAATTATTTTCGTTTTAATCCTTTGCATTTCGAAATTGTATGAAACAACATATTTCATAGGAATCTAAAAGAAATAAGATAAACAACAATCGGATGTACAGGGTGATTCATTAAGGGTGGCCACCGGCCGTATCTCGGAAACCGTTTATCCTATTACTTCCGGAAAAAAAATCTAATGATAAATTCGGCCCCTAGAAAATGATTGAAAATATTTTCAAGTTCGTAGTTCCCCACTAGAGGGCGCAATCTATCACTTGTAAAATATAATCTAATTTTTTACGAAATATTCTCCAGCTAACAGTGGTGAAGAATAATAAAATGAGAATCTACTCTATCTATTTAACAACTTTTGTTTCATTAATTTTTCTATATTTCCTATTTTTCAGTGATGGGATGGATAAACTTTTCTTCACGAAAAAAACATTCTTACTCCTGTATGGGTGAACCGATTTTCACGTAATTAGATTTCATTCGAAGGCCATCGAAAGCAGATCACAGAAACATATGACAACAATATACCGGGTGATCCAATTAAAAACTACAGACTCTTTTATGTCACTTCGCCCTATTTGTGCGTTTTACTAGAAAATTTCAAATGCAATACTATGATTCTAACCAGGTGAGAATAAGCCAAGCATTATCACCTACTGACTTTTTAAAATCGCAGACAGATATCATTGGTCGTTTCGGAGTTATTGACATTTTTGTAAATTTTAATCAATGTTGATCCTTTCTGTGAGCTTGAATAAACAAGCAAGTGACTTTATGCGTCATGACAACGCAGCAAAATACTCAATACACATGAAATAACAATGATGCTATAAAATAAAACAAAAATTAGCAACAACGAAAATATTTGAACAGAAAGACAACACTTACACCTAATCAATTCAAATATTTAAAATGTCTACCATTATTTTCTAGACACAAAATTTAGTCTTTCTTTCGTCGAGTTGACACTGGCCACAATTTCAGTATGAGAAAAAGCTGCCTGTCGAAATCTATTTTGAATATCCTCCCTTGTAGTGGGGGGTGTTCGGAAAACTAAGTCTTTATTCTCCCCCAAAAATAAAAATCTAATACTGTGAGGTCGGGTGATCTTTCTGGCCATGGAAAAATACTCTTTCGTCCAATATACCTCTTTGAGAAGACATTATATGAATATTTTCTAACATTAGCAGCATAATGCGCCGGGCAACCATCTTGTTGATACCACATATCTAACCTGCTTTGAATAGCAATATTTTCTAATAGAATTGGAAGATCTTCCGTTAAAATTTCAAGCACCTTTGTCTTGTTAATAAGCCAAAACTTTTATGATATTATCCTCATTACGGCTTCTTCGTTTTCTATTTTTTCTTCCAAGATATTGAACCTTACCAGTTTCTCGCACTCTTCGTGGCAATCTTTTGTATACCCTTTTGGAATGACGACGTCTTTCAGGATATATCGTATCGGGTATTCCCTTTCAGCTACTACATTTCCTAAACATTCAAAATGAACATTAAGCATATCATATGCTTCTTGGTTTGAATAATGGGGCATCATAAAATAGTGGTTTGCAATCGTCCTAAAACACTTTTACAGCTATAGATACCGAAAATGAACAGTATCGCCAAAGCTTACTAGTTCTAAATCAGCTTCTGTCGTTGTTTTGATGAGTTTTTTCCTTTCATCTAATTATTTAGAGATGAAATAATTCAAATCCTCCTGCATTTCACAGGGTTGATCAATACTTATCAAAATTTACAAAAATGCCAATAACTCCGAAACGACCAATGATATCTATCTGCGATTTTAAAAAGTCAGTTGGTGATAATGCTTGGCTTATTCTCACCTGGTTAGAATCATAGCATTGCATTTGAAATTTTCCAGTAAAACGCATAAATAGGGTGAAGTGACATAAAACAGTCTGTAGTTTTCAATTGGATCACCCGGTATATTGTTGTCATATGTTTCTGTGATTTGCTCTTGATGGCCTTCGAATTAAATCTAATTACGTGAAAATCGGTTCACCCATACAGGAGTAAGAATTTTTTTTTCGTGAAGAAAAGTTTATCCATCCCATCACTAAAAAATAGGAAATATAGAAAAATTACTGAAACAAAAGTTGTTGAATAGAAAGAGTAGATTCTAATTTTATTATTCTTCACCACTGTTAGATGGAGAATATTTCGTAAAAAATGAGATTATATTTTACAAGTGATAGATTGCTCCCTCTAGTGGGGAACTACGAACTTGAAAATATTTTTAATCATTTTCTAGGGGCCGAGTTTGTCATCAGATTTTTTTTCCGGAAGGCATAGGATAAACTGTTTCCGAGATACGGCCGGTGGCCAACCTTAATGAATCACCCTGTACAGGCTTACGAGGATATAAGTTCTCTCATCACTAATACTTGCTGTTTCATGAATAATGCATTATTAGTTCTTATACTCGAATTGAATCGATTAATTTTGTTCAAATTTGTTTACGTTTTTTTGCATGCTCGTCATAAGAGCAGAAGAATATCATGAATTTTTATTTCTTTGGGATATACTGAAAAATATAATCATTATAATTTTTTTTACTCCTGGCGTTCTCTTCTATGACTGAAAAGATTCGACTAGGTAGCTGAATTCAACTAACCTCAATATTCCAACGGAGAATTGGTTGTACTGAAAATATTCGTTTCCACCATATCCTTTAATGTTCATTCGTTCCTTACCTGAAAAGATAAGAAACCAAAATTAAATTATATATCATCTTCCTAGAAAGTCATTCAATAGCGATAATGCATATAATTTATATGTCATTTGTCCCAACTTGTAATGAACTAACCGAAAGATTATCTTCCTCGCGAAGTACCTGTGGAAATTCGTCATGAAGAATGATTTCTCCTGACAAAAATTCCCAGACAGCAATAGCTGTCATAGCAAATCCGAAATCTTATAAAATAATAGACACCTAGATACTGAAATTATATGAAAGCTCGACAAATCTGGAATTTGCGATTCTTTTTATAATTTCAACCGCAAATGATCGTCCATGGCTTTGTTGAGTTAAATCGAATTCTCGATTTTATTTGGAACCATCAAAAAGTTTAATACTTCGAATGAATGCGGAAGAAAAAGAAATGTTTGTCGAGAGATAAATTCGTTCGAAATTTAATGGAATCAATTATTTGTATCAATATTTGACAATTTTCTCATAGAAAGAAATTCGATCCATTGAAAATAAGTTTCAACATTTTTGTGATGCTTTTTTACGTTATAGTTTCATCCCATAACATTGGGTACCTGCAAGTGATTTATAACAAAAATCATTCTTGAGAAGAATATGCCTTTATTTCTTAGACATTGCAATACAGCATACAATTTGTACAATATTATACCGAAGATGACTTCACCATGAGACATCAGGGTTTACCTGACCTCTCTTGGGAGAAGGACTTTCGAAAATTCCGTCTCTTGGTCATAATGGTTGTTCAAGACAACGTCCCATGAAAATTTCCACAGTTCAACGTTGAACTTTGGAGAATCCATTGCCTTCAGCTTATTCTTTAGAATCTCATAAAATTTGTTTACGATAAGTATGGATTTTTCGGGAGAATTTTAATCGTAGTGGAATCCTGAAGTTAAATCTGTAGGTATCACTCCATTAAATGAAAATAATAAGGTGGAGTCAGCTTTCAACCGTCTACCCAAGTAGGCAAAAAATTTGATTATCAAAAATTTCGAAAATTAAGATTCGATTACAACTAAATCTAGTACTTGGTTGAAATCACATCCTCACAAAATTTGAAAGGAATTCATTAATAAATTGTGTTAACGGTCGTCTCTCAGCTGATCGTTAACACAATAACTTTCGACAGAAACAATAAAGGAACTCGATATACGTGAAGAAGGTTGGGACATCAATTTCAAAATTCGTAAATGATTAGATTCCGTCCAAAGATTCTGTAGATAAACTCATTCAAAATTCAGTTATGCCAATATTTACAAAAATACATATCGTATTGAATTAAAATCCAGTACATTATTGAAGACTGACAGCTTGAAGGTTGATGAAAAATTCCATGAGGAAATGATGATCAGAAAATCCAGAATATGGAATATTCGACTTTGATTTTTCGAAATGTTGTAATAACCCGATCATCACGAAAACTCGTACAAAGTTCTGTATCGCCATTTTCAAATAAGGTACCAAGTTTTTTCACGAATGGATTACTGATTTTCGAATTATACAAAAAATATTAACGGTACCGAGGAAAATATCTCCAAAGTTGACTGATTTTTTCCCAATATTTCAGAATTTTTTTAACTGAATTATGGTTCACTGGTGTGGAATATAGGGTTCAAGTTTCGTGCAAGTTTTCGTCCAACTTTGATGAAAAGTTCCCGAGGAGAAAATAGTGCACAATGTTATGCTTCAACTGTCTGCCAAGTTTTAATTCAAACGTTGAAGTAGTTCTTGAAATCTCATAGAAGTTACCTCAAAATTTCAAATGACTATAACTCCGAAACCATTTGGCCGATTCAGCCAATTAACAAACTTACCGTCGCATTTCGAAATGCAACCAATCCTGAACGTCTCAAATCAATGAGGTTTCAGTTCCCACGGTATCGTACCTACGGGAGAACAGAATCGATTGTCACACTGTATTCGTCATCAGTGAATCCTGCTTAGTCACTTAAAATCATTTCTGGCACAAAATTGAAAGATTAAAGACATTTGGGCAGAACAATACACGTCGTTCCCAAGAAGTTAAGCGCAAAAAACTCATTTTGATGGATTTAATCACTTTATAGGTTGAAAAAACATTAGACGGTCCTCTGAAAACCGAAAATTCTTTCCGGCCAAGGGTTAACCACAGAGCTACCGCCGCATTGAATCGTATCATCAAATTTGTTGTATTTACTCATCATTAAAAGAGATGAATCAGCATCTCGATGATGAAACATTGAGAAAAGTCATTATATCAGGAATCTTTAGTTCTCCCATGAATAATCAACTCAGAATTTGTGAATTCCAACATTTATATTCGGAGATTCCAACAGTGCGTCAAGCGCGAAACGGACAACAAATATTCCGTTCGTTATACATTTCATTGGTCGACATAATGTTCTCGTCTGCACGAACCTTCATAATAACCACCTGAATTATGGAACAGTTTGTCCGTGACAAAACGTTATAACTCAAAGCGGCCGTTCAATTACCATTGATCTAGAATGGTATAAATATTTACCCGATCGAAGAAGGCAAGTCGGTCCATCGTTCTTTTCCGGTCACCGGAGTGCCTCGAACGGTTTTACTTACTTCCCAGACATTCTTCGTGGTAAGTAGGCAAAACCGTTTCTTCCACGTAATACCAACTTCCGATTTCCTATCTGATCGCGGTAGGCTGCGATTAAGACGATGCCAATTACGAACAACCATACGTATAATGTATTGTAGTCCGGGAAACATTGATTACAGCAATTGACATCGTTTCCGTGTGGAGTAACGGTCTCAAAAGTGGACTTGGTAGGAAGCAGTACCTGAAGGGACATTTGAAGCAATGAAAAAATGAATTTAAATAAATGTTAACAGGTTTCTAGGTCTAAGATTTCACAAAACAAATTTTTTGGCAAAAATGCCAACTAGCTTCAACTTTATTCTTTAGTCTTCATCAAGGCCTTGATATGGAATAACAAGAACTACAAAGAAATTCATATGTCTGAAATGGTATTATTAAAATCTCATTTTAAAAATTACAAAAACACATAAATTTCACAAGTGAGGAAAGGAACCGAGTTCGGATAAATCACAAATAGCAATTCCAACTAACATTTTTCCTCTGAATGGTTTCGTTATCCATAATCAAAATCTTTCTTGATATGATAACAACTGCTTGGGGGATCGTTAAGAACTGGGGTTCGAAAATTACTGGTTTATTGGAGTATGCGCGGATCATGACGGCAGTTAAACATTTGGGATTCTATTTATCTTTGATTTCTCCAATTAAATTATGAAGTATCGTGTAATAATCGTTTTTTTAATTGGTTTGCCTAACCAATATTTTTATCGAGCCTGGATCGAGATTAAATAAGTGGAGAAAAAAAAAACCTCAAGAATAATGCGAGTTCGTCCTAAAATATCCTTCAATCGATATGTGAACTTTATTTCGTAGCAACTTTTGATTCATATGAACTACATATTCATATGTGAACTCCTGGTTATCAACTTGAAGTTCATATGTACTGCTAATTCAAAGAATCAATAACAAAATTACAAAAAAAAATCACTGACATTAGCTCAGGATTTTCACACGCTTGTTCGAATTCGTTGCCAAAGAAATCGTTCATACACGTAGTGACCCCATCAAACGCTACTCTACTCCCTGATGCAAAGGAACCTCTTGCAAGAAATTACCAACCAACAAATCGATTTCTCAATTTCAAGTAGAATAATTGAATGATGTGGCTTATCAGAGTTATCCTTCAAGAAAACTAACAATAAAAACCTTTTGAGCTACCATATGCATGAAGGAATTACAACACAATACAAAAAGATAATGACTAGTGAAATCTTCTTTCTGATGGACGCGACATGTGTTAACAAAGGATGTTATCCAATTATGTATGTTTGGATATGTGAATACAAGGTTGATTAGAATATCCGACGTACGAAAGAAATCTTATATCCCATTGGAGAATGAAAAAATAAGAAAAATCAGGAAAGCACTGATGTGAAATTAGGAACTATTACGCCCTTGTTCAAAATTCCCAGCCATTTTCTCAAAACCATTCTGCATTGAAGCTTTTGAAGGTTTGCGAGGTAGCTTCAACCCCTTTGGGAGAGTGTCACGTTTTGTCCCGGCTTAGTTTGGGGGAACTCGTCAGGGCATGCACCAAACTAAGCCCTTGTGCGGATCACAAGGGAGTGTACCAGACCGTTGGGGATGAGCGTACTTCCGAGATCTTGAGAGGATCTACCAGGGACAGCGTGCGCGCTAGCGCCCCCTGTACGTTGACCGATGATGTGGCCAAGCGTTAAAGGCAGGTAACGTAGGGTATTTAAGACGCAAGGGATGGTACTGCGCACGCGACTTGAGTAAGAGCTGAGAGAGGGCGCTCGCTACAGCATCAACCGTCACCTTCATTTTTAATTGGTACATAATAGATTGCCATCAATTCAACTGGATTTCGAATTTTGGAAATATTGGAAAAAATATATTTGTAATGGATATATTTGTGAAATCCTTCGGTGGTAAAATCCACATAATGATTCCGTACACACGTATATATGCCTTCGAAATTGCCCAAACATTGCGCAAACAAAGATCCGATCGAGTTAAAATCTGGTATACTTGGTCGAAAATGATGACGCCAAGGTTCACGCAAAATTTCGTGACAATTATATATACCCACTCATGAATTCCACCTTCGTTATCAAGCCCTCAGTTACTGAAGAAATATCGAGATTCTATCTAATGCCTCTCATAAGTTATCGTGTTGTATATATATATATTCTTTTGAGAACGAGCATTACAATTCTAAGATATATCACAGTGTTAGCAGAGGAAATGTAAATGTTGTATGACTCATAGACGCAAAATTAGTAGAGCACGTTAGGGAGTACTTCAACGTTTAAGTTTGTTTCCATAAATTAGTAAAATACATCAAAAAGATGTCACACGAAATATTATTTTTTAGATATTGGTGAAAGTATTTATTCAATCTAGCTTAAATTTGGTGCTCTATTGGTGCACGTCGACTCAGAATTTCGCACCAAGTTTCATCGAATTGTGTCAAATAGTTTCCGAAATTAAGAATTTTTCCATATGGATCATGAAAATTTTCGAAATCATTTTTTTTAAATTTTATAACGCTTCGATCTTCAGTTCATCAGAAATTTTATATACTCAGAAAATTGATGCCAGTTTCACACTGATAATTCACTCATCTACTGAAATACTAAAACAGCCTCTTATCGAACTATATGAAAAGATATTTTGTATTGCCAAATTAATTTCAGTTGAAATAGCAATTTTTCGAATCACATTTTCTTCGATTAATTTTCATGAAACGTTTTTGAAACAGACATTATTTTATATTTCTATATGATTTTTTTCTTACAGGATAATGTAACAGTGCCTGTTAACTCGACAAGTTGAGGAAATGTCCTTCAGAATCCTGCAAAGGACTCAGAATCACGTAGTTTGTCACAAGATAAGGATGAACGTGCGTCCACCGGATTGACGTGGATGGAGGTAGATTAAGTATTGAAGAGTTTTGTATATCTAGTCAATTTAATTTTAGGTGAGTAATAGTTTTTATGAAGCTTCACTTTTGAATATAAGACACTAATCGTGCTCCAACAGCTGAAAAGTTCAATATTTATTCGATACATTTTACTGTTAACAGGTGGATGGTGTTTTTTTTCAGACGTATAGAACTTTGAAATGGAACAACCAAGGATTAATTTTCGAAATTGATATGAAATTGACTTTATTCAAAAGATAATCTTTCGGCATTATAATTTGAATATAATTTCTGGCATATGACCGCCACGGCTGACTCGGACGTAATCTAATCTGGAGGTCTAATTTTCAATCACTTTCTCCAAAATTTGTTGCCCTATATCGGCAATAGCGCGGCGGATGTTGTCCTCCAAGTGAGCGATCATTTCGGGCTTAGTGCGTAGACTAGCAACTCCACTTATGCCCAAAGAAAATAGTCTAGCGCGGTTATGTGAAATATGTGAAATTATGCGGTTATCAAACGTTTCCTTCAGTTAATCAATTGTGGCACGAGCTGTGTGACATGTTGAGCTATCTTGTTGAAACCACAGCTGCTACACATCATGGTTGTTCAATTGAGGAACGAAAAAATCAGTAATCCTGGCTCTATAGCGGTTACCATTGACTGTAACTTTCTGATTCGAGTCTTCCTCGACGCTTCGCTCTAAAACAGCAATGGCTTCTTCTGTTCTCACTGTACGACGTCTCTGTGGATGCGTATTATCAGTTTGAGTGAACGTGGTGCGAAACCAGTCCATAGTTTGTCGAACTAATTGCTCTGATGGACGATTCTGTTGACAATAAAATGGACGTAGAGCGCGATACGTGTTTCGAACAGAGCCATTTCTTTCAAAATGAATTTGCACCATTTGGAAGCGTTGTTCAGGCGTAAGTCTATTCATGTTGAACTGCCACACCAAACTAAACACAAATCATTTGACAGCTGATAAAATGGTCGCCAGTTGAAACAGTGTTGCCATTTTAAAGTTCTATAACTCTTAAAAACACCCTTTGTAATCCGAAATGAAAAAATCACAAACACAGGCAATTACTTCATTATTTTCTTTCAACAATGTTCTTAAAATGCCCTTTTAGCTTTGAAACACACCTCATAATTTAATTGCAATTTGGGCGATATAAAATAACGCATTCAGTATAAAATGATAGTTTTCTACCCTAACCAGTGGTGTGAACCGAGAATATTTTAACACCAATACAAATATTTCGTTTCCAACAAATATAGGGTGATGCTAAATTTTCCTTTCAAATATTTTTGTTTTTCCTTTTAGGATTCAAAATGGTGTTCGAAACTGTGATGATAACAACTGCGTTGAAGACAATAAGTATTGTTGGAAGCGCCCTTTGGGTGATACCCCTAATTATAGCAAGTGTATCTTATCTTAATTATAACAAACTAGACCCAGAAGCATTAGTGATCAACAGAAAAACCCTATCTAGGTGAGTACTAAGAAAAACTAGAGCACAAAATGGAAAATTCACCTCAATAGTTCTTAGAAAGATTCTCGTACACGAATCTCATATTCCAAGAGAATGCAACTCATTTGAAAGAAATAAATGAATAGTGTATCAACCATGTTTTCTTATCAATGTTGTATTATTCATCTAATACATAATAGAAGTGAGTTTCATGAATCCGAAGGCTAGGTTAACCTGAAAACAAGTCAGAATAACTTTTGCGCACAGATTAAAACTACCTAGGAGTCACGATTGTATGGAAAAAACGCTGCAAATTTCACACAAGGGTTTATTATTTTTTCAGTTAAAAAACCCAATATCATTGATATCTTAAAAAAATACAGCGTGCCAAAGAAGTGAGTCATCAATAATTTTTGTAAGAAGAATTTTTAAGGAATATCCTCGCACCCGTCGATTTTTGATTTCAAAACCAATTTATCCTATGCTTTTTTGAATTTCATATTTCTTACCCCACTATTTTATTTCTTCAAATGGAAATATAAGGATTGTGATACATCAAATGGAAGGTAATTTGATTACCTATTCAGCGATGTGGCTTAAAGTTGAATTAGTTCTGCCGTTTTTTTATGGAGAAATTAGGGAATAATTTACACTTTTTGATTGGGGGGTACAGAAATCAGACTTTCATTCTTTTATTAATTATTATTATCAAGTGAAATCCTTGAACCCACGGATTTGTAATTTGAATTGAATTAATAGTCAAGTTTTATTTTCGTTCACATAACTGAATTGACCATCGAATGACCTTCGATGCAATATATCACATGCTATATTTTTCCAAAAAAAAACGTTTTTTTTTTATTACTTCATTTAAATCTAAATACTTCAAATGTAAACTGAGAAATTTTCAGGGGTGGTATTTTTTTGTCGATCACTGAGGTTCATTATTTAATTTTATCAAATAATAAACCAAAACGATCCTAATGAAATTTTGCGAGCACTGACGCGTCTGACTGCTGAGATCTAGGGAAAATATACTTAATAATTCGATGATTTCCGACTAGTGATCCCTCAGTAACGAAGAAAAACGCTACAGATTGTAATGTGAAAAACTAATGAGTTATGAACAATTTTTAAGATCAATCTGAGATATCAATGGTATTGCGTTATTTAACTGAGAAAATAATTTACCCCTTGTGTGAAATTTACAGCGATTTTTTTCTGTAAGCGTGTGAGATTACCTAGTCGTTTCGAACCATTTTCCTCTCAAAATTCAAAAATTACCAACATTTGGACAAAACGATAGTATGCGGCTGCCTAAAATATGCGAGCACAAATTGAGGCAGTATTTGTGTAAAGTTCAAGCCGAAAATCTTTTAGCTCCGAATCAGTTCTCAGTTGTGCTCATAAACATTTCTATCTGTTATCGTTCAAACAATAAATTATGTTTATTTATGGGATATTTTCTTTACACTCTTCTTAATGTATTCTAACAGTGAATCAGTTCTCTCATCTCCCATTGTATCTTCCTTTCAAAGAACCGTTAATTCATACACCCATTTCCTCACATACCTCCCAAATATAATTTATATCCAAGCTAGGTATACACAGAAATAAAATCCATTATATCTATTATCATCACGAAAAACCAGTAGCCTAATTTATGCATAACATCAATTATGGTATACGACAAATCCGATTAATAGCATATCGAGTTACACAATTCCACTGTATCATAATCCAACAGGTGTGAAAAAGAAAGCATGGCTAATTTAATGGTATACAGGTAAAATACGGAGTAATAGTACCATTTCATTATGCAAATGTTACTTTCACTGTTGTGGAAAGGTTGCTATTAAAGTAAGTTCAAGTAACAAGTACTTCAGATGTAGCAAAAAATGACCCAGTGTCATTATCATTGTTCCCACATACACGAGAACTAGTTCTGAACTAGGCGAAGTATGCAAATATCGAAATTGAGGCCCAAAAATAGATCCAACCGACTCCGGAATAGCGGTCAAAGAGTCAATGAAATGATATCGAAACGATTATAGAGCGGTCAAATCGGATCTTGATTCTATAGGAGAACTAAGAAAGATAAACTGACCAGTAGCTTCATGTTCCTTTTTTTGCGCGCATGTTCTAGGGGAACAGCGTGCTATCGTTTTGTCCAAATGTCTGTAATTTTCAATGATTGAGTCGATTGGTCTCAATCGACTAGGTTGGACTCACTGATGACGAATCCGGTGTCAAAATCGATTCTGTCCGGCCGGCCGTTCGAGGACACGATAACTGTCGAACGAAGTGAGCTAGCAACTTGAAACTTTCAGGGTGAATCGCGCATTGAAATGCCGCGGTTATGTTCGTTGATGGAGTTATAGGCACTTGAAGTTTTGAAGTTATCTATTTTTTATTTCAGGAACTACTTGAGCGATTGGATTCAAACTTGGCACTTAGGTGGAGTATAACCACGCGCAACTTTGAGCCAAATTTCGTCAGGATCATATTGTCAGTAAATCAAAAAAAAAAAATTTTCGCATTTTTTTTACAAACATATTTTTTTTTCGGAAACCATTCATCATACCAAGAAAAAAATTTCACTTACACTTTGAGCTTCATATTTCGCAGCAGTGTACTAAATGTCAGTTCGATACGATCATAAGTTTTGGAGATATCGGGAAAAAATATGTTAAATTTCGAGGTTTTCTTCTCGATATCGTTGATTTTTTCGGTATAACTCGGAAAATACTGATTCAGTCCTGATAAAACTTCGCAGCTAGTTTTGAGATGCTGAAAGACAACTTTATGCGAAATTTCGTGATAATCGTGTGATTAGAACAATTTGAAAAAAAAAATTTCTATGATATTCTTATCATATAATCCTCATTGAATTCTGTAAGAAACTTCGAACTGTTATTTTGCGATGAAATACTGGATTTCAATTCGATCTGATCTGTATTTTTGGAAATATTGGAAAAATAAAATTTTGAATGGGTATATCTGCGGAATCATTGGGTGGATTTTACCCATTCACGAATTCGGCCTTCGTAATTAAGGTCTAAACCTTTTCTACAAATATCGAGTTTCTAAGTTGTTTCTTTCGGAAGTTATTGTGTTTACGGTCAGCCTAACGGTACTGGATTTGTTGTTTCTTTCAGAAGTTATTGTGTTTACGCAATCAGCCGTAAGGCTTACCGTATTTGGGGCTTAATTACGAAGGTCGAATTCGTGAATGGGTAAAATTTGCTATTGTTCTTTATTTCTCCGGTGTAACCACTACGGAAAAAATATATATAAATTGATAAAAATTATTTTTCAAGAACGACATTCGACCTTCGTAATTAAGGTATAAACCTATTCTACAAATATTTAGTTTCTAAGTTGGGGTACAAAAATTATCGAATCTCGAAAAAGATGTTATATTCAGAAGTATAAAACCTGTTCACACACATATCGCACGACCCAATTTTTTCTGTTCAAATTTGATGGTTTGGGGTTGCCGTACATGAGGATGATGGAATTATGTAAGAAAATGTCGTCCTCAAAAAAAAATAACGGGCGTTATCGATTTTTTGAAAGCTTTATATGTCTACTGAAAAAAAACATCTATCTACATTTCCATGCGACACTCTATATGGGTTGAGTCTTCAAATTGTACATTCAATTCAACCATAAATTCCTGTCATCAAATAGATCACTTTTGTCATTTACCATTTTTTCAGATTCAGCTCCTATGCAAAGATACAGGCTGTTGAAATTTGAAAGAAAATTCTTTCGTAGCTTTAGAAGCGTTCCTCAGAATGATATGAATTTCTGTACGAAGTTTTCTATAATTAAAAAACATATTTTTCAGTTATCACTTTCATTTTACTTCAAAGAGTTTCCTAGTTATAGATTCGCAGATTCATAAGACTATATGAAATAAGCATAAAGAATAGAGATAAACTTTATATCAAGTCATTTTGAGAATCCTCAATCAATTCCGAATACTCAATTATTCTTTTTAGTTTCTTCTTAACAGCACCGTTTTAGAGATATTCAACTTTTGAATATTATAAAATCTGCTAAAATTTGAGGAACTATGCTTTTTTTCTGCCCCTGAGCTAGTAAAGGCCTTGAGTTAAGCCCTGCCCACGTTCATAGTCAAGTTACGTCGAATATTTTTCTTACAATAATACCGCAAAAAGTACAAAATGATAAGAATTAAGTAAATGAGTATTCTCAATCATGTTTCTTTGAATTTCAAGCAATGGTATGTTCATTTTGCAATACAGATCACCGTTAGAGATATGTGTTGAATATGAACTTGCAGACAAAGTGCAGGAGTGTATAAGCACATTGGCAAAAATTTGAATGCTCATAACTTTTAACCTGAGGCTAATCTGAAAAAATGGTGCATGAAAAATGGGTTTTATTTGATAAGAGGAAGCTATGGTTGAAATGTATACGTTAAAGTCTCACCATATCTACAGAGTAATACTGAACTACTCATCCTGAACGTATTAATATTTATAAGTTTCAGAAAAAATGATTCAAGACTACGTGGACTCGTCTATGCTACCTCAATCGATTATGGTATGCCTGAAAATCGAAATACGAAACTGGATCAAGTTATGAAGCAACCTATATAACACAAAAATTCAATACACCAGTGAAAATTAGATTCATGAAAGAAAACTAGAGGTATACCTTAATCAATTAGTATAGTAATAGTATTATTCTATACTATACTAATTGATTAAGGTGTGAATCGGACGACATTTCGGCTTCTTTAAGAGAGAATTGTGAGATTAAACTTATAAGTTGACTTAAGTGCTTGATTTTTCAACGATTTCAAGTAGTTTTGGACCATTCTCAATATAGACACAGCGGGAAGTATATCCTAGCTCCTGCGCCATTTTGTGAATATAGAAAATAATTCTGGTACCAACGATTTTCACTAAGTTCTTGCACTAACATCACAATTAATCGGTACTCAAATGTTTATGTACTGCTAGGATTAAGTTATTGCCATCAATGGTTACAACATTATATAAGTTGTGAATCAGAGCGAGCTCAAACAGAAATAAAGAGATTCGAACGACGATTTGGCTTTGCTGGGTGAAACTGGAGAGCCAGAGTTAACAAATGAATTAAACAACGTCTACTTCCAACGATTTTGAGTATTTCCACCAAATTCCGAAATCTGACAAAATAAGCAAACGATTCCGGATTCTGTGCCAACAACAATAGAAAATAGCTCTTACTAGATGTCTTTTACTAGGTTTTTTACTTTTTCTCCATTGATCTATCCAGAAGAACAAATCTATCACTGAAATCATTCGATTACCTTGACTAGAAATTGTTTACTAAGACTTTTTTGTTGATTGATTCAACTTTTTTCGATTCTTCCAGGGAATACGACTTCGTTGTGGTTGGTGGAGGCAGTGCAGGCGCAGTAGTTGCCTCTCGCTTATCAGAAATACCCAATTGGAGCGTCCTGCTCCTCGAAGCAGGTCCCGATGAGAATGAAATCAGTGACGTTCCCTCTTTGGCGGCCTACCTTCAACTCTCAAAGCTGGATTGGGCTTACAAAACATTGAACACTGGTAAAGCCTGCTTGGGCATGAAGAACGGACAGTGTAACTGGCCTAGAGGCAAAGTTCTGGGGGGAAGTAGTGTTCTGAATTACATGCTGTACGTTAGAGGAAATAGAAATGACTATGATCATTGGGAAGCTCTTGGTAGGTATCTACAGATAGTGCTCACTTTAGTGTTCCGGAAGTGAAAACAAGGATACAGACGTACGACCTGGACTTGGACGGACTTCATCTGGTGAAAAAAATTATGACCATTTGCGTCAGAAAACTCAACATACCCTGCACATTCGAATTTCACGGTATGGTCTGAAGGGTTCATGATCTAGACAAACAGTTAATGTAATTATTTTATTGGTTAAATTCATCCAGAAGAAGATATAATTCGGCAACTTCTCCATTGAGCACTCAATTCTTTGTAGAGCTAATAGTTTATTGTATTGTGTATGGAAAGTTTTAATACAGCTTTCCTCATCTTGTGCGTCTATTTTTATGAGTTTATGACTTCATCATATACAGATTTAAGTGGGCCTTCCCTTTCTTCCTTTACTATTATCAAAACTTCCTCAATACGTCTTATGTGACAACTTTCATCTTTATTTCCTTGCTTCAAAACCTTTTTGTGTGGTGTTCGTATGGCATATAGTTCAGATTCTTTTGATTTAAAGTATATTGGATCTTCACCTAACTTTCAGATGTTGATTGGAAATGCATTCTTCTCATATTACTGTTCTTCTCATGTTAAATTCACTCTTTCGTCTCATCTTCCGATCAGACTCCATCTTTCATTTGATTAGATAAACCACACAATGAACCTGCATGACAATATACTTTCGCAAACCCTAAGCCAAGATGTTAGGTATTCTATAACCTTCGGTGGTCATATCACATTCAAGACATTCTGCAAGCTACAGTTCCGATTCCAAACTATACGAGGAGTGTGTATTTTTTTCATTGGTTCCAGTTGATATGATTTTTCCTGCTGAGCATGAACTATTTTCAGTAGACATGCGAGCTGAATCAATATCAATGTGAGCAAGTTGGGGAACAATAATACCTAAATCACGTTTATGTTCATCTCAAATGAACATCGACATTCTCATTGCGTCATTTCATCATGCAACTTTCAAGGATTGCTCTCACATGAATTTCAACATATATTTAGCTCGAGGGTCCGCAGGATGAACTAGTGCTCAAAAAATCTTCAGTTTCTTACCGGACTCGAATCCAAAGATTGAGTCACGAAGGTGATATAATGGCACATAAAAGAAGCCCACAACTAGTTCTTTCAACTTCTTTAAAGACACCTGTGGGAATTCTTCCATCAGCTATGTCATTAGATTAGTCACACTGAAGATTGGGTAGATCATGAAAACCCCAGTCCATATTGATTGCAATCAAAAAATAATTCAAACTTGATTTAACACCGCTCAATCTTTCAGGAAACCCTGGGTGGGATTACGAAAACGTCCTTAAATATTTCATCAAATCAGAAGACAACAGGAATCCATACTTAGCTAAAACACCATACCACGGCACAGGAGGATTACTTACTGTTCAAGAGTCTCCGTGGAGAACACCTCTAGTGGTCGCTTTCGTCCAAGCTGGTAAAGAAATGGGCTATCAAAACAGAGATATCAACGGTGCAGAGCAAGCAGGTACGGAATCAATATAATACATTCTTTTCATTCTTCAGAACAAATTTTTGCTCTAGGATTCATGATAGCCCAAGGAACCATCAGAAGAGGATCTAGATGTTCAACAGCCAAAGCATTTCTGCGACCTATCAGACTCCGAAAGAACATCCATGTAGCCCTAGACTCCCATGTTACCAAGATCCTCATCAACCCTTCCACCATGAAGGCTTTCGGAGTAGAGTTCGTACGTCATGGTCGTAAACAGCTAGTGTTGGCTAGAAAGGAAGTCATTCTTTCAGCAGGTGCTATCAATACACCTCAGATTCTGATGCTGAGTGGTATAGGACCTAAGAATCACCTTGGCAGGTTCAACATACCCACCCTCAAGGATTTACCGGTTGGAGAGAATCTCCAAGATCACGTTGGAATGGGTGGTTTGACTTTTCTTATCGACAAGCCAGTTTCGATTGTCCAGGATAGGTTCCAAGCATTTCCGATGACAATGCAATATGTGGTTAATGAAAAGGGGCCAATGACAACATTAGGAGGAGTAGAAGGACTAGCTTTCGTTAATACTTACCTTGGAAATAGATCTTGGCCGGACATACAGTTTCATATGGCTCCAGCTAGCATAAATTCCGATGCAGGAGCAAGAGTAAGAAAAGTACTTGGCTTAACAGACCATCTTTACAATACAGTATACAAGCCAATAGCCAACAAAGACGTGTGGACGTTGATGCCTCTTCTTCTACGGCCAAGATCACGTGGTTGGGTCAGGTTACAGAGCAAAAATCCTTTGGAAGCGCCCTTGATCAATGCGAATTACTTCGACGACTCCTTCGACATAAAAACTCTAGTAGAAGGAGCCAAAATTGCTATGAAGATAAGTGAATCTAAAGCATTTAAGCAATTTGGATCACGCGTGCACCGGGTGAAATTCCCGAACTGTAAGAACTTCGAGTTTGGAAGTGATAAATATTGGGAATGCCATATAAGAACTATTTCGATGACGATCTACCATCCTGTGGGTACGTGCAAAATGGGTCCAGCGTGGGATAGGGGAGCTGTGGTAGATCCTAGGCTTAGAGTGTATGGCGTTGGTGGTTTGAGAGTCATTGATGCTAGTATAATGCCGACTATACCTAGTGGAAATACGAATGCACCAGCTATCATGATCGGGGAGAAGGGAGCTGATTTAATCAAGGAAGACTGGTTGACTAGGAAATCGTAAAAATCTTATGCGATGCTCAAAATATGTGCCATTCAGGAAAATAGTCGGTGTCGAAAGGAATTTCAACCAGGCGGTCAAGAAACGAATACAAATAGATCGGAAAGGATATAAATCAGTAAGACTGCATCAAGAACCATCAGTTATAAGTTTTTTTGGTTATTTTATCCACGTTGAACAAGCGAGCGAAGTGCAATGTTTAAAAGAAATTTTCATACCGAATTGAAAGTGGTCATATAGTTTCAGGGTTAACTCTTTACACTACAACCGATAAGATATGTATTTAAAGAACTGTGGGGCTGAAGAAGTTTAATCAAAGAAATGATTCCCTTCGCAAAGCTATTTTTTCTTGATATCTGAAGATCATATATCATGTCAATTTTCAAACATTATTGATGGTATATTTGCCAACTGCAAACTTAGATAGATGACATGAACTCATTGGAATATTTAATGAGGATTGAATCAAAGTACAAAATTTGAAATCTCTTTAAAACTAATTTAAGCAAATGTATATCAAAAATTAACCACGTGTTGAGGATATTGAATTTTTTGGTAGTTTTAAAATCAACACTTCAAACTGCAGAGTTAGATTTCATTTTTCTGGACAGGAAGATGCACAAACTTGGATGTTTCGAATTCAGCAGAACACAAAATTTTTCTCGACATTGCTATCATAAGTGTTTGTTTCGAGAACCTCGAAATAAGTACAATACATACGTGGCCTGTAAATATCTAGGCTGTAACTTTTATGTTCTCCTGGGTAGGTGGAAACATTTCACTTCCACATTCAAAACCACAACTGATTCGTACGGAACTCAGAAGAGCTACAGATAAAACTTTGTTTTATCGATCAAATTCCATGAATAAATCGAATTTAAATCTTCATATTCAAATTAGTTAATACAGCTTGGTAGAAAAGATCGAAATTAAAAATCATGCTAAATTTCCTTGATGAAACATAAATATTGATTCCGTAAACACTTAAACTATACCAGTTAACCTTTGAAACAGGAAAGATCAATAAACAGGATCGTATCAAAATTAATATTGTCGTCGGATTCATTTGAATTCGAAATTGTATATGAGACGGAATATTTTGAGATTTTAACTTCAACGCTCTCAAACCTTGACATAACCATGCAAGTCCCAAAACCATACTTGCTGATCCTGCGTAAACTCGGTCAAAGATTTTTATTCCTTTCACCCATTCAATATCATCAGAGGAGAACTAGCACAACGCAGTTTTTCTGAATAAAACCGAACCCAACATTTCATGAATAGAATTGACCATCACGGGATGAAGAATATATTTGTTAACGATCGAGAATCCTCACGGCGTATTAAAAGCAAATAAACCTTGAGTTCACACATTAGATGTCGCTATTGTTCCTTTAAGCTAGTCAACTTTTATCGAAGCTCATTCTGATTGACATTGAATATCAAATATATTGACAGCCAATCCTGTCTTGATGGAAGAAATTAACTAATTCAACAATGATCATCATATTCAAAATGAGCTTCCTGGTTTTCAAACTACTGATAATAATTTCATCGAGCATACCAATCCACGAGGTAATCAGCCTGACCTGCGTTCGAAAAGTGAACGACATTGAACATCAATCTCGTTTCTTCAACATTTTTTTTAGTGTAGTTTTAAGTTTGTGAGAGTGGATTCATTCCACTTTGTGCTGGGCCGATTGCAATATAATATCGAAGTGCTTTTAATTAATGAAATGGTGTAGAACAATTTTTTCCTATTGAAGATACCATTCATGAGATGATCAAGGATGAAGAACAAGATTATCTGTGTTCGTGTAAGCTTGTAAATATTGAGGTTATGTAGCCTCTCGTAGTGGAGCCGACAGAAAGAGATAGGAACCAATTTAGGAACTTTCAATGGAGGTTTTCCACGTGTAAATATAATTCATGTGAAGATATGGACTGGTACTATACTGTTGTGATAATTTTTTATTTGTACATGTTGTATTATAATGAAAGGATGATATTGAGAATTCACGATTGTTGTTTGAGTTTGGCATGTTTGTTGATATTTTCACAATAAAATTGTTGATTTTGTGGTCTGTGTTCTTTGAGATGCCTGTATTATCATGAAAAAAGCAGATATTAGTTTTGTAGCCCTTTCACATCATTCCTCAATATTATTCCATGCACAATATAATGGAAATATTGAAAACATTTCTATGGACTGAGAGAAAAATAGTGGATCGCGAAGGTAGAATTTTTCATGGAAAGATTTTTCTTAATGAATAATTTCATTGAACAACTATTATTCGTAGGTGAGAAGTTCGGGTTAATTATGATTCAGCAATAGGAAACCATTATTTTAATGAACTCACTATGATTTAATCTATTCGAAATCAATTTCCTGTCATGCACAAATTATTTGTATTTTGAACCCAATCTATGTAGGGGACAAAAACAATTTCGACAGAAAAAAAAAGAATGTTCAATGATACATATGTTGTTACGGAACAGGGTGGCTTTGTTAAGTAAAGAAAATCTCGAGGAGTTAGATAGGGGAGAAGTACAAATGTCTCATGAATATTACTTGCTTAGGTATGTTTCTCAAAATATAATATCTTTAAATCGCCAATGTAGTTATGATGAACTTCCAAGATCAATGCTTGTATACGAAATAGAAGCAAAGAAAATATCAAAGTCCTGTGGACATATATGAAGGACGACTTTAGTCCCTTGGTGAACTTTTCAATTTTCTAATATTACTCACAATTTTCTAATCAAAAGTAAAATGTTTACAGAAATTTCGTAGTTCGGCTTAGAAACTATCTGAGGGTTGGAAAATGTACACCAAAAATATTGCGAGTCAACTAACTAGAAACCTATAAAATAAACGTAAATTCGACTTTATCACTAGAAAAACCATTATTCGAATGTTCTTCAGGCAATGATGTGAATTTATAATCAGTTTTCAACTTTAATAGGTGTATTTTCTGAAAGCAAAAGCGAACCAAATCAAGACAGATATAGTGTTCATTGTAAGTATCGATTAAAGCATATGTTCGGAGGATTTTGCATCATTATGTAGGTTTATTTCCGAGTTTTCACTCCCAATATCTAGAACTATTAAAAATTCAATAAAAATTGTTTATTATGGAAAACACCCCTGCGGATTGCAGGATTGAACTGTTCGTCAATGGCAGTTTCTTGAAAAACGGGTTGCCTAACGAACAATACGGGAACAAAAGAGAAGATTAATAAAGCCAACTGTCACGTTTCATAAAAGAAATCTGACTCTTTCATCAGACATACGAGAACATCTCAAGAACTTTTTTCTTTCGTCACAAAAAACAAAGAATCGCAAGAAAAAAGGGATGAAAATTTCCTCTTTTGTCTCATGAAAGAGTCATATTTGTACTCTGACACATCAAATATCGCTTTGTTTGTCTTTTGTACTGTTCGAGTATTGTTCATTAGGCAACCTGTTTCCCAAGAAACTGCCTTTGACAAATAGTTCAATCCTGCAATCCACAAGGGCGTTTTTCATAAATAAATAATTTCTATTTAAGTTTCAATAGTTCTGTTTCAGATATTGGGAGTGAAAACCCAGAAAAAACCTACAAATTGTTGATCGTGTTGCATAAATGCTAAAACTAGGGGGGGCGACACCATTGAGCAATTTCGCTTGACTGAAAAAGCTCTGATATAGATACCGTCTATTCAACGATCTGTTGCCTGAAACCTCAGGAACACCCTGTAGGTGTATTTTATTGATGATATGAGTGTAAAAGAAGGACCAATATCCGAATAGAAGAATCAGTTTAATAAGATATTATGGTGGATGCTCCTATATTTTATTTTTGATCTTACGGTGGGGAACAAATACGGAAAAAAAAATCAGCCTACATATTTTCTAAAAAACATTCGTTGAGTGAGTTTTGATTTCTATAAAAAAAAAATCTCATAGTTAATTCTCAGGAAAATGATCCATCCATAATGTTAACTATGCCTGTGAAATTTCAATACTCTGATTGAGAATGAATATATTTTATTCTGGATACAATATAAAGGTTTCTATATCTGTTCAACAAAATATCGAATTATTACAGAATCTTTCAACATTGCTGTTGTTTGAATACTTCAAATGAGACAAATAATTTATCTCGTGAACCCTGATTGAAGCTATGTTCTGCGTTTTAACCCCGAACTATTGTTGTAATGAATTATCCTGTAAGCTCACAACCAATGGACTCATTGGCATTCTATATAACAAAATTTGTGGAAAATTGCCATTTCTAGCGAAATAAATTATGGTGAATGCGCTAATCCGAATGTTCAGGTTAATTTATAAATTGCCATTGTGATCTCACGAATCTCGTCTCGACCTTTGTGTCGAATACAATAAAAAGTTTTCGAATGGTACCTTGAGAAACATTTTTTATAATTTGGTGATGATGAGAATATTATTGATATCTCATATTATATAGTATAATATCGAATGAATAGGAAAACATTGAATAATTTCCAAAGAATCCTCATGATAAATATCCATAATCAGCTGGCATGATGGGAAATTACATATATTAGGGCACTCATTCAATATCGTATGAATAAATTTCAATATTTAATGAATTGAAGGAATATGTGAATATTTATACACTGAATTTTTCCAGTATGAATTTCCACGGTTCTTATGATTTCCCTCACGAAATTCTGGAACGCGATTCAAGCAAATTTTTTCATTAATAACTGGAATAAAAATTGTTTTAGTTTTCCTTTTTGCGCGCATGTTCTAGGGAAACAGCGTGCTATCGTTTTGTCCAAATGTCTGTAATTTTGGATGATTGAGCCGAAAATGGTCTCAATCGATTAGGTTGGACTCACTGATGACGAATCCGGTGTCAAAATCGATTCTGTCCGGCCGGTCGTCCGTCCGGCCGTAGACACGCTAACTGTCGACAGAAGCAAGCTAGCAACTTGAAACTTTCAGGATAGGTTGCGCATCAGAATGCCGCGGTTAAGTTCGTTAATGGGCCAAATCGGTCGAATAGTTTCGGAGTTATAGGCAGTTGAAGTTTTGAAGTTATTTTTTTTATTTCAGAAACAACTTGAGAGATTGGATTCAAACTTGGCAGTTGGATGGAGTACAACGACGCGCAACTTTGAGCCAAATTTCGTCAGGATCATATTGTCAGTAAATTCAAAAAAAAATTTTTTTCCAAATTTTTTTCCAAAAAATTTTTTTTCCGGAAACCATTCATCATACCCGAAAAAAAAGTCCACTCACACTTTGAGCTTCATATTTCACAGCAGTGTACCAAATTTCAGTTCGATACGATCATAAGCTTCGGAGATATCGGGAAAAAATATGTCAAATTTCGAGGTTTTCTTCTCGATATCGTTGATTTTTTCGGTATAACTCGAAAAACACTTATTCAGTCCTGATAAAACTTCACAGCTAGTTTTGAGATGCTGAAAGACAGCTTTATGCGAAATTTCATGATAATCGAGTCATTAGAACAAATTACGAAGGTCGAATTCGTGAATGGGTAAAATCCGCCCAATGATTCCGTAGATATACCCATTCAACATTTTATTTTTCCAATATTTCCAAAAATACAGATTTGATCGAATTGAAATCCAGTAATTTATCAGTAAAAATTTCAAAAAGCACTGCCGTGAAGGCAGCAGCTTTTGCGTGCATGTTCAAATTCGTTGCTGAAGCGGTCATCTACATTGAACATGCGCGCAAAAGTTGCTGCCTTCACGGCAGTGCTTTTTGAAATTTTTTTACAAATTTCAAATGAACGTAGTTATTTCTTTATTCTGACAAAAACATAATTATATATATTATATTTCACCTGAAATTCTGCGTTAGCGGAATCTTTGTGATCTTGTGAGATCATTCTCGATTTAAAATTGAAATTTGCGAACGAAGCGATAGAGTATAGAATCTTTATTTTTGTTGATCTCCACAGATAGGTACAATAGTGCTTCTGGGATCAAGACCTGTTTTCGAGACGGTTTGTGGTGATTCATCTTGTTCTTTCCTCTTGTTTATCAAGAATAATTCGTATTTTATTCTTCCCACGGTTTGCTCTGAGACTAGTTGAATGTTGTGAAAAACCCAGAAGTATATTGAGGAGTATTTTTCCATTCATCTCAAGATGGAATTATGGCGGAATAAATTATAAAGTTCCAATCTACCTTCGAGGAGAATTCGATATTCAGGGTGTCACATTTAAGAGGGAAGAGATGTTTCTAGTAGACAAATCAGTGTTTCAAAATATGTTGTTGGAAAGATGTTTTCCTTCTGAATCTGACAATAAAATTTTTCTTGAATTTGATCATTCGTTTTTCTTTATATTCTACTTCGAGAATTAAATGTCACACAATCACCGGAACCAATATTTTTGATTCAACACCTAATTCACAACGCTCAGTTTGATTAGGTATGGGATTTGAACAACTATTTTGGTTTTGCATTTATATCCAGTTTTTTAATGAAGGACGAAAAGTTTTTTGATATTGAGTGAGTTTAACAGTATCATGAAACAAGGTTAAAAAAAAATTCAAAAAGCACTGCCGTGAAGGCAGCAACTTTTGCGCGCATGTTCAATGTAGATGACCGCTTCAGCAACGAATTTGAACGTGCGCGCAAAAGCTGCTGCCTTCACGGCAGTGCTTTTTGAAATTTTTTTCTGATAAATTACTGGATTTCAATTCGATCCTATCTGTATTTTTGGACATATTGACAAAATAAAATTTTGAATGGGTATATCTACGGAATCATTGGGCGGATTTTACCCATTCACGAATTCGACCTTCGTAATTAAGCCCCAAACCTACTCTTCAAATATCGAGTTTCTAAGTCGTTTCTTCCGGAAGTTATTGTGTTTACGGTCAGCCTAACGGCCGACTGCGTAAACACAATAACTTCCGAAAGAAACAACTTAGAAACTCGATATTTGTAGAGAAGGTTTGGACCTTAATTACGAAGGCCGAATTCGTGAATGGGTAAAATCCACCCAATGATTCCGTAGATATACCCAGTCAAAATTTTATTTTTCCAATATTTCCAAAAATACAGATCAGATGGAATTGAAATCCAGTACTTCATCGAAAATAACAGTTCGAAGTTTCATACAGAATTTAATGAGGATATGATGAGAAAATCATAGAAATTTTTTTTTTCAAATTGTTCTAATAACACGATTATCACGAAATTTTGCATAAAGTTGTCTTTCAGTATCTTTAAACTAGCTGTAAAGTTTAATCAGGACTGAATCAGTATTTTTTGAGTAATACCGAAAAAATCAACGATATCGAGAAGAAAACCTCGAAATTTGAGATATTTTTTCCCGATATCTTCAAAACTTATGATCGTATCGAACTGAAATTTGGTACACTGCTGTGAAATTAGAAGGTCAAAGTGTGAGTATAATTTTTTTCGGATATGATGAATGGTTTTCGAAAAAAAAATTTTTTTGGAAAAAAATTTCGAAAAAAATTTTTTTTAAACATTACTGACAATATGATCCTGACGAAATTTAGCTCAAAGTTGCGCGTCAATGTACTCCACCTAACTGCCAAGTTTGAATCCAATCGCTCAGGTTGTTTCTGAAATAAAAAATAATAACTTCAAAACTTCAAATGCCTATAACTCCGAAACTATTCGATCGATTTGGCCCATTAACGAACTTAACCGCGGCATTCTGATGCGCAACCTATCCTGAAAGTTTCAAGTTGCTAGCTTGCTTCTGTCGACAGTTATCGTGTCTACGGCCGGCCGGCCGGCCGGACAGAATCGATTTTGACACCGGATTCGTCATCAGTGAGTCCAACCTAGTCGATTGAGACCATTTTCGGCTCAATCATCCAAAATTACAGACATTTGGACAAAACGATAGCATGCTGTTCCCCTAGAACATGCGCGCAAAAATTGAATGCAGGAAACAAAATACTGATTCATTAATGATTTTTCGGATGACAATAGACGACTTCGGCCCAAGTTGCCAACCCACAATTTTCTTCACAAATTTACTATCACTGGGAAACAGGATTTTCATGACAAATTTGACATGATAAGGTTCGCGTTATTTATTAATATCCGTAAAAGATGCCTCGGCTCCTTCAACAAGATAATTCCTTCCAAATATAGGTTTTTGTTAGGCTGAAATTTGAGTTGGGATTCCTGATTTCATGTTAATAGTGTCGAATTTATAAAGGATGTGTTCCGCAAATCAACTTGGTTATTTCGGTTGACGGTTTTCCATTCTGTAAATATGAAATATACGGTAGGTTCCTGAAAAATAAAGGTTAATTACGGAACTTGATCAATGGAAAAACAATCTTTCTGTCACCAGGACAAAGACATATTAAGTCTATACACCAGAACGACAATCAATGTTTTAGGGTAACATATGCATACCATTTTTATTTACATTATGATCCATAGACCATACCTAGTAATTTTTCCATTGTTGATTGTTGTCTCTTCTATGTTCTGTGGTTCATAAAGTAAATAAAGATTGTTCTATGCTATGGATATGTTATCATAGAACATTGACTGTCATTCTGGTAATAGAAGGAACGTTCTTTTATCAATCAAATTCCGTAATTAACCTTTTTTTCAGGAACCAACCGACTATTTCATATTTAAAAAATGGAAACCGGCAACCAAAATAACTAAGTTGATTTGCGGAACATATCCTATATAAATTTTACACTATCACCATGAAATCAGGAATCCCAACTTAAATTTCAGCCAATCAGAGATGATCTTAACAGAACCCTATATTTGGAAGGAATTATTTTGTTTGAGGAGCCGAGGCATCTTCTACGGATATTCATGAATAACGCGAACCTTATCATGTCAAATTCGTCCTGAAATTCCCGTTTCCCATTGATAGTAAATTTGTGAAGAAAATAGTGGGTTGGCAACTTGGGCCGAAGTCGTCTATTGAAATGTATATACTAGCACGTAAGTCTTTGAGATAGGGTTATTGATTCGACCAAATTATTCATCAGATTTCAAGAGAAGTATTAGAAAATGAGACATCAAAATTGGGAGAGGCATCGTTAGATATTGTAGAGAACTCAATACGTGAGTAATAAGAAAAAAATCATGTTGAATTTGTAGCATTTACTTTGAGTTCCCATTTCTTCAAAAAATATCCCATAAGCTCTGAGGGATGGAGAATAAAACTTGTAGATTTATGATCATTCCTTCAAAACAAATGAGGTGAACCCTGTTTAATTTCGCAGGAAAGTATCCATATAAAGAAAACAATTAACATTCTTAACATACGAAAAGTTCATCAGTTCGAACACCCAATCATTTCAGATTTCAGTAGTGATTTGCCATCCTTGACTCATTCCTAATTTTTGAGAAAGCTCATGATAAGTCATTTCTCCAACTATTGCAGATAATTCGGCCTTGTTAGATGCAATACTCCTTATAGATTATTGCTCCATCTTGGATTCATTTCACATTCGATGATATCATGTAGCCAACAATGAGCTTGAATTATGTTATTATTCTATTTGAAGAACATCATACATCCATGCATGTTAATGTCGTATTTATGACAAAAAGGTCATAAATCTCCTCGTTGATGCAATAAGATATGTGTTAAATATGTAGTAGTATCACTTCGAAATTCGCGAATTATCTACAAGCGAATGTCCCAATTGCTGTCTTCTGTTTTCCTCCAGCTAGAACCATTTTGTGCGCATGTTCTAGAAAAACAGCGTATCATCGTTCTGTCAAAATGTTTATAATTTTCGAATTTTTTCTTCCAGAAAATGGTCTGAAACCGTATGCACGATTACGGGCGTACAGATGATTCCATCGACTTGAAAATTTCAGATTTGGTGGCATTTCAAAATGCGAAGGTTGAGTTAGTTAATGGGCAAAATTACTCGAGGGGTTTCGTAGTTATAGCCATTTGAAATTTGGAGGTTTTTTCCCTCATATTTCTATATAGAACTACATCAGCGATTAGACTGGAAATGGGCAATTAGTTGAAGCATAAGGACTCGCAAATTTTCGCGAAATTGAGATTGTGCTGTAGATATTTTTTTTTTCATTTTTACAAAATTTTTGTTTCGGGAACTATTCATTACATTTGAAAAAACTTCGGTCATTTCTTGAACTCTATAATTAACAGTTTTGTACTAAATTTCAGACTGATACAATTGTTTGGAGATATTGTAAAAAGAAGTCCAATTTCGTAGTTTTTTCTTCGGTATTGAAGTTTTTCCAGAACAACTCAAAAATTCCTGAGAAAAACCTAGAAAGCGGTAATTTCTATCGAACGTGAGCGCGAAAGCTATTGACTTCATGACAGTGCTTTTCTATTTTCATGAAGAACTTTATACATTCCTAGAACGATATAAATATTGAAGGTGGACCGGGCATTATCCTCTGATATTTTTCACATCCATAAAGCCAAATTCAAATGTCGTGGTTCAAGGCTCCTGCACGGGCAAAACCTGTTTATGATACCTTTTGCAAGCTGCAATTCTCCTTCACAACACAAGGTTTTTCCACTATTATATTCCTCCAGGAATGAGATGTTAATTTATAATATAAAATAGAAAGAAAGACAAATAATAAATTGTTTTAATAGTCGAATTCGTACTGTTTGTTAGTGTTTGGTTTGATAGTTTTTTTTTTATTTCACGATTTATTCAAAGACTTTTTAGACTGTTATAGTTGACGAGAGTATTACTGAGAGTACATATTCCATTCTTATAAAGTGTGTATGTAACATTCTTCAATCTTATTGAGTGTAGTTACTCTAAGATTACGGGGATATCCCCAAGATTAGACAGTAGTTTAATATTATTCATTTTCAGATCCAAATGGCAGGATTGACTTTGGTGGATTTCCTAGGCTGTCTTGAAAGTTGAAAAACAGATAGTATTGTAAAACATACTTTTTGGGATAATAGACAAATACTCATGACTTTTCTATTTTTATAGCGAAGGACTTAATACTCAATATATTGTGAATAAAATGAATACATTCACATAAAACTAATGCTACTTCGTAAGCCTTATTCATTATGGATTGACGAATGAATTTTTCAACACTCATCATATGATTGGTCTTGGAAAAGCTGTAATAAATAAGCCTTGTACAACTTCGCTTTCATCGGCAGAAGCACTTTGAGCGAACAGTATTCATCACCAGATATTTCCTTGTTAAGACTCTTTTTTTTCAATACTCAGTTCTATCACTGAAACATTTACGTTGTTCCTTAATGATCAGTTCAACATGCAGATTTCTGAAAGGCAGAGCATTCTTCTAAAGTAAATTTCTCTGCTTGGATTAGGGGTCTGGAAAAAAAATTTCTTCATGACTGTGATCAAATATTTCATGAGCAATTCGTGCTTACCTCTATAAAAGTGATCATCATCGGTAAAATGCAGGTAATAGACTCTCATAAATCTTGTTTGTTGGTTTTTATCGATTCTTCAACACTTTCAGGCCCGACTTGTTGAAGAAAGTTTCTTACACCCTAACTGGAAATTTTTCACCGGGCTGTGGAAATCTATGGGAAGAGACATTTGAGTTTGCTTTTCCTCTGTAGAAGCACTTGTAAAATCACACAAACGCCAAGAAAAAAGCATAAACTTTCTCATTTTCTTAACTTTTCTGTTAACTTGTCAATGATAATGTCTGTACCTCGGGTTACTCTAATAGCAACCAGGGGAAGTAGCGCTTATCTTCATTCGCCAATACCCCGGCTCCCATGCAAATACAGGAAAAACGCAAAAAGATGTTTTGGTTCATAAAGGGGGACATTTGTTACGGTTGGTTCCAATCAATTTGTATCACCATGAGAAGCGCGACTACAGCAACCCCTGAAATCTTTAATGAGTAGGAGGTCGAATGAGACCTCGTTCTGAAGGAAATTCGATGACCTTTTTGAAATTGCACACCAACATTAGGTATATGACTGACCATCACTGAGACTTTGTGACTCATTCTGAAGTCAGTTTATTGAGTAAATATTATACTACTCTAGGTTGTACCCACTGATGAGAATCAGATGAATAAGCAAATAGCAAATTTCCTATACAATTTTCCACTGCATCTCAATTGCTTTTGAATGCACTTTACCACTCGTAGGCACCTGTTCGTAGTGCACTGTAAACCGTAGCATTAACAGCACTATTGCAATGGATTTCTATTGGTAATTCAAAACATGTTTGACTCTATATATTTTCTGCTTGAAAAAAGACTTTTTCAAAACTCTATAGAAAATAAAATATTACTGACCATGACTGTGACTTCTCGAATTATTCTGAAGTTAAGTCATATTATAAAGTACACAATAGAATACTCAAGGTTGTACCTATTGGGAGCAAATGGAAATTTTCAGGTTTGTAAGTTGAACCCACCTGGTACCCAATTAGTTTTTTCATAACTGAAAGGATCTGATCGAGATAAAACCACAATAACGAATGCAACATAATGAGTTGATTAACTGAAGGCACGATCAATTTTCGATGAGTTTTTCGGAAGAAAAATTCCTCTCAAGCAGTTCCAAAGAACTAAAGAGACGTGAAACTTTTTCAAGCGGTAGAGATAGATAAAAATTTTAGAAAGAGATAGATACATTCGACGAATATTGAGTCCCCAAGTATATTCAATAACTCATTCAGAAAATAATTCATCTCTATTGAAGTTTTCGAATATTTCATATTAACTAATCTTTTTTTCGTACTGAAAACTTTTATTTTCGCCATGCGAGAAATGCAAATTTCAATAAAAACAATTTTTTAGATTGAGTGTATATTTCCAAGAAACTACATGGCCTCACTTCGAGTAATCCTTTTTTGTGTGAAATATCACTTTTTTTGCTGAAAAATTGCAGATAATCGTGTGAATACCAAGAGAATGTGAAATCAAATTTGTGCTCACTTACCAGCAGAATCCGGTTCATTACAACCGTGAATGAAACGTATTCGCTGTATCCTAATCACATGAATTATTCATAAACAAAATGATTAATCGCATCAAGTTCATTGTCAATTCTTGAATTAGCGATGTATAGAGGTCGATGTGATTTGGTAAAACGATGGTAAGAACGCTAATAATAGTCTTTTTTGTTTCTCATTATCGAATAATTAACATTAAGGAACTAGCAAAAAAACTTAATGCATCACTGCTAGTATATTTCCTTCATTGGAACTGAAATGTGAATAAAACCAAAATCCATCATTTCAAAATAAAATAAGCGATTTAATCTTTGATATCTATAGGCGATGTTAAATTTTATGTTTAGTGCTTTCAACACTGCATTTTTATAATCCTGTTAGAAACTTTCGGTACCACCAATGTCATGACGTTTGGTCTGTGAGTGTTGTAATCTGTTTTTTTTTCAAGAAAATTCTTGTGAATATTCAAAATGTTAATGGAAACATCGGATGTTTAATATTTTCCATCGAAGAATTTCTAAGGCAAAAAATTTATACGGATTGAAAACTGAAATTGTCAGCCTTCACATTATACCCCGGGTTTCTGTTGTTGAGTTACCTAAATTCGCTCAAATCACTACTGAATTTATATTTAATTACTTTCACTCGTAATTACTGACGCGTTATCGTTTACTCTTGAGAAGAAAAAACCACAAACTTCAAGCTCATTATCAGCTTATCTTTAAAAATATCTCTGCATTTACAAAATGAAAGATTCATTCAATAATTAGTATGAGGTTCAAGGTAGAATATATATTGTAAATTATTAATTTATTTCCAAAATGCATCTTTTATCCTCCACATCTGAGTCCTACTGAAATATCAACTGTAAAACCGTGCTAAGCGTACTAAACATAATAAATTTCGAAAGAAGCGACTGAGTGAGTCTGTGCTTTCAGGGTAGGTTTATAGATCAATTACGAAGGTCGAATTCATCTGCAATTTCTAATCACTGTACCCTTTCTTTCGAATGGTGAATTTCGAAGTCCAGCCTAATCGTTCAAGATCATTTTTGGCTCGAAATTCGAAAATTACACACATCCTGATGAAACGATAACACGATGTTCCCCGGAACGAACGCGTGAAAATAATTAAAATCAAGAATGATCGAACATATGAAATTGCTTCATTTTCAACTGGAACAAATAAACATTCATCATGAAATTTCAGGCGTTTTTCAACAAATATTCAAATAAAGCCTTTCTTGATCACAGCATCCGATTCGTGTTGTATGTTTACCGATATTTCTCACCTGCCGCGTATTAACTATTGCACACTGAGAAATATGCCTTGTACCCACTTTAAATTTCACTGTTGCCATATGATTGCAAATATCACTTGAAACGACTTCGTTTATACACATTTAAATGAAAGAATCACGTCTGGTTCATTAAATATTTAGTTTTTTGTAGCAATAGGTCACTTGCATCAATTTTTTTAACCATTGGAATCAAATATTCTATCAATGAGACCACTGAAAAACTTAAACCACTGTCTAAAATTTCAATTTTAACAAGAAAACGATTTTTTGAATTTGGCTCCACATATCGACTATTCAAACGGACGAAACTTCGAGCCTTCCTTGACGTACCGGGATATATCCTCTCTCTTTCTCACTCTCTTCGTGTACTTTTCTCTCTAGCAAGCCAATAGACAGCATCAGCTGTATCGATCGATGGATCTTGCAATAACGAGTGACGTAGAAGGCGATCTGACGCGTTTCTCCCGATTCAACCTTGCGTCCCGATTTGACCATTTTCAACACCTAATTATTCAAATTTCGCGAATTTTTGAAGTGTGTGATAGCATAAATTATGATTTTGTACCGATAAAGAATGAGAAAAACATAAAGATATAATAATTCGTGTCACATGCAAGAGACCTATTAGTCAATGTTGGAATAAATCAAATTGAAATTGGCTTTCCGAACCAATATTGGGATATTTACATCTATTCATACAATTTGGCGACATCTTTTGCATATTTTCAGTGTGAAAAGGTGGCACTAGTACGCATATTAATACACGATAATACAGAACCAACATCAAATCTCAAAGAGCAGCATCTAGTTTGTGAGGTCTAAAACAAAGTGTTATGAATAAACTCTGTAAAATGTAAGCATTGTACTTTCAATGATCGAAAAAAAAATTCTCCGGGATCCACGAAAAAATTGCTACACTCTTTCAAGCTCAGTCTCTGCAACAATTGTATGATGTATACAGGGTGATTCATTAAGGGTGGCCACCGGCCGTATCTTGGAAACCGTTTATCCTATAACTTCCGGAAAAATAATCTAATGACAAAATTGAACCCTGGAAAATTATTAAAAATAATTTCAAGTTCGTAGTTCCCCACTAGAGGGCGCAATCTATCACTTGTAAAATATAATCTCATTTTTTACGAAATATTTTCCAGCTTACAGTGGTAAAGAATGATAAAATAAGAAAATACTCTTTCTATTCAACAACTTTTGTTTCAGTAATTTTTCTATATTTCCTATTTTTTAGTGATGGGATGGATAAACTTTCCTTCACAAAAGAAAAACTCTTACTTCTGTCTGCGTTAACCAATTTTTACGTAGTTTGATTTCATTCAAAGTTCATCAAAAGCAGATCACAGAACAATATGACAACAACATACCGGGTGATCCAATTAAGAACTACAGGCTGTTTTATGTCACTTCACCCTATTTGTGCGTTTTACTGGAGAATTTCAAATGCAATGCTATGATTCTAATCGACTGAGAATAAGCCAAGCATTATCACCTATTGACTTGTTCTAATCGCAGAGAGATATCTTCTGTCGTTACGAAGAGATCAACATTTTGGTGAATTTTGATCCATGTTGATCATCTCTGTGAGCTTGAAATAACAAGGAAGTGACTTTAGTCGTCATGACAACGCAGCAAAAAACTCAACACATGAAATAATAATAATACGATTAAAGTAAACAAAAATTAGAAAAAACGAAAACATTTGAACAAAAAACAACCCTTACACCTAATCATTTCAAATAATCAAAATGTCCACCATTATTTTCTATACATAAATTTAGTCTTCCTTTCGTCGAATTGACACTGGCCACAATTTCAGTATCTTGCGTTAAAATTTCAAGCCCCTTTATCCTGTAAAGATACTATCGAAAAAAAATGGTCCGACGACTGTTCCATCAAAAATTCCGCACCACACGTCAACACTACAGCGGTTCTGGTTATTGACTTCCCTTTGCCAATATGGGTTGGTATATGATCAGTAGTGGCTGTTGTGTAAATTTACTTTACCATTGCTAGAAAAAGTAGCCTCGTCAGTCCATAATATTCTACGTAAGTTAGGTTCGCCGTTCAACATTCCTTTCAACCAAATGCAAAAGTCCAGTCGTTGACCAAAATCTCTCTTTCAAATCTCGGTGCAAGACAATATAATATGGATGCAGTTTTTGATCCTTAAGTATCCTTTGAACTAACGAATAATTCAATCCCAAATCACTTGCAATTTTTCGGATACTTAAATGTGGTTCAACATAAACATAAGCCAAAACTTTTATGATATTATCCTCATTACGGCTTCTACGTTTTCTATTTTTTCTTCCAACAAATTGAACTTTACCAGTTTCTCGTACCCTTCGTGTCAATCTTATGAATACTTTTCTGGAAGGACGACGTCTTTCAGGATATCGTATCGGGTATTTCCGTTTCAGCTACTGCATTTCTAAACATCAAGCATACCATATGCTTCTTCGTTTGAATAATGAGGCATCATAAACTAGTAGTTTGCAATCGACCTAAATAAATTTCACAACTATAGAAACAGAAAATAAACAGTAATGCCAAAGCTTACTGGATCTATATCAGCTTGTTTTGTGAGCGACATATATTTCTGATGAGTTTTTTTTTCATCTAATTGTTAAGATGATGAAACAACTCAATTTCTCTTGAATTTCACAAGGTTGATCAACGCCTATCAAAATTTACAAAAATGTTAATATCTTCGAAATGACCGAAGATATCTGTCTGCGGTTTTAACACGTCAATTAGTGATAATGCTTGGCTTATTCTCAGTCAATTAGAATCATAGCATTGCGTTCGAAATACTTCAGTAAAACGCACAAAAAGGATGAAGTGACATAAAACAGCCTGTAGTTTTTAATTGGATCACCCGGTATGTTGTTGTCATATTTTGCTGTGATCTGCTTTTGATGGCCTTCGAAAGAAATCGAATCAAGGGAAAATCAGTTCACGCATACAGAAGTAAGAGTGTTTTTTTTGTGAAGAAAAGTTTATCCATCCCATCACTAAAATATAGGAAATATAGAAAAATTACTGAAACAAAAGTTGTTGAATAGAAAGAGTATTTTCTTATTTTACTATTCTTTACCACTGTTAGCTGGAGAATATTTCGTAAAAAATGAGATAATATTTCACGAATGATAGATTGCGCCCTCTAGTGGAGAATTACGAACTTGAAAAGTTTTTCAATCATTTTCTAGGGGCCGATTTTTGCATTGGATTTTTTTTCCCGAAGTTATAGGATGAACGGTTTCCGAGATACGGTCGGTGGCCACCCTTAATGAATCACCCTGTACAATGCTGCAACGAACTGCTTAGAAATTTCAAGAGTATACAACCTAGAAGTACATCAATTCAATATTTGTCGGTAAACATGAATCTTCGAATGTGGAATAATTCTTTTATTCAACTCTGAATAGGAATGCAAAACTACGTACAAAAACAACATACCAACATATGAATAAATTTTCAGCAAAATTGCACCATTTCCATTAATGATAGGCATACCTGAAAAAGAAAGAACTCAATCAACAAAGGAAAAAATCTGGATTGTTCTCGACAACTTAAGTCCTCAATATCTTCAGAATAATTAACCAGATTATCGGTTATATATTAGACTTTTTTTCAGACTACATTTGTTCGTACATAAACGATGTCACTGATCCAGGACCGAGCGTCCTTGTCCCATTGACAGGAACGCTACCACTCTCGGCCGAGACAGTACATACTAGTTCCGATTCTAATGCTTTCCAGTACATTGTCCTCTGCGAAATTGAAAAATTTCGCAAGAATCATAGGTACATTGCTTATATCTTCGCATTCTTCAATCGAACTCATACAAATATGATTGGAATGAATCAGTCAATTTTAAATTCCTGATAACAATTGAAACATTTTTTGGCTGCTCGAGAATTTTTCTATTTCTATTTTTTCGAAATTTTTCTGTTTCGAACATTGGAAATTTATCAAGTTATTGGTTTAAAGATAATAATTTCTAACTCGGCTTAACATTATTCGTGTAGTCTCCCCCTAAGAATATCTTGTGATAAATGTTAAAATTAAATTCTTATTAAATACCTGTACTTTTCAGGTTCTCAACTCCGGGCATTAACATATCATGGAGTATATCTCTAGTTTCCCTGCGACAAATGCTTATTTCGAAAAAATAAGTAACTCCATCCAAATATGATTCATGCCAGGGTTTTATGAAATAATCGACTCTTTGAGTATTCAACCTCTTATTTCATACTCTCGATGAATTGATATCACCCTATCACCCTTGCTCCCGTTATTCTTATTTCATTGAATACAATTTTTGTGCGCATGCTCTAAGGAAACAGCGTGCTATCATTTTGTTCAAATATCTGTAATTTTCGAATATTTAACCAAAAATGGTTTGAAACGATTAGGTTGGACTCACTGATGACGAATCCGGTGTCAAAATCGATTCTGTCCGGCCAACCGTCCGTATGCACGATAACGGGCATACGGAGATTCCCATAGTCTTCAAACTTCAAAATGCGACGGTTTAGTTTGTTAATGGGTGATATCGGCCGACGAATTTGTGGTTCTGAGGTTATTTCCCTGATATTTTGAGAAACATCTGAAGCGATTTGATCAGAACTTGGCAGTTATTTGAAGTATAACGACACGTAACTTTGGGCGAAATTTTGCTGAGATCGTACTGTCAGTAAATCAAAACAAAAATTGTCGAAAAAAAGTTTTTTTGGGAACTATTATTCGAAAAAAAATCAGCTCGAATCAAGAGCTCTATATTTCACAGTAGTGTACCAAATTTCAGATTGAAACCGTCTCAATTTCCGGAGATATTGGGGAAAATATGTAGAATTTCGAGGTTTTTCCTTTTGTATCGTTGTTTTTTCTGTAATAACTAAAATTAGGATGTGAGTCAGCAGCCTCAAGTGGCAAGCGCAATTTTGTAACTGTGATCCTGCATCTGTTTTGAAATTGTCATCGACATCAAAGCCATAATACATACTCATTGTGACATACTCTTATGAAATACCTATCATTTTTAATTGGTTTAAAAATCGAAGCAGTTAATTTTTAGGTAGGACATAAAAATGATATCATGTGAAATAATAAACTGGCCAACTCTTGATTCATTGGCAATTTTTATTTTTATTTGTGGATTTTGGTACTATTAAGACAGGGCTACATCAAAAATTCGATTCTCCCATAGTTACTGTGGACACTCGGTATAAATTTTCTTTTATCGGCATAGGTTCATGCTTAAAAAATGCTCATATTATGTTTTCGACTTATTCCGGCTAATATTTGTTATTGTGTAGAAGGATTTAAAAAGGACGAACTTCGAAGTAGAATTAAATCTTTCAAAGTATTTCTTCCCATTTCTTTCGAATCGGTTGTCCTTCATAAAATCTTGAATTGGCTTAACTTAACCTCAAAGGCTCTCGAAGAATTGTATGCAGTTCGAGGGCAGAGGGAACCGTCATATATATAGTGAAATATCGTCCAGAAATATTTAGGTACAGGATTTTTCGTACTTACCGCTTCGGACAGATTGTTTGGTGTTTGGTAAAAATAACTTTCCATTACTGAATCTTTGTATTTGCCTTCTAAATTGTGCCATAAAAAGCTTTTATGTTATTTTATATGGCTATCTTGAAGTATTTATTCAAACAAACGAATATAAATCAACAATACTGATCAGAACGTTCTTCACATTCTTCACAAAAATTTTTTGATGATGATAACCTTGAGAAGTGATAATAAATGTAAGCAGTCAGTTATAATTCATCAAAGAAAGTGGACTATCAACTGAATAAAAAATATCAGTCAAAAGTTTATCTCTTCGTATTCAAAAGGTACTTACATTGATTTATAATTGAAATTACATGGAAAACATTCTTTCACGGAAAAAAATATAATACGACTTTCATATGAATGTCGTGGTATTATATATTTTTTTCCATAAAAGAATTATGTCCAAGTAATTTCGATAATAAATCAATATTAGTACCTTTTTAATACGAAGACATAAACCTTTGAATGATTGGGCTTTGTATCCTATATACAGGGTCCCGCAACAGTGGCGCGGGTTTCCATTTATCTATTTGGGAAACAGATAGGAATCTAGTTTACGATGATTTTTAATATTCGCTCAAACTGACAAGTTGAAAATATTTTTGGTCACACAGGGTCTTCCCTATTTTTGTGGCAGGTCTCAACTTTGTTCTTTTAAATGACAACCTGTATTTTTATAAATTTTTCGGTTTCTACAGGAAAAATAAGATACATTTCAAACATATTCTTACCACAAAATATCGACGGTTTTCGAGATATTCTGCCAGACATTTGTTTTTTTCCAATATTTGTCATTCAGAATATTTTAAATCATCTGAATGAGTTTTTGGCTTGAGACCTCAGTTATTGATAAACTAATTAACTTGACAGGGTTGAATGTCAGGTTGTTGGAACAAAAACCCCCTCTCAGACCATTGCCAACATGTTTCGATTTCATTGAAAAACCTTCTGCAATGAAATTGAAATTATTAAGTTGTGTCAAGTCCCATTGGAATTTATTCCTGTTCGAATAGTGTACATGAAAAACAGCCTGCCACATATTGGAAATAAAAATCAGCAGAATCTTTCTTATTTCAAACTGAACACCTTTTATTTTATCGATCCATAAGGAGCACCAAAAAAACCTCTACAAATTTCGTCTACTAAACCTTATAGTTAATTCCACTGGTTTTCCTTTTTTCTACTTCGTTTGTAGACATTTGCTATGAAAAGCTAATCAGAAGACTCGAAAACGCGAGGATCCAACTCTGCCGGGTATTTTGAAAAAATCGACGAAGCAAGATATAGATCCGGCGCCTGCTCCTTTCTGCAACTCGAAAATCTCTTTTCTTTTTTTTTACTAGATTTTTTGCACCTATGTTCGAAAGACTGTTATACCCTGTGCAAGATAGCAGGTGTAATCTGCGAAAAGTATCTGTTATTCTATGCCGCATCTTTTCGGAATTGCTGGAACCATATTTTTTGCATTCCCATAAGTAAAAATTAGATTTGTTAAGTCAGGTGACCTAGCAGGCCACCACAGTTGAAACTAATATGTCAATATCATTTGGTGTTTTTAATGGGTCGATACAATATAGGGTGTTTCATTTGAAATAAGGGAGGTTCTGTAATTTTTAAGACTCTAAGCAGATTCTCTCCGTAGGTACTTATTGTGTTTACGATCAGCGGTTAGGCCAGACGTAAAGAGACTAATTGTTGCAAAAAAATTCGTGCAATTAAATAAGCGCGTGAAAGCTGCTGACTCCACGTCAGTGTTTTGCTAGGTTTTAGAACTAGCAGACTGAATAAATCACCTATAATTTGATCAAGTGTGTTTATTTACAGAATATATTTCATCAGAAGTGTACAAGAACAGAAGGTGTTTCTTCCACATTCTCGAGGAAGGTTACATAAACGAGTTAAACCGAAATGTACCTGTATGTTAGCAGGTAAATTTTAGGATAGGTGATAAAAAGCTGGGTCACTTGAGATTTTGGTACAAGGACATTGGCATTGAAAGAAAATTTCGACATCTCAATGTTCATTTGTACGATGAAGTTTAAACACTCGTAATCACCCAATACTTAGAAGGAATATTTAGATATGGTATCCGAGGATGCTCTGCAAGACCAGCATGGTTTCATACGAGATGAAATTTTTCAAAGCAAATGAATAAATTCGATAAAGAACCAGATATATATTTCTGATAAATTTCTAGCGATAGAGCCGATAATTTAAAATATTCTCTTCCATTTCTATGTTCTTCAGACCTGTGAATATATCCGAAATCAACGTGATCACTGTAATGACTCAATGAAAAATTCTAGAAATAGACTGACTAGACGTCTGGAGCCGATGATGAAAAAATTCGAAAATTACAGACATTCTGACAAAACAATTTAACGCTGATTTCCAGAACATGCGCGCAAAAATTGATGAGAATTAAATAGGGATCCTAGATTTAGCAGATATTTGCAATTATAGAAAATGAATTGGAGGGGATGTTAGAAATTTGATTTATTAAAAATATGGAATCCCAAACCTTCAGGATGAATAGAACAAATCAGATTAGTTATAATTTCAGGTAGAATATAAAGGATACATCTGAAATGAAAAACCTTGAACTTTATCGATATCTATCTTCTGTAATTCTCAAATGTCCAATTAAAACTTCGAAATAACGCAACAAAGTAAAGTGGAAATTACTTCACAGCTTAGCTGGTAGTCATAATTGAAGATACAGAGGAACAAACATCTCATCTCACTTAATATGAACAATATAATAGAAAAAACACAGACAACTGGCAGGAAGATTTGCGGAGAATGCAGCAAGGATTATTATTTTCTCATCAGACTATTTCATTTTCTTGTATTAATCATCTACATCCATTGTTGGTTTTCCCCTTAGTCAATCCAGTTTCTTCACTTCTAAACATAATTTAAATGATCGTTGTATTCGAAAAAGTGTAGCTTCCATGATTTGAGAAATAGTGTTTTCGAATTCAATGATGAAATTGCTCTTCTTGTTTACTATTCTTTTCCCAATGATTTCCGGCGTAGAAAATTTTTCTGGATTTAGAAAAAAATTATACGTATACGTATCAACTTCTCACTAATAAATTGGATCATTTTCCAGCGAAATTTGTGGAGAAAATAATGAAACGCAGGTCTTTTGTCACCAAAATCTATGAAGATTAACTTCACGATTTTATTTGCCGATATTTTCAAGGCTGGTTTGAAGTTCGATCTCAAACGTCAGGTTTGTAAATCTCGAAAATCTGCCAGATTTTTGCGCAAATATACCTTATAATATTTATTTCCGAAACTAGAAGTTCGATTCAATTTACAGCAATCACCCAGTTCATCAATTTCTAGGAGCTTTTACGAGCTTGATCTGGGCAACAGCGCGTTATCATTTCGTCACGATGTCTGTAATTTTCGAATTTTGAGCCGAAATTAGTCTTGAACGACAAGGTTGGACTCACTGATGAAGAATCCGTGTTGAAATTCGATTCTGTCCGTCCGGTCGTGTCAGCTTTAAATTTCGAAAGGAAGCACATAGAGTCTTGGAGTTTTCGGGTTAGATCTGGAGCCTGAATATATTGGTTTACTTCGTTAGTGGGCAAAATTGGCCGAACAGTTTCAGAGTTATACCTATATGAAATTTTAAGGTTAATTCCTCGATATCTCATGAAGTACTGATTCCATCAGATTGAAACTTTGTAAGTAGTTTTTGAATACCGACGCCTTACTCAGGGTAAAATTCTGTATGGATCTAGTAGTTTGAAAATTAAAAAAAAAATATTTATTCCAAAATTTTCGATCTTTTCGTGACAGTTTTTTTCTCCGGAAGTGTTGATCGGATTTCAATGAAATTTGGCACAGACCTTAGAATTAGTATTCGATCTCGACATTTCGAATTCCAATTCGATACGACGTTCACTTTCAGAAATACATAAAAAAAGTCAATAACGTTGTTGTTCGAAATTTCGAGGTTATTTCCTCACTATCTCAATATATCGAGAAGTAAAAATGCGATCACATCGAAGCTGTGTAATAAGTTGAAAAATACGAACACGCAACTTACTGCAGAGTTTCGTGATAATCAAATTCTTGAACCATTAAAAAAAATTTTTTCGAAAATTATCCACATCCAAAATTATTTTTTCTGAATTCATCAACCAGATTGAGTTGAAATTCGGCACAAACCTAGAAGTTATTATAGTATTTCACAACAAGTTTTCAAATGTTGATCTGATCTGATGTATATTTCCTAAGATATAGGGAAGAAATCATCTCAAATTTTCTTGATGTTTGATATCTTCATAACTATTGACGCGATCCGACTGAAACTTGGGATAAACCTTGAAATTAGTATTTGAAAACAGTGCTTCAAATTTCAGTTCGAGCTCATTTTCATTTTCGGAGATATTGAAAAATTGAGGTTACTTCCTCAATTTCTCAAGAAGAACAGACGCGATAAGATTTAAACTATGTAGTTAGTTGAGGAATACCATCGCACGACATAATTCAAAATTTGGTGAGGATCGAAGTGGTGGAAAATTGTAAAAAAGTATTCGAAAATTTTCTAAATATCTGTTGAAAAATTTTTTCCGGTAACTATTCATCAGATTTCACTAAAATCAGCAACAACTTCGAGTCAGTATTTCACAACAGTGGTTTAGAATTCAGTTTTATCCGATATTTATCTTGGGGATATCGAAAAAAAAATCATAAAATTTCTTGGTAATTTCAACTCGAAAAACATTGAAATAATGAAATGAATGGATATTTATATGCGGAATCATTGACTGATTTCATCATTCCTCGAATTCGACTTTTGTTATAGAACAGGTTCAACAAATGTCCTGTCTCTAAATGGACTTTCGTTTTACGGTTGGCAGTTAGACCCACCTTAACCACAATAGCATCTAAACAAACGATTTAGAGACTCGATACTTTTTTAGCAGGTTTTGGAGGTTAATTAAGAAGGTCGTTTTCCTCAAAACTTGCTATGATTTCGTAGATATACCCATTCGAGATTTTATTTTCCCCTATATTACCAATAATGCAGATGTGATCGAATCGAGAATCTGCACTTAAAATGACTGCGTGAAGGTTCATGCAAAATGACTTGAGAAAATGGCTTCGAATGTGAACAAAAGCTCCTGATCTCACGTCAGAGCTTTTCAAGTTTTAAATACTCTCCCAATATCCATCGAAAACAAACTGAAAATTATAATTTATAGTTTTTGTCCCTGCGCTCAGTGAGATAATTCGTCCATGGCAATATTTCGAGCAATGTTGCCTAATATACAGGGTGATTCATTAAGGGTGGCCACCGGCCGTATCTCGGAAACCGTTTATCCTATAACTTCCGGAAAAAAATTCTAATGACAAAATTGGCCCCTAGAAAATGATTAAAAATATTTTCAAGTTCGTAGTTCCCCACTAGAGGGCGCAATCTATCACTTGTAAAACATAATCTCATTTTTTACGAAATATTCTCCAGCTAACAGTGGTGAAGAATAATAAAATAAGAAAATACTCTTCCTATTCAACAACTTTTGTTTGAGTAATTTTTCCATATTTCCTTTCTTTTAGTAATGGGATGGAAAAACTTTTCTTCACAAAAAAAACACTCTTACTTCTGTATGCGTAAACCGATTTTCACGTAATTTGATTTTATTCGAAGGTCATCAAAAGCAGATCACAGAAAAATATGACAACAACATACCGGGTGATCCAATTAAAAACTACAGGCTGTTTTATGTCACTTCACCCTATTTGCGCGTTTTACTGGAGAATTTCGAATGCAATGTTATGATTCTAACCAACTGAGAATAAGCTAAGCATTATCACCTATTGACTTGTTAAAACCGCAGACAGATATCTCCGGTCATTCCGAAGATATTAACATTTTTGCAGATTTCGATAAGTGTTGATCAACCCTGTGAAATTCAGGAGGATTAGAGTTATTTCATCATCTAAACAATCAAATGAAAGAAGAAACTTATCAAAAATGTATGTCATTCACAAAACAAGCTGATCTAGATCCAGTAAGCTTTGGCGTTACTGTTTGTTCTCGGTTTCTATAGCTGTAAAATTAATTTAGGTCGATTGCAAACTACTAGTTTATGAGGCCTAATTATTCAAACGGAGAAGCATATGACATGCTTAATGTTTATGCTGAATGTTTAGAAAATGCAGTAGCTGAAAGGGAATACCCGATACGATATCCTGAAAGACGTCGTCATTCCAGAAAAGTATTCAAAATATTGACACGAAGACTGCTACAAACTTGGAAGGTTCAATATGTTGGAAGAACAAATGGAAAACGTAGAAGCCGTAGTGAGGATAATATCATAAAAGTTTTGGCTTATGTTTATGCTGAATTACATCTGAGCATCCGAAAAATTGCAAGTGATTTGGGATCGAATTATTCGCTAGTTCAAAGGATACTAAAGGACCATAAACTGCATCCGTATCATGTTGTCTTGCACCAAGAATTGAAAGAGACGACAGGACTTTTGCAATTGGTTGAAACGAAGGCTTAACGTCGAACCTAACTTAGTCCATAGAATATTATGGACTGACGAGGCTACTTTTTCTAGCAATGGTAAAGTAAATTTACACAACAGCCACTACTGATCATCTAACAATCCATATTGGCAAAGATAAGTCAATAATCAGAATCGCTGGAGTGTTTATGTGTGGTGCGGAATTTTTGATGTTTTCGGTTTTCGGACCATTTTTCTTCGATAGTATCTTAACGGGACAAAGGTGCTTGAAATTTTCACGGAAAATTTTCGAAATCTTTTAGAAGATATTGCTATTCAAATTATTTTTCCAGCAAGATCACTCGACCTCACAGTATTAGATTTTATTTTTGGGGGAGAATGAAGACTTAGTTTTCCGAACACTCCCAACTACAAGTGAGTCTTCGAATAAAATCAAATTACGTGAAAATCGGTTCACGCATACAGAAGTGAGAGTGTTTTTTTTGTGAAGAAAAGTTTTTCCATCTCAACACTAAAAGAAAGGAAATATGGAAAAATTACTCAAACAAAAGTTGTTGAATAGGATGAGTATTTTTTTATTTTATTATCCTTTACCACTGTCAGCTGGAGAATATTTCGTAAAAAATGAGATTATATTTTACAAGTGATAGATTGCGCCCTCTAGTGGGGAACTACGAACTTAAAAATATTTTCAATCATTTTCTAGGGGCCGATTTTGTCATTAGAATTTTTTTCCGGAAGTTATGGGATGAACGGTTCCCGAGATACGGCCGGTGGCCACCCTTAATGAATCACCCTGTACAATATCGAAAATCACAAAATCAGATAGATGGCTTCTGATATAAATTTTTGTTTGTTTTTTTCCTTGGAAGGTTATCTATGATGCACTCAAAACAAAAGCTCAATGGAAAAATTTTAATGGAATTGAATTAAACTGATATATTATTTGAAGTAACCACAAATGGTTCCAGGAAACAGATCATTATAATTTCGATACTACCATTATTAATTCGTAAGATTCAAGTACGTGAATGTAATTAAACCATAACTGATCTTGTTTTTCAATTTGGTGTTGTGTTAATTTGGCTATCATAATCTACGTGATTATTATGGTAGCAACGTCAAATGGAAAGATTAAAAACTCCACTAGAGTGTATAGCTAATAGCGAAGATGGTTTTTCCCATTATGTTAACCGACTCAAAGCACGAACGGATACTCGGAAAGCGAAAGATTGTATCTCGAAGAGCTATCAACCAATTACTGATTATCGCAACCAGTTTCTTCGAAAATGAAAAATACAATACATTCTGTAGAAGTTTACCAAAATGTTTTTTTTTTGAACATTAGGATGAAAATAATGTTAGCAAAAATTTTGGAGCGATTTCATATCACTATTTGACTAAAAACATGACACTCGGATTTATGAAAATACTCGTTATATGAAAGGTCTGATAGATTCTACAGCACTTCAACTAGTCAATAGTTAGCGGCCATATTGTTGAAGGTACATCTATCGAAATGGCCGTCATCTATTCAATCTATTCTGCTTAATCAAAAGGCAAATATAATGTCCAACAACAGGTGAAAAAGATACATTATATATTCATCAAAATGAAGCAAAGTTCTGCGCCCATTTTCGTTCGTAATAATCATCCCCCTTCCGCAATTCATCGAAAGAATTTCAGTCTATTAGTTAAGTTGACAGCGAACCAATACCTGTACGACGACGAAACGGAAGATCTGCTGAAAACATCGCCACTGCCCGTTTTAGCGAGCAGGAGGAACCGAGGCAGTTTATTTGGCTTCGCTCACAAGAACTGTACCTTTCTCACACAACAACTTTGTGAATTTGGCGTTATGGTGGCACCCTCAGAAAATCCAACTGATCTAGGAGCAAATGATCAGAGCCAATTACGTGTGTTAGGTAAATGAGTCCTAGAGCATTTGAAACTGACCTTAATCTACATCTAAAATGCATGCATGGCAAGATGTTGCATTCTATATAATTAATGACATTGACACAGCTATCATACGAATAACAACAGTTATTCGCGCCCATTCTCCGCCCTAACTCAAATGCCCTACGTAGATCACATCGACAACGTACAGAGGGCCGTAGCGGTTGCGCCTCTTCTCGGTATATCCTCCGACGATCTCGCACAGTACTTTATGATCCGCATGAAGTGTGAAGCACACGAGTGTCCACACGTAGGCATAAAATGGTTCAGTTTGGCGCATGCTCTGACGAATTATCTCAGACTAAGCCAGGACGAAACGTGATACTACCAAAAAGGTTGAAGTTACTTCGCGTTTATAATTCATTGTTTTATTTCTACTTAAAGATGTGAAACGTTTGACGAATGACCTATTACCATGATATATAATGCATTCTTTTCACTTATATTATTGTTTCGGCCTCCAGTCGACCGAAATTCATCTTGAATTCGAAGTGAATCGATATGGAATGAAGCTATTTAAAGCGATGGACCAAAAGCTCCGGTTACAGTTACGGTTATTCAAACTGACATAAAGGCGAAGGATAATCTGTCAATGTGAATAACCGTAACTGAAACCGAAGATTTTAGTTCATCGCTTGAAATCGCGTATGGTATGGTATATGAACTGGCCTACCTAGGACCATAACTGAATAGTTTACCAGATACAAATATTGAAATTTCATACAAAACAAAAAAATTCACGAAAAACAATGAAGGTGAAATTTCTAAAAATGTATAAGTTGTCCTGTCGAAAAGATCGTTCCAGACAAAACTAAAGCAACAGGAAAAATGCTCTACTAAATACAAACAAATATGCAAAGCATTTTCTGTATACAGGACCTTCTGCAACAACGATCTTGAAGTTTACATATCGAGAACAAAAGCCACAAATTCAATTTATGATAGTTACTGGAAATCAATTGATAAAATAGGGAACAAATTGTACCATATGACCATACAGACTTTAACAGATCAACTCAACCTGATATCTAGGAATTCCTCAACAATTGTAGGAATACCTCCCACCTTTCTTCCTGTGGGCATAAAGATCTTTTCAAATCTATTAACTGCTTCTGAAAAAAGCAGAATAGATTGTTTATAACATTCACCTTAGATGGCTCGAATCAGAATAGAATAGGGTAAGCTGTTCGTGCAATAAACATTCATAAATTTGTGGCATTAAATCTAATTCGCATTTATATTTAATATGATAGACTTTCTAGGCCCCATGAACCAAATGAAATCGATAATCACTGCTGATATTAACTCTTTGATTTTATGGGTAATTTCGTCTAATACGAAAGTTCGACTTGTAGACCACCGATACTGGTAAGAAGTTCCTAAGAAATGAAGGCCCATTGACAGAATTTATCACAACTAACTTATTTAGAGTTTTTCTCGAGTAGGTGTAAAAAATTCGAAAGTTTGTTGGTGACATCAAATTGGGAGGAAAAAAGTGTCAAAGTTGATTTCTATTTAATTTTTTCTTTGGAATGTTAATTGCTTATCGGCCTCAAATAATTTTTTCTGATATCGTCTTGATTACTTTTAATAAAATGAGTATCAAATTCAGACATCCAATCTTTATTTTGCGATGAAATAAAAAAAATAGTAATTTCTTCGAGTACCTAATTGATTTTCAATCAAAATATCTGGCAGGTAGTTTGTTTGCAGAAGCCTCTCCAAAGCATATCTTCTTCATACAAAAATGTTGACAAAATTTATCTCTTCACTAGATCTTTGATACAAATACCTATAATAAAGTGACCTCATTCGAAATCATTGCAAAGACATATAGGTGACTCCAACCCCAAAAAAAAAACACACCTACATCGAATTTCATTTCGTATTGCGGAAGTATTCTAGATATCAAACTCCACATGAATAATATCACAATATTCTGAAATTTTTTCACAAAAAAAGGAGTAGAAGTTCAACTTTGACACAGTAAATCTCGAATACGAATTTTGCGTACATATAGTCGAGGAAATTACTGATATTTTTACGTCAGCAACACGCTCCTGAATTTTCTACACGTCTTGAAGGAACGTCCTGTATATGATATTGAACATAGGGAACAAATTCAGGACACAGGGATGTAACAACTGACTTAAAGCATTGTATAACATTATACAATGCTTGAAGTCATCAGCTTTTTCTCGTTTGGCTTTTCAGGGGTTTTCATTCATAAGTTTTGGTTATAGATATACAGGCATTTTCACGAAGTAGTTAATGTTTTGTTATGAGCCATGGCTTCAATGTTTGAATCAGAACGCATGGCTATCTTATATCTTCGAGCTGAATTCCAACACGACCATGTCTGTATTTTTGTGGATATTGAAATGATCTAAGTTCAAATGCGTTCATATTTCGAAGCCTTATGCGGATTTCATCTATTGTGAACTCGACCTTCGTATTTAAGCTTCAAACCGATCCCGAAAGTTTGGAGTCTCTAAGTCTTTCATTTTCGAAGTAATAGCGTTTGCGGCCAGCCGAATGCCGGTTATAGATACAATACCTGTGTATCCTCCCAAGAATAAATAGATTACAGGGCTTTAAATTCGAAAAAAACTTTAGAATTCACTTCTAACTGTCAATGATTTCCAACGAATCACAGTATTGGTACGATAAGATTCAATTAGGTTCGAAACACCCAGTATATTTTTCCTCAGATATCAATCTGAAATTTTTCAATTCCATCTTCCATGTGAAATTTTGTTAACGAAATTCAAATCATGAATTTCAATTCAGAAGTTTCAATCGATCATAGAAATGTGTGAAGATATGATATTACTATGGTTCGAAGTCGAGTTTTTATCTGAGATGAGCGTTACCATATCTCTGAAATGTTTGTAATTTAAGAAATTTGAGCCGCAAGTATTTCAAAACAATCGAGTTGGGCTAACGTATGAGAAAATATAGCTTGGAAAGTTTTAAGGTCAACATTCCTGCGAACAGACGAACAGAAGTGAACATGACCACGAGTTCTTCATCAAAATTCCAATCAAAATGAAAAAATCACATATTTGGACTAAAAAATAGCGCTCTCGTCCAAACAACATGATTTGCATCGTGTTGAGAGAAATAACTATAATTAAAATCGATTTTATGTCAAGAAACCGAAAAAAAAACTATCAAATTTTTAACAAAAAATCCTGTATGTTCTGTAATGGAAATTTAATTGTTTCTGGGCTGAACGGTTAGTGAAAACCAGTTTCTATACGTTCATATCGAATCCTAATATTCAATTCGTCAAATTATTCATTTAGCATCGGCAGAAATTTAAAAATCAAGAATTCACATTTTCCTTGCTATCTAGCTGCCAATGGTTTTCAACGGAATTCAGGATTCGTACGAATGGATTCGATTTGATTCAAATCACACTGTATATTTTCCTTCGATTTTCATCTGAGTTTCTTCCCATTTTCCATGTGGAATTTTGTCAACAAAATTCAAATCATAAATTTTATATTTTAGGGGTTTAAATCGGCATTAAAAGTCTTTGAAAATACAATATTCCTTTGGTACAATATTGAGCCTTTTTTCTGGGAAGAGGAGCGCTGGAAGATTACTTAAATGTCTGTAGTTCAAGAATCTTGTGAAGGAAATATTTTAAAACAATAAAGTCAGACTCACGTATGAGGAAATATAGTCTCAAAGGTTGAAAAATCAACATTCCACCGAACAGACGGACAGAAGTTAATAAATCAGGCGTTCTTCATGAAACTTTCGAGTCAAAATTAGAAAACAAAAATGGACAAAAAAATAGAGGTGTCGTTAAAGCAACATCATTCGCATGGAGTTTAAAAAAATAATAATAATAATTATATACAATCTATTTCATGTCAAGGTACTAAAAGTAATAACCCACAGCATATATACCGACTTCTCTACCCATGTTTCAAAGTAAAAATAATTATCGAATATTCAACAAAAATCCTGTCTGTTCTGTTGTGGGAAATTTTTAATATTTCCGGGCTCTACAATCAGTAAAATCCAGTTTCTATACGTTCATATCAATTCCTGATATTCGGATTGTCAAATTATTCATCCATCATCGACTCAACTATTTCTGATTTAGGTATAATAAGAACCTGTTAATAATTCCCAGTCACACCTATCGCTTCAACGGCCTATCGGAACAGACAGGCCGAAAATTCTCCATACGTAAGTAGGGAATTCCCTGGACCAGGTCTCACCACGAAAATACGATCAATTTCATGATCAACCATCGACGTCATTGCACCAAAAGATGGCCCCACATAAAACATCTCACCACATGGAACGCGCCGCAGTCATTCCTCTTCCTGTTGCGCAAACCTCTAACTCTGAAGGAAAACTCCGAAAAAATTTTTGTTGGATCCATCCTCGAAGAGAGAAATTGTTAATCGCTCTACGGGTGATCGCTGTAGGTAGGAGTTAAAAGAAGAAAACCTTCAAACACTCCAATTGTATTACAATAGCCGGTCAATAGGTGCAATAATACTTCTAAGTACGTGCAAGCAACGAACACGCGCGAAGTGTCACAGAGTATCGAGATCGTTGTTTCTGTGGTTATTCGGAGCCGGTCCGAGAGTTTTTTTATGAGAATTGTGAGGCTGTGTGGTCTTTGATAACTGACGGAAGGATTAAAATAGGTGAGATGAATATTAATATTGTCGATATTAACCATTTACATTCAATCAACTCTCAAAATATTCAGCGAAAAATGATCAACGGTGTAAGGGAAAAGACGAACTCATCTATGGTTTGGTTGAAATAACGGACTTCATTGTCAAAATTGCAACATTTTTCAATGAATTCAGTTCAGTCCGAAATATACCAATTATTCCGAAATAGAAATATAAATATGTCATTCAATGAAAATTTTTGAGCCCCATCAGAATTATATCAAGATTCAAATCCCACCTGACTATTCATAATATGTTAGAGCTATCTGAAAAAATTCTCGAAACGCACTGACGAAAATTTAACGGCTTTGGCATGCATGTTCAAATTGACAGGAGAAAAAAACATTTTTACGCGCCCATTCTGGGAAACAATCGAGTTATCGTTCCGTCACAATGTGTGTAATTTTTAATTTTGAGCCGGAAATGGTCTTAAAAGGTTTGATTTAACACCCTGAAGAAGAATCCGTGGTTGAATTCAATTCTGTCCGTCCATGTGTGCTCCAACTTTGGAAGGAAAGGACTCAACTACTTTAAATTGTCACATGTGGTGTGAAGTGCGAGTATCTCGCTTAAGTTCTTTGAAGAGTAAAATCAGTGAAATAGTTCCAGAGTTAGTCTCATTTAAAATTTCGAGGTTAATTCCTAGATATCTCTAGAAGTACCTACTGACCCGATCAGATTGAAAAATTGTAGACAGTTTTGGAAAAGCAACGCGCAACTTAGTGCAACATTTTGCTTTGTTTCAGGTGTTGGAAAAACTGTTTTTACGAAAATTTTCCGAATTTTTGTTGAAAACTTTATTTTTCGAATTAACATATTAGATTCCCACGAAATTCTGCACAAACCTCTGAGTCAGTATTAAACAACAATCTCCAAAATTTCAATTAGATCCGATATTTACTTTCGGAGATATAAAGAGAAAAATATGCCAAATTTTATTATTTGGAATTTGAACGTTATTTCCGCAATATCTCAAGAAGTACAAATGCAGTCAGATTGAAACTGCGTAATGAGGTGGAGAATATCAACGCGCAAATAGGTGCAGAATTGTGTCGATCTAATAGTTCAGAATTTGAACAAGCACGTGAAAGCTCCTGACCTCACATCAGTGCTTTTTAATTTTTTTTAATGGTGCTACTAGTGGAACGGGCGTCACGCAATTGTGCACAAAATGTGAGTTTGACATATTTTTCACCAATATATCTGAGAATTAGAACTGGATCAAACTGAAATTGGATAAACTGTTTTGAAAAATTGATTAAAAAAAAATTGTTTGATATTGATTGTTTTCACAATAAATTGGAACCCTGGAATACGCAGGGGCATTTTCTATAAATATTATTTTCATTTAATGTATGAAAGTACTTTTCCAGATATTGGGAAAACCTTGGAAAAATGTGCTTCTCTTAATTTTCAAGATAGAATACACAAAGAGGATTAATTATCGTTTAGTTCTATCAAATTCATGCGTACGCACATTCATTTTTTCGGTACTGTTTGTTGGAAATCTCCAATATTTTGAAGCTTGAGTGGATAAATAATACATTATTTATATGGGAAGGAAGGTGATTCGATCGTGGATTGAGATCATGTTATGAATCCAAGGTAGCTAGAAACTAATCTCCGAAATGAAACACGCAATTATTATAAAAAATTTTGCTGGGAGCAGTGACGCACAAGGCATTTGATGCAAATTTTGTTGTTGTTAATGAACTTCGATTTCTAACGTATATCGAAATTTCATTTGAACATAGTTGAAGGTTTGAGTAGAACTTATCCTTCCGTAAAACGTTAATACTGGTAGGTATCTGACTAGAAGATAATCAATGAATGCTTACTGATTATCCATGTATTATTCTGGATGAACAAATCCTAGTCATTTGAAACAAAACAGAAAAAAACAAAAAATCTCTACTTCTTCCATTGACATAAAATTAATTCCATGTACTTTCAAGAATCGATTTTGATAATTCACAACAGATAGTATTAAACCAAACACAATAAAATGCCGACTGTTTCGCTGTATATTCAGACCACCTTCAGGGCTCTGGAAACAAACAATGCAAAACATTATCAGAGAACATTACTAACACCTTATGTAATATGTACACAATATATACATATTTTCCGTTTTTGAATCAACTTACATAATTTCTCGGTTTCCCGTGTTTTATGCTTGAAGAAAATATTCTCACGTGCATACCTCGATTTAAAACCTTAGAAATTTGATCTCGAAACATAACACTTAAATTGTAGAACTATTTCCTGAAACACTATAAGATGGTTGAAATATTTAATGCATAATTTTGGAATCAACAGAAAAGTAATTTCAAATGAAACAGAGAAAAACCAAACATATCTACTTCTTAATATATATATAATATACTGTATACTTTAACAGAATACATTTGCAATAATTCACAACAGACAGTATTTTGCTTGAAAGGTAATGTTCTCACATGCAAACGTCAAATTAAATTAAAAACTCATTTCAAAACAATTGAAGAAGAACCAAAATATTTACTTCTATCATAAATATAAAACTTTCGTGCTGTATGCTATTCCAGAATTCATTTTCATTAATTCACAACAGACAGTATTTTGCTTGGAAGATGAGGTTCCCACACGCATACCTCAATTTAAAATTTCAGAAATTTCATTTCAAAACATAGCTCTGGAGGCTTGAGTTCTAGAGCTATTTCCTGTGACACTATAATACGGACAAAATATTCTAGGCATAATTTTTGAAACAACAAGAGTCATTTCGAACGGAACAGAAAATATCAAAAATATCTACTTCTATCAAACATACAAACTTTTCACGCTGTGTATTATTCGATAATCGATTTTCAATAATTCACAACAGGCAGTCTTATGCTTGAAAGACTAATTCCCACGTGCACACCTACATTTAATATCTCAGAAATTTGAATTCGAAACATTATTCTGGATCCTCAAATTCTCGAAAAATTTCCTGAAGTACTATAAAACAGTAAAAAATCTTCTATATATAATGTAGGAATAAACAAAAGAAGTAATTTCAAAAGAAACAGAAAAAATCAAAAATATTTCTTCTTCTACCATAAAAACAAATTTCCGTGCTGTATCATATTGCATTCGTTTTTGATAATTCACCACAGAAACTTTTATGCTGGAGAGAAGATATTCTCTCATCCACACCTTGAATTCAAAATATAACCCTGAACACATAAATTCCACAATTATTTCCTGAAACTTTTCGGGACGGTCAACAATCTTCTATGCATAATTTTCGAATAAAATAGCGATGGTTAAATGTCGGATCAGGATTTGAAACCAAGATACCGAGATAATTCAACGGTTTAAAATCGACGAAAATTCGCAGTATAGAGGCTATAATAATATTGTCAGCAAACGAACATGAAAAATTTTGAAAATATATGTTAGTATAATTTATTTCAGTAAACTAAGATATTTTTTCATTTTTTCCATGTCAATCCTAATCGCATATCTATCAGGAAGTAGATCAAAAATCATTAACTACACACAGCAGTTATATAAATCATCAAGCAAACGTACCTACGGCCAATTAAATCATTTACTTCATGTCGCTCAAATCATCTCCTCCTCAAGCATTTAACAGGTTGGACATGTACAGGGTACAGTATTTGCGTTTACCTACAGGGTGTTAGAAAATAAGTACGAAAAACTTAAGGGGATGAAATAATGACGATTTGATTTATAACTTTTGTCCGCAAATGCTCACTTTTTTCGTGATACGAGGCGTTAAAGAATATCTTGAAAACTTACTATTTCTTTATTTCTTCGAAACCGGTTGTGACAGGCCAATAAAATTTGGTAGGATTTAGAATTTCATACTCATCATTAGGGGGTTTTATGCAAAAAAAACGAATATTTTTCATTACTTCGATATATTTTATGCATGAAAATGGCGCCTTATACGAAAAAAAAACGCGCGAGAGTTTTGTCACAAACTGAACGAGGAATTCAGAAATGATTTTCATCCGGAATATCTCAGTGTCCTACCATTAGTTACTTTCTAGAAAAAATTCAGTTTATCAATCGTATGAGCGGCAATGACGAATATTAAGTTTTTTCTTGTAAAAAGCCCTTGCGGATTGCAGGATTGAACTATTTGTCGAGGGCAGTTTCTAGGAAAACCTAGGGCCTAAGGAACGATTCCGAAACAATACAAACGATAAACAGAGCGAACTGTAACGTTTAAGAGTACAAATCTGACTCTTCCATCAGTCGAACGGGAGAATTTTTCAGAATTATTTTGTTTTCATTTTTTTTGTCGAAAAATGCGCAATAGCTTCCTCTTGAAACCCACTAAATTTCATTTGAATATCTCGACCGGTTCCAGAGCAATTAATAAATAGTTAGTTATCAAAGAAAATTCAAATTAAAAAAATGAAGCATTTGCGAACAAAATATTTTCCGGAGATGCAATTTTTACGGTCATGTTCTTGGGAAAAGCGCGTAATCATTCTGCCGTAGGTCTAAGATTTTCGAATAATATACTTGCAAACGGAAAATTTATGAAAGACTCCTAAAGTGTATAATTACGAAAGAAAATAATTTATGTCGATGGAAAATCATTCTTGGAATTGGGATTTCAAAAAGTCCATAGATTATCGATTAGCGGATATTTTGAGACAAATTTCCATTTCAGTTGCAATTTTTTATGGATATTTTTTCCCATTCCTGAAACAAAAATTTCAAAATATAAAAGTAATAGTTCATAGAAATAACCATGTGTAAGAAGTTAAACACTTATTGTCATAAGCAATCATTGAGACAATGTTGCCTAATTAACAATAATGTTTCGGAGCCCCGATCAAATTACTTCATTAGATAATTTTTCAAATCTGTTCCCGAGTGATTATTATATATTACGAATGAGTACTTTGGCTTTGTCAGTGATATATCCTCGTATTGACTTTCGACCCGATCGAATCTGTATGTTGACAGATCTCCTGCCAACACGCTAACTTTGCAAGGGAATAACTTGGGGACTCAACATTTTCATGATATAATTAAAGCTTAAATACGAAGGACGAGGTAAGAACACACACTTACTCAACGTGGATATAAGATTACGATGAGATCTCTTTAAAACATGAAAGCTCCAAAACTTCTTGTAAATATCACAGCATTATATCAAATTTATGTTCATCAAAACCACAATCAAAGTCATGGTACTTAATAGATAAAAATTTTGATTCTTTTTCCAATTGATAACACGATCGAGCCGAAGTTTAAACAAAATTGTTTGATAGTATAACGGTATAGTTAAATACAACTGACGTGGAACAATGATTGAGTTGGTGCATCCATATGAACACTCAGAGTATGGTGCTGGGTCAAAGCATGTTCGAAAAAGTCCTTCTTGAAAGTGTGTCATCTTGGCATCAGAACACATAGAAAACAATGAAATAATTTTTTTCTATGACTTGTCTATGGAATTTATAGCATAAAGATTTTTATTAGGGGAAGATTTTAAATTGTTTTTTTTTTATGTTTCGGCGAACTCCCGAATAAGACTTCATTTTAATTAATCATTATTTCATACTTTCATTCAGAACAATTAGCAACAGAAGACGTTTTTCCTCAAAATTGTGAAAGTAGGGGATAAACCAGAATATCTTCCCATTCTCTTGCAACGGAAATATCACCCCTTCCAGAAATAATCAGTGCATGTTCCATACAATTTTGGAGAGTCAACAAAGTGCGCATATTTCTGTAGTGAATGTCCACAGTCACGTGATAATGAGTTTTTTCAGAAAATTGGGTCAAAGTTACAAGGATAATAATAGGTAGAATTCAAATATGTCATGTTATCCCCCATTTGCCGCAGAATTATATCAATTTTGAAACTTGTTTCATACATTCAAGAAGCAGCAATCATCAGCAATTTTCAGTAAGAAAAATTTTTGGAATCAGTTCCAATTTAGGGGAACATTTCACCTACAAATTTTTCGATATTCTGGTTGGAGAGGACCTGTATAAATATTGCTTAAGGTTCACCGGACACCCTGTATAACAAATACAGTACTAGGTTTATACGGGAGGTTATGGTTTTTAATCTGAATTTAATTGCGAAGGTCCTTCGTGTAGAATAGAAATTCGTTATAAATTAATAAGATCAATAAATTAATAAGATTCCTGCATTAACAGATGTGAACAAAATGTTTCTAATGAGTATCATTTCCCGTCAATGTGGCAAATGCCATTTTCCCAACAGCCTGATGTCGCAAAAATCACGCATAGACATTTGAAATCGACTGTGAGCACCAACCACTAACACGTGTAATGAAATCAACCAAGCAAATCATCGCACCTGGTTTCGCCTAAATTTGCACAATCTGCGATGCTATTTATGCTATTGTTTTATATCAGACTGTGATTGTGCGAAATAATTTTTGTGCAGATTTGATTTTGTTGAATTCATCAACTTGATTGTTGAAATGAAGCGTGAACAATGATAAAGTTCATATGAACTATTCTAGTTCACTGTAGAAAGAATACTCATAAAAAACTATGCATAACTTTTTTTCAGGATTTTTTTCATCAAATTCAGCTCCAAATATCTCAAAAACAACTAACAAAATTTCATTAAATTTATGGGTTGTATAAAACACTCAAACTTCTCGTCAAGGGCAGTTTATAGAAAAATATTTCTGATGAAAAATTAAGGAATAATGTGAACGATCACTTAAATGAACTGTAACGTTTCATAGTCTTTATCTGAATCCTTCATCAGACAATAAAAAGAAAATTGAAAAGAATCAATGTCTTTCAACAGTTATCGTAATTCAAGACAATTCGAATTCACATATTTTGAATAAACCGCATTTGATTTTTTGTTGTTTTTGGTGATATGTTTGATGATTAAGGGTAGTATTTTCGTGTCAGTTAGAAATGATTTCAAGTTTAAAAGTAGAAAAATCCTGGTGAAAAATTAAAGTCCTCCCAAATAACCCTTCAGTCAAATAACCAAGAAATTAGTTATTTTATATATCGATTGAAGGATTATTTGGGACGATTTTGCATTATTTTTTGGCGACTAACTCTCGTTTCGAAAACAACGTTTTCTTCATCAAGAGACATCCTCATTCGGAAACATTTAAATATTTCGTTTAAATGATAGCTCTAGTACCTAGTATCAAAGGGCGCAAAAAAGATTTTCGAGCAGATCAAATCGAAAAACATATTCGTCGTTGATCGAATATGTTAGCGTCTCTCTCCATATTTCCCGATCATTAATCAACTCAGGATAATTATCTATTACTAACAACTCCTCTCTAATAATATATCACATCTTTAAATTAATCACAAGTTTCCCATTTCGAATAGCGAAACATCAACTTAAGTAGAAAACATGCGATAAAATTTTTCCGATTGCAAAGTATGATATTAAATGCAATAAATAATGAGGCACTAGAAAGAGGGACTAACAATCATCCAATATCAACGTTAATTGCAAATTTCAGTGCATGGATTGCGATAATCAGAGAATTGTTTTGTAACGAGACAAAACACATATTATAACATTTCTATCCAAAGAAAAAACGGATATTTTCTTATAACACATCACAAGTTTCATTGAAAAATTCTTTTTTAATTAAGAGGAGTAACAACTAGAAATTTCATCATAGCTATATCAAGAAAAGAGGGAATTTATAATTCTTCTGAAAGAACGTTCGAATTGCCGAAGTTTGCACAGTTTTTTTCTGAGGTCTATGACATAACCAGTGATATATTCATCTGGAACGTTCGTTTTCCAAATTCCAAATATCCAGATCGGATAGAACTGAAATAATTTTTCGAATTTCTGAATCCCGACCTGATTCAAATATCCAATATCGTAGAAAAATTTTAATATCTTTAGAAAAAATCTAGAAAAGAACTAAAGTACATGAACTGTTGCACGCATGTTCAAATTCGCTGTCAAAGCGGTCATCTTTTCACGTATTGACCCTGCTAAAAATACCTTCACTTCCTATTCGAAAGATTTGGTGACGAAATTCGGTAGGAACATTCAAGCTATCATTTGTCAGTCATTCACAAATTTGACCTTAGTAATTAAGATCGAAATCTACTCTACAAATATTTAGTTTTCAAGACCTTCCTCCCCAAAGAAACAACTCTACAAATATCAAGTTTCTAGGTCGTTGCTTCCAGCAGAAACTACTCGTTAACTCGATATTCATAGAGTAGGTTTAGAAATTAATTACGAAGGTCGAATTCCAGAATGGGTATAATCCACTCAATGACTCTGCAAATAAACTCATTTGAAATTTTATTTTCCAATATTTCCGAATTGAAATTTAGTACTTGGTTAAAGAATTACAGCTTGAAGGTTCATAAAGAATTTTGTGAGGACAATATGTTCATAAGATGGCGAAGTATAGAATATTCGGGAAAATATTTGATTGATATTGATCATCATGAAATTCGGCACGAAAAATCTTGCGGAAAGTTGCGCATAGTTATAAGCCAACGAACTGTCAAGTTTCAACCCAATATCTCAAGTGGTTCCTGAAATATCGAGGTAATAATCACAAACTTTCGCATGACTATAACTCCGAAACCATTTGGCTGATTTTGTCATTAACGAACTTTGTAGTCGCACTTTGAAACGAATCCTAACCTTAAAGTTTCAAGCCGATAGGTCCCTCTTTTCTTCCGTTATCGTGCATGGACGGCCGGCTAACGGACCGGACAGAATCGATCTTGACATCGTTTACATCATGGGTGAGTCCAGTATAATCGTCTGAGGCTAGTTTCGGCTCGAAATAAATCAAATACACAGCCTGTTAAATTGATTTTAAATATTAATGGAGATTCTAAACACCCGAAATAACGCAAAAATCAAAAGGTTATACCCACCAGGTCATTATTTTTTTTGAAATTTATGCTGTTTAACGAAATTTATTTCCTTCCTGCGATTGACTTTTTCAACCTAAAAACTGCAAGCACGATTTTTTTTCATACGGAAGTTTCCTATTTTCAGTCCCATATTCATTAAAAATGCAATCAACATGCTTATTCGCTTTTGTAGGACAAAACATGTGGAGGATACATCTTTTATGGCAGTGTCTACTGGTAACGACCTTTGTAAAACTTTCCATGCAACAATCAGTCCTAGAAGGAATGATTAAATTGATCTTCGAGGGAGAAAACCAAGCAACAACAGAACCAGAAGATGCTCAGAAACTTTATAATGAATACGACTTCATAGTAGTTGGTGCTGGATCGGCCGGCTGTGTTATTGCTAACAGATTATCGGAAAACCCCAATTGGAATGTCCTACTCATTGAAGCAGGTGAGTAGATTGTTATCACACAATCAATATTCAATTAAAATTTAATTAACGGTGAGCATTTTGTGTATTGAGACGTGTTTCGTCGACTGCGACTCCTTCAGAATTGTATCCACACAATGTTGAAACAGTTTGATGAAAATTATAATACAAGTAGGTAGTGTGATGTAGAGTTTAATGTTTAAAGATTGTGAGTCGAGAAACTATGTTTTATTCAATTCATTATGGGGTTTCATTGCACAAATTTAATGGTATTCTATGAAACATGACAAGAGCGATCCAAAATTCGACAATTTATCAGGAATTAGACTGGGAAAAGGCATACACTAGGGACCCTAGTCTTGAAGGTGATGGAATGAACGTTCTCTTTCGTTCCATCAAAAATTCATCGCGTTTCCATGACAACACCTAATATGCAATTTGTATCACTATATGGATTTGAAGATTAAAAATGGATATCAAATTCATAACGGGATAAAATCTCTCTCCCTCTGATTCTATAAATATTATCTATCGAAATTATATTTTTTTAATACTTTTAAACGTTCAGAACCTAGTTAATATCTAGTACCTGATTAACACTGATGGCTTGGAGGTTCATGCAAAATTTCAGTGGATCTAGCAAAAAATGAAAAGTTCAAAAAAAAACATTCTTCAAGTCATACAATCCTCACAAAAGCTACAGTCTCTCTGCACCACTTCTGAATTTTCGAAATATTAAATAACAATGAAATTTCAAATCCCTGAAATTTCGAAACCATCGAAAGGGCTCAACTGATTTATTTATCTAGCTTATTCGGCCCTTGAATTACGAAAAAATTATCCACGGACGTATAGAAATTTATCGTTTGAGACATTGCCAGCTCAAAACTCGTAAATCACAACATTCGGTAAACTGATATTGCTCTTGTTTCATAGAGAACGTAAAAATTGTTGTGGACCATCAAAAACTTCCCATCATCAACGTCTTATCAATTGTGGCCAAATGATTGGGAAATTAACGAATAATTACATCAGATAATCATTAATTTCCATGGTTATAACGAAGTAAATACCATTAATTCATTAAATTGATATAAAGTCGATAATATAAGACATTGTTGAATTCGAATTTCGTACGGACAATTATAAGTGATACGGTATTATTATTCATGTAACAAAATTATTATGATAATTCTAGTAACTTATTGGGCTTCATTTATAATAGTTACAAACAGATTTTTGAAAAACTCGACTAAAGCTCATGAAGAAATATCTCTTTGTGGCAGAAAGGAACCACAAACAGGTATTATTGTTTGAAGGTTACCAATCTTGAAGATAATGAAGAAGACCATAATATTCGATGATATATCAAATGGTATGTCGAGCTATTTCAAGATATGGTAATTCATTCCAATGGGAAATATGAATTTTATGGGTTCGAAAAATATGATATCAAAGATAGAAAAAACCTTCTCGTTGTTCTAGAAAAGACTAAGTGCTTTGTACTCAGTGCTCGTTTGTGTTTTTCAGGAGTAATCAAACTGACCGCAACAGAAATGACAGTTTCAAATGAGAACATCAGAAATAGATTTAATATCTTTGTCATAAATTTCTTGGATAATGTATAGAAACTGACAGAAATTTTCTATTTATACAGGGTGTTCCTACTCTGCATGAGAGAACGGAGAGAATTGAGCACTTAGATTGAAACTTAATAATCTGTAGTAGAAAACAGAGAAGCTACTTTTTTCGTACTCGCTTTGAGATCTCATCGTTAGTATATTTGAACAAAATGATTTCGTATATTTATTGAGAATTCTTTTTTTGTAACTATTCACCAGTTTTAAGTGATATTTTTGGAAGACCTTCAATATTCAACAACAGTATACCAAATTTCAAGTTGATTCAATTCTTATTGTCAAAAATATCGAAAAAAATGGGTCGAATTGCGTCATTATTTCCGGAATAACTCAGGAAATACTAATCCATTTATGAATTTTTGTTCACGCATTTCTGAAGATACTTAGCTGAAATTTCGCAAAGATATTACATTCACGTTTTTTTAAAAAAAAAACAGATGCTGTGAACAAGACTGCGAAAAAATTCAACGATACACCCAGTATATCGTGCTGTCAACTTTCGTTTTGTATGATTTACATTATTATAGAAACTATACCGCCAATGTTTGTAATCATAGAAATGAGTAATAGAAAAACAATGAAGGCTAACGAAGAGTTCAGTTAATATTTTCAACATACTGATAATCGTAAATCCATGAACTAAATGAACATTTCAATGATGAAAGCTTTTCCCAATCCAAACTCATGATTGGACAAAGAGGCCCACCAATACTTCTGCACACTGATCAAACCCGATTCTTTTCAGGTCGTCCCGAGAACTACGTTATGGACCTCCCTATCGTGGCTAACTACCTCCAATTCACCGAAACCAACTGGAAATACAAGACTGAACCCAGCGACAAATACTGCATGGGCTTGGATAACAGACAATGCAACTGGCCAAGAGGAAAAGTAATCGGAGGCTCCAGCGTTCTTAACTACATGATTTATACCAGGGGAAATCGTAGGGACTACGACAATTGGGCTTCACTTGGCAACACCGGATGGTCCTTCGAAGATGTCCTTCCCTATTTCAAGAAAATAGAGAACTTTACCATTGACAAGTATAAGAACTCTCCGTATCACAACGTCAATGGTTACTTAGCTGTAAGCTACTCGCCATATCGCAGTAAGATTGCAGATTACATCATAGAAGCATCCCAAGAACAAGGCTTTCCTTACGTCGACTACAACGCCGAAAAACAAGTAGGAGTGTCGCAACTTCAAGTCAGCATGAGAGATGGTGTGAGGGAGAGTTCGAGCAGAGCCTACTTACATCCAATTAGAGACAGACCAAACCTTCATGTCAAAAAATTCTCCATGGTCACCAGGCTTCTAATAGACCCCCAAACCAAAAAAACCTACGGTGTTGAGTTCGAGAGGTTTGGAAAAAAATATGTCATAAGAGTCCGGAAAGAAGTTATTGTATCAGCTGGAGCTATAAACTCGCCACAACTACTCATGCTCAGTGGCATAGGTCCCAAAAAACATCTATCAGAACTTGGCATACCTGTTCTGAAGAATTCTAGAGTAGGTTTCAACCTGATGGACCATATAGCTCTAGGTGGTATAACAATCCTTGTCGACAAACCATACACCTTGACTTTGGACAGAATCCTGACAACTGAGAGCCTTAGTATGTACTTCAATCATCATAAAGGCCCAATGACAGTACCTGGAGGATGTGAAGTTATCCTGTTCACAGAATTGGATCGTCCTGGTGATCTTGATGGATATCCAGATATGGAACTTCTATTTCAAGGTGGTTCTTTGGTATCCGATCCACTTCTTCGTAAAGATTTCGGTATAACAGATGAAATTTACGATGAAGTATACAAACCAATAGAAAACATTGATTCTTTCATGGTGTTCCCTATGCTGTTGAGACCTGAAAGTACTGGAAGAATCATGTTGAAGTCAAGGAGCTACAAGACTAAGCCAATGATTTTTCCAAATTATTTCGCTGAGAAGCAGGATATGCGAACTATTATCAAAGGGTTAAGGTTAGCTCTCAACATCACCAATCAACCAGCTTTGAAGAAACTAGGAGCAAGGATCCACACAATACCCATGCCTGGTTGTAAACAGCACAAATTTGGCACTGACGAGTATTTTGAATGTATGACTAGACACTTGACATTCACAATCTATCACCAAAGTGGTACCTGTAAAATGGGGCCAGTCTCAGATAAGAAAGCTGTGGTAGACCCAAGGCTGAGGGTGCATGGTATTGAGGGACTTAGAGTCATAGATGCTTCGATAATGCCAGTGATACCAGCGGCACATACCAATGCACCAACGTATATGATTGCTGAGAAAGGTGCTGATATGATAAAAGAAGATTGGGGCTTCAAACAGTAGGGACTTCGTTAAATTATTTGTGCTGTGATAAAACTTGATAATGAGCTACCACAATACCAAGTATCCTTAAGTGCTAGAGATCTATAGGTTATGTAACGATGGCATTTTGGGTTTCTATGTTGTACTTCTGTATTTGTGAAGTGTTATATATGAAAGAGGCCACTCTTCATAGAAGGTCTTAAGTTGATACAAAATCGAAATAAGATTGAAAGTGGTGTGGAGTAAGCAATCATAGGAATCGAAACGATTCTGTCTTGAAATCTATGTTGCGCTAGACAGACAGAAAAGAATGATAATAATCATTATTGAAAAAATTATTTCAGTAATGTGGAATATTGTAGCTATTCAAGCTGACATCAATGATTTTATCTGAATTTAAATCAGTTGGATCTATTGATATTTCACCAAATTGATTGTTCATTATAACTTTCATTATATTTATTCTCAATTATACGCAGTTTTCTGTTCAACTTCTTGATATACCCATGAGACCCTTCAATATCCGCTTATAAAATACAAAATCTGCAATAGTTAATGATTCCACAGCAATGAAGTTTCGATAGACTGATAGGTATATGCATACAGTACCTAAATTATATTGTTTGTTTATACCTAATTGGAAACACCAAGGAGAATTTTTTTATCAATGTCTGCAACATATACTGGTTCTGTTATTTCCACAAAATTTCATATATTATGACATTTCGAAGAATTAACGTTATTCCATAGAAAATTGGTAACTCTTTATTACACAATGAAGTGAAACTTGCTAAATTGTTTTGTTGCAGTACTTTCATATTTCAAGACCCTTAGTCGAACTGACAGTTTCGGAAATCTCATATTAGAAATTTTTTTCAATTTAACTTCTCTTTTAGTGAAGTCAGACAAACATGATCCATTTCTATAGAACAATGAACAAAGATTTCACTTATTATTCTATACATTTGGTTTGAATCACTAACAAAATAAGTAGAATTAGAACATTTCTATATCAAAAGAATCATCGTTGCTGTGATTTTCGAAAATATCAGTTTTAGCAAAGTTCTTGAAATATAAAAGTATTGCAAAAATTTTTTCTGCAGAATTTCTATCTATTGTCCGACGAAGCAGTCAGATGTAGACTTTGAATCGTTTCAGTCAAATCCGTTGATCATTGATCATTGATTGACATTATACCAATATTGTTTTTTTGGGCAACTGTTTTTTAAGAAACTGCCCTTGATAAATAGTTTGAATTCCGAATTTTGCAAGACAATTTCTATAAGTAATGATTTCTGTTTAATTTTTAACAATTTCTTTTTCGAGTATTGGGACAAAACCAAAAAAAACCTGAAAACCGATAAATATTCGATTATTTCATTCCACAACTGTTTCAAATGAAATACATGATCAGTATCTATTTTGCATATCATCTGACACTGAAAAATATCGAAAATATTTCATGTTTTCGGAATCTATGATCATTCAAGTTCAGATATCATGCCTGTTTTGAAAACTATGGGAGGTCGTTGTTCCTCAGCCAAGTTCAGTGTTTTCGGTTAGTTTGCCGAGACCATTCGATTCACTTCAATGTTGTGATATATTTTGGATGTAATTGACAACATTAAATACGTATGAAAATAAAATATTGAAATACCCTCAAGGTCTGAGTGCCTCAAACTACGGTGAAAGTAGATGACACTCATAATGATTATATGTATATCTTCAAAACAACCAATTGCATTTGATGAAGAATTGGACCAGCAGCTTATATGTTGGATTACGGTCAACCACTGGTACTAGTAGTTTTTTCGTAAGTTTGAATTGAATCACTCTTGTACCTTATAAAGTGAATCAATTAATGATGGTGATATTGGGAACTTCTCATCGATGTTCGATTAGCGATCAGATCAGATTTATCGTTTGGAAGTGGAAATGTGGTTCGCTATTGCTAAATGTTTTCTTCAAGATATGTGTTAAGCTTCATAGAAATCTGATGAGGAGTTTCATTCTGATGAGGGAAGGGGAAATTTCCAAGGAAAATTTTGAGATAACTTCTAGCAATACGATATCCACGAAATTTTGCATAAAGTTGCTATTCAATAATTAAATATAATTCAATCGGATTGCATCAGTAACTCCTGATATATCAAGAGAATCACCTCATACGTTTAAAAGGGTTTAACTGCGGAACCATGCAACATCAAGAAAAAAGCATCCTCGCACGGACTGGTCCAATTTCACGAACATATCAATGAAATAAAGGTGCAGAGTAATTAAATTTCTTATAATCCAATGTTTTTTCATTATATTATAAAAAATTTAATTACTCTGCGCCTTTATTTTAATGATATGTTCGTGAAATTTGACCAGTCCGTGCGAGGATGCTTTTTTCTTGCCACTGTTTACGTCTTAGTATTGTAAGTCCATTGACATCTATGTAAAATGTTATGTTGCAATTGATGTTTTTACAGTATGCTCCTGAAGAAGTCTTCAAAGTTTAGACGAAATATAGAGCTGTTAATACAAATTGACTTTAAATAACTGCCCAAATAGTCGAAACACCCGTTACCTTTCTGATATATTCTAACGACTAGTAAACACACCACAATTGTATATATATATATATACAAACAAAATATAAACAAAAATTACCAGCCCTTCATTTCCAATGATCCCGTTATTCTTTTTGAATTGAATATATATATATATATATATATATATATATATATATATATATACATATAATTACATAATATTAACCCTTATTAAATAAATGAATCCTTTCCTTCATCCCATGAGATCTGTATATCAGAATGCATTTTATTGCAACTCAGCAATGAATCATTGTTATTCGTTTCAGTATTGAGATAAGGATATCTTATAAATTGTATTGCACCTGTTTATCCAACAGGAAGAAGTTAGTTAGAGCATAGACGCATTGGTCGTATACCGTTGTATTCAAAATAAATTGTTTTTTAAAAACAAGGTTTTCAATCTGAAATTCATATTTATATATACATATAATATACTAATATTTCTGGTTGCCTCTCTTCACCACAAGTCAACCAGTATAGGGAATTTTATCGTTTTCAACTGTACTTCTCAGTGGTCGTGCTTGATTTTTTTCTGAAATCCAAGGAAATTCCAATGTTTTGTAGGGGCCACACTGGACGAGTTAAAAATCCTTTGGGAAAACTAATTCTGTGGTTTGATATCGCATGCAACTTTTCAAACATGAAGTGACAATTTGTGGTTGCCTGCGCCGTAAAGTACTGTTTAAGAAGTTGTCTGGTTGGATGAGATACTTTTCATATTTTGGCGGAGGAGCCAGAATCCGAAGGAGAACGCTATCTTCCCTAAATATGAAAATAATCGAATGCAAATTCTATAAAACCATACCCTTGATTGCCAAATTATCTGGTTGTTTTCATAAACGAGAATGATTTATAGGAAATATTCACTAATAAAGAAATATCGATTTATCTGAGGAACATCGTAGAAATGACAGACTATAAATTATTTTGTTCTAAACGCGCTGCTAAATGAATTTATTATCAACCAAAATGCGAAATTCTTTGAATGTTTAGTGTTTATCTGAGGTTTTCCAGTATTTTTTGAGGGTTAACGGGATATTTCCGCGACACAATTTTCGTTCTGCAGTACCGCTGTAATTCGATGATTGTCGGAACTTTTCTCTGAAATATATTTCCGAATATTCACCCCGAACAGGATTTTAAATGATTAATTGGAACTGTTGTTTAGGTTCTCCCCTCAAAATCTGCGAATTACAATCCCCAATAACTCAAATAATAGCAATCCGATTGACTTTGAAATTGTATGTGATTTCTCTTGAACCACATAAAAATTCAAGCGGTTTCGTTGAGAATTTGAAACAGGAAATTGTTCTGAAAAAATCCCAAATCTTATATTTCATAAATCAGTCAGATTTCCCTGAGATTTTGAATATTAGTTCTATAACCAAATTATAGATGACGCAAAATGATTCCAAAAATATATTCGATCAAATTGAAATCTGTCAGTTGATTGCCAAATGACAGCTTGTAGGTTCATGCCGAATCTCGTGCTAACCAAAAGAGTAGAAAATTGCATAATCGCTTTCAATAGGAAATATCATGAGTTGGACGGGTGAACTGTTGATTCTGTTCGTTTTGTTGACAACGGAACTGCTTGCGACTTGAAAATTTCAAGATAATTTCGTTAATCGGCAAAAATTTCATTGAATACTTTTCTTATTCGAATTTCATGAATCAGATTTCAACTAAATTTGGCAGAGGCTTTGAGGTCCATATTTAACAACAATGTATCAAGTTTCAGTATCCTCCGATCTTATTTCGACCAGATATTAAGAAAAAAAATGTCGAATTTCGTAAATTTTTTCTTAGTATCGTTTTTATTCCCGAAAAAATTGAAAGGTTCTGATCCTCCGATGATTAAGTCGTTAACTACTTAGCAACTGCTGATGCTTAGTGGTGCGAAATTCAGAGATGATTATGTCAATAGAATAATTGAAAAAAAAATTTTTTCATCAAGAAGAAGAGCTGAATTTTTCGGGAAAATACGGAAGTAGATGAACGCTTTGGAAACGAATTCGATTATTAGCGCTACTACACGTCAGTGTTCGTGAAGAATTTTTGAAGTTTTTCGAAAATCCTCGGTGTAGCGTCATACTCAAACCAAGGAAGTATAAATTATTGCTCTTACTGATTATTCATCATTTCAGGCCATTTTATGTTCGAATTTAGCAAAAATAGCTATCGTGGCAACATGATAAAAAAAATACTGAAAGATTCCAAGAACGAGAAATTCTCAAATTTGGATATCCATACCAATTTCAGAAATACAAACCATGATTCATATCTTGCTATTTGAACAAGGTGATCAAGTAGCCGGCAGATTTGAAATTGATAGTTTCAGTAATGAATTTTAAAGCAATTCCATATCTGAAACTTTTACTATACTTCATTTCGAATTATGAAGAAGTTTGGTCAGTTTTGGTAGAAATTTGTAACTTCCATATATAAACTCAACAATCATGAATTTAGTCAGTATTTCAACTAGGATCATACTATTTCGGCAATATGAAGTTGGTAAGTATGTAATCAGCCCATCAAGTAGCATAAATGAATGGATTACTAATACAAAAGTTTATCATATTTTTTTTTCCAAAAATAGATTGTTTTGTCTACATTCCTAGTGATGGCACAATGCCTACCACAAATCTCCAATCCAAGATGGAAGCACTACGAACAATCTGAAAATTACTTGGAAGAAAGTCCAGAACCTGTTTCAAAATCAACAGCCCCTAAAAAACCAACCGAATTAGAACTACAACAAAACAAAAATGCACAGTGAGTATATGACGAAATCTGCAATTTAACTCGGTTTGTTTTTACTCTACGCTCAGTACACCACGTGTTACATCACCAATACAGTCTTTTATATACAGTGCGCGTCAAAATAATGGAACAAATTCATTTTCTCAGAAGAAAAATATTTGGCAACAAAATCCTGAAACAGGTCAATTTTGTTTCACTTTTACCAAATGTTTATGCATTTTTATAGGATATTTTTTACATCCTGTGCAATCTCCATCAACCCTCTAAATTTTTTCATGTGGTACTTTTTGGAAAAAAAGTTTATTTTTAAATTTCTGCACGCCTGTAAAGAAGATACAAGGACCTTGTCAAAAAAGTACCACATGACCAATTTTCCCTATTCAAAAAATTCAGAGGATTGATGGGGATGGCACAAGGTGCAACAAAAATCCTTCAAAAATGCATATAAAATCGGTAAAAGTGAAACAAAAATTGACCTGTTTCAGGATTTCATTGCCAAATATTTTTCTTCTGAGAAAATGAATTTGTTCCATAATTTTGACGTGCACTGTAGAATAGAAATAGTTTATTCAATAAATATTGGATAGGGTAGTTTTCAACTTTTGGATACTTCATTTGAGAATAAAATGAAGAAATGACTTTGTTTTCTTCCACTATGTTCTGTTGAAGGTTACCTTAAGGCGACATATACTTCCATCCAAAATTTAATTTTCATGATATTATACATGTTTGAACTTACAACTTGAAATAACGTACAAACTATCAATTAAATCTGAAACATAGATTATAGTTTCCGAAAAAATATCATTCTAGTGACAGAATCCAACTACTCACCCAGTAAAATCGCAGCAACGATATTTAAGTAACTACAAAAAAATCTTTGAAATATCTATAGCTTCGAAACCATAGGGCTGATTCAACAAAAATCACAAAACATTTTCAGCTCAAAATAACCAAACAAAATCAAAATACATTGTACCGACAAGATAGCAATTTTATTACTAGAGCAATCATTTGAAAATTACCCAGGAGTTAGTATAAACAATTCTAGAAGAATCCACCCTTATTATCTAGGCTCTCATGGATAATCAAAAAAAATACAAAAATATGAGCTTTAGTTCGTAGGGGGATATATATGAAAATTTTACTCTGAGATCCAACAACAGTATCTCCTAGAATATTATCGAATTCCACATTGGAAAAAATAGAACTTCCAGATGCCCTGATAAACATTTTTTCCACAATATTAACGAATTTGTGGGATACTTCAATGCTCTTTTTCACTTCTTCAAAATAATAAATGAAAGAAGTACCAAACAAAATCGAGTGTATGGCAATTTTGAAAACCTTCAAAACAAGGCGTAACTCAGCCCTCCTTACTCTTTTGAGACTTCAGGGTGTCAGTTACATTACAGGGTTGATACAATTTGATTACAACCAACCGCATGAAATGCCGTCCTTGGAACCAATTTTTTTATTTCTTCTAATTTTGCAATGATGACTGGAAAATTAACAGTGGTACCCCTTCGAATTGTTACACTGTATACCTGTGAATGACAATATTCAGCGCGACATCAACGTTATAAAGAAATATGTGAGCATTCCGTTTCGAACGAGGTTTTAATATGAATGCATATTATCTATTGGCAATGCAAATTTATTCAATTATTTGGTCAATGTTCTCCCTAGCAGAGATAACCCGCTTTTAAAAACGTTCTCAACAACAAAAAGCTCATGAATTGCAAATAAGAAAATATTTGCCTCAGTTCATGAATATAAACAATATCTTTAGATTTTCACATTCTCAGCTACTCGTTCAAAACGAATATAGACGACAAAATCAACGATCAGACTCAACAGAGAAACGAGGTCCGAGAAGGTCTCAACGTTGAAGGTTCTTACAGCTACAGCGATGGTTATTTCAAAAGGACATACCACTACGTCGCTGACGATAAAGGCTACAGAATTGTCAAGTAAGTATTAAATTGCATGGATGTATCAATATATTGTCTGGGAATTCCGAAAATCAAGAGTAAGTGAAACCATTTTGAGCTCAGTGCTGTTTGAAATAATATTGGCCGTCACCCTTCTGATATTTGTCACAATGTTCGTCTCTTCAAACTGATGGGCTTTTTTCTGTATTTTTCATAACTCGAAATTTCAATCTTCATTAAATAACACAGATTTGTTCTCCTTTCTCAGCTGAGCATTACAAGTTTATAATACGTGATATCAATTTTCTTCGATTTGTTGACATAACTTTCGATCAAGAGAGGTCAGCGAAAGCAAAAAAGAGATCTTATGAAGATTTGAACCTCTCTAGATAGAAATACAATCTTTTAGTCATTCGAGAAAGATTGTTCAAAAGTAACAAGCATCTTAACCAAGTCAAGACAGACTTCTCGTTCTGCCTAAGTCTCAAAACAAAGGAGCTCTGTTAAGTTATTTTTATGTCCAATGTTTTCTCACTGTATTGTTGACATGTTTCTTTACCTTTAACAGATCCGAAGTCATACCTCTAGAAGGACCAACAATCAACCTTGATGGGACAGCATCTGTAGACACAGCAGCTCACGGAACCCATGTATCCTACAGGGTACAGAGTGTACCGGCTGTTGGTCCCAAGATTGTTGAGAAAATTGAATGAGTACTCCTAAGATTGAACTGAAGGGAAGAATTATAGCTGATTGTACATGACTTTTTCATTGTTCTCATTTTTGTTGTTATACACTACTTATTATATAAATTTGTTGTGAAATTATGTCTAACGAATTTGTTTTCTTTGTCCATTTTCAACAAAACAACCAACTTTCCCATATTTTTCGTCAAACTATGGACTTCCTTCGAGGAGATAATGTTTTGCCTTAGCCCCCCCGTTCACTGGATTCAAATCCCTTCTTACATATGTGGGATGTAATGGGAAGTCTTTCGAATACCAACCTCAATAGTTCCGGCACAAGCAAACATTGCCCAACTTTCTTTGTACATGCCTAGACGTGTACAAGAGTTCATTCAGTTACATGGTCGTCAAACACGTTACTTTTTTTTTACTTAAATGTAAATGAAAGTACTAAAATTCTTCATTCTAGATCAACTATCACATTGACACGAAATGAAGTTCACGAAATTTTTCTTTCTGGTACAACACTGGTGTCGCTGAGTTTAAATGTGTCCACGGATTCTACTTTAACGAGTCCGACCTAATTTTTCAAGACCAGTTTCGGCTTGAAATTCGAAACAATAACATTCTTGTTTCCTAGACCAAGTGTATAACTAATCTATACGATTGTTATGAATGGTGCCATCAATGACAATAAACTGCTTCATAATAAACTGTCAATACATAAATGACAAGATAACAGAGTATTTTATTTCAAAATTTAAAATGACTTCAAAACGGGGGTAATAATGGCTATAAATCTATTTTATGCTCTTTGACATCGGGGCGATATTCCGAGTGTTCAGTTTAGAAAAGAAAGAGAATCGAAGTATTATTAAGAAGTAATAACAGAATAATTTCAGCTGTACCATTACTGAAGATACTAGCTTTACATATACAAAACTAGTTAATGAATGATTTCATGGAATAAATAAATAAGGAAAGTCAGAAAATAGATCACTTCAGGTATCAAGGACCGAAAGAAAGTCTGTACAAATCTATCAAATCCTCGAAAAATACTCGAGCATATTTCGAAAATTGTATACACCAACATGAACATGAAGCTTGATAATTGTTATTATTTCAGATAAAACAATGAATCTGGTATGGTTTTTATTCGTCATGTCTGCAAAATACGTTCAGGCAGGATTTACTGACTTTTTATTGAAACCAATACAATCAATAATTGATGATACGTTGCATTTCAAAGGTGAATTCTTCTTTGTTCCATATTTGAAATTCGCGGGGGTTCACTTATGATCTGATCAGATTAAATCTGCCAAGCTATTTTCACGAAGATAATAAAGCACATTCAATGTATTCTAGATCATGGCAAGGGGAAGGAATACGATTTCATCATAGTAGGATCAGGATCGGCAGGTTCAGTAATTGCTAACAGACTGTCAGAAGAGGGAGAATGGAATATTCTTCTCTTAGAGGTAGGTCATGAACCCACAAGTTTAGCTGATGTACCTTTTCTTGCACCAGCCCTTCAATTTACTGACCTAAATTGGGGATATAGAATGGAAAAACAGGAAGGTGTAGCTTTAGGTAATGACTGAAATTCTGTTAATATCATGCATTATACAGATTTTCGCTAGGTATGGTGGATCAGAGGATGCCATGGCCTAGAGGAAGGGCTCTAGGGGGATCCTCTGTCATAAACTACATGTTGTATGTAAGAGGCAACAAAGAGGACTATAATAAATGGGAGGAAATGGGCAACCCTGGATGGGGCTACAAAGACGTTTTCAAATACTTCCTGAAATCTGAAGATGCCATGATTGCTATGAACGATACGGAATACCATCGGGTCGGAGGTACTTAAATCATAAAACATTTCATCTCTTGAACTTAAAATTTTATTTCTTAGGTTATCAATCGGTACAAGACGTACCCTTCAGGACAGAGTTGGCTAATGTATGGGTACGTGCTAGTCAGGAAGCAGGTTACAAATATGTCGATTACAACGGTGAGCAGCAATTGGGAGTGTCGTACGTCCAAGGTACCATAATAAATGGTAGAAGATGCAGCGTAGAAAAGGCCTTCCTCAGACCAGTTAAGAAAAGACCCAATCTTACCATCCTAACAGGGGCAAGGGCCACTCAAATACTCATTAATACTGAATCAAGGGAAGCTTATGGGGTGAAATATGTCAGACACGGGAAAGAATATACGGCTTTAGCGAAGAAAGAAGTTATTTCATCAGCTGGGACCTTTCATTCACCACAACTACTCATGCTTTCCGGTAAGATATCTCTGAATGAATTCATTTAAATAAATCTGATCTCAAGCCTCCATCGAATGCATTTTATAGGTATTGGACCTAAGAAGCATCTGGACCAACTAGGTATTACTACAATCCAAGATCTACCAGTTGGACGAAAAATTTACGACCATCTAGCATTTTGCGGGGTTCTTTATAGTGTTAATGAATCCATATCTGTTAGTGGTTGGGACATACTATCGCCAAAATCGATTCTCGATTGGGAACAAGGAAAAGGGCTTTACACAGTTCTTGGAGGAGTAGAATCGTTCACTTATATAAAGGTCAAAGATGATGGCGAGCCGCTGTTACCTGACATTGAACTCCTCTTCATTGGCCTCGGTCTTCATTCTGACCGCGGATTATTGTTCAGAAAATCTTTTGGCTACTCTGACCAAGCGTACAATGCCTTCTACAAACCTCTCGAGGGCAAACAGGGATTTATGATTGCCCCAATGCTTCTTCATCCCAAATCCTATGGACACATCGACTTATCCTCTAAATACCCTCAGGATGATCCAAAACTGTACGGGAATTATTTCACAGATCCTGATGACGAAGATATAAATACCTTCGTAGCATCAATACGCGAATCTCAAAGAATCATAGGCACAAGTCCGTCCATGAAAAGATATAATGCTACGTTGGTTCCTTGGTCCATCGACGGTTGCGAAGACAAAAAATGGGATTCAGACGAATACTGGAGATGTGGACTACGACATCTAGCAGTAACACTTCACCACCAAGTCTCCACTTCCAAAATGGGTCCAACAAATGATACTGAAGCTGTTGTTGATCACAACTTGAAGGTGCACGGTATCAAGAAATTGAGGGAAGCTGATTGCAGTGTGATACCTACTCCTATAGCAGCTCATATGAACGCACCTTCGATCATGATTGGAGAAAAGGCTTCAGATATGATAAAAAATGAGTGGAAGACTGGAGAGAATTAGTGTTGATGTCTTTATGAAGTCAATGATGACTTGTCCTCTGATTTCTTGAGATTAAATTTATAACGTCTGTTTCGATTATTCCGTGTGCACGAATTTTCTGAGATAAACCTAGAGACCATCGACGTTGATGAATTTACACTTGATCACACGAAGAATCTACATCTATGCATACTCCATTCAGTTTATGAAGTCTCTCGGTGCGCCTTTTTTCAACGACTGTATGATCTGGTTTAGTAACATACGTAATAACTACGACCTTCGTGTATAACGGACAACGCCGCTAAGTTATCTAACAGAAAAATTGCTATAACCTAACAATTTTCAATTATGCAGAGTGCAATATCCCGAAACTGCTATGGCATAGCAACTATCTTCATAAAAGTGAATAATTACTATGTTCAACTGACAGAATTGGTAATTATTATATTTCTCATCATAGACCTAGAGACATGGACTATGCCTATCCCTCAAATCTGTGAAGAAAAGTTAGTAATGATGTGAAATAACCGAAAAACAACTCCCCCCTCAAGTAGATCAAAAAACATATCGATTTCCTTCAAATCACACGTTGGAAAATTTTCAATATTAATGAGATAATGATAAATACACTCAGCTCAGGCCAAGTAATTTTTTCCGTAAATATATATGGTTGTTAGTTGAATCGGTCGAAAGATTCTGAATTAACTTCGGTGTTTTCTTCAAAATTTTTTATGAATATTTTTCATTCTTTTCATTGAAATGTCATTTTTTGTCTGCTTCATTCTGATACGACCAAAGCAAACTCTTCGACCTGAACTTAATTCGATATATAAACTTAACTCCTAAGAATGGGACTGAAGACTTACAAACCTCGTACAATAAAAAAAAATATAACCGTATATGAATGGAGTCATGAACATAAAAATAAGCAATTCTATATTATTAATAATTAATTATTATTCTTTAAATACAAAGAAAAAGAGAAAAGCGTCAAAAATACAGTAGACTTAACTATGATCTGAAAGGGTATTTTATAAATTCCTTGATCGAATATGGTTGTTTCAATTTTCACGATGAGATTAATTATTTCAAATTTTAGTTTTTTATATCAGATAAGATGATGAAGTTTTTGGGTTTTTATTAAACAACTTTATACACATCTCTATTCGACATCTCGTTTTAATAACAACAGAAGCCAATTTATATTCGACATAGTCATCTAAATGTGAAGGGCATCATCAAATTCATTCAACATCGTAACATCCAAACTAGTTCAACTTGATGAAAATAGCCGTTGGTAGAAATTCTAAAAAAAAATTATAAACAAGTTGGGAATTTCCTGCTATCGAAATTATTCTTCAGTTGTGCTCAATCATGATAGCAAGGTGTTTGGTGGTTTTCTTCCTGGTTGGAGTAGCTTCAGAGCAGGTGAATTTCAAAAATTATATTATTGGTGAAATTTCAAGCAGTTACTTCATAATGTGTTTGAATATTTATGATAATTCACATCTTTTTCGTTCATGACTTGTCTCATCAAAATAATCGCTTTATGTGAGCCATTCGTGTGTAAGGTTTTCAAGATCTCCATTGGAGCATGCTGCAAAGTTTGCTAAATAGCTTGCTATATACTCAAAATAATGTACTAATGAAATTATTCCTGATAATTTCCATAAAATTTGCAATGGTTAATGGGACAACATCAAAATTTCAAAGAACAGTTATCTCTCAAAAAAGAAGATATAGGACATTGACTTCTTAACGAACGAGTTAATATTGACTATTGACACATATACGAACTGGTTTCTTCACCTGTTTTACATATATGGCTGCAAAATATAAAGAGATGATAACTTCTGTTTCACCGCAAGTGTCAGATGAAAATTCGAACACAACTGATCAAGCAACGGAACTCTTGTACGTTCGTTCAGTAATATCAGGTTGATCATGGAATTAATTTGTCTTTTATTTCAAAAACCAGCCACTTGCGGGCACTCGACGAGATCATCGCGGAACATTGAGGAATTCAAAATTATAAATCCAACCAGGAAAATGAAAGAGAAAAATTCAAAAAACTTATTAGCTACTGTTGGCTAGTCGATCTTCATATTTGAATGCTCTGCTCCGTTTTATCACAACCAATCGTCCATGTTGACTTCTGAAAATGCATGACTAACATTTCAATTCTACAACGAAAAGCCTCTCAAACGAAACAGCTCAATGATTGATTAAAGTTAAATTTCAACTACGAATTCAATACAGATAAATTTTCATCTTTCAGACCACCTCACAATTGGTCTCTCCTGAAACTCAGAAAACCAGTACTTCAGATTCGAAAACCACAGTGATCATTTCCGAAACTGTAAGACCTCCAGTTTTTTCCATCCATTCCCCTTCACAGACTGACAGGAAAACCAATGATACGGTCCAATCAACCAGTATTCCAGATGTGAGCATTGAAAATTATTTCACAACGCTTCCAATTGAGACTGAACCAAAAACTGAACATTCCATCATCAATAATTTCTTCACAACGCCATCAATGGCCACATCCAAATCTACTGGCCTATCTCGCGAAAACATACAGATAGAATGGACCAATAACGAGTCTGATGAGTCTAATAAAACATCTACACTACTAGAAGCGGTCAAGGAACTCCAAGAACAGCATTCAGACCCAAATAATCCTGAAGAAGACTTTTTACACTTCGTACAGTCTGTTCTTAGATCAACGTCTATCAAGCGACGAGTTTCACAGAACCATTACCAAAAAGCCCCAGAACTTATCAAGAAACTTATCAGTATTATACCAAATATTAGCAAGAAACCAACACTTGAAGATGGCCATTCAAATTTGCATTCAGCAAACCAAGCATTTAATATTTCAGAAACCCAATATAATAAAGACGATTTTGTGTATCTCAAAGATGAAAATGATCGTAGTTACCACAGTAACAAAATGAGAAATACTCTGAGCAAAAATATTCAGCAAATACAAAAAACTACATTTCCAATTTCATCTCACCAAAACAACCCGAGGAAAAATTCATATTCACTAACAAGAATGGGACTAGCGCCATATATTCACATGGAAGGATCACATAGGTCTTATGGTGAAGAAGAATACAAGTTTGGATTCAATGTTGAACAAGATGCGCTCAATAAAATTCCTACAGTATTTGGCAGTAGATCTCCATCAGGTTTCCCTACACAAAATCAAAGAAAGCAAATGAAACCGTACAAGAACTATTATCCACAAGATTATCAGTGGAAATCAGGAAATAGGCAACATAGCTTTAAATACTTCCAACAAGAACTCAACACAGATTCCCCCCAGAATTCAATCTACCTTCAAAGACGAGTTTCTACGTCTACACCAAGAAAAAGCATTCCTGATGAAGAGTACTATTCCATGAAGCCCAAAACAGAAACTAGAAGTGCCAAATACACCTTCACATCTGATATTGAGGATGAAATAAATGGAAATGTTCAACAGAGACAGGAAACTAGGGAAGGAAGCAAGGTCACTGGTAGTTACAGCTACGAAGATGGTTTCTTCAGAAGAACAGTACACTATGTTGCTGACGAAAAAGGATACAGAGTGGTAAGGTGAGTATGAACTGTAAGGTCATGAAAGTTATCGGAAGTTGTGATTTGGTTTCGATTTCAGGGAAGAAGTTGATGAAATTGGGGATGGTCCCTCGTACAATCCAGATGGTTCTGCTAGATTTCAGGCATATATCGCTGGCAACAATGTAAATTATAAAATCACCAATAAGGACATTTCGGGGTGGTCAAACATACATCATCAGCAACCAGTACAAAATTTTCAAAGTGAACCTAGATGGAGACACTGAGAGAACGGAATTGAATAGATGAGTTAACTAGTTAACTGAACTATGCTTTCATTTTTTTCTTCAACCTATTTATATGTCTTGATCTCTTGACATTGTCAAAAAACATTTTCCCAAGTAATACATCTACACATTTCCTGACACCTTGTATAAGCTGGAGAACTACTGGTACTTCAACACTGTGGTAAATCTGACAACAGCAATTTTTGAGCTCCAAGCGCAGATTAGAAAGAGCACATTCAAAGTAGATTCATTTGAATAAGTGAGATTATCTCACGATATAGTGGGTTTATAAATTTATTGATCTTCAAAGAAATTCAACCTTTTTTCCTAGATTGAATACTTCTATCCACTTTTCTCAATGTCACTTCCTTCTTTGTTTCAAATGCTCTATTAAATTCTCATATTATTTTTGTATTTTATTTTATTAGGCTATCGTTTTCTCGAGTTTTTCACTTCGATCATTGTATGTCAATTAATATAATAATAAGATTTGTCATTTATACGTAGTACGTTGAAGACAATAAAAGTATATGATGAGATATCAATATCCAAAGATATGATGTAAAGGTATTACAGCAGAATCTATATTTTTCCATAAAACCAGAATACGTCCATACAAGCAAGATACAAATTAAAATAAAAATGATTATGCCAACGCTCCAGCTGGTTCTATCAGTCGGTAAAAGCAATTCAGTTCCAAAAATTTTGTGGCAAATCACTTGATTAATTTCGGAATCGATTCAATCTTAATAGTTCCTCTTTAGAACCATTGAGGGTTCAGTTTTTTTTGGGCGAAACTCTGTTCTATATGGGGTAGGTTCAGACTGAATTCGTGAATCGGTAAAATCCTTCTCATAATGCCGCAGCTGTGCCCATGCAAAATTTTATTTTTCCAATATTTCCAAAAATACAGATTATATCGAATAAGAATCCAGTACTTGATTGAAAAATGACAGCTTGAAGCCTCATGCAGAATTTCGTGTGTGATCAGAAAATCATAGAATATAGAATTTGAAAATAATTTCCGAATTGTTCTAATGACATGATCATCACGAAATTTCGCAGAGAGTCGAGCATCATCAATTTCACACTACTTCTCAAATTTCATAATGATTGGATAAGTATATCTTGAATTATTTCAGAAAGAGCAAGAGAAATTTGGCATATTTTTGCCAATACCTCCGAAAATTATAACCCGATCGAGATGAAATTTGGTACAATGAAATAAAGGATTTCAGACGAGTAAAATTTTTCGACACATGGAATAAAATTTTCCCGAAACAAAATTTCAAAAAAATTGTTTTTCAAAATTCACCGATCAAACGTTATCAACAAAATTTTGCAAGAAGTTGCACGTCGTCTTGAACGACTAAGTTGGACACAAAATAATTATGTCATAGAATTGAAACTAGGTGATCAGTTGTAGAACACTGATCAGCAACTGCTCGCAACATTTGATTCATATCGTATCGTAAGTGGATTCAAGAAATAAAATTTTGAAATTTTTTCACGAATTTGAACACCCACTGACTTCACTTCAGTGCTTTCCTGGAATTAATAATCTTCACCTATTAAGATATTACTAATAATACTATTGGGGAAGCGTCATTCATTTCTGAATTCAATTTCAAAAATGAAACTTTCCACTACTTCGAATTTGCCATTGGAACACGTCATCGCAAAAATGAAGAGAAATAAATGTTCCCTTTCGTTGAATAATTTAGCTTTTACTTTATCATGTCAACTTTTCAGCGATTACCTGCAAAATTTTGTCGCTGATTATTGCATATTTCCGAAAAACCCTGAACACCTGTCACGCTTCGACAGTTTAATAAGTGTCGCAAATGGATTCTCCATAATTTTCCAATTTCAAAGAACAATATTGCCGAAAGATAAAACACGATAACATTGTGAAATTAGCACACTTAGTGATACATTTTTATTTAAGTAACCCATACAAGTTTTTCATCAACTTCGATACTTATTCGAACAACGAAGTTGGGTTATCGAGAATCAGTGTAATTTTCCAATTAAACCCCAATATTCTAGTAGGAAAAATGCCCGAAAGCTTGCAGAAATTCGAAACATTCGCTTGAAATCTACTAGAATGTGCCACTCTTTGTTTACCTTTCATATACAGGGTGTATCTGAATAAAACAGAAAAAAAATTAAGGGGAGATTCTGTGATGAAAATTAAGGTGGACCCAGAGGATAAATTATGTTTAGGAGGGGTTGAAATAATCAACCCCTTAGATATTTTTTTTGGATACAAAATTTCATTTCAAAGAAACATGGCTTGAAAGTCCAATTAATTCACTAACTTTTTCATTTCTACTGGTTATTTCGAAAACTCAAGCATTTACGAGAAAAACATAACTCATGTTAAATAGCATTTTATTGAACAACGGCCAACCAAATTATGATTCTACTATGTTAAGATTTTTACAACTAAAACAATAGCGCACAATAAACAAAAACCGGTCCAATATCGACAATACAATTATGAAAAATTTTGAAAATGATTTTCTTCCTCATTGAAATGCGTATGCGACACAAAATGCCTGCTGAATTTCTTATCGTTTCACACCCTGCAAAAATGCGGTTTCACAAATCATCGATATTTTTTTCTCGTGAATGCTTAAGTTATGAAAGAACTTATAGATATGGCTTTCGAGTAATGTTTTAAAACAAAAAATGTATGCAAAAAAAAGTTGTAACCAAAAATATCTTAGGGGTTGACTTCTTCAACCCCTTCAAATCATAATTCAGGGTTGCAAAAATTTCAAAATCTGAAGATTTATTGACAAATGATATTCATCAAGTTTCGTGTCTTCAGCTAATATATAGGGAAAATAAAAAAAAAAACAATTTTTTTTGTTTATCTTCGGAGGAGTGTAACTTTTCTATGGGAAGGAAATTACTTCAGCTACTTAAATTAAATCGAAATGCGGATTTTACCCTTGAGTTCTTCATATAAATTGAGCATCAGTTCAGCTCGGTCATAAAAAGTGTTTTCCGCTCAAAACTGCCAAATTCTGCCCATTCTGAAGAGTTACAGAAAAACCTCGAAGTCTGAATGAATAATGAGATATTTTCCAACAGAAAATACAGAATTATTTTCCCCCAAATTGTCGACAGGTCAAAATTCAGTCCCAAAAAAAAATTGTCTTTCATTCGATAAATCCTTCTCTGAATAAGGAAGAGGTAGACACCCTGCCCATAAAAAACGATACCAAATATTTACAACAAAAAGCGTACAGCTTTAACGGTCTTTTGACCTCCAACTGAAAAACTGGAAGATCGTCTTCAGATGCTTTCGATACGTCAACGCGCGTGCGGGCCCCGGTCAGTGTCTCGATTTTAAATAGCGAAGATTTTCAGCCTCACTTCGGATTGAAATGTGAGTACCTAGTTAATCATTGGATTTTTCTCAACCAGTTGATAATTTTGTAACGTTGAAAGTATTTTTTTGCAATGTTGTTAGAATATTAAAAACTAGAAAAGCACTGACGTGAGGTCGAAGCTATTTCCTAAAGACATTTTGCATGAACTTTAACACTGTCATTTTTCAACCGAGTGCAGAATTTCGATTCGATCATATCTGCATTATTGGTAGTATTTGGAAAATTGAATTTCGAATGCATTTATCTACGAAATTATTGAGGGGTTTTTAAGTTTTCACGAATTCGACCTCCCCAATTAACTCCCAAACCTACTATGAAAATATGCAGTCTCTTATAGTCGTTTTTCGCGGATGTTATTCTGGTTAATACGACATATTTTCTCCCTCATATCTCCGTGAATGAACATCATATTAAATTTAAATTCAAAATACTATTGTCTAATACTATCTACAAGGTCTGTGCCGAATTTCATCGAAATTTGGTCAATAAATCAGAAAAACTATTTTTTTTCTATGAAGATGTGGATAGTTTCGAAAATATTTCTTATTACTCCTTGATAATCTCCAAAGATATACTTCTTGAGATATCGAGGAAATAACCTCGATATTTCAAACATCGAACTTTGACATTAATTTTTTATATATCTTCGTAAGTAAATATCGAATTGAAATTTGGAATACCTTTGTTGAATATTGATTTCAAAGTCTGTGCCAAATTTCGTTGAAATCTGTCAGACAGTTTCCGAGAAAAAAATAATTTTGCAGAAAAATTTCAAACATTTCGGAGTAATCATTTTTTTTTGATTTTCTGAGAATTGTATCCACACGAAATTCTGCAAAAAGTTTCGCCCTGGTATTTTTCAGATGAATACGAAGTTTCGATCTGATCGCATTCGTAATTCTTGAGATATTGAGGACATAACATCAAAATTTCAAAGAACAACGGAATATTACATATTTTTCCATATATCTCCGAAAGTGAATAACCTTTCGAATTGAAACTTGAAACATTGTTGTTGAAGAATGATTCTAAGGTATGTGTCAAATTTCGTTGAAATCTGATCAATACTTTCCGAGAAAAAAAAAATTTCAAAAAAAATTTCAAAAATTTTCGAATAATAATTGCTTTTAAATTTTCTAACAACGGGATCCATACGAAATTCCGCATTGAGTTGCCTGTTGGTATGTAAGAACTACCTATATATGAACTTATCCAACACTTTTAGACATTAAACTTCATAAATCTACATAATCTCTTGAGAGCCTTTCAGCACGAGATTCTCAACAAACAGATACCCTAGAATGAACGCTTGCTGAAACAAACTGTATCATTTTACACAAAGAAACAAATCAAATATCATAATTCATTTCAGAAATACTCGTTATATGTTACAGTTAGCCAGATAAAGTAATCAAACAAGAAAGCATGTATAATAGTTGTTCGTTGATACGAGTCGAGCAAATGTCAGTCAGTATCGGACGAAAAATTACTCAAAGTATTCTTTATCACCAAAATATGTTAAGGTGGTTTTTTTGAAACATGACCACCTCACATAAGGGGCAACACTGACAAAATTAGTACAAAGGTAGAGTAGTCATCGTCCAGCCAGAAAATGTGAGTGTATTTATTTATATGAACAAGTATGTTTGTACGGAGGAAAAGTGATCCCTTAATAAGTTTTTTCACGTGTTTTTTAAAAAGCGAATTGATTTCATGGAAATTTTCATATTTTCCGAATTTTGACCCGAAATAGTTCTCAAACGGTTGAGGGACAATATCTGAGGAAGAATTTGTAATGGAATATAAATATTTCTATCCCTACTCAAGCACGATAATTATATGCTTTGAGGTTGCTATTATGTAGTTTGAATTTTTAAACCGGCAAAATATGCGAAGTGTTTGCGGATATGCACCTATGACATTTCTTAAAATATTCACTACAATATTTATTGGATCATTATATATAATATCCAAAAAGATGAAATGATTGAAATTTTTAGAATAGGCTTAATCTGTAATGAGCAAAAGAATCTGCCCAATAAGGGTTCTGATCCAAAAGCTGCAAAATCTAATTTTGGTTTATTATTTGATAAAATCGAAAAAAAAATTACCCCCCTGAAAATTTCACCGTTAACATTTTTTTTCTGCTAGTTATTCGTCATCTCATGAGTTTTTACAAAAATTAAAGGATTAAACTTTTTTGGAACAGTTATTAACTCCAATACTTGATTGTTTCGGTCTTTACTTCACGGAAATTCATCATGATATTGATTAGTGGAAAGCTTTATTTTCGCTTATATTTATGAATTTAAAACAATTATTTTGTCACTTCCATTGTGACTTAATCAGGTGAGAATGGTTAGAAACTACTTCTACAAAATCGTTTTCTTTTAATTGAAAAAGAAGAAACGGAACAAAATAAAATGTAATTTATATTATATTTTTTTTTCCAAGTTTTATTTGGAGAAAAAGATTTTGTAAAAGTATATAGTTACCATACTCACCTGATGAAGTTATTAGATGCCACAAAACATCGAAAGACGCTGCAAATGTTTCACAAGGGCTTATTAATTTTTCATTTGAATAACCCAATACCATTGATATCTTAAATAAAATAATATATTATTCATAACTCATTGGTTTTTCACAACACAATCCGTAGCGTTTTTTTATTATTCAGGGACCACTGGTCGTAAATCATCCGGATGAAAATTTTTAGGTTGAGTTATGCAACAGTAATTAAAGTTGAGAGTTTCATGAAAATTCGGTGGTAACTTTTCGAGAAATGTTTTTTTCGCTCCTACCCCCAGGTTGCTTGGAGGATCAATCTAAAGCAACACACGATTTTTCTACCAAGTTTCACGGATTTCGGTTCGGTACTTTCAGAGAAAAGGCCTGGACAACGAACGGCGGACTGACGAATTTTTTATTACTTCATTCAAATCTATATACTCTAAAATGTAAACTGTGAAATTTTCAGGGGAGTAATTTTTTTTTTTTGGTCGATCACTAAGGTTTATCATTTGATTTTATCAAATAATAAGCCAAAATGAGTATATTTCACTTCAAATGAACGTCGAAAATTCTTTCGTCTAAAAGAGTTTTTCGATATCTTTATCTTCCTTGTGTTAACTTAATCCTATTATCGATTGAAGGATATTTTTGGAGGATTTTGCATTATTCTGAAGGTTTTTTCTGGGTTTTCACTCCCAATATCTGGGAAAAAACTATTAAAAATTAAATAAAATTATTATTCATAGAGGACGCCCTTGCGGACTTCGCGATTCAAACCATTCAAGAAGGGCAGATTCTAGAATAAAGTCTTGAATAACGAAAGTGTTGAAAGAAATTGATTATTGCAAATTTTCCCTTAATTCCCTGACGAAGGATTCAGATCTGGAACCTGAAACGTTACAGTTCACTTCGTTTATATTCCACTATTGTTAATTAGGCAACATTTTCTCTAAAAACATCACTAGAAAAACAGTTCATAAATAATAATTTTCATTTAATTTTCAATAGTTCGTTTTCAGATATTGAGAGTGAAAACCTAGGAAAAACCTGAAAAATAAGTCAACTGTATAATACATATTTCAAAATTCCTTTTGGACGATATCCAGCTTCTAAGCTGTCAGGTTGAGTTCGACCTATTTGTCAAGAACTCGCTTCAATTATAGCACTGCAACTTCTTCCATAGTAAATATTAGCCATTCAAAGTCCAATTAACCTAAGTCCATGTTCAAAAATTTCATACGAAAGCCTGATGAATTAAATTTAAACATCATTCCTGATGGAGGGAGAATCAAACATCCTAGGACCTATATAACTTATTCATTTCATGTGGAAAATAACCGATTTTTTTGGAAATGGTAAGATATGCAATACTCGAACAAAACACGAATAATACCTGTGAAATTTTTAAAACTGGACTGGAGGTTGATTGACCTCTGAGCCATTCACATGTTCGTCCTAAAAATTCAACACAACTTCCAATACTCTGCAATGTCACATTGCACTTTCAGACTAGATGATAAATATTTACCAGATAACAAGGGATAATTGTAGGACAGGTATTGTTCAGTATACGAAAACTTGCCTGTATCGGAAAAAGGAATGTTGACTGAAACAACTCAAGAGACCTGTATCTACGAAACAACTATAACACTGGTTAGGTTCAATCATTCTGCTCAAGTACCAGTTTAAGATATGTTTTTGTCAGTGAATACGAATGTTGTATTCCCACAGTAAAGATTATTCGTAAGTCAGTTTATTTCCTCCTTGTAGTGTAATCCAGATTATCCAAAACATGAAAAACATCACTGAAAACATGCTGGTTAAAATATTCAACTGAAAACAGCAGAATGATTCTCACAATCTATAGAATTCCACTCGAATATTATACATATATTCAATGATTAATGTTTTTCCAGTTCCATACATGCATGACTAAATAATGAAATTAATTGAAATGTAAACATGAATTGAATAATTATGTGAAAAGCCTCAGGCTGGAACTTATCCAGCTAACCGTTGACACGTTAACTTTTTGGAAACTGATAGAAAGACTGGCTTTAGTGATAGGTGTTCATCTTCAATGAGAAATTTTCGTATTTGGAGCTCGTACAACAATTTCCACTTGAATTTTCTTGAGACCTCGAGCCCGTTCAAGTTATTTTGGATATCTCAACAACCAGAAGTATGAATAATTCTGACGAACTAGAAAATGAATCTGAAACCTAGCTCTGAATTAACGTTTCCAGGATTTCAGAAAGATTTTCGTAAGATCCTGTATACTTCGAAAATGGGCTATCTTTTGAATATCCCTGGAAATATATGAGTTCGAGTTTGTGCAAGATACATTTCTCCATTAAAAAATTCCAAAACAAATTTACTTTCTCACGAGTGATTACAATAAAAAGTTCAAATTGATATTTTTCGAGATCAAGATCATGACCTTACTCTAAAAGTGGATTTCTGCTTCACTCGAAAGCCCCCACTTCTCAGTTGATTCACGATTATTGTTCTCACTTTATATTTAATTAGGTTCCCTGAAGAGTAGCACTTTGGCTCAACTTTATCGGATGGAAGCAAATGTCCATGAGAATGAGATTGTGAATTTGTAGAAAATAATAAATAATAATTCAGTTGGTGGCGTTCACGGCTTTAGGTTATTGTGGAACTAGCCAGTATTGGCCCAATTCGAAAGTTTGAAAAAAAAAATTTCGTGGAAATAAAATTTTCAATATATTTTCGAAGATAATTCAACAACTATAGGTGAGGATATCATTTCGAAAAGAAATTTTATTGAAAATTTTCTCGACAATTTTTTTCCTTCAAAGATATTCTCCACAGATTCGTTCTTTCTCATCATTCGAAATTGATCAGAGTTAAAGTTAAAAAAAATGAAATTAAATTCCAGAAACGCGATGATGTTTTTGTCTCCTGAAATATTTCAACGGAAATCAGCCTCCCTCTTCAAAATAACGTTCAATATCATAGTTTTCGAGAAAACACTAAAAAACAATACCCATCATTAACCACAGAGTAAATGAGATACTAATATCACGTTCCAAAAAGTATAATACGCAAGAAGTATCAGGTATATGAGTGATTATGACAGAACAATGATGAAAACATTTATTTCAGTAAACATAGCTAATGTCAAGAGGACAAAAACTTCCTCTTGAGATCATACGAAAAGAATTTCGAGAATGAATCACATTGAACATGAAGTGTAAGCATTGTATTTTCCAGATCCAACAATGAGGCTGCTCTGGATATTATTCCTCTTTTCTGCAAGATATTCGAAATGTTCTGAGGACGCTCAAGCAGATTTGACTGATTTTTTAGTGAAACAATTGAAAATTCAATCGATGATGGATAATACGTTACATTTCAAAGGTAAATTCACCATTCGTTTCCGGAATCTGAACGGAATTCATTTTTCAGTTCTCAATAAATAAGAACACACAAACTAGGAAATAAAAAAAAGACGATAACACTTGGTAGACAAAAAAAAAACGAAGAAGATATATTCATTACATTTCCAGACCATGGTGAGAGACAGTTATCGAAAGAGTACGATTTCATCATAGTAGGATCAGGATCAGCAGGTTCAGTAATTGCAAACAGACTTTCAGAAGAGTCAAAATGGAATATCCTACTCCTAGAAGTAGGCCGAGAACCCACAGGTTTCTCTGATATACCTTTTCTGGCACCTGCCCTTCAATTCACCGACCTTAATTGGGATTATAGAATGGAAAAACAGGACGGTGTAGCTCTAGGTAAAAACTGAAATTTTGTCAATACCATAAATTCTGCACTTATAATCTTTACAGGAATGGTCGATCAAAGAATGCCATGGCCGAGAGGAAGGGCGCTAGGGGGATCTTCCGTCATAAACTACATGTTGTATGTACGAGGCAACAAAGAGGACTATAATAAATGGGAGAAACTGGGCAACCCTGGATGGGGCTACAAAGACGTTTTCAAATACTTCGTGAAATCTGAGGATGCCACGATTGCAGTTAACGATACGGGATATCATGCGGTTGGAGGTGAATAAATCATACAGTAGTCCCCATTTTGAAATTCCCCTAACATTTTCATTTCTCAGGTTATCAAACGGTACAAGACGTTCCCTTCAGGACAGAGTCGGCTAACGCATGGGTACGTGCTTGTCAAGAAGCAGGTTACAAATATGTCGACTATAATGGTAAGCAGCAATTGGGAGTATCATACGTCCAAGGTACCATAATAAATGGTAGGAGATGCAGCGTAGAAAAGGCCTTCCTCAGACCAGTAAAGAAAAGACCCAATCTCACCATCCTAACAGGGGCAAAGGCCACTCAAATACTCATAAATCCTGAAACAAAGGAAGCATATGGAGTTAAATATGTCAAGAACAGAAAAGAATATACCGCTTTGGCGAAAAAAGAAGTTATTTCTTCTGCTGGGACCTTCCATTCGCCACAGCTACTTATGCTTTCAGGTGAAATTCCCTTTAATAATTAAATTAATGATTTTCATTGTACATATATCATTCGCAACTTTTCCTACATGCATGTTATAGGTGTTGGTCCTAAGAAGCATCTCGACCAACTTGGTATACCTACAATCCAAGATCTACCAGTTGGACGAAAAATGTACGATCATCTGACATTCTTTGGAATTCTTTATAGTGTAAACGAATCTATAACTGTCAGTGGTTTAGACATCATATCTCCGAAATCTTTTCTCGACTGGAAGTATGGGAAAGGACCTTACACTGATCTTGGAGGTGTTGAATCCTTCACTTATATTAAAGTGAAAGATGACGGTGAACCACTTTTACCTGACATCGAACTCCTTTTCGTTGGTCTCGGTCTACATACGGATCGAGGACTTTTGATCAGAAAAACTTTCGGCTACTCCGATCAAGCGTACAATGCCTTCTACAAACCTCTCGAGGGCAAGCCTGGGTTCATGATTCTACCAATGCTGCTCCATCCCAAATCCTATGGACACATCGACTTAGCCTCTAAAAACCCTCAGGATGATCCAAAACTCTACGGGAATTACTTTACAGATCCTAACGACGAAGACATAAATACCTTCGTAGCATCAATACGCGAATCTCAGAGAATCATAAGCACAAGTCCGTCTATGAAAAGATACAATGCAACCATGGTTCCTTGGTCCATCGACGGTTGCGAAGACAAGGAATGGGATTCAGACGAATACTGGAGATGTGGACTACGACATCTAGCAGTAACACTTCATCACCAAGTCTCCACTTGCAAAATGGGTCCATCGGGTGATAATGAAGCTGTTGTTGATCACAACTTAAAGGTACACGGTATCAAGAAATTGAGAGTAGCTGATTGCAGTGTAGTACCTATTCCTTTGGGAGCTCATATGAATGCACCTTCGATCATGGTTGGAGAAAAGGCTTCTGATATGATAAAAGCTGAGTGGAATACTCAGGATAATTAGCGTAAATCTATTTTGAGTCGATATTTTGTATTTTTTTTAGAATTAGTCATAATAAAACACATGAAGACTGTTTTGATTTTTCTGTGTCCTTGAAACAGTTCAGATCCTCCTTTAATGGAAAGTATTATTCTGAAGAAATTTGATTTTGATGGAAAATTTCCAACTGGTAGTCTCGAGTTATTTTCGGGACTCAAAAACCACAAGTTTCACCAATGAAAATGCGAAAAAAACGTCAAATACACAACAGTGGAGGTAATGTCAGACAAATGAGTCCAGCAGATAAATAAACCCTGAAATCTGGTTCACATTGATAGATATAAATATGAATGATCAAGAAATTCTTTGAGTATAGAGCAGCTACTATCGACGGCAGTCCTTTGAATGGAGCTCAAAGAAATAATTCATTTCGAAAAGTAGCTTATTGATTTGGAGGAATTTTCGTGAAGGTGGATCGGTTTTCGAGAGATTTCAAGGAATACCGACGAATGTATGTAGGAGGGACTGAACTGGCAAAGAAATGGGAGGAAATTTTGGAAAGAGTTCTAAGCTACCAACAAACCTAATGATCTTGAGGACTAGTCGGAGGAGAGGAAGAGCTCATTCGATGACAAAAAGGTGATGTACCATCGCGTAAACTGCAGAGAGCTCCTGAACCACTCAACGCAGGGTGAAATAATAATCATTGTGTAACGGATGTATCAAAATCCATAAGCACTGAATATTATAAGACCTGGAATATTTTGTTCGGATTGTCCCTTTTTCCATCCATGTCAGATGAAAATTTCTCGAACTTTCTTCATTTTCACAAAGTACTAATTCATAATCATATTACTGATTTTTCATCTCTTCTCCTGTAGTGAGGATATTACATGTTACTTCAATTCTTCAAGATTACAACAGTGATGTGTTTTCTTAAATTTTAGGCATAGGACCAAAACAAGAACTACTAAAACTTGGAATTCCTGTCATCGAGGAGCTGCAAGTGGGACAGAAATTATACGACCACATAACCTTCGCAGGTCTCACCTATACCTTAAACGAATCGATAGTCTACAAACAAGAAGAACTGACAACACCGACGAATATCATGAATTTCTTGGGGGGAAATGGCCCAGCTACAAGTTTAGGAGGAGTGGAAGCCTTCACCTACATGAAAACCAAGAACTCGAAGGAAAATATAAAAAGCCTACCGGACATAGAGGTGCTCTACTTGGGTGGATCGTTCAGTACAGATATGGGTGTGATCTACAGAAAAACATTCGCTGTAACCGACGAGATATACAACAAAGTATGGAAACCTCTGGAGGGAAAAAATGCCATCATGCTTCTTCCCATGTTGTTACATCCGAAATCCTATGGACGCATTGAACTAACCTCCAAATCACCATTTGCGGATCCCAAATTCTATGGAAACTACTTCACTGACGAGGAAAATTCTGACATTAACACTTTCATAGCCTCTATCAGGGAAATTCAGAGAATTATGAAGTTTCCATCAATGCAGAGATACGACGCCAAAATTCATCCGACGCCTATACCAGGCTGTGAGCATCATGACTTTGATTCTGACAGCTATTGGGAGTGCGCTCTTAGACATATAACGCCCACCTTGCACCATCAAATCGCAACCTGCAAAATGGGGCCTAAGCATGACCCCGAGGCCGTTGTAGATGCTCAGCTGAAGGTACACGGAGTGAAGAAACTCAGAGTGGCAGATTGTAGCATTATACCTATTCCAATAGGAGCCCATACAAATGCTCCATCTACTATGATAGGCGAGAAAGTTTCAGATTTGTTGAAAGAGGAATGGAAGGATTAAGATGAGAGGAGTTTCTTCGATGTTGTAGATATTTCACCTGCCAATGAATTCGGTTGTCCTTCTACCAGTGGTATATCGCTATTAGAACATGTTGGAATGAACAAGAACATGAGGAAAATGAGACCTGGAATGATCAAATTTTACTTGTATCACAGTTATTTCTCTTGTATTTATATTTTCAATTTTTTACTTTTGTTCGAACAACTTGACCCGAAAGTACAAATAAAATGTGAAATTTTTCGATTCGACAGTTTTGTACTCGAAGATTCACCTCCATACAGATGAATCATTTTGGTCTGTCCATAGTTTCTGGCCTTTACTTCATGATACTGTCTACTTCTACTTTGTATACTTTTAGTACGATAAACGACGAATTAGAAAGTGGAAAATGCTTCTTTTGGGATGAAATGTACTGCTTTCTCAGTAAATAGAGATGTTCCTTGTGCAGAAGTAGCGTACCTAAAGTTCCTCAAATGAGTGCCGTGACTATTTCAATTTTTGCAGCATTCCTTAAAGTAAGCCAGTTCAATTTTGTGCATGAAAGCCCTCAAACAACAGTTGCCTGTTTGAATACCGAAAAGACTCGGTATCTATTGTTTTTTCAATCCCAATATAATGCCACTTTAACGCATAATGAAGTGTGTTGCATTAATTAATGCACGCCAAATTTATACCTAATTGCCTGGGGTCCTAAGTGACTCAGCTTCTAGACGAGGAAGATTTTTTTAACTTCGAAACTACTGAGTATTACGAAAGTTTCGAAATTATTCTGATATACCAGTGGAGAAGTAAGATTTGGAAGCTTTCATAACTGTTGGGCGATCACTTAATATTCCGATGACTGTGTTGAATGAAGAATCACCGAAGTCCTCAAAAGCATAAATTTCCACCAGGAAAATTCACCCCAATCTTAGTCTGCTACCTCAGATTTCTGCTCTTCTGCCTTCAGAAGGTTTGCAACCATCAGTGAAAATAATAATCACCAAAAATTCGATTTCTTGATTCACTAATCAAGATATATCCTCATTCATACCTCAATTTGAACACAGTGAATGAGTTAAAAATAGCCTGGATATGAGCACACAAAGAGTTATGTGTTCTAGATATTTGAGGCTACAAGCTATCCCAATTTTCGTGAAAATTCGATTCCAACTTTTTGTTTCTCCTAGAAAACAATTCCAGTAAATAACCTCAACTGTAATAGACCTCAATTTCGACATGAAACTCAAAACTTTTTTCTTATTTCAGGCATAGGACCAAAAGAGCAACTTCAAAACCTTAACATTCCAGTGATCCAAGACCTACAAGTGGGACAAAAAATGTACGACCATATCGCATTCGCAGGTCTTACTTTCACTGTGAACGAATCAATCGTTGTCAGACCTGAAGATATAATATCACCAAACAGTATCTTAAATTTCTTGAAAAAAGGTAATGGTGTTCTCACATCCCTAGGCTGTGTGGAAGCTTTTACCTACATAAAGACTAAGGAATCTAAAGAAAGGAAGAAGAATTATCCGGACATCGAACTCATCTTCATAGGAGCTGGTTTCAATACTGACTACGGATCACTCTTCAGAAAAACCTTCGCCATAACCGACGAGATTTACTATAAAGTATGGGCACCCTTACAGGGTAAAAATGCAGTTGCTGTTTTCCCCATGTTGGTACATCCGAAGTCTTATGGGCACATCGAACTAACCTCAAAATCTCCATTCGATGATCCTAAATTTCGTGGAAATTACTTCACCGACCCAGAAAATTCAGATGTAAAAACTTTTATTGCTGCAATCAGGGAAATACAGAGGATCATGAAGTTTCCATCGATGCAGAGATACGATGCCAAAATTCATCCAATACCGATACCAGGTTGTCATCAACTAGAATTTGATTCAGATGACTATTGGGAATGTGCTTTAAGACATTTATCGCCTACTTTGCACCATCAAGTGGCTACTTGCAAAATGGGACCAAATTATGATCCTGAAGCAGTTGTGGACCCCGAATTGAGAGTATACGGAGTGAACAAATTGAGAGTGGCCGATTGCAGCGTTATACCAATGCCTTTGACTGCTCACACAAACGCTCCTGCTATGATGATAGGGGAAAAATTGGCTGACTTATTGAAGGAAGAATGGGAAGGTCGTGCAGAAATGAGTGAGATAGATATCAGAGAACTTCCTACTGATGATTATGATTGATCACCACCTAATATGAGAAGATCTGATGAAGGACCAATAGATAATTTTTCCTGGAATATCGTATCTCGTGCCAATTGGTCGTTTAAAACAATGTAGATTATTCCTGACCAGAATGTCAATGACTGCAACTGATCTCTGCTCTATTCTTATTTCATACTTTTTGCGATATCGAATTAAACACTAAAATTGATTATATGTGATTCACATTTCAACATTCCTATTTCCCAGAGGAAGAGATGAGTTGAATCGATGAATATATTTTGGGAAGTACTTAAGATGTTCTAACAAACAAGGGTTTTGTAATGGATCTCAAATAACGAATAAGTGGTAACACTAAGCTTCTACAGGGTTTCAGAAAAAAATCCGATTCTTGAAGGTGTGAATCCTTAGGTTTTTCAGGTTTCATAGGAAATACTATGAATGAATCTTTCAACTTTGGACTCGATGTAATTGGAGAAATATTAAAACGCCCCAACGTTTTTTTGAAATGATAATAATTTTTAAAATCCGTATTTATTTCAGACAAATTTGATATCGTTTCTTTGTTGCGTAAAAAAATAAAAACGATTATAAAAATGATGAATGAGTATTCACTGAATAATTAATCATCCAAAAAATCGTTCTTAGTTTTTGGAGGCGATCACGGTATCGCAATATTCATGATATAAAATTTGTTCTAAAATAAATTATCTGAAGAATCATTTTCATATGAAAAAGCGCAGAAGCTCACATTATATTGACAATACTGGGTACAATAAACATTGCATATTGAAGGGGTTACAGAATATACATCGGCGTTGATTTAAATTTTCTATATTTAGTTTTCGAATATTATTCATTTTACGATAGGAGGTATAGGTATTTGCATCATTGCGCTACATAGTTTCAACTATGTATAATTTCCATTTGAATAGAAGAAGTTCTTCAAATTCTTGAGATACTGGTAATATAACATGAAAATAAAATTCTCAGATATGTAACTCGCGTCCACTTAAAATTATAATCCTTATCCCTGCAGGTATGTTCGAAACAAATTTCCTACGAATAGTTTGATGAGAATGTATTCAATTTATCAGTTTCGAGCTGAATATGGCCCTAATAATTACAATAGGCTAGCGAATAACCAATCTGTGGTCAAAATTTTCATTACAAAAGGTTCTTCTTCGGTAGTCATATAGCTAAACTATCTCCAGCAGGTTAATTTTTCCAATAAGTTTTCATAGTCTCCCTGATAATAAACAACATCTGCATCTCAACACAAACACTGACCAAACTTGATCTCTCAGTACTTTATTGTGTAGATTCTCCTTTACTTCTACAAGAGTAAAGTATTCCAGCTACACTTAGATTGATGTATTCGAAAAGTTCCTGTTTCAAGTTGGTCTTCAATCATCAATAAGTGAGTCGTGCATTATAAATATATTTGGGCTATAGAAAGCAATTGACTCTCACTTTAGAACCTGAAAGGTTAACTGCTGAATATCTGTCATAAAAGTTGATTCTACCATGCCTCAGTTTGTTGAGAATTAAAGCTCAGAAGATAATGGTTACAGAAAATTCTGAAGGGAAAAGATACAACATCGAATCAATTGAAAATTTGATATATCAACGATCTTTTTCAGAGATACTCGAAGAAGGAAAACTCTTTCTCTGCTTTTCAAATTTCCATCTGGTATCCACATCTTTCTGGATGTGATTCAGTACAAATTCATCAATAGTTAAAATAGCACGTTTTTTCAACTTAAAATATCCTACGAATTTTATATTTCAGGTCGAACAATGTATCTTCTATTGTTATTTTTCTTGTCAGCAAGATATTCTCAATGCTCCAATGAATGCCATGCAAACTCAACAGGAATGATGGCGACACAATTGAAATTGCAATTATTGACGGAAAATCCACCGCGTTATAAGGGTAGATATTAAATTTGTTTTACATTTTTTCTTATTTTCTATGCTTCTTTTCATCTTTCAATTGCTTCGAAGGTTAAAAACATAGCTAAATCCAGAGACATATGAATTCGGATGACAGGCTGACGCAAGAATAATAAATCTACCAACCTAAATTATAATGTATCAACCACTGAATTTGGGGAAAGCAATTCTCACAAATTTAATTCCACTTGAACAGATAAAAACATCCTATATCACTACAGAGACACACCTGAGATGACCATTCTAATAAAAGCTGTGCAGGCAATTCTGAAGTCCTCGGTCTGAAATTGACAAGTGAATGTGAAAATTTTATATCATTCATAAACCCAGCTACGAAATTTTAGTTCTGCAATTGAAATTGACGACTAAAGCTATAAATAATGGTTTCGTTCATAATTGGTCATTAAAACCTCCTCAGTGGCTCTTTTTGTCATTCTGAAGTGGTGCAAAAAACGTGTCTTTTGTACCTACTTCAGAATATAATATACCTATACCAACGAAAGACCATCGAATTCAACAATAAATTCCATTTCTAGATCATGATGATAGACAGTTACCAAATGAGTACGATTTCATCATAATAGGATCAGGATCGGCAGGTTCCGTGATTGCTAACAGACTGACAGAGATTTCAAAATGGAAGGTACTTCTTCTCGAGGCAGGTGAGGAACCCTCAGGATTCTCTGATATACCACTTATGGCTCCAGCTCTCCAGTTTACCGACTTCAATTGGGGTTATAGGATGGAAAAACAGAAGGGCATCGCTCTAGGTGAAAACTGAAATCTTTTATCTCCATGAGAGTATCTAGTAACCATGTCCTTGCTAGGTATGGTCGATCAAAGAATGCAATGGCCTAGAGGAAAGGCTCTAGGAGGATCATCAGTCATAAACTACATGTTGTATGTACGCGCCAATAAAGAGGACTATAATAAATGGGAGAAACTGGGCAACCCAGGGTGGGGCTACAAAGACGTTTTCAAATACTTCTTAAAATCTGAAGATGCCAAGATTGCAATGAACGATACGGGATATCATGTGGTTGGAGGTAAAAGAATCATAGAACAGTCCTCCTCTTCAAATATCTAACAGTTTTATTTCATAGGATACCAATCAGTACAAGATGTACCCTTTAGGACAGAATCAGCTAATGCATGGGTACGTGCTTGTCAAGAAGCAGGTTACAAATATGTCGACTATAATGGTAAGCAGCAATTGGGAGTGTCATACGTCCAAGGTTCCATAATAAATGGTAGAAGATGCAGCGTAGAGAAAGCCTTCCTGCGACCAGTAAAGAACAGACCCAATCTTACAATTCTCACAAGAGCCAGAGCAAGTCAAATACTTATAAATCCAGAAACAAAGGAAGCCTTTGGCGTCAAATACATCAGAAATGGAAAGGAGTATACAGTTACAGCGAATAAAGAAGTGATTTCGTCCGCTGGTGCTTTCCATTCTCCACAACTTCTAATGCTCTCAGGTATGATATCCTAAAGACATCCTTCAACAAACTTCGGAAACTTCTGCTGTTCACCATTCCTTCACGTTTTTTTTAGGTATCGGTCCTAAGAAGCATCTAGAACAACTGGGTGTTACTACAGTCCAAGATCTCCCAGTAGGACGAAAATTGTATGATCACCTGACATTCATGGGTATGCTTTATCGAGTCAACGAATCTATAACCATCAGCAGTATGGACTTAACTTCATCGAAATCGTTCAACGCTTGGAGACGTGGAAAGGGACCATACACTACCCTTGCAGGAGTAGAATCATTTACTTACATCAAAGTTAAAGATGATGGAGAGCATCTTGTACCTGACATCGAGCTTATATACATTGGTCTCGGTCAACATACAGACTGCGGAGGTTTACTAAGAAAGGTATTCGGATTTTCTAATAATACCTACAATGCCCTTTGGAAGCCTCTCGAGGGCAAGCCTGGATTCATGGTGGTGCCAATGCTGCTTCACCCCAAATCATACGGGTACATCGACTTACCATCCAAAAATCCACTTCATGATCCAAAACTATACGGAAATTTCTTCACAGACACCGATGGTGAAGACATGAGAACTTTTATAGCTTCAATACGAGAAGTTCAGAGAATCGTGAAGACGAGTTCATCCATGAAAAGGTACAATGCTACGTTGGTTCCTTGGTCCATTGGTGGTTGCGAAGATAAAGAATGGGATTCAGATGATTACTGGAGATGTGGACTACGACACCTAGCCGCAAATATTCACCACCAAGTCTCCACTTGCAAAATGGGTCCAACGAATGATACAGAAGCTGTTGTTGATCACAACTTAAAGGTGCACGGTATCAAGAAATTGAGAGTGGCAGATTGCAGTGTTGTACCTCTTCCTTTAGCAGCTCATATGAATGCACCTGCGATCATGATCGGGGAGAAGGCAGCAGATATAATAAAAGATGAGTGGAAGACTGAGAAAAATTAATAATGATGTATTTGCAAAAGTTTCCTTGATTCAATACATTAAGTTCAAATCCATGTCAATTCACATTTAAGCTATTCTAGCTTCAGGGTGTAGTGAAACTATACCTAACCATCTAAACTACAAGAAAAGCAAATAAATGAACTGTACCAATAGTATACATATGTATACTATGTAAAATAATTATACAGGTGCACTACGGTCAATGGTACCTTGGACTTTCACTCAAACCGGAACGTACGATTCCATTGAAAATTTAGATTTTTGATTAGTAACCACTTTTCTATCGATCTGTAATGGTTCCGTACTCCGTTGTTGAGGCTTATATCGAAAAGTACTTACATTTTTTTTATTTCAAATGGAAGAATCTGTATATTTTTGCATTTATCAGTTGGCTTCAGCCTTCTGATTATTTCTGTATCAACTGAATCATCAGTTCCAGTGATTTTTCAAGTAATTGAATATTCAATTTTCTTAATAATATTCATACATACATCACCTAGGTACTTGGAGTCCTAGAAAGCTGAAATGTCGGGTAACGATGATCATTTTGCCGTAAACCATTCACGTATAATGAAATACGTCACCAAACATACAGGGTTCTTCAAAATTCGGGGCTTTTCCGAGACATTCTAGAACGGTGAAGAATGCGTTTTTTCGAAATAGTATGGCCTATTATCCTACATAAGATGTGTTGAAAGTGAACTAAAATTCCTACCAAACGATATAACGTATTGCTATACCTAAATTGTAAGTTTTCATGCCAATGAGAATATTGAAGCACATTTGTTATTAAGGATCCATTGAATTTTTTAGAATATGTAAATTGTGATAACTAGGAAATCGGCATCTATGCAGTACATTGTTGAATTAATTCACAGAAATTCTATCATAAGATATAGAAACCTGTTGTACCTTTCCAAAAAAATTTTAATTTTCTTTCAACACATCTTAAGATATACAGGTTATACCATTCGAAAATAGCATTTTTGTCGTTTTAATATGTCTCAGAAACGCCTCAGAATTTGAACCATTCGGCCCCATTTTTCGAACTGTGACTAAATTATACAAATCGATTTGGGTGTTCATCAATCATAGAATCGCTGGTGCCTGTTATGGGTGTACTCCGTACCTTGGGATCATCAGAAGACATCCTGTATCGAGTAACATCCTTTACCTGAAAAACAAATATAAAATCAATTTTATACACTGACTGAAAATTACTAGAATATGATGTCATTGATATTATCTCAGTAAAATAATTGCTAGATTGAGCGTGGAATAGGTCAAGTATAATTATCTACTAATTTTCACGGATATACTGATATCATGAATGATCATTTCGATAGAAAATGTTTTATAATACAACAAGTCACGGTAATCTTGGCAGAGAGCTAGAGCTGAAAAAGAATGCTCAATATAAAGAAAAGGTAAATTTTCGTTTTTGGAATATGAACAGCTGAACTAGGATTTATTTTGAGTTTCGTATGAATCAAACCAGGATTGATTTTTAGCCTCAATATCCCAGTTAGGTTTGTTAATGAGCCTTACGGTATCGGAGATATAGCCAAATGAAAATCTGAATACTCAATGACTAGCATAATACATATCTCAACGAATTGTAACTTGGTTTGCAGATGAGAACTATCGAAATGCGATCTTTTAGTCAATTATTGGATGAAATGGGGAGAGTATTTTTTCAATGCCTCAAGAAGTGCTCCCACAATGGTAATGAAGCTTTGTAATTGTTTGTAGAATACATATGCACAACTTCGTGCGCATTTTTGAACAGGCGTATCATAAAAAGAAATTCTCCCAACTTTTCCGAATTTTTTTCGAAAAACTTTGGCACAGACTTCAATGTCAACATTCGGAAACAGTGTCAACTAGCATTAACTCAACAACTCAAGAAATACTGTTCCGAAAACAAATTCTGAAGAGCGTATAAAGGATCCAGACCTCACCTAACTACTTTTCCAGATTTTTTTTTCGTTTCATTATCTAGTAACAAAAAATCAACTAGGTAAGTACATATCTGGGCGTGCAGCCACAAAATATCGTCATTACATATTTTAAAAATAGAAATATATTTATTGGTGGTAAAACAAAGTGTCTTCAAAGAATTGTTTTATTCAATTTAGGTACTTCTGTTGTGAATTGAATTCCACAGTAAAATGTTAAATAGAAAAACCTCATTTTTCAGATTTATAGAACCGCCTTATGTTGGAATAATTATTTTTGTCTACTATCATCTAAAAGTATTCAACAATTAAAAAATACAGATTTTTCTGTATTACCTTCACATAATATCTTTTGATATTGATTTGATATCTTACGATACACTTTTATATCTTCGACGTAATACGTCCTCAATGACAAAATTATTATGTCAACTGGCATATAATGTTCAAAGTAAAAAACTCGAGAAAAGGAAAAAAAATTAAAAACAACCTAAAAACAATACTAGACACAGTGTTTCATCTTCTATCTTTCGATTTAGAATTATCAGTAGCATTTATTCTATATTATATATCAAAAACTCACCATGTGTTTCTAACGTACACTTCACTTCAACGGAAATGAGCAGATTTAAGTCCATACGCATGCTTGTTAATATTGTACATAGAAACAATAATGCCACAGATTTTACTTACACCTTCTTCTTTCCTTGACAAATGAAATGCGGTAAAAAACATTTTCCAAAATCTTTATAACCTCAAAAATTAAATGACAGTTGATATTGACCCTTGAAAACTATGAGTTTTCATTCAAATATTAAATTCGAAAAAGTCTACTTGTTGAACTTATAGTTTTCAAGGGTCAATATCAACTGTCATTTAATTTTTGAGGTCATAAAGATTTTGGAAAATGTTTTTTACCGCATTTCATTTATCAAGGAAAGAAGAAGGTGTAAGTAAAATCTGTGGCATTACTGTTTCTATGCACAATATTAACCAGCATGCGTATGGACTTAAATCTGCTCATTTCCGTTGAAGTGGAAAATGAGCAGATTTAAGTCCATACGCATGCTTGTTAATATTGTACATAGAAACAATAATGCCACAGATTTTACTTACACCTTCTTCTTTCCTTGACAAATGAAATGCGGTAAAAAACATTTTCCAAAATCTTTATAACCTCAAAAATTAAATGACAGTTGATATTGACCCTTGAAAACTATGAGTTTTCATTCAAATATTAAATTCGAAAAAGTCTACTTGTTGAACTTATAGTTTTCAAGGGTCAATATCAACTGTCATTTAATTTTTGAGGTCATAAAGATTTTGGAAAATGTTTTTTACCGCATTTCATTTATCAAGGAAAGAAGAAGGTGTAAGTAAAATCTGTGGCATTACTGTTTCTATGCACAATATTAACCAGCATGCGTATGGACTTAAATCTGCTCATTTCCGTTGAAGTGAAGTGTACGTTAGAAACACGTGGTGAGTTTTTGATATATAATATAGAATAAATGCTACTGATGATTCTGAATCGAAAGATAGAAGATGAAACACTGTGTCTAGTATTGTTTTTAGGTTGTATTTCATTTTTTTTCCCTTTCTCGAGTTTTTTACTTTGATCATTATATGCCAGTTGATATAATAATTTTGTCATTGAAGACGTATTACGTCGAAGACATAAAAGTATATCGTGAGATATCAAATCAATATCGAAAGATATTATGTGAAGGTAATACAGAAAAACCTGTATTTTTTAATTGTTGTATCAATAGCCTTTAACAAGTAGATTTTTTCGAATTTAATATTTAAAAGTATTCATTTATTTATATTGACTCATAACATGAGCTACAACATTTACTGTGTATATTAGACATGAAAAAAGCATGCGAATTAAAAAACCTTCGATATTTTTGAATCTCAATTGTGCGTTCAGCTTCTGCAGTCTGGTCTCGTTATATTTTTTTTTGCTTAGCATTCTTCGGGTATCGAAAAATCCCAAATCATTACAATAAATCTTTCAAAGAACCAGACCATTATAAATGTATGATGAAATAGAATAATTGGCTTCAAAATATTTCACAAAAAATATTCGCACAAATATAAAACTACAGCCGAACTTTTGTGTTAGTCGCTAATTATTCTTCTCCTGCGAAAAACCACAACAGGTTTTTCCAATAACTAACAAGAGATCTTCGAAAGTTATAAGATGAAAGTCCCGTATCATCCTCAACACACATCCAGTTGCTCTTGACCGGTTGAGAGGTTCAAGAGAACGCAGAAGAGATGTTGGCATTGTCAACTTCCTCGTTTATAGTCATTCTTGTTAATTTAGCATTTGTGTTGTGTGGAGAATCTCCTTTCGATGCGGTAGAACGATATATTGAACAATATGAAAAAGGTATCGAAGAATTGAAGCATTCTTCCGGTAGATATAAGCGCCAAGAAGAATTTGGAGCTTACGATGAGTCGAAGTACAACGAAACAGAAGCTATGGCAGGTGAGTACAATATTTTACTATCAAACTATTTAATTTTGAAACCATGTCGAGAAGAAACAAGGAATGGGTCTAATATAAAAATAAAGGGTGATTTTATGACTTGTTAATTGATTTTGAACACAAATATCCCCCCATGGAATGGAACAAATTTTCACTTATCATTACGACTTGATGTCAATTATGTCTGGTGAATTATTGTCAAACTTTCGAAAGACACAACTAGCGACTTAAAAATTTCATGGTATAGCATAAATACTGATGCCATTCTATGAAAACTTGATAATACTTTGGAAGATGCCAAGGCGCACCTCCATGCAAAGTTGAGTGGGTATCGTATGGTTGAAAAATTTCCAAAAACATTTCCGGGATATTTGTGAGGAAAATTTTTTTTTTCGGAACTATTCATCAGATTTGGATGAATCTCGCACATACCTTCAACTCGGAATCGAAAGACAGTGAATTTAATTCCAATCAGACAAAAATCTTTGGAACTATTGGAAAAATAATATGAAAAATTTCCTTGTTCCTACAATAACTCAAAAAATACTGAACTGATCAAGATAATACTTGAAAGTTAATTTCAGATTGGTAATGCGTGAACATAAGCATGAAATTCCGAATCAACAATTCATAAAACGAACTCCAAACTTTTCGATTTTCATTTCTCGAATATTTCATATTTCCGAAAATACTAAAATGATCTGATTGATCATTGGTTGTAGATAACTCACGTGTAAAATATCGTGAGGATCGTAGCATCAGAAATTTGGATAAAAATTAGTCAGGATTTTTTTCGTAAAAATTTCATATTTCAAAACTAAATCACCTGATTGAATTAAATCGAGGTATTGAGTTGAAAAATAACGATGCGCAAACATCTGCGGAATATCGTGATGATAGTATCACATTTATAACGCAGGAGTGCTTTCGTATGATATATACGGAATAATTTGGCAGATTTTACCCATTCACAATTGAAACTTCCCAAAAAGCCCGTAACCTTCTTTACAAATTTCTAATCTTCAAATTGATTCGGAAGTCAAGGTGTGTCTACGATAGAGCGTGAAAATTGAACATGAAGAATGAACTTTGGATTAATGACAGCTTTGGAAATATATATTTTTCTCTTCTTTTATTACAACTTCATCACTAAAATACTCAACCTCTTCCAGAGGCCAAAGAATTCGATTTCATCATAGTAGGCGGGGGCACATCCGGTTCCGTCCTAGCAAATCGACTGTCTGAAGTGCCAGAGTGGAAGATCCTCCTGCTAGAAGCAGGTTGCGAGGAAGATGACATCACTATAATACCCAGCAATGTTCACCATTTACTCCAATCAAAATACAACTACGGCTACAAAACTATTCCGCAAACCACCTGGTGCAAAGGTAAGTTGCTATCCCCCCACCTACGCTTGGACCAAATTAATGTTTCCTTCTCAGGTACTGAAGATCAGAAATGTGTCATTGAAAGTGGGAAAGCCTTAGGAGGATCCACAGTCATCAATGGGATGATCTACACCAGAGGAAATGCTCGAGACTATGACAAATGGGCAGATCAAGGTAACAAGGGTTGGTGTCATGGAGATGTCCTACCTTACTTCAAGAAACTGGAAGATATCTGTTTGAAACATTTTGACCGAAAATACCACAACATGGGTGGTAATATTCACATAGAAAGCTCAAAAACTAAGCAACCTCTCACAGGAAGTATTCTGTCAGCTGCTAAAGAATTACACTATCCTTTCGTTGACTACAACGGAAAAGAACAAATGGGTATTGGATTCGCTCAAGGAACAACCAAACACGGAAAGAGGTGGAGCGCTGCTAAAGGTTATCTTGAAGAAGCTCAATATAGGGATAACCTTGTTATAAAATCGAACAGCAAGGTTCTGAACATTTTAATCAGTCCACACACCAAAGAAGCTTATGGTGTCAAATATCTACATGATGGGAAATTGTATGCGGCTAAGGCAACAAAGGAGGTTATTCTTTCAGCAGGTGAGACTGATTCTTATGATTCAATAAGCTCTTCTGAGAAGTCCCAATAGTGTGAAGATAATTATTTAATCATCATACTGAATTCAGCTGTTTCTATCTTGAAAATGATCATCATGTCCATTTGTACCTACGCCTCAGTTTCCTTTTTCAATGAACTTCATTCAATACAACCTGACACCAAAAAATTAAAGTCAGCCATACAAGCATTTAAATATCCCAGGAATATCCACATCTCCCTTTAACTTTTCGATAGCGTTTGCACATCGATGAATCCAACCTCGTATTTCAAAAATTATGGACTCGATACTGGACCTTGATGAACATCGGCAGTCATGCCACTATGAAAATCCATATGCCTTATTTCGTTCTCCCAAACATCTTCATATTTACCATTGTAAGCATCAATTATTTCAGGTGCTCTGCATACTCCACAACTCCTGATGCTTTCTGGAATAGGACCAGCACAAGATTTGGAGAAACTAGGAATCGAACTCTTATCCGACCTCAAAGTGGGATACAACCTCAAAGACCACCTAGGGTTCTCAGGTCTCCGTGTTATATTCGACAAAACATCTGTGGAAGAACACAGCGACAAGGAAAACCTTGTGGAATACCTCAAAGAGGGCAAAGGTGCATTGGCAAAGTTGTTTACCGATCTTGTAGCCTACGTTAAGACAGAAGAATCGAAGGAGAAAGGAAATTACCCTGACATTGAGCTACTCTTCGTTCCATACACGCATAAATCAAAGGATAAACAAAGTAAACACCAAGCACTTTCAATTGCTGTGGTTCAGCTTCATCCAAGATCATGTGGAAAGGTAAACATTGACTGTAAAGACCCTCTCAAGCCTCCAATGATCGATTTAAACCTTCTATCTGACCCAGACGATCATGACATTGATACCATCTTAGCTGGCATAAGAATGGCACAGAAATTCGCCAAGACTGCAGCCTTCAAGAAACTAGGAGCTAACCTCGATGCAGAATGTGCTCCAGAATGTGATAAAGATTTTGAATATGATACAGATGAATTCTGGAAGTGTGCGATCAGGCACCAAGGAAGGAGTTTGAGGCACGTTACTGGTACTGCTAGGATGGGGCCAAAAGAAGACAAAGACGCTGTGGTGGATAACAAACTGAACGTTTACGGTGTGAGTAATTTAAGGGTTGTGGATGCCAGTGTAGTTCCAGTTTCGATAAGTGGGCACACTATGGCAGTGTCGTACATGATAGGCGAGAAAGGAGCGGATTTGATAAAGGATTTTTGGAATTGACAGAAAGTACCCTCAATTATAATGAATAAGTTGTGAATATTTCGTATTTAAACCTTTTCTCTTCCTAGTTTTCCTCTAGAAGCGTATTATTGTTGATTGCCAACGTACAAGTAGAGAATAATAACTATTCTATTCAGAAAGTAGATAATAATTCTCATCATGAAAAGAGTTTATAAGAATCATAGTGGTAAGAGCAGGTGTGGACCTCACTAACGAAGAGCAACTAAGGATTCCGCAGATATGTATACCCATTAAAAAATTTCATTCCCCCAAGATACCCAGAACTCGTACTAAGTTATTGAAGAAATAAAAACGATAATGAGGAAATAACAAGAATTGATATATTTCCTGCAGGATGATTAGAATTCGTTAGAATAAATATTAAATCTGGGTGAAATATTGTACAATGATGTTGAATATGGACTACAAACTCTGCAGGTACTGAATTTCTTTGGAATCTGAAGGATATTCCAAAAAAAAATCATCAAAAAATTCATGAAAATTGTTGATATTTTTTGTGAACCTTGGTTCGTAAGGAAAAATTTTATACGGTTGATTCTTATCAATATGTAATAGTGATGAGCGCCACCCCTCAAATCTTATATAAGAAGGTAAGTTGAATCACCTATTTTTTTGAAGGTAATTCGATGGCCTTTTATGAGATGCCGTACACTTGACCTTTCTTGTAATGACTTCTTTGATTTGTTGTTCTGAAGAAGTCAAGAAAACAGTTGGAAGATGAAACAATAAATTCAGTAACATTGTGAGAAAGATGTTTAGCATGGAAGTTCTGTATTTTTTTCACAATAGAATTTGCTGGTTTTCTAGGAAATGCTGTTATTCTAGAAAATGCTGTTATTGGATCTGTTGGTAGAAAAATTCCATAATTTTCATCTTTCATTCGAACTCTTGCTAACTTCTCATTTTTTTGAAATTTTTTGGGAAGTACAAATGGAAGAAGTCAAGTGTATGGAATTTTTGAATGAACAATCGATTTTCTGAGAAGGAAATTGAAACAAGGTGTCACTCAACCCGCTCATGATTTGAACCAACCGTATAAAATATCACCCTTCGAACAAAAGAATTCACCTCTTTTTGCATGGGAGTCGAGATATTAAGGAGGATATCACACTGCATGATTTTAGTTAAAAGTTAAAAAACTTAGATAGATAGATGAGGATAGTTTCCCTATGATTTCAACAGAGAATAAAATTTTCTGTTTGTGAAATCCTTCATCTGAGCTTTAGTCCATAAATATAACTGAATCAGAGAAATGAAGAATTATATTAAATTTTTCGAGATCTTCCTTCCAAAAACAAACTATCCTTATGTTCACATGGACATAAGCTCTCTTGAGTGGGTCACACCACAAAGAAACACAAAACGGCAAACATGGAACATAAACGATATTTCAAACAATCACTACACACCTTTGAAAATCATCTGTCGATAATGAAGGAAATATGTTTCCGTTTCATCTTTTATGATTCTTTGGTGTGGTTTAGCCTGCTCTTCGCAATAATACATGATTGCTCCCTACATACCAGTGAAAGCCAGAAATTTTCGTATGAAAATTGAGGAATGCAACGAATCCACAATTACAACAATTAAACCCCAAATTTCATAACATACAAATCCGAGAAATCTTCAAACGAAACATCCATACTAACGCAACAACCAGATAAAAATGCGTTGAAATTCATTGAACAATTATAGCGAATGTTCGTTACGGGCCGACGGACATGAATAGAAAAGATAATGATAAGTATATAACCATAAACTCTCAGTTTCCTAGGTGAACTGACTCAATCAAATCATAGATAAGTTGCTACACAAAAAAATGTCGACCTTGTTTTTTCTCTTCATTCTAAATCGAGAATTATTCTGAAATCCTTGCCGAAAATACAATTCACACCCGAAGGCATACGATTAAGTCGTTCAGTGTATTTCTTAATTTAATTATCGCACACTCCAATTGAATTGGAGTAGTGGAAATGGTGGTAGATGAATCTAACGAAAATGATTTTTTTCTTCTGCTGCAATTCTTTGTGAACATACTGAAGAGTGCTTTGGATTGAAGTGTTGGTGAAAAATTATTATATTTTGATATTTCCTGATCAATCCAGGTATGTGAGTGAAAGGATATTAAGAAATTATGTGGGGGAGTAACTTGATACCAATATTTCACTACAGGCAATTTTATTTTGATGAAATGTTGCAATAGGGATTTGCTCAGCAAGATGCCACTGCCCTTTTTCAGTTTTCAGGGTGCTAGTTCACAATGAATGAAGGAAGTTACATTTTTGGTGTTAAAATATTTAAATTTCATGAGAATTCCCAGCACAGTATATTCAGTTTTATTCACTTACGTATACATTGTGTAAATTTAAAGAGAAACCACCCTTGATGTCTCAACCCCAAGCATTCCATACGGTTGAAGTCGATCAATTAGTATAAGCCCTATGATGAGTGATGACATCATCTATAAAACCTTAAATGGGCAGAGGGGTTAAGTGGCACCTCGTTTCAAAGGTAATTCGATTGCCTTCCAAAAATTCCATATATTTTATTTTATTGTGTTCTCCTTCAATTTTTCATTCTGAAAAAGTGAATAAAATAACTGAAGAATGCATAAGAAATTCATATATATTTCGGAAATGACATCTGGAAGTTCTGTTTTTTTCGCGCGTGAGATTCGCTTGTATTCTAGGAAATGCTCTTTACCTCCATTTCCTATTTTTATGATTTTGCATAGGGACCGATTAAGGGTGGTACGTTTTGAAATTGACACACTGTATATTTACGTTATCGACGCGTGGAGTTGAATTCATTTCAACTATAAAATTTTATTGCGGATGAATCTAGTTTCAAATGCTTGTTCTAGGGAACTGCATGTAAACATTTTGCAGATATGTCAGTAATTTCTTTCTGGAAATGGTCTGGAAAGACTGGTTTTTTCCTCCTGAAATGTCATACGTGAATCTTTCAGACATTTTCTCATAATTTTCTGAACGTGTATTACTTTGGCTTGTGGATAACTTACGAGTTGTCATGAACTTGAGCTCTTCTACTGATCTGAAATTATGGTTTCTCTAAGTTGTTCCTTTTGAAGCTTGTATATATTATGTATGAGAGAGCGGGCTTCTATCCAGGCACGAACTATACTCAACGCAGGTATGATTCGAAATGAATAAATGTCCATTATTCCCTTGAAATTCTGCATGAACCATCGTCCTATCAAGTTTCAACTCGATTAAGAAGAAATTTCTTGGCGGTAATTTTCTCGAATGTATCAACTTCAATAACAACTAATATGTCAAATGTTGATAGAATTGCCAGAATTAAGGATTACCGAAATCAGTTCACATCGAATAGTTTATTTCCAGTATCGATTGAAGCTTATTTTGGAACGATTTTTTATATTTCTGTAGGTGTTTTGGGTTTTTACATCCAATGTCGGAGACAGAACTATCAAAAATTAAATCAAATTTTTTTTTTTTATGGAAAACACCCTTGCGGATTGCAACTATTTTTCAAGGGCAGTTTCTAAGAAAATAGGTTGCCTAATGAACAAACCGGAACAATAAAAACGATAAACAAAGCAAAATGTTACGTTTCAGAGTACAAATCTAACTCTTCCAACATCTTCCAATTTTCGAATTACAAATTATTTTCCATACATGGTATATTATTTCCGAAAAATCAGAGGGAAGGAGTACATTTCCGATCATGGCATGGCGAAATTGAGAGTCATCAATCTTTCACATTTCAACAGAAGATGCAATATAGTAATAAAACATTTTTTTGAACCATAAACATCAACTTCAAACGTGACATTCAATGCCAATCCATTAAAGAACCTCAGAGTTCACCTATAAGCGCGAATCATCCTCAATTTCGAAGTTCTTATGGTTGAATATAATTTCATTCCATTCTATCGATAGTCCGAACCACACGCAAAAAGATGAAAAATTGTTAAATACGAGGGAATGCCCGAAACCACAACGATTAAGGGCATTGACTTATCCAAGGCGAGAATTGGTGTTTTGCGTATCGAACTGGTCCACCAAAACAAAACAAGTTCTGTTTGGCTGAAACAGGAGACCAAACTGTATGTGTTTAACTCGTGAAATATCGCCAAATACTTCATGGTTGTTCGATTCAATGAGGAATATTCTTCGAATACGCTATAGAAGTGTTCAATTAGAAAACAACCCCATATCGAGTATTTGTGCCATATTTCTTATTTCTTTGTGATACCAACTTACACACAGCCCAAGATATAGGTAATGAAATAATTGAATCTGTTTCATCATCTTGGAAGTGAATTTTCCTGTAAAATATTGTCACATACGTTGAAGCTTTCGGAGGTTTCCGAGGTACGAAAGTCGTTGGGGGTATCACGTTTCGTCCTGTCTTAGTCTGGGAAAACTCGTCAGGGCATGCCTTTAACAAAACCATTCCATGCCTTCACATAAATTGGGTAACTTAGGTTGCACTGAGGTGTTCATCGGTTATATTGGTTGAGTTAAATTCGTTTTAGATGTTTTTTTTTAGTGTGAACCAAGGGACTGGTCTATTAGTCGGGTGAAAATACAGATTTGGATTGATTAAGAGCATTTTCTTCGAATTTCCTACACGAAACGAAACTATAACTTGATTACATTCATGCTGAAGTTCATATTCAGTACAATGAGTTTTAAAATATGATCTATATGTTACATAAAGTAGAAACCAGTGAATCCTCATTAGTGAGTTCATAGAAAAATTATGAGATGGAATTTTAACGAGTAGGTGAATTGGTAAGGTTCAAAATATTTGGGTTTTTGCCATCGGAAATCACGAAAATTTCAATGGAAATTCTAGGATTTAGTGGAAAACGCACATGCGGCATGATGAAAGTACCCAGTTCGTGTAGAGTTTTCGGATACATCAAACTATATTTTGGAAAGTCGAGTTTCTGAGGGCCTAAGTATACATCTTCAAGTTTCATCAACATAAACCTTTATTAATCCTATATGTTGAGGTAAGTTACTCGCGTAGAAGTAGACTAAAGTGAAGGTATTTCAAATATAAAAAGAACTAGATGGTTTTTAAGTTATGAATCTACAGATATATTAAAGGAAATCATATTTATATGTAAACTCACATAACCTATGTAACCATGAGACGACGGTAGTTCTTGGACTCTTCTTGGATTTACTCTGTGTCGAGTGACCCTCACTCATGGCTTTCATGATTTTTTCTTACATATGTCAGAAGTTGAGGGGGTAGTTAACATGATTCCATCGTGAAGTTATAATTGATAGAAAAAAAAATGTTTTTTGCAAGTAACTCAAAAATTAGGATTAAAAATTCCGAATCACAATAATGAATGATGAGGTAATTGATAGAAGTAAAAGGAGTTTTTTTCATTCAAATTTTCTTCAACGACTGACGACAAATTACATCAATGGCGATCCTGAAATTTCTTATTGAGACACTAATTAAGCAGAATACCCAGATTCATCACAGTTTGTCATATATTCGTATATCCTTCAAAAATATGATTGTGTTCAAAATATCTTGCTTCTCATGTAAGTTAGGTTGATCCCTCATACTGTGCCGTAAACTATCATTCGTGTATTTAGGACATTCGTACAAGATATGAAAGATGTTGAGATCTAGGTGGCATAATTCACACAAAGGTTTGTCTTCTCTTTTGAGAATGTACAGGTGGGTCATAGCAGTATTGCCTATACGTAAAAGGAGTTTTATCTCAAAATAGTATCTTCTTCTATTGAAGTGGGTTCCATTGGGACCTATATTGGTATCAATCTAGAGGGTTCTCTCCTGAAATATCTTAGTTTCAACGAATCCTGAGAGTACCTACTTAGCTATACTAAACTAAATTCATAAGATATGGAATCTGAAATATTATCAATTGGTATCAATTCATTCTAAATAAATGTATTCTCTTCAAGAAATCGAGGTATCTGATGTGAAAATAATCAAATTCTGAAGTAATGTTAGTAAAAAGGGTTACATCCGGACCTTTATTGAGATCAAAGAATCTTGAAGGGAAGTTTTCATTTCAAGTAATTGAACTGTATGATTGGTAAATAATAAACCAAAATAATACTCTATAGAATATTTTTCAGGTTTTTCCTGGGTTTTCCCTCCTAATATCTGAAAAAAAAATATTATAAAAATTAAAAAAATGAGATTTTATGAAAAACGCCCTTGTGGATTGCAGGATAGAACTATTTGTCAAGGGCAGTTTCGCAAAAGATAAACAAAGCGCACTGTAACGTTTCAGAGTGAAAATCTCACTCTTTCATCAGACAAACGAGAACATTTTCAGAATTGAAAAAATTATGCAATATCCTCCCAAAATAAGCTTTATCGATACTCTATAGAACATACTTGCTAGACCTATATTGGTATTGATCAAGTACGAAGAAAACTTTCCTTTTCAAGTAACTGCCAAATTCAGGATTTTGCGATACTCAAAAAAATAAAAAGTAACATAGAAATCAAAATATAACATGCTGTTTAATCTGGATTCCTCACATTGAAAGTATATGTTTTTTGACATTAAAATAAATTTCTCTGCTACAGGTTCTTTCAACCGCTCTTCGCATGAAGCCTGGTCTCTACTCATCAACTCACAACTAAATCGGATTTTCCAGCTTTATCTCAACAAAGATCTCGCTGAAGACGACCCGTTCGATTTGTGTCACTCACTTGTATTGACCCCGGCAATCCGAGCATACGCGGCCCAGTGGACGGTCTTGAAATGTTAAATATTCCTCTGATTCTTACGGTGCTACTGTTCGGTTCAAGTGTTGTTCTGGGGACACCCTTCGACGATGTTGAGGCATATGTGGACACATTCGAGAAGGGCATAGAAGAATTGCTGTCTCTGGGGCCTCAGTATGCCCCTGAGGTGAATTTGGCCGATAGGGGACAATATAATTTCACAGAAGCTACTGGTGGTGAGTTATTTCGAATTAATTTGGGAATAATTTGAAAAATCCCATATTTCTCAAATATAAGTCGAAAAACCCGATATGTAAGAAGTCTTCGAGTAATTTAGACTCTATTTCTTGCTGTTGTGTTGGCGAAGAATGAAGTTGCGGCTTTTTTATTTCGAATATTATACAGTGTGTCCACGGATTAGGTGCCGGTAAGGTGTAAACGACGAAAAATGTTCGAGTTAGACTCTGATACTTTGGGAATCGCTCCTGCTTGGTCTCAAATTAAGATGTTGAGAAAATGAGCCAAATCAATTAATATACAGGGTGGTTTAGAACTCATTTGAGGAAAATTGTGAAGCATAAAACACCTTCGTTTCAAAAGATATCGAGAAAGTTTATTGAGAACAGTTGTTAAGAATCAAGAGACACGGCTAAATCTCGAATTTCAGATAAATCGATCAACTTTGATTTTGTGAGTAGGTTATGAAAATATTTGATAATATCCATGGTTACAAATGCCAGACGTGACTTGAAACGTAAATTTTATTCGTCATAAACGAAAATTTTTCTGTTAAAAACATGCTGACCATTGAACAAAGTGTGTTTATTGTGCAGTGCTACGGCTTAGGTGCAGACAGCACGAAAAATTTTCGAGTTAGACTCTGATATTCTGGGAATCGCTCCTGCTTGATCTCAAACTGAGATGTTGAGAAAATGAGCCAAATAAATTTATATACAGGGGGGTTCAGAACTGATTCAATGAAAATTGTATAATACCTTTGTTCTAAAAGATATCGAGATAGTTTATTGAGAAAAATTGTTCGGAATGACGAGCTGCTGCAGGAACTCAAGTTACAGATAAATCAGCCTACCTTGACTTAATAAGTTTGTCATGAACATTTTGTATAAAAGAGATTTTTGTCATGATCAAAAATTTAAATTTTGAAACTATTTTTTTTAGCAGGGTTACGTGGTACCGCAACATTTGGCCAGAGTCAATGGAATTGTCTTATTACTCCCTGATACGAAATGTCTGCACCTAAGCCGTAGCACTGCACAACAAACACACTTTGTTCTATGGTCAGCATGTTTTTAACAGGAAAATTTTCGTTTATGACGACTAAAATTTACGTGTTTCAAGTCACGTCTGGCATTTGTTACCATGGATATTATCAAATATTTTCATAACCTACTATCAAAATCAAAGTTGATCGATTTATCTGAAATTCGAGATTTAGCCGTGTCTTTTGATTCTAAACAACTTTTCTCAATGAACTTTCCCGATATCTTTTGGAACAAAGGTGTTTTATTCTTAACAATTTTCCTTGAATCAGTTCTAAACCACCCTGTATATTAATTGATTTGGCTCATTTTCTCAACATCTTAATTTGAGACCAAGCAGGAGCGATTCCCAGAATATCAGAGTCTAACTCGAAAATTTTTCGTCATTTACACCTTACCGGCTCCCCATCCGTGGACACACTGTATATTTGTTATTCTGTTAACCAACAATTCATTCTCTCTCGAAAAGCAATTTTGCCAACCTTTTATTGAAAGTTATTTGATGTTTTTGGCGACGTGGAGAAAGCTTTTCACTCACTGAAAACCTCGTTAACTGAAGAAGTTGGTCCGTGTCCGCAGTTTTTCTGCCATTCATCAGCAGTGGAAAAATTTTGTGGACTTTATTGTGAAAATATACTGAACCATACCAGATAAAAATTATGTTCATTCAGAAATTCAAAGAAATAAATTCGAACGACCTATTCTTCACAAACTTTATCATGAAACATACAAAAATTTCAAAAAAGATCAACCTTTTTATATTAATTTTCTTCTCCACAGACATAGAAGAATATGACTTCATAATAGTTGGTGCTGGAGCAGCTGGGGCAGTGGTAGCAAATCGACTCTCAGAAATACCAGAATGGAAAATCCTTTTATTGGAAGCAGGAGGATACGAAGACGAAATTACCAGAATTCCTTACTATGCCCTGGATTTGCTAGGAACGAAATACAACTGGGGTTACAAGACAATTCCTCAGAAGAAGTGGTGCTTAGGTAGGTTAAACGCAAATTTCAACTTTACAAACAATTCGTTTCATGTTCGAACTAAATGATGCGGTTTGTATTGACAAATCCTTTTATGTCTTCATTGTCCCAAGATAAATTTCAACGAACATGAGGTTAACATCTTATAACATGTCAACTGCTAGATAAATCTTATACAGGGTGATACTCGTTTCTGGTACGGCACTCAGGTTTATGAAAAAGAATCATGGTATCAATTTAAGCTCTTGCAATTTTCTAGTATCTGCTATATGAAAACATGAAAGAATTCTCATTTCTTCCATCAAAAACATCAGCAGCTACTAAAATAAATTCGGTAATTTAGAATATGCAACATGTACCAAAGATTTGTTATCGTTCCTTTCGAAAAACCAGTTGTTCTAAACGAAACTGTTCTCAAGGAAGAAAAGGGGCTTCAGCAGATTAACACCTTGTGAACTTTAACGAATGTATAAACTCCTTTATGGTACGCATGAAGAATGTTTACACGCGGAGGCTTGAAAAGGCTCAATTTGATGGATGCCCTGACGTGCTTTCTAAAATTGAGCCAGGACGGAACGTGATACCCCTGAAGAGGATAAAGCTTCCTCGCAAACCATCAAGAAGCTTCAGTGCTTTTCAATTCATGTGAATCATTGTTTTGATATAATTCGATTAATCACCCGTCTCCGTTCATATTTCCAGTTTAAGAACACCCTTTATGTGTTCACGAAACTTGACGTCAAGAGACCTTCGGTATCTTGAGCGAATGTCTGATAAGACTTTCCAAAAATGGATCTATGCTTTTCATGAAATAAATCCTGACATTGTTATTCTCGTGAAAATTTATTTGTCATAAAAAACATACCTTCAGAGGTCGTCTTCATTATGGTGATGAAGGTCACTATATCTGAATCTCTGAATGTATTTTATCCATTCAAAAAAGAAAATTTATTCTCATATCATATCAGTTCATTGCCGTGGTTGAATTGCTCAGTTACCGACTTCATAATGATGAAATTGAACAGGCATGAAATGTAAATCATGGCCGGTATCATTTCGAATTTCCCTTCAAAAATTTGCCTATCTCGAGATAATAAGCGATGTTATTGATTGAAATCACCATTGAAGAAGCTAATTACCATAGAATTTTCGGACCATCTGCAACTCGTTGAAGTAAGAAGTACAAAAATCAAAACGATGGAAATATTTATGCTAAAAGTATAGATGTCAATTACTCAAATTTTGCTTGAGTATTCTGTCCACAAAATCTCGAAGACCTTATATTATGTTGTAGCACCTGCCATCCAGGAATATATGATATAATTTGTCGTAAACATCTTCTAATTCTTTGGTGAGCAATTTTGTGTTCATTTTTTGAATTTCTGTGCAATTTCATGAAATTTTAAATCCTAATACACTTCGACTTTCTACAGTTTGACAGCATTTCTCCACTAAGATCAATTTTTGAAATATCAATTCAAATCCACATTGAATATTTTCACTACTGGAATTCTTTCGAATAGATTGTTTGACTCATCAGACCACCTGAAAGTGAAATAATCATGGACATTTTTTTAAATCGTAGAAACAGGTCAGATATTTTTTAGACCTTCCCCCCTAGAACAAGATACTTGACACGACTGAATAATTATTCATAAATATCAAAAAACAACAATTAAATTTCAATGGAAATGAAATTGATGTATTTCTCCATCAGCGTGTAGATTAAGTATAAGCAAAATAAAGACATAATGAATAAATAAGATTAAATAAACCAGTGTGTCTTTATTTTGCTTATATTCAATGGAAATGCTCAAAACTGTGAACAGGGTTCATCACTATTAAACTAAACGTCGATAAAGGAACAAATATTCCGCCTTGATCAGATCTTAACAGCCAATCAACCAATACATCTACACCGAAAAAGCGTTGTCCCAAGAGAATGGTTATTGCAGTTTCACGGCCAATACCGATCTTCAGACCACCTTACCTTGGTAAACCGCAGAATAATAATCAAGATACTTATCACCTGTCAGATGGAACACTGAAGTATAACTACATACAGCGCGCCATCTGTCAGGAGCGTCTTGTGAATCCTAACCTTCGAGTGCAGAGTACTTTGATCGATGTGCTTGATGTTCATCCTATTTTAGAATCAAGTCGCTGCATCTGCGACATTGCAGTTTACAACATCCGTCACGACTTGGAAACACTCGGTTCATATGGTTTTTCATAAGACAATAACGTCCAAATTCTAACATCGATTCTTCGACCGATCTTCCACTTCATTTGAGCATTTGATTAATAGTAGGCTGCAGTGAATATAAAACAACAGTTCATGGAGAGAAAAAAAATTCCACTCACACTTTGACCTTCATATTTTACAGCAGTGTACCAAATTTCAGTTCGATACCATCATAAGTTTTGGAGATATCGGGAAAATATATGTCAAATTTCGAGGTTTTCTTCTCGATATCGTTGTTTTTTTCGGTATAACTCGAGAAATACTGATTCAGTCCTGAAAAAACTTCGCAGCTAGTTTGAAGATGCTGCAAGACAACTTTATGAAAAATTTCGTGATAATCGTGTCATTAGAACAATTTGAAAAAAAAATTCTGTGGTGTTCTTATCATATCATCCCCATTAAATTCTGTATGAACCTTCGAACTGTAATTTTTCGATGAAGTACTGGATTTCAATTCGATCTGATCTGTATTTTCGGAAATATTGGAAAAATAAAATTTTGAATGGGTGTATCTGCGGAATCATTGGGTGGATTTTACCCATTCACGAATTCAGCCTTCGTAATTAAGGTCCAAACCTTCTCTGTTTCTTTCGGAAGTTATTGTGTTTACGCAGTCGGTCATTAGGCTGACCGTAAACACAAGAACTTCCGGAAGAAACGACTTAGAAACTCGATATTTGTAGAATAGGTTTGGGGCTTAATTACGAAGGTCGAATTCGTGAATGGGTAATATCCGCCCAATGATTGCGTAGATATACCCATTCAAAATTTTAAAAATTAATTAATAACAGTTCTTTATTGGAAAATTTCCAAAAGGCCATCGACCGAAGTCCTTCAGCCTGTTTCTAACAAATGATTAAGAGTGTGGATTGATACATGATAGAATGATAAATAATTGGAGATACACAATCATACAAAAAAAAAGAAAAAAAAAACACTTATATACAAATTAACGATAATAATATTGGCTAAGTAGATAGAAATTATGAACATTTATTCTGCAACACTTCCCAAATGGTGTTTAGAGGAGTCTTTCTGTGAGGTCTTAATTCCTGGTTCCTATTAATGCAGAATTCCCTAAGAATTTTTATGTTATCTTCCCGCTTTGAGAATTTCGTCGACAAATAGTCCAATCGATCTGAAATTGGTTTTATTTGAGTTTTCTCATATAAAAGATTGTTCGGGGGGTTGTAGAGCTCGTTTCTAGGGTGCCTCATTTTTGTAATTGCCCGTAGGGAGGTGGTTTCTGCAGTCTGGAGCAGTTTTTTGGTGGTTGAATTTGAGGACAGGTAAATTGGGTGGCAATATTCTAAAAGAGGACGACATATTGTTTTATAAATATGCGCAGCTGTTTTTGTGGTGATTCCTGAATTTTTATATGTGAGGCTGCGAAAATGCTTGCTTCTGGCGATACACTTTTTCTTGATGATGGATGCATGTTGTTTAAAAGTTAGTTTGTGGTCTATGTTCACACCTAAATATCTTGCACAATCGTGAGGGGTGACAATATTATTTCCCATAGTTAAGTTTGGAGAATTCAGTGTTATCTTGTGGTTGAAAATTACATATTGTGATTTGTCGGGGTTTATTTTCAGTCTCCATATATTGAACCACACCATAGTCTTATCCACTAATTGTTGCAATTCATCAACCGTTTTTCGAAGGGTATTACCGTGAGAAATTAAAGCTGTGTCATCAGCAAACTGCAGAATGTAAATTGTGCTATTGAAGTGCATGATGTCTTCACTAAATATGTCGTAGCAGTACACCTTGCTGAGCAGAGTCGCCAAAGGAGATCCTTGTGGAACTCCTTGTTCGCTGTAAAAAATTGAGGATGTGTAATTATTCACTCGAATTTGCATAGAGCGGCCCATTAGGTAACTTCTCAGCAGTAAAGAAAGATATTTGGGACATCCTAACTTTTCCAGTTTAAAAAGTAATCCTTTATGCCAGATACTGTCAAAAGCTTTGCTGATATCGAGAAATAATGCTGCATTGTGATTTCCTATTAGTTTATTGACTTGAACGTTAGAAGTTAATATTGTTACTGGGTGGATGGTGGAATTTTATTTTTCCAATATTTCCAAAAATACAGATTAGATCGAATTGAAATCCAGTAATTTATCAAAAAAAAATTTCAAAAAGCACTGCCGTGAAGGCAGCAGCTTTTGCGCGCATGTTCAATATGGATGACCGCTTCAGCAACGAATTTGAACATGCACGCAAAAGCTGCTGCCTTCACAGCAGTGCTTTTTGAAAATTTTTTTCGATAAATCACTGGATTTTATTAATTCGATCTAATCTGTATTTTTGGAAATATTGGAAAAAAGAAATTTTGAAAGGGTATATCTACGGAATCATTGGGCGGGTTTCACCCATTCACGAATTCGACCTTCGTTATTTTTTTTGTATTTGTATTTTTTCCGAATATCCTAGGCTTCAACGAAAACCCTCAGAAGCTTAAAGCTTGTGCGAGTTAGGATACCGGGTGTGTTCTGTAAAGGCTTTGTTACTAATTCCTTGCGCCACGTTAGGAACAGCACTGTTTATTGTTTACATAACAGCGAATGGTTGGACGGTCCCCTGAAAACCGGAAAAGTTATTTCCTGGCCAAGGGCTTGAACCCCAGACCTGACGATCATGGGGCTTGCGCTCTAACCACTGAGCTACCGCCGCTATTAAGCCCCAAACCTACTCCACAAATATCGAGTTTCTAAGTCGTTTCTTCCGGAAGTTATTGTGTTTACGATCAGCCAAACAGCCGACTGCGTAAACACAATAACTTCCGAAAGAAACAACTTAGGAACTCGATATTTGTAGAGAAGGTTTGGACCTTAATTACGAAGGCCGAATTCGTGAATGGGTAAAATCCAACCAATGATTCCGCAGATATATCCATTCAAAATTTTATTTTTCCGATATTTCCAAAAATACAGATCAGGTCGAATTGAAATTCAGTACTTCATCGAAAAATTATATTATAGTTCGAAGGTTCATACAGAATTTAATGGGGATGATATGATAAGAAAATCTGTGATTTTTTTTTTCAAATTGTTCTAATGACACGATTATCACGAAAGTTGTCATAAAGTTGTCCTTCAGCATCTTCAAACTAGCTGCGAAGTTTTATCAGGACTGAATCAGTATTTCTCGAGTTATACCGAAAAAAACAACGATATCGAGAAGAAAACCTCGAAATTTGACATATATTTTCCCGATATCTCCAGAACTTATGATCGTATCGAACTGAACTTTGGTACACTACTGTGAAATATGAAGTTCAAAGTGTGAGTGGAATTTTTTTTTGATATGATAAACGGTTTTTGAAAAAAAAAATTTATTGGGATAAAATATCGAAAAAAAATTTTTTCGAAATTTACTGACAATATGATCCTGACGAACTTTGGCTCAAAGTTGCTCGTCGTTATACTCCACCTGACTGCCAAGTTTGAATCCAATCGCTCAAGTAGTTTCTGAAATAAAAAATAAATAACTTCAAAATTTCAAGTGCCTATAACTTCGAAACTATTCGACCGATTCGGCCCATTAATGAACTTAACCGCGGAATTCTGATGCGCGACCTACCCTGAAAGTTCCAAATTGCTAGCTTGCTTCTGTTGACAGTTATCGTGTCGTCGGACGGCCGGCCGGCTGGACAGAATCAATTTTGACACCGGATTCGTCATCAGTGAGTCCAACCTAGTCGATTGAGACCATTTTCGGCTCAACCATCCAAAATTACAGACATTTGGACTAAACGATAGCACGCTGTTCCCCTAGAACATGCGCGCAAAGAGAGAGATCTCTATTAAACAATTCCTATCTTTATCGCTATTGTTTTATATTAACTGTAGCCCACTATTAATCAAATGCTCAAATGAGATGAAAGATCGGTCGAGGAACAATGGTTATAATGTCAAGGAGGAATACGAATAGATAGTTTGGAAACAGAGTCAATTATATGCTCATTAAGAAGAAATGTATGAAAGTGAAATCGAAACGAATCATTACAAAATATCTACGATAGATTATAATGTGTTGATCATATTAAATTAGATCGGCCATTCCAAATAATTGTTGAATTTGGAGAGTATCAAAACATCATTCTGTATGTCTTTATTCGGGGAATAAAACCAATTTGAGAACACCTTTCTGAACCTCTGTGATTTCTCAGCTCCTTCAGATAACCAGGATAAAATGAAAATGGTTAATGAGAGATAATGTAATTCTTGAGATATTGAGGAAATATCCTCAAAATTTCGAACAACGAAATTTCACATAGTATTTTCTATATATCTCTGAAAGTATATTATGGCCCTTTGTGTTCAGCAAAATGATCATTATAGGAATTATGTATTCACCGTAGGCCTGTTGCTAATTTCAAAACATGGCACAATATATATTTATCTTGAGGAGATGCTATAGATTTTGTCGATGTAACGATATTTCTTGAATACTCTTCAATTTTTGTGATTGATTATTTCAAGGAGTATGCATGAATTGTTCATGAATATGAAAACCAAAAAAAATTCGAGAGCAAACGTCGAAAAAGCTTCAAAATAAGTTTAGGTTTAGACATTGAGAAAATGAAGTTACCACAAGGATTACAAATCAGGGGACGTAATTAATGATAAAATTGCATGATAATTGCACTGGAAACAACGAAATTGAAAAAAATCTAGAAAAGTTCTGACGTCGAGAAAGCAGCGGTTGCTGCATGTTCAAATTTGATGACCAAACATAACTTGTTCTATTGTTCTAATGCGTGTTCTTATGACCCCTTAATTGTCACATCAGCATTTTCCAACTGTTGCAGAGTTAAATAATGATCAGCTAGCAGTGTGATATGAAACCTTCCCTAGAAGTTTGAAGTCGATAGGGTTTTTAATTTTTTAATTTGGCTTTTATATGTTTCTGAAAAAACGTTCATTCCAATCAGTTACAACAGCTGTTGGAAAAACTTTATATCTCGAATTTGCCCACTATTCGACCAAGATTCCAGGAGCTCACGGCCCTGTTTCATTTATCACCATAATTTTTCGAGCGATCTTCAATAATATCCTAAAAAAAATTATTTGCGTGGAATTTAACACCATGAACATAACATAATTTCGCACTAATGAACCATAAACAACTGTAGGCTATTTTCTGAATCGGCTGCCGATCATTTCAGGTCAACCCGATAAAAGATGCGTCATAGAAATGGGAAAAGCAGTAGGTGGCTCCACTGTCATAAACGGTCTGCTATATACCAGAGGAAATTCCAGAGACTACGACAAATGGGCAGATCTAGGCAACAAGGGTTGGTGCTTCAACGACGTCCTACCTTATTTCAAAAAACTCGAGGACGCCCACCTCAATAACTTCGACAGAAAATACCACAGATATGGTGGCAAAGTTCATGTGGAGAACTCCCAGGACAGATCTTCCCTAACCGAAGGAATTCTGAGGGCCGCTTACGAACTCCACATACCATTCGTAGACTACAATGGCAAAGAGCAGATGGGTATTGCGTTCTCTCAAGGTACCACCAAGAAGGGAAAAAGATGGAGCTCTGCCCAGGGATACTTGAAAGAAGCCCAAAACAGGCCAAACTTGGTGGTGAAACCTTTCAGTTTGGTTACTAAAATACTGATCGATTCACAGACTAAAGGAGCTTATGGTGTTAAATTCATCAACAAGGATAAAATATATGTTGCCAAGGCGAAGAAAGAAGTGATAGTATCTTCAGGTGAGTTCAAGCAGTGTGAAGAGTTTGGAAAGGTATTCAAAAATGTGTTCAGCTCCTGCATGACATCTCAACTGACTTCTCTTCCCAACTGCTTCCTTGATGTGACAGATCTGTTCTTTGGGCTTTCATCTCAAAATTTTTCAGTCCTTCAGTTCAAAATTCTGCTTTAAGACTCACATCAAGTTTTCTGCCAGTCTATTCATTCTTCATACTCATTTCAACTGAACCTGTACGCAATCTTTCTACGAAACAACAGCTCCATGATTTTGTCCAACGCATTATGATTATCAAATGTCAAGCCGTTTGGGTGACCGAACTGAAGTTTCTTGAAAGCTGACTCTACGTCAAGCTGAATTTATCTTTGATGACATCATATGCCTTTCGGAATTTTCTAAATCGATCGAAAATGATTTTGCACGATCGCCTCCTACCTTATTCGACCCATTATTAATCACAAGTACCTAGTAGTGTGAATTTAGATTAACACTCGTAGACAGTTCTAGAAAATTTCTTTAAAAAAGGCAGTCCAAAAGAGCATATTATACTGACAATTTTTAACAACAATTAAATACAGATTTTTCTGTATAACCTTTACATAATATCTTTCGATATTGATTTGATATCTTACGATATACTTTTATGTCTTCGACGTACTACGTCTTCAATGACAAAATTATTATATCAACTGGCATATAATGATCAAAGTAAAAAACTTGAGAAAAGTGTGAAAAAATGAAATACAACCTGAAAACAATACTAGACACAGTGTTTCATCTTCTATCTTTCGATTTAGAATCATCAGTAGCATTTATTCTATATTATACATCAAAAACTCACCCACGTGTTTTGTTACGTTCACTTCACCTCAATGACGGAAATAAGCAGGTTTAAGTCCATACGCATGCTTGTTAAAATTGTGCATAGAAACAATAATGCCACAGATTTTACTTACACCTTCTTCTTTCCTTGACAAATGAAATGCGGTAAAAAACATTTTCCAAAATCTTTATAACCTCAAAAATTAAATGACAGTTGATATTGACCCTTGAAAACTATAAGTTTTCATTCAAATATTAAATTCAAAAAAGTCTACTTGTTAAAGGCTATTGAAACAACAATTAAATACAGATTTTTCTGTATAACCTTTGAAAGGTTATACAGAAAAATCTGTATTTAATTGTTGTTTCAATAGCCTTTAACCTGACAATTTTTCATTTCTAGGTGCTCTGAACACACCACAACTTCTGCAGCTATCAGGGATAGGACCAAAAGAGCAACTGAAGAAACACAAAATCGAACCAATATCAGACCTAAATGTAGGAACCCCTCTAAGAACTCACCTCGGCTTCCCCGGCTTGAAGTTCATCTTCAACAACACCAAAGCTGTAAGAAGAGACGAACGACAGGACCTTATAAACTACCTGAAGAACGGCAAAGGACCATTAGCGGCCATTTTCACAGACCTCGTAGCGTATCTGAAGACCGATGTAAGCAGGGACAAGGGAAACTATCCAGACATCGAGGTACTCTTCGTGCCGTATGTAGAAGAGTTCGAAAACCACCAAGAGAAATCCAAGAACGATGATGAGATCATAGGAGTGCATGCTATTTCCATTACTATAGTTCTTATGCGTCCGAAATCTTATGGAAGCATACAACTGGCTGATGAGAACATTATGACCCCTCCACTTATAGATCTCAACCATTTGAGTGACAAGGAAGACTTCGATGTCGAAACACTTCTGGCTGGTATAAGACAGGTACAAAAATTCGTTAAAACCCCCAGTTTCAAGAAGATGGGAGCTTACATAGAACCATCGATGGTTCAGGATTGTCGTGGTTTCGACTACGATACTGATTCTTACTGGAAATGTGCCATCAGACACCAGTCCTACTCGTTACGTCATCCGACAGGAACGGCTAAGATGGGACCTCCTCAGGACAAGCAAGCTGTTGTCGATAATCACCTGCAAGTGTATGGTGTGAATAATTTGAGAGTGATAGATAACAGTGTGGTTCCTGTTTCTATAACTGGACATATGATGGCGCCAGCGTACATGATCGGGGAGAAGGGTTCGGATATCATAAAGGAGTTCTGGAGTTGGAGAGGGTAGAATTTTCCAGGAAATGTTAATAAAATAGTTAGGTACTTCACTGAATTTCAATTGTACACACGCTTAGACACAAGACAGCGTTCAAGAAAGACAAGATGCGAACAAATCGGAACCGTCACGAAATGAATTTTATTGCCCTCGAACGTACTACATTTTGAATCACGAAATTGAAAATCAAATCGAGTGGTACATAATAATTCAATTCAATTTTTGTTAAATTATCATCGTTATATGCCAGTTGATATTATTTTCAATTTTGTCATTCATGAGGCAGTTCTTTTGAAGGCAATCACATATTATGTAAGGTTCTGTAGCGGAAACTGTATTATTTAATTATTTTATTGATAGCTTTGCTCAAGTTGACAAGTTTGAATTTAATGAATCGAAATTAGGTTCGAATTAAATTCAATTAGTTCGAGGTAAAAATATTGATTCAAATAGTAAACAAGAAGTTCACCGAGAATCATAACAATAGAAATTGCAGTTTCGATATGTCCATAAAAATTTTAGTTTTCAAACAGAAAATTTGTCAATTGAAACCGAAGCAATAAGTTATTTACAAATCCAACTGGAGTATAAACAATTATTATTCAGGTACTGGTAATGGCCAACTCTGCCTGACTGAGTTTTGAAGAACTGTTTTATTCTCTAAGTAATTGAATTTGATTTTTTCCTCAAGAATACTCCAATGAAATGTGGTAATTCAAATGAGATTTAATTTTCATGAAAATCATTTCGATTTTCAGTTATACAAAAGCTGTGAAATTTTCGTTGTCAGCGAGTTACCATGATATCAAGGCAGAAGAAAAGCAGCTAGCACAGAAGTTGATAAGTAGTTCGAAAGATTACATGAAGTAAACTTTTGTATAAAGAAAACATTCTCAATCAATCGAATTCCATCTATAAAATCATTGCAAAGATATGTTCATTCTGTTCTTTTCATAGTCGTTATAATCATATGCTCAGCACACCTTGCTTTTTCGCAATAAATATAGATGGTCATAATCAATGAGACAGCGAAAGTTGATTTTATGGAAAAAAAGTAAAATTTTTTGTGAAATCAGCAAATGTTAAATTGAAGAATATCCGTCAAAATTCGGGTATAGGTTCTGTGACATTTTTGTCGAAAATCACCCGTATAATCTCCTCTTAGAGTTTGCACCTTGATAAGTGCCCACCATGTATTTTGAAAGTCCTCATACTTAATCTCACTAAATTTCAAGATTAAACTTGATAAAGGGGCAGAACCATTTACCTCGGTTCAAATGAAAGCAACCAAGCATACAATCCTATGAAAGAGGTTTTCTCCGACAAAGAAAACTGTAAATATCTCACTTAAAGATAACTTCTCAACTTGCTGTAATTAGATGCGAAGCTCCGAAAACAATATTATCAAAATCATAAGGAGTTTGTTGCCCTTGAAATTAAAAATACAAAACTGTTATTCCAACCGGTTTGTTTTTATGTCTTCTTTGTAGAACGAGGCAGATTGATTCTTGAATCGGACGAGTAATTGAAATTTCTCGGAAAAAAAAGTGATTTTTGTTAATTATGTACGAAATTATTATCTTCTTAGTGTTGAGTTTCTCATTCCGAAATATAAGAACAGAAATAACCGGAAATGATCTCAATCAGTTAGTTGTTAAGGTTGAAAACGAAATCAGGAAAATGAAAAATGTATCACCCCCTTATGTTGGTGAAAAAGAACCGGAAAGTTTTGAAAGAGAGCTTTATGGAAAAATTAAAGGTAAGTTTCTCATTAGTAACATCCTTTTGTGTTTTCCTGAATTAAATTGTCATATATTCAAAGAATCGAATGATTTTCCATTCCCTTCTGTACTAGAGATATTTCCTGAACTTTGCATTTCAACTTACGCTGGTGCAAAAATTAAGTATCATAATTGGTTTTGAAAATTCGAAAAAAAACACTGATCAGAAGTCAGGAGCTATTGTTCACTTGTCGAAATTCGAAGAAATAACTGACAATCCGCTCCTGCTACTGCTGTTTGATTGATTTGGTTTTTACCGGATGAATTTTCCTTCCAAGTGAAAATAATAAACTTCATCTGCCACATATACTTTGATATAATACACGAATTTTTCAGCCACAATATGGCTCAGTCGAATTCACATTTTCATTTATTGAAATGAGGTGAGAATTATAGTAAAGCACTGACGTGAAGTCAGCAGCTTTCGCGTTGTTGAAATTCACTTCCTGATGGAAAGAAATATTCCCCTTATAGAATTCTGCACGAACCTTCAAGCTATCATTTCCCAATAGAGTACTAGACTTCAATTCGATTCAATTTGTATTTTCAGATATATTGGACATATACATTTTTAATGGGTATATCTGCGGAATCAGTGGATGCATTTTACCCATTCACGAACTTGGTCTTTGTAATTTGGGTCCAAACCTACTGCAAAAATATCAAAAAACTTTTCACTATGATCCCATGAAATTTTTCGAATAGTTGCGCTTTGGTATGCTTCAACCAACTACCATGTACGTACGTTGAGACCTCATCTCTACCCTAAAAACCACTAAGTTTCGGTGTTTTCAGCCGGTTCTAATGGAGGGGATAATTGAATCTGACTCAAAATTTTTATTGAAAGAATCTAAAATTATTATGATCTCGTCCCACAGGAAGAGCACGAAAGAACACTGCAGATTCTTCCTTCACTATTTACTCAGCAGAAAATTCTTATTGTCGTATTCTCTTTCACATTTCCTCACTCCTGACAATAGGACACCCCTATTAAACATTCGATCTAGCATGATAATAAATCCGAAAATTTTGACAAATATTTTCTGCTGGATTTTCCTCAGTAATCAAAGTGCATACTTATCTTTGAGTAAAACGAATTTTATAAAATTTCCATCTTCAATTTTATCTCCTTGGCAAATCAATACTGACAACCTCTGAATTTGTAGATAATACAAACTACGATTTCATCGTAGTTGGCGCTGGAGCTGCCGGTGCCACAGTAGCCAAACGTTTGGCTGAAATGCCAGAGTGGAAAATACTTCTTCTCGAAGCCGGAGATGTAGAAACTGAAATAACAAGAATCCCTGCTCTATCTTTCAACCTACTCAGTTCAAAATACAATTGGGGGTACTCAACAACACCACAAAAGAACTGGTGTCACGGTGAGAATATAAACAACCATTCAACCCCAATTCCCATAATTGATTTTCAGGATCAAAACATAGAAGATGCCTCCTGGGAATGGGTAAAGCTCTTGGAGGCTCCACAGCCATAAACGGTATGTCTTGGGCAAGAGGAAATCCAGAAGACTACAACAAATGGGCTGAAAAAGGTTGTCCAGGCTGGAGCTACCAAGACGTCCTGCCATACTTCAAAAAACTCGAGGATTCCCACATCAAGCACTACTCTAGTGAGCACCAAGGTAAAGGAGGACCAGTCCACTTGGAAAACTCCAGGTTCAAATCCAACGCAACCGAATACGTGCTTAGAGCAGCCCATGAGATGAGAATCCCATATGTCAACTTCAACGCTGGTAAGCAAATGGGTATTGGTCATGCTCAGGGGACCCTAAAAGGAGGAAGCAGGTGGAGTTCCACAAGGGCCTATTTGGGGAAACCCGGAATATTTCCCAACCTCGTGATAAAAACAAGAAGTACTGTTCTAAAAATTATGATTGACAACAAAGACAAGAAGGCTGTAGGGGTGCAATATTTACGGAACGGCACTATTTTCGAAGTCCAAGCGAAAAAAGAAGTCATAGTTTCTGCAGGTGAGGAGTTCAATAAATCTGGAACCATTAAAAATGATTTAAATTTCAGGTGGGATGATGACCCCAAAACTTCTGGTACAGTCTGGCATCGGACCAAAGGAAGAGTTGAACAGGTTGGAAATTCAAACAATATCAAATCTGAAAGTTGGTGAACAACTCAGAACTCATTTAGCTTTCATGGGAATCAATATAATCTTCAACAACACCAAGCTGCCTCCAGTGGATGCAAAAAAAGATTTAGTGGAGTATATAACCAGAGGAAAAGGTCCTCTGTCAGCTTTCTCTGTTGATCTTATAGCCTACTTCAAAACTTCAGTGTCTAAAGAACTCGATGATCTACCAGACATCGAAGTCACTTTTTCTCCTACAAGACACAAGACTCCAAACGAACCAGACCAATTAGCAGTTTCTGTCACTGTTATTCTTATGAATCAAAAATCGATAGGTAGTGTGACAGTTGTTAAAGATGATCCATTTCAGCCACCATCTGTAGACCCAAATTTCCTATCTGATAAGGATGGTGAAGACGTAGCAACTCTCCTAGCGGGAATCAGGCAAGCTGAGAAGTTCATCGATACCAAGATTTTCAAACAACAAGGAGCTTATTTGGATCCAACACCGATTCAAGAATGTCAAACTTTACAATTTAATTCTGATACCTATTGGAAATGTGCTATGAAATACCGAAGTATATGTTTGTCTGATCCTTCAAGTACAGCAAGAATGGGGCCTACAAGCGACAAAGAAGCTGTAGTTGATGAGAAATTGAAGGTATACGGAGTGAGAAACTTGAGGGTTGTGGATAATAGCGTCATACCTGTCTTTATTAGAGGTCACATGATGGCACCGGCATATATGATAGGGGAGAAAGCAGCTGATATTATAAAATATTTTTGGAAGTTGAAATAAATTTCTACGTCCCAAAATTCAGTTCTTTTATTTCGTTTCATCGACAAATCGCACAATTTATAAACATATTCCTCAAGGTTTCACTTTAGAATTGACAATTCAATGTCCTTTTCCATTATGTTTTTCACCCTCCTTAAGGTTTCAAGAAGCTGGAAATACACTGTGATCTCCTGGTATATTCTATCATCATATTCAGGTTTTCTTGTGTCGCTAAATAGCCAAAATTTCTTGCCAGTGTTATTAAACTCATCAATAATGCTGAAGAGATGCCAATGATGAAGAAACTTCTAGAAATGATGTAAGAAATTGACATGATGAAAATTTTGAAGTTATGTTATGTGATGTGGGAAATATTCTCAATACTATCTAGATTTCACTTCCAACTGTCAAATTTCATAAGTTAATGTCGATTTCGAAAATAAAATGATTCCTATGTGTACTCCATAGAGGTCTTTTCTTTAGCGTCAATATTCTAAGAAACTGGGCACACATCTTCTTCCTCTACAATAATGTATAATCATTTCCAAATTTTCTTTGGATACTAAATCTAGGAACAACTTGGTTATTGTGAAGATAGCAACGAGTATTGTTGAAGAGGCACAAATAACTTTGGAACTTCTTACAAAAATATAACCGATATTCATGACAGTATATATCATGCAACTGTCAGCATTAAAACTATCACTGATTAGGATGATAACATGGAAAAAGAGAATGAACATAGATATGGACTGCGCCTTTCCTTCGAAACTGTGAGCGGAGGTTGGTAACGATGTGAGAGAGACGAAACGAACTCCCCGTCTGCTCAATAATATCACTGAATTGGTCACCTCTAAAAGAAGAAAAACCATAGACATAGAGGCATGAACTGCGCAGTAACTCCAGAAAACTGGTTCCCCCTAGAATGAGGCAAACCTGTCCCTTCCTTATTGTTTAGGTTTTTCTGGGTTTTCACTCGCACTATCTGAAACAGAACTATTAGGAATGGAATAAAATTGATTTTTATGGAAAAACGCCCCTGCGGATTGCAAGAGTTAACTATTTGTCATGGGTAGTTTCTTGGAAAACAGATTGCCTAATGAACAATCCAGGAATAAAATGAACGATAAGCAAACTAGCGTCGGTAGCTCAGTGGTTAGAGCGAAAGCCCCATGATCGTAAGGTCGGGGGTTCAAGCCCTTGTCCGGGAAATAACTTTTCCGGTTTTTAGGGAACCGTCCAACCATTCGCTGTTGGGTAAACAATTAACAGTGCTGTTCCTAACGTGGCGCAAGGAATTAGTAACAAAGCCTACACAGAACACACCCGGTATCCTAACTCGCACAAGCTTTAAGCTTCTGAGGGTTTTCGTTGAAGCCTAGGATATTCGGAAAAAATACAAATACAAAATACAAAGCGAACTGTGACATTTCAGAGTACAAATCTGACTCTTCCATCAGACAAACGAGAAAGTTTTCAGAATGATTTTCTTTCGATTTTTCGTTTTGTGACTTTTGTCAACTTGACATTTTTATGAAATCACAGATTCGCTTGGTTTTCTGATATGTTTCCCCTGTATCTATCTGTCCACAAATACGGGGAAACTGAAAACACAATTTTTTGTTTTTTTTTTCTCGTTAATTGGTTTGGTTTTAGTTAGAACGTATAATAGTATGTCTCAAATCATTTTTTGATTCGAAAACCGTTCTTATATTGGATATATTTCTATCCTACGATCCGCAGGGGTGTTCTTCCATAAAAAAAACAATTTTATTTAATTTTCAATGGTTCTGTTTCAGATATTGGGAGTGAAAACTCAGAAAAACATAAAAAATTATGCAAAATGCTCCCAAAATAAGCTTTGATCGATACTCTCTCTTCGTATAGATTTTTTCGTAGCTATTTAAGGTGGATATAGCCCATCTCTCTCTCTCGCAGTTACCGCTTTTCGTCTACAAATTCAAATTAAAGACGCAGTTCACGTTTTTTGATCTATAGTACAAAGCATAGACATAAAGTCTTTATCTCAAGTATCTTTATCGCGTATCGCTATTCTTTCATAGATTCAAATCAAAGATGCGATTCGTGTCTCTATACGTCGATATAATTTATAAGTTCCAATTATATTTTCGTTGACAGGTTTTGGAATAATGACGTCATAATCATCTAAATAAGTCCAGATTGAACATTGAAAAAGTGAGCACATTCTGTCCTCACATTGAGGATGTTATAATAATCTTAATGCAGTTATATCGTTATAATAATCAGCATCAAGGTTAAAACTGAATTTGTTAATGGTGAAATCAAATTAACGAGTAATGTCGAGTGATCGACATTGATTTTTTCGAATTGGACAAGGTTTTTTCGATCAGAATGTTACTATCGTGTGTCCGAGTCGATTCCTCATCCAATTTTCAGCGAAACATTCATCGGTGATCGTTTTGATGGATAAATACATAAGGGTAAGTCTCGGAAAACATCACACGAAAACCATATTAAATAATTCATTCGATCAAAAAAAAAATATTCACTTGTTGCATGCACTATTAGCTTTGTTTTGGTTCCAAATTTCAGAACTGTCCTAACATAGTTCTAGAGCTGCACAGAATCGATGCGCTGTTGAAGCCAGATTCTGAACTATCCTAGAACAGTTCTAATAGCGATGAAACCAAAACACGAATTAAGTTCGGGTTCTCATCAGGATTTTGAAGGAAGAAAATCTTCCGTTTGTGTTGGCAGAAAAGAAGAATGTTATTTACGTCTCATTGTCTGTGGTATAATTATGAATATGTGAAAGTTCCTGTCACAGGTTTATATGAAATTAATATATATTTTGGGATACAATTGCTGAAATGAACCAAAACACAAAATCGCAATAGCGCATGCTCGAACCGTTCCAGAACAGTTCTGAACTCTGAACAAAGACAAACCTGTCGTCTCTAGAATCTTTGCGACTGTTCTCAGGAATATCATCCATAGTTCATACTTGCGCAAGTAGAAGATTGCTAGAATCACTGCGCAGTGCACGTCTTCATGTCTATCCTTCATTCGACGTTTTCATGATGCATTGTCAAAAATTTTCTAGACTTTTACATATTTCACTCCAAGATAACCTATCTATAATTCTGATTGAAAAGTAAAAGTATATGCAGCCTTGTCCAGCTAAGATTTTTGAGGAGATTTCATAAAATGCAAAAAAGAAAATCTCAGGGCAAACGTCAAGGGATATAATTTTTTTTTCTGAGAAATTTGAAGAACCGTGTAATGACTTGACAGGGATTTTTTCTGCTTATTTCATTATGCTTAGTTTTTATAGTTATACAGGGTGATTCCGGAGGAGGCCGTCAGATTTTGGGATAAGGTTACACTAGTCAAGACAGTCTCGGAACAATATTTGGTTTATGGTTGGGGGTCTCTATTGAGAATATACATGGTGATTTGTCCGATTTGGCCGATTTTACTTTTATTGATAACTTTGGTATGGCTTATTCGATTTCAATGAAATTTTCAGCGAAGTACAATATTGATGAGCAAATTTGTTAATTTCAAAAAATTTTTCGAAATAAGTGGTTGTTATTCTGAATATTTCCAGATTAATTCTGCAGCTTGAAAAAACACCCTGCACATCACGTTTCCAATACTACGCTATATGTTTACGATTCTACTATGATGAGGCATTATTTGAGAGTTTCTAATTTTTTTGGCACACTTCTAGTTTTCCGAGAATATGTTTTCAAAAAAAAAATGTCGAAATTTCGCTCCAATCGATTCTACTTTTATTGATAACTTTGATATGGCTCATCCAATTTTGATGAAATTTGCAGTGTAGAACAATCTGAATAAGTACATTCAATAATTGCAACAATCTTTAAAAATACAGGGTTGTAATTGTAATCATTTCAGAATTTCAGATTAATTGTGCAGGTGGGAAAAAAAACACCCTGTACATTGCTTTTCCAAATTTTTCTTATTCGTTTCAGATTCTACGATAATATGTCATTATTCGGAGGTTGTAAATTTCTTTGGCACACCTCCGGTTTTCCTAGAAAAAATGTTTGAGGAATAGCATAATGGAAATTTGGCTATCAAGCAGTGAGAGTATTCCGCACTAGGTAGGAATGCTGTATTGTCCAAGGATGCAAAGTTGTTCGTCACTTCTAAAATATTCTTTTCAAATTCGAAATATATTCTGAATTGAATGATTTCGTACAGATTATGAGCAATTAAATATGAATTTGGAATTTGAAAAGGATATTTTAGAACCTAAGAACTGCTTTGCATCCTTGCGATATACAGCTTTACTACCTAGTGCAGAATACTCTCACTGCTTTTGCGCCAAATTTCGATTATGCACTTCTACAAACATTTTTTTTCGGAAAACCGGAGGTGTGCCAGAAAAATTTACAACCTCTTAATAATAACATATTATTGTAGAATCTGAAACGAATAAGAAAGTTTCGGAACAGCAATGTACAGGGTGTTTTTTTTTTCAACTGCACAATTAATCTGAAATTCTGAAATTATTACAATTACAACCCTGCATTTTGAGAGACTGTTGCAATTATTGAATGTACTTATTCAGATTCTTCTACACTGCAAATTTCATCAAAATTGGATGAACCATACCAAAGTTATTAATAAAAGTAGAATCGATTGGAGCGAAATTTCGACATTGTCTTTCTTTGATAAAATTTTCTCGGAAAACTAGAAGTGTGCCAAAAAAATTAGAAACTCTCAAATAATTACTTATCATAGTAGAATCGTAAACAGATAGCGTAGTATTGGATACGCGATCTACAGGGTGATTTTTCAACCTGCACAATTAATCTGGAATTATCAGAATAACAATCACCTATTTTTAATGAATTTTTGGAATTAATGAATGTGTCCTTCAATATTGTACTCCGCTGAAAATTTCATTGAAATCAAATGAGCCATACCAAAGTTATCAATAAAAGTAAAATCGGTCGAATCGGACAAATCACCCTGTATATTCTCAATAGAGATGACCAACCATAAACCAAACATTGTTTCGAGACTGTCTTGACTAGTGTAAACTTATCCTATAATCTGACGGTCTCCTCAGGAATCACCCTGTATATATCGACGAGTCGTTAACTAGGAAATTCGTGAGAGTAGCAAAAAGTGATAATCAGAGAATATGTACCATAGTTATAGATGAATACTTCACATCAATATTAGTTCCATTCAGAAATAGCATTTCAAAACTACAGAAATATTTCAAAACTAAAAATGATAATTAGAAAAAAATCTGAAGAATGGTAAATAAATCCTCTCTCCTCATGACCGACATATATGGTTGAAATTTATGTGGGTACAATTTTAAGTCTGGCTCTGTAAAAGATTTTTCTAGGTTTGCCATTTTTTCTTTCGTCAGGAAGACAACCAAGATAACATTGGTACAGTACCGAATGTCAAGGTGAAACTACAGTAAGGAATAAAATAACAAGTTTAACGGAACTTTGAAGGTAGATGAACTTCAATTATAAAATTGAAACCTGTTCGCCAATTCTTGTACTATATAATCCTAGAATAGTTTTCAATTTGGAGATAAAAGTGTGAGAAATCGCTACTCGTTGAGGTAAGTCCTTCTTTAAAATCCCTCAGTCCCGTAAGCGAATGTACATTCATGGAGGGGTACCCCTGGTGAAAAAAAACTTTTCCGTTTATGTTTTCAAAAGTGATCGATGACGAATAGAATTTTTCAGCATACCAACTCAGGACACAAACATGAAGACGTTTTTATACATCTTCATGCTTCACCTGATGACAGTTCATTTTGCTGAGACAACTTTTCATCTCAAATTTCCAAAATACATGTTCAACGAAATTCCGTATGGAAACGAACGAAGCGAGACATCAATTGATGGTAAAATTGTTCGAATGGACTGAGTTCTATCTTCAAATGAATTGACATTGCAGAAACCTTCGACTTCATCATAGTAGGCAGTGGATCCTCAGGAGCAGTGCTAGCAAATAGACTTTCGGAAATATCTGACTGGAAAATTCTCCTGTTGGAAGCAGGAAATGCCGGCAATGAACTCACCAAAATACCCTTAATAGCACCTGTGTTCGCCGCCACTGGATACAGCTGGAACTACACCACTGAAAGGCAGGATGGTATTTGCGAAGGTATGGTGAATAAAGTATGTCCTTGGCCTAGAGGAAAAGCTTTAGGAGGTAAGGCAATTTTGTGATCATTTATCTCATTGAGTCAATTCGAAAATCCTGCAGAATTTTGCCTCGAAATTTGTTGCAGATTGATATTCATCCTTACTGAGCCCTTATGCCCGAAGCATTAAATTCAGAATTGAACTTCTGAAGACATCATCAAGTTTTTATTCAATACGGTCATTTTTGTCAATTAGATCAGACCAATATTTCTTTGAAAGAGCATATCTTCGAAATAAAGTTTCTGAAAAAAATAATAATGAATTTTACAAAGTTTGATGTATCGACATTCACTACCAACTAACAATTTCCATTTCGTAATATCAGGATACTTTAACGCTTTACGAAATTTCACATTTTCTGTTTCCAATATTTGCGAAATTGAATATCGAATCAGGCTGAAATTATTTACACTGTTGTTTAATATTGACATCAAGATCTGTGCCGAATTTCATCGAAATCCCATGGATAATATATTTTGAAGAACATTTTTATCACATTTTTCATTTTTTTTAAGAAACGATAATCTCTAAATTTTGCACAAGTTAGCACATCAGGACTATATGGCCAATCAAGCTTTAGTTCTGAGGAAATATCAACTGAATTCAATATGTTAATTTTCCAATATCTCCGAACAGGCTAAAATTTATTAGGCTGATGTCAAATACTAATTTTATCATCTGTTCATAGTTTAGTTTAGTTTCATACTCTTAGTTTCCTAAAAAAAAAATTTTTAAGAAGGGCAGAAATTTTCAATTTTTTACAGCTAACAAAATATTCCACAACTTTGCGCACTAGCAATCTACAATTGAATACCAAGTTTTCATCTGATCGCATCAGATATTGGAAATAACCTAAAAATTTCAAATCGCTTCAACTTCGAAACCCTCAGATGCATTCACAAAATAACCCGTGATACTGAGGCTCCAAACCTACCCTCAAAATTTCCAATCTCTAAGTTATTTCCTCAGAAATTATGAATAGAAAAGAAAAGCCAGCCAGACAGAATTGAATTTAGCCATGGATTCTTCCTCGGGGAGTCCAACCAAATCATTTTAGAGAATTTTCAGCAGAAAATTCAAAAATAAGACATTAATGCTTCAACATAACGCTCTCCTTCCAAGAACATGCGCGTGAAAATGGAAATAAGCGATGGGAATCCCGAAAGTTCGTTCAAATATATTTCGCTTCGCTCTCAAAGATCACTTCATCCAATCCCTCAAATTCATCGTTCACATCGACGCCTAAAAAGGTATCCTATCCTTCGAAATGATGAACGCTTCAAAACCCATATCTTGCTGTCTTCACAAACACCTGGAGTCACTAAGTCATCAGCGACCCTCACTGATCTCCATCGGAGCCAATTGATCAACTCCGAGTGCCTGCCAAAACAACCCTGATTTAGGATCAGAAGAATCCTAAGCCTGCATCTTTTTTTATGGTCACTTTGAGAACGAACGGAACTACTGAACCCTAGTCTTCATTTCTTGTTCATTTCACAGCAGAACACTTCCACCCACAAAGTAATAACAATTTGTAGTAGTTCGTTCTCGAAAAGTGTTCATAAGTAGTTCATGAGTGAAAGGTGACAAGTATCGAGATTTCCCCTGAGATTTTATCAAAGGTAAGTTGACCTGACGATCAGAAACAACTGTGAAACAGCTGTAGTCATTCTCCTTGGATCCACTTCTTCGGTGTAGGTGTTTTGGTTAATTGGAAGATTAGCTCTGATCAAGAGTTAATATTTGTTAATTTATTGACAGATATTTGTCCTTGTAATTATGTTAAGTCCATTAGTATATTCTTCATATTCTTCAATTCAAACCTCTTTTTTAACATGAGTGTACGTGTTTTTCAGGTTCAACAATACTCAACTACATGATTTACACAAGAGGAAATCCAGAAGACTATAGGAGGTGGTCCAAAGATAACGCAGGCTGGTCGTACGAAGAAGTTTTAGAATACTTCAAGAAATCAGAAGACTGTCGTTTGGAACCGGAAACATGCGCTGATGGTTATCACAGCTCCGGAGGGTACTTGAGCGTGGATAGACCATTTTCCTCGGCTCTGACTGATGCTTTTGTAGAAGGAGGTACGTACAATGGTAGCACAGTGTCATTTGAGTATTAAATTAAACATAGACTAATTTATATCCTATACTAATAAAGGTTCTTGGAACATTATAATTATTACAAGAAGTTGTAAGCTGTAGCCTGATATAAAGCTAAAACAGCTCAAGGTGGAGTACAACACTAGCCATCAATTCTTGATGAAACTATGATTTAGTCCACCATTCAATATTAATAATATGAAAGAGAACAAAGTCTTATATAACGAAACGGAAACCACATATTAATCTAAATGTAAGCATAAAGTTGAAATACCTTCTTTTATCAGGAATTCAAATGGGTTCGAAGCGAGTGGACTACAATACCAAAAACTTCATGGGATTCTCACATATACAAGCAAATATCAAACATGGAAGAAGACACAGTGTAGCTGATGCCTTCCTCAAGCCTATAGAAAGAAGAAAAAATTTAAAGGTCCTCACCTCAGCTAGGGTGGTCAAAATATTGATAAATACTGAAACAAGAGAAGCTTTCGGGGTTGAATTCGTGAGAAAAGGAAGAAGATACCAAGCAGTTGCTAGAAAAGAGGTAATTCTATCTGCTGGCGCTTTCCATTCTCCACAGCTCCTCATGTTATCAGGTAAATGAAATTAAATCATTAAGATTTCAAAGAGAAGTATTTCCAACAATCAGAATTATTATTTTCCTAGGTATTGGACCAGCCAAACATCTCCAGGAGATGGGAATCCGACTGCTAGTCGACCTTCCAGTTGGACAAACTATGTACGATCATGTCTCGTTCATCGGACTAGTATTCAAAATTAACCAAACGATAGAACCAAAAGAATTGGTATTTGATCCAAGACAATTCGTAAATTATCTTATAAGCGGCAAGGGCATCTTTTCTTCCCTTGGAGGTGTAGAAGCTTTGGCATACATCAAGACCAACGTCTCAAAAGAACTGAAAATGTACCCTGATATCGAACTTCTATTCAGCGGTATTGGAAGCTTGCAAAGTGATTACGGCATAGTGAGTGTTCCAGTCTTGGGTATACAGAAAGAAATATACCAACAAACGTTCAGGCCCATAGAAAATACTCCTTGCTGGTCAATTCTGCCAGTGTTGCTCCATCCAAAATCGAAAGGGTACCTGAAATTGAGGTCTAAGAACCCTTACGATCCCCCAATGTTATATTCCAACTTCTTCACGGATCCAGAAGGTCGTGACATGAAAACAATGATAGCAGCCATAAGATATTCCATAGAGCTATCCAAAACGCCAGCTTTCCAAAAGCTAGGCAGTGAGCTACATGATATACCTTTGCCAGGTTGTGAAGAACACCAGTTCAATAGTGATGCCTACTGGGAATGTGGCCTAAGGTTGATTGGAGCTACTATACACCATCAGATTGGAACCTGTAAGATGGGAATAAAGGAAGATCCAGAAGCTGTTGTTGACAATGAATGTAGAGTACACGGTTTGAAAAGGTTGAGGGTTGTTGATACTAGCGTTATTCCAGTTACTTTGTCCGCCCACACAAGTGCTCCAGCGATTATGATGGGAGAAAGAATCAGTGATATGATTAAAGAGGAATATATGGTGTTGTAGGGAAGAGGTTAAATTGTTTCTTAATTTATTGTTTCCTTTGGAGCAATGAAAGTCTGCTGTGGATGAGAACACGAAGGATGAAGCTCTGTATGCCAAGTAGTAAAAAGCCATCTTCCATGATATCTTTTAGGATTCGCGGGTTGATTAACCGCTATGGTCCATTAGAAGTTGATGTGAAACTAATCATAATTATGTGCTGAAAATTTGCATGTGGAAGTTCAATGAACTTTCTGCCTGAAAATTTTTCATCGCATTTTGACCTCTTTTGAAGGCACTGTTCTACTTTTAAGCAAGTGTTTTGTATTAAGGCCTCACTTAACCTTTTCAGCGCCTCACCACAAGAAACTCAATTTGCAATACAGAATCTAAGACCGATGAGACTGAAACATGCTTGTAAAGAAAATAATGATTGTCTTAACTTAGCGACTAAACTAATTCCAATTCCTTTGAACATGTTCTTTCAATGATCAGTTTCCGGTACTTTTTTTGACATGAAGGAGGTATATTCCCCCATAGTATGTTGCTTCTATACATCATCAGTTTCTTTGGGAAAAAAAATTATCCTTTGTATGTGAAGGTTTTTCGGCTATTGAATTGAAAATTCATCATTCGAAAAACCCGCCAAAATGCAACTTCTGTGAAGTTATGTTGATCGAATATAATAAATGATTTCAAATTGAAATTGGTTGTGGTGTTCTTGATTGAATAAAAAATAAAATGTTTTCACAATATTTGATTTATTTAGATCACCAAATACACGTGGTTATATGGAAGCACCAGTGTAGTGATTCATCTTAGATTTCGATAGTTTCCATTTCCTTAGCAGTTGGGAGAACCTGTGGTTCCTGTTAAGAAATAATTTCCTGTGAAATTATATAAACGACATCGTTTGTTTTTTCGATTCTTTTTCAGATGATTCATATCAAAGTTGTGGTAATAAATTAAGTTATTTAATACCTTATTTTAATTTGAGTTCAATTCAAATGATACTTTATCATGGAAAACACTGAAATTATGAGTACAACAATTTATTCCTTTCCAATGGAGTATTTTCGTTCAAAGTGTGACATTCTTTATTGGAAAATTGGTAAAGTAAAGTAAACTACTGTTTTTTAAGCTACTCGTACCAAGACGTACTATTTTCCAAGAATCTCACATTTCAGTAAGCCCGAGCGGTGTAAATATTGATCATATACATTGGGGGGTTTCAACAGTCAATTTTATCACCTAAACAAACTTTTTTGGTTAAATATTCATCTATTCCACAGTGAAAATAAACGTACTGGAGAATTCTCTATTATTATTATATATTATATTCTGCAATAACTAACCATCAAATAATTCAATCCGCAGTTTTTTCTTTCATCGTGCCCGTAAATATTTTTTTATTAATTTTGTTTCTTGATCAAGTTCGTTTTTTTCAGTGTTGATTGACTCAACTTTTGTTTTTTTCATTTCATGACCTTCGTTTTTTTACACTATTTCTTATAACATATCGTTAGTTTTTTGATATCTTAATTTTTCTGCAGTACGTTTTTCTATAAATAATTTTCCAACTTTAGTATGTATCTATATTTGATATTCTGCTTTTATCATATGAATATTTGTTTTGAAAATTCATTCTGCTTCAAAAACAATTTCAGTTCACTTTCTTTTTATCCAGTATTGAATCCATCTTGAAGAAGTTATAATCAATGATCAAACTAATTTCACAAATGTCCGAATATATTTTATAGTGGTGGTGACACTCCAGTTTCGATAGTAACTTTTTTATCAAACTGATTTTGACTTTTTTCTTTCAACATCACGAGTATTTTCTATAAGGGATCTTTTTTAATTTCTATTACGTGTATTTCAGTTATTGGGAAAACTCATAGAAATTTCTGAAAAAATGCAGGATCTTCCCAAATTATCTTCTAATCAGTAGATAGTTTCCATAGATTTACAATTATGAATTGACCGAAAGTCAAGTAATTGACTGTAAGACTGTTAAATCATATTTATATATTTTATTTCAGTAACTATTAAATTAAATTACCCATAACGAAAAAAATTACCAATTTGAAGGAGAATCATGAATATGGTCATAACAAGATATTGATATTCAATAAATTGCAATTTTCCATTGAAATGAAAGGAAAATATTTTAAAAATAGAGATGAAATATGTTAGGCATTATTGATATGCAAATTTTATGGGTGGATTATGAATCACCAATGATAGGTTGCTGAAATCAGTTTCTTTTAATACGAGAACAGGTTGAATGCACAAATAATCCGCAACATAAAGTCGAAATCTAGCAGTTGCTTTCAGGAGTATAAGACGTCTTTAAACATTATTTTATTCAATTTTTTGAACACATGTTCTAGGAATCAGCTTGCTATCATTTTGCCCCATGTAAGTTAGTTTCGAATTTGGGTCGTTGTTTTAAACGACTTGGTCGGACTAACTGATGAAGAAAGCCGGCGACTTGAAACTTGAAGGTTACGTTGGGTATCAAAATGCCCGGGTCAAGTTCGTTAATGGGTCATATGTTGCATTGACACTTGGCAGTCAGTTGAACAGTACAAAAGTACCACTGATTGCAAAATTTTGTTGAGATTGTATCAATCGTAAATTTTTAAAAAATATCAAAATTTTCCCAATTTAGATTGACATTTTTTTCGGAAACCCCTCATCTGATATCAATAAAGTTCTGCTCATACTTTGAAGTAAATATTTTTTAATGTTGTACGAAATTTCAGTACGATTTAAATTTTCGGAGAAATTGGGAATTTTGTCGTTTTCCTCGGTATCATTGTTATTTTCGGAATAACCCATAGAATACTGCTCTTATCGTGATGAAGCTTCGTAACTAGTAGGCGAAAAATGATTGACAATTATATACAAAATTCAGCGAGGATTTTGTGATCAGAACAATTTTAAAAAAATTTGACCTTTCTTTCGCCCACGAATTGGAACAAGCGCAAAAGCTCATGACTAAACGTCAGTGCTTCTCTGAAAATTCGTGGTGATACTATCCCCAAAAAATTAGAAATCCATCATGCGAGTATAAATATTTAAATTCAGAGAAAATGTAATTCAATTAGATAATTCCGAAGAATTCCAATTAGAAATCAATTGGCATTCAGTTTACTTTCCCTGGGTGCACCAAAGTGCAATCATCAAACGCCATTTATTATCATTTTATGGAAGCGTGTAGTCCACTTCATTCCACAACAAGCTGCAGTTTATTCATGAGTATGAAATGAATCTGTCGATCCATATAAAATAGGGAAGAAATTGGTTTCTGATAAATATAAGTGCCCCCTCTCATGCGCGAAACAGTCTGAATAAAATACTAACGACTGAGCGTTCTTTCAGTATTTTCAAGATCATCACATGGTCAAGTATTAAGAAAAATTTGGTGAAAGTGGTCTGAAGTTTACCCTTGTCAATTGTTCTACTTATGAGCAAGTTTTGAAAGTGAGTATTTTTCCCCGAAAAAATCAGATAAATTCCAAATAAAAATTTTTGAAACATTGGTTCGTAAAGAATTAACACGATTTTTTGGCGCCAAGTTTAATCAGTGTTCACTTTTTCGAAACGTATCCATTTTAGAAAGGTAGAACTAGTATTTCCTTTTTTTTTTCTTCGATAATGAACATTTGTTATTGTTACTTACTTTTTCTGAAAGTTTATCAACATAAATCAACCAGTTCTGTTATATTTGCGCACGATGAGTGATCTTGTTATTTTGGAGAGTTGAGTGAATTTTTGCGTGTTCATTCTAGGAATCAGGTTTTTATTCTTTTCAATTTTTTTTTTTATTTTGCTCCGAAAATTTTTATAAACTATGAAGAATTTGCGAATAACTTGAAAAATGTCTGTACTCGTTTGAAGTTTTGAGGTAACTTCCTCAATATCTCTGAAACTACCTATGCGATCTGATTCAAACTTTATATTTAGTTGTCAAATACAGCCACACATCTATTTGCAGAATTGTGTTGGGATTGTACAGTGAGTGAATCAAAAAAAATTCAAAAATTTTTCAAATTCTTGTTTCAGGAAACTGCTCTTCAGATTTCAGAATACAGTTTGAATTCAAACTATGAGTATACTGTGCTAATTTCGATTTTCGTATTCGAAGAAATCGGGAAAATAATATGAGAAATTTGGTTGATATTTGATCGGTATCGTTGTTATTACCGAAAAAAAATTATCTGAACAACGCTGACAAATGCTGATGCTCAAATTTGTGTAGAATTTTGTGATGACCGTGTTGAAAGAACAAAATTATCGAATATTTTATATTTTGCTATCTTTTAATCAAACTGTGCTTTCTAATTTCTACATGAACCTCCAAGATGTCATTTTTCAACTATTTTTTATTTTGGACATTTTGAGATTATAAAATGTTGAACGAGTCTAAATCTACAGAATCATTGGGTGGATTACCCGTTCACGAATTCCGCCTTCTTAATCAACGTTCAAACCCACTCTACAAATAGCAAGTTTCAGATGTTGATTCTTTCGGAAGTTATTGTGTTTACTGTAGTCCGTTGCCAGATCGAAATCTAGATACTTAGGTTTTGTGCTATCGAAAATTGGAAGTATACGCTCTATTCTATTTTAGATATAGAAATTCGAATATTTTTCTCAAGAATTGGAAAAAGACATATTTGTTCGGATATCAGTCGATATGTACATGATAAATGGTAAAATATCGACACTCAAGCTTATGCGATATTTGGTGAAGATCGTTCAACCAGATGTTGAATATTGTTTGAAGCGAACCAGCATAGCATCGATAAGAGGATAGGAGTTTGCATGTTTTTTTTGCGAAAAACAATCAGCCAACGTCTGGTTGTTAACCTGGAGAGGTGACTGACTTCGCTCGATTTTTTTTTTTTTTTTGATCGTCGATGGCTCCTATTATTTTCAAGACCTCTATTCTCATAACCTTACTGATAAATGTTTTCATCTCTACCTGATACACTGACTTAAAAAATAGTGCCAAATTTCGTTGTAACGTTATTCCTCAACATCTCAAGAAATACAAATGCAATCAGATTGAAACTTCGTAATGTGCAAAATTTCGTGTTGATCTAATTGTTCGAATTCAAACAAGCGCGTAAAAGCTCCTGAACTCACGTCAGTGCTTCTAGATTTCATGAATTTGATTATCTTCCCGGAAGGTTTGAAAGAAATTAATTCTTGCAAATTAATTAATCTCTCAATTGTCTGATGGAAGGAGTCAGATATAGGGTCTGAAACGTTACTGTTCACTCCGTTGCTTGTTTACATTATTTCGTTATCTCTCATATAGTATTAGGAAACATTTTTTCTAGAAACTACCCTCGACTGTTCATATCCTGCAATCCGCAAGTCCCTACTCTATAATCATTTTATTAAATTTTAAATAGTTCTTTTACAAATATTGGTATTGGGAACCCAAAAAAAAAAATTGAGAAATGAAAAATTATGCAACTTGCTTCTAATTATCCTTTGATCGGTAGACAGGGTCCCCAAACAGTGGCGCGGTGTTCCATATCTCTATTTAGGAAAGAGATAGGATTGCAGTTTTCTATGATGTTCAAATTTTTTTTCGAACTCGACAAATTAAAAATGTTTTCTGTCGCACAGGGTGTTCTATTTTTTCTTGCCACGTCCCAACTTTGTTCTTTCAAATGGCAACCTGTCTGTTTTATTACTTTTTCGGTTCCTATATTAAAAATAGAAAACTGATTATACATATCTTTACCACAAAAACATTAACGGTTTTCAAGATATTCTGCCTGACATGTTTTTTTGTCAATATTCGTCACTAAGATTGTTCGAGATTATTAAGTTTTGCCAAGTCCCAATATGTCAAATATGGAACATTAGTTACTCTCTGAAACGGTGTATCTGAAATCGAACTGGGATATATAGGGTATGAAAAACAGCCTGTCACATATTGGAAATAAAAATTAGCAGAATCTTCTTATTTCAAATGGAACACCCTATATTTAATCGATCCATAAGAAGCACTAAAAAAGCTCTACACATTTCGTCCAGTGTTCTGCATGGTTGAGTTAACTAGTTTTCCTCTAATCTGCTGTTTTTTGTGAATAATATTTCTCTGTCAGATCAATTGAATAAGATGAGGATCTTGGCGACCTTAAAGTCGAACCAGAAAAATTTGGACGAAATTTCTACCTCTTTGGGAGACATTTGCAAGATAGAACTAAGCAGTAAACTCAAATACGTGAAATTTCGACCCTGCCGAGTATTTCGAAAATATTCTACAAAACGATAAAGGAGCGTTCTAAACCGGCTACTGCTTCATTTTGCAACTCGAAAATATCTCTTTTTTTTATTAGGTTTTTTGCACCTACACCTCAAATGATTGATTGAAAAATGACTGGGTGTCGCTAAAATTACATAAAGTTCAATGGAAATTGATATTGAAACAAATGTTCAACATGATCCATTTTCTTGAATGAAGTCTTGTTAAAGAGTGTTTCACCTTTGGCAATGTAACAGTTGAAAATCAAGTCGTTAAACGAGATCATTGCAAAGAAATATAAATAGTTGCAATTTTTCATAAAACGAGCAGTTCGAAGGAAAACTACTCGATTTAAACATAAGGAATATTGGACTCAATTTGTAGAGCTTTTTTGGGCTACTTATGTATCGATAAAATATAGGGTGTTCCATTTGAAAAAAGGAGGATTCTGCTTAGTTTTATTTCCAATATGAGGCAGGCTAGGCTGTCTTTTATACATTTTTATATCAGTTCGATTTCAGATATACCGTTTGATAGAGTAACCAATGTACAATATTTGACCGGAAATGAATTCCAATGGGACATGGCACAACATAATAATCTCAAATACTCTGAGTGACGAATATTGGAAACAAAGTCATGTCAGACAGAATATCTCGAAAACAGAGTTCTCTACTTTCAAAAAACGAACCAGAGAAGTAATGAAAGAGACAGGTTGCTATTTGAAAGAGCAAAGTTGGGACTCACCCAGAAAAAAAATGGAAAAACCTGTGTAAACGAAAACATTTTCAATTTGTCGAGTTCAACCAATAAGGTAACATGATTGAAGAAAACAAAAAAGCACTGCCGTGAAGGCAGCAGCTTTTGCGCGCATGTGCAATGGAGATGACCGCCCTGGTAACGAATTTGAACATAAGCACAAAAGCTGCTGCCTTCACGGCAGTATTTTTTTGGAGTTTTTCGATAAAGTTCTAGATTTCAATTCGATCTAATCTGTATTTTTGGAAATATCGGGGAAATAAATACTGAATGGGTATATCTACGGAATCATTGGGCGGATTTCACCCATTCACGAATTCGACCTTCGTATTTAAGCCCCAAATCTACTCTACAAATATCGAGTTCCTAAGTTGTTTCTTCCGGAAGTTATTGTATTTACGGACGAGTCCGTGAATGGGTAGAATCCACCCAATGATTCCGCAGATATATCCATTCAAAATTTTATCCCCCCAATATTCACACATACAGATCAGATCGAATTAAAATCCAGATTTTCATCGAAACATGACATTTCTAAAATTCATTCAGAATTTCATGGGGATAGTATGGTTAGAAGATCACAGAATATTGAGTATTTGAGAAAAAAAAATATGAAATTTTTATTTGAAACCATTCTGATGGCACGATCATCACGAAAATTTGCACATAAGTGTTCATTAGCATTTTTGAATTAGCCGCCAAGTTCCATCATGATTGAATCGGTATTTTTCGAGATATTTCGAAAAAGAACAACGATATCGAGAAAAAAACCACGAAATTTGACATATTTTTTCACAATATCTCCAGAACTTATGATCGTATCGGAATGAAATTTGGTACACTGCTGCGAAACATGAATCTCAAAGTGTGACCAGAATTTTGTCTGAATATAATCATTATTTTCTTAAAAAACAATTTTTGCAAAGAAATTTTGAAAAAAAAATTTTTTTTTTCAATTTGACAGTACAATCTCAACAAATTTCGCTTAAAATTGCGAGTCTTCATGTTCCAACTAACTGCTAAGTTTCAATTCAATCACTCCAGTGGTTCTCGAAATATCAAGGAAATAAACTAAAAACTTCAAAGAGCTATAACTCCGAAACTATTCGATAAATTTCACCCATTAACGAACTTAAACTTCGCATTCTGGAATGCCACAAACCCTGACATTTTCAAGTAGAAAGGATTCTCCGTACGCCCGTTATGGTGCCTACGGACGGACGGCCGGCCGGCCGGACAGAATCGATTTTGACACCGGATTTATCGTCAGTGATTCCAACCTAGTCGTTTGAGACCATTCTCGGCTTAAAATTAAAAATTACAGACATTTGGACAAAACGATAGCACGCTGTTCCCCTAAAACATTTGCGCAAAAAAGAAAAGTAAGAGCAGTAAGAAAAATTCGAAAAGTAAATCTCCATCTGATATATCTTCAGTCCAGAAATTCTTTGAATCATGCAGTCCCAAAACCATGGGAAGACCCTGAATTTCAGAATACACTCAGGAAACACTCTGAATATACTTTGATCGAATAGCATCTTTATCATCGCAACAAGAAATGTTTTTAAGTTATGTTATGTTTAAGTTGTTTGTAAGTTATTTCATAAATTATTTATGCGGGCATTTCCTTCAACATCGTTGACGAGTTCATCGTCAAAGATTCAAAGATGAGGTTTTGATTGTAAATGAAAGTAAATGGATGAACAAAACGATAATCGGTTTTGTTAGCACGAGAACTAGTCTGATAAGTTGATGGCCCGGGGGCCGTTTACCGTGAACTGACTGATTGCTCAAGGAGAAATGGTTGTTGAAAGAGACAAGAAATTTTGCAGTTTAACATGCTGGAACATAATCAGAAGTCGCTGAAATGACAAATGAGGTTTTCTGGACCTCAGAGGGATTTAGTTAGTGACGTTTTCCTGAGATGGCGCTAGTGATATTTTATTCTCAGCTACCATCCAACAGGTTATTAGTAGCTGGAATTTTTTAATCGTTCAGGGTAATTTGCGCTGAATATAAAGGGTCTTTCAATAGGGACGGGTCGATGTTGGCAGCCTGTGGCGGCCATGTTGTTTTAACGTCGTCTTTCTAACCTATATTTTTTTATTCAGTTAGTAATGCCAAATCACCATGGCAAGTTACACGGTTGAGCAACACGTCCAAATGTTAAAAATGTATTACCAAAATGAGTGTTCGTTAGTGCAAACGTTACGTGCATTGCGCCCATTTTACGGCAGACGAGGTGGTCCTTCAAAGTCGACTCTCCAACGTTTGGTGGCCAAATTCGAATCGACCGGTTCAATAAACAATCTGCCAACACCCGTACGTGCAAAGACCGCCAGATCGGCCGAGAACATCGCTGCTGTCCGTGATAGTGTGCAGGAGAACCCGAGGCAGTCAATTCATCGACGTTCACAAGAACTCGGTCTTTCACAAACATCAACGTGGCGCATTTTGCGTCAGGACTTAGGGCTGCACCCGTACAAGATTCAACTCACTCAGGAGCTCAAAGTTACTGACCATAGGCAACGCCGTTCGTTCGCTGATTGGGCTACAGTGTGTTTGGCAGAGGACCCCAACTTTGGCAGAAAAATCATTTTTTCCGACGAAGCGCATTTCTGGATGAATGGCTATGTGAACAAGCAGAATTGCCGTATATGGGATGACAACAACCCACACGAAGTTCACCAAGTAGCCATGCATCCACAAAAAGTGACCGTATGGTGCGGATTTTGGGCCGGCGGTGTTATTGGTCCGTACTTTTTTGAAAACGATGTTGGTGAGGCCATTACCGTCACAGGCGAACGGTACAGAAGGATGATCACCGATTTCTTTTGGCCCAAATTGGACGATCTACGAGCCATACAGCGGATGCCACCATGGATCTTCTGCATGAACGCTTTGAGGGCATGGTTATCTCTCGCAGAGGTGACGTGAATTGGCCACCGAGATCCTGCGACTTATCACCTTTAGACTTTTTTTTGTGGGGTTTTCTTAAGTCGCAGGTCTATACCAATAAGCCACAATCGACCGATGCCCTTAAAGTCAACATAGCTCATTCTATCGCTGAAATTCAACCCGAACTATGCGGCAGAGTTGTTGAACATTGGACAACTCGAATTCGTGCCACCGTGAGAAGCCGCGGCGGACATTTAAACGATGTGATTTTCCACACATAATGGCATATATAGCTCTTTCAAATAAAAAAAAAAAATCGTTAAAATCTCACACACGGCCTTTTTTATTTCATGTCAAAATCGACCCGTCCTTATTGAAAGAACCTTTAATAAAATAACTGATAACATGTCCTATCCACCTCAAATTTGGTGCTCAGTGGTGAAATTCTTGAATGTTCATGAAATTTTTCAAGTGATACGGTGCTTAGTCTTCGTTTCATTACCACCTACCAATTTTCATTTCGATCGGACTGGCATTTTTCGAGTTATGGAGAGAACAGCAATGGGTTGCGGTGACTCAAGAACTATTTGGGAGATTTCTCCAATTGATAAGACAGTTTTGCACATGAAACTTCCCCTAAACAATCTAGAGTTGTTTTTCAGGAAGTAACAGTGTTACCGACTTTCCGACTAGCCGGACAGAATTGAAATGGATCATCAGTTAGCCCGACCTAATCGTTCAAAACCGTTTACAGACAGATAACGCCCTCGTTCTACAACAAATTACAAACGTAGTATGTGCTCTCCATTGAGCAAGCGCGCAGTCGATATTTAATATAAAAAAAACTATACGAAGTCAAAATAATAGTCATGAGAATGAACAAAAAATCTAGAAAAGCACTGCCGTGAAGGCAGCAGCTTTTGCGCGCATGTTCAAAGGAGATGACCGCTTCAGCAACGAATTTGCTTTTCTAGATTTTTTTTCGATAAATTACTGGATTTCAATTCGATCTAATCTGTATTTTTGGAAATATTGGAAAAATTAAATTTTTAATGGGTATATCTACGGAATCATTGGGCGGATTATACCCATTCACGAATTCAACCTTCGTAATTAAGCCCCAAACCTACTCTACAAATATCGAGTTTCTGAGTCGTTTCTTCCGGAAGTTATTGTGTTTACGGTCGGCCGTTAGGCACCAACGAACCTAATCGAATTCGTGAATGGGTAAAATCCACCCAATGATTCCGCAGATATACACAGTCAAAATTTTATTTTCCCAATATATCCAAAAACACAGATCAGATCGAATTGAAATCCAGTACTTCATCGGAAAATTACAGTTCGAAGGTTCATACAGAATTTAATGAGGATGATATGATAAGAAAATTAGAGAAATTGTCTTTCAGCATCTTCAAACTAGCTGCGAAGTTTAATCAGGATAAAATTAGTATTTCTTGAGTTATACCGAAAAAAACAACGATATCGAGAAGAAAACCTCGAAATTTGACATATTTTTTCCCAATATCTCCAGAACTTATGATCGTATCGGACTGAAATTTGGTACACTGCTGTGAAATTTGAAGCTCGAAGTCCGAGTGTAATTTTTTTCGGATATGATAAACGGTTTCCGAAAAAAAAACTTTTTGGAAAAAACTTTGAAAAAAAATTTTTTTTCAATTTACTGACAGTATGATCCTGACAATATTCGGCTCAAAGTTGCGTGTCGTTATACTCCACCTAATTGCCAAGTTTAAATCCAATCGCTCAAGCAGTTTCTTAAATAAAAAATAAAAAACTTCAAAATTCAAGTGGCTGTAACTCCGAAACTCTTCGACCGATTTGGCCCATTAAAGAACTTAACCGCGGCATTCCAATGCGCGACCCACCCTGACAGTTTCAAGTGCTAGCTCACTTCGTTCGACAGTTATCGTGTCCTCGGACGGCCGGCCGGCCGGTCGGCCGGACAGAATCGAATTTGACACCGGATTCGTCATCAGTGAGTCCAACCTAGTCGATTGAGACCATTTTCGGCTCAGTCATCGAAAATTACAGACATTTGGACAAAACGATAGCACGCTGTTCCCCTAGAACATGCGCGCAAAAATAAAACTTCTGGTTGGCTATAGCCTTAACAGCATTGAGTTTTTTTTTGGATGTTCTGGGGAACAGCGTGCTATCGTTTTGTCCAAATACCTGTAATTTTCGAATGTTCTCCCAAAAATGGTCTCAAACTACTAGGCTGTACTCACTGATGACCAATCCGGTGTCATAATCGATTCTGTCCGGCCTGCCGGCAGTCCGTCCGGCCGACAGCACGATAACTGTCGAACGAACCGAGCTTGCGACTTGAAACTTCCGGATTAGGTCGCGCATTGAAATGCGGCATTAAAGTTCGTTAATGAGACAAATCGGTCGAATTGTTTCAGAGTCGTTTGAAATTTTGAGATTAATTCCCTTTTAATTCAGGAACTACTCGAGCGATTGAATTGAAAGTTCACAGTCATTTAAAACATAACAACGCACAACTTTTCACGAAATTCCGTTGAGATCAAATTGTTAATAAATTTCCGAAAAAATTTTTTTCCCAATTTTTTTCCAAAAAAATTTTTTTTGGGAACTGTTCATTAAATCCGGAAAAAACGTCCGCCCATACTTTGGAAATCATATTTTACAGCAGTGTATCAAATTTCATTTTGATACGACCATACTTTCTGGAGATATTGGGAAGAAATATGTGATATTTCATGGTTTTTTCTCGATATCGTTATTTTTTCCTGAATAATTCAAAAAATACTAATTCAATCATGATGAAACTTGGCAGTTAGTTTTAAAATGCCGATGGGCATTTACGTGCAGAATTTCCTGATGATCGCATCATTAGAACAATTTGAAAACATTTTTCAAATATTCTGTAATATTCTGATTGTATTATCCTCATGAAATTTCGTATGAATCTTCGGACTGTCATTTTTCGATAAAGCACTGGATTTCAATCCAATCTAATCTGTATTTCTGGAAATATTTGGATAAAATTTTGAATGGGTATATCTGATGAATCTTTGGGTGGATTTATCGACTAAGCACAATTACTCCCGGAAGAAACGACTTAGAAACTCGATATTTGTAGAGTAGGTTTCGGGATTAAATACGAAGGTCGAATCCGTCAATGGGTAAAATACGCTCAATAATTCCGTAGATATACCCGTTCAAAGGATATCACCAAGAGTGAATACGCGCGCAAAAGCTGCTGAATTCACGATAGTGCTTTTCTAGTTTTTTATCTTTGTCTGAGGAAAGGCACGTGATTATTTTGCCCTAAGGTCAGATATTTTCACATCATTTTCCTAAAATGAATTCAAAAGAAAAGTGGAAATCCGGTGTCAAATTGAATACTGTCCGGTCGACCGTCCATCTTTAGGTGCTTGACTTGAAACGGAACATACCTGAAGTCTTTACATCCTTAGAGTAGGCTTGTAGCCAAAATATCTCTACTGGCATCCTTAAACTGTGAAATCGGTTGAACCCATTTTAACATTTGAGACAGTTTCCTCAATCTCTGAAGAACTACCAAAATGATTGTAATGAAACTCCGTGACTAACTTTAAGCCAAATTTAATGAACATCTTATCGTTAGAAAATTTTGAAAAGACAGCTCGATCAAATATTCCCGGACTTATTGAAAAAAAATGATATCGAATTTCGTTGTTAAGTGAAGAAATACCACCTTGAGAAGAAATTTAAACAAGCGTTTCTTGAACCAACATGCAAGTGGGTTTCAGGGACGATATATTTGCTTTGAATTTGCCATTCAAATTCTTCTGCAGATTATTGCATCTCAAAGACCGGCAATTCAACGAAATGACGATTTCAAGATTATTAGTGAGAATGAAAACGGGAAATTCAAGAAAGAATATTTTTTTTAAATTTCCAGTTCTAAATGGTATACCATGAAGGTTGTCCACATCTGCATACTTCTGGCAGTCCTAAAATTTGAAAAAAGAGTTTGTCAGGTTCAGGATATCTTCGTGGCATCTTTAGAAAAGAATTTTCCAGATGAGAACAGTGTTAGAACCTTCCTCAGCAATATCTACGGAGTCATCAATAGGTACAGCAAAGTCTACGACAATATTGATGAGGATTATTGGGCTAAAACGGACGACTGGATACCAAGATTCACCTTGAGTAAGTATAGTCTTTTATCACTAACGTCTTAAGAGATCTTCGCAGAACGTCATGTCTATCACAAAATGTTTAATCAGCAGGATTGGAAGGAAGAAAGTTCATTTGAAGGAGTAATCCTAATGAACCGATAATTCGAAAAAATGTTCAAGCCCAAAATGACTAAATAGAAATGAGGTTAGGTCAGCATGTATTCCTTGTAATACAAAATGGTCATTGAATATGTGATATTAGTAGGCTCATCTAGAAGCAACATCTATACGTGCTAAACTATGACATTAAAAAATCTTCTTCAATTCACACATTCACACGGATGAAAAGTCTTCAATAGATCAACAAATATTCTACCCTGATCTGTACTCTACATCAAAGCTTCAACACAGCGAAAATATCTTCCAAAGGATTCGTATATTGCAATTTCGCGGTTTCACAGATCATCAGAATATCTGATTATACGATGTGGGAAAGAGTTCTGTGTGCTGGTGCTCTATTGGATGGAGGCTTTGTGAACGAACCCTCACTAGCGTCATCTCACAGAAACCCTATGAACCCTTACCCTCGAGATGCAGAAAACTACATGGTGTTCATGCATATGTCGTTTGGTTGGTTATGACCATTTAAGATCTGGTCGCAATATGATTTCATTTTTCATTTATTTGTTAACGGAAATCCTTCCTCATATTAATGTTGATTCATCTAACTAGAGCTCTGGTATCTTCATGAACCATTTCTCTTCGTTGAAACATTATATTTCACCCGAATATTAATTTTCAACTCAATTGTGTGTGTAATTGAGATGTGCAAAGTGTTTTTGGCCATCAACTTTTAATTGAGTGGGAGTTTATATTGGTGTGTGGACTGGTCGTATAACCACGTAATGAATATGACCTACATTTTCGAAAATATACTCAGATAGCCTAACGGCCTATTGTCAACACAATAACTTCCGAAAAAAAACAACTGAGAAACTCGATATTTGTAGAGTACGTTTGGACCTTGATTACGAAGTCTGAATTCCTGAATGGGTATTCGTCATCAGTGAGTCCAATCTCGTCGTTGGAGACCATTTTCGGCTCGAAATTCGAAAATTTCTGACATTTAGACAAAACGATAGCACGCTGTTCCCCTAGGACATGCGTGCAAAAATAGGTAGGCCAAATAATTCCTTAAGCATCAGCTTCTGATGTTACAGAGTATATCATTGAGATGATGAAATTTCGTATGCAGGTATCTTCAGAACCATTATCTAAAAAGTCTCCCAGTTATTCCTACGTGAAGTTATCGGCTTTCAAGTTTGTGAAAACCTTGAGGAATGCGTAGGTGTTAACTTCGAGAAGTTGAAACAGGCCTATAAGAAACATAACTTATTTTTTGCAATCAATTTGAGAAGGCTGAGGACACATTATGGACAAACCTTACCCAATAAGATTTGATTTTCAGTTTATTGTCATTGAGAATTTATTCCTCAAACTGTCAACCAATGCGTGTGATGTGTCTTATGTTTCTGGAAATTGCAAAAAATTGTTTTCCTCATCTTTAGAACGACTAATATCACCTGGTCATTTCCATTTTGGAATAATTGGCCTTCAAAGGCATTTATGTTGTTCCCTAGCCTCTCTTGCACATATTACAGACGTTGTCTTTTTGTAACCTGTGCTTTCTATTGACCTTATGTGAGTTCTTATTAACTTTATTCAAGAATTTGAAAAATAATTCAATAGCACATCATTTTGAGACTCTGAAACTGATCTAGGGCTTCCTTAAAGGGCATTCTTGTCCAAGAAAGCACTCAGTGGGATTCGAATTAGAATGAAATGACATAATTAATTGGCGGCGGTAGCTCGGTGGTTAGAGCGCAAGCCCCATGATCGTAAGGTCTGGGGTTCAAGCCCTTGGCCGGAAATAACTTTTCCGGTTTTTAGGGTACCGTCCAACCATTCGCTGTTGGGTAAACAATTAACAGTGCTGTTCTTAACGTGGCGCAAGGAATTAGTAACAAAGCCTACACAGAACACACCCGGTATCCTAACTCGCACAAGCTTTAAGCTTCTGAGGGGTATCGTTGAAGCCTAGGATCTTCGGAAAAAATACAAACACAAATATATCCTTGAAAGCATCTCAGCTACTGAAGTATATGTGAACTCGGTAACTGCATGGGGAGTAATCGTTTTTATCCTAAATTCTTATGGTAGTCTAATATACAGAGTGTAACAGCCAAATGGAATAAATTCGATAACAAATAAATGAGAGCGTGTCGGGAAAAACGCTCGGACACGTCGATTCGTAATTTTAAATGCGCATATTTTTCAAGAAAATAATATTATATAGGGTGTTCCATGTGACCGTGGCCAATACCAACTTTCTTATTTCAAATGCAACCCCCTGTATATTATTTATTTTTTGGATTCTTCAGAGAATTCTACACACAATTCATGCACAATGTCCTATACCTATCTTTAACTATTTCGGAAATATTAAGTGTTTTCAGATTTAGTGCAAAAATCAACGTTTTAAATAAAAATTATTTCATTTCACAAATTCGGTACTTTACACTTAAAACCTAATAAGTAATACTGATTATTAATGTCAATGTGGGAAATGTTCAAAATGCTCGTCGCGAACTTCTTGGCAACATGCTAATCTGGTGTAGAATTGTCTTCTAACGTTACTCAACATTTCAGGCGTGACTGATATAATCGCAAGCGTGATTCGATTTTTTAGGTCATCTAAGTTTAAGGGTTTCGTTTCGTATACAATACTTTTGACATATCCCCATAAAAAGAAGTCTAATGGGGTCAGATCAGGAGATCGTGCTGGCCATTCTATCGATCCGCGCCTCCCTATCCACCGATTTGGAAAATTTTGGTTCAAGTACTGCCGGAACTGCCGGACATTGGTTTGGTAATGCGGCGTTGCTCCATCTTGCTGAAACCATATTATATTGGTTTTTCTATTTTACTAATTGTTCCTTCGGTAATAGCCGGCAAATTTGGAAATTTTTCGTGAAATAAGCGAGAAACTCCATTTGTGTCCGTGTGTAATCTCCATAACCAATCATTTGCAGAATGGTTATTTTGTGCATTTCTGTTAAATGAACCATTTTTCTAATATCATTACGTACAGTTATCGAAATTCAAAAGACAATAGCACTTACACTGATCACTAAAGGCACCGTTAGAGCTAGGGAGATTCGGGTATTTGGGTAATCGGGGATTCATCCTATTGGTCGAGAGATTCAGCCTATTGGCTGACGACGATCACGTGATCGTCGTCGGCCAATAGGAAAGAATCTCCGATTACCCAAATACCCGAATCTCCCTAGCACAAAAGGTAGCTTTATTGTCATGCAAACAGACAACTTGTTACTAAGGCTATGAGAATAAACAAATCTGTTTTTGTTTTTTTTAATTTCTTCTCAGTAATGGTTTTTGCTTACTTTCTTCATATCAAGAGATAAATGGGACATAAGTATTGAGTGTAATGTATCGAATTTTTGAAATTAAATAATTTTCATTTGAAATGTTAATTTCTGTAAAATATCTGAAAATACTTAATATTTCCGAAAAAGTTGAGGATAGGTATAAGACATTGTACATGAATTATGTCTAGAATTTTCTGAAGAATCCAAAAAATAAATAATATACAGGGGGTTACATTTGAAATAAAAAAGTTGGTATTGGCCACGGTCGCATGGAACACCCTATATAATTTTATTTTCTTGAAAACTATGCGCATTTAAAATTACAAATCGACGTGTCCGAGCGTTTTTCCTAACACCCCCTCATTTATTCGTTATCGAATTTATTCCATTTGGCTGTTACACTCTGTATGTTTGTTTCGCAGGAACAAGCTACGACTTCATCATAGTAGGAAGTGGGCCTGCCGGTTCAGTATTAGCAAACAGACTTTCAGAGATACCAGAATGGAACGTGCTCCTCATAGAGGCAGGAGATTATGAAACCAACTTCATGGACCTTCCTCTGGCAGCGTCAGTATTTCAATACTCGAAGTATAACTGGGAATACTATGCAGAACACCAACCTAACAACTTCAAGGGTTTGGTTGGGGAAAGGATGCACTGGCCAAGAGGAAAAGCCTTGGGTGGAACTTCTACCATCAATTATATGATATATACTAGAGGGAACCCAGTGGATTATAATAATTGGGCTGCGCAAGGAAATTCAGGTAAATCGAAAACTGCATTGTCTGGATTTAACGTTAATATATTTCGGGACTTGATTCTTAAGATTGAAATATGAAGAAAACTCAATATCAACTTAGGTCCTGAAATTTACTCTCAGGGCGCTTGAACCTCCCCAGGGTTTTTTGATAACATTTTATCTAAATTCAGACAAAATCAAAAAGCTTCTATGTCAAGCTTTTTTCTATGAGTAATGTTAGTTAATTATGGTGAATATTCCTGTACCTAGTTCCCATTTGAAATTCTTGACTTTTGAGCACATTCATTAGTCGCTTTTTGTGATTTATTGTACATTTTTATCTACAAAACTGTTTACATTTGGCTAATTTGAAGGTTACTCAATAAAGTTTCGAGGGTATCCGATATATCGATCCCCCTGTGTATCTAAATTATTACAACATTTCCAAGATACTTCTGAATTTATCCCGAAAAAGAACCAAATCCATCCTTCCGCCAAATGAATTTCTTGCAACCCTCGTACACGAGGCATCGAAAAGCGCATCCACCATTTTCACCAAAAATCATCGTCGATTTCTCCTTACAGGATGGTCTTACGACGAAATCCTGCCCTACTTCCTAAAATCAGAACGGGCCGGTCTGGACGAAATGGATCCAGACTTCCACAACAGGAACGGCTATCTGGGAGTGGAGAACGTGTACAAGTCCCGACTGTTAGACGCCTTTATCGCAGGGGGCGGGGAGCTGGGTCTGCCGCATATCGACTACAACTCGCCAAAGGTCCCGTTTGGGGTTTCCAGGGTGCAAGCCAACGTTAGGAGAGGAAAAAGACACAGTGCGGCCACTTCGTTCTTGAGTAAGTGAAAAAAATTGACAAATTGTACCTACAGGATTCGAATATAGCTGAAAAAACTGAGGATTATACCTATACCGGATGGATACAGTGGAACCGTGGTCTATTTGCCTCTTACGAAAAGAAGAACAGATCCAATTTCCATAGGTTAAACGCATTGCTTGGACGCTTCGAAATGAGAAAAAAAATCTTAGAAAATTTCAAAAAAGTTTTATTTCAAAATTTACTACAAGATCACTATAAATGGCAAAAAATTGAGCGAACATATGCTCCGAACAACTGCCAAGTTTCTATCTGATTACCCAAATAGTTTCTGAGATATTGGGAAAACAATTTCAAAATTTAAATTTGTATAACTCCGAAAACGTTCTGTCGATTTGGCTCATCAACGAACTTGACCGTCTCATATGGTGCGCGACAAGTTTCAAGTCGCAACCTCGTTTCTTTCGACAGTTATCTCGACCTCTGCTAGACAGATTGAGGGCCGGTATTATAAAACTTAACGGGAAATTAACTTTAACTTTAACTGAAATTTTGACAGTTGTATTGGGACATATCTGTCAAAATTTGCAATTAAAGTTGAAGTTAAGTTTTATAATACCGGCCCTGAACCTAGTAGTTTGATACCAAGTTCGGGAAATTATTAAAAATTTAGACGAAACTTTAGCACGTCATTCCCTAGAACATGCACGCAAAATTTAGACACTCTTATTCTTTAAAGCGCAATAGCTAAGTTTCAATATTTATTTCGTCAAAATTTGCTCACGGTACATAATGGTGTACCTTGTAGAGCAATGTTATAATTATCATATAATCAGATAGATATATATCTTTTGAGTATCGTTTTCAATCATCTGACAAAAATTATTTTGTCGAAATAAAGTCGTTTCTTGAGATAACTATGATAAAAATCAAACTTTATCGAGGCATATTGATAACAATAATCTTTTGTGCAGAACCTCGGAAAAAGTTAATAATTTCGAAAAAAATATATTGCATCAAATACGTTACAAAAAATTGTATTTTCATCTGATTACCCAAGAAAGATATCGACCATCTTGCCAATGTTACTGCACTCTATATGGATTTAAGCTTCGAGTTTTTAAGTAAACGATTCAAGAAAAATTGAGTATTTCCCACCAAAACAACTTATACATCAACTTAGTTTCGTATTGATAAAAAAACTAAATTAACCAAAATCACTCCTTATTCTCAGAACCCGTAAGAAACAGAAAGAACCTACACATCCTACATCCAGCCTATGTCACAAGATTGCTCATCCACAAAGCAAAAAATGAAGTATACGGAGTTGAATGCGAAATATCAGGACATCTCTACAAGATCAAAGCTTCAAAAGAAGTAATTTTGTCAGCAGGTCAGTCACAAACATTCATATCACTAATTGTTACTTCCTTTATATCATAAGTAAACTTTGAACATCTCAACTTTCAGGCGCTTTCAACTCCCCACAACTCTTGATGCTGTCTGGCATAGGACCTGCACATCATCTTCGTGATCTTGGTATCAAATTGGTTCAAGACCTCCCAGTCGGAAGAAACCTACACGACCATCTTACGTTTCCTGGCCTAGCTTTCGTCATCAACCAAACAGAATCTATTGGTCCAGCTAAAATATTGGGTGGTGATGCCCTACACAACTTCATTACCAATGGTACAGGACCCCTGACAAGTCTCGGAGGAGTAGAAGGTATCGGTTACATCAAAACCAGGTTCTCTACAGAGCCAGGACCCCAACCTGACATTGAACTCATTTTCGTCGGAGGAAGCCTTGCTAGCGACTATGGCATAATCACCAGAAGAGGCATGAAGATAAATGACAAAGTCTACGATGGCCTCTTAAGACCTCTCCATGGCATTCCAACCTGGACTATATTCCCATTGTTGCTCCACCCTAAATCTGTAGGATGGATGGAGCTCAAATCGAGAAACCCAAAGGACTATCCTAAGTTTTACGGCAACTTCTTCTCGGATCCAACAAACAGAGACATAAAAACCTTGATAGCAGCAATAAGGTTTATCCAGAAGCTGTCCAAAACCAGAGCTTTCCAAAGATTCGGGTCCGTTCTGAACCCAAACAGGCAGCCAGATTGTATACAGTACAAGTTCGACTCAGATGGGTATTGGGAGTGTTGTTTAAGGTCCATTAGTGTTACTCTGCATCATCAAGTAGGAACAGCCAAAATGGGACCTCCAGATGATCATACAACCGTGGTCAATCACGAATTGAAGGTGCATGGTATACACAGGTTGAGAGTGGCGGATTGCAGCGTCATACCTTTTGCTCTAAGCGCTCATACGAATGCCCCTTCGTTCATGATAGGTGAGAAAGCAGCTGACATGATCAAAAAAGAATGGTTGCGAAATTCCGACCACAATGAGGAACCAGTCAGTCAAAGTTTGGATGCTCCCGACAACGAAGTGTACAGAAGACATATCAAACGTTCCAATCGGTGATAAACACTTACTACTAAAAAGAAATTGTATACTTTTATGTTAGCTAATCTCAGAGAATATCTGTGATTACTCGTCCGAAACTGAATTCTTACTGAGCACTCCTCGTATAAGCATTCATGAGAGCTGTGTTTTGAATTTCAATTGATAGATGGATTAGTTATCGTTTATTTTTAGAATAATTGCTTCCAGGCTGTTGTCGCATCCAGTAAAAATCATTATTTGTTGAATAAGGTTATGTTAGACTGAAAGTATTTATTGTGTAGCACGTAATATATTTATTATCACGGAGTTGTTTACTTCTTTCTGAGGAATTTTTGATCCTTTGAAATTTACATACATTGAGGATTGGCAATAATTTAATTATTTATAGTAAAATCCATTAATATATGCTAGCTAAAAGTGGGTTTCAGAGAATAATATTCACATGAAGTTTCAAGTGATTTTTTATAAATGAATAGGAAATATTTTTTCTTCTAATCCTTCTAGTGAATTTCATATAAGTTCAAATAAGAGTATATATACATATAGTTTTCATTTTCATACGGGAACAAATTTTTTCAAATTTTTTGAAAAAAATTATTTTATGACAATTTTGTATTCTCAGTTTCGTTGTTATATCCTCAATAATTCCCTGACCTCACGCAGTATTTTTCTAGTATTTTCATAAATATGAAAATGAAGTTATTCTTATTGGATTAAAAAATCCAATAAATAAAACTGAAAATAATATTATAGCTGCTGCAAAGATTTACATTGTTTTGCTCAAACTCAATAGTAAAAAATAAAAGTTCAGGTATTTTTTGGATACACTCTTTATTACCAAGACCTTGAAATATTTAAATTCCGGAGAATATGCAATACAAATAACTTCAAGTGTTCATAGGTTGCCTAGTCCAGGTAATTTGGTTATAAACAAACAAATAGGTACCTGTTAAACTTGGGTGTATCGCTATCTTATCTAAACAATTTCCGCTTCCTTCATGATTATGAACAGGTGTAAGTAAATTAACTTTGAAAATGATTATTTTCGAATTATAATCAAGGAAAACATTGAAATTTTGAGGTTATTGTGAGTGTAGGTTTTTCCTCTTATTCCTTATTCGTTTTGGGATTTTCTGAAGTCGTTAAGATGTGATTTATAAATGATAACATTTATTTAGTCTCCTAGTTTTATCTGGAATGTTGTTTGAGCTTCATAACCGATTAAAACTCGAGTAAACTGACCTGAAACTATGAGTGCCTCATTCGGTCCTACTGTATGTACGTTTCCCATATTTTCTCTATTCACAAAACAAGCTCGATTCACAATACAAACAAAAACACCTCGAAAACGAAAAACACTAGTACACGCTAAACACGAAGCCGTCAACCTATATTTAGGATAAAACTGCGATTGAATGTTGAATCAAAAGAAGTCAGATTGAGATAAGTCAGGATGCACGCATGCGTTTCTATTTTCAATTCGAAAAATGAAAAACTGGGAAATTAATGGCATTAGACACGTTTCTTCAGATTTTATTTTGCAGACATCAGATTCCAGGAAGAAATATACCTCACTGAACAGTGTGAACGTGGGAAGAATTTCAGGGTTAGGATTCCGATGCATACAACATAAGTTAAAATTGACCCCCAGTTTGTCACGGCAATGGTAAGCACATATCTCACTGAAAATACGAGTAATTAGAATTTCCTGAAATTCCCAAAAGAGTACGTTGTCATTATGTTTTAGCCAATCAATATTTTGAATTTAAAGGGCTAATTTTTTCCATTATCAATTTCTGTCTCTTTCTTCTGTCAGTGTCAGTTTTATTTTTTAGTGCATCTGTGGTCCGTTTGTTTTCGTTCGTAGGGCTTTGGAGTTGGACTGAATATAAACGCGTTGCCCTTTAAATTTCGTTACAAAGGTAATAATTTATACAGTATCTTTTAAAATTAGTTGATTTATTCTGACTGATTTCTATTGAGCCTTGAATTCTTCTGTTTGTTAGAGATAATCATGGTTTTCTTATAACCTAACCTACAATTTGATATCGTTGAAATTTTGAGCGTTCTTCGATTTGGATGTTTAGTGGCAAGAATTTAGTGATGAAATACTTCAGACCTTCGATTTTGCTTCGGCTAATTTAATTTTTAATAGTTAGTTCAACAAAATTAGTGCATACTACATTTTGATGGATTAGGAAGTTTTAATGTCTCAGTTGCTTTAAGAAGGGCCATTTTTTGTATAATAATAGCATTATTGACCTATCATTTGGCCTACTGTATCATAACGACTATGATTACTTTGTACTTTTAGGTTTATCGAAGTTTTAACTAATTAGGTCAACCTTGGTGATATATTCTGAATAGTAATTATTTTTCAACAGATGTGTGATGCTAGCGATCTAGACCGACAAATTGAGCAGCTGAAGAGATGTGAGATTATAAAAGAATCAGAAGTAAAGGCGCTATGTGCCAAGGCAAGGGAAATTTTAGTGGAGGAGAGTAACGTCCAAAGAGTGGACTCCCCAGTCACAGTAAGAAAATCTTGTAAACCAGAATTCTGTTTCTGTAAATTGTATTCGCTTTTTAGGTTTGTGGAGATATTCATGGGCAGTTTTATGACCTCAAAGAACTTTTCAAAGTTGGTGGAGATGTTCCTGAAACAAATTATTTATTTATGGGTGATTTTGTAGATCGTGGTTTTTACAGTGTTGAAACTTTCTTGCTTCTTTTAGCTCTGAAAGTAAGTTATTCACTTTGATTTCATTTATATTCTATTCATTTTGATTATTCTAGGTTAGATATCCAGATAGAATTACACTGATCAGGGGCAACCACGAGTCTAGACAAATTACCCAGGTGTACGGCTTTTACGATGAATGTCTGCGGAAGTATGGTTCTATCATGGTTTGGAGATATTGTACTGAAATTTTCGATTATCTATCTCTATCAGCCATTATTGATGGAAAAATATTCTGTGTACATGGAGGTTTGTCTCCTTCCATACAAACTTTAGATCAAATTAGGGTCATAGACAGGAAGCAGGAGGTGCCTCACGACGGACCTATGTGCGATCTTTTGTGGAGTGATCCTGAAGGTAAGTTGATATTGAAGGATTATTTGAAACTTTGAAATATGTATTAGTGCTAACATGAAACGGATATTTTTGTTGGATTTTTATCAATGAGGGTTCATGTTCACCCTATGAAACCCTTGTACATCATTGCCAAACCAGAGCTTATGTGTATACTAGGCAGTGGGGGCCATTTCATGATGTGTTGTTCCATAAATAACCCTATCCTAAGTACTTTATAATTCAATTAAAAAATTACAAAGAACTAAAAAACGAGTTTTCTATTTGATTCATACCTTACATTAATTTTGGGACACGTTACTAATTGAATAAGGAGTGGATCGTAACAAGTTTAGACTTGAAACATTCAGATGGCATATCGACTTCGTTGATAGAAATTTGTGGGATGGAGCTAAAAATTTAACTGAAGAACATGATTTCACGAGGAGAATATTTTTAAAAAAATTCACGAAATCGACATGGTAAAGGATCTACCCTGACCCCTTTGTCATTTTGCAATTTTGAGAAAATAGCTTTGGTTCCGATGTCTTTTACTAAGATTTTTATACCACCAACTTGTCGTAAAATAATTATCTATTACAACTATTAATTGATGGCCTTCACTAGTTGTTCTTGTTAATTAATTTCTAATTTGTTTTAGATACACAAGGATGGGGTGTATCCCCTAGAGGCGCAGGGTACCTATTTGGTTCCGATGTTGTTGCCCAATTCAATGCTGCCAATGAAATAGATATGATTTGCAGAGCCCATCAACTAGTTATGGAAGGATACAAATGGCACTTTAACGAGACTGTGTTAACCGTTTGGTCGGCTCCTAATTATTGCTACAGGTAAGTGCACAAACATTCGATTGAATTTAATCGTAAATGAAACAGTAAGAATATTTTAGATTTGACAGTTTTATTTTCCATTAACCAATAGGTCTTTTGCATGCAATTTTTGCAATATTGAAATCTATTAATCTAATTGTGAGAATGCTTGAAAATTTCAACAAAAAATCGATCTTTTAAATTTGGTTCCACATATTGGCTGTTTAAAGAATCGAAACTTTGCGGCGTTCCGTGTTTATGCCGAATTTCATTGAAGACGGACCAAGAATTTTGGAATATGAAATTGCGAAAGTCTTCGTGTTTGTAATTCACAAATATCTGCCAAATTCAGAGCCTATCAGATCTTTATTATCGAATTATTGATTAAAGTAAATATATCGCAGAACATTATTCAATAGACGACTTCGGCCCAAGTTGCCAACCCACAATTTACTTAGCAAGTTTACTTTCACTGGAGAACGGGAATTTCAGGACAAATTCGACATGATAAGATTTGCGTTATTTATAAACACCCGTAAAACATGCCTCGGCTCTTCAAACCAGATAATTCCTTCCAAATATAGGTTTTTGTTAAGATCGTCCCCGATTGGCTGAAATTTAGGTTGGGATTCCTGATTTCATGCAAACAGTGTCAATTTTCATAGAATACGTTCCGAAACTCAACTCTGTTGTATCGGTTGCCGATTTTCACCAATGTGAAGTTGGCAGGTAGAGCTGGCAGGCAAAACTTCCGGAGATACCCGAACGGCCAGTGGCGTCGGAGAAATCGAATGCTTCCGCGAATTCGATGAGATCCACTCAGTTTATGTTCAATATGATGGAAGTTATACCTCATCCGAACTGACGGAATATATCCAAACAATTTATTATTATTATTACCAGCGCTGTTCTCAATTATAATCAGACGTTTTCTCATGAAAGTAAGAGACATTTGTCATAGTTAAATACTTGCACTCGATTTGGAAAAGGACCCTTTCTAGTGTCGGACTGATCAAATTTTCATGAATTTTTTAGGTATTTTTGCCCACAGCAGCTGCGATAAAATGAATGCGGATGCCTTCTAATGTCTAAGGAAAATACGTTTTTCATAAAATAATGGCCTGCACTTGATTGGGAAAAAAATACCAGAGTCGGATCGAACGAATTTTCATGAATTTTTTTAGGTACTTTTGCCCTCAGCAGCTACGATGAAATAAATACAGAAGCTTTTCAATGACTAAGAAGAACTCGTTTTCCATAAAATAATTGCTTGCACTTGATTGGGAAAAAAATACCAGAGCCGGATCGAACAAATTTTCATGATTTTTTTTAGGTACTTTTGCCCTCAGCAGCTACGATAAAATAAATACAGATACTTTTCAATAGCTAAGAAGAACTCGTTTTTCGTAAAATAATCGCTTGCACTTGATTGGGAAAAAAATACCAGAGTCGGATCTAACAAATTTTCATGAATTTTTTTAGGTACTTTTGCCCTCAGCACCTACGATGAAATAAATACAGAAGCTTTTCAATGACTAAGAAGAACTCGTTTTCCATAAAATAATCGCTTGCACTTGATTGGGAAAAAAATAACAGAGCCGGATCGAACGAATTTTCATGAATTTTTTTAGGTACTTTTGCCCTCAACAGCTGCGATGAAATAGATACAGATGGTTTTCAATAGCTAAAAAGAACTCGTTTTTCATAAAATAATCGCTTGCACTTGATTGGGAAAAAAATACCAGAGTCGGATCGAACAAATTTTCATGAATTTTTTTAGGTACTTTTGCCCTCAGCAGCTACGATGAAATAAATACAGATACTTTTCAATAGCCAAGAAGAACTCGTTTTTCGTAAAATAATCGCTTGCACTTGATTGGGAAAAAAATAACAGAGCCGGATCGAACGAATTTTCATGAATTTTTTTAGGTACTTTTGCCCTCAACAGCTGCGATGAAATAGATACAGATGGTTTTCAATAGCTAAAAAGAACTCGTTTTTCATAAAATAATCGCTTGCACTTGATTGGGAAAAAAATACCAGAGTCGGATCGAACAAATTTTCATGAATTTTTTTAGGTACTTTTGCCCTCAGCAGCTGCGATAAAATAAATACAGATACTTTTCAATAGCTAAGAAGAACTCGTTTTTCGTAAAATAATCGCTTGCACTTGATTGGGAAAAACATACCAGAGCCGGATCGATGAAATTTTCATGAATTTTTTTAGGTACTTTTGCCCTCAGCAGCTGCGATAAAAAAAATAATGATACTTTTCAATAGCTAAGAAGAACCCGTTTTTCATAAAATAATCGCTTGCACTTGATTGGGAAAAAAATACCAGAGTAGGATCTAACAAATTTTCATGAATTTTTTTAGGTACTTTTGCCCTCAGCAGCTACGATAAAATAAATACAGATACTTTTCAATAGCTAAGAAGAACTCGTTTTTCGTAAAATAATCGCTTGCACTTGATTGGGAAAAAAATACCAGAGCCGGATCGAACAAATTTTCATGAATTTTTTTAGGTACTTTTGCCCTCAGCAGCTGCGATAAAAAAAATAATGATACTTTTCAATAGCTAAGAAGAACCCGTTTTTCATAAAATAATCGCTTGCACTTGATTGGGAAAAAAATACCAGAGTAGGATCTAACAAATTTTCATGAATTTTTTCAGGTACTTATGCCCTCAGCAGCTACGATAAAATAAATACAGATACTTTTCAATAGCTAAGAAGAACTCGTTTTTCGTAAAATAATCGCTTGCACTTGATTGGGAAAAAAATACCAGAGCCGGATCGAACAAATTTTCATGAATTTTTTTAGGTACTTTTGCCCTCAGCAGCTGCGATAAAAAAAATAAAGATACTTTTCAATAGCTAAGGAGAACCCGTTTTTCATAAAATAATCGCTTGCACTTGATTGGGAAAAAAATACCAGAGCCGGATCGAACAAATTTTCATGAATTTTTTTAGGTACTTTTGCCCTCAACAGCTGCGATGAAATAGATACAGATGGTTCTCAATAGCTAAAAAGAACTCGTTTTTCATAAAATAATCGCTTGCACTTGATTGGGAAAAAAATACCAGAGTCGGATCGAACAAATTTTCATGAATTTTTTTAGGTACTTTTGCCCTCAGCAGCTGCGATAAAATAAATACAGATACTTTTCAATAGCTAAGAAGAGCTCGTTTTTCGTAAAATAATCGCTTGCACTTGATTGGGAAAAAAATACCAGAGCCGGATCGATGAAATTTTCATGAATTTTTTTAGGTACTTTTGCCCTCAGCAGCTGCGATAAAAAAAATAAAGATACTTTTCAATAGCTAAGAAGAACCCGTTTTTCATAAAATAATCGCTTGCACTTGATTGGGAAAAAAATACCAGAGTAGGATCTAACAAATTTTCATGAATTTTTTTAGGTACTTTTGCCCTCAGCAGCTACGATAAAATAAATACAGATACTTTTCAATAGCTAAGAAGAACTCGTTTTTCGTAAAATAATCGCTTGCACTTGATTGGGAAAAAAATAACAGAGCCGGATCGAACAAATTTTCATGAATTTTTTTAGGTACTTTTGCCCTCAACAGCTGCGATGAAATAGATACAGATGGTTCTCAATAGCTAAAAAGAACTCGTTTTTCATAAAATAATCGCTTGCACTTGATTGGGAAAAAAATACCAGAGTCGGATCTAACAAATTTTCATGAATTTTTTTAGGTACTTTTGCCCTCAGCAGCTACGATAAAATAAATACAGAAGCTTTTCAATGACTAAGAAGAACTCGTTTTCCATAAAATAATCGCTTGCACTTGATTGGGAAAAAAATAACAGAGCCGGATCGAACGAATTTTCATGAATTTTTTCAGGTACTTTTGCCCTCAACAGCTGCGATGAAATAGATACAGATGGTTTTCAATAGCTAAAAAGAACTCGTTTTTCATAAAATAATCGCTTGCACTTGATTGGGAAAAAAATACCAGAGTCGGATCGAACAAATTTTCATGAATTTTTTTAGGTACTTTTGCCCTCAGCAGCTACGATGAAATAAATACAGAAGCTTTTCAATGACTAAGAAGAACTCGTTTTCCATAAAATAATCGCTTGCACTTGATTGGGAAAAAAATAACAGAGCCGGATCGAACGAATTTTCATGAATTTTTTTAGGTACTTTTGCCCTCAACAGCTGCGATGAAATAGATACAGATGGATTTCAATAGCTAAAAAAAACTCGTTTTTCATAAAATAATCGCTTGCACTTGATTGGGAAAAAAATACCAGAGTCGGATCGAACAAATTTTCAGGAATTTTTTTAGGTACTTTTGCCCTCAGCAGCTACGATGAAATAAATACAGAAGCTTTTCAATGACTAAGAAGAACTCGTTTTCCATAAAATAATCGCTTGCACTTGATTGGGAAAAAAATAACAGAGCTGGATCGAACGAATTTTCATGAATTTTTTTAGGTACTTTTGCCCTCAACAGCTGCGATGAAATAGATACAGATGGTTTTCAATAGCTAAAAAGAACTCGTTTTTCATAAAATAATCGCTTGCACTTGATTGGGAAAAAAATACCAGAGTCGGATCGAACAAATTTTCATGAATTTTTTTAGGTACTTTTGCCCTCAGCAGCTACGATAAAATATATACAGATACTTTTCAATAGCTAAGAAGAACTCGTTTTTCGTAAAATAATCGCTTGCACTTGATTGGGAAAAAAATACGAGAGTCGGATCTAACAAATTTTCATGAATTTTTTTAGGTACTTTTGCCCTCAGCAGCTACGATGAAATAAATACAGAAGCTTTTCAATGACTAAGAAGAACTCGTTTTCCATAAAATAATCGCTTGCACTTGATTGGGAAAAAAATAACAGAGCCGGATCGAACGAATTTTCATGAATTTTTTTAGGTACTTTTGCCCTCAACAGCTGCGATGAAATAGATACAGATGGTTTTCAATAGCTAAAAAGAACTCGTTTTTCATAAAATAATCGCTTGCACTTGATTGGGAAAAAAATACCAGAGTCGGAGCGAACAAATTTTCAGGAATTTTTTTAGGTACTTTTGCCCTCAGCAGCTACGATGAAATAAATACAGAAGCTTTTCAATGACTAAGAAGAACTCGTTTTCCATAAAATAATCGCTTGCACTTGATTGGGAAAAAAATAACAGAGCCGGATCGAACGAATTTTCATGCATTTTTTTAGGTACTTTTGCCCTCAACAGCTGCGATGAAATAGATACAGATGGTTTTCAACAGCTAAAAAGAACTCGTTTTTCATAAAATAATCGCTTGCACTTGATTGGGAAAAAAATACCAGAGTCGGATCGAACAAATTTTCATGAATTTTTTTAGGTACTTTTGCCCTCAGCAGCTGCGATAAAATAAATACAGATACTTTTCAATAGCTAAGAAGAACTCGTTTTTCGTAAAATAATCGCTTGCACTTGATTGGGAAAAAAATACCATAGCCGGATCGATGAAATTTTCATGAATTTTTTTAGGTACTTTTGCCCTCAGCAGCTGCGATAAAAAAAATAAAGATACTTTTCAATAGCTAAGAAGAACCCGTTTTTCATAAAATAATCGCTTGCACTTGATTGGGAAAAAAATACCAGAGTAGGATCTAACAAATTTTCATGAATTTTTTTAGGTACTTTTGCCCTCAGCAGCTACGATAAAATAAATACAGATACTTTTCAATAGCTAAGAAGAACTCGTTTTTCGTAAAATAATCGCTTGCACTTGATTGGGAAAAAAATACCAGAGCCGGATCGATGAAATTTTCATGAATTTTTTTAGGTACTTTTGCCCTCAGCAGCTGCGATGAAATAAATAAAGATGCTTTCTAATGGCAAAGGAGAACTCTTTTTTCATAAAATAATCACTAGCACTCGATTGGGAAATTTTGAGCAAATTTTGATTGGTATTTTTGTATGCAAATTTCCACACCTACCCAGGAGGTATTGCATAGTCAGAAGTGGGCATTCCATCTACTATCGAAAGGGATATACCTCTTTCAGTCAAGTTCAAGGCATCGCATATTCGATATCTGACATTGGGTGCGTTACCTTTTTTATGGGTGGTTCGCCAGTAGCCCTATCATCCCAAATGACAGTTCACAAAAAACGCTTGCAAATATTTATAGAACCGTCTAGCCTGAACTTTCAAAAAATGTTATGAATGTTAATTCTGAACACAAACTTGACAAATACCGTCATATATAAACGAATCATGTCCAATAGATAGACACTCTGAATGAATGTATCGTTTACAATAGGCGCAAGAAACTGATTCATTCGGTGTAACTGTTCTTCGGCATATAAGACATGAATTCCGTATATTATCCGATCTATTAAGGATGAGGGTTTTTACATATTTTCTATATTCTTTCATATCGATAGCCGTTGATATTTCACGTTTATTTGCCAGACAGTCAAAATATCTAATACAATACATACCACAGTTATAAGAATCTCTTTGCCTCGCGTGTTTAAAAAGTAGTCCGACTAAGTTTGTATTCAAAGGATCATCATTTTTCACGTGATTATAAAAGTCGATAAATTGACAAAATTTATTCATGTAAAAATTAGTGTTTTTTATGTCGGAATGAAATGGATCTAGAAAAGAGAATGTTAATTTCTCGAAATTTATAATACTATAGCTAGACAAAAGTGATTTACATTGATTATCAACGGTAAGGCGAGATATTGTTTTTGTATATTTATTTTTTTCACGAATGATTCTGTTATCAAATCTGGATCAAAAAGAACATTAGAAACCTCCTGTGGAATTATTTGAAATTTGCCCTCCAAATTCATTAAATTCAAAGTAATATCAATAAGAAAATTCGTTATCCTAAAAAAATTCATGAAAATTCGTTCGATCCGGCTCTGTTATTTTTTTCCCAATCAAGTGCAAGCGATTATTTTATGGAAAACGAGTTCTTCTTAGTCATTGAAAAGCTTCTGTATTTATTTCATCGTAGCTGCTGAGGGCAAAAGTACCTAAAAAAATTCATGAAAATTCGTTCGATCCGGCTCTGTTATTTTTTTTCCAATCAAGTGCAAGCGATTATTTTACGAAAAACGAGTTCTTCTTAGCTATTGAAAAGTATCTGTATTTATTTTATCGTAGCTGCTGAGGGCAAAAGTACCTAAAAAAAATCATGAAAATTTGTTCGATCCGGCTCTGGTATTTTTTTCCCAATCAAGTGCAAGCAATTATTTTATGGAAAACGAGTTCTTCTTAGTCATTGAAAAGCTTCTGTATTTATTTCATCGTAGCTGCTGAGGGCAAAAGTACCTAAAAAAATTCATGAAAATTCGTTCGATCCGACTCTGGTATTTTTTTCCCAATCAAGTGCAGGCCATTATTTTATGAAAAACGTATTTTCCTTAGACATTAGAAGGCATCCGCATTCATTTTATCGCAGCTGCTGTGGGCAAAAATACCTAAAAAATTCATGAAAATTTGATCAGTCCGACACTAGAAAGGGTCCTTTTCCAAATCGAGTGCAAGTATTTAACTATGACAAATGTCTCTTACTTTCATGAGAAAACGTCTGATTATAATTGAGAACAGCGCTGGTAATAATAATAATAAATTGTTTGGATATATTCCGTCAGTTCGGATGAGGTATAACTTCCATCATATTGAACATAAACTGAGTGGATCTCATCGAATTCGCGGAAGCATTCGATTTCTCCGACGCCACTGGCCGTTCGGGTATCTCCGGAAGTTTTGCCTGCCAGCTCTACCTGCCAACTTCACATTGGTCCGATTTTCCGCTCCGTAAATATGAAATATTCGGATGGTTTCTGGAACAAGCGCGTGAAAAAGGTTATTTACGGAATCTGGTTGATGAAAATGCGGTCGATTTACTGTCACCAGAACGATTTTCTATGATAAATATCCATAGCATAGAACAATCATGTTACTTTAGGATTGTTTTGGTTCCGAGTTCAGAACCACAGACTATTGATCTATGCTAGAACCGTCCCGAACAGATCTGAACTCGGAACCAAAACAAACCTAAGGTAAACATAGATTGTTCTATGTTATGGATATTCACCATAGAAAATCATTCTGGTGACAGTAAATCGACCGCATTTTCATCAACCAGATTGCGTAAATAACCTTTTTCACGCGCTTGTTCCAGGAACCATCCGAATATTTCATATTTACGGAGCGGAAAATCGGCAACCGAAACAACAGAGTTGATTTTCGGAACGTATCCTATGAAAATTGACACTGTTTGCATGAAATCAGGAATCCCAACTTAAATTTCAGCCAATCGGGGACGATCTTAACAAAAACCTATATTTGGAAGGGATTATCTGGTTAGAAGAGCCGAGGCATGTTTTACGGGTATTTATAAATAACGCGAATCTTATCATGTCGAATTTGTCCTGAAATTCCCGTTCCCCAGTGAAAGTAAATTTGCTAAGTAAATTGTGGGTTGACAACTTGGGCCGAAGTCGTCTATTCTAGGTAAACTCCTGGGAAATACTTGATCATAGAAAATTTCACTTTTATAAGTCAGTCGGTAGGCCATGGTAGCTTTACATATTCCACTTTATATAAGTAAAAAATTGTTAAGTTATGTTCATTTTCTGGTCAGATATCTACTCGACATTGTCGGTTCTATATGATCATTGTAGAAACTAGGTTTCTAAATAAACCAAAACTAAAAGGTTTCGATGAAAATATCTAAGAATTGATGTCTCAAGGAATTATGTTGACCTTGACTTCATTTTATGAATACCAACATGAATTAGTTTTAGTTACAGGCTGTTGATAGACCTTCCCCTGATTCTACCTATTGACTCTTTAAAAAAGTATGGAGTAGACATAATTGATTTAGACCTCGATTTTTCAACACTAATCGAACCTAATATTTCAAAATCATTTTCTTGTAAAGATTATAAATTTTCGGACATTTCGGCAAAATGTCAACACTCTTATTCGCTAGAACAGGCCTGTAGAAACATGTTATATTCCAAAATTTCGGAAAGATGTGATCCCAATCACATCAAATATATAACTTTTATTTAACTGGTGAGTATAGAACTCATCATTTCACAAAATTTCTCACTACCTTTGACAATTATTTGTCGAAATTTCACAATAGGTATTTCGTTTTGATGCCCTTTTTCAGATGTGGGAACGTCGCCGCTATCTTAGAACTGAATGAAAATCTGCAGAGGGACTTTACAATATTTGAGGCTGCACCGCAAGAAGCTAGAGGAATGCCTGCAAAAACTCCCCAAGCCGACTACTTTTTATAATGTAAATTCATCTACCTATAGCGTGGTGTTCAACATTTATCAATACAAATTTTTTTACTAAATGTGTAGCAATGGATTTGCGATCAGCATGCTGAAATTCCTTCAAGTCAGGGAAGGTTTCGAGGAGATTATACCAAATTTTTGAATATATATATTTGTTGTACAGCGAAAATTTTTGGTCTAGTTCCTTTTGTGAGAGATGCAAGGGTATGATTTGAACTTACCTATGACATGATATTAATCTTCGTTTGATGACTGGATATGGATATTGTGAAATGTTTTTTTCATCGTATTTTTCATTGAATTGTCCAAAATTTGGATTTTTTGTATTTTTATAGGTTTGAAGTACTTTGCGTTTTTGTAGACTTAGTTTTGATGATTCACGATGCTTCCTACACTAATGATCGTGTTTTACTATTACCTTTAATGAAAAAGAAAATATCAAAGAGTTCAATTTTATGTGGTTCATTTTTGAACAGAATTGCTTTTTCAATTTGGTGGTTTCCAACGTTGACCACTTTATTCTTCAATTTATAGAAAGTGTGCATTTTCTTCATGAAAATTACACTCATTTATTTCAAGTACCGAGGTAAAAATGTTTTATTCACAACGTTTTCTGTTGAGAGACGAAACTGATAATTTTTTGCAAATTTAGTAGTCCTCTTGAGTTTTGTACAAAGCAGATTTCAGTATTTGAAAGTTAAACCTCTTTAGTAATTTCAACTGTATTTATTATTCTTTATATAAATATATGTAATCTTTCTGAAATAAATTTTTACCAAACTATAATTTCCGTCTCAATGTCAACATATTAAAGGTAATATTTCCCCACATCGTCCTTGTATTTTCAATTCAATGGCTGCATCTGCTCTTGTAGGACCAATATTCACCAATGCAATTTTCTTATAGGTCTCCATAGCCTAAAATAACTCCGATATACAAAAATATTTTTTATTCACGACCGATCATTTTACCTTCAGAACTATGCGATAAGCTGAGAAAACTGTAACAGAAGAGCCTAAAATTAAAAGGGAATCACTCTCTGATAATTTTTCATTCACTAGGTTCACTCTAGCACGGGGGACATTGTCTCCAAAAAAGACAATGTCTGGTTTTAAAATCCCTCCACAGCTATCGCAAATTGGTGGCTCAAATTCACTTAGTCTTTCCTATGAAGAGAAAAATTGAATTAGTACATTCCAAACATAGATTCATACACCAAAAGTTCCATAAAAAATAGCTGCAATCAAGTTGAATTATTTTTATGATTGTACAAAACCAAAAGAAATTGCTGCATTTACAAATTTATTTTGCAACCACTTTGGGTAGTTAGGAATCTACTTACAGTTGGTATTTCCACATCACCATCTGGTCTAACCATTCCAACTTCCTCTTTGAAATCGGGATTCATATCTTCTAATTTCTCCTGCACATAATATCTGTCATATTCTGCTTTGCACTCTAAACATATGACCCTATAAGCTGATCCATGTAACTCGATAACTTCTCTACTGCCTGCTTTATGGTGTAAGTTATCTACATTTTGAGTTACAACACTAGATATTTTGTTGTGAGTACTTTCTAGATTTTTTAAACAATCATGAGTAATATTAGGCTGGCGCTGAGAAAAAGTTGGCCATCCAATGAAATTCCTAGCCCAGTACCTCTGTCGTACTTGGAAGGACGAACAGAATTCTTGATGCTTGACTGGTTTGTAATTCCTTCTTTCATACAAGCCTACATCCGCAGATCTATAATCTGGAATTCCTACACCCAATTCGTCAATATATTAGCACTGAGAAATCTCACCTTTCAACCTGATTCAGTAGATATTCCGGCTCCAGTTAGGACAAGTATTTTTTTAGAGTTTTCAATGAATTGCCTCAGTGTTTCGACTTCTTTTGGGGATACTGAATTATGTTTAGGGACGAACTGATAGGAAACTGAATATAAACGTTGGGTTATTTTCTGTACACACATTGAATTCATTTTCAAGTCTATAATATTACCTGAAACAATTGTAATCTCAGATTAGACTGAATCTTACAACCGATAGAATTATTAAACCATTGATAAATAACACAGTATTTCTGAAGCTGAATACTGAGAAGGATGTCTTACTTACCGTTTATCAAAATTTCCAAATAAAAATTGACTGACCCATTTAAGATATTTCAATAATTGATGTAATTATTGTAATTAGTAAAAATCCAAAAATCCCAGATAACCCCAAATATAGCACCTTGGTCTTGGTAGTTCCATAGACCTGATATAACATTTTAGGTCTATGGGTAGTTCACCGCAACTGAACTGAAGTTATCCACAGGTTTCCTATTCCAATCACGACGTGCAGAGCGTTGACGACGAGTAGAGTCGCGCTGCGTTGCATTGTATTTTTGAATTTGACTTAAATCTCAAAAATTAAGGATATTCATAAATATGTAATGTATTCGAAAGAAATAATTATGATAATCATTGATACCACGAAAAGAATTAGTTCACATTTTCGGTGAGATTGGGTTTAATTTCATAAATAAGTAGGTATATCGTGTGGACGAGAGCAATATATAATTTTAGCGTGAAAGAATAACCTCGTTAAGTTATTCATTAATTTTACTCTTTATGATTCTGCAATGTTATCTCCACAACTGTCAGTTGGATTTCGCTGGAAACATTTTCCAACAAATTACCAGATTTCTATTTTATATGTATATGAATATTGGAAAATTAAAATATCAAATGGGTATATGTCTTCGGAATCATTGAGACTTCATAACTATCGACGAGTCGACGATAAATGTGGCGATTTTCTTTGTCGTACGATCCTGAAGAAATCCTGCGTGAACCTTCCCGTCATTTTTCAACCAAAAGTACTGAAGATTTCAATTCAATCCGATCTGTATCTGAAATATCGATCGAATTGAAATCTGTAGTAATTGGTGAACATGATGATTTGAGAAGATTTTTTCATGATTTAGTGAGGACTATATGATTCGAATTGAGATCGCACATTCAATATTCATTATGGAGTAAACGTGCGTTTGGCAGGATTGATACGTGAATAGGTGACCGCTTTCGCATCGAATTTGAACAATCCCCTATAAAAGCTTTTCCAGATATTCTTCGTTTCGAAAATATCTCCACACATTTACGAATTACGAATATCATAAGGCTTGGCAACGTCGCGTGACAATCTCCCTCTATCTCCTCATCGACGCTCTGCACGTCCAAATCTGTGACTGGAAATCACAGAATACAAATATATACGCATGTGTCAAAAAAGAACACGTCGTTGAAACACGTACAAATTTCAATATTTGAACTACTTAGAACGTCATCTGACATTTTCTAAACAAAACCTGTACCTGTAAATATAAGTGCCGGAAATTTAGAGATTCTCCGTTCTATTCTAAAAGAAACTGTATTATTCCTCGCATAATTCCATTTTAGGAATATGTTGGAATTTGTTGATAATTGGCACATGGTAATACATGAATAATGGCACAGCTCGTTGTCTTTCAAATTGAACACTAATATTTCTTTTAGGACTACGTAGGTCAAGCATGGGCAGAAAAATTGTCCAGAATTATAATTACAATTTTTGGAGTAATAGGATTAATCTACGGTTATGCTATTCAGCAGTTTTCAATCACCGTTTTCATTTTGGGAGCAGGCTTTGCTTTGGCATCTTTGGTAAGCTATTAGCTAAGCACTATCTTCATATCGGGTGGAACTCTTTGAATAACTTCTACACATTCTTCCAGATAACAATACCACCATGGCCAATGTATCGAAGAAATCCTCTCAATTGGCAACCAGTTAAAAACAAAGACAAAGATGCAAAAAAGAAAGTAACAGCTTCAAAGAAGACTAAATGAGTTTATACATGCATTTATTAAGTAATGGGATACATAAGAAGAACATTTATTTCTGTTTGTATATTTTGGTTGATGTCTATAATATTAAAAATGGTCCCATTACAGGATCTTCTTCTCCACCATCTACCCTGGTGTTTTCATTTCTGATACATAAGACGAACATCGAATTCTGTTCGTATAATTTGGTTGATGTCTATAATATTCAAAATGGTTTCATTATAGGATCTCGTTTTCCACCATCTACCTTAGTGTTTTCTTTTTCGAAACATAAGATGAATATTTATTTCTGATTGTATATTTTGGTTGATGTCTTTAATATCTAAAATGGGAATTATAAGAATTAGTTTTGCATCATCTACCCTGGTGTTTTTTCCAAAACATTGGCTCTTATAAAAAACTTTTACAAATAAAACCGAATATTTGTGGAAAAATGATCTTCATATACTGTTATCTTCAAAGTGCATCATTAATCAGTAGGTAGAACTTATCAAATATTCAATACGAATGAAATATTAAACAATTTCTGAAATTCACAATCGAAATATTCGCTGCATTTTGATAATGCTATCACTGTTTAAACAATGATGCTATGGACGAAATTGCTTGTGCTGGTTTGCTAGCTCTCGCCTTAAATTTCTTTGTCGATTTCAGCTAGTCTATACCTAATTTTTCCGAAATGTTAAGCGCAGTTCATAACAAGAACTAGTTCGGGTTTTATTTTTGAAAATATTAATAAATACACGTGCGATTTTCTTCATATTTCTTTGTGCGAAGGTCATAGACTAGAAGTAGTAGGTCGGTATGTAAAGAAAAATAATATTTCTGTGAAACCGATTTAAAAAAGATTTGTTTATTTTGATGGGAAGAAGAAAGGTTAAAATGAGATTTCGTTATTTTTGATGGCATATGTTTCATTTCAACAATATACTGCAGTCATGGCTGACTTCTTTTGCGAATTTGATATTTGTGAATTGAATCAATATTGTTGTGCAGAAAATGTATGTTGTGATAATCCTAAACCATTAACTGATCTCTGGTATATGTGGTAAGATGAATTTATTTCAGCAGAACGAACTATGTTGAAGAGTACAATCTTGCAGGTTTGGGGTTCTGTTACTAATGATAACAGTGGCTATTGCTGTTACTGTCATGTGCCGGATGTATTGTAAACGCAGATATACTAACGACGTTCTGTTGCAAAATGTAACAACCGAAGAATTCTGTTCATATAATTTGGTTGATGTCTATAATATTCAAAATGGTTTCATTATAGGATCTCGTTTTCCACCATCTACCTTAGTGTTTTCTATTTCGAAACATAAGATGAACATTTAATTCTGATTGTATATTTTGGTTGATGTCTATAATATTTGAAATGGGAAGTATAAGAATTAGTTTTCCATCATCTACCCTGGTGTTTTTTTCCAAAACATTGGCTCTTATAAAAAACTTTTACAAATAAAACCGAATATTTGTGGAAAAATCATCTTCATATACTGTTATCTTCAAAGTAAATCATTAATCAGTAGGTAGAACTTATCAAATATCCAACACTTTCAATACGAATGAAATATTAAACAATTTCTGAAATTCACATTCGAAATATTTACTGCATTTTGATAATGCTATCACTGTTTAAACAATGATGCTATGGACGAAATTGCTTGTGCTGGTTTGCTAGCTCTCGCCTTAAATTTCTTTGTCAATTTCAGCTTGTCTATACTTAATTTTTCCGAAATGTTAAGCGCAGTTCATAACAAGAACTAGTTCGGTTTGTATTTTTGAAAATATTAAGAAATACACGTGCGATTTTCTTCATATTTCTCTGTGCGAAGGTCATAGACTAGAAGTAGTAGGTCGGTATGTAAAGAAAAATAATATTTCTGTGAAATGGATTTGAAAAAGATTTGTTTATTTTGATGGGAAAAAGAAAGGTTATAATTTTTCCAAAAAATGAGATTTCGTTGTTTTTGATGGCATATGTTTTATTTCAACAATATACTAATCTGCAGTCATGGCTGACTTCTTTTGCGAATTTGATGTTTGTGAATTGAATCAATATTGTTGTGCAGAAAATGTATGTTGTGATAATCCTAAACCATTAACTGATCTCTGGTATATGTGGTAAGATGAATTTATTTCAGCAGAACGAACTATGTTGAAGAGCACAATCTTGCAGGTTTGGGGTTCTCTTACTTATGATAACAGTGGCTATTGCTGTTACTGTCATGTGCCGGATGTATTGTAAACGCAGATATACTAACTACGTTCTATTGCAAAATGTAACAACCGAAGATTGATGGACCTTCAAATATCAGTCGTTTATAGATAATTTGATTACCATTTATTGTGATCTCAAATGTACAAAGATGTTAATTGTATGTTATTCCTCATTGAGGCACTATTTGTTCAAGAATTATTTATCGTATGCCATCTATAATATCGCTGTAATATACCATAATGTGTGAATCGATTGAATTAATTTTATATCAATGATACATATTCAGTTTTATTCAACCCTATTTGGTAAGTCCTAAATATATCGTTCAAAAATTTTGGAGGAATACTCTCTTACTATGAGCGCTTATAATTAGTGACAATTTTTAAGTTTACTCTTTCGAATGATGAACCTAGACAAGATTTTTCAGGTCTGCAAAATATTCAAAAGTCTGCTCTGAAGATGCCCCCATTTGTTAAAAGAATGATGACTCAAATGAATGATCAAGATTGACTAGTCCTCAACCAAATTATTAATTGTTTAATTACCTTCAAGAGGACTACTCAAAAAACTTTCCAGTTGCGTAGCAACTTTCTAGAGTGACAAAATGGCGCAGGTGTCAGAACCAATCGTGGTCGGCTGATCACTGTTGTTGAATGGTGACCTTATGGTTTTTGCGGAGGCTGACGTATAGACAAGCTATACTGGTCTGACGGGCAGTATTCGAAATGGACATTTTTCGAAAATAAATCAAGCCAATTCCTAAAAAAAAGTTTTTCGGAATTTTCCAACAGATTCGCACCTTAATTTTTTAAGATATTGAGAATTGTTCTTCACTGAGGGCAACCCGTGAATATTCACGTTCCATCCATTTAGTTCATGATCATTCTCGACTGAAGATCCTAAAACTACGCACATTTCGGCAAAATTATATCAAGTGCGTGAAAAATTGCAGCGCAGCGCATCCGCCAAATTGTACCTCGATATACAGCATGCACACAATGATAAAATGAGAGAAAAATATGTATCAATACGTTTATTTGAAGCTCTCAAGAAGACATACCATCCCGCTAAAGAAGAATATCGATAGGTTAATCAATATCGGTTATATTGATTTAATCATTTATGTATGCCTACTCTGCAGCATATAATTTTGAGGGATAAATTATTCACACCACTTCTTCAGAATCAAAATTCATTTCCAAGCAGTAGATCGGATGGTCAGGTTGGTGAAGGAACTCTGTTATGAAGACTCGATATTTGCCTGCCCAAAACGGGACTTTTCGAATCAGACTCATGTCAATGAGTCCTTCCTCCATGGCGTAATTTCCCTGGGAATAAAAAAAAATCCTTATTTTATTAATCGAGATATCTAAAAACACTGCACTGACGTGAGATCAAGTGCTTTCACGCGCCCGTTCAAATGTCTTGCAGAAGTGCTTACCTAATCACGTATTGGACCCGCAGAAAACAGCTCAGCTTTATTTCTAGCACTAAGATATAGCGACCTTCTCCTCGTTTTTTAAGAAATATCAGGACAATTATATTTTGAATTTATAGACAACAGCAGAATCATTGAGTGGATTTTAAACATTCACAAAAATAGACATCTCGAAATTGTGGTTCAAATTCATGAATTGATAATATCCCCATTAAAATTCTTTTTCAATTTTTCCACGAATACATAGATCTTGTACTTGGTTGAGATATGCAGAATTTCTTCAGGGCCGTAAGAGTGGAGAATCACAGAATATATTCATAACAAAGTAGAGCTGCGTTGAGCGGGGTCAATGCTTGAATAGGTGACCGGCGATTACATGAAGAATTTAAACAAGTGCGTTAAAGCTCCAGGCTTTATGAGAGTGTTTTTCAAGGATTTTTACGATTACTTATGTGGAGAATATCACATATTTACAGCTGGTATGGGACATTTGTCAGGTTCTGCAACTTTCGTCAACCTCGACCAGCTGATCCACATCTCTCGCATTAATGGTGAATTCAAAGATGAGCGGCATACATCTTTCTGGGCTGGAAGAAGAGGTAGCTGCACCCATCCTTGTTCCGTGAATTTTTCTAGTTTTAAATGCACCTGAAAATTTTGATTATGTGTCTCAAATATGATTCTTCTTGGTAAATCTCGTAAAATGTAATGATCAGTTGTAAAACGGTTCAATATCAAAGATGTCGGTAACCTTGATTCTTACTAGCAGAACTTACTAGGGATGAAGTACAGCTACATTTAAGTTTCATTAAACCTTGTAAATATCTCAAGGTCAGGCAACTGACCACGGTCTGCATGCTGCAACGTTTGTCAATAGCCGTGAGAAACACTAGAATTCGCAGAAATTTCGACGTTAATAGGAGGAAATGGGGCGTCGTTCTTCAGGCTTCAGTATTTATTTTTCGAAAGTTTTTTGTGGGATTCAATTAATTTTTTTGTGAGAATACGCAATGTTAGTTATTTTTCCTTGTTTCACTCTATTTCAATTTTTTTTCCCAAAAAATCTCGAATATAAAAAGTGGCAACATCGCGCATTCTTAGGTTTTTCTTCAACCATTTGCACCCAAAATTTTTTTTTTAAATCTAGAAAAGCACTGCCGTGAAGGCAGCAGTTTTTGCGCGCATGTTCAATATAGATGGCCACCTCGCAGCAACGAATTTGAACATGCACGCAAAAGCTGCCGCCTTCACGGCAGTGCTCTTTAATTTTTTTTTGATAAATTACTGTATTTCAATTCGATCTAATCTGCGTATTTTTGGAAATATTGGAAAAATAAAATTTTGAATGGGTAAATCTACGAAATCATTGGGTGGATTTTACCCATTCACGAATTCGACCTTCGTAATTAAGCCTCAAACCTACTCTACAAATATCGAGTTTCTAAGTCGTTTCTTCCGGAAGTAATTGTGTTTATGGTCGGACTAATGGCCGACTGCGTAAACACAACAACTTCCGAAAGAAACAACTTAGAATCTCGATATTTGTAGAGAAGGTTTGGACCTTAATTGCGAAGCCCGAATTCGTGAATTGGTAAAATCCACCCAATGATTCCGCAGATATACCCATTGAAAATTTTATTTTCCCAATATTTCCAAAAATACAGATCATATTGAATTGAAATCCAGTACCCAATCGAAAAATTACAGTTCGAAGGTTCATACGAAATTTAATGAGGATGATATGATAAGAAAAGCACAGACTTTTTTTTTCAAATTGTTCTAATGACACGATCATCACGAAATTTTGCATGAAGTTGTCTTTCAGCATCTTCAAACTAGCTGCGAGTAATACTGAAAAAAACAACGATACTGAGAAAAAATCCTCGAAATTGGACATATATTTTCCCGATAACTCCAAAACTTATTATCGTATCGAACCGAAATTTGGTACACTGCTGTGAAATATGAAGCTCAAAGTCTGAGTGGAATTTTTTCCTGGATATGATAAACGGTTTTCGAAAAAAAAAAATTTTGAAAAAATTTTTTTTAGAATTAACTGACGATATGATCCTGACAAAATTTCGCTCAAAGTTGCGCGTCGTTATACTCCACCTAACTGCCAAGTTTGAATCCAATCGCTCGGTTAAGTTTTTTTTGTGAGCAAAATCAACCGAACAGTTTCGGAGTTATACCAATATGAACTGTTGGCCTTAATTCCTCGATAACTCATAAACTACCTTCTGATTTGATCAGATTAAAACTTCTCAGTTAGTTCTAGAATACCAACTTAAAGCGAAATTTCATGTGGATTTAATTCTCAATAAATTAAAAAAAAGTTATTCGAAATGTGATTTTTAGAATTTTTTTTTTCAGAAATCGTGGGTCAGATTTCAATGAAATTTTGCATAGACCTCAGATTAGTATTCAACAACAATGTTTCAAATTTCAAAAAACTCATTCTTTCGAATAACCTCTGTTTTATCGTTGCTGAATGAAATAATTTCAAAGGAAATATACATTTAATGGTGTATCATTCATGATCTTGAAAAATGTTGTAATATTTTCAAGCGCACTCTGGGAAAATATTCAATATCCTGGAAAAAATATCGCCAAAATTTATGACAGGATTATATTCTTACCCAGACATTTTCATCTATGGGTCTTTTATACGTGACATTATAGCTCAATAAACCATAAGTTGCATTTACTTTGACATACTTCACATTGCTCAAAGGACTCTCCAGTTTCTCATTATTCGGACAAGGAACGATATTTTGAATAGATAATTTATACCGTTTTGCCTGAAATTTTCAAGAATTATATTTAATTGACAATAAATTAGTTAAGATATCTTACAAAACCACACGAATGATATTTCAAATGAACCAACCACAGAAATATCACAAGCAGTACTTGGTATTTCGTTAACATTTTGGTGGTAATAGTTTTAATATATTAAGGATGGACAGTGCTAAAATTATTTGTACTAATTTTTACTCGATCACTGAACAGATCTTTATCTAATAACGTATAGTGTTGGAGGTGATTATAGAGATTAATGTTCGGAACAAATTCAATCAAAAAACGTTTTGGTTTGTTCTTCATCAGATTCATCATGCAAAACGTATTGAAAATCCAAACTTTGTCATTTCGTAGTCAAAAAACTAACAATGAATTGAAGGTTCAGCTTGTTTTTACTAGCTTGTTCTGGGGAACAGCGCGTTATCGTTTCGTCGCAATTTCTGTAATTTTCGAAATTTGAGCTGAAATCAATCTGAAACGACCAGGTTGGATTCACTGATAAAGAATTCGTGGTCAAATTCGATTCTGTCCTGTCGGCTGGCCATGTGTGCTCTAATTTCCGAAAGGAAGGACCTAGAGTCTTGAAATTTTCAAGTTGGGTTTTGATCCTGAGTATCTCGGTTAAGTTCGTTAATAGGCCAAATCTACTCAATGGTTTTTGTGTCACAGTCATTTGAAATTTTGATTTTTCAATAACTCGAAAAGTATTTATCTGATCGAAATGAAACTTGGTTGGAAGATGAACAGTGTCAATAAGAAGAATAATCCATGGACCAATTTGAAAAAAAATATTTTCTTCTCGAAAATTTTCATATTTCATTTGAATATCACTGAAATTTCCAAGTCGACATTTCGCAATGTGAACAAGCGCGTAAAAGCTGCTGACTTCACGTCAAAGGGAGATATAGAATTTCGTGGTTTTCTTCTCGATTACGTTGTTTTTTTCGGTATAACTCAAGAAATAATGATTCAATCGTGATGAAACTTCGCAGCTAGTTCGAAGATGTTGAAGGACAACATTGTGCAGAATTTCATTATGATCGTGTCATCACAACAATTTGAAAAATGAATTTCTAAATTTTTTTTCAAATATTTAATATTCTGTGATCTTCTAATCATAATAATAATAATAATAATAATATCCTCATTTAATTCTGAATGAACCTTCAAATTGTCATCTTTCGATAACGTACTGGATTTCAATTCGATCTAATCTGTATTTTTTGGAAATATTGGGAAAATAAAATTTTGAATATGTATATTTGCGGAATCATTGGGTGGGTTCTACCCATTCACGAATTCGGTCTTCGTAATTAAGGTTCGAACCTTCCCTACAAATATCGAGTTTCTAAGTTGTTTCTTTCGGAAGTTATTGTGTTTACGGTCGGCCGTTAGGCACTAACGAACCTAACCGAGATATTCAAGAGCTTAAACTAACCTGAGGATTTCAAGACTCTAGGTCCTTTCTATGAAAAGTTAAAGCACACTGCCGGACGGCTGGATAGACGGAAGGAATCAGATGTGACGGATTTTTCATTAGTGAGTCTAACCTAGTCGTTTGAGACCAATTTCATCTCGAAATTCGAAAATTAAGATTGTGACGAAACGATAACGCGCTGTTTTTCAGAACAAGTGCGTAAAAATTAAGAAAATATGTGATTGAATGACCCATTAAACATTTTGGTTGAGTTTGAAATATACCTATTTGAGAATGTAAGATGTTGCAAATCAAATTCTTTTGCGATACCAATATCTCTGGGAAATTTCAAAGGCGAGAACCGTGAGGAAAATTGATGAACCCGAAGTCAGTGTAGCTCCCCCTGGTGGAAAATGCAAAGACCACTGGAAAAACGACATGCGCCACTTGATCGTCATATATCGATTTGACCTATTAATGCGGTATATTATTTGTTACTACAGAACTATCAGGATCATTCATGTATTCTCGAAAATAATGTTATTATGCGGAGAAGCCAAAGTAGTTTTTTTGTGCTTGTTTATACCAGCGATTGTGTTTGCCCAGGAGGAGAACAGGGAACGGAAACAACACCCAGAGTTGACAAAATTGTAAGAAAACATTTTGAAGCTGCCTATTTTGTTTAAATATTAATAAATTATAATAGCGAGAGAAATTCAACAGTGTAAAAAGTTCGCCTTTCAAAAAATGATAAATAATCAGGAAATAAAACACAAATCATCACAAACATAAGATTGATATAAAATGTCATTGTTTTCCAGAGTTATAAAGAAGATAATATGATTTGCTTTCACGCAATTCATCTGCAGATTTTATAATATAATCAGTGTATTTAAAATGACTAAAAAAAGAGTAGTAGAGCTATGATATGATTATCACATATCTATCATTATACTGTTGAAATAGTAGACTCTTTGTTTTTGTTCCTTGAAAATTTTGAAAAAGAATTACTTCGAAAACGCAAAGCAATATTTAATTTTAGAATGTTATTGTTTGTTGGATTTTTTACCAGACTTTAGTAGAAGTATTATTTAGTGTTCATCCCCTCTGAATTTCTCCACTGAATCAAAATACAATGCAATTTTAATTTTCACAAGTAAATTTTGTTCCTCAAAATTCAATTTGATTTCAGTTCAGCGAATAGGTAGTAATGTTCGAGAGTTGATTGATCAATACAATTTTGCAATTGTCATACACTATTTCTCTTATTCTTCGAATGCTTCATATTAACAGGAAAGTAATAGTTTTGAAGCGTACAGAGGCCATAATGCTGTTTACATAAATTTCAACTGAAATACAAGCATAATTTGACTTTCGAACCAATATGATATAATGTAATATTATATAATATAATATAATATAATATAATAAAATATAATATAATATAATATAATACAATATAATATATTATAATATAATCTAATATGATATAATATAATTTAATATAATATAAGATGATATTATATGAAACAATGATTTTTCAAAAATCTTAGGGTGAGAAATTGGGCACAGAAATTAGGCGGCGAGCTATGGCATTTTGGGGAATTGGTTACAAGGAGGACTATGGTGATTGATGTAAGTACATTCAATTTTTTCATGACTTGCAGTAAATATGTTGTAATTTTCAGAGCTTCAAGGATACCACGATAGTGAGAGAGGATGGGGAGGCCTTGCTCAAGGACATACATGAAAGAATCAGTCACATGATGAAGCAGAAGGTGGAAGCTGTAAAGGTAAAATGTTATTTTTAATGCTCTCAGATTTTACCTAGATGAATAAATATGTTGTTGTGTGAATCTCCAATCTCTTGATTTCATGTGGTTTAATTAATTGTTTCAGAGAATTATGGATATAGCTGAACAAGCAGCCAAAGCGCAGAAGGAAGACGATATAGATGAAGATTTCCAATTCTACAATACCAAAAATCTAACCAATTCCGCACCAAACTACACTGTTGATGACGAGGAAGATCTACAGGCAAGTGAAAAAAATTGTTTTTCTGCTCGCATATTCTAGGGAACAGCTAGTGTGCTATCGTTCTGTCCAAATGTCAGTAATATTCGAATTCTTTCAAACGAACCACTGATGATGAATCCGATGTCAAAATCGATTCTATCCGGCAAGCCGTCCGGCCAAGCACGTAATAACTGTCCAACGGAGCAAGCTAGCAACTTGAAACACGATAACTCTCGAGAGGAACGTGCTAGCGACTTGAAACTTCTAGGGCAAGTCCAACATTAAAATGCGACGGTTGATTTCGTTAAACTATTCGTCAGATTTCAGATTCGTTTAGCATATACGTTGAATTATATATTTCACAATGGTGGACCGTGTTCCACTTTGATCTGATTAAAGCTTTCGGAGATATTATGGAAAAAATATGTAAAATTTCGTATTTTCCCTGGGTATCGTTGTTATTTCCGGAATAACTATGAAAATACTAGATCAATCATAATGAAACTTGTTTCCTAGTTGAAAAATGCCGATGCACAACTTTGTGCAGAATTTCGTAATGATCATGTCGTTGGAACAATTTTTAAAAAATTTCAAAAATTTCTTTTCAAATTTTCTATATTTTGCGATCTTCTAACCATATTATCCTCACCGAATTCCGCATGAATCTCCAATCTGTAGTTTTTTTCAATTAAATACTGGACTTCAATTTGATCCAATCTGTATTTTTGGAAAAATTGAAAAACTGAATTTTAAATGGTTTATTTCTGCGGCATCATCGGGTGGATTTTACCAATTCACGAATTTGGCTATTGTAATTAAGGTCCAGGCTCATTCTACAATTATCGAGTTTCCAAGTTGTTTCTTTCGGAATTTATTGTATTCATGTTCGCCGAATCATTTCATCAGGAAGTGAAGCTGCACTTGGAGGCAACGAATTTGAACAAGCACGAAAAGCTGCTGACTTCAGTAAATTCATAAATTACATAATTATTTGTAGCTTATTTCGGAATGTTTGCTTTAAAATACATCAATTAAGTATACGGATTGTCATACGTCCATATAGTCCTTATTCTTGAATTGGGGAAGGTAGAAAATAGGCGTGTCGACGCTGTTGTCAAGGAAACGCTGTGCATTTTTGATGGAGCGATAGAGAACGTTCATTCCATCACAGTCAAGAACAGGGTCTTCTTCAAATTCATTTGAACGTACTGCTATTCAAGACCCAATATATTATTATATTAACTTTTTCGTTAATTTTTTAAAAAATTCGAGCTATCCACCTGCTATAATCAAACACAATTTTCAGGTACAATGACCTTCTCGGCAGACATTTCGGTTTTCTTTGAATTAAATTCTACGAGAATCTTCAAGATCTTGAAAACTGAGGGACAATGGTGATTTTTTTTTCGTTTGCAGAATGAAACTCCAAAGCTACAAGAATTGAGGTACAATGATCCACTTATATCTTCCTACAATTACGATGATAGATATAGACAAATGGAACAAGGAGAGACAGGTTTTCAGCAAGATCAAGAACCGAGTGAAGAGGGAGATCCATTTAAAGAAGACTTGGAGGGCACTGAGGAAATAGAGGTAAGAAATATAATTTTCTGGGAACATTTTTGGTATGATTTCACTCGGAGTACTTAAATAATTTTTATTTGAAAAACTGGTAACCTTACCGAGGCCAAAGCTGTTCTAATGGGCCTCCAGAATATGAATACAAATATGAATTTATCAACAAAAAAAAAGTTTTCAAAAAAACTTTGGTGGGAATGGAAAAACGGGATGTATGTCATAAGGCAAAAACGATTTTCCCAATGTCATCTACTCGGCTATATATTTTTGTCAAGTTCAAGGTGAAACACCCTGTATACAGGGTGTTATTAAGTAGATATGTAGACGAACTTTGGGAGGTAAATCTTTGGAAATTTTCGGGACGAAAAGTTAATATGGACACAAAAAGTCATATTGAAAAGGAAGTAGGGTCTTTTTTGGAAAATCACCTTGATCTATCAATTTTGTTCTTGAGAGAGACATTCTCCCACATAGGCTCCTCATTTCAGTGTTATGCGGGGCTATCATGAGCCCTTAAATTTAAATGGGAAGGATGGATCAGGCGATATGTTCTTGTGAAAGTCCTTACGTTGATATGACAGTTGAAAATTTTTTGCTACAACTCTCGAATAAAGGTGTATAAGACAAGTGAACAATTTGAAGTTTTTTGATTCCTTACATGCAAAAGTTAACCTACGTTTCGGCAATATTCGTGCATTTATCAAGGCTTCTTTGTTATTCGAGAAATCGAAGAAAAATTCAGTGAATTGGTAGGATGTGACATGAGAAGATGAACGGGGCCGAAACGTGGGCGAACATCTGTGAGGAATCAATTAAAATTGCCTAGATTCCATCAGTGAGTCCAACCTTGTCATTTGAGACCATTTTCGGAAAAATGTGAACATTTGGACAAAACGATAGCACGCTGTTCCCCAGAATATGCACGCAAAAATATGCGAAATTATAATCATCCGAAATACATTGGCTACAAAAAATTTCCTTCAGATAACCGATGGTTCAGAAAAGGACCCACAGGCTAGTCAAACTCCTATAAGAGATAGAACTCGGCTACCACTATACCCCAATAGACGCTTTTACAACATACCGGTCAACACGAACTTCAGTGCTGTTCATGTGCCTAGTAATGTCTACGAAAGAGGTGAGTTGGTCATTGATGTACTTAAATTATTCGAAAACTCGTATTCTTATTGCATTTCTGCCTGATGTAGTCACTTCGTCATGATCTAGCTTTTGTCCGCTTGTGATAACTCGTTCCAAACAACTGGAAATTCGTAAATTAAGTTGGCCTGAGTCTGTGGAGATCGGTGCAAATTGTCTCCTTCACATAATATCCTATACATGATCAATGGGATTCATATCCGATGAACTGGGTGGCCACAGCAAAATTTTAATGTCAGCTCCTTGGGGAAAATCCATAGATCCATGCGCAATACAGGAATGTGCATTGTATTGTTGAAAAGGACGTCTGGAAGGCCATTTAGATGAGGCAGTCGACTAGTATGTACATCGTCAACAAAACGCGTAGCCGTCAAACTATCTCAAATGAACAGAACAAGTGATCTGCTACCGTGGACAATAAATAGCCAACAGTCATGTGTGCATGCCTCTCAACACCAAACACAATATCACTTCGCTCTCCACGGCGACTTCTAACCTTTCTATGGCCGCCGTGCACACCTTGGCCGCATGGAGATTCATCGCTCTGTAAGACATTTTGCCATTCTGCCTCCCACTGCTGCCGCTGTCCGAAACAGCTCAAACTTTGACGACAGTGGTCTGGAATTAAAAGCAGCGCAAAAAGTGGAAGATATGAGAATACTGCTATATAACGTACATATACAGGGTCCGGCAGAGTACTCGGACGTTTTTGAAACGGCCACCAAGGTCAATTTCGAGAAAGAACAAACCAACATCTTGATAGGCGACAATTCTACAAGTTTTGATGGAAAATAAAAAAAATGACAAGAACGTTGATATTATTATCATAGCATGATTTGACAACAAATGAAGTTTTTCCTTGGATATTTCGCTTCCAATGTCTCTAATTATATAAGATGTCTTTTATTCGTTTATCAGCAATCTATAAGATTCATTCCTCCTGAAATTCTCCCATTACTTTTGTTCTTCCTGTTATGATGGCAGTTGGTCCCTACAATCATTCTCATTCTTTCAGCGAAAGACGTTATGACAGGCATTATTTGGTCAGAAGAGTTGGACAAAACCTTCCGAAACAATTACAAGCTAGATCCAACCCTATCCTGGCAATATTTCGGCAGTTCCAGTGGATTCATGAGGCAGTTTCCAGGTAAATCTCATGTCTACTCTTCAGGTGACGTTTTTACTCACATTATGTCCCCTGATTTCAGCAATGCAGTGGCACGAGGAACCCTTAGACCTTTACGACTGTCGGACACGTTCTTGGTTCATAGAGGGAGCTTCCTCCCCAAAAGACGTGATCATACTGGTCGACAGATCGGGTTCAATGACAGGAGTCCGTAGAGAAGTAGCCAAACATGTTGTACACAACATATTGGACACCCTTGGTAACAACGATTACGTTAACATCTTCACGTTCAGCAATACAACCGACCCTCTGATTGACTGTTTTGATAACATCCTGGTACAGGTAAGACCAAATGGATAACTGGTCATTTTAAATTTTCCAAATGGGAATTCATTTTGCTTTTAGGCCAACATGGCGAATGTTCGTCTCCTTGCTGAGAGTATGACCAATTTCAAAACTGAACAAATTGCTAATTTTTCCCTGGCATTGATCAACGCTTTCGAGATTCTGAAGGATTACAGAGAGAGCAAACAAGGTGATGGAGGTTTGAGGAATAATGAGAGCAACAAAGAACCATAAATGTTTATTTTTAGGTGCTGGTTGTAATCAAGCTATAATGTTGATAACTGATGGAGTCCAAAACAACTATACTGACCTATTCGAAATGTACAACTGGAGAAAACCGTTTGTCAACGTGAGGATTTTCACATATTTGATTGGAAGAGAAGTATCTAATGTCAAAGAAGTGAAATGGATGGCTTGCGCTAACCAAGGTTTGTATTTACACATACGAGAAATTTGGCTTGAACACTATAGGTACTTTGGAATAGTAATCTGGCAAACCAAGCACCAGAATGAGAATTGTGCATTTGGGCTCATTGAAAATGTTTAAATCAGGTCACGTATCTCAGAAGAAATAAGGTAGTCAATACAGTAGTCAGAAAAGTTGGAGAAAATATGAAAGACTTTACAAAGAAACACTTCAGGAACTTGTTCAAGTTAAGAATTTTCTTTTGCAAATTGATACAGAGTAATCGAAGAAACTGTGATAACATCTTTTTACTGAAGCTCTTAATTGGCACGTCATGAAGAATTTGGTCCATCACAAAAAAAATGTATTCTCCATCTTACCATTAGAAGCCAGAATACAGACTACTCTACTAGTGCTCAGCTATAAAATGATAAAAGGCTTTCCTTCTCATATCGTCTCAGCTTAAGGAGCATAAGCATCTTCTGACCTAGTTGAGGATCTACAGTTTGCCATGCACTTTGTACTTTAGGTAGTTAAAGAACGAAAACACCAATTTATTGTCTCAGTGTGATAAAAGAAAACCTAGAAAAGAAAAATGTTTATCCGTCGGGCAGTGAAGTCCGAATGAACGTCACTACCTTTCTGGGTGTTATACCATCACTTGTTCCGAATTTAGGTACCCTGAGCAAAGGTATTGTTGTCTAAATCTCTGTGGGCAACTTTACTGTTCCAAAGCAGTTATTCGACTTTACCAGTGGCTTCTGATAATTCACAGAACGGTGACCCGTGATTGCACCTCTGTCCTCAGTTCTAATTTACTTTGTGGCTTCGCATTCTGAGTAAAAAAGAAAAATATATTGGCATGTCTTATACAGTTCGCCAGAAACCAAGTTTCTCCTAGATCTTTGTCCTTTAAAATGTCGCATCGCCTTCGTATTCTAATGATTAAATTTCCGAATTATAATTACGGTGAATATTAATGCCATTATTTGTATTTAATATGTTTCATATAGGTATACATTACGAAACTTTTCAGGATATTTCACCCATCTCAGTACTTACGCAGAAGTAAGAGAGGAAGTCCTACAGTACATCCCAGTAATGGCCAGACCTATGGTGTTAAATCCGAACCATAAGCCAAACCCTACCTGGACACCTATCTATGCTGATGTCACTGATCCCAAGCTCACGAACTGGCTGTGGATTAACAGAGAAAGGAACAGACAGAGGGAAAGATTTTTGGGTTACCGTCCTAATAGGACACAAATATCACCAGATGTTCTAGATAAGAAGTTCGTGCATCAACAGAAGTCTGTAAGTTGATGACCACTCGTAACTCTTTGACACAAAGATTAGGAATTTCATGGTCTGCCATAGCAAAGGAGTGGTTCGCGGAGACAGAAAAGTATTGTCAAAATGATTAACAGGAACACAATATCAAATATTCGTCAATACGCCAAATAATTATAATAATAACAGTTCTTTATTGGAAAATCATTCCAAGAGGCCATCGACCCAAGTCCTTCAGCCTGTTTATAAGAAATATTTAAGAGTATGGATTGATACATGATATTGTGATAAACAATTGGAGATACCCAATCATACAGAAAAAAAAACACTTATATACATATATAACGATAATAATATTGACTAAGTAGATAGTATTGAAATTTTGAACTTTTATTCTGCAACACTTTCCAAATGGTGTTTAGAGGAGTCTTTCTGTGAAGTCTTAATTCCTGGTTCCTGTTTATGCAGAATTCCCTAAGAATCTTTATGTTATCTTCCCGCTGTGGGAATTTCGTCGACAAATAGTCCAATCGATCTGAAATTGGTTTTATTTGAGTTTTCTCATATAAAAGATTGTTCAGGGGGTTGTAGAGCTCGCGTCTATAGGGTGCCTCATTTTTGTAATTGCCCGTAGGGAGGTGGTTTCTGCAGTCTGGAGCAGTTTTTTGGTGGTTGAATTTGAGGACAGGTAAATTGGGTGGTAATATTCTAAAAGAGGACGACATATTGTTTTATAAATATACGCCAATAAACAACAAATGGATGAATGTCTTGAACATTGTTCGAAGTTTTCTGCATTTCGTAGATAAGGGTTCGTTAGATGCTCGTGAGATGACGCTACTGGGATTTTTTTCACGAAGCCACCACGGCATAATTATCTAGAATTTTCGGCTATCACAATAGGTGATTCGTGTTGATCGAAGGTACATTTGTGAAACTGTATATATCTATGTAGAAGTTTCGGTGAATGGGATGAATCAGTTAGGATAAAGTTGGATATTTGTTGCTTGATTGACGAATATTCGTTTTTGTGTTCATGTCACCAACCATAGATGTTTGTATTAACTTGCTTTATGAAGCTCGGTTGCGATCATCTCTTCGACCTTGAGTTGGATTAGTATGATCGTATTTTCTTCAAAAGACTATAGAATTCTCTATCCTGGTTTGATTCCAAACTCGAAATATTTCAAACTAATTCCGTTAATATTTCTTCTAGAAACAGGATAACTATGGAGACCTACAAGTCTACCATATGATGACTTCTGTATCCTTACCTGTGTATGACAAGAAGCAGCGTAAGGTAAGCCAAAATCTATTATCTTCCTTTGGATATCTTTTACTGTTGTTTTATTATGTCCTTCAACCATATACATAGTGTCATTTTCACAGAATTTTACAGAAAAAGTTCGCATAAACGAAGCCGTTTGGATTGATGTTGTAAGAGAGGTAAAAAAACGACGAGTGTGATGATTTATATTTATATTGGCGTTTTATAGATACAAATATAGCTATAAGGGAGTTCGAAATCCATCAAAATTTTGTATGGTAGAAGCTTCCTCATATGTTTGGATTCAGTTTCCACCAATGATAATTTTCATTCTTCTGCAAAAAATGTCTTCTTTTTTTTAATATTTCAATACATCTATACGATTTCGAATCCTATCATAGGTCGCTAGTTTTTAGATCGAGATAAAAAATGGAGAATACCAGAAAACATAGTTTTTTATGTGTTGTGTCATAATGTAGAAAAGCTAGATTAAAAAGTGTGTTTTAATTGTAAATAGTACAATTCAGGAACTGTAAGCTTGGATATTCTATAGCTCAGTCAACATGACGTTTTACCAGTTTGACAAATTAGGTTAATCATATTTGTAATACTCGTTTTTGAGCCCAAATTTCATGTTAAAATTGATCATATGATAAATCTCCTGATAGTAGTGCTCTTCATCAAAACCACAAATACATTGTTCACCGATCAAGAGTCAAAAATCTTCGACATACAATGGTCAAACTCATCCATACCAAGTAACAAAGATGACCTTGAAAAATTCAACATAACCTCTTCAATCGGAGAGAAATACTCTTGTTTCGTACCACGGAATGACCCGAAAAACCCTCTGGATAATTCTTTTTATCAAGGTCCCCTCGCTATAGATTTCATAGAACATCTCTTCAACAAAGGTATCTGCTCGTACAGATTGGACCCCTTTTGGACGTACGAAGTGTGCCATGGAATGCACATCCGACAATATCACGAAGTATTGGATGGATCCGTTTTGAAGTTACAACAATATACTCTAGGCAAAATCGGAACGAAAGAACGAGAAATGGTTATTAAAAAAAAGAAGGAACAAGAAACAAAATGCGTAAAAAATTCAACTTGTAAAATTCCAACAAAAAAAATAGGAAACAAAGACCTACCCTACGTAGAATTTTCAATGACTGACGGATCTGTTTGCGAGTACAATCGAAGAAAATTGAGAAAATCAAACGTCTATTATATGTGTGACATGAATGGAAACCATGGCATACACTCAGTGAAAGAAATAGCTTCGTGTGTGTACGAAATTATAATTTTGACCCCTGTCTTATGTGCTCATCCAAAATATAGACCAAAAAGGATCCCTACGAGTCCTATCACTTGTTACGCCCATGGAAAATCGCCCAGAGTACCATATAATCTTGCTAACATATACTGGGAGAGACAAAGAATCATAAATAAATCCAATCAGCAACAAGGGACAATAGGATTATTATCGCACGAGAAAAAGTTGGATAACTTAGCCGATTTGAATCCCGCCCTCATACGCGATTTTTTGTCGGGCAAGAATTGCATCAGTGGCGGCACAGGTGATTGGCAATACGAGTTTTGCTACGGGAAATATATTAATCAATACACATACGGCATGTTGGGACTGAGAACTACAGTGTGTCTCGGCAAGTTCAATCTGAATAAACATCTAGAGTGGATTAGGAGTCGCCCATACAAGAGACCAAAACCTATCGGACGAAGAAGCTATATAACTCAGTTTTACACGGGTGGTTGTAACAGCAATGTGACAGGAAAACCTAGGCAGACTGAGGTCAAGCTGAAATGTATGCAGAATTCCTCAAATAAAAACGCTTTGATGATGTATCTTTATGAAACAAACTTCGGAGAATATCTGCTCGGTATCGAGTCCCCTATTTTATGTCACGTGATCCCTATGGCTAACGATGATGGCTTGATCGCTCTCAAGACTTGAGGGGAGTTCACTGTGTAGATGTTGCCGTATTTAATTTTTGAGAAAATCAGTTGTTTACGTCACGGTCTGGAGTTTTTGTTAATTATCCTTTCTCAGAGGTTACAAATTGAAGTGACCTACTTCAACTGTGTTTATAACCCAATCTGCATATTAAAAAAAATTGGTTGGAAAGAAATTTGTCATAAAGCTGTTTAGCGATGCAACTAGTTGAAAAAGTGCTACCGAATTGAGAATTCGTTCTTTGTATAACTAAATAATATGATATAAAAATCTACTTTCATGTATATTTGGTTTTTGTTGACTAACATTCAGTATATTAAGTTTTATATTCAAATAATATTCAAATGGGTTGATAAATATCACAGGAATATTTTTTATTAATTTTTGTAGTTTTCGAGTTTTTGTGTGATTTTTCAATTTAATATGACAGCGAGGTTTCACGAATTCATTTCATTTTATGTAGGTATTCTGCAGATTTTTTTTGTAACATGATCTCCCTGGTTGTTGTTTCAATAACAAAATAACTCGGCTCCTTGAAATTACTCAAAATTACGCAGAAGAGGCTTGACAGTTAGAAGTTCAGTTCTCAGTAGAATTAACTCAAACATTCAACTTCAATTCAGAATACAAAAAGGAGTTTTCATAGCTTCTGGCTGAGTTTAAAAACTTTGCACGGTCCTAAACTACCAAAATCATAAGAAAAAACTGGTACTTTATTAGCCTTTTTTGTTCTAATCGGCCTTCGACGTTTTCAAATTGAAGTTGGATGTTTGAGTGAATCTTACTGAAAGTTCTACCTCTTCAGCATTTTTTGAGTAACTTTGATTTCAGGATGCTGAGTTATTGTTGTTATTAAAACAACATCGAGGGCGATCATCCCACAAAAAATCTGTAAAATATCCACTACTTAAAAAGATTTGAATTTTTGAAACCTCACTGGCATAATAAATTTAAAAAATACAAAAAAATCATAACGTGAAAACTACAAAAAATTGTATTACATACATGGGGCATTTTTGGATACCCCCAGGTAAAATAAAAAAATTATTCACGTCACTACTTGAACCACCCTGTATAAAACTCAAAATCTAGAAAATGTTTCGAAGACTTCTACATTATATAACAGAATATATTAGTGTACAATTTTTTTGAGTACTTGAACTAATTGAGTGATTTTCTCCCAATAGGTCTCTTGCATGAATTTTTTTTATCATTGGAATCAAATATTCTATCCATAAGAACACTGAAAAACTTTATCCGCCATCAAAAATTTAAATGGTTAACGAGAAAATGCCCTTTTAAATTTGGCTCCGCATATCGGTTGTTTAAACGGACAAAGCTTCGCGGTTTCCGTGACGTATGGGGATATATCGACTCTCTCCCTTTTCTCGTACACTTTTCTGTCTAGCAAGCCAATAGACAGCGTCGAGTTGTATCGATCGGGGCATCGTGGAATAACGAGTGACGTAGGAGGCGAACTACCGCGTTTCACCCACTTTGGTTTTGCGTCCCGATTTGACGATTTTTAATACCGAATTATTCGAAATTCGCGAATTGTTGGAGTGTGAGATATCATACATTATGATTTTGTATCGATATAGAATGAGAAAAACATGCAAATATGATAATTCGTGTTACATGCAAGAGACCTATTGTTAACAAACTTTGTCGACGAATTACGGTTTTGGAAATAAATTTCTCATTACAGAACTGAATTTAAATAGATTTTAGTGTTCATATCTGCTAGACTTTTCCCTGAGAACAGGAGAATTTATTGTAGTGAATTAGTAGTTCAATATAGGAACACAATACTAGAGGCTAGATTTAGAGAATAGTAAATGATATATTATATGCATAGATTACTGTCAGGACAACTCATAGCTGAGAGAAATGTGTTTGAATTGCCAATTTAGAGGCAGATAGATATTGGTGTATATAAAAAGCATTCAACATCAGATTCTAACTTTCTGTCTGTTTCAGGAAAGAGTTGCCAACCTTTTAGGAGTGGCTGGGACAGATGTGCCTATAGAATATATACAGAGACTGATGTTGCCCTACAGGGTTTGTATTCACGAGTATATTCTGGTTTTCAATGCAATTATAATTGTTTCATTTTTTTCAGTTGGGTGTAAACGGTTATGCTTTCATAGTTACCAATAATGGCTATATTTTGAGTCATCCTGATTTGAGGCCTGTGGTAAGACATATTTATATTTTATTCATTCATATTTTACTTCTATTTGTTATTTGAGATCTACGTAAATCTGCAGCATATGACAGATATCGTTCATGTTTTTGTTTCAGCATCAAGGCATTCTTAAACCAGCATATAATAGGGTAGATCTGACAGAAGTTGAGCTCCTAGACGATGGAGATGCAGATCCTAGAACCTGGAGTGAAGAACTAAAGGAGTTCAGGAAGAGGGTGGTAATGCAAAAGAAGGGGAATAAAACCTTCAACGTAAAAACCCACCTTGACGATATGGTAAGTTGGATATCATGAGATAGTTTTTCCAAACGACCAAGCATCTGAAGCATGGGTTATTCTGGATATGGTATCATTGTATTCGGTTCTTGGTCTTTTCATCCTTTTTGGGGTCATTTCTTACTTCACAGTGGCTAGTGATAACACCTTTAAGTAGCCTAGATGAGGGCAGGGAAAGTCACTCCTTCTCTCTCAAAACATATCAAATTCCTCAGCAAACATTCATGCTAGAACCCTTTTTAGTTCGGTTAGCATTCAATGATTCTACCCATACATTTTCTAATTGACCATAGCGATGGTTGTTTAGTGAAATGAAAAGGATTATATGTTGAGTAGGCAACCCAAGTTACATTCAGAAGATTCAAGGAAGAGCGGTGGGAAGTTGAAAATTAAAAGAACAGTAAATATGGATTATATTCCAGCACCTGACTCCTCATCAGCATTTTTTCTTCGGGTAGCTTTAATGATTTTGGAAACTTCCCGACAGCCTGAATAACAGCTAACTGTTCGCAGTGGTATCAATTTTTGCTTCTTTCTCATCTTGATGAAGCAGACTTGTATGTTACACACCGTTTCACCATAAGATCCTAAGTTATGATTCACTGAACTCGAGGTCTTGCACCAATCTCTAGTCTTTATTTGCCCGTAGGTCATCTATATACTAGATGAGAGAGAAACCAAGTATAGAGATCATACATGCATCTCAACACTAGTAAAAAATAGTATACAAAGATTATTTCTGCTTTAATCTTGTACGGGCTTACACAAAAACGTTCACAACCAAACTCAGTTTTTCTAAATTTCAGAGGAGAATTTTCGTTGGCACCAGGCATTACTTCTACATGGGCCTTAATGATACTCCTTTCGGTCTGGTGGTAGCCTTGCCCGGTAAATACGGTTTCAACAGGGTGCAACACTCTGTAGAGAACGATATTCACCGTATGAGGTCGAATGATAAGTTGAAGAAATCGTTTCCAGATTTTTTCACCGGGAATTGGACCATACACCCCGATTGGTGAGTCTGTGAAGGACAATTCAAGGTTATACCGATTTATCGTTTGATTTTCAGGCATTATTGTCGTTATTTGGACGACCATCACTATTTCGATACTCCAGAGCAGGAATTCTTGCATTTTCTGGAGAAGATGGAGAAGTCAGGATGGAAATGGACATCAGAATGTATGTCTTAATTTAGTCTTTCATTACTATTGGTAACACTGACGAAGAAATGAAACCGCAAACTAATACTCATTAATTTTTTGTCTCAAAGTTGAAATATCTTCCTGTTCAACTGGTACTTATCCAGACTATATATATGTTGTTTAGTCGAATAATTTTACATGGATAATGAAGCCAAATTCTACATGTGCTGTTTGTAAGCATTTTCATGTCAGTGCATTCAAGGAGTCATGATATTTTTTCTTGAGAAATATTGTCAAAAATATTATAATTAATGAATTTATATAGGTGACAGGAAGTTGGTTTGTAAGGTGGTTGCCGATGCCAAGATAACAGCGTGGTTCAGTCAGAATATTACCACAACCAGCAAAGAGGAAAATGGGTAAGTTAAAACAATGAAACTTAAAAAAAAATTTCTGTTCGAGCACAAATAATCTGAAAACTCTGAAGTAAATAAAATCTGATTGGATGAATGAGAAGGACTTCAGAAGTTTTCAGAAGACTTTATATATTAAAATTGCACATTTTAACTCTGTTTGCCTTTTTTAAAAGACCAATAGCTCTGTTGACGACTCTGATATCAAGGTACAGTAGTAAAAGTATTTCTTCAAATTCACAGTCATTATTGCAATTACTTCAGTATGTTTTGTTTATTTCCCTTCATACTTTTGTTGATCCAAACTGGTGTCCGACTCCATCAGTCCTAGAGACGAAAAAATAGTACCTATACTATAAACCTAAGGACTAAGGTGGCACTTTTAATCCCGAGGCGAAAATTTTGTAAATTTGCCGAGGGATTTGAAGAACTTTGGTCAATATTTTATGCACTTTACGACTGAAAAAACTAAAAACATAGTAATATCGTAATCGTAGCTGTACTCTAGTTTCAAAATATCAACTCTGCTGGTGTTCGTATCGTTTTTGTCATCGAAAAATTATGAACCTTGAAAGCATTGCTATGACATTTGAGAAAGAATGCTAGTAGGACTCCAAAAAACTAAGGTTTACCGCATCAATGGCCACATGTGTTAAAAATACTTCAATGACAGAAAATATAGACTCCAACTGCCCGTCTCTTTTCATCCTGTCCAACTGTAGTGGGATGAAGATAACTGTAAATTTAAAATAAAAAAAAAAGATTGATTTTGCATTAAATTATGAGCACTTTCCTTCTTGCCACTTTAATCCTTCAAATGAGGAATTAATAATATTCTGCATAAAATAATACAATGTTGGTTCGTTTTCCTAGATAAATAAACATTCTGCAACAAAATATTTGTATCATAATGATTATGAATCCCGCTCAAAGTCGAAATATTATATTATTCTTGCAAATAATAAATGAAATAACGCTTTCAGATTAATTAAAATATGAAAAACAAAAAATACTCAAAGAGAACGTGAAAGATGATATTAAATTAAAATATTGGAAGTATTGTTGAGATATTTTTTTATGGCATCATACTGCACAGGTTTTGGCATTATAATATTTCACATATCAAGTTGATCCAAGTGAAGATGAAAAGAAATACAAATATCAATGCTTTATCTATGAAAATATGAATACTTCATTCAAGTTCAAGTTAGTTATCTGGCTTTATGGGGGATTATTTTTTTCTGCAATCACTTCCTTTTAAACTGACCCTATATCGAAATTTTGAAAATCTTCTTTTTTCATCTGAGTGTTCTAACCAGTTATATTCATCACGAACTTTTTGGTACAGAGTTGAATATTTTATAGTCAACTCAATTCAATTTTTCGAAAATGTTTTATCATAAATATCAATTGATGCTTTCATTAAAAATACATAATTTTCTGTGACTCCTTTATATAATAGTTGAGTTCCGATATTCCCAATCAGTACTGGCCAGTATCAGTAATTTCGAAACGCTTCGTACTGATACGAAAAGTTACAAAAGCAGTGCCAGTAAAATCGACTGTCAAAATTTACTGACAAGTACTGGCCATATCGGAACTCAACTAATATCTTCCGATATTGACATCTGACTATTGATTTACTTCCATTGTCTTCAACGTACTAATTCTTGAATTACAAATTTTATCATTCTGTAACTGCCTTTATTGAGTGGACTCTTTTGAACTCAATGTAAGCAGTTCATGCTGTTGTTTTTCGGAAATTCTCATCAAAGTACCGCATGTTAGGCATTAAAATATTGCACTTTTTCAAAGCCGCAAGCTATTGATATTTGTTGGTTTTTCAATTATTCTTTCTATTGTTAGTTCGTTTTTCGTTAAATAAACATTATTATTGTTCATTATACAATTTTCATGCAATATTCAGGATGTTGACTGGAGCAGACTTGAATACAAATACCTTTTTTTTCTCTTATGCAGCCAGGAATTTACATATTTTTATTTTTCAGATGATTGTACTTGTGTATTTTCCTTTCGGGTACACCCAAATTTCAAATATTCCTTAACAAAGACTGCGAGAAAAGAAAACTTCCAACTGTAACTCTATCTCGAAAACGTTTTAAACCATATAAAACCATTCTGAGAAAAAATTGTGGAGAATTTGATACTCCAAAATTTTGTACAGGCTGTAAATATGATTTCAAACATTAGAAGCCCGATATGTCTGAAAAACTTATTTTGCAACCTTCGACTTGAAATAATAATTTTAAACTAATCAGAATGTCAAACTTATGGCTTAAATAGAGATTCAATTTCTTATAAGCCACTAGCGACACTAGCGTACCCAAACTCTACTTAGTATTCTACTTTATCATATTAAGAGTTCCAAAGTCTTTCAGTGGTATTATATATTTTATATTCACATGAAACTGTCGCTTATTTTATTTGTATTAACATGTTTGTTTATCCTGCAGTTTTTTTCTTCTGTATAACTTTGTGAAAAAGGATCTTTGATGTGATTATTGGTCCGTTGACATTAAATAAAATTTTGAAAAAAATAAAATATATTCCTCTTTTTCATGCAGACCGGAGTTCATAAAAAGGTTTGGAATAACAGTGGCTTTTTTGGCCACACATAGTGGCTTGACCCGGTGGCAAGATTTTCCCCAAAACATCGACTTGAGCACAAGTGAGCCATCGTAAGTGATCGTCTCTATACTAACTTATTCTACTTATAGTTGTGAAATACAAAACTTTGTATTCTTCAGGAACTTCCACATCGTGCATAACAGAGCCATAGATGAAGTGTGGTACAGAAGGGCTGTTGAAAGACACTATGTGGACCCCAGAGGGTTCATTTATTCTGTACCTTTTGAAATAGGTGGGAAAATATTCAAAAAAATAGTTAGACTCAGTTTGGCTGGGAAGTGATGACTTTATTGTGGAAATTGTTTCAGGGCATGAAAACAATGTGTTGGTAACTGTCAGTCATGCAATCTTTCGTGATGATAGCAACAAAAGAGCACCGGCAGCAGTTGTGGGTTACCAGTTTTACCATTCTTCCTTGTATTCGTTGTTCAAAAATATCACCACTGCGGTAAGATGAACCTATAGTCCAAGGACAATTGAAAAATATTAATAAAATTAAATTTGAAAAGTTTTTTCTATATCTCAATGATCTAAACAATTATTTCAATAAAAAGAAGTTTTTGCAGTTAAACTTCCTAATAGGTATTCATGTCAAGAAAATTCACAGAACACTGGAGTTAACACGCTCGATGTTTTATTTCACTATATGCTATAAGTAAATTTCAGATGGAAATAGCTCCGAAACTATAAAGTCAGTGCTATTTGTTCTGAAATGTTCAATTTTGAGATCTTTTTTCACGAAAATTTTGTTAGAGATGAAACAGACAATATTCAATTTGACCACGGATAAGGCTTTTTTTCCCAGATGAAGTGGGTGGAAACATACATTTTCGACCTAACTATCTTGCTAAGGGAATATTGCAATTTATACAGAGTGTAACAGCCAAATGGAATAAATTCGATAACGAATAAATAAGGGGGTGTTAGGAAAAACGCTCGGACACGTCGATTTGTGATTTTGAATGCGCATAGTTTTCAAGAAAATAAAATTATATAGAGTGTTCCATGCGACCGTGCCAATACCAACTTTCTTATTTCAAATGTAACCCCCTGTATATTATTTATTTTTTGGATTCTTCAGAAAATTCTAGAGATAATTCATGTACAATGTCCTATATCCATCTTCAACTTTTTCGGAAATATTAAGTGTTTTCGGAAATGTTGAGTAACGTTAGAAGACAATTCTACACCAGATTAGCATGTTGCCAAGACGTTCGCGGAGAGCATTTTGAACATTTCCTACATTGACATTAATGTTTTTTTTCGTTTTTTTAATTATTTAGAAATAATCAGTATTACTTATTAGGTTTTAAGTGTAATGTACCGAATTTGTGAAATAAAATAGTTTATATTGAAAACGTTGATTTTTGCACTAAATCTGAAAACACTTAATATTTCCGAAATAGTTAAAGATAGGTATAAGACATTGTGTATGAATTGTGTCTAGAATTCTCTGAAAAATCCAAAAAATAAATAATATACAGGGGGTTGCATTTGAAATAAGAAAGTTGGTATTGGCCACGGTCACATGGAACACCCTATATAATATTATTTTCTTGAAAAATATGCGCATTTAAAATTACAAATCGATGTGTCCGAGCGTTTTTCCCAACACGCCCTCATTTATTCGTTATCAAATTTATTCCATTTGGCTGTTACACTCTGTATATAAAATTACAAATTTCACCGTAATTATCATTCAACACAATTTTTTACTTTGACCCACTGAAGGCGAGTATTATAAAACTATTTTGACAGATAACTGGGAGTTAACTTGTGAAATCTGGTTCAAAAATGAGAGTTATCTGTTCTATGTGGTCAAAATAAGTTTTATCATGCCGGCCCTAATTATTGAGCAATTTCCTACAGCATCCAGCGCGTTAGTCATAAAATCTTAACACTTATCAAGACTAGTTTTTCTGTTGAAATAATTATACGCGACAAACTCGCAAACAAAGAATGTGTTTTCATTATTATATTAACATAGTTTGTCACAATGCTTGCTGTTTCATTCAGAACATCCTTTTGGTCGAGAAATAAACACGAATTAAAAATAATCTGTTAAATAAAAAGCGAACGCTGGAAGAATAAAAATGGTAAAAAATAGTCCATCCTGGAGTGCAAGATAATCCACATGGATCATCTTATACAACATCTAGCATATCGACAGTTACTATGTTGTTGAAAAATCAAAATAGAGTAAATAACTAAACCACTCATACAACATCCTCAACAATAAATTACCCAGAACAAATTTAACATAAGTTTCAAGTGAACCTTACCTTAGATCGAACTCATGTTATTTTGATTTTTATCTTCAAAAAAGTTGGTTGTTACTACTGTCACCATTAAGATTAACTTTTGCCAGGGGGTATCAGGGACTATGTATGTAATGGAAACTGTTAGATTTCGACAAAAGTTTTTTCAATTTTATTCGCTTAAATATTCCTGAAATTTTCTGAAAATGTTTCCGTTTCATTTTTAATGTGCCTTAGACTACCACATTGCCAAAAAAAAGTTCTCGAATTTATTCTTTATGGGTATAATTCTTTTGATGTCACCGTGTTCTTAAAAATTGAACCGAACAAAATAATATGTTTCAGTGTGGTGACATGCCCTGTACAAGAACCTGTGATTCGAAAGAGTTACATTGTTTGATGATCGACGACAATGGATACGTAATAGTGAGTAACAACGTGCAAGACACTGGGTTCTTTTTCGGCAGAATAAGACCCGATATCATGAAGGAGCTACTCAGGGAGAATATATATAAAGTTACGAGGATATTTGACTACCAAGGACTCTGTCCAGAACCTGAAGAAATGTCAAATCCAGCAAGCAAGATTTTGACAGTAAGTGCATGAAGGTTACAATCGATATCGTGAATCTTCCTCAGAGTTCTGGACCACTTTTTGCTTTCAGTTCACTGAGTTGAAAGTTCTAATATTGACGAGTTGCATGCTCTTTCTGTCTGAAGTTTTCTCATTTTCAATTTGATTGATGGAGTTCAGAAATTTTCCTGAGAAACTTTGAATGATTAGGAATCTATTTTTCCTCAAATCGCTAGAAAATTTCGACATTCCAAATGAAATTCCTCAGTATCTTGTTCGATAGCAAGGTCGAAGCGACTTTCAAATGAGAAGTTACGATTTTTGCAATACAAAAATTAACGTATAAGTCTTGTTTGTAAATTCGAAAGCGAATTGTTGTTTACTATACAACGGTCAATGAAGAGTGTTTAAAAACGAACTAAACCCAAATTAAGGAAATTCCCTTCTTCACATTTTAGAGAGAGAATATAAATTTTGATTGGTTCTTTGAATTAAGCGACGCCCTTCTAAAATCCGAAAAAACACCTCGGATTGGCTGGTGTGAAAGGAAGAGCACAAATGTGTGAAGGAAATTTCCCTAAATGATCTAAGATGATAAATTCTATAAACTGTCACATGTGGTGCCTGGATTCTTCGAATAACCGAAGTATATTACCCATCAAGCTTTCTGTCTGAAGTTTTCTCATTTTCAATTTGATTGATGGAGTTCAGAAATTTTCCTGAGAAACTTTGAATGATTAGGAATCTATTTTTCCTCAAATCGCTACGAAATTTCGACATTCCAAATGAAATTCTCAGTGAAAAGTCAAGATTTCCCAATTGTAAGTTGTTAGTGTTCTACATAAATGATTGAAAACACGTGGTTTATAAGTAGTTAATTTATATTTCGCAAGGGTTGACTTCAATATTGAATAATTAGCCGACAAAGTTGAAGATTTCATCTTCAAACAAAGGTCTAGGATAGGAAGTATGCCATTACAACATTTTTCGAGAAAGAACTCTGTTTTTACTCTTGTGATAGTCCATAAAATATTTATATGTATAATATATTCGTACTTTTCTCTTGATTTTTTCGGCAATAATTCAAATGAAGCAGTATTCACTGCCTCAACCACATCTGGAGGAGTCCTAGAACCGAAAAATTCATCATAGCTTTTAATTTTACCCTGTTTTTTTCCGAAAACACCAGCAATTAAATTTAGATGCGTCAAAAACGACCTTTCCATAGTAACGCAACCAATTTCATTGCGAATTTCAAAGCACCATTCATTAATGAATAAAATAATTCGCGATTATTTTAGAATCAATTATTTATCTGTCGAATTTCAAACGATTTGCTGAAAAATAGTATGTTTACTTCGTAGGAAAAGCCACATTCTTGGACTCTGTGTTGCTAAGTCTCGGCTTTTGCGGCTTGACTTAGCAATCTTCACAATCGTCCAGGAATGTTAGGCTTCTCCTACCCTGTAAATAATGTACTATTGAAATACTCATCATAAGGTCATCTAGATAAACTGCATATTTGGAGATATTTGAAATCAGAGCCGGATCTAGGGCGTGGCAAAGGAGGCATTTCCCAAGGTCGCAAGCTAACCAGGGGCGCAAAATTGTTATTTTCTTCTTGAAAATAATGGATTTTTCATTTCAAGCGGTACACACATTGCAGAGTTAAGCTTCGGTGCATGAACCTGTTGTATACTGAAAGTTTACGACCAAGACCGAGGGGCTAGATGAACCTACCCTTTTCTGATTAATTATCTTTTCCCGCATTGGAGGTAATTCTATGCAGCGAAAAGTCCATCTCAGTTTACATCGCATCAGTTCAAAAAATATGATTAATTATTATTTGCAATATGGTTGTCCAAGCTGGCCTGGAAATTATTCTTGATGTGAGAAAGTTTTCAATCCTGTTTATTTAACTTATTGAATTAATATCTGGACAACTATACCAGCAAATTTTATTCTAGATACGGCTCTGTCTGAAATGCTCGTTTTGGTATATATCAGAAAAATAAAATCCTCATTTTAGGAACAAGCGAAAAAAGGATCAGTCTCAACTGTTCCAATTTTGGTTGCAGTTTAAGATATCGAAGGTGTTTTATATCAATCTTTTCGCAACACATTCCAATAAATTTCACTCATCCAACGTTTTTAGCCTTTCATCAACATCTCCAAAATATTCCACTGGTTCCTGACCACCCTGGCTTTCTTCGTTAATATGGCTGTTGGAGAAGAATTCAATCCACTGTTGTATCAGACACCAGATCCATCGGATGATCGTTTAGAGCAAGAGCAGCTGTTCGTCGATTCTGATAACCAGGAAGATATGGAAAACCAGGATCAGCCCTATTTCAAGTTGAACGAGAAGGAGTTCATAGCTAGGTACAGGATAGTGAAGACAAAGCCAGAACCATGTGATAATGAGATGTGGATCTATAGTTTGGTTCACTACACTGAGAGAAATATGTCAAACAGTGGGTACAACAAGACTATGACAGATTGTTCTAGGTGAGCATGAAAATAAAATAAAACCAGAGTATTTCAATAAATATTTAAATGATAAGAATGAAGACCATGAAAAACTAGAAAAGCACTGCCGTGAAGGCAGCAGCTTTTGCGCGCATGTTCAATGTAGATGACCGCTTCGGCAACAAATTTGAACATTCCTACAAAGCTGCTGCTTTCACTGCAGTGCTTTTCTAGATTTTTTTTCGATAAATTACTGGATTTCAATTCGATCTAATCTGTATTTCTGGAGAAGGCCGACCGTAAACACAATAACTTCCGGAAGAAACTCGATATTTGTAGAAAAGGTTTGGACCTTAATTTCGAAGGCCGATTTCGTGAATGGGTAAAATCCATCCAATGATTCCGCAGATATACCCATTCAAAATTTATTTTCCCAATATTTTCAAAAATACAGATTAGATCGAATTGAACTCAGTACTTTTTCGAGGATAATATGATGAGAAGATCACCGAATATTGAATATTTGAAAAAAAATTTGAATTTTTTTTTTCTAATTGTTTTTATGACATGATCATCACAAAATTTTGTGCAATGTTATCCTTCAGCGTCCTTGAACTAGCTGAACTAGATTGAATCAGTATTTCTTGAGTTATACCGAAAACAACAAAGATATCGAGAAGAAAACCACGAAATTCTATCTATTTTTTCCCAAAATCTCCGAAACTAATAGCCGCATCGAACTGAAATTTGGTACGCTGCTGTGAAATATAGAGTTCAAGGTATGACTGGAATTGTTTCTGAACATGAACGATGGTTTCAGAAAAAAAAATTTTTCGAAAAAAATGTTGAAAAAAACTTTTTTCAAAATTCAGTGACTATAAGAATTCAACGAAATGTTGCTCAAAGTTGCGCGTCGTTATGCTCCAACTAACTGCCAAGTTTCAATCCAATCGCTCCAGTAGCTTCTGAAATATGAGGATAAAAACCTCAAAATTTCAAATTGCTATAACTCCAAAACTATTCAGCCGATTTGGCCCATTAACGAACTTACCCGCGGCATTCGGATGCGCGAACTACCCTACAAGTTTCAAGTCGCTAACTGGCTCCGTTCGACAGTTATCGTGTCTACAGCCGGCCGGACAGAATCGATTTTGACACCGGATTCGTCATCAGTGAGTTCAACCTAGTCGTTTGAGGCCATTTTTGGCTCAATTATCGAAAATTACAGACATTTGGACAAAACGACAGCACGCTGTTCCCCCAGTACATGCGCGCAAAAAGAATTATAGAAAACCACTGACGTGAAATCAGGAGCTTTTGCGCGCATGTTCAAAATCGTTGCCAAAGCGGTCATCTGCTTTGAACATGCGTGCAAAATCTGCTGACTTCACGTCAGTGCTTTTTCAGGTTTTTTCGACCATTTTCACCCAAAAATTATTTTGAAAAATGTTCGAGGTACTGTTTTCTCTTAATACTGAAACCTACTCTACAAATATTGGGTTTCTTTCGGAACTTTTGGTTTTTAGGATAGGCCGTTAGGCTCAATATTTGTAGAGTAGGTTTGGACTTTATAATCAGGATGGCTGAAACCGCAAATGGGTAAAATCCACCCAATAACACCCATAATTCTCATTCAAAATTTTCTCCCAATATTTCCACAAAAAATTGAATTGAAATCCCGTATTGGATTCAGAAATGACAGCTTGAAGGTTCATACACAATTTTGTGACGATAATAGGATGAGAATGAGATCACAAAATACAGAATATTCGAAAATGGTCAAACTGACAGCACTCATCCTCTCAACAAAACATGCGTGCAAACTCATGCCACAAATGAACTTTTCAAAATATCTTGAATTAAAGACAAATAAAAAATGCTCAAGATTGGGGGTTGATTTCTGAAATTAATTCGGTGTCATTCTGAATATACAATATTCCTTTTCTTCCAGACCCTTCATAGTCCAAAGAGTGTCGGGTAGTAATATGATTCTTTTGGTCATCAACAACCTGTGTAGGGCAAACCATGATGAAACTATTCCGGGGCCAGAACCTGTGCAATACAACTACAACATGAGTGCAACTTGCTATAAAGTCTTATACAACAATCTCCCAAGGCGTCATTATATGAGCTGCATCAACCGAAATATAAACGTGAGTAATTCATTTGAGATTGAATACCTCAAATAAAAATTCTAGAAAAGTACTAACATGAAGTCAGCAGCTTTTGCGCGAATTCGTTGACAGAAGTAAACTGCTCCACATGAGTTAGGGATATTGACTTAAATTCCAAAAAAATATAGTTGAAATAAGATTTTTGTGATGAAAATTCATATTAATATGATTTCAAGCTGCAAATTAATTTTAGCCTGTAGGTCTGCAGCGTATACAGGGTGGTTAAGAAAAATCGAGTAAAATAACGAAATTTTATTTCCACAGAATTCAAGCATTTTAAGACTATCAAAACAATGTATGGCCTCCACGGGCATCAATAACAGCTTGACATCTTCTTTGCATACTACACACGAGGTTGTTGAACATTTCTTGAGGAATTTGGTTCCATAAACGGGGCGGAAGCTCTCTCAGATCATTTAAGGATTCTGGGGTAGGTTGATGATTATCTAATCATCTTTGGAGCATATCCCATGCATGTTCTATGCAATTCAAATCTGGTGAGTGCGGAGGTATTGGTAAATGTGGAATACCATGCTCCTCGCGCGCATTCTCAACTATGGCTGCACGGTGCGGTCTAGATTTATCGTCTAGAAATTGAAAAGTTTCACCAATAGCAGCGTGAAAATTTGGCACAACATTGTCAATGACATGCTTCCTATAGTGTAAGGCGGTCATATTCCCAGGACAAATGTGTAGATCTGTGTGCCCGTTGAAACATATCCCGGCCCATACCATAACACTACCCCCTCGGAATGGATGGACTTCTTGGACATAGCGACGATTACGGGGTATGCGTGGGATTGTCCATACCCTTATTCTTCGAGAATCTGAAAATAGTCCATATCTGGATTCATCAGTGAAAAGGACACTACGCCATTGATCGTTCCAATTGATATGTTGCCTTGCCCATTCCAGTCTTTGACGCTTATGGTCACTTGTTAATGGAACTCCTCTTAATGGACGTCTAGAACCTAGATTCACCTCTCTCAAACGTCGTCTGATGGTTTCGATGGAAACTTGGACCCCATCCCATCTGCATTTTGAAGAGTATTCCGTAGCATTCTACACGTAGATGTAGGGTCTCTTCCCGCCAAAACGGTGATGAAACGATCCTGAGCAGGTGTTGTTTTTCGTCGCCCACCAAGCCTTGGTCTTTCCAACACGGAACCTGTCTCCCTGAACCTATTCCAAAGTCGAGATATCACACTTTGGCTGACTTGGAGCCTTTCCGCTACAACAACCTGAGTTAGGCCACCCTGTAGCATTCCGATAGCCCTATTAGCCTCAGCGCTTGTTAATTTACGTCCTGGCATTTTCAGAAAACTCGTTTCAAATCGAAGCCGTTGATAAACTGACTTCATTTCAAAATAAGAACATTTATGAAGCATATGCAAAGAACCAAACTTCAGAAAAAACGCGACCAGATTGACGAAATGTCTCATAATGATTTTTATTGGATCGATTCAAGCTGTTATTGAGTTTTAAATAATTTTACAGCGATTTTATCGAAGATTACATACTTTCAAAAACGATTGAATACGATATCGCTAACTCTTGTGGAGCAGTTTATTTTTGATACTATAAAATTATGAAGACATTAATTTATTATCAACAGAGACACAAGGGAGAATATTTGTCGATAAATCACCAAGAAGTCCACCCTTAGTTAGGCATACCAGAGAACAAACCCTATGCGCTGAAGAAAAATGTCTCAAAGAATTCATTTACTGCACTTTTATGTTCTGACCGATCATCAGAACGACCCACGTTGTCAAATTCCGAAAGACTTCTAGATACTTGTTACCTGTTGGGGCGGATTTGTCAACAAAATTTCACTAGCGCCATCTCAGGAGTGCACTGCAAAACCTTAACCCTCGAGTGCAGAAATCTTTGAGCGATGTGCTGACTTAAGGGCTGTATGGTGCTGTAGAACTGTCAAATCACAGAAACACTTCCCAGGGTTACGTTTTGTAAGGTGCTCCGGAGATGGCACTAGTGCAATTTTGTTTACAACACCGCCATACAATACTGAACAAGTATCTAGAATCAAGAACCATTTCGGCACTTGACATGGCGAGACTTGCTATAATAATCGGTGAACCATTACATTGGTAATTTTCTTTTATATTTCAGCATGAAATTGATAACTTTTATTTTTCAGGAGAGCGAAATAAAACTCTGTGGAAAGGGGACCAACCTTCAGTTTTCTATAGAATTGGTGTTATTTCTACTAGTTACATTGCGGATACCCCTGGTAAATCTTGAGTAGAATAATGGAACAACTCGTGTTAGAACATTTCCAAAATCTGTGATATGCCTATGAATTAACTAATATATTTTAACTTTTGTTGAAATGTTGGTTGTTGTCGTCTTGAGGTGAATGAAGCTTAGATATGTTTTCACGTTTAATTCCAATTTGATATTCAGCTATTGCAAATTTTGAAACAAAGATTGAAATATGAAAAAAAATATTTCATATTGTCCATTCATATTAGCGTGAATATTGGTTTTGCAAAGAGATATGTATATTATATAAAAACAGTTTCTTCAGTCCAGGAAAAAACATATTCGTATATCATTCAATTAACCTGATTCAACATTATGGTATACCTCAGGGTTCTTTTACTGTTCCCTTGCCATCCTCCAGCTAAATAACACAAGGTTAAATTTTTCGATTCTTCTTAACATTAGATGAACTACGAGAGAAAAACATATCTTTTCAGATTATCATCTTTAAAAACTTTCATGAATGCTAAATGAATTCATTTTGAACATATGAAGATATCAACTTATGACTATAGAAGTAATAATAGTTTCTTTTCCTCTAGATATTTAAAAAAATGTATAGATAGCATCATGATTTGTATAAACATTTATTGAGAACTTGAAATCTATATTCATAATGTTAATGTTCCCCTTCCTCACGAAATAATTATTTTTGCGCGCATGTTCTAGGGAAACAGCGTGCCATCGTTTCGTCCAAATGTCTGTTATTTTGGAATTTGATCCTTAAATGGTATCAAACGACTAGGTTGGACTCACTGATGACGAATCCGGTGTCAAAATCGATTCTGTCCGGCCGTGCGGCCGGCCGTCCGTCACCACGATTACGGGAGTACAAAGAATTCTATCAACTTGAAAATTTCAGGGCGGGTTGCATTTCAAAACACGAAGGTTGAGTTCGTTAGGGGGCAAAATCGGTCGATCGGTTTTGGAGTTATAGCCATTTGAAATTTTGAGATTAATTTTATGATATTTCAGAAAGTACTCATACGATTGGATTGAAACTTGACAGTTAGTTGGAGCATAACAGCGCACAACTTTTCACTTAATTTCTGTGAGATCATACTGTCAGTAAATTTTGAAAAAAAATTTTTTTAGAAATTTTTTTAGAAGAATTTTTTTTTCGAAAACTATCTATTGAATCCAAAAGAAACTTTTGCTTGTACCTCGAAAATCATATTTTACAGCAGTGTACCGAATTTCATTCTGATACAACCATTATCTCTGGAGATATTGGAAAACAATAAATAAACTCTCCTGTTTTTTTTCTCTCGTTTCTACCGGATCAACTCAGAAAATACTGATTTACCGGAATGAAACTTGGCAGCTACTTTAGAAATGATCTTCAGGCCACTGGATGATTCTTCACCTTTATGGATAATTGCAATATTTCTTGGACTGTCAATATTTCTAATATGCAACTTCATTTAAAGTAAGAAAAAATACCTGTTTTTTTTGTCCATGAGTGTATGTGAGCCACTGAGGCATTAATATTCTTATGGAAATAAAAGATTGCTAAGGGCATTGAGTTTTGAATTAAGTAGTTAATGACAAGAGATAGTTCACAAATTATAGGTTCTAGCTAGCAATGAAAACTAGATTTGTTTGTACTTTCTCACATCGATTTATTCAGAAATATCAAGATCTTTCGCCTAGAAAAAAATTGAACGGCAACTAATGATACAATACACTGTTTTATTAGTTGCCGGATCCATACAAAAATCTTTCGCTATGGCTTCACTAGTAGAATAATTATATTGTGACGAGTACGGCCCTGTCTGTGCTAGTATATTCCAGAATGCCCGAGCAGTCTATGAGTCACCCGCCTCGCTCTAGAGCGTTCTCGAAATTGCCAGAAATTCCACATGTGATAAAAGGGTAGGCGCGGAGCAGCACAGGGACCAATTCAGCAGAGTGATTCGTAGCGGAAAGTGTTCAGTTGAAATAAATTAGTGTGGAAATAAATTGTGAACAGACTTTGATAAAAATACTTGTTTATTTATTGGAATAGTAGTGTGTAAATAGTGTAAATAAATAGTTTGAATATTCTAAACGTTTTGAAAACCAAGAAAACGTTACAATATATTCACGAATCTGCAGATGTCACTTTGCTTACAGGCAACTAATCCTACAATTCGTGTATTATTAGTTGCCTCATCTTTTCAGGCGACAAATCTAGATATTTCTCTAGACGAATAATTCAATCGAAACCAACTCAAAATTTTTCAAAGGTGTTAACCTTATAATTCTTCAAAAGTAAGTGGAGAGAGCTGCTCGGGTTTATATTCTATTCCAAATTTCAACCCATTCCGAACATCCTTTGGCGTTTTACAGGAGGTTGACCAAATGAAAATGTTTCAAAGGGGTTATGAGTTTTCAAAGGACAATTTTGAAATTTATGAGAATGACGTCAAAATTGGTTGGTGTGAAGAGCTGTTTGGGTAAATCATCTATTCCAAATTTCAACCCATTCCGACCATCCTTTAGCGTTATACAGAAGGTTGGACAAATGATGATTTTTAGAAGGAAAATTTTGGAAGTTATGAGAATGACGTCAAAATTGGTAAGTGTGAAGCGCTGCTTGAATTAATTATCTATTCCAAATTTCAACCCATTCCGAACATCGTTTAGCGTTTTACATAAGGTTGAACAAATGAGAATTTTTCAAAGGAAACCTTATGATATTTAGAAGGAAAATTTTAAAGTTATGAGAATGACGTCAAAATTGGTTAGTGTGAAGACCTGCTTGGGTGAATCATCTATTCCCAATTTCAACCTATTCCGGCCATCCTTAGCGTTTTACAGAAGGTTGAACAAATGAAAATTTTTCAAAGGGGTTAACCTTATGAGATTTCGAAGTACAATTTTGAATGTTATGAGAATTACGTCAAAATTGGTGAGTGTGAAGAGCTGTTTGGGTTCATCATCTATTCCAAATTTCAATCCATTCCGATCATCCTTTAGCGATTCACACAAGGATGACCAAATCAAAATTTTTCAAAGGGTAATGATTTTTAAGGTAAATGATTTTTAGAAGTAAAATTTTGAAAGTTATGAGAATGCCGTCAAAATTGGTAAGTATGAAGAGCTGCTTGGGTTAATCATCTATTCCAAATTTCAACCCATTCCGACGATCCTTTAGCGTTTTACAGAAGATCGAATAAATGAAAATTTTTCAAAGGAGTTAACCTTAACCTTTAACCTTTTTAAAAGGAAAATTTCGAAAGTTATGAAAATTACGTCAAAATTGGTTAGTGTGAAGAGCTGCTTGGGTTAATCATCTATTCCAAATTTCAACCCATTCCGACCATCCTATAGCGATTTACACAAGGATGACCAAATGAAAATTTTTCAAAGGGACCTTATGATTTTAAGAAGGAAAATTTCGAAAGTTATGAGAATGACGTCAAAATTGGTAAATGTGAAGAGCTGCTTGGGTTAATCATCTATTCCAAATTCCAATCCATTCCGACCATCCATTAGCGATTTACACAAGGATGACCAAATCAAAATTTTTCAAAGGGGTTAACCTTATGAGATTTCGAGGTACAATTTTGAAAGTCGTGAGAATGACGTCAAAATAGGTTAGTGTGAAGAGCTGTTTGGGTTAATCATCTATTCCAAATTACAACCCATTCCGACCATCCTTTAGCGTTTTACAGATGGTTGACCAAATGAAAATTTTTCAAAAGCCTTATGAGTTTTCAGAGGACAATTTTGAAAGTTATGAGAATGACGTCAAAATTGGTAAGTGTGAAGAGCTGTTTGGGTTAATCATCTATTCCAAATTACAACCCATTCCGACCATCCTTTAGCGTTTTACAGATGGTTGACCAAATGAAAATTTTTCAAAAGTCTTATGAGTTTTCAGAGGACAATTTTGAAAGTTATGAGAATGACGTCAAAATTAGTAAGTGTGAAGGGCTGTTTGGGTTCATCATCTATTCCAAATTTCAACCCATTCATAACATCCTTTAGCGTTTTACAGAAGGTTTATGATTTTAAGAAGGAAAATTTCGAAAGTTATGAGAATGACGTCAAAATTGGTAAGTGTGAAGAGCTGCTTGGGTTAATCATCTATTCCAAATTTCAATCCATTCCGACCATCCTTTAGCGATTTACACAAGGATGACCAAATCAAAATTTTTCAAAGGGGTTAACCTTATGAGATTTCGAAGTACAATTTTGAAAGTCGTGAGAATGACGTCAAAATAGGTTAGTGTGAAGAGCTGTTTGGGTTAATCATCTTTTCCAGATTTCAACCCATTCCGACCATCCTTTAGCGTTTTACAGATGGTTGACCAAATGAAAATTTTTCAAACATTATGAGTTTTTAGAAGACAATTTTGAAAGTTATGAGAATGACGTCAAAATTGGTTAGTGTGAAGAGCTGTTTGGGTTAATCATCTATTCCAAATTTCAACCCATTCCGACCATCTTTCAGCGTCTTACAGAAAGATGACCAAATCGATTTAATCGAAATCATCAAGATCTTTCGCCTAGAATAAAGTTTAACGGCAACTGATGATACACTATACTGTATTATTAGTTGCCGAACTTGAACAGAAATCTTTCTATATGGATTCCTTAATAGAATAATATGCCTACTAGTCCACAGATGTCGCTTTGCGTATAGGCAACTAATGATAAGATTTTATGTATCATTGGTTGCCCCATGATTTCTTAATCAGGCGCTAAATATCCATATTTCTCTATAATATATCAAAGGTCAATTTTGAAAGTAATGAGAAGGACATCGAAATTGGTTAGCGTGTAGAACTGCTTGGGTTTATCATCTTTTCAAATTTCAACCCATTCCGACCATCCTATAGCGATTTACACAAGGATGACCAAATGAAAGTTTTTCAAAGGGGTTAACCTTATGAGTTTTCAGATGACAATTTTGAAAGTTATGAGAAGGACGTCAAAATTGGTTAGTGTGAAGAGCTGATTGGATTTATCATCTGTTCCAAATTTCAACCCATTCCGACCATCCTTTAGCGATTTACACAAGGATGACCAAATCATAATTTTTCAAAGTTTGTTTGGGTTCATCATCTATTCCAAATTTCAACCCATTCCTAACATCCTTTAGAGTTTTACAGAAGGTTGACCAAAAGAAAATTTTTCAAAGGGGTTAACCTTATGACATTTCGAAGTACAATTTTGAAAGTCGTGAGAATGACGTCAAAATTGGTTAGTGTGAAGAGCTGATTGGATTTATCATCTGTTCCAAATTTCAACCCATTCCGACCATCCTTTAGCGATTTACACAAGGATGACCAAATGAAAATTTTTCAAAGGGGTTACTTATGAGATTTCGAAGTACAATTTTGAAAGTTATGAGAATGACGTCAAAATTAGTAAATGTGAAGGGCTGTTTGGGTTCATCATCTATTCCAAATTTTAACCCATTCCTAACATCCTTTAGCGTTTTACAGAAGGTTGACCAAAAGAAAATTTTTCAAAGGGGTTAACCTTTGATTTTTAGAAGGAAAATTTCGAAAGGTTTGTGAATGACGTCAAAATTGGTGAGTGTGAAGAGCTGTTTGGGTTAATCATCTATTCCAAATTTCAATCCATTCCGACCATCCTTTAGCGATTTACACAAGGATGACCAAGTTATAATTTTTCAAAGTTTATTTGGGTTCATCATCTATTCCAAATTTCAACCCATTCCTAACATCCTTTAGAGTTTTACAGAAGGTTGACCAAAAGAAAATTTTTCAAAGGGGTTAACCTTATGACATTTCGAAGTACAATTTTGAAAGTCGTGAGAATGACGTCAAAATTGGTTAGTGTGAAGAGCTGTTTGGGTTTATCATCTATTCCAAATTTTAACCCATTCCTAACATCCTTTAGCGTTTTACAGAAGGTTGACCAAAAGAAAATTTTTCAAAGGGGTTAACCTTTGATTTTTAGAAGGAAAATTTCGAAAGTTATGAGACTGACGTCAAAATTGGTTGGTGTGAAAAACTGCTTGGGTTAATAATCTATTCCAAATTTCAACCCATTCCGACCATCTTTTAGCGTCTTACAGAAGGATGACCAAATCGATTTAATCAAAAATATGAAGATCTTTCGCCTAGAATAAAGTTGAACGGCAACTAATGATACAATATACTGTATTATTAGTTGCCGAACTTAAACAGATATCTTTCTATATGGATTTACTATTTAAATTATACGCCTACTAGTCCACAGATGTCGCTTTGCGTACAGGCAACTAATGATAAAATTTGATGTATTATTGGTTGCCTCATGATTTCTTAATCAGGCGTTAAATCTCCATATTTCCCTATATAGTCGAATAAACCAATCAAAATAGAATCGAAACATTTCGAAGGGTAACGTTAACCTTATAATATATCAAAGGACAATTCTCAAAGTTATGAGAATGACATTAAAATTGGTATGTGTGCAGAGTTTCTCGGGTTTATCTTCTATTCCAAATTTCAACCCATTCCGACCATCCTTTAGCGTTTTACAGAAGGTTGACCAAATGAAAATTTATCAAAGGGGTTAACCTTATGATTTTAAGAAGGAAGATTTCGAAAGTTATGAGAATGGCGTCAAAATTGGTTAGTGTGAAGAGCTGCTTGGGATAATCATTTATTTCAAATTTCAACCCATTCCGATCATCCTTTAGCGTTTTACAGAAGGATGACCAAATCAAAATTTTTCAAAGGGGTTAATCTTATGAGTCTTCAATGGAGAATTTTGGAAGTTATGAGAATGACTTCAAAATTGGTTAGTGTGAAGAACTGCTTGGGTTAATCATCCATTCCAAATTTCAACCCATTCCGACCTTCCTTTAGCGATTTACATAAGGATGACCAAATGAAAATTTTTCAAAGGGAGTTATGAAATGATCTTTAAGACCACTTAATGATTTCTCACCTTGATGGATAATTGCAATATTTCTTAGACTGTCAATATTTTTCGTATGTAACTTCGTTTAAAGAAATAAAAATACCTGTTTTTGTGCGCATGTTCTAGTAGGGGAACAGCGTTCTTTCATTTCGTCCAAAAGTTTGTAATTCTCGAATTTTTTGCCGAAATTGGTCTCAAACGACTAGATTTGACTCTGTAAATCGGTCAAAAATGGTAGAATGGGTTGAAATTTTGAATAAATGATGAACTCAAGCCGCTCTTCCCACTTACTGATTTCGAAGCCATTCTTGTAACTTTTAAAAATGTGCTTTAGAAAACCGCATTTGAAAAACTTCTGATATGGTCAACCTTCTGTAAATCGCTAAAAATGTTAAGAATTGGTTGAAGGTTACAAAAAAAAATATATAAAACAGATATTAATATAAGCATTGCATAATAAAGACCAAAGTGGTCCTTATATGTAATTCAATAAACTATCGGAGTTTTTTCCAGAACTCATTTCGGCGACATCTGCTGTAAGCACTGCAAAGTAATGCTACAAGATCGGAAAAACGGAAAGAAACAAAATTTCGAAAGATGTTCAAAATGGTTTAGAGTTCGTCACAACGAAATAACTCTCCGTACTAATCAGCCCTAAATCGTTTGAATCCAAAAAATTATTTAAAAAATTAGAGATTGGAATATTTTTTTGCAAAAATAATGACCGATACTGTCCTCTCCCTAAAATAGAGTCATATAATATTTTTGTACAATGCAAGAATGTTATTTGAATTTAAATAATTTGTGAAGAATGACGGGCTATAAATTATACTTATTGCTGTATTACTAGTTGCCTGTTATATATACAGTTATCTCAATTATATAAAAAAATAATCGAACTAGTTTTCTATGTTTATAAACTAGCATTTTGTATGTCAACAATGTCAACCTCGAAATCTTAAGTTGGTAAATAAAAAGATTTTGTTGTATGCAATTTATAATTCCGTAAATATATTACTTTTATTGTTATTTTTTGCTCTATAAAATCTATATTCTAGTGTTTGAAGGTCCCAGTCGGACATGTTGAAAATCACCTGAGTGGAAAATATAAAATGAGCTATGGAATCCTTACGGATCTTTTTTGGTAGAAAACAAATATTATTCGCCAAGATCCTGATAAATAAACGTACTTATGCCAGGTATTTAAGCAGTCTTAATGTCAAACAGAATAAATGGGTGCATATTGGATATGATACAGAAAAATGATCATTTTCTTATATTTTCAGATTAGCAGAAGTTGGCAGATTAGATACCCCCAAATTGGGAGGAAAATACGAAACCGGGCAGCTCATTTTACATCGTGTGTTTGGATATAGAGGGGTTGTCTTATTTCCATGGATGGCAAGAGTTTATGATCGTGACATACCTCACATTGACGAAGAAAACAATGAGGAAATCGGTAGTCGGGGACTTGGTAAAGAAGTTAAAGGGAGAACACATACTTTTTATCAAGTCTTAATCGATCAAAGAGATTGCCCCTTCATAGTAAGTGTCTAAATTATAAACTTGATTGTACTTTACATGATTATATTTTAGAGAGCCCAAACTGAAGCTGTCACCTTCTTAGGCAATCAAGAATCATCTAGAAGTTTATATGCTATCCCAGGACTTGACTATGTAGCCCATGAAGATATTATGCCCTACTCAAGCGCTGAAAGGAATCCCCTACAGCACGAGCTATTCGATAAGTTCTTAGATTATGACAAAAATAAAGGTTAGTATAAATTAATTCAGCTTTTAGTATAAATTGTTTTTTTTGTTTCCTCAATTTCTTATGATTTATATTTAAAGATCCTCCTTTCACTGCTCACGAGACTTTACGTGCCTGGCAAAAGAAGAACCATCCTTGGTTGGAACTCTCAGACGTTCATAAGGAGACTACGGATAATATTAGAGTCACAGTGATTCCCTTCTACATGGGATGCCGGGAATCTCACGCAAATTCTGTATATTGGGTATGTATGTAGGATGATTTCATTCCCCTTCATCTTAGGTTGTATAGTAAAAATTTGAAATTTAGTCGACATACCAATATTAGATGTAATAAGGAGTATTACTTTTTCAGTGGAGATACTGTATAAGACTGGAAAACTTGGGACATCTGAGCGTGCAACTGCGAGAAAGGCACTGGCGTATTTTTTCTCTTTCAGGCACTTTAGAGACGGTCAGGGGTAGAGGAGTTGTTGGACAGGAACCAGCCCTAACGAAAACTCTACCTGCTTTCCAATACAGCAGCCACGTGAGTTTGCAGGCACCAAGTGGCCATATGTGGTAAGTACACATAGCTTTGAGAGTATTGCTTTATGCCTCTGTTATATAATTTTTTATGGTAACTGATGTGTATTTGATGAGACATTCCTATATTTAGATTATAAATACAATTATTGCTTTCCACGAATTATTGAGAGGTAAATATTCTTCAGGGGGACATTCAGAATGGAGCGAGAGGATGGGTACACCTTCGATTGCAGGATTCCACCGTTTTCTCTAGAAAGTAAGGCAGATGCGTTACCAGCAACCCCACCACAATGAAATACGACTGAAATAAAAAATGTGACTAGTTTATGTGAGACTTACTTTATTTTTTTGTGGATTTAATAAATCACCTGTCAAATATATATTCTTTCAATCCGAAAATAAACAAATGATTGATGTTTATCACTCAAATTTTTGAATTTGTTGGTTGGTTAAAATTTATAATGAATTCTTTGGAAGCAGTTGTCAACCACAATGGGCGAATTTATTTTCTCCAGGAAGTCTTCTTTATTTTTCTATTCAAAACAGAGAAAATAATTACGCCTATTGTTCTACAGAAATGAACACTATTTGCTTGAATTGACTAAAAAAGAAGTAGAACTGGAACATTTCTCTTTTTCATGTGGATCTTCAAGCTTTACTGTGATTTTCGTAAACGTCAATTCGAAAAAAGGCTTGAAATAAGGAAGTATTGAAAGAAAATAATTTTGCAAATTTTCTCTTACTTGCCTGAAGAAGGAGTCAAATCAAAGTTGTCTTCAGTCAGATATGTTAAAGTTAATTTCTTTGATCTTTTAGAATTAGATCATTCCGATATTGTTCATTAGGCAACATTTTATAGGGAAATTGCTCTTGACGAATAGTTGAATTGGCTAAAAAAGAAGTAGAACTGGAACATTTCTATTTTTCATGTGGATCTTCAAGCTTTACTGTGATTTTCGTAAACGTCAATTCGAAAAAAGTCTTGAAATAAGGAAGTATTGAAAGAAAATAATTTTGCAAATTTTCTCTTACTTGCCTGAAGGAGTCAAATCAAAGTTGTCTTCAGTCAGATATGTTATAGTTCATTTCTTTGATCGTTTAGAATTACATCATTCCGATATTGTTCATTAGGCAACATTTTATAGGGCAATTGCTCTTGACGAATAGTTGAATTGGCTAAAAAAGAAGTAGAACTGGAACATTTCTATTTTTCATGTGGATCTTCAAGCTTTACTGTGATTTTCGTAAACGTCAATTCGAAAAAAGGCTTGAAATAAGGAAGTATTGAAAGAAAATAATTTTGCAAATTTTCTCTTACTTGTCTGAAGGAGTCAAATCAAAGTTGTCTTCAGTCAGATATGTTATAGTTCATTTCTTTGATCGTTTTGAATTACATCATTCCGATATTGTTCATTAGGCAACATTTTATAGGGAAATTGCTCTTGACGAATAGTTGAATTGGCTAAAAAAGAAGTAGAACTGGAACATTTCTATTTTTCATGTGGATCTTCAAGCTTTACTGTGATTTTCGTAAACGTCAATTCGAAAAAAGGCTTGAAATAAGGAAGTATTGAAAGAAAATAATTTTGCAAATTTTCTCTTACTTGCCTGAAGAAGGAGTCAAATCAAAGTTGTCTTCAGTCAGATATGTTAAAGTTAATTTCTTTGATCGTTTAGAATTACATCAATCCGATATTGTTCATTAGGCAACATTTTATAGGGAAATTGCTCTTGACGAATAGTTGAATTGACTAAAAAAGAAGTAGAACTGGAACATTTCTCTTTCTCATGTGAATCTTCAAGCTTTACTGTGATTTTCATAAACGTCAATTCGAAAAAAGGCTTGAAATAAGGAAGTATTGAAAGAAAATAATTTTGCAAATTTTCTCTTACTTGTCTGAAGAAGGAGTCAAATCAAAGTTGTCTTCAGTCAGATATGTTATAGTTCATTACTTTGATCGTTTGGAATTACACCATTCCGATATTGTTCATTAGGCAACATTTTAAAGGGAAATTGCTCTTGACGCATAGTTGAATTGACTAAAAAAGAAGTAGAACTGGAACATTTCTATTTTTCATGTGGATCTTCAAGCTTTACTGTGATTTTCGTAAACGTCAATTCGAAAAAAGGCTTGAAATAAGGAAGTATTGAAAGAAAATAATTTTGCAAATTTTCTCTTACTTGCCTGAAGAAGGAGTCAAATCAAAGTTGTCTTCAGTCAGATATGTTAAAGTTAATTTCTTTGATCGTTTAGAATTACATCAATCCGATATTGTTCATTAGGCAACATTTTATAGGGAAATTGCTCTTGACGAATAGTTGAATTGACTAAAAAAGAAGTAGAACTGGAACATTTCTCTTTCTCATGTGAATCTTCAAGCTTTACTGTGATTTTCGTAAACGTCAATTCGAAAAAAGGCTTGAAATAAGGAAGTATTGAAAGAAAATAATTTTGCAAATTTTCTTTTACTTGCCTGAAGAAGGAGTCAAATCAAAGTTGTCTTCAGTCAGATATATTAAAGTTAATTTCTTTGATCGTTTAGAATTACATCATTCCGATATTGTTCATTAGGCAACATTTAATAGGGAAATTGCTCTTGACGAATAGTTAGTTGGAAACCCGCAAAAATATAATGAAATGTTATTTTTTAATCGATTTTTTCGTGAAAACCTAGAAAAATAATGCTGAATCCTCCCAAAATATCTTTCAATCGAAATACTGCAAAATTCTAAAAAAGCACCGACTCGGATATCAATGAAATTCAACAAAACAAATAGATTATTGTTCTAGATCCTTTTGTTTTTTGACTTACTTAAAACTGCGATTGCAGTCCGATTCAGCAGATAACCATGGAGGATTATTGATAGGAAGAGCATGAGACCCTAATGAAAGCCACAAGTTGGGCGCCAAAAAAATTACGCATTTTGCTTAAATCTTACCAAGAAGTCCTCCCTGCCATTTCTATTGGTGATCAACCAGACATACATTGATGATTTCAAAGAATTTGAAAATATCTTTCGATGAGTACCTGAACAAAACAACATAATGTAACAGGATACATTTTTTAATTGTAAAATAAATTGTTGAAAATTTGGCCAGATCTTCACGATTTATCTCTCATATTTTCAAAATAATTTCCCTCTGAATATTTTCGACATTACGATCAAAACGAGCCGATTAATCCTTATGATAATATATTAAAATCAACACAGACTTTGCAAAAATTAAACATAATTTTAGTTGGTACGAGAAAAAGTTAACTAGATTAATAATTCATAATAAATTCTTTGGAAGCAGTTGCCAACCACAATGGGCGAATTTATTTTCTCCAGGAAGTCTTCTTTATTTTTCTCTTCAAAACAGAGAAAATAATTATTACGCCTATCGTTCTACAGAAATGAACACTATTTGCTTAAATTGACTAAAAAAGAAGTAGAACTGGAACATTTCTCTTTTTCATGTGGATCTTCAAGCTTTACTGTGATTTTCGTAAACGTCAATTCGAAAAAAGTCTTGAAATAAGGAAGTATTGAAAGAAAATAATTTTGCAAATTTTCTCTTACTTGCCTGAAGGAGGAGTCAAATCAAAGTTGTCTTCAGTCAGTTATAGTTCATTTCTTTGATCGTTTACAATTACATCATTCCGATATTGTTCATTAGGCAACATTTTATAGGGAAATTGCTCTTGAAGGATAGTTAGTTGGAAACCCGCAAAAATATAATGAAATTATTTTTTAATAGATTTTTTTAGATATTTTCGTGAAAACCTAGAAAAATAATGCTGAATCCTCCCAAAATATCTTTCAATCGAAATACTGAAAAATTCTAAAAAAGCACCGACTCAGATATCAATGAAATTCAACAAAACAAATAGATAATTGTTCAAGATCCTATTGTTTTTTGACTTACTCAAAACTGCGATTTGCAGTCCGATTCAGCAGATAACCATGGAGGATTATTGATAGGTAGAGCATGAGACCCTGTACAGTCGCTAATGAAAGCCACAAGTTGGGCGCCAAAAAAATTACGCATTTTGCTTAAATCTTTCCAAGAGGTCCTCCCTGCCATTTCTATTGGAGATCAACCAGACATACATTGATGATTTCAAAGAATTTGAAAATATCTTTCGATGAGTACCCAAACAAAACAACATAATGTAACAGAATATATTTTTGCGCGCATGTTCTAGGGGAACAGCGTGCTATCGTTTTGTCCAAATGTCTGTAATTTTGGATGATTGAGCCGAAAATGGTCTCAATCGACTAGGTTGGACTCACTGATTACGAATCCGGTGTCAAAATTGATTCTGTCCGGCCGGCCGTCCGTAGACACGATAACTGTCGACAGAAGCAAGCTAGCTACTTGAAACTTCCAGGATAGGTTGCGCATCAGAATGCCGCGGTTAAGTTCGTTAATGGGCCAAATCGGTCGAATAGTTTCGGAGTTATAGGCACTTGAAGTTTTGAAGTTATTTATTTTTTATTTCAGAAACTACTGAAGCGATTGGATTCAAACTTAGCAGTTTGGTGGAGTATAACGACGCGCAACTTTGAGCCAAATTTCGTCAGGATCATATTGTCAGTAAATAAAAAAAAAAATTTTTTCAAATTTTTTTACAAAAAATTTTTTTTCCGGAAAACATTCATCATATCCGAAAAAAAATTCCACCCACACTTTGAGCTTCATATTTCACAGCAGTGTACCAAATTTCAATTCGATACGATCATAAGTTTTGGAGATATCGGGAAAAAATATGTCAAATTTCGAGGTCTTCTTCTCGATATTGTTGCTTTTCTCCGAAATATTCTGACGGACCATCGAGTACGGTTTGTTCATAGACAAGATATTTATGGGTTTGTTGTTGTCACGGCTGTCGGTTGAGAAATTCTCGAAGATGATGAAAATCTGTTAAAAATCGACGAATTACCGATGAAAATTGTTGGAAATGGCAAAATACAAGCAAATAACATTGTTTTCGAGTTGGAGATTCGAGAAATTAGCTATTTTTCTGAAAGAAGTTCTATCGATCTGTCAACCGACTGGAAGCATCTCTCTGAGAACAGAAAATTTCAAAAAGCACTGCCGTGAAGGCAGCAGCTTTTGCGCGCACGTTCAAATTCGTTGCTGAAGCGGTCATCTACATTGAACATGCGCGCAAAAGTTGCTGCCTTCACGGCAGTGCTTTTTGAAATTTTTTAATGGTAAAACAAATTGTTGAAAGTTTGGCCAGATCTTCACGATCTCATATTTTCAACATAATTACCCTCTAAATATTTCCGACATCATTACAATCAAAACGAGCCGATTAATCCTTAATAATATATTAAAATCAACACAGACTTTGCAAAAATTAAACATAATTTTAGTTGGTACGAGAAAAAGCTAACTCGATTAATAATTCATAGATCACTACTATAATACAATTTTTTTGTTACACATTAATCTGAATGAGTCAAGATCAAATAAATCTCTCAAACATCTCATAAAACTCAATTAGCGTGGATAATTACTGCTGAAACCAAGACCTACACCCCTCATAGTGTGCGTCGCAGTTCTCGCTACCTCGTATTGTTGTTCCATTGAACTGAACATCTCTTCTTGCTTCTTGATGATGTCCACGGGTGGAACTGGTGCAGCATCTGTTTGTCCTTTGATACCCATCAGTCGTTTGAACTTGCTGGCCACTTTACCTAAAATTATTTTGCAAATTAAACGTTGACGAAAAGTATGAGTTTTCCTGAAAACTAATAACCTCAAATAAATTAATAAACTTTGCCTGCATGTTCTGGAGAACCCCATGCTATCGTTTTGTACGAATGTGAAATTTTTGAATTTCAAGTCGGAAATATTGGTAATATAAAATTTTGCATGGGTGTATCTTCTGAATCATTGGCTGGATTTTACCCATTCACCTAGGCCCAACGGCTGATCATAAATACAATAACTTACGAAAGAAACCCCTTAGAAACTCGATAGTAAAGGGTTTTTCAACAAGAACTTTGTTTTTTAAAACAAAATAAAACAAAGAATTTAGTGGAAAATGAATAACATTTTTATTGTATTACAAAGAGAAAAGTTCGGCAATTATGAATGAAAAATGATATCTGACAAATGTCCACCACGACCACGCTGACAGACGTTGATTCTTTCATCAAAATTTTTAATCACTTTTTGGTAAGATGGAGGGTCTATTTCGTTAATGACATCACGGATTTTGAGTTTTAAGGCTGCAATCGAATCGATTGGCGTCGTATAAACTCTGTCTTTAACATAGCCCCACAAAAAATAATCCAGTGGTGTTAAATCACACGATCTGGCCGGCCACTTAACAGATGAATTTCGCGAAATTATGCGATCGGGAAATTTGGTTTGCAATAAATTGATCGTTTCATTGGCTGTGTGACATGTGGCACCGTCATGTTGAAACCACATTTCAGTGACATCCATGTCATCAATAATAGGCCAAAATTCAGTTGTTAACATCTCGCGTTCATGTTGTCCGAAAATATCACGAATTTTACGAAATGTTACTTTAACAGAACGACCATTTTCATAGTGGATTTGAATTATTTTAATGCGATTTTCGAGCGAAATTGAATTCATTGTAACAATTGCCAAAGCATATACTGCGAATACGTCAAAAAACTAAATGTCAAAACTGTCATGAGGTGCCGGTGTTACCACATTGAAAAACAAAGTTCTTGTTGAAAAACCCTATACGTAGGTTAGGGCTCAATTACGAAAGTTGAAGTTGTGAATGGGTGAAATCCATCCAATGAATCCCTAGATATACCCATAAAAATTTTATTTTGCCATATTCCCGAAGAAAAGAAGATTGGATCGAATTGAATTCCAGTACTTGATTTAAAAATTGGGTAAACCCGCAAGATTTCCCGTCGCGAAGCTATAAGTAAGATATTCACACATCATTGTAAGCTGTGTGAGTTCCTGAACAAAAATTATGAAGGCCAACATAGGCGGTCTCTCTTTGTTTGGAAGATATGGGCCCCCAAAGTTCCAAATTGTTGCATTTTCAGATCCTTTTTTCCGCCATAAAAGTGATCTCTCACTTCTCAAATCTAGTTCATAAATCATCTTTGAGCCTTCAACCAAGGAATAGCAACACTTTCTTTCAAGAATATTCATTATTAAAAGAAAGAAAAGTGAAAATATTTGACAACCACTTAACCTATATTTCTACGAAATACTTCTCAATGTTGAAGCGGAGCTTGGCAACAGCGTCTTTTCATCGCTGGCCAACGTATTATGACCAAAGAGTAGTTGCTGGCGGGAAATATGAAATGATAGACTGTTGAAGGATATGATTGTAAGGAAAATGCTTCTGTCACTGAAGAAGAGATGGTTATTCTAACATCAAAACAAAATCATTGAGAATATTTGTTTGAGGTTTCACTCTCAATATTTTCGTTTGAACTTTCTTTCTATCCTCTTCAAAATAGGGAGGTTGTTATCTACTTCGTTTTTTTTGTGTCTTCGAGATAGTCCCAGTTTAGAATGAGATTCAGGGTATTCCAATAAAATGGGTTATATAATAACCTCGATTTCATTGGAAATCTGGAAAGGGAGCGACCTATCACATATGAAAAAAATGTACGTTGAAAAATATATCAGGGTGTATTCTCATTCCATTACTATGTGTTTCAACCTTGTAGATTTCATTAAAAGCGAATTCTCCTATTGGAAGATTTAGAGTATCGCAGTAAACAGTAAGAACTAAGAACATATTTCATTGTTCTCGCCAGCAATAATCTGTTATTCACGAATACGCACGATGGCACGATTCCGACCGATGAAATTCGCGCCATTGCCAAACTTCACTTTTAGTCTGAGTCGAAATCAGAAGGAATAGAGGTTAAGTGGTTGTCCAGTAACTTCATTGTTTTTTCATTAAATATTGATTATTCTTAAAAAAAGTGTTGCTTATTGTTGGTTGAACGTTCAAAGGTGGTTTGTGAACTATACAGATGAAGTGAGAGATCCTTTTTATGGTGGAAAAAGGGACCTGAAAAAGACTCATTTTGGAACTTTGGGGGTCCATATCTTCCAAATTAAGGGAGACCGCCTATGTTCGATTTCACATTTTTTATTCAAAAAAACACACTGCGTACAATGATGTAAATACTTTTTAATATCTCGGCGACGGGAAATCTTGCGGGTTTACCAAAAATTGTAGCTTGAAGATTCATACAAAATTTCACTAGCAACATACGAAAAGAAGATCGCCAAAAATTACGTGAAAATATGACCGCTTTGGCAACGAAAGAGCGCGTAGGTGCTTTTCTAGAATAATCTGTAGTCGAAAATATTCGCTTCGACAACGAACTCGGACAGTCGCGCAACAGCTGCTGACTTCACGCGAGTGCTTTTTTGAAAAATTTTGTTCCGGCTTACCGTCTTGATCTTGGGCAAATGTGGTGGCCTCCCAAATTTTGGTGACCCTAGAAGTCGAAGCTGGAGGTGCAGTACTCTGTCCTTGTTTAGGTAGAACTTCTTGCGGCTTTTGAGGAGATTCTTTCTTCTGCCAGAGCAACTTACGTTTCTCTATCTGGTCCCTGTACTTTCCGGTTATGCCAGGCATGAAGAACCTGTCTTTATTTCCACCCTGATTGTCTGTTGATGTCTCTGATGCTTCTAAACAAAATTAAAATTTCATCATCAAACTATCTCTCGAGTTTATTTCTTGAAACACAAACCGTTTCTCGAACCGTTGTGTTTTGGGTATCCGTATCTTCTCTGTGGTCCACCGTATCTTCCTCTGGATCGAGATCTTGATCGCGACCTTCTAGTTCTACCCCCTTTCGGAGATCTGCTGTATCTTCTTTCTCTACTAGAAGAACGCTTTCGGTCTCTACTACCGGATCTTTTTCTGTCTCTGCTCGAAGACCTACGGCTCTTTCTGTCTCTATAGCCGTCTCTTCTGTAGTCTCGACCGTATCTGTCAGATTTAGATGCATATCTGAAATGCATGCGTCCAGGTGATGTCTCTGTTTATCATTTTCAGATTAGTAAATTTTGGTATTTCATTTTTTGGATTGAAGAACCTTTCGTTTCAAGAAAACTTTTTAAGTTCTCCCAGAAATTTTCAGTTGATATAGGTTACTGCATAGATTTATTCCGTTTTTGAGAAAATGTTCTGGACAACAGTATGTTATAATTTCAACCAAATGTCAGTAATTTGACAGATTGGAATCAACTCCTGTTCGACAGGCTGACCAGCCACGTTTACTTTCAAAAGAAACGGTCTAGCAACTTAAAACTTTAACAGTAGGTTGTGTAACAAAATGTGACGGTTGAGTTCTTTAATGGGTAAAATCGGCCAATCGGTTTCGTTGTAATACTGATATTGGTTTCGTGCGTCGTTTGACATTTGTCATACATTGGAGGTAAAATAACCTCACTTTCCCGCTTTGTTTATGTTATCAAGTACAGCATTTTTAACAATTGGTTTCGTGCGTCGTTTGACATTTGTCATACGTTGGGGGTAAAACAAACTCATTTTCCCGCTTTGTTTATGTTATGAAATTAGGCATTTTCAACAATTTCAGGATAAATTCACAAGTTAAAATGATTTATATTCATAGAATTGGTGAATTACTAGACCCGTGAGGCCAAGTTATTGTGTCGTTGTGAAATGCAACGTAAATACACCGAGAGACCAAGGAATACATTCGCTTTGTTTACATTGGCGAAAAGCGATTATTTGGAGATTTTAGTGATTTTATTAATTGTACAAGTGAAATTTTGTGATAATGGATCTGATTAACTGATATTCAATCTCAGATGATAATCGTTCAAAACGATATAAATGAAAATTGCAGTATTTATCCTTGTCTTCTGAAGCCTAGAGTATCCATATCAGAGATAGCATTTATTATAGGTATAACTATTGAAAATGAAACAGTAAATTGTTTGGCTCATTAATTCCTGAAAATAAACAGCAGAATGAAATAAAACAAATGTATGGAATGGAAAAAACATGGGTTCCAGAGAACTTCTCAGTACTATTTCAAATACCGTTCTATGTTGCAAATTATCAAATTACTACAATATTGGTCTACAGTTGGTATGTCAGTGCTATCATAATCTTCAATTATATATTTATTATACTAAATATATGTTACAAATAAAATAGCTCATATGAAATTTTTTCCTTGAACACCGATTTCGGTTCATCCTCAAAAAATTCTTTACTATCCATATATAATGCTTTTTTATTATGCAGATGCAACATTAGGGCTTTCATAATCTTTAATAAATGACAATTAGGTCAATTCGAACATTACAAAGAACAAAATGTAGAAGTTCCATCCTTGGGTAGTCGATCCACATCGGAACGTGTTCGGTTGAGATCAGAGAAAGTTATCTGGTTCATTATTATTATAAAATGCATGCAATATTTTGACAAATCTATCACATAACGAATTGCCTTTATATATCATATGGAGATGCGAGTGGTAACCATTCAGGATGGGTTTGTCATTCATAACGGCAGCTATTGTAGTGTTGAGAAGATATAATTCTTGAAATGTGTACAACAAACACGAAATATTCTTATTATACTTATCTCATCATGAGTCAACTTATTAAACAGAACAAATTAAATAGATAGTCTTAACATAACTCCTTAACCAGTGTGGAAATGCCTCCAACAAACTCTACCATAGTTTGTTACTTTGTCAGAACAGTTTTTTCAATTTATGGTGTGAATATAGGATGTTTGCCTCCTCTGGGATAGTTTACATAATATTCTATTTCTTCCAATACCCGATAAAATTTAGGGGAATGGGTCAAAAATGCAAATATTGAAATATAAAGTCTACACTACAATATATCTGACAAATCGGATTCCTTCGTCTCTCGATGTATTTATGTTGTATTTCACAACGAAACAATAACTAGGCCTAGTTATTCACCAATTCTATGAATATAAATCATTTCAACTTGTGAATTTATCCTGAAATTGTTGAAAATGCTGTATTTCATAACATAAACAAAGCGGGTAAGTGAGGTTGTTTTACCTCCAAAGTATGGCAAATGTCAAACGACGCACGAAACCAATTGGAGGTAAAATAACCTCACTTTCCCGCTTTGTTTATGTTATCAAGTACAGCATTTTTAACAATTTCAGGATAAATTCACAACTTAAAATGATTTATATTAGAATTGGTGAAGAACTAGGCGAAGTTATTGTTTCATAGTAAAATGCAAGATAAATACACCGAGGGACAAAGGAATACGATTTTTCAGATACATTGTGGTGTAGACTTATATTTGAATATTTGCATCTTTTATCCATTCCCCAAAATTTTATCTGGTATTGGAAGACAAAGTAACAAAATATAGAAGAGTTTGTTCAAGACATTCTCACACTGGTGAAGGAGTTATGTTGGACTGTCTATTAATTTGTTTCATTTGATCATGGTTCGATAACTATGATATGAATAATTCGGGTTTGTTATACACATTTCAAGAATTATATCTTCTTGACCCTACGATAGCTGGTTTTACGATGTACAACACCCATCCTGATTGGGTAACACTCACATGTTTATAGGATATATAAAGCCAATTAAGGCAATTCGTTATTAGAGATTTGATAGGTTTCATAAAATATAGCATGTATTTTATAATAATTATGAACCAGATAACTTTTTCTGCTCTCAACCAAACATGTTCTGATGTAGATCGGCTACCCAAGCATGGAACTTCTTCTACATTGTATTGTTTGCAATTGACCTTCTAGTCAATTAAAGATTATGAAAGCTCTAACGTTGCATCTGTATAATAAAAAAACATTTTATGAGATAGTGAAGAATTTTGTGAGGATGAATAGAAATCGGTGCTCATTTGAAGATTTGCTAACACAAGGATGAAATTTCGCATGAATAATTTTATTTGTAACTTATATTGAGTATAATAAATATACAGGGTGAGTCTTTGACCTTGCAGAATATTTTAACAGAAGATTCTTGAAGCTGAAAGAAACACATTTGTCCCCTACCATTTTTTCCAATTCGGCCTAGATAAAAAGATATAGGCATTATAAATTTTCATAATAGGCTAGCCGCCCCTGGAAACCTGAACACTGAAGTTTTTCCAAGCATAAGATATACCATTCAAATCTTCGAAATAAGCAACTCTGTTATGAAAACAAGCGTCAACTTACTTTTTACATTCCAGTTGGTGAAAAAAGTTGTATTTATAGTACAATAAACGAGTTAGGTATTCCAAATTTGGTGGGCGATAAAAGTTGAATATTCTTCTCTTGGTTTCATTTTCTATAATGAGGAATTCATCTAGCTATTACTCATATTAGCTTTGAGATTCATCTTCAATTTGTAATTAATAATTTTCTTTGTTTATTTCAGTTTCTCCAAGAATTATCAGATTCAGACATAACCCATTCAAACTTTCATTTGCATAAATAAATGAAACAGATATTCCTAATTTATCTATGAACGTACAAACGTTGCCAAATTGACGAACAGAAAGAAAGAACTCTTCGAAATCAAACAACACACAATATGCTAATTCTATGTATACACTTGTATAGTCTATGATTCTGAACTGAACTATTAATCTGTGGCTCCGTGGTTTTAAGGTTATGTCATGGTGGTTTTCTTCCACCATGGGTTGTAATGTTATGAAAGCGCATTTGAAGAATACCTCAAAATAAATACCATCAAAGTTCTGTACATAATTTCAAGAAATTTGGGTCAGCAGAAAGATTGCATTCAAACCAGTAAGAATCCCCATTATCATGGAAAAGTGAGAAGTTAATCAATTATACTACACAAATTAGCTCGAAATTGAAAAGGAAGCTTCATGAATCGATTCAGGACCGAATCACTACTGTATAACACAGATATAGTTTTAGGATGGAAGCCTATTTTGGAGAAACTTTCGTCTTGGTGATAATAATCGTAGTATGGAAAACCTGATCAATACATCACTGGAATTGTATGAATACAAAACAAATAACTTCAAGATGTGATAGTTCATTCAGATTGAAGAGATTTCTGTATAAAATAAGGAGCGTTTGGATCGTGACAACTATCCCATTGTCAACGAGATAGGCAATGGAAAGACAGAAAATTAACAACTTTTAGACGTGGCAACGCGGAAAAATTGAATTCTGTGAATTTTTTGAACAGAGTTGCATTCAGCCAAAGTACCCAATTCTCGGAATTTCACAGATATTTTTTATTTATGAATTTCAGATTACTCGAAAACGGCGCATCATACGAAAAAAAATAAAGAATACTTTTACTTTCTAAAATGGTCAAAAATTCGTCGAATAGCATTCAAGTTATTTTTAAAAGTTAGATTCTTTGAATTTCTGGTATTTTTATGAAATGTTATGGTCATATTAAAGAAACTGGAGGATGTGGATGAAATTTTGTAATCCAGGAACAATCATCGTATCATTAAAAAACTATATTCCAAAAATCATCTCATTCGGTGAGATCGTTCGCGAGATATAATCGAAAATTAAATTTTTTTATGGATTTTCAATAGTCTGTATCTTACGAACCAAGCCGAATCGGAAAAAATGGTAAGGGAAAAAAGGGAAAAGCTTCAAGAATCTTCTGTTAAAATATTCTGCAAGGTCAAAGACTCACCCTGTATAATTGAAGATCATGATAGAACTGACATAGCCACTGCATACTAATATAGTGGTAATTTAATAATTTGCAACATATAACGCTATTTGAAATAGTACTGAGAAGTTCTCTGAAACCCATGTTTTGTCCATTCCATACATTTGCTGATTGTTTTCACAAATAAATGAGCCAAACATTTTACTGTTTCATTTTCAATAGTTATACTTATATTAAATGCTACCTCTGATGTTGATACTCCAAGCTTCAGAAGACAAGAATAAATGTCAAATACTGCAATTTTTCATTTATATCGTTTCGAATGAATATCATGTCAAATTAAATATCAGTTAAACAGATCCATTATTAGGAAATGTCACTTGTAAAATGAATAAAATCACTAAAAACTCCAAATAATTGCCCTTCGCCAATGTAAACAAAGCGAATGTACTCCTTCGTCTCTCGGTGTAATTATGTTGTATTTCACAACGATACAATAACTTGGCCTAGTGCTTCACTAATTCTTTTAATATGGATCATTTTAACATGTGAATTTATCCTGAAATTGTTGAAAATGCTGTACTTGATAACATAAACAAAGCGGGAAAGTGATGTTGTTTTACCTCCAATGTATGGCAAATGTCAAACTACGCACGGAACCAATGGAAATTTGAGCTTATTTCTTCGATATGTTAAGAAGCGCTGATCAGATTAGATTGAAACTTCGATTTCAGTTGTAGGAAGGCCTACCAACTGACTTCATAAAAGTGGATGCAGTATAGTTTGCGAATGTTAATGCCAAATGTTTAACAGTTTGTGATCTCTTAACCATATACATAGTCGTCACGAAATTGTGCCATTTTTTAATCAAATAGTGTAATTCAATTCAAGCTGTTCTGTATTACAGGGAACATAAAATTTTAATGAGTTTATCTGCGATATCATTGGGTGGATTTTATGTACCGACAAAAACAGCCTTTTCGATTGGGTTTCAATCCCACTCGTAAACCCAAACGACTAAGAGATGCGATATTTTCAGAGAAAGTTTGGAACTTAGTTATGAAGGTAAATATTCCAAGTTTTGTTCAATATAGGAACGAGCCATGAACTTCAACATTGAAGTTAACTTACCTATCATCTTTTTTCTCTTTTGGCCTATCTTCATCTTTCTTATCCCTACTCCTACTCCTCTCCCTGTATCTATCCTCCCCCCTCCTACTTCTCTTGTCGCCTCTAGATCTACCATCGTAAGGACTGTTTCTTCTTCTATCATCTTCACTGCCCTCTTTGTCCCTACTATTGTCCTTGCTGTGACGTGACCCGTCGTTCGATTCCTGTTGAAAAAGTCTTACCTAAATGAAAATAACATTAATATCGGGGAAATGGAGTGTGTGGAAGGAAGTTTTTATCCTAAAGACCGATTAAAACTTCAGATGTTCCCGCAGATTCTAAATCTGATTTCATCTTTATTTTTTACGTTACTTCAAATTCCATAATAATTTTACAATTGAGAACTATTTTCTGCTTAAAATGTCCGATGTAGCACATTTTTGTTCAACATGATAGAGATCTTTTACAGGGTGTCCCAAGTGTATGGCCTTGAAGAAGAACAGATCATAATTTTGTGAGGAAAATTGGCATTTGAGATCAACTTTCCCTAAAAAATATATTTAGGCCTCTTCAACTTACGGTTATTCCAGAACCAGCCTACTACTTGGACATTCAAAAATACACACCCAGTATATTATTATTGAAATAAATTTCATCAGTCAAAATTCCTGGGTGTTTAACAATCATGTTTTTAATAGTAAATTTAAAGAAACCCTACATAATTTCAACTTTGAAAAAATCGTTTATTACAACATTTGATAACAAATACATTCTCAACAATAATTCAGTAAAGAAAAATAAAAAGTAGTAGCAATAAGAAGAATTACTATTTTGTCAATAAATTTTTTTTTTCAGCCAAAATGCCTATTTTTCAGACGTTCATAGAAAGAGATCTGGCGACAAAGAACATAAAAAATTAGTTGAAGTAATGCGGACCAAAAAACATCACTGTGTGATAGGAATTGCAATGTTAATATATATTCTCATTTCATAACCTTATGGTGAGTTTTTTTGATATGTATGTACATACTTTGCCAAAACCAATACCTGTTAAAAGTACAAAAATGTCGTTAGGGGACTCGAGCCCCCCTCCTGAATACTCACCGATGAGAAGTTGGTAGCAACGATCAGAACAACTTGGTGTCGAGGCAAGGTCTCTTGATACCACTTTACGTCTTTATAATATATTAACAGAGGTAAGTTAATATCAAATATTCATTACTAGATTACTGTTAAATTTCTCAATTTGAATAAGATGTTTGTAAAAATGATTAAACAGAAACCATCAATACGATTTTGGCCAAGGGCCTCATCAGAAGGTTTATCAATGATATCGGTATTTTAAGTACAAGAGTATGAAAAATAAATTTCAGGACAGAAGTGAGGTATATGAGAGATTTCTTCAGCACATTGAAATTTATAGGCATCTCAATATGTACTCAATGAGGTAATACCCTCATCGAAACCTAGCGTTTCTATTTGATCATTGATACCTCACTACTGCTTTGATATATTCATGATTGCGTTCTTACAGGGCGTGAATGTATAGGATTTTATTACCTCACTCAAGTCCATCTGAACTTCCTCATAATTTGCGTCAGCTTGATTCTCAGACCGATTAGTTTGCCTTCTGTGCGATTCCTTGTTATATTCCACTTGACGCCAGTCCTGTCAATGTAATGCTGATGATCGAACTGATATTCATCAAGAATTTTAGTAAGATTTAAAAATTGTAATGAGTACAATTTAAGGATGTATTGATGAGCTATTTATATGTGAATGCACATTCTAAGTTTGAAGTGCTAATAAATGAAAACTTGTTAGTGAGTATGCACGATTCACTTTACCTTTTGCTGCTCATCAGAGGAGTCTTCATAATCGTCGTCACTACCATAGTTAGCCAAAGAATCCATTTGCGTCGGATAATAAAGTGTATAGCATTAAATTTTGGGAAATTTTGTTTTAAATGAATTTATTCAATAATTCAATCAACATGAAATGGAGAACTCGGATTGATCTGTTCATAGAATAGAATGCAAATAACACAGATACCAGCAAGAAGTCACTCTTCTTTATTCGAAGATTCAAATGAATATGTTTTCTTTATTCACAAGTCTCAATACAAGGTCAATCACTGATTGAGAATATTGAGATCATCAGAATAATCTACCTTATTAGAATCTCGTTTTTTTTTTACGTATTCAATGAATATTGTTCCATACTTGGTTTCGGTACTCTCCCTTAAACACTTGTCATTTGTCAGTTGATGACGTTTATGACAGATTCTATGACAGCTGTCAATTTTGTGCTAATTTTCATAAACAAAATAAAAATATTTATTTCAAGGAGTTGTCGCTATCGGTTATTGCTACACAATCAAAAATCGAACTGGCATGAAACTATTCGGTTTCATGGAGAATATACTACCTTTATGCATTCCCTGATGGATTGATTTTAAGAGTTATACATATACAGAGAGGACTGACACCTTCGCAGTATTGTGAGTAGGATGATTTTTTATTTGAATTTTCCGACGGTTAATTCCAATTTCCATTTTCAGAAAATGTCTGATAACGTAGAACTTCAACAATTGGTCGATGAAGACGAGAACGATGAGCCAAAAGAACAAAACAAGAAGTGGGAACTTAACAGTTTTCATTGTCCTTATCTAGGTTTGATATTAGCGACGCTAAGTTCCCTGTTCTTCTCGTTATGTTCAGTAATTGTGAAATTTACTACTGATATAGACCCAATGGCTCTTGCCGCATATAGGTATTTAGGAGTATTGTTACCGGCTATTCCTATTGTGATATATCGCCAGGAAGAAATTTTACCTAGGGGAAAAAGAATTATTCTCTTTTTACGATCATTTACGGGAACAGCAGCTTTGATGCTCAGCTTTTATGCTTTTCGCCACATGCCTTTAGCAGATGCGTCAGTTATTGTATTTTCTGTACCAGTATTCACAGCAATTTTTGCTAAGATGTTCCTGAAAGAACCTTGTGGGATATTCAATATTTTTTCTGTGATTTTGACATTGATAGGTGTTGTTCTCATAACACGACCAACGTCACTATTCGGTAGCACAGTGGAATCTTTAGGAAATTCTAATGAAAGAACTGATATTTGGGTTGGAGTTGCAGCATTTTCAGCTACTTTGTTTGGTGCCAACGCTTATGTGTTATTGAGGGCCTTGAAATCAATACATTTTTCTGTAATAATGACCAATTTTGGGGCATTTGCTTTAATCCAGTGTGTAATGGTGAGTTACTTCATTGGTGCTCTATGTTTGCCCCCCTGTGGATCAGATCGATATTTAATCATAGCTTTAGCGATTTTCAGCTTTCTCGGACAAATTTTACTGACTTTGGCATTGCAACTGGAGCAAGCAGGTCCAGTAGCAATAGCTCGAAGTAGTGATATTGTTTTTGCTTTTATATGGCAGGTTATGTTTTTCAATGAGATTCCTAACATGTTTTCAATAGGTGGGGCAGTGTTAGTTATGAGTTCAGTTCTTTTGACAGGTTTAAGGAAGTGGATACTAGCTTTGCCTCACGATGCTAGCCTGAGAAGGAAACTTAACATATTGACAAAATGAAAATATATTCTTCCATGCTAATTTTTTCATGGATGATATATTTTTCATTATTCAATTTGGACCTGCATATTTAACAACAGCTTTTGAAAGTATTATCAAAGTAGTCATTGTTATGAGTATCTATACTCGTATTCTCGAATGATATTTTTTAATTTCATCAGTATTATTAGGTTGGATTTCCCAGAAAAGTGAATATTCTAGTCAACTGTATACTCCAATAAGTTAGGATATTTTTTGACCTCATCGTCCATTTTGTAAATGGGAAAATATTGTTTTATCTTTGTGTTAAAAATATTTTCGGTTTACTTTACCATATATCCTGTTCGAAAAGTATGTATCATGTCAGTAAGTCAGGTAGTTGAAGAAATGATAAACTAATCTATATTTTTGTTAGTGATAATTACTCGAAAGTTACATCGAAATGTATTAATACTGTTTGACTTTTGGATAATTTACTAATTTTTTCAAACGAGGAACACAAGAGAACAGCTAATTTTTCAACAATAGGAGATAATTTATGTGCAATTAGTGGTTTCATGAACAAAGTCATACCTCAATATTCATATTGATCAAGTAAAGAATTTTTCATTCATATTATATTCCTGATATTTTTCGACCCATAAGGTTGTAGGATTTTTACACTTTGAACATATCACATTCAGTATTTTGTGGATTGAATTGTTGATGAATCAGACTATTTTAGTGGTTTTAATTCAAAATATTTCATTGTTATATGACCAAATAAATGATGACTGATGCTCTGTAACTAGATGGCGTTAGGGATATATTTGTTTAGTTTAAAATAGAGAAAAGATTGTGTATGTATGTACAGTACATGTAATGGTTTGTTAGGAGGTTTTCTGAAAATTTTGTTCACTAGTATTTTGAGTGATCCTTCATATACTTTTGGAATATGATGAGCGAATAAGATTTCAGATCTGTTTTTTCTAGTCAAGTCTTTGTTAGGACCTATTACGTATTCTAGTCATTTGTACCAATGTAAATTGCAATTTTTTATTATGTAGTGCCATATTTTTTGAAGACGAATAAAGATTTTCCATAAATACCATAATTGGGAAGTTTAAATCATATTATATTGTATTGGTTTGTTGCCAAATCTCTCCCTCAGAAGCTAATGCTTGTACAAGTTAGGAGACCGGGTGCGTCCTGTGCAGGCTTTGTTACTAATTCCTTGAGCCACCTCAGGAACAACCCTGATGAGTTTCGTCATCAGTGAGTCCAACCTAGTCGTTTGAGACCATTTTCGGCTCAAAATTCGAAAATTACGAATATTTGGACGAAATGATAACTATTGTTGTATTGCCTTTCACAAATATGAGTGAAATATGAAAAAACTTAATCATTTTATTTATTGACAGAATATAACAAAAAATTAAATATAAAAATTATAAATGACTTGACTTTTTCTGCTTTGAAAATAATGACTTTTCTAATATTATCATTGGTGATTCAAAAAGAAGATTGTAAACAACCGAAAGTGCAACTGTGACGACGAAATATCCGAAAAACGTCATTATTATGCCATAATTTGTAAAATGAACAGTGGTCCTGGTAGACAGATATCCAACGAGTATAACCAAATAATGTACCAAATATATGGAATAAGAAAGCTTAGCAAGCAACTGCATGACGGGAAGCGAGAGAAACGTGTCAATAAGACCTGAAACATTTGAAAGGAATTAGAGTATGGTTAACAGATATTACAAAGCGCCAATTTCACTAGTCAACATAGACACAAAGGAATGACAATAAATCAACGAATATTCATCCGCTTTGATCTGAGCAAGTCTTACCATCAAAAAGTCAACATCCAACAGGACAGAAGTGTCTAGAACTCTTTCAGTATCGAACGAGGTGAGTCGTGCTCAGATCAATAATCGTCTTTGTGTTCATGTTGATATAAAAATTGCTGTAGGTACTAAGGAAATAATGTGACTTTACCTCCATTTCCGGATACACAGAGGATTATAGCGAGTGAAATAGCGCAACTCCAAATTGATCTATTGAAACCAATATACAATCCGTCTAGTAAAGGATCATTATGATTTTCAACAAGTTTGAACCCATCAAAAATGCAACCGATCATAGTTCCTATTGTTATTGCCCACAATATGGTAGATGTAACCTGCAACGAAATATTTTTTTCAATGCGCTTGTCCAAGGAAACAATAATAGCGTTATCATTTTCACGGAATGTCTGTGATTTTCGTATTTTGAGCGGAGAATAGCCTCAAACGATTCGGGGGTCCGTATGGGCTTGAAGTTTTGGAGGAGATAACATAGAGTTAACATAATCACAAGGACGAATATCTGTCGATAAATCAACAAATATTTCCCCTTGATCAGAGCTAATCATCCAATCAACCAAAATATCTACACCGAAGAAGCGGATCCAAGGAGAATGACTACAGTTGTTTCACAGTTGTTACTGATCGTCAGGTCAACTTACCTTGGATAAAACCGCAGAGGGAATCTCGATACTTGCTCCTTTCAGATGGACCGCTGCAATTTAACAACGTACAGCTTCTTCTGGGAGCATCTTGCGAATCCCACCCTCGAGTGCAGAAAACTTTGATCGATGTGTATGACGTTCATCCTTTAGTCTTAGAATCCACATGAACCGAGCGTTTCCATGTCGTGATGGTGTTTATAAATCTGCAATATCGCAGATACCGCGACCTGATGCGACCAAAGGATGAACGTCATGCACATCGATCAAAGTATTCTATACTCGAGGGTGGAATTCGCAAGATGCTCCCAGAAGATGGCGCGCTGTACGTTGTTAAACTGAAGCGGTGCATCTGAAAGGTGACAAGTATCGAGATTCCCTCAGCGGTTTTATCCAAAGTAAGTTAACCTGACGATCAGTAGCAACTGTGAAACAGCTGTAGTCATTCTCCTTGGATCCGCCTCTTCGGTGTAGTTGTTTTGGTTGATTGGATGATTAGCTCTGATCAAGGAGGAATAATATTCGTTGATTTATCGACAGATATTCGTCCTTGTGATTATGTTAATTTATTATTACTGGAGCTCTTTCTTCTCCATTAAACCAATTCCTATAACCTAGATTTTTGAAATTTTTAGGGTAGATTCGGAGCCTAAATATCTCCGGTTGTATTATTGGATGCACAAAATCCTTCCATAGTGGTTTCGGAGTACAGTCATTATGAAGTTGTGTTCCTCAGTTGTTAAGTTACATGAAGATTCATGCAGAATGCCGCTATTGAGTTCGCAACTATAGCAACGATTGGATCGAAACTTGGCAGTTAATTGAAGTATAATGACACGCGATTTCTTGCGAAATTTTGTCAAGATCGTAGTCAGTGAATTTGAAAAAAAAATTTTTTTCGAAAAAGTATTTTTTTTTTACCAAATTTCAGTTCCATAGGTTCATAATTTCCGGAGATATTGGGAAAAAATTCGGTGTCGTTTTTCCCGAATAACTCTCGAAAATACCAATGTGAAGAATGAAAAAACAATAATGTAAACTAGTATCGGAACATTCTTCAGAAGAAAATGAGATTTTGCACTATATTCCGAGAAATAAGCATTTTAGAGTAGTAGTATGTATGAAACTGACCAATAAAAAGGGTATCATTTGAAAAAAATCAATTATGAGGTTTCTGTCATGGCTGACTTTGACATTGAAAGCGAAACATCTAGAAGGTATGTTCAATTGACATTTCAATTAACGGAGGAGGAATATTGGTATCTCTCCTGATAGAAACTAGAAAATTAGAAAGTTTCATGCAAAAATCTCTAAGTTATTAACATTGGAATGATGCCCCATTTGAGAAAATTTCAAAGTTTTTTTCGGATTTCAGATACATTTTCTCAAATAAATATATCAAATATGATATATTGGAACAACGTAGAGTTCAATGGACAATCTGATTATCAATCAGAAAACTGCGTATTACATTTAAAAAACAAAATTTGTATTCATTTCCGGCAGTTGAACGGATCTGAAATTTTTTCCAAGAATTCATCTCTCCCAACAAAGCTTCGTCTTCGTGAATCACCGCGCATACGTCACACACGAATGACTGTAATTGCAGTACAATAAACACGTCGGCTTATTTCGCGAAAGAACAAACCAACATCTCGATAGACATCTCTTGAAGTTGGCCAACTTCAGAAGTGTACACCCAAGAGGGAACAATCAAACTTAGCAGAACTAATTTTTTTCCCATCTTCAACTGTGCTTGGCTACTATTACCATCGACATATCGAACATTTCATTTTTGTCATAAGACTCTTTCTAAAAACCACCCCCTAGAACAATCTATAACATCCATGACCAAGCCGGGATTCGAACCTTCAACACCATAGTCGACGTCTTAGCCAACTACACTGCCGAGGTAGTCGAGAGCTATTTTGTTCATTCAGTATTATAAAAGGTACTTACAATATTCAATTTCAATTTCTTTTCTCCACTCTTCATTTTATAAATGAAATATCCAGCCAACATTCCGATCAAGTAGGGACCAAACCTTGTATGGGTTTTGAAGTAATACACCTTGACAAAAGTAAGGGTGGCGGACCTGATAAGATAAAGATTAAAATTTAAATTGATTAATAAGGGTCCAAGAAGAGATCCCTTCAGTATCCTTATTGTACCTACCCAAAAACTAATCCAGTAAATTTGTTGATGTAGCCAATGTAGAAAGGGATTACAACCCCCACCCCTATCAGAATCACCATCACAGGAAGTACAATGTTTGGCCATTTTTTCAGGGGAATGAGGATAAGTGGAGAAAGAAGGAAGAGCTGCATGTCGACAGCGAGATACCAAGATTGATCTAAACACTGGAAAAAAAATGAGAAATATAATTATTGAAAAAACTATTTGAACTTCCTATTGCCCAGCATATGCAGTTACAAAATTGCTGAGAGGCATGGCTTCTTCGAATTCGAGGATGGAGTGGTCCTCCATTCAAGTATTGAAGCCATCCGAAACTGCTTGGCTCCAAAAATATTTTTCCTATCTTATACTCGTATGATCATCACGAAATTGCGCATATTACTCCGTGAAATAGGATGTGTTACACACTGGAACAATGACTTCGTGAACTTTATTTTTGGCAATGTATGTAGTTGTACATCAAGAATGGAACGATTGCATTTTCAAAAAATTTTATAGAAATTTAAGCGAAATGAATTACTAATGCGTCTAGGCATCGACGTATAAAGCTGGTCGTCCACTGCAAGCCGTTTCGAAAGGCGCGATAGGAGCGTAAACGAATGAACTTGCTCGACAGATCCAAATGTTCCGAATGAATAGAATTCTAGGTACCTACCCTCGACCAAAGATCAATCAACCAATCAATTCAGAACTGTTCGTGACGGTTCCAGTATGTGGGAATGAACAAACCCATAGAGGAGCTATCCGATATTCCGACGGAAAGCGGAATTTTGTGTGTGAAGGAAATATTTGTCGAAGGTCGTGGGTTTATTGTTGGTAAATTTTCGATGTATCAGATTGAATGGTTAATGAATGTTGTCTTTTTTCTTACATTAAACTCTCACCCATACGTTCTGTAGGTGTAGTAGCCCGTCTAAAATTGGAATCTTTGGCAATACTCGGCTGCATATCATTCAAAATATATTCAATCCGGCGCGTTTCGCTATTATCTCAGTTTTATAGCTCTTATTATCTCAACATTCATTATCGATTTGTTTTTGAGTCTGTTGGAAATTATATTCCGAATATTTTTCCATTTGCTCAAGTGTTTTTGGTCCATACGTACTGTAATGATTCAACTGCGTTCAAATCAATCTTATATGAATGATCCGATTGATCACAGAATAAACATTTTTTTCTTTATGAAACGGTTCGGATTTTTTACGATGTTTGCAGTTCTTAAAGATTCGAAGTCACCTAATGGACGCTTACCTCAAGATGGTCGATGTGGCAACTCGTTACAAGCAACTCTTTAATCATTAATTGTGCCAGAATCTATGGAGCCTCTGTCCAAATGGGACAGACTCTTATCCATCATTTTCCACACATGTTCAATGGGGTTAAATCCGGTGAACATGGTGGCCACGGTGAAACGTTAACTTTAGCTTCTCGGAGAAAGTTCATGGTTCGACGGACAATATGTGCTGTGCTGGAAAAGGACGTCTGGATGGCCATTTGGATAACGCTCGTAGGACATCGTCCACATAACGCGCAGTTGTCATACTGTCTCGAATGAGGAGAAAGAGCTGATTGGTTGCGATGAGCAAAAGTTCCCCTTATCATAACTTCAAAAGTTCTGTGTAGATGCCTCTCAACAGCAAACGTAATATCATGTCTTAACCTTCTGCGTCCGTCGTGCATACCTACCTCTACATCAGCAAAAACGCTGACAGCAGTGGTCCGCAGTTAAATGCAGTACTTATGGCTCGAATACGGCAATTTATAGTACTATAGTAACATATACAGGGTCTTTCACGAGGAACCTCACCCATATTTATACGGGAAACTACTGAACGTATTTTCATGAAATTCAGCACTTATAAGTATTTCACGATGCTGATGAAATCTAAAATATTTTCAAGGCATGAGCACCTCCGGTTTTTCTGGAAATGACGTCAACTTCCGTTTTTCAAATTAGAACACCATTTTTTTATTGCAGAAATAGATTCCTTAGAAAATTTCAATTTATTTTGATGTAACATTTTTCAGTTTTGGTTGGAAAATTCTCTCTGAGCGGGAAAATAGAGTTCCGCTGAAACTAGAATAACTTCGAGGTTTTTGGATGGAAAATTTTCATTTTTGGGATTTTTCAAGATGTAAGATTAATGTATCCACTTTAACAATCGAAATCGCGATTCATGGTACAGGGGGTGAAAAAATCGCTTTCAAAGTTAGGGATGACAAAATCGTGAAAAATCAATTTTTTCAAATTAAAACCCCATTTTTTTATGGCAGATATTGAATCTACGTTAAAAAATAATGTGAGTGTATGCATCACACCCTTGCCCTAAAATGGATATTTTCTGAGTTATTCACAAAAAACTGTTTTTCGTCTTGAATTTTCAGCTATTTCTTTTCCCTTCACGCCAAAAAGATGAAATTTTCAGGAACTGTTATTTGAACCATGCTGTAGATTTTTCACCCCTTCTTGAAACCGACTTCAAGTTACTATTAGGAGAACCATGGCAAACTCTCGCAGTTATAACTAGAGAAGATGCTCAAAGTTTTGACCGTTAATTTCTAGACATTTATTTATACGTCTCAGGAATGCTTCGTGCGTTGCTCTTCTTATTTCATCGGGAGGAAGAGATCTGCAAAAGTGTTTAAAAACCAAATTGAGTTTCAAAACTATGAATCTAAAAATCTAAACAAACCTGAACGCGTTTCTGACTCGTTCTATGCAGTCCTCTTTATCAGTCAGGGGAGTTGAGTAGACAATATTTTTTATCCTACCCCAAACATAATAGTCTAAAGGAGTTAAATCGGGAGAACGTGGTGGCCAAAGATGTGGACCATTGTTCGCCAACCATCGATCTTCAAATAGCCTGTAGAGGATATTTGACACATTGAGTGAATTGTGTGGAGGAGTCATTATGGTTCTGTACTAGCGGCTCAATTATTTAAGTCAATATGTCAGAATATCTATCTCCTAAGGGAGAACATTCTTTAAATAATGCAAACATGTGTAGTGTTCTATCTTACCAGTTAAAGTCCCATCATAAATGTGAACATCGAGAATTGCATTATTTTTGATGGCGCAAAAAACATTGAAACTCCAGGTCTCAAGAAAGTTCCATTGTCTGAAGTGGTGGTTGTTCTCTTCATCCCAATAATGACTGTTATGCCTATTGAAAGAACCATTCTTTGTGAATTTAGATTCATCTGTCCAAATTATACAGTACAAAAAGTTTTCATTCTCTTGAAATCGAATCATCATAGCTTCGCAAAACTCTGTTCTCCTGACGAAATCAGTTTCCTTCAAATGCTGTACCCTATTGAATTTATATGGGTGCATTTTATGTTTTTTTTAATATTCTCCAAACACTCGATTGAGATAATTCCAGATCAATCTCGGCATCTTTGAGAGAATTTTGAGGATTCACACGAAAATATGCAAGAACTGTAATTTCGTTGTTCTCATCTTCTACTACACTTTTTTCTCTGTGTGTAGTTTTCTTAACGAAAGATTCGACATTTCTCAAGTTTTTCATGGTTCTGTTAAGGGAAAAGAAATAGCTGAAAATTCAAGACGAAAAACAGTTTTTTGTGAATAACTCAGAAAATATCCACTTTAGGGCAAGGGTGTGATGCATACACTCACATTATTTTTTAACGTAGATTCAATATCTGCCATAAAAAAATGGGGTTCTAATTTGAAAAAATTGATTTTTCACGATTTTGTCATCCCTAACTTTGAAAGCGATTTTTTCACCTCCTGTATCATGAATCGCGATTTCGATTTGTAAAGTGGATACATCAATCTTACATCTTGAAAAATCTCAAAAATGAAAATTTTCCATCCAAAAACCTCGAAGTTATTCTTGTCTCAGCGGAGCTCTATTTTCGATTTTTTTTTCGAATTTTCCCGCTCAGAGAGAATTTTCCAACCAAAACTGAAAAATGTTACATCGAAATAAATTGAAATTTTCTAGGGAATCTATTTCTGCAATAAAAAAATGGTGTTCTAATTTGAAAAACGGAAGTTGACTTCATTTCCGGAAAAACCGGAGGTGCTCATGCCTTGAAAATATTTTAGATTTCATCAGCATCGTGAAATACTTATAAGTGCTGAATTTCATGAAAATACGTTCAGTAGTTTCCCGTATAAATATGGGTGAGGTTCCTCGTGAAAGACCCTGTATAGTTAGTCTACCTCCTTTTTCGAACCATTATTTAGTGATTTGATGCATAGTAGCAAACGATCTAGTAGTTGCCTTAAGCGTCTATCTTGATGTTCTGTGGTACATCTCGGTTGATCGGTTGATCTTCTTCATGGTCCTCTGCCTTCATTTGTCCATATACGACATAGATGCATTATTGTCATTGCAATAGAATTAACACGACAGGAAAGTTAGCAAAAAGAAAAACCAACATTTCGAGAGGACACCGCTTGCTTGTGTATATCGATATCAAAGCATTCTTTAATTATAGTTATCCTGTTGACAGAAAATAAAGTTCTCAAAGTTATCCCTTCTGGATGTAAATCTTCTAATGTCACTGATTATATATTCAATTCGCCTCACAATCGAGTATAAGACTTGAATTTTATCGGAGACAGCCTATTCAGAAATTAAGTTGCTAATATGGAGTTTCTGAGTTGCTCGTCTCAGAAGTTAACGTCTTGATCAACGGCAAAGGAAAATTCCTACTTACCATTCGATCAGAATCAGGGTAATAGTTTTGAAAGTATAGTAAAGTTGACCACCAAGTATTCTCACAACCATCCACAGCAAACTGTTGCATCAAACCCCATTTTGGTCCATCCCCCAAAAACTTGATTAGGCCTGTTGTGTATATCATTATCAGAACGGCAAGGGCTGGGGTCAATCTGTTGAATATTGTCTAAAATACTATACACTCAACTTATATGACACAAGGACGAATATCTGTCGATAAAACAACAATAACTCCACTTTGACCTGATCTAACCGTTCAATGAACCAGAGGCGCTACACTGAAGAACCATTATCCAAAAAATTCGTTTACTGTAGTTTCACCGTTATTACTCATCATCAGAACTTATCACCGTGAAAAGCACAGAGAGGATTCTAGATACTTAATAACTATTGAAAGACCATCTTGAGTATGAAATTATACAGCGCCATCTCACGAGGACCTTACAAACCTTAACCTTCAAGTGCAGATAACTTTGAACGAATGACATTCATACAATTGTACGCTCAGTTCATGTAGTTCTTTTACAAGGCGTTAATGTCCTTCATCAACATGACACAAGGACGAATATCTGTATATTATAACCTACTTGGTTCGATTGAATGATTAGCTCAGATCGGGGTTCAGGTTATGTTGATTTATTTACAAATATTCGTTCTTGTGTTCATGTTGGCTTATTTTTATTGAACTGGAGCGTTTTTATTTCAATGAAGTGACCTTCGTTTGATATTGGACGTCTTGTGAAGAAACCATATGAGCTGGGTGGTTCTCAGTAGTGATATATAGTGCTGTATAAATTGCAAAGATCGCTGATAGAGCCTCCTGAAACGTCATGCACCTCTCATAGTTTTCTACACTGGGTGGTTATAGTTCGTGAAGTGCTCCTTAGATGGCGGTAGTGAAATTGTATTTACAAGGCCGTCATCCGACATGTATTTAGTATCTATAAACCTTTCTGCATTCTCCAGGGTGAGTAATTCTGGTGATCGGTCAGTAAACTAATTCATTGGGCAGTATTATTCAGATGTAGAGGTTTTGGTTGTTTGGCTAATTAACTCATAAGTGGAGTGTTTATGGATTTGTTGACAAGTATTAGTCCTTGTGTTCATGCTAGTCCATTGCTTCTATAATATCTGAGAGACTCATACCATATCAAAAGATTGATTGGAATAGAACGTCCGATATGAACTGGCATAAGAATATCATTCATCCAAAAGAGACTAACAAACTTCGACAGCTGATAGCGGCTTTATTGTTGAAGCTGTATTTATCAAATTGGCTATCATGCGTTCAGTCCATTCTGCCAAATCACCAGCTAAAGCGTTAAAAAACACGTGTGAATTGTTTTATCAACATTAGTCTTCTGTTCATGCAGAGATGACATGACTGTCCTACCGAGAGATGAATTTTAAACCACTGGTTCTATGAACACTGGACCAACACATGTATGTCGAAGAAAAGCAGGATCTGCAGGAAAAATCGCCAATGCCTTGGTTTTTATCTCACTACAACTTGAACCTGTGTGAAATTCAACTTCCTCAGGAGCTGAAGGTGAATAAACTCAGATATCGACATGTGTTCACTCGAAGTGTCTCGAGCATTTGAAAACTGCCCTAATACTCATCAAAAAATCATCTTCAGTCTGGTGTGGATTTTGTCTGGTGGCGACATCGGTCCATACTTTTTTTATAACGTAGTTGGCTTGACTATGATCGTCAACGACTAGCGCCATAGATAGATGTTCACCCGTTTTTTCTGGGCTAAAGTGGTGGAGGCTGTAGATACTAACGACCAGGTTTTTCAACAGGACGGTCCTGTGTGCCACATAGCTCTTGCCATAGTTTATAGTTTATTGTTGGTAAGGGGTTACATTCTACTGCGACCTTAAGGTCTATTGTGCCCCCTTGTCGGAGCTGTTTTCGCAACCTACAGCTCACCCTCCAGCTCTAGAGCTCTGATGAATTCTACTATCTGTGAGGGCTTCAAGGAGGCTAAGTTCTAATTCCTCCTATAATGCTCCTGTCCAAGATATTTCTTGCGCAGGCTCACAATGGCGAGGCATTATGTGATCAGATGAACAGGAGTTTCCTCCTCTTCCCCACAGAATTTACACACGTCAGTTTCTGATAAGCCCATTCTCATCATGTGCTTCCTCAGGTGACAGTGTCCTGTGAGGAAACCAGTGAGGAGGCGTAACTTATTCCTACTGAGATCCAAATGATTTTTGGATCTAGTAATTTCAAAGTTGCGAAAGAACTTTTTAGAGTGTTCCATTCCTGGAGAATTCCTCCAGAGTGCCCCTCCCTCATTTTCTTCCTTCTCCAAAAACTCTTTCTTATAGGTACATTTGCCTATACCACAGAAAGGTTCTGGGCCAGTACGTAGCGTTTGTGCTCCGTTTCTGGCTAGAGTGTTGGCCTCTTCATTTCCTTCGATTCCTGAGTGCCCAGGAACCTAGACTAAGGCTACCTTATTATCCTTGCCTACTTCATTGAGTTTCCTTCGGCACTTCCATATCAGCTTTGAGTCGATGACATAGGAGTTCAGTGCTTTAATAGCAGCCTGACTATCAGAATGGATCACTATGTCACACCCTTGATAGTTTCTTTCCAGGTTTATGTCAATGCATCTTTCGATTGCAAGTATTTCTGCCTGAAAAACACTCGAGTAGGAGCCTAGCGATAGTGTACACTTGGTTCTAGGTCCGTGTTCTCCAGCGCCGGCCCCCATCGTGGTTTTAGAACCATCTGTATACCATTTAACGGTATTTGCTTTGAAGTTTTGGGTAGTGTATTCCTTTTCCCATTCTTCCCTTTTGCATAGCATTGAGTCAAAGTTCTTCTCGATGCTTACTTTTTTAATCATAACATCACTAGGTAGGTTTGCTGATGAGATGTACTTGCCATACATTGTGGATTCTGCACTTGGAGGTGATTTGGACTGACCACCTGGTTCGTGCAATTTCATCCCGTTAGACTTTTTTTTGTGGGGTAATCTGAAGGCGAAGGACTTTTCGAATGAACCAAAAACCACAGCGGCGCTTAAAGGCAACATAACCTTTGACATTGGCCACATTCAGTCTGACTTAAGCGCCAGAGTTGCAAAATCTTATAGTTTCTTTTATGGTTTGCCAGGCATCGATAGGCTTTCAAAACGATTTCGAAAATCTAGTACATGACTTCTGCAATACATACACGGAAAAAACTCACCTCAAATATCGATGAAGATACATCCGAGGTACAGATTTCACAATTTTATCTAAATCCATTTCAGGCATGTAGATGTACACAACAAGTAATCCTGCAATTGCAAAAAAACTGTCCACTGATAATGTTCCTCCTATAATCAACATATTTTTTGGATCGTCCAGCCACTATAACAAAAAAGACATAGGTCTTGAAAAATTGATGAACCATACTGAAACATAATGAAGTATTCTAAGCTTGAGTTTCATGTTCCTTAAACAGAGGTTAACTAACGCTGTGGCTGTCGTTCTTCACTAGAAGATTTTTTTTTTCATAACAGCCAGTAACTACATTTTGTTCCATTATTACTTAAAGCGTATGACGCACTTTTCGAAAATAATAATTTCTTTCTTTGTGGACGAGAGTGAAGTTAACGGTTTTTATACATACGTCAAATAAATACATCCAATTATCAGGGGTTCCAGATAAAGCGAACTGGATGTATGTATGGCATATTATGACCCAAATCATGTTAATAGTTCTCAAACCGTTGACGCATAGAAGTTGATTGTCGTTTGTGGAAAGGATGAACAGTTTCTTGCCATTGCTATACATGGAGAATGCTGCAATGAAAGCAGGAGGCCCTGGAAAAGATAAATAATATATTTTTGATTACTTTCACAGCAGGTTTGGAGGAATGGAAAAGGAAAACCCTGAAATGGGTTTCAAAACAAATGCTATTATTCGTTATCACACGTTTGGGACGAAAGTGTATTTGTAAATATATTTCGATTTTTGAGTCAATATGTCAATAATTCCGTGATATAAGAATTGCTTCCCCCAATAAGAATGACTTATTGAAATTAATTTTTTTTTCAATGGGGAAGTCTTATATTTAGAATGGAACTAGAGGTTTGTTCGTTGTACCTACATGAACTACACTAACTACAATAACACTGAAATCTCAGTGCAGCTGAGTGTAGTGACAGATAACAAAATGAGTGGACTTAGTGTAGTTCAATCTGTTCTATGATGATATCAGAATACAAATATATGATAGATGGTTTTACGCAAATTTACGATGATAGAAAAAAATCCATTTTGAATAACGATATGATGGGACTATCTCAGGAGATAACCTCTCCCTATGCACATCACACGCAATCTGTGACTACACTAACTCCCAACATTTCCGCACAGAACAGAGTGCAAGTTTACAACAAACCAACCGAACAGTATCAGTGGAGTTAGTGTAGTTCATGCAGGTACACCGAACAAACATAATAAAACTTTCAGAAAACGATATGATGGGACTATCACAGAAGATAACCCCTCTCTACGCACTGCACACACATTCTGTGTACACTAACTCCCAATATTTCCGCACAGAACAGAGTGCAAGTTTACAACAAAACACACCGAACAGTATCAGTGGAGTTAGTGTAGTTCATGCAGGTACAACGAACAAACCTGATAACACTTTCAGAAAATGTTATTAACATTTAAACAAAAGCAGTTAATCATGTGTTCGACGCCATCCTAGCTGAATACACTCTTGTACACATCTAGGAATTTACGAAATAATATGGTCGTTGTCTGTTGGAGGAAACTCTTTCAAGCAATTAGAATGTGGTGAATTAACTTTGCCGGGTTTTTGGAGGTTGGTGCAAATTAAATAGTCTCCTCCCCATCATGTTCCATCCGTGTTCAATGGGATTTATATCCGGTGAAAGAGGGGACCAAGACAAAACGTTCAAGCTAGCTTATTACCGTTGAAAGAGCAATATGGGCAATGTAATACCCAGAATGAATACAACTTATGAATATATTCTTTCGAAAAAATAAATATTTGCAAATACAATTTCGTCTCAAACGACGTTTAATAGATAAACTCACCGCTACCCGCAAAAGACACCAAGACATCATAAATAGTGGAAAGGAGGGCAATACCAACCAACGCCCCTATAACGCCCCTACAAAACATAAGTTAAATAAATTTTCGCTGAATATAATGAATTTAAAACAGTTCATACAATACGACCCAGTGTTTCCTTTCCAACTTCGGCTCTCCGGAATAACAAAACTGTTCGTCGAAATCCATAAATGGAATATATTTATGAAGTTCATTTGCCGTTATTGTGTTCGGTATGCAAATGCCGAAATGAAAACCCATCAGATTGGCGCCGAGTCTTTTAACGTGAGGTTCTATTTGGGCCGTTATTTCCTGGAAAAGTTCAAATTATTATAAATAAAAGAAGAATTTAGATAAAAATGTGTTTTAGTGTCGGTAGCTCGGAGGTTCGAGCGTTGGACTCGTAATCGAAAGGTTTAAGGTTCGATCTCGGAGTAGAAAATAAATTTTCTAGATCGATTAACAGTGCTGTGCGAGAGGTCACAGTAACAAAGCTACACAGAACACACCAGATATCCTAACACGCACAAGCTTTAAGCTTCTGAGGGGCTTCCTCGAAACCAAGGATGGTCCGGAAAAATACGAATATCACTGGAAAAAAATTTCATATCATTATTCATAATGGTAATTTTTTATTACTGGGGCTCTTCCTTCTCCATTGAACCAATTCCTATCTTTGTTAGATGTTGGACGTTTTCGTCTTGTGGGAATCCACATGAACCGAGCGCTTCCATGTCGTGCTGGTGTTTGTGAATCTGCAATATCGCAGATACAGCGAACTGATACGACTAAAGGATGAACGTCATGCACATCGATCTAGGTATTCTGCACTCGAGGGTGGGATTCGCAAGCTGCTCCCGGAAGATGGCGCACTCTACGTTGTAAAACTGCAGCGGTCCATCTGAAAGGTGACAAGTATCGAGATTCCGTCTTCGATTTTATCCAAGGTAAGTTGACCTGACGATCAGTAACAACTTTGAAACAGCTGTAGTCATTCTCCTTGGATCGGCTACTTCGGTGTAGATGTTTTAGATGATTAGCTCTGATCAAGGTGGAATATTTATTGATTTATCGACAGATATTCGTCCGTGTGATTATGTTAATTTATTATTTATAATATTCCAAATGAACCTAGAAAAATACTGATGTGGAGCTTTTCCGTGCATGTTCAAATTCGTTGCCAAAGCGGTCACCTTTTCACATTTTGACCTCACCACCTTGATCTTTTGGTGATCTCCTAATCATAATACCCTCACGCAATTCTGCATGAACCTTCTAACTGTAATTTTTCAATCAAGTGCCTATTGGATTTCAATTCGATCTCTTGGGCGGGTGTCCCAACTTTGACTTGTATGAAAAAGTTTGTAGTTACTTAGAGGTCGAATGACTTGTGCTTCAAACAAAGTGATTATTAGTGGATTAATTTGTTAACACAGTAAAAAGGTAATTAGAATTCAGGTTCTAATGTCGGAAGATTGTTATGATAGTTACTTTATTTAACCTACCCAGGTGGAGGAAATATCGATATGCTAGTGTTATTTCGAAATGATGGGCACGTGTAGAATCGAAATTGCAATTTGTTGGAATAAAAATACTATATGGAAATAGGTTGATTAACTGGGATTCATTGTACCTAACGTACAATTTCATGGCGGTCATAGTAAAGGGTGAATTGACGTCATCGATCGGAGTGGAATGAAAATTGATATTCGGTACATTTGTTCCAATCGGGTGGTGACTAATCTGCCCTAGTTTTGTTAAGATGGGCTGCAATTCTAACTATTCGAGTGGATCTGCTCTCGTACCTTCCTTGGCTGGTTTTTGTTGTCGTCTCCCGTACCATAAGTACACTCCAACTGTAATGATAACAACAATTGTTATTAATGTAAGAGTTGAATTTGTTGTCAAATGGAGGATGACACGCTTCCACAATTTGATATATCGGGTCCTAGGTCAGTTTCTTGCAGTACTCGTTTGTTTATTTTCACCAGGTATTTTTGTTGAAGTTCAAGTTCAATGTGATGATATTTCGAGGAATTCATCGGATTGAAGATGATGATTTTAGTTTTAGTGGAATGATGGGGCATCTAGAACGAGATGAAAGGGCTACTTTGAAAATTTTTCCATCTTTTCATTGTGGACCTAGGCTGCTGGATTTCTTCATTTACGTCTGATACAATCCTAAGATTTGTTTTATATCTGTTTTCCATCAATCCAGTCTGTTGTGGAATGTGAAATCTCCGAGTTGAATTTCGCGGATTTGAGATTTTCATGGGGCTTCTTATTCTTCTGATTCCTAACCGTTTCGGATGATGGCTATCATACATGCTATTTTGACTCTGTTGGCTGCTGCTCGAAAAAGCTCTGTGGTGTCCACATTGTACTATGTTCTCAAATTTTTTAACCATGAAATCCGCCGTCTTCCAACACCTCGTTTTCCCATCACTTTTCCCTTCAATATGGTCTGCAGCAGCTGGAATCATTTCTCATTATGTGTCCGAGATATTGGAGCTTCCGAACTTTCACCGTTTCCACCACTTCTTTGTCCTTACCCAGCCTTCTAAGTACTTCATTATTGAATATATGTTCTATCTATGATATTTTCAAAATTCTTCTATACAACCACATCTCGAATACCTCGAGCTTTTTGGTTGTGGCTTGAGTAAGTGTCCACGATTTTACGCCGTGGAACAAGATGGAGAAGACATAACAACGCAGGAGTCTTATTTTGGTGTTTATTGTTATGTGGTGGCTTTTGAACGAACTTTTCATCTTATTGAACGCAGACCTGGCCTTCTAAATTCTACTGTGTATTTCTCGTGGATTATCCCATTGTTCATTCACATTAGTTTCGAGGTAAGTGAAGCTGCTTACTTGTTCTATGGGTTTTTGGTTGATGTTAAGCTGACATGCACTTATGTTTTCCTTACTGATGACCATTAGTTTTGTCTTATTGATGATATGTCTAGGCCATATAATTGGCTGGAAGCTGTTAATTTATCCATAAATTGTTGTAGTGCCTTCAACTGTCTTCAAAAATGATCGTATCGTCAGCGTAACGGATATTGTTGTTTCTCTCTCCATTAAGAAGGATGCCAAATTCTGAGTCGTCTAAAACCTCTCTGAAGATATATTCTGAATATACATTGAATAACCGTGGAGAGATAATGCAACCCTGTCTTAGGCCTCTGAGTAAATTCACCTCTTCGGTTTTCTCATTATCAACTCTGACTGAAGCAGATTGATTCCACTACAGGTCCGCTATCACACGAATATTCCTTCCATCCAGACCCACATTTTTCAGTATCTGCATCATCTTTTGGTGTCGTACTCGACCAAAGGCCTTCTTGTAGTCTACGAAACATGCATACATTGTACAGTTCATATCTCTGCATCGTTGGAATAAAACTTGTATGCTGAATATGACCTCCCTTGTTCCTACTGCATTTCGGAATCCAAACTGAGTTTGCGATATCTGCTCCTCGCACTTGCGGTATATTCTCCCATGGATGACCTTTAGAAACAATTTCAGGAGGTGACTCATGAGACTAATGGTTCTATAGTCCTCACATTTTTCAGTTCCTGCAATGTGATGTATTCCGATTCGAGCCACTCTCGTGGAATCTTATCATTCAGGTTGTTTTATTAATGGATCTCTTAGTTTCCGTAGATTATACTTGCGAACTTTTTTTGTTCCTACTCATGGGGCTAGATTTGATATATTCTTGCACGAATTTTGTATTCATAGTGCTGAGTGTTTGCTTGGTGTTTAATTTCCTTTCCGTTTGTGATAGACGTGCCATATACTTTAATTTGTATAGCTGATTGGGATTTTTCTTGATTGGAAGTCTGGCAGTGTATCCTTGCGCTTTCTGTCGAACGGTGTTTCCGTAGAATTTGCTGGAGTAGGCATCGTCTTGTGATATTTCGTTCGAATTCTCAGTTTTTTCGGAGTTCCGGAATTTTGTGAGTTGCGCATTCTCGTTGATGTTTGTGATCAAGCTTGTTATGTGAAGGCTCGAAGGTTCTGTTCAGCTACTAGTCCATCATCCAATATTTTGAAGCCGGCGTTCATGTATTTTGGAAATTAGATGATTATCTCCAGGAGAATTAGATTAGAGGAGGGGCGATGAGACTATGCTTAAGCTCGCTGACACCTTCTTCTAAAGATCTACTGTGCAACCCAGCGCTGTTTACCAGTCAGGTAGCAAGGCCTCGATAATCTTTACTACCTTACTGGGTGCTACACCCATTATTTGTTCCGGTTTTAAGAAACAGGAGCCAAGATGCCGCAGCCTTCTCCAGAGGACAGCTTCACATTTGCATCAGGAACCTTCGCCATGTTCCGAAGATGATAATTCACAGGACAGTGTACCGTGAGTATGCCTGTCAGTTTTCTAAGTTCCAATTTGCTAAGTGAGAGAGCTTTCTTAGTCCAGCTCGTTGAGTATGAGAGGAATGACTTAGCCTGTCTCTGTCCTTCAATCCTTCGCCAGTATCTGGCCTTCCTCTTTTGTTCCCATTCTTCAACCGCCCTTGCTTGGTGACTTGATGGGAAGCCGCAAAATGGCTCTGGTCCAATGAAGGGGTTTGATCCCCCCTCCCTTGCTAGCTGATCAGCCATTTCGTTACCATGCATTCCAGAATGACCAGACACCCAAATAAGATTGACCTGATTATTTGATCCGAGTGAGTTGAGTGACATTTTGCATTCCCAGACTAGCTTTGACCGGATTGACGGTGAATCAAGCGCCAGTAGAGCTGCTCTGCTGTCAGATAGTATGTATATCCTTTTTTTCCGGTAGTTACATCCCGCACAATATGCGATGCACTCCCTTATGGCAAAGGTTTCCGCTTGAAATACCGATGGACAGAAGCCCATTGGCGGGAGAATGTCAATTGGGTTGAGTACATTGAACTCTGGATCTGCCAGTTGCAAATTTTCCACGTTGTTCTTTGTGAAGATATAAGTAGACAGCATGTTATTCGCTATTCTGTTGATTATGTGAAGCTCTGTGTCTATTTCGAAGTCACTGTCAAGCTTGGGTGTTATTGTATTTATCAGTTTGACGGGGTTGTTTTGGTTCTCAAGCCCGATAATTCAGGATTTTGATTGATTCTTGGTTTACCCAAAGTGTACAGCGGCAGCAGTGGTGATGAATGAAGTTTGAGATCCTTGGTCGATGAGGGCTATCAGTGTTATGTATTGTTTGTTATTATCCATTGCTTGTATTACAGCGGTTGATGATACTGAGGCCGTTGTTCCTCTATTGTTGGATGGTGCGTGCTCTAGGTGTGAGTTGAGTTTGCTGGATGGCTCTTGAACTCGACTGGAATGCTGGAGCTCGTTTTTTGGATTTGGGTTTCTTTGTCGGTGTAGCATTGTGTGGTGTCGTCTGTTGCATTTCCGACAACTCATTCCACTATGGGAGTTCTGTTTAATGTTGTGCATTAAGCAATTTTTGCATAATTGTTTTTGTAAACAAGTGTTTCTCTCTCGGCTACGGTTAATTTGTTGAATTCTCTGCATCTCTAAATCTCATGGGCTGCGTTGCGCATATTACATTTCACAGTTCTTATGTGGTGACTGTATATTTTGGGATGCTCATTTTGATTTTTATCTTGCTTGGGGGCCTTCCTCTTCTGGTATTAAATTTGATTTTCTCTAGCGTTTGGAATCTTTGTCCTAAGAAGTTGACAAGGTCATCAACTAAAGATCGATATGCCAGTGTTATTTCGAAATGAGGGGCACGTACACGATCCAACATTAAATTTTGAGAATATTTTGGAAAATAAAACTTTGAATGGGTACATCTACGGAATCATTGGGCAGATTTCTCCCACTCACGAATTCACCTTCGCAACGAAGCTCCAAACCTACTCTGCAAATATCGAGTTTCTAAGTGGTCTCTTTCAGAAGGCTAAGGGCTTACGGCCGATCGTAAACACAATTACTTTCGAAGGAAACAACTTAGAAACTCGGTATTTATAGACTAGGCTATAGACTTGAACCTTAACTATGAAAGCCAAATCAGTGAATGGGTAAAATCCGCCTAATGATTCCACAGATTTACCCATTCAAAATTTGATTTCTCCAATATGCAATAAAATCCAGATTGGATCGAATTGAAATATATTGCTGGATTCAAAATGATAGCTTGAAGGTTCCTATAGAATTCCGTGAGGATATTATGATCAGAAGATCGCAGAATCTTGAATATTTGAAAAAAAATAACATTTTCATTCAAATTCTTCTAATGACACGATCATCACGAAATTTTGCACAAAGTTGTTCATCAGCATTTTCAGACTAGTCACTAAGTTCCATCATTATTGAATCATTATCTTTGAATTATTCCGGAAAATAAAAGTATACCAAAAAAAAACTTGATTTTGGTATATATTTCTCAATATCACCGAAAACAATAATCGATTTTGAGACTGAATAGGTACAGAATGCACAATTTCAGTTGTTTATTCAATTTAGTTTTTTACCTTTGCTCTCGTTCCAATTTTATTGAAATACAGAAGTATTCCCTGTTGTTCTTCAGGTAGCTGAAAAAAAAGTCTCATCATCCCTTTAGTTGTTGAAGTTCCATAACAATATTTTCCTTGTGTTACATTGTCCTTTATAGCCAAACATTCATCGTATGAGCCTAAATTATAGAAATTTCCTTTCACAATTCCATCTGGTAAAGATTTGGCACTAGAGTCAATCACTGGAAAAAAATGCACTCAAATTATTTCATCATGGAGGGGCGATAAAGTTTAAATTTGATTTCTTACGGAAGTTATTGTACCGTAAACACAATAACTTCCAAAAGACACAACTTAGAAACTCAATATGTGTAGAATAGGTTTGGAGCTTAAATACGAAGGCCGAACTTGTGACTGGGTGAAATCCACCCAATGATTCCGCAGATATATCCATTCAAAATTTTATTTTCCAAATATTTCTAAAAATACAGATTTGGATCGAATTGAAATCCAGTGTTTTATCGGAAAATTACAGTTCAAAGGTTCATACAGAAATTCATGACGATATTATAATCGGAGTATCACAGAATATTGAATATTTGAAAAAAAGTTTTTGAATTTTTTTTCAAATTGTTCTAATAGCACGATCATCAAGAAATTTCGTACAAAGTTGTCCATCATCATTTTAGAAGTAGATGTAAAGTTTCATCATGATTGAATAAGTATTTTTGATTTATTCCGAAAGAAACAACGATATCGACAAAAAATTTGACATATTTTTTCACAATATCTTCAAAACTTATTACTATATCGAATTGAAGTTTGCTACACTGATGTGAAATATATAGTACAAGCTATGAGTAACATTTTTCAAAATATCATAAACGAATTCTGAAAAAAAAAGTTTTTCGAAAAAAATTTTGAAAAAAACTTCGAAATCGTTCGACCGATTTCGCCCATTTACGAACTTAACCATCGCATTTTGAAATGCAACTGACCTTGAAATTTGCGCGAAAAGACATCTTGTTTGTCCCAAAAAGTGTTACTATTATTGAAGTGAAGATTTGCATGAACTATCTTTAGTTTTTACGCAGAAACCAAAAAAATTGATAGAAAAAACAGGTTGGGATTAAACAAAAACAAATTGGAACCCGCCCTGAAAAATCCGACACCTTGTATGACTGCAAACATTTCGTGCTTTTGAGATAGAGCAATAAGGTGACATTATAGAAAATTAAATTCCTATTTCTTTCCTGAATAGAGATATCGAACAGCACGCCACTGTATGACTAGGCCCTTTATTGAAATGAAAATGATTTTCTGAATCCTAATTTAAAAGAAAAGGTCAATTTTTTGATTGTTTGCCATCTGATTCTTCATATTTTACCATATGACTCCTGATGAAAGAAACGCTGTTTCCGAAACGTGCATTAGACATTGAAAATGTGAATGAATTAGAGAGTGGTTACGGATTTTTTGTGGAAGACCCTTTATTTCTCGAAAAAGAGAAGAATTATCAACTAAGTATTCTGAATCTTAAAAGGTGAATACAAGATATACAGGCTGAGTCTTCAAGTTGTATATTGATTTCAAACCATAGATTCCTGTCGTCAAATAAAACACTTTATTTATTTCCCATTTTTCCAGATTCGGTTCAGGTAAAAAGTTATAAGCATTTAAATATTTCTCGATGTGCTAATACACTCCTGCACTTTCTTTGCAAGTTCACCACAAATATATCTGACGGTGATCTCTTTTTCAGAATAACCAATCCAATGTTTGAAATTCAAAGAAACATGATTGGAAAACCCATTTACTACATAATTCTGATGATTTGAATATTTTTGCCATATTACTGTATACTGATATTCATTCAAGATCCAATTTCATTCTCAAAATGAAAACTCAATAATTATCCTTCTTTTCATCAAATTCATAAACGAATTATATGAAATCACTCAACTAACTTACACACATTGATCGAACCCTTGAATTCTATAGAATGTCTGGTCCATAGACATGAAGATATAGCCTCCATGTCTGTGGTCTGATCACGAAATAGCACAGACTTAATATAAATATATTAGGTCTATGCGAAATAGATAAATATTTCCGTGTATTTTATTATTAATAATAATAATAAATTATTATTATTATTAAATTATTAAATTATTGTCCGGATAAACGTGAACGGAGCTTAATTTACGGTCTTATCTAGCTCAGATTCGTACCCATAATAATAAGGATATTTCTCGAATTTTTATCACATTTTAAAACATTCAACGTTAAATATCTTCAAACCGCACCGTTTGAGGAGAAATTATAAGGAATAATTAACTATTCTAAAATGATTCGAGATTCTTATACAGGGTGATTCCGGAGGGGACCGTCAGATTTTAGGATACGTTTGTAACAGTCAAGACAGTCTCGAAACAATGTTTGGTTTATTGTTGAGGGTCTCTCTTGAGAATATACAGGGTGATTTGTCCGATTCGACCGATTTTATTTTTATTGATAACTTCGTTGTGGCTCATTTGATTGCAATAAAATTTTCAGCGAAGTATTATATTGATGAGAACATTCGATCATTCCATTTTTTTTTTCAAAATAAGCGGTTGTTATTGTGATAATTCCAGATTAATTGTGCAGATTGAAAAAACCCCCTGTGCATCGCGTTTCCAGAAAAACGCTATCTGTTTACGATTCTACTATAATAAGTGATTATTTGAGAGTTTTCAATTTTTTTGGCACACTTCTAGTTTTCCGAGAAAATTTTATCAAAAAAAAGAAATGTTGAGATTTCGCTCCAATTGATTCTACTTTCATTAATAACTTTGGTATGGCTCATCTAATTTTGATGAAATTTGCAGTGTAGAACAATCTGAATGAGTAAATTCAATAATTGCGACAATCTTTCAGATTACAGGGTTGTAATTGTGATAATTTCAGATCAATTGTGCAGTTGAAGAAAAAACACCCTGTACATTGCTTTTCCAAAACTTTCTGATTCGTTTCAGATTCTACAATAATATGTCAATGTTCAGAGGTTTTAAATTTCTATTGCAAACCTCCGGTTTGCATAATCGAAATTTGGCGCAGAAGCAGTGATAATATTCTGCACTAGGTAGTAAAGGTGTATATTCCAACGATGCAAAGCAGTTCTTAAGTTCTAAAGTATTCTTCTCAAATTCCAAATTCATATTATTTCATTCATATTCTGTATGAAATCATTCAATTCAGATTATATTTCAAATTTGAAAAGAATATTTCAGAAGTGAAGAACAACTTCGCATCCTTGGACAATACAGCTTTCCTACCTAGTGCGGAATACTCTCACTGCTTGTGAGCAAAATTTCGATTATGCTCTTCTTCAAAAATGTTTTCTAGGAAAACCGGAGGTTTACCAAGAAAATTAAAAATATGACATATTTTGTAGAATCGGAAACGAATAAGAAAGTTTTGGAAAAGCAATGTGCAGGGTGTTTTTTTCAACTGCACAGTCAATCTGAAATTTTGAAATTATCACAATTACAATCCTGTATTTTGAGAGATTTGTTGCAATTATTGAGTTAACTTATTCAGATTGTTCTATACTGCAAATTTCATCAAAAATGGATGAGCCATACCAGAGTTATTAATAAAAGTAGAATAGATTGGAGCAAAATTTCGACATTGCCTTTTTTTGGAAAAATTTTCTCGGAAAACTATAAGTGTGCCGAAAAAATTTGAAACTCTCAAATAATGAAAATCGATCGAATCGGACAAATCACCCTGTATATTCTCATTGGAGACCCCCCAACCATAAACCAAACATTGTTCCGAGACTGTCTTGGCTAGTGTATACTTATCCCAAAATCTGACGGTCTCCTCCGAAATCGTTTGAGGTAGGATTAAAGTGATAACTGAAGGATATGTGTCATAGTTATAGAGAACTTTTCATCGAAACTCATCTCACTCGGAGTGACCGTCTGGAAGCTACAAAAGAAAGACTAATTTTATTTTGAAATTTCAACAGCCTGTATCTTTTCTCCGAAGCCGAATCTGGAAAAATGGCAAATGAAAGAAGTGTTTTAGTCGATGAGAGGAATTTGTGGTTAAAATTAATGTACAACTTGAAGACTCACCCTGTATGATACTTACTCATCAAAGCTGTTTCTTTATGGCCTACTTTCTTGGTAATTTCTTCCTGTAGAGTGTCAAAATTAAACTGGTGTCCTCTGCCATATGAAAGAAGTAATAAAAACAATGAAATTGAGAAGAGCTTCATCATGGTTTTGGAGATATCTTGAAATAACTAAGTGATGATTTTATCGATATATTATGTAGATAAAATCCCAATTGAATCTATGAAAATATGTAACTGATTTTCAATGTCCACCAAGGCTGGACTTGCAATGAACAAAATGTAAGAATCGCAACCTTTGAAGGTATTTGTTGTTTGTGAGCGAAATTTCTCATTAAAAATTTAACATGCATAGAATGGGTATTTTTGACGACTATCACACACAGTTTTTTCGATATCAAGGAAATTTTTCCAAGTTTGTTGCATTATATCCAAGGTTACTAAACTATTTGTATGGAAAAACAATCTCACACGTTTAATTCAAGTTGCTAATATTTAATTCGAATGACTTTACAGGATGTTTGAGAATGATATGTATGTTATAGATTTTAAGAATTGAAGTTTCAAAAAATCTAGGAAAGCACTGCCGTGCCTAAATGCCGACTGCTTAAACACAAATAACTTCCAAAAGAAACAACTTAAAAACTCGATATTTGTAGAGAAGGTTTGGAACCTAATTACGAAGGGCGAATTCGTGAATGGGTGAAATCCACCCAATGATTCTGCAGATATACCCATTCAAAATTTATTTTCCCAATATTTCCAAAAATACAGATGAGATCTAATTGAAATCCAGTTCTTTATCGAAAAATGACAGTTCGAAGGTTCATACAGAATTTAATGAGGATAATGCGGTGAAAAGAAATAAATTTGATTTTTTTTTTAAATTGTCCTGATGACACGATCATCACGAAATTTTTCACAATGTTGTCCTTCAACATTTCCAAAGTAGCTGAGAAGTTTTATCACGATTGAGTCCGTATTTCTTGATTTACACCAAAAAAACCAATGATATCGAGAAGAAAACCAGGAAATTCTACATATTTTACTCAAATATCTCCGAAACTAATGACAGTATCGGATTGAAATTTGGTACACTGCTATGAAATATGAAGTTCAAAGTATAACCGAAATTTATCTCGAATATGAATTTCAGGAAAAAAAATTTAGAAAATTTTTTTTTTTCAGATTTAGTAACCATACAGTTTCGGAGAAATTCCGCTCCAAGTTGCGCGTCGTTATGCTCCAACTAACTGCCAAGTTTCAATCCAATCGCTACAGTTGTTTCTGAGATATGAGGGCAATAACCTCAAAATTTCAAATTGCTATAACTCCGAAACTATTCGGCCGATTCGGCCCATTAACAAACTTAACCTTCGTGTTTTGAAATGCAACCCTTCCTGAAATTTTCAAGTCCATAGAATTTTCCGTACGCCCGTTATCGTGATGACGGCCGGCCGGACAGAATCGATTTTGACATCGGATCCGTCATCAATCATCGAAAATAACAGACATTTGGACAAAACGATAGCACGCTGTTCCCCTAGAGCATGCGCGCAAAAACCTAGATACTAAACGTTCCAACTTTTGAGCAACAGAGTGGTTTAGTTTTGAGAAAAAAGTAGTTGTTTCATTATAACTTATTTATCTTGCTAGAAATTTTCATGAAATTTTCAGGAGGCATCCGAGAATCAATCTCTAATTTTGATCTGAAGGATGTTTTAATGTTGCAATTAGTGGCGTCTGTAAGGGATGCGGACCAAGTATCAATGGAAATACGCATATACTTGGAAAATATGTTTTGAAACTGAAACAAATTGATAACTCTTTCACTATAAACTATTGTCCTCTTTAAAATCATGAAATTGGGGTTTCGACTTGGACTCGATCGTGTTTGTATTTTTGCGCGCATGTTCTAGGGGAACAGCGTGCTATTGTCCAAATGTCTGTAATTTTGGATGATTGAGCCGAAAATGGTCTTAATCGACTAGGTTGGACTCACTGATGACGAATCCGGTGTCAAAATCGATTCTGTCCGGCCGGCCGGCCGGCCGTAGACACGATAACTGTCGAACGAAGTGAGCTAGCGACTTGAAACTTTCAGGGTAGGTCGCGCATTGGAATGCCGCGGTTAAGTTCGTTAATGGGACAAATCGATTGAATAGTTTCGGAGTTATAGGCATTTGAAGTTTTGAAGTTATTTATTTTTTATTTCAGAAACTACTTCAGCGATTGGTTTCAAACTTGGCAGTTTGGTGGAGTATAACGACGCGCAACTTTGAGTCAAATTTCGTCAAGATCATATTGTCAATAAATTTAAAAAAAAATTTTTTTCGAAATTTTTTTACAAAAAAATTTTTTTTTCGGAAACCATTCATCATATCCAAAAAAAATTATACTCACACTTTGACCTTCTAATTTCACAGCAGTGTACTAAATTTCAGCTCGATACGATTATAAGTTTTGGAGATATCAGGAAAAAATATTTCAAATTTCGAGGTTTTCTTCTCGATATCGTTGATTTTTTGGTATTACTCGAGAAATACTGATTCAGTCCTGATTAAACTTCACAGCTAGTTTTAAGATGCTGAAAGACAACTTTGTGCAAAATTTCGTGATAATCGGGTTATTAGAACAATTTGAAAAAAAAAATTTATATGATTTTTTCATCATATCATCCTCATTAAATTCTGTATGAAACTTCGAACTGTTATTTTCGATGAAGTACTGGATTTCAATTCGATCTGGTCTGTATTTTTGGAAATATTGGAAAAATAAAATTTTGATTGGGTATATCTATGGAATCATTGGGTGGATTTTACCCATTCACGAATTCGGCCTTCGTAATTAAGGTCCAAACCTTCTCTACAAATATCGAGTTTCTAAGTTGTTTCTTTCGGAAGTTATTGTGTTTACGCAGTCGGCCGTTAGGCTGACCGTAAACACAATAACTTCCGGAAGAAACGACTTAGAAACTCGATATTTGTAGAGTAGGTTTGGGGCTTAATTACGAAGGTCGAATTCGTGAATGGGTAAAATCCGCCCAATGATTCCGTAGATATACCCAATCAAAATTTTATTTTTCCAATGTTTCCAAAAATACAGATCAGATCGAATTGAAATTCAGTACTTCATCGAAAATAACAGTTCGAAGTTTCATACAGAATTTAATGAGGATGATATGATGAGAAAATCATATAAATTTTTTTTTTCAAATTGTTCTAATAACACGATTATCACGAAACTTTGCATAAAGTTGTCTTTTAGCATCTTAAAACTAGCTGTGAAGTTTAATCAGGACTGAATCAGTATTTCTCGAGTAATACCGAAAAAATCAACGATATCGAGAAGAAAACCTCGAAATTTGACATATTTTTTCCCGATATCTCCAGAACTTATGATCGTATCGAACTGAAATTTGGTACGCGCGCACGTTCAAATTCGTTGCTGAAGCGGTCATCTACAGTGGACATGCGCGCAAAAGTTGCTGCCTTCACGGCAGTGCTTTTTGAAATTTTTGTGAATAATGAGATGAACTCTGTGCCCAATTGCACCTTCAAATCTGCTCTGACGATTTTGAGTTTTCAGGCCTCCGGCCGACTTTAAACACGATAACTTTGCAAAGGAATGATAGACTCATCGATAACCAGTTGGAAAAATCTAATTCATAATTTTAGGCGAAATTTCGTGATGATCATGTCATTAGAACAAGAGAAAAAAAGTTGAAATTTCCGAAATGTTGGCGTCACTCAAAAACGAAGAAAGAAGAAGGAACTCAGTTAACGACATTATGAGTTTTCGAAAAAGGATCTCTTACATTTGAAAAGTTATTATTCAGGTAATTCCATTAGGTCCCTCGCATGTTTTTTTTATGATTGAAAATGTCTGGCCGGCTGTATGCACGATGACGGGCGTGGAAAAAAATCCCATCGACTTGAAACTTTCATGTTGAGTTGCATTTCAAAATGAGACGGCTGAGTTCGTTAACGGGCAGAATCGGCCAAACGGTTTCGGAGTTATAGCCACTTGAACTTTTGAGATTAATTCCTGATATATCAGGAACTACTAGAGCGATTGGTTCGAAACTTGACAGTTAGTTGAAACATAACCTCACGCAACCTCTCACAAACATTTGTTGTGATTGTGCTGTCAGTAAACAAAAAAATATATTTTTCAAAACTTCTTTTTTTGCGCGCATGTTCTAGGGGAACAGCGTGCTATCGTTTTGTCCAAATGTCTGTAATTTTTGATGATTGAGCCGAAAATGGTCTCAATCGACTAGGTTGGACTCACTGATGACGAATCCGGAATCAGAAGCAAGCTAGCAACTTGAAACTTTCAGCATAGGTTGCGCATCGGAATGCCGCGGTTAAGTTCGTTAATGGGCCAAATCGATCGAATAGTTTCGGAGTTATAGGCATTTGAAGTTTTGAAGTTATTTATTTTTTATTTCAGAAACTACTTGAGCGATTGGATTCAAACTTGGCAGTTAAGTGAAGTACAACGACGCGCAACTTTGAGCCAAATTTCGTCAGGATCATATTGTCAAAAATTTTTTTCGAAATTTTTTTCCAAAAAAATTTTTTTTTCGGAAACCATTCATCATATCCAAAAAAAATTATAGTTACACTTTGACCTTCTAATTTCACAGCAGTGTACCAAATTTCAGTTCGATACGATTATAAGTTTTGGAGATATGGGGAAAAATATGTCAAATTTCGAGGTTTTCTTCTCGATATCGTTGATTTTTTCGGTATAACTCGAGAAATAGTATTTCAGTCCTGATTAAACTTCACAGCTAGTTTTATGATGCTGAAAGACAACTTTATGCAAAATTTCGTGATAATCGTGTTATTAGAACAATTTGAAAAAAAAAATTTCTATGATTTTCTCATCATATCATCCTCATTAAATTCTGTATGAAACTTCGAACTGTTATTTTCGATGAAGTACTGGATTTCAATTCGATCTGATCTGTATTTTTGGAAATATTGGAAAAATAAAATTTTGATTTGGTATATCTACGGAATCATTGGGTGGATTTTACCCATTCACGAATTCGGCCTTCGTAATTAAGGTCCAAACCTTCTCTACAAATATCGAGTTTCTGAGTTGTTTCTTTCGGAAGTTATTGTGTTTACGCAGTCGGACTTTAGGCTGACCGTAAACACAATAACTTCCGGAAGAAACGACTTAGAAACTCGATATTTGTAGAGTAGGTTTGGGGCTTAATTACGAAGGTCGAATTCGTGAATGGGTAAAATCCACCCAATGATTCCGTAGATATACCCAATCAAAATTTTATTTTTCCAATGTTTCCAAAAATACAGATCAGATCGAATTGAAATCCAGTAATTTATCAGAAAAAAAATTTAAAAAGCACTGCCGTGAAGGCAGCAGCTTTTGCGCGCACGTTTAAATTCGTTGCTGAAGCGGTCATCTACATTGGACATGCGCGCAAAAGTTGCTGACTTCACGGCAGTGCTTTTTGAAATTTTTGTCGAAACTATTCATCATAACTAAGAGAAAAACAATTTGCTCACACCTTGAGCTCTATATTTCGCAACAGTGCACCAAGTTTTACTGTAAACGGTTAATATTCTCGGAGATATTAGGAAAAATTATGTGAAATTTCTTGGTTTCTTCTCGATATCGCTGTTTTTTTCTGAAAAACTAATAAAATACTAATTCAATCATGATTAAACTCGGCAGTTAGTTTGAAAATGCTGATGGACAACGTTGTGCGGATTTTCGTGAAGATCATTTCCTTGGAAAAATTTGAAAATATTTTTTTTCAAATATTCAATATTCTGTGATCTTCTGATCATTATATTCTCATGAATTTCTATATGTACCTTTGAACTGTCATTTGTCTATTAAGTACTGGATTTCAAATCGATCCAATCTGTAATTTAGGAAATATTGGAAAAAGAACATTTAGAATGGGAATAATTGGGTGGATTTTACTCATTCACGAATTCAGCCTTCGTAATTAAGGTCCAAACCTGCTATACAAATATCCAGTTTCTAAGTACTTTCTTCCGGCAGTCATTGTGTTTATGTTCGGCCATCGATCGTTAGGTCGACCGTTAATATAATAACTTCCGGAAGAAATGATTGGAAATTCGATGTTTGTAGAGTAGGTTTGGGGCTAAATAACGAAGGTCGAATTCGTTAATGGGTAAAATCCACCCAATAATTCCGTAGATATACGCTTTCGAAATTTATCTTCCCAATTTTTCAAAGAATACAGATTTGATCGAATTAAAATCCAGTACTTTATCGAAAACCTGAAAAAGCACTACGTAAAGCTTTTGCGTGCATGTTCAAAGGATATCACCAAAAGTAAACATGCGTGCACAAGCTGCTGACTTCTGGCCAGTGCTTCTCTAATATAAAATTATAATAGTTCGGGAGAATATATTCTACTGAACTGCAATATATCTCCTCACCAAGAGACATATTCTCGAAATAGAATTATATTATTCTGTTCATTTCACCACCTCCAATTTCTTCAGAATTATCACAAAGTAGAAGTTGAATTCAGCACCAAAAGATGAATTTCCAAGACTCATGAAGGAATAATAATGTCAATAAAAGGAATTCAAGATTACAGTTCTTCTTCGAAAAACGTTATTTTTGGAAGGATTTCCTTTTTGCTTAACGTCAAGCTATATCAGAATCTAATGCAATGTTGAGTCTGAGTCCCTACCTAGTTGTTCTGCTTTCTTAACACACATGAGTATTCCTTATTAATGTTTATTATTTTCTCATTGATATCTCTCTTCTTTCCTTCAGAGTAGTCTCAGATTCTTATAATATAGTCAAAGATATCAGCACCAGAGATTTTCCTGGAGTTGCAAAATGGCGAATGGGCCAGGGTCGCTCTCTTACGTGTCGATTTCGCGAATTTTTTTGAAATACTCGGGATCGTTGTAGGATCATGTTCTCCAGTTAATTTGTTAGCTCTACCTTGCTTTTTTCTCCCGAAGAAGAAGAAATGTCGTCAGAATGTTTCTATTTCTAGTTTGAGCTTGCTCCGCTTACCACCTATTCATGGTATGGAATTAACACAGATATGTTGATGATTTCAAATTCTGAATTGATTCAGGACCGTAATAAATCTGCGTGAAGGAACAAACTGAAATATTTTTTCATCTGTGAAACCATTCCATGCCCCTAACGTTACATATTTCCAATAGGAAACCTGAACATATGGCGAACACAGTGACATATTCCCCCATAAATATCATTAGAAAGATGAGACGAATCCCTTTGTATGACTCAAACCTCAAATACACATCTCTCCCAGGTCTAAATATATCAATGCAGCTCATCCCCTTTCAAGCTACAATTAAATGGTACGTACGTCTACGTCAAGGGCTTCCTTTCCACCCTTGTCATTTACCCACCCTTTTCTATGATGACAACCCTCTAGGGCTTCAGCCGCTCACGTTCCTGTCCCTGTTTGGACGTTGGATAAACATTGATCTTGAGATGCGGCGTGTTGATTGGGCACTGTGACACCTGGGTGTTGCCTTGGCAACGGCCCCGGGCAGTCCCCGTTGTCAGGACGACGGCTACCCTTCTCTAGCACCCTCGGTGTCGGTTCGGTCCTAATAATGTCCTCTCTGCGATGATGCTGCGTTATTAGGACGCGAGGTCAGTGGCGTGCGGTCGTATTTGAGTTGTGTTGAGATTTTTCATCATATGAGAGTTCATTAGTACAGGTGCGTCCATGCTTCGCAGAGGTGGATAATTCAACTGTTAGGGGGAGTTGACGAGTTTTATTTCACTAGATAGAGTTTTTATACACAATAATTTTTTCTGCTTTCCTTCTGAATATGATTGCAGTGACAGCACATGATTGGCCTAAGGAAGAAAAATAGCATTTAAAACAACCTGTCTGGTCCCAAAGTAAAATAATAATTTCTCGAAATAATATCCCGAAACTATGATCTTTCTGATCGTATGATATTTGTGCCAAGTTTCATGGAGCAAGATCGAAAGAAATATTATTGGTTAATTTTTTAACACAAGAAAAAAAAATATTTTGAGATTTAATTTTTGTTCTGCTAATTTGCGGCAAGTTGACAGAGCAAACCGTTTAACATAATTTTGCTGAGCTCTTTTTTCGGAGAATATTTGTTTGTTCTTGAGCTATAGAGTATCAGTATTTAAGCCAACAACTATAGAATCCAATGATAAAATAAAACACTTATCATTTCCTTTTTTTTCGAGATTTGGCCCCGGTAACAATTTATAAGCATTCAAGATTTTCCAATGTGATAATGTCTTCGTGTACATAGTTTGGAAGTTCGATGGAACGATGTTTTTCATATTTTGAGTTACTATCATTTTTATGTTTTCCATATAATGTGTTCATTTTTGATTATTGTAGGTTCTTCAGAACTATGACATATGATACTTCTCATTTTCGTTGTTTGTATTTGGGGTTTCTATTTTGTTGATATTATAAGCAATTCTGGGACACTTTTGTGAAAGCTCTTGTTGAATTCCATTACATTTTTGTGTTTTCAATAAACTGTATGAGTACCAGAACTAACTAACTGAGTAAAGGTCAAGGACTTCTATCTGCTGTTATAAATTGAATGGATAAATTTGTTCAAAACACTTCATTTACTCATCCAATTCGTATGTTCTGTTGCTTATTGCAGTATTATTTTTACGAAAATATTTCACTCCTCTTGAGTACTTATTTAAACAATGATCCAATTGCTCTTATGTTATATACAATTGTTTCCATCATAAAATTATCATCGACCATTTTCTTTTGCAAAATTCCGTAGGCATCCCAACTTTGAACCAATTTATAAATGAATTATATCAAACGTAAATACATAAATAAATAAAAAAAGAATTATTTGTATAGTCTGGACACGGAATATAGAGGTAACTCTGCGTATTCTGTGATATATGTATATGTCGGTTCAGCTTGATTCAAGGCCTCTTCAAAATCAAATATACAACTGGAAGACTGTACTTAAATCGTTTCGTTTTCGAGAAAGAGTACCTTCGATGTGATCCTTATATATGCCTATTTGTGTGGTAATGATAAAATATACGAAAAGTAATCAATGAATTTTTCAATAAACAACAAATATATATTGTGTAAGTTTTATCATAACTTAATTATACGAAATGTAATTACATAAATAAAACATTTTGGATAGTCTGGACACAAAATAGACAGGTTACTCTGTGTATTCTGTGATACAGGTGTAAGTAAGTTCAGCTTAACTCAAGGATTCTACCAAACCAAAATACAATTCGTTGACTCACCCTGTACTCATATCTTTTTGGAAATTTGGAGAAAAAGTGCCTTCGATGTGATTCTTATATATGCCTATTTGTAAGATAGTGATGAAAAATAGGAAAAGTAATTATTATTTTTCTTTAATAAACAACAAATATATAATGTATTATAATATAAAAACCTATTATAACTGAATTGAATGAAACGTAAATACATAAATGAAAAAAAATTCTGGACGGTCTGGACACAAAATAGATAGGTAACTCTGTGTATTCTGTGATATATGTGTAAATCGGTTCAAGGCCTCTACTTAATCGATATATAACTCGGAGACTCACCCTGTACTTATATCTGTTACATTTTTTAAATGAAAAACAAATATTTAATGTATAAAAATCTATTACAACGGAATTTCATGAAACGTGAATACATAAATAAAAAAATACTAGATAGTTTGGATATAAAATAGAATGATACTAAAAGAATACGAGAAGTAACTAATGTATTTTTTCAATGTAACACAACTATATTATGTATGAAATCATCATAGTTTGGCAGAATATATTCTACTGATCTGTAATATATCTCCTCATGAAGAAAGAGATTCTCGAAATAATAATATCTTGTTTCATTTTCAGTGACTTAACGTCAAATTTTACACCATTTATTGTATCGATAATCTGCAAAAACCTGTCAAAATCTAATGCTATGTTGAATCTGATAACTAGTACCTACCTAATTGTGTTACTATCTGGACACACATAAAAGCTGAGAATTCCGTATTATTTTTTATTATTTCCTCATTAGAAACTCTCTACTACCCCTTAGTGTTGCCAGATTTTATAATCAAGCCGAGAAATCGGCCCCAGAGCAATATTAGAACAATAAGTTACAAAATGGCGCAGGACCCGGTACCGATCAGTTCTTTCAAAGAAGTAGAAATGTTGTCCGACTTTTTCTTTTTCGAGCAGAAGTTCTCCACGATTCATACCTCGATCATATAGTTTCAATATAATGTATCAATTGGAACCATAACTTTCATATTATATATTTTTCGTTACAGGGGCTGTCATAAGAGTGAATAAATTATTGGGTCAACAAATACAAATGTACATAACAAATATTAAGTGGCTCTCGTGAGTCAGCGCCACCTGGGGAAAACAATATTCGAAAGAAAAATCTATGCAGAATCAGATTATTTTAATGACAAACAATTGATATTCTTTGTACAGGGTGTTTCATTAGACCTGGAGATCAGGAGTAATAGCCCTCCATAAGTTATGCCAAAATCAAAAATTCTCGAGAGTTAAAAGTGTTTTATTAGTTTCTGATGAGAAAATGACTGTTTCATGTTTCGTTCACGAGAAGAAAATTATTCGAAGAAAGATCTTTTCAGAATCAGATGATAGAAAAATTGATAGTCCTAAAAGAAGAAATCGAAATTTCCCAGAACTGGTCTGAACTTTTTCCGTAAGGTTCATATGAGCACTTCGATGGCCTGATATAAAATACTCGCCAAATTTCAAGTGAATACGTTGAATGGTTCACGAATTAAAGACATTCAAAGGTTCTTCCCAAATCAATGGATCACCGTGTATCCTAGAAACCAAAACTCTCAGCTCATATTTAAATGCTGTTTTTTGGCTGCCCAAGGTACCATCTATTTACTACATCGCACGATGTCGCGCCGATAATTGACCGGTAATTCAAAGTGTCATCCGGAAATGTATTGATTTTAAACTACTCAGATACACAATGTATCAATTCTAAACCCAAAATTCCATGGATATGACTATTATCTTATACAAAATCTAGAAAAGCACTGACCTGGGGTCACGAGCCTTACGCGCTTGTTCAAATTCTAACTATTAGATCAACACGAAATTCTGCACCTAGTTGTGTGTTGATAATCTATACCTGATTACGAAGTTTCAATCTGATTGCAGTTGTACTTCTTGAGATATTGCGGAAATAAAGTTAAATTCCAAATAACAACGAAATTTGGCACATTTTTTCTTTTATATCTCCGAAAGTAAATATCGGATACAATTGAGATTTGGAACATTGTTGTTAAATACTAACCCTCAGGTTTGTGAAAAATTCCATTGAAATTTAACCAATATTTTCAGAGAAAAAAAAAATTTTCATCAAAAATTTCGAAAAATTTCGAATATTTTTTTTTTAAGTTTTACTATTACTGAATCCACACAAAGATTCTCTTCAAGTTGCACCTTGGTATTCTAAAACTGTCCACGAAGTTTCAATCTGATCGAGTCAATACTGCATGAGATATCGAGGAATCAACCTCAAAATTTCAGATGCGCCAAACTCCGAAACTATCCAACCGATTCTACTCATTAAATAACTCAACCGAGATATTTGGACTCTTAACCTAATCTCACAATTTGAAGTCACTAAGTCTTCTCCTATGAAAGTTAGAGCACATACGAATGGACGGACGGGGAGAATTTAATTTGACCACAGATTCTTCCTCAGGGAGTTCAACCCAATAGTTTAAGACAATTTTCGGCTCCAAATTCGAAAATTACAGACATCGCGACGCAATGATAACGCGCTGTTCCCTAGAAACAACGAGTTAAAATGGTTGTCACACAAGAATGGAATGCTTACTACTCCTTTTAGAAGAATTGTTTTCCACTGACCCACCCAGTAAAACTAACCAACTGTTGTACGAAATTTTAAGGTTTTTTTTTCAATTGTAACCGAGTGTCACATTCTCAATTCAATCATGGAGGTTAAGAACTAACCCAGTACCATTCATTATGAGTTTTCGGGAAGCATCAGTTCTAGTAATGGCATATGGCATGATCCGTACGCCACTGTCGCCAAATACACAAACAGAGCAACTGCCGAAGGCGAAGGCTGGCGGGGTGTAGAGGGGTTGAACCTACTCAATGCCGAGATGAAAATTGCACTTTTAGCCCAGATTAAAATGCCGTTTGAAAAAAACCCTCCACGTCACGTCATTTTTGCTTATTACATTTTTTTAAGCTGTGAAAGAGAGCACTGGGTGGTTTGTGGAAAGGTGGAATAGAAGGAAAAAATAGGGTTTCTGTTCGCCGAATATCTCGTACCAGAATTGGATTAATTTTGAAAAAAAATTGAAAGATAAAACAGGGATATCTAATAAAAAAAATTCGAATTGTTGCTTGTATGGTGTAGTTTTATGAAAAAATTCTGAAAAACCACTAGCTTTAAGTCTTTTTTTTTAGGAGATCTTACCAGAATCCGAATTATCATTTCCTGTATGAATACAGTCCGGACGGGGACTGATCTGTAGTAGATTTTTGTTTTCGAAAACTGAGTTACAATACTTTTATCTATTGTGGTGCAGGAATTGATTGTATAGTTGATTGCTAACCTATATGGTTGTGTCATACACTATAATATAAGGTGTTCCAGAATTATACGCATCAATGTACAAAACGGATAATACCTCTAAAAATAAATGTACTTCCTTATGAACACAAACTTTTTTTGAACCTAAACAATAAGAGACCCTTTGACGGAACGAATTGAAATTTAATGAACTAACATATAACACCTCCTGAGTATCTTAAGTCTCATCTGAGGTTTCCAAGGTATGTCGGTCTGAAGATTGGAAACAACTGTTATACTTCGTAATCGTACTTCTATGGACATCGCTTCTTCTGTGTAGATATATTGGTTGATTGGATGGTTAGCTTTGATCACGGTTGAAAATTTGATGACTTAGTGCCTTTATGTTAGTTTATTATAACTTCCCAAATAACACACATGCACGTTGAGAATACAATCACTCGTAGTTGCTTTCGTTAATTGAACTTTGATCGCTAATTAATTTCACGTTGTTTTTGGAACCTTAATTCAACCACACAGAATTTACGTATCATAAAAACATGTACTTCGCAAACTTAGATATACCAAACCGTTTTTCTTCATTTAATGTCATAAAATTACGCATCGATTAAAACTTATTTTGGGAGGGTTTTTGATCATTTTTTAGTTTTTTTATGTGCTTTAACTCCGAATATCTGAAACAGAACTATCAAAATTGAATAAAATTGTTTTTCTCATGAAAAAAAAGATCAGAATGATTGGTGCTATATTCAATATAGGAAAGGTTTTCAAATCAAAAAATGATTAACGATCCATACTTACGAAAACCAAACCAATTAACGAGACATAAAAATCAAAAAATTGTGTTCATAGTATTCCCAGTATTTGTGGAAAGACATATACAGAGGATATGTCAAGACCATTACCTAGTTATCAGAAAACGAGAGCACAAAAACAACCTAAGGAATAGAGACATACAAAAAACTCAAATAGCGAACCATGTATATTCGACCATTGGGAATCACATGATAGATTGGGACAAAACAAAAATGTTGGAATCAGCTAATTCGAAAAGAAAAATTGAAGAGCTTTTTTGCATTTTGTTAAATGGAGAGAGTATTTTTGCTCATTGTTCTGTAGAAATACAACCTATTTGGTTGAATTCACTTGAAAAAGAGGAAGAATTAAAAAACTTCCAAACCAAATAAATCTGTGTGGCTGTGTTTCTCTAAACTATCAATGTGACAAAAGTCTCAAATCCAAACGAAAATCGAAAGAAAACAATTCTTGAAATTTTCTGCTTTGTCTGATGAAAGAGTCAGATTTGTACTCTGAAACGTCAGAGTTCGCTTTCTTTATCGTTTGTATTGTTTCTGACTGTCCATTAGGCAATCTGTTTTGCGACGAACTGCCCTTGACAAATAGTTTGATACTGCAATCCGCAAGGGCGTTTTTCATGAAAAAAAAAATTTTATTTAATTTTGATAGTTCTGTTTTAGATATTGAGAGTAGAAACCCATAAAAAACCTAAAAAAATGAAATTACGCATTAGTTGGGAGCACGAATTTCTTGATAATTAAATTGTTACTATAGCCATCATAATTCAACGTTTACTCTCCTGCTTTTTCCACGTATATTCAATTACTATTGAAAAACATTACATAACCGTTGAATATGATACTATTCTTGAACTGAAATTCTTGGCAACCTCTAATCTACGTTTCAGTTAATCCTTTTCTTACGTTTATTCAACATCATGAAAATTTACATTTCTACGTATAATGAACAGATACGTTATCGTACCAACCATTTTCAACGTATATTGAACAAGAACGCAGAAACATGAAATTAACGTTGAACATGACACTTTTCAGTAACTCGTTTGCTCCTAGAAACTCAAATATATTAAACTATTTTGCTTTATGTTTATTTCACGTCATGGACTTACGCATTTGCTGCATGACATGGCAATGATTTTGTTGATAATAATCTCGTTACTGTAGTCATCATAATACAACGTTTACTCAACGTGAATTTTCTACTTATATCCAATTAGAACTGGGAAACATTATGTAACCGTTGGGTATAATTCTTTTTATGAATCATTAAATTTCGGAACCTGGGTATTCTGTTTTTACAAATCCAGGAATATATAATAACTTCAAAGAGAATCGAACTAGAAAACTAGACAATAGCAAAATTTCAATTCATTATAATTCAAATTATGGATATCCCTATTCAAGGTCATACCTTCTTAGCTAAAATTTTCAACAGTGTAAAAAATAATCCCCATGAAAATATGATGCTTTTGAAATATGGACGAAAAGGAAATCTTCCTAGATCCAGCCATAAGAGACATCCTCCAGCTCACCCAATAACATCGAAACACAAAGGGCGTAATACGTTATTTTTCCGGAAAGGGGCCCTCTCGGAAAATTCAGAAAGAAGAAGAAACGCGATGGCAGTTCGTATACCGCCTTTCGCACATAGTATGAGAGGATGCCAAAGTGCTATCTGCCTCTTTGTGCTGGAGACAAAGGCACGACAGATTAGAGAGTCCCCGATTCTATTCATACCGCTGATGGGGATATACTCGAAAAGACGCTGCCGCGCATGCTGCTTGTCTCCGCAAAGGCGATTACAGTTTTTTTTTTAACTTTTTTCGGAAGGTTCTATTGATTTGTTTACGTTTGATATGGGATTATCCCATGAAATTGATGCGGGAAAGGGTTCTTTTGTTCGTATTTTATTCAGTGAACTAAAGATGAAGAAGTTGAAGAATTAGATGGATGCATTTTGGATATGTTTAGGTCGTAGGTGTTGAAATCAAGACTGGTGTGTAATGAGTTTGAATTATAAGGGCTAATTTGGGTTCAAGATTTTCTTCTATTTTTCTTCGGAAAGTTGTGAGAATTTATTATATGCAGCTAGAAGCATTGGATTCTCATCTGAATTTAAGATTGCAACGCCACTGTGGCCAGTTTTAGAACCTTAGGTACAGAAATAGATTTTGTTTTGATATTCGTTTTTGCACTGTTTGTCAGTGTTTGGTTTGATAATTTTTGATTTCACGATTTATTCAAGGACTTTTATAGTTGACGAGAGTATTACTGGGAGTACATATTCCATTCTTATAAGGTAGGTATGTATCATCCTTCAATCTAATTCAGTGTAGCTACTCTAAAACTACGGGGATATCTCCGAGGTTAGACAGTATTTTAATATTATTCATTTTCAGATTCAAATGGCAAGATTCAGTTTGGTGAATTTCTAAAGCTATCTTGAAGGTACAAACACTTTCAGAAGTGTTCAGGAAGATGCATGCTATTTGCAAAACTGATAAACTTTCAACCTTTTTTCTACCCAACTTGATTATTGATTGAATGCCACCTCAGATCTACTGCTCAAAAAGTTGAAAAGCAGATAGTACTGTAAAACAAACTTGTTGGAATAATGGACAAATACTCATAATTTTACTATTTTTTTATTAGGGAAGGATTAAATTTACACAATATATTGTGAATACATTCACATAAAACTGATGCTACCTTTACCGTTAGCCTTATTCATTATGGATTGACCAATAAATTCATACAACATTCATACGATTGGTCTTGAAAAAGCTGTAAAAAATAGGCCCTCTACTACTTTGATTTCATTAGCAGAAGCATTTTGAGGGAGGAGTATTCATCACCAGATATTTTCTTGTTGAGACTCTCTTGTTTCAATCGGTGAGTTCTATCACTAAAACATTTACGTTGTTCTTTAATGATCAGTTCAACAGGCAGATTTCTGGAGGGAATAGCATTCCTCTTAAGTAACTTTCTCTGCTTGGATTAGGGACCTGAAAAAAATTGTCTTCATGAATGAGATCTAATATTTCATGAGCAATTCCTGCTTACCTCTGAAAAATGATCATCATCGGTAAAATGCAGGTAACAGACTCTCATAAATCTTGTTAGTTGGTTTGGTTCTGAGTTACAAGTTGCGAAGGTTTTTATCGATTCTTCTACACTCTCAGGCCCTACTTGTTAAAGGAAGTTTCTTTCACCCAAACTCGAAATTTTTCACCGGGCTGTGGAGATCTATGGAAACGGTACATTTGAGTTTGCTTTTCCTCAGTAGAAACTTGTAAAACCACACAAACACCAAGAAAAATGCATAAACTTTCTGATTTTCTTAACATTTCTTTTAACTTGCTAATGATAATGTCTGTACCTCGGGTTACTCTGATATAGCCACCAGAGGGAGAAGCGCTTATCTTTTTTTGCCAATATAACGGTTTTTTCTTCAAATTTTCAGTTAATTAAATAAAATTGTCTTTTCTATGAAGACGCCTTTGCGGATTGCAGGATAGAACTATTTATCAAGGTCAGTTTCTTAGAAAAGAGATTGCCTAATGAACAATACAGCGACAATATAAACGATAAACCATTCAAATTTTCTGGACATTACCTTAACCAAAGAAAGCCAATACATTTCCTCTTATATATTTCGCAAACACACTGACGAATACAACCATCCTAAATTTTTTAATCCATCCACATTTTCATGAACTAGCAGCGTAAAGATCAATGATTATTATAATAATTATTATTATTAATAAACATAAAGAGTAGGGGTTTTCACCCATAAACTCAAATTTACAAAATTAATTGGAATTCATAAACTACAAAAGAAACAATAGAGAAAACGCACATATTAACAGTCACTTAATAATTGGTCTGGTCTCGAATGAACTTGTCGAGTCGGTTCTTGAAGGAATTCACCGAATTTGCACCAACAACATAATGCGGCAGCCCATTCCCTCCCTCGAAAACTCTATTGGAAAGACACGTTTGTCGCTGTGTGGTCCTGAAATTTTCTTTCGCCAGTTTGAAGGCATGGCCACGGAGTTGTGTGCTGCTTCTCATGTAGAGGTGATCTAAACCTACACCAAAGAACCCACGCAGAGCCCGAAATGTCACAATAAGATCACCTCTATCCCGTCGATCCTGAAAGGTTTTCAGATTAAGCATTCTCAAACGAGCGTGGTAGTCTGGTCTTATTATCCCAGAGGGGATCCTTGTATTCCAACGCTGTACAGACTCGAGGAGTAGATGGTCCCTCCTGAGAGAAGGGTACCACACAGGTCCAGCATACTCCATCAAAGGACGCACATAGCTACAATAAAGTGCCCGACAAGTTGCCAAGCTGTAGCCCCTAAACGATTTCTGAATCATGTAGGTCATCTGTCTGGCCCTAGATTCAGATGGCTTGTCGAATTCTTCTAAATGAAACTGGACATTTTATTCTTGAGGAATAAGATTACAGGGCACATTTAAATACCTTGTTACTCGATCTGCAATTCACTGGTTTGAAAATACAGAGAGGTCCAAGTAGTGACGTCAATCAGTTTTTTTAGATTACTCACAACTGGAGGTATCCAAAAATACCCCATGTATGTCACGAAATTTTTTCTAGTTTTCTTGTTATTATTTTTTTGTGTTATTGCATTGAGTATTAAACACTTCAATAAATGGTAAATGACACTTCTAGCCACATCCTGTATATTAGTAATACAAAACTCGGGTCATCGTGAAACCTTTCAACAACACAAAGTGATAGCAAAGGACTACTCTATCCAATATTTTTAAAAGATTGGTTGGGATTTCTTCTTTTTTTCTTTTTCTTCCCATTATCATTTTTTATCTTTTTATTTATTTCTTTTTTCCTTCCTATTTCTCTTTCCACATTTACTTTCTCTTTCTCCATCTCCTCGTCTTTTCTTCCTCCTTGTATATATCTTCCCTCTTTCTTCCTCTTTTTCTTCCTTGCACTATTCGATCAACTCTGGAGTTGTTAGTGCAGTTACAAAATTCACTATTTGAAGATTTACATTCGACATCCAATAGTGATCGAATCAAGTAAGGATAAAATCAGCAAATTGGAAGCTCGAGTAGAATCAGATCTATCTCCTAATGAGCACCAATCAAATGAAATAGCGTCTGTATATGTTTTATACCGGATAGAAGTCTGGGATTAACATCTTATCCTGTCCCTGTTTTCGAAATATATCCCTTAATGAAGAACGCCCCTGTTACTCCACCTCATTGTTGATTCCACGCTTCTTGTGTCTGATTATAGAGCTCGCCGTGGCGCTAGCACACGCTCCCGGGGCACTTAATTTTCTTCAATTCTCCATTTTCCCTGGTTCGGCGTCAACGTGGCAGAATATGGAGCGGTGCCAGAAATCGAGGCAGCTTCCGCCTCCAGGGAACCGAGAAATACGAAGAGGCGGAGACAGGGGCGGCATCAGGAAATGGCCTTCGATCCTAGGGACTGTTATCTATATGTGCCGTTTTGATGGCACCAGAGTAAGGGTGTTGTTTACGTCCCACCACTATTCATTCTCCTATTGCACGCCAGATGGCTTGTCAACCTTTCGCCTCTCGCCGATAGAGGGCTCACTCACCAAGTCATCACTTTGTAAGTCGGTCTTTCTATTAGTAAATTGGAAGCAGCATTTTGGGAGCTCACCTACGAGGTAGCCATACAGCAGAGAATACTGCAAGAAGCCATGATCCCGAGATGATGGTAAGTATATGATCCTTTTACTTACAGAAATGAAAAAGAACTGATAATATGTTCACAACCTCGTAGATATCTTGAATATTGAAAGATGTCTGATACTTCTTGACTTATGAGTATTCATATCAAAAGCCACTGGCTTCACTATGTGCCAATAAAGAGCAAGGCTCCAAGTAAAGCTTTGTTAGATCACTCTTATCCAAGAGGTACTGATTCATACTCACACAGTGGTGTTCTGAAGAGGTTCGTGGGGGCATGCGTTGAAGACAGGCTGCACCTCTCCTCTGATGACAAGATTTGACTCTTATTCCAAGGGCTCAACAGAAGGGTCTCACCCTTACACCATGCTATCATGAAATATCAGCGTCATACTTAAAAGCTGAACAAGACCATGGTAGGTCATCTTGAGATGATGTCATTAATTGCAGGAATAGAATTTATTGGCATATTTTCCGATGAAATTTGTTGGATAACTTTTTCAACTAATTTGCCTACTCCAACCCTGTCACACGCCCTAACCACCCCCTTCCTTTAATACAGATGTTTGCGATGCGATTTTGTCACGAAATGGCGGCTTGGAGGCCTTGTGTACTCGTATCCGGAAATCATCTCATCTTCTCTCCGCTCTGCTACGCCAGCCAGATATTTTGGAAGAGCCTAGAGGAGATGTTTCCGCTTTTTTCTCTACAGCGCCTACTTCGAGTCTCATCACAGAGGGGATGAAGAGTGGTTGAGACGGAAAAGTGGTATGAAGATATTAATTTCATCACTTCATAAATATAGCATGGGATGACGTCATGAATATTCTTACATAATCGACCGCCAGTGAAGTAGAAATATGGGAAAAGGAAAACACTACCCAAATTTTTAAAGTAAATACTTTTGAATGGTGTACAGATGGTTTTATGGCATAGAACCAAGTGTATACTATCGCAAGACTCCTACTCGAGTATTTTTCAGGCTGAAACATTTGAAATCGAAAGATGCATAGACATAAACCTAGAAAGATTATATCAAGTGATCCATTCTGGTAGTCAGGCTGCTATCAAAGCATTGAACTCCTATGCCATCGACTTAGAGCTGATATTGGAGTGCCGAAGAAAACTCAATGAAGTAGGCCAGATTATCAAGGTCTTTGGGTTCCTGGGCAAAGGAAATGGAGAGGTAAACTTTTCCAGCCAGAAGTGGAGCACAAACGCTTCCTCACGACCCTGAACCTTTTTGTGGTATAGGCAAATGCATCTATAAGACAGAGTGTTTGGAGCAAGAAGAAAATGAAAGAGGAGCACTATGGAGGAATTTTCCATTTCTGTAAGAATATTCTAGTAGCAAATTCCTACGAAGAATTCAATGACGGTAATTGAATTTTCTAGAAACTGTTATTTTATGAGATATCGCTATCGAAATATTTTTTGGGACATCTCGTATATTTTTACATATTTCCACAGAGCTTGAAATTACCACTTCTAAAATATAGCATAGTGGATATTTTTCCGGAGTTTCGTTCGAGACATTGAAATATCAACTTTCATCTCTTGGGTATGTAGGCTTTGGAGGATGCGATGGTGAATGAAACCATGGAAATGTTGGTTATTGAACGTCTATTGAAACAATAAGTGTTACAGGAATTGGTTTCACGGGGAAGAAAGAGCTCCAGTAATATTTAATAACATTACCACAAGGACGAATATCCATCGATAAATCAACAAATATTCTCCCTTGATCAGAGCTAATCATCCAATCAACCAAAACACCTACACCGAAGAAACAACAACAAAAGGATGAACGTCATTCCCATCGATCAGAGTATTCTGCGCTCGAAGGTGGGACTCGCAAGATGCTCCTGGCAGATGGCGCACTGTACGTTGTTATACTGCAGCAATCCATCTGAAAGGTGACAAGTATCGAGAGATCCCTCTGCGTTTTATCCAACTAATCCAAGGTAAGTTGACCTGACGATCAATAAAAATTGTGAAACAGCTGTAGTAATTCTCCTTGGATCCGCTTCTTCGGTGTAGGTGTTTTGGTTGATTGGGTGATCAGCTCAGATCAATGGGGAATATTTGTTGATTTATCGACAGATAGTCGTCCTTGTGATTATGTTATTTAATAAGTGTTATATTCAGTTCCCAACTTCTGTTCAACTTTCTGCAATGAATCACGAGAATTACAAGTAAGTCTGTTATTTTCTAACCGGAGAAAATGCAGAGGCAGCAAATGATTTTTATCATGAAAAATATCCAATATCCAAAAAAGTCCAAAAAGCACTGCCGTGAAGGCAGCAACTTTTGCGCGCATGTTCAATGTAGATGACCGCTTCAGCAACGAATTTGAACGTGCGCGCAAAAGCTGCTGCCTTCACGGCAGTGCTTTTTGAAATTTTTTTCTGATAAATTACTGGATTTCAATTCGATCATATCTGTAATTTTGGACATATTGTAAAAATAAAATTTTGAATGGGTATATCTACGGAATCATTGGGCGGATTTTACCCATTCACGAATTCGACCTTCGTAATTAAGGTCCAAACCTTCTCTACAAATATCGAGTTTCTGAGTCGTTTCTTCCGGAAGTTATTGTGTTTACGGTCAGCCTGACGGCCGACTGCGTAAACACAATAACTTCCGAAAGAAACAACTTAGAAACTCGATATTTGAAGAGAAGGTTTGGACCTTAATTACGAAGGCCGAATTCGTGAATGTGTAAAATCCACCCAATGATTCCGTAGATATACCCAATCAAAATTTTATTTTTCCAATATTTCCAAAAATACAGATCAGATCGAATTGAAATCCAGTACTTCATCGAAAATAACAGTTCGAACTTTCATACAGAATTTAATAGATGATATGATGAGAAAATCATAGAAATTTTTTTTTTCAAATTGTTCTAATAACACGATTATCACGAAATTTTGCATAAAGTTGTCTTTCAGCATTTTAAAACTAGCTGTGAAGTTTAATCAGGACTGAATCAGTATTTCTCGAGTAATACCGAAAAAATCAACGATATCGAGAAGAAAACCTCGAAATTTGACATATTTTTTCCCGATATCTCCGAAACTTATGATCGTATCGAACTGAAATTTAGTACACTGCTGTGAAATTAGAAGGTCAAAGTGTGAGTATAATTTTTTTTGGATATGATTGATGGTATCCAAAAAAAAAAATTATTATTTTTAAAATTTACTGACAATATGATCTTGACGAAATTTGGCTCAAAGGTGCGCGTCGTTATACTCCACCAAACTGCCAAGTTTGAATCCAATCGCTTGAGTAGTTTCTGAAATAAAAAATAAATAACTTCAAAACTTCAAGTGCCTATAACTCCGAAACTCAACCGCGGCATTCTGATGCGCAACCTATCCTGAAAGTTTCAAGTAGCTAGCTTGCTTCTGTCGACAGTTATCGTATCTACGGACGGCCGGCCGGCCGGACAGAATCAATTTTGACACCGGATTCGTCATCATTGAGTCCAACCTAGTCGATTGAGACCATTTTCGGCTCAATTATCCAAAATTACAGACATTTGGACAAAACGATAGCACGCTGTTCCCCTAGAACATGCGCGCAAAAAGACAACTTTTCAAAGACAGTTTCGCACGATTGTGTCTCATAAACGAAGGTCAATCAGAAAAGAAAATACCGAAGAAATACCTTAAGAATACAGATTCAGCAAAGTCGCCCTTTTAGGAGCTATTGGAATCGATTCCAGAAATATCAACTCATATTATTTTACCAAGCCTACTCAACCAAGAGATAAAATTACAAAATTCAATACCCCTGACATGACTCCAGAAAAATATCAAATATGCTATATTTTGAAATGCTAATTTCAAGCCCTATCGAAAAATGTGAACATTTTTGGAGTGACCCATTCGGAAAAAACATTTTCATAGCAATATCTCACAAATTATCAGTTTGCAGAAAATGCATTTAACGTCATTGAATTCCACATAAGAAGTTGCTACAAGAATATTTTCACCAAAAAAAAGAAATTTGCAAAAAGACAAAAGTTACACCAACATTCCTAAAATGAATATTTTCGAGAAACACCCGGTGACCATGTAACGGCGATGATTATGAAGTTTCAGTTCCCGCCAATGAGTTTCTGATGAAAATTGGCAGACACTGACATCAGTTTTCGTCTATCTAGAACAAAAAAGGCTTATCCGTCAAAAGTGTTCACTCTGTATAGCAACGACCGCGACAAATCTCCTGTCCTCAATATTTTTATCCCAACAGACCCCTCATCTCCATGACCATCCCCAGACACCTCATCCTATCCGACCCACCCTCCAGCATGCGGTCGCCTTGTAACAGAAACATCCCTCTGGGCTTTCATATTTCGTAACAGCAGTATATCGTATCCTGCAAAGGCCGCCTTTGTTGTATCCCACGCAAAAACGGGCCTTAACAATGCATCCTCGCTCTGCGTAGCAACACATACGATAATCCCAGATAAACAAGGATGTTGCATGAGAGGGACGTTGGAGCGCCCCAAGGGCGCCCCTGAGGGCACATTTCGACGCGATATACGGATGACACGACGTGCACTACAAAGGCGGCTGGTCGTATAAAGACGGTCAGCGATGGCGTCCAATATGGCGTCTCTGCGATGGACAGTGAGGGCGTTGTCGTTGTTGTGAGCGTATGCGTTGGACGCAGTGACGACGTTTCTAGGGATCGATTGGGCTTCTTTTTTGATCCGAGGGTTCATGTGTAGGTTGAATTATATTTGATTTAATGCTAGTTTGAACAAGTAACTTTAACAATTCCAGAACAATATTGACGTTATTTCTGGAGATAACAGTATGATTGTTCGTTTGGTGTCCACCCTGACGGTGAACTCAAGCACGAATAACTACAACATATACTTTCAATATTATATTTTTAAACAAATGTTCGATCTCCTGAAAATGAAAAATAAAAATGGGGATTTGCATTTAAAGGGATTTGTCTTGAGTGCACGATATGGCAACGTCGAATTCAGCTTTTTCAGAAAGAAAAGGACGTCAAATGTGTAACTTTGTTTAGGAAAACAGAGATAGCTATACTTCTATCTGGTTAGAGTAGAAGACAATGACCAATGAATAGAAAAAGAAGAGCACACACTGTCATACTGTCATATTACCGACAAATCGCAAACGGAAATTGTTGGGTTATATTGACAAGGAACACGTGTGTGCCACAGAATAGAAATGAATATTTCATTATTCTATAGCAGAAAAAGCTATTCTACTAAACACCGTTGTCATTTCGTGCATGCCTGGCAAATCCCAAACCCCAATTTTGAAATCTGATTTTGAATACTTTCTGAAGGTGATTTGGGAAAATGATGAATCAAACCATTATAATAATGTTCGAATTTGCATTTGCACAAATAACCCAAATTCAGGAAAAACCTCCATTATCTACAGTTGCAAAATGGTGCAGGATATGGGATTGCGTTTACTGTTGGGATTTTTAGATTCTTCAAAAGATACTCAGCATCGTCGAAATATTACCCAACTTCATTTTCTAGCTCTTTCTCTGATAAACGATATATCGTTGGGTTTCCGGGAAAATACAAGGACTGAAAATTTATATTTACAGAAAAAACCTAAAAAACGATGCAAAATCCTCTCAGAATAAGCTTTAATCGTTCGTTTGTGATTGGGTGTAGCTGAAAGCAAGTATGAGATTTTGGCATATAATATAGAATAGATGCTATTGATAATTTTGTATCCATAGATAGAAGATGAAACACTGTATCTGAGTATTATTTTTATTTATATATTTTATTGTGGATCCATTTTCACAAGCTCTTGACTTCAATCATTATTTGCCAGTTGATATAAACTTTAATTCATCATTCAAGATGTGGTACGTAGAGGACAATAAAAATATCGTACGATAGTAATATCGAAAGATTGTATGTAAGCTTATTACAAAAATACCCATATTATATAATGATTGAAAACATTTGGAACCGAATCAATTCTTTGTCCGCAACGACAATATAATTCCCAGTAGAAAAAAGCCCAAATTTCCCATCTCACCCTCACGACAAGCCCACTTAATCACTCCACTCCCATATCATCCGAAATCCCCATAGACGGGGTCCAAAACGATCCGAATTTTCCCGTTAATGAAGTGTGTAAGGATTATATGGATTCCCATTACAGGATCCTGACCAACGGAATTGATTTTACCCAAGCTTTTATCTGAGTGGAACTACGCAATTATTCATATCGAGGGGCAGTTAAGCATAGAGGGGGCGATAGATCCGCTGCTGTAATATTGAAATCGCCAGGAGGACTCTCCCGTCGTTGATTGAATTCCTGAAGTTTGGGGAACGTGAAGGGCATTCGGATTTCACTAGTCACTACGATCGTAGTCTTATGATATCTTTCAAGATTCCCAAATGACATCATATTTTGGATGGACTGGGGAGGATTCGAAGGGACCCAGAACAGCACCCCGTGGAACACCATTTTGAAAAATTCGAGGAGAGCTATGGAGTCTTGAACTATAGGAATTTTTTCTTTTTTGCATAAAAATCTTCATTCTTGTGTTCGAATGAGAAAGGATAGAGAAGATTATAGACATACAAGAAAACGACTACGAACATACATCCAAATACCTGTATTTCCAATTCAGTGAATGCTGAACATATCTGAGACGAGTCAACCATTGTATGGTATAGAAAAAGGATAAAACAACAAAAAGACATAACTGAATTCATAATGCGTTCGTAACCTATTTTCATTCAATCTAGTTCACTTTTGATTTTCATCCCCAAAGAATAAGTACTGAGGAGCCAATTCGACATGGCCTGTTTTGCAAAGTTTCATGTGGGGTCGTTGGGCATCGAGAGAGCGATGGTTCTGCTGCTGTATATTGATGAATTTTGCATAGAATGGGGTGGATTCGAAGGGACTCAGAAATTAACCTTGTGGAACACCATCTTACCAAAAATTATAGAAAAGCACTGGAGTCATGGAGTATGGAAATAATACCTCTTCTGTATGACAATTATAATTCCATGGTTTGAATAAAAGACAATAGAGACAATAATAGACATACTACATTGAATCTTTTTTTTATGGATGGATCAATATTGAGGAGTCAACTTGACATGGTATGTTTGATAAAGCTCCATTCTTGAGGGACAGTTAAGCATGCTGCTAATATATTTAAATCGCAAGGAGTAGACTTCTATTGATAACTTAATTCTGTAAGTTTAGGGAACGTGCATTTCACAAAGAAGCAAGCGTCAGCGTGGCTTTGGTGGTCGTATCAGGATATCGCTAAATATTACTGTATACTATATTTGGATGAAAATGGAGTGGATTCGGAGCGGCCCAAAACTGAACCACTTGGAAACCTTTACACCAAAAATTAGAGAACTATATGACCTATGTAAATTATCTCGCTTTTTTATGACAATAGTCATTCTACGGGTTGAATACGAGAGAATAGAATGCAGACACTGAAAGATATACATCAGAAAATATTACGAACATACATATGAGTACATACAGATACCTGTATTTCAAACTAAGATAATGCTGAACATAACTGAGACATCAAAAGGTATAATACATCAAGAAGACACAGCTGACTTCATGTTGGGTTCGTAGCCTATATTTCTTCTCCTGTAAAGAAAAGATCGATATCTAGGAGCCAACTTGTCATGGCATGTTCCACAGAGTTCACTTCAAGAGGGGCAGTTGAGCAATGATAAAACGATGCGTTTACTGCTGTAACATCATGATTTTCAGGAGAACATCGATTGAATTCGGGAAGCTCCGGGTTAGCTTGAATTTTCACTTGGGAAGACATCACATACTATCAACACGGTAGATGCACGACCACTTTTGAGTTATATTTTGTGTACAAATGAGTGGATTGGACGGGACTTGGAACTGTACCTCGAGGAACACCACTTGCTTTTTCGTGTTGATATTTAGAATTCATTATCGTAGCGGATGATGCACTTTGGATCAAGAAAATCTAGGAAACAGCGAAACCGAACTCGAAAAAAATCTTGAAAGCTTAACTGAATATGCACAGAAATTATTGATAGATTGTTAATCATACCCACACACATATACTGCGCAATATCCTCATAAAATTGGCCACCTCTTGGAAGAGACCAAAATTTAAAATACTGTTTTTAAATACTGCCATCAAGGTACATCCGAAGTTTTTTTCGATAAGGATGTGGATAATTTTCGAAAAACAATTTTTTCAAAATGTTTTAACAGTTGCATTCGCACGAAACGTTGCAGTAAGTTCCGTGTTGATATTCTTCAATTAATTACAAAAGTTTCGATGTGATCGCAACTGTACTTCTTGAGAGATTGACGAAATAACCTCGAAATTTCGAACAACAACGAAATTTGACATATTTTTTCCATATATATCTGAAAGTAAAATAAAATTGAGATTTGGAACTTTGTTGTTGAATAGTGATTTCGAGGTCTGTGCCAAATTTCACTGAAATCTGATCAACACTTCCCGAGAAAAAAAAATCCAACGAAAAATTCAGACATTTTCGAATAAACATTGTTCTCAGATTTTCTAACCACTAGATCCATACAAAATTTCGCAGTTAGTTGCGAGTTGGTATTCAAGAACTAATTACACAGTTTCAATAAGATCCAATCAGTTCTTCATGAGATATCGAGGAATTAACTTCGAAATTTCATATAGATATAACTCCGGAACTGTCAGGCTGATTTTGCCCACTGTAGCGAGCGCCCTCTCTCAGCTCTTACTTAAGTCGCGCGCGCAGTACCATCATGCATCTTAAGTATCCTACGTTATCTGCCTGCAACGCTTGGCCAACATCATCGGTCAACGTACAGGGGGCGCTAGCGCGCACGCTGTCCCGGTTGGATCCTCTCAAGATCTCGGAAATACGCTCATCCCCAACGGTCTGGTACACTCCCTTGTGGTCCTCACAAGGGGGTGTCCACTCTCGTAGGCATGTAAACGGCTTAGTTTGGTGCATGCCTGACGAGTTCCCCCAAACTAAGCCGGGACGAAACGTGACACTGTCCCAAAGAGGTTGAAGCTACCTCGCAAACCTTCAACAGCTTCACCACTAACGAACTCGAAGGAGATATTCAGGCTCCAAACCTAACCCGATAATTTCAAGGCTGTAGGAACTTTCCTTCGAAAGTTAGACCTCACACGGCTGGACGGACAGAATCAAATTTGACCACGTTTCCATCATCAGTGAGTCCAACCTAGTCGTTTAAGACCAATTTCGATACAAACTTCGATAATTACAGACATCGTGACGAAATGATAACGCGCTTTTCCCCAGAACAAGCGCGTAAAAATCGAAGAACCCTAAGCCTACCTTTCCACCTAAAATGACATACACCCTTCGGCCTCCTCATTTCATCCCCAGACCAAACAAAATTAGCGGAGAGAGAAAAGTCGACGAAACACAATTAGTTTTTCCATTAAACTTTCCTCGTGTGCCTTATCTCCACAGGGATAAATGACTGTCGGAGAGAGAGTGAAAAAGAGGCACGTGACGCGGAAAACGTCGAGTGCTCCATTAGGACGCGAGGGTCGTGGAGGGGAGTTGAGGGGGTTCGGAAATAGGCGTTTTCCGAAGGCAATCTTCTCTCCCCGGTTTTTGCTCAAATTCAATTCCGTCAGCTTTCAGCGGCAATATCCTAAGAGCTTTTCATGAGCGACGCGATGGCGATGTGAGTATTATAAGTTTTCCAGGGAATATCTAATGGGGGTTGTTTTTTGATTCGTTATCAGAGGACTGAATGAACTTGATGGACTATATAGAAATAGTGGTCTCAGAATTCTGTTTCTCCAACTTTTTTTCGAAATTTTGTAGTTGGAAGATTTTATGTAATAAAAATTATCACCTCATGATTCCTCGATCAAGGAGAAATGATGTCGATTATGTAAAATAACAATAATAATAATGGTGATGATGGTTTTCATTCGTCAATTGAAAGCCATACATTCATAACAGAAAAAAAAGTATGAAGAAAAGGCGTAATTACTGCTAAGCTGATTTGAATATTAACCTAAATATAAAACACTTAAATGAAAACATCCTATTAGAACATATAGAGAAAAATCCAAGAAACAGAACTCGAGGAAGAAATCATCAGAGTAGAGAGAGCAGAGCACATTCTTCAAATTCGTTGCGTGCATGTTCTTAGGGGAACAGCCTGCTATCGTTTTATCCAAATGTTTTATTCACAACATTTCAATTATCAAAGTGGGACTAAGGACAATATGCACAACCATATGACAAGCTTGTCATATTTCATATCAATCTCGTTCTATCAAGTTTGGTGTTAGTTTCGATCACGTGATAAGATGCAAATAACTTGGGAAAAAGATAATGCTGATGATTCTTAATCGTGAGGTAGATGATGAAATACTGTGTCTACTCTTATGATCGTATTACATATGAAATCACAAAATGATTCGAAATATCAAATATTTTTAACAAATACTATTTTTTTTGCAATATTGAAACATGTTCTTCTAACTTGACGTTAGATTAGCAGATATAGAAGTTGGAAAATTTGAAAATAACATCACATATTCTGTTTCAAATATTTGAACTGACAACAAGTTAACATAAATATTCCAAAAAGTGGAAGCGGTTATATTTTCTTACGATTTACCCACGGCATATTATGGCCTAGTTTTTTAGAAAAATTGTTCTGCTAAATTTTACCGTTCTTATATGGAATATTCGACGCGATGTAAGCAAAGCATCGCATATTCCCAAGAAATGGTCGACGAAATTGATTTTTAACATTTAATGGATGGTAAAATATGAAAGAACGTTATCAAGGTTCAAAGATATTTTGCTAACTTGACTTCACTGTAACAAAAATTGAATATTTTTCGAAGTACCTCAGTGATAACATTAATTGCTTCACGGTTAATTAACGCCAACAGAGATAGAATAAGAATCAGTTAATGTCAGGGAAATTACCTTTCCAAAATTTTCCTCTTTCAACTCGACGTCGATTCAGCTAATCATTGAATATTATTGGCCAGACAATGGAAGTGACGGAAATCGAAGGTCAATTTATGGCAAAAATTCACAAGTATAGATCATTTTTTTATCGAAAGAAATAATTTCTGAAGAAGTTGTTGTACTAACCTAAGGCCAAATTAGCAGAATATTGAAATTTTCCTAAAATACATAAACCGGAACATTAATTTTTTTACGGCCAATCAGCGTCAACAAAGATAAAATAAGGATGAGTTTTTCTCAAGAAAACTTCATTTCGGAAACTTTTCCCTGCTAACTTGACGTCGAGTTAGCAAATGATCAAAGATTTGCCAACAAATGAAACGGACAAAAGTGACGTTCAATTAAAGGTAGATGATGGACCAGTTATTTTTGAAAAAAAATTATTTTTGAAGAAGTTGCTCTGCTAACTTGACATTAAGTTAGCAGAACATTTTATATTTTTCGAAACACTTACGCGACAATATTGATTTTGATATTGAATTAGCGGCAAAAAATCGGCATATTATGGACCAATTACGTTTCGAAAACAATGATTTCTGAAGAATTGGTTCTTCTAACTTGATGTCAAGTTAGCAAATTATCAAATTTATGCCAAAATACGAAAGCTATAAAAAGCGTAGATGATTTAACGGCAAAAAACGGCATATTATGGAACATTTCTTCCTTGTAAGAACTGATTTTCGCAGAATTCTCTGTTAACTTTACGTCAAGTTAGAAGAACATTGAAATTTTCCTAAAATACATAAAACGGAACATTAATTTTTTTGCGGCCAATTAACGTCAACGAAGATAAATAAGGATAGTTTTTCTCAAAAAAACTTCCTTCCGGAAACTTTTCCCTGCTAACTCGACGTCGAGTTAGCATATGATCAAAGATCCAACAAACGAAACGGACAAAAGTGAAATTCAAAAAAAAAACGTTAGATGATGGACCAGTTATTTTTCAAAAGAAATAATTCTTGAAAAAGTTGCTCTGCTAACTTGACATTAAGTTAGCAGAACATTGAATATTTTTCGAAACACTTACGCGACAATTGTATTGATTTTAATATTGAGTTATCGGCAAAAACCGGCATATTATGGGCCAGTTATGTTTCGAGAAAAATGATGTTTGAGGAATTGGTTCTACTAACTTGATGTCAAGTTAGCAAATAATCAAAATATGCTAAAATTCGAAGGCTATAAAAAGCGATGGTCAATTAACGGCAAAACACGACATATTATGGACCATCTCTCCCTTGAAAGAACTGATTTTTGAAGAAGTTTCTATTTTAACTTGGTGTCAAGTTAGCAGAACCTAAAATTTTAAAGAAAAACGAGGACGGAAAAAGGAATTCTTCTACGGCAAAAACCGGAAAAGTTTCATGCATTTCCGATAGACAGGAGTTGTTCTGCTGAATTGATGTAAATTATCAAGTTAGCAGAATACGGAGTATTTGGTATAAGACAAAAGCGGCAAAATTATTTTGTCACGGCTAATCAACGGAAAAATATGGATCAATTTGTCCTCTAAACTGCAGAAGTTAACGCCCAATCCGAAGGTGTTTCTCTGCTTACTCGAAGCAAATGCGAAAACTACCCTTACAGGCCTTACATGCTCGAATAACTCACAACGAACTTTCCCAACGTCCGCCACTGACTCGGGGGGTGGCGCACGACCCCCGTTTGCCAATATCGTACATAATGGAACGTCCAGGAGTGTACCCGGCCGTGGTGTGTACACCGCGGGGTGGCAACTTCGACACGGCCGGCTTCGATCCCGACGCCCGTCGCCATGGCGACGGCCCGGAATGTTCGCGCCCGGCACGTCGGCTTGGCGCGTTTGAACCTACCACCCCGTGTGCGTTATTTGGATTGGGGGTAGGTTGGGGGTGGCGGGAGGGGGGAGGATGACGGGAGGAATTGGTGTCCCTGATGCAATCAGGGGTGAAGTTGGAACTCTGGACATTCTGGATATACGGATGGTGTAAGATTTGTATCGTGCGGTATCCTGGAAATTGGGGTGTTTGAGAGATATTTTTCGTTTGTCTCATAGTTGTTTATGACTAGATTATTCAAAATAAGGCGTTGTTTAGGAGCCACGTCCTCACTGAATTTTGCATGAAACTTTCCGCCTCCATTCATGCTAACATGATGTAGGGAACAGCTATCGTTCTTCCAAATGTCCAAATGTCCAAATGTAATTCTCGAATTTTGAACCGGAAAAGTTCTTTACCGACAAGGTTGGACTCAGTGATGAAGAATTCGATGTCAAAACTAATTCGGTCTGGCTGGCCGTTGCAGCAAATAATTTTGAAATGGAGCGAGCTAGTGACTTGAAACTGAAATGTTAAGTGCGGTAATGGTTGAAATTGGTCGAACGGTTTCAGAGTTATACCTATTTGTGAGGTTATCTCCTAAATACCTCAGCGCACTGGAACATAATAATAGGTTGTAGAATAGAGATCTGCAAAATTTCATTGGGGTAGAACTATTGGTCAGTTTAAAAAGGAATTATTTCGAAAATTTGCCAAATTTTGGTTTAAGTTTTTTTTTCGAAAATTATTGATAACATTTCAATGAAATTTTACACATTCTTTGGAGGCAATATGTCAATATTGCATCAAATTTCAGTTTGATCCAATGTCAATTCCCGGAGATATTTGGTGGGAAATTTGTGAAATATCGTAATTTCTTTTTTGATATAGTAGTTTTTCCGGAATAGCTCAAAAAATACTGACCTGATCAAGCAAAAGATGCACAGGTTTTGGCCGAATTGTGGTGATCATGTAAATGAAACAGTTCGAAAACATTTCAAAATTAGTTTTCTGTCTCGAATTTCTATCGCCAAGATTGAATTGTTAGGGATATTGGAAAAATAAAATTTCGGATGGATATCGCTACGAAATTACTCAGTTTCTTCGAGATTCCTTGGATTCGAACTCATCAATAGCTTCATCACAAAACGAATACTTGGGAAAATTATTAACATTGAGGTTATAAGTTATTTATCTCCATCAATATAAATTTTTTAGAATTCGAAATGTCTCGAAAAACGAAATGAACACGATTTTTGACCATGGATAAGACTGCTCTTGACCAAATTCAGCTGAGCTTAAAACTGTCGAAGGCTTCCTATATTGCTTTCCCTTAAAGCTTTCAGGCGAAGGATGAAGAGAGGATTAGAATATATATTTCCACAATCTCTGGTATTCCGTAGCAGCTGGAAGCGCAACTATTCTCGAACATGTAGACGATATATACGCGTCCCAGTTCATTGGATAACGTATTGCTTTACTAGACCTGCTTTCTTATGCCCGTACGCATAGTCCGATCTAGAACTCCTACTTGAGAAATTCTCCGCTGAGACAAGCTCAAGTATTGACTCATGCTTAGCAAGGGTTCTATCATTTAAACAAACCTTCGGCAATTCTCGGCGAAGTTCATAGATATCGGTAAAATCTAAAATATTTTCATGTTTGTCGCACTGAAAATTCGGTATTATATTACAGTATCTCTTCAAGGAGTCAAAGAAGCCGCCCCATAAAACGAACCGTAATTCTGTTATATAAAATGCCGACAGAGTGTATGATTTATGGCATCTGTGATGATCCTGAAGAACGGAAGTGCCTCCTAGCATGATGGTCAGTAGGAACAGGGCAACTATTTATTAAGTTCTGCAATTACCATGATGAATTCGGAGAAAATCATCTTCATATCCTGAGAGCAATCTGTTTATCGAAAATAATTTGAGCAGTTTCATATAAATTTTCAGTATCTTCGGACACTTAGCCGAATTGAATTTTCAACTGGTAGGTTCTTTGAAATTATAGCACAAAACGATATTATCGTACATGCACAGAAGCTTAAAGGGTTCAGGAAGATGCATGTGATATTATTTTGCATGGTATTTGCAAAACTAATAAACTTTCAACCTTTAAATTCACCCAAATTGATCGCTGATCAAATACCTCCTCAGATCTACCGCTCAAAAAGTTTGAAAACAGATAGGATTGTACAACATACTTTTTGGAATAATAGACAAATACTCATAACAACTTTTCTATTTATTTAGGGAAGGACTCAATTTCCACAATATATTGTGAATAAAATGAATACATTCGCATAACATAAATTATTCATTATGGGTTGACAAACAAATCCTGCCAGAATTCATAAGATTGGTCTTAAGGAAGCTGTAATGAGCCTTTTGTATATATAGCTTCGATTTCACCGGCAGAAGCACTTTGAGCGAAGAGTATTCATAACCAGATATTTCTTTGTTGAGACTCCTTTGTTTCAACCGGTCAGGTTTACCTCAAAACCTCCACGTTGTTCCCTTATGATCAACAGGAAGATTTCTGGAAAGCATAGCATTCCTCTAAAGTCACTTTCTCTGTTTGGATTAGGGGCCCGGAAAACAATAGTCTTCATGAATGTTTTCAAATATTTGATTAGCAATTCGTGCTTACCTCTAAAAAAATGATCATCATCGGTAAAATGCAGGTAATGGAACCTCATAAATCTTGTTTCCTAGAGTACCAATTTTGAGTTACAAGTTACCAAGGTTTTTATCGATTCTTCAACACCTTCAGGCTCGACTTCTCAAAGGAAGTTCCATTTCACCGGGCTGTGGAAATTTATGGGAAGGGACATTTGAGTTGGCTTTTCTCAGTTAGAACACTTGTGAAGTCACACAAACGCCAAAAAAATGCATTATCCTTATAATTTTATTGACATTTCTTCTACCCTGTCAATGATAATCTGACTATCTCGGGTTACCCTGAAAGCTACCAGAGGGAGAAGCGCTTATCTTCATTCGCCAATATCATCGATTCACTCACCTCCTTGCGTTCTACCCCCCATGCACCCCTTCCTCTTCAATTTTACCGCATACAGGGGAGATCAAAAGCCTGCCCGACGTCGTCGGCCTTCGTAATATCGATATCGCCCACGACATACCTTCTTTTGCGAAATCGCCGCAGACTCGTCTGCATCAAAGGGCGGCCGCCATCTTTGTGTGTGTGAGCCGCTGCACGTCGTTTCCGGTTACGGACGACCGGAGGCGGAAGAGCAAAGCGCCATTATTTGCGGCTTCTTCCCGCGTCGACTATGACGGTTAATTGGGTTGTCATTGTTGTCGGCTTGCATGGCTTCGTCGGGGTTTCTTGTGATTCAAAGATTGAAGAGAGCGTTTATAGTGTAAGATCCCGCTGAAGAATTAGTGCACTCATCGAGTATTTGCTTGAAACCTATTTTTTAAAAGCTTCCGTTAATAGGAAAATATATATCTACGGGGTTGCTTATCAAAATGTGGCCGCATCATATTTAATAGGCAGCAACCCTTATTTTGTCTAAATTTACTCGGGCACTCCCATGTCCATCAAATCAAATGTCATCAAATGAAAAATGTACGTCATGAACGTAAAAGTTAACAAAATTGTATCTCTTCACATCTGGCTAAGAAGAGGTATGGTTAAGTGCGCAACGGCAGTCGTGATTTTTCCAATTCTTCACATATTGCTATGAAGTTGACGACATCTTATTCCAAAAAGCTGAAAATTTAACACAAGGGTTCATTATTTTCTGAGTTAAATAATCCAATACCATTGATATCTTAGAAAAAAACTTATATTTTATTCATAACTCATTGGTTTTTCACAACTCAAGAACCAATTACATGAAAAAATGTGAAACATTGAACTCTCAACAAATACTCTTGTATAATTTGATAACATTTCCGCATGCAGAACGCTAATTTAGTAGCATAATTTCAAATAATATTTTGAATGAGAAGATACTTCCACAGTCGTTTCACTTTTTCGAAAATCTTACTCTTTTCCACACTTATTAAATTGCATGTCGGTATTCTACAACAAAAAATGAAGTTCAAAGCAGATAGCGTTTGCCCTTTTTGACATATTAGGGAAATAACCTCAAAATTTAAAATTGCCACGAAATTTTTTGCCAATATCTTCGTTAATAAATATCAGTCGAACTGAAACTTGAACCACTGTTTCCAAATGTTGACTCTAAGACCTGCACCAAATTATATTGAACTTTGATGAATATGTTTCCGAAAAAAAATGTTTTCAAAAAAATTGAATTTTTCTCGATACAATTCTCACGAAATTCCTCATTAAATCAAGCGTTGATATTCCAAAACTAGTCATAATGTTTCAATCTGATCGCGTTAGTATTTCTTGATACTCAGGAAATAAACTCAATCTTTCAAGCTAACCCCAATACGTAAAACAAAATTCAAGATTTTCCGCTGATATCAAATTTGCAGATGTGATTACTACTAGGATTCAACTTTGTTCTGAAAAATATTAATGAAATGAAAAAACACTCACCCTTCCTGTGCAATTTATCTGAAAAAAATTTGTGCCACAGTGCATATATTCGATAAGAGTTCACTTGATTCACAAAAAACCCAACACACAAACTGAAAAAAAAGTTATTTTCGATAACTTTTTTGCAACAATTAAATATATCGTGAACGCCATAAGGCTGATTTCGAATGAATAATTCTAAAATAGAAATTTCGTTCTGTATCGTTGTCAGATACACTAAACTAAGAAGGTGTCAAATCCAAACGTCTGTTTAAAGTAAAATGTAGATTCATACAATATTTTTGTCTACGCTATATCCCTTGTCTTAGGTCACGACCTGGCACAGATTCCATTTAGAACAGGTCTCGACAATTGATGGGGTTTTCGGTTTGTTATTGATTTTTTCGCATATATTCTCCAATTTGTTTTATAATATACATGCCTTCAATTTTTGGTTTATTATTTGATAAAATCGAATAATAAACCTTAGTGATCGACCAACAAAAAAAAATTTATCCCCCCTGAAAATTTCACAGTTTACGTTTTGAAGTATGTAGATTTGAATGAACGAATAAAAAAAATCCGCCGTCCGTTGTCCGGGGCTTTTCTCTACAAGTACTGAACGGAAATCCTTGAAACTTCGTAGAAAAATCGTGTGTCACTCGGGGTTGATCCTTCGAACTTTTCAGCAGTATCGGTTTGCCCCATGGGATCGAAACGAGGGGTTGAAAGGGAAAAAAAAATATTTTTGAAAATTTGTCATAGAATTTTCATGAAATTTTTAACATTTTGTATTCACCCTTATTTCAAATTCTCGGTACGAAAAATATTGGATTTCGTTTGGAACCAGTATTGGATATCCACATGTTGATGATAATTGTACTACGCAAACCAAAATTTATGGAAAATTGATACCTGGGAAAAACAAAATTCACACAAGTGAAGAAGAATTTCATACAAAGAGAATCTGGAGTAGTTACACATTTCATTGAACAGGAATTTTATGTTCCGCGACTTGAATTTTGTATTAATTCAAATTAAATTCATAGAGGTGTCATTCGTGTAAATTCATTTTCGGAATATATGATCTTTCACAATTTCCCGAGAATCATTTTTATTTCGCGGCCTAGAAAAGCACTGACGTGAAGTCAGCAGCTTTTGCGCGCCTCTTCAAAGGAGATAATCGCTTTGGCAATGGATTTGAACATGCGCGCAAAAGCTGCTTTCACGTCAGTGCTTTTCTAGGCCGCGAAATAAAAATAATTCTCGGGAAATTGTGAAAGATCATATATTCCGAAAATGAATCTACACGACTGACACCTCTATGAGTTTGCTGTTAACACGAAATTCAACTCGAGGAACATAAGATTTCTGCACAATGGAATGTGTTCCTACTACAGAATTTCTTGTATGAAATTCTGGAAGTTATAATTTCCACATTCGTGTCGATTCAGTACACGACGATTCGACACTACGCAATATATTTGTTGGGCATATTTCATGACTTGGAACTTGAACCCAAAAATGATGAACTTCGAGTCCATTTCAGAACGAGGTGACATAAGTGTCACTTGTGTGGATTTTGTTTTTCCTAGGTATCATTGTTTTTTTCAGAATAACTCGAAGAATACTGATCCAATCATGATTAAACTTTTTAACCAGTTGAATTTTGCTGATGCACGATGTTTCGCAAAATTTCCAGAAATTCCTGTTTGAAGGTTTTTACAGAATTTCATGAGTATAACGCATGATCAGAAAACCGCAGAATATTGAATACTTGGGATGAAATATTAGAATATTTTTTCGAAGTTATCTACCAGCTTTTCAAAACTAGCTGCCAAGTTTCACCTCGATTGGATCTGCAGTTTTTGAGTCATTCCGGAAAAAATAAGGATATCGTAAAAAATCCTCGAATTTTGACATATTTTTTTTAATATTTCCAGGAATTATAGTGGTATCATGATGAATTTGGTAAACTGCTGTTAAATATAAAGCTTGAAAGTAAAAGCAAGAGTTTTTCCAAATATGATGAATAATTCCCGAAGAAAAAAGTTTTTCCGAAAAAATTAAAAAAATTTTTTTTTTCGATATACTGACCATAGGTCTCAACAAAATTTCTTGAGAAGATGTGCGTTGTTATGCTCCGACTAATTGTCTAAACTCAATTCAATTGTTAGAGTAGTTTCTGAAATATCAGGGAATTAATCTCAAAATTTCAGCCTAGCTCCGAAACCTTTTGGCCAATTTGACCCATTAATAAATTCAACCGCCGCATTCAAATTCGCGACCTGATTCGATTTTTTGATGAATTATATCAGTTTTTGAAAATTGTTCCATACTTTCGAAAAGCAGCAGTGATCAGCAATATTCAGTTAAAAATATATTTCAGTATGAATTTAGAGACATCGAGTAATTTCACGAATTTTCAAAATGCTCATTATCTCGAAAGCGGTGAGATTTTTTCCCACAAATTTTTACGTATTCTGGGTGGTCATTACCTGACTATCATCTGTATAAATATTGTTTCAAGTTCAGCGGATACCCTGTACAGATCATTTGTGTATTTATAATCTCTATCGGTCTTCAACAAATAATCCCAATCGAAAACTAAGTACCCCTAATTGCAACTGAATATTCTAAAATAAATATATTGTTTAGTTTGATGAGATAAATTGTTAGTAAGGAAGCATGAATGTTCTGTAGAATCTGCAATATCTCTTACTATCGAATAAGTATAATTTTGCGGTACATGAAGAGCCCTATTTTAATGATGAAACCAATCATCAAACCGACCAACTCCATCTTTCCTTCTAGTTTCCATAACAATCAACGAAGCAGCTCCTTCAGACCCTTAGTCCCCAGCACAACAACCCCATGTTCACACACCCCATATTGATATCGTATCTTAATTGATTAGCCATGCATTCACCGGTTCTTTATGCCTTTTTTCCATTCCTCTCTCCTCTCCTATCGCCCCCAAAAAAATCAAAACCGTTGTACACCCCCTCCCTGCCTCTACGCCCTGTAACAAAACGCTCCAACGAACAAGAAAACCATACGTATCCACACCATAACTAGGCTCAATAAAGAACAATAGATAAGAGTTTCAAATAATGAAAATATGACGTGAGAGGAATTGACGTATCCGGCGTTCTGTGAAACGGGCCATTCAAAACGCCGAGCATCGATTGAAAACTAACACAAGAACTGTCAGATATCCATCATAGAACGCAGGCGGCTTGGTGCTGTTGTAAGCGGGATGCAGAGTTGGATATGGCTGCTTTTTATGGGGAATTGAGCAGGTTATGACGCCTTCCCGGAAAGGGTGTACTGGTTAATTGGGTGGATTGGAGTTGAATACACTATGTGTATCTAAAGAGTTTTCCAATAAGAGGTGTTATTTTGATATTCAAAGAAATATGCCATTTTTCAATATAAATGATCGGATGTTTATTTCATTATAAAGAAGAAGCTATGCCGTTAATAGTGGAAAATAACATCAGGCAAATGACCAGCACGACCACGCTTACAGGACCATATCCTTTTAATGAAATTTTCCATAACCAAATCGCAAAGTGGCTGCCTTATGTCCTTGATAGCTTCACGAATTCCATCGTTGAGGTCTTGAATCGACGCTGGGCTATTGGCGAAGACCTTCTCTTTCACGTGGCCCCAAAGGAAGAAGTCGCAAGGTGTTAAATCACAAGATCTCGGTGGCCAATTGTGACCACCTCTTCGAGAGATAACACGGTCCGGAAACTCTTCCCGCAAAAGATCAATGGTTTCGATGCTTGTGTGGCACTTAGCGCCGTCTTGTTGAAAGTAAACGTTGTCCAGATCAAAACCATCCAATTCCGGCCATAAAAAATCATTAATCATCTCTCGATAACGCAATCCATTCACCTTAACTGTTGCTCCAGCCTCATTTTCGAAAAAGTAAGGTCCAATGACTCCGCCGGACCATAAACCACACCAAACAGTCACACGTTGAGGATAGAGAGGCTTTTCAACAATAATTCTCGGGTTTTCCGAGCCCCAGATGAGACAATTTTGCTTGTTGACAAAGCCACCGAGGTGGAAATGGACCTCATCACTCAAGATGATTTTTCGATAGAATTCCAGATCATTTTAATGCCCTTCAACGACCCAAACAGCAAAGATACGACGTTGTTGATGATCGGCCGGCTTGAGTTCCTGTGTTAACTGAACTTTATAAGCCTTAAGACTAAAATCTTTATGCAAAATACGGTGTAATGACGTTTGTGGAATGCTTAATTCCAAAGAACGACGAGGAATGGACAAACCTGGGTTTTCTTCAACACTTTCGGCTACAGCAGCAATATTCTCGGCTGTTCTTGAGCGACGTGAACGGGTTTTATTCTTCACATCACTAACATGTCCCAACAGCCCGAATTTTACACCAATTTTTTTATTGCGGTCCGACAAGGTGCTTTACGACGACCCAAAAATTTGCGAGTTTAACGAACCGTCTCTGCCAAATTCACACCATTTTTACAGTGAATTTTAATAATTTAAATGCGTTGTTGAAGCGTGAATCGTTCCATTTTTATTACTGGCGTAGTTTCTACTTGTCAAATGTCAAAAAATGACAGCTTCAAAAGTGACATCTACCGAATAGAGGGCTATTCAAAATACCATCTCTTATTGGAAAACCCTTTAGTTTGCAGGATGCGAATCTGACTCGAAAAGCCTTCACTGAAGTTTTTTTTGCTGCTAACTCACCTCGATGAAAATTATTCTGCCGTGACGAAAATATTTCGCCCCTCATGTTTTTCAATGAATTTTCGATGTTTTGTTAATTTGGACTTGAAGAAACAGAATAGCGATAGCACCTTTTTTTCCGTATGTTCTAGGGGAACAGCTCGCAATAGTTTTGACCAAATGTCTGTAATTTCGACATTTTGAGCTGGAATTGGTCTAAAACTACCGTATGCACGATAACAAGGCTACGTAGGATCCTATCAACTTGAAACATTCAAGGGAAGCTACATTTAAAAATGCAACTGTCAAGTTTGTTGACGGCCAAAATCTGCAGAATGGTTTCGGCGATTTGAAATTCTGAGGTCATTTCCTGATATTTCAGAAACTACTGAAGCGATTAAGCAGTAGATGAAAAAATGATTTTCACAATTTTTTCTGAAATTTTTTTTGTCGAAAACAATTCATCACATTCGAATCTCAATTTGCTCAGACCTTGAAATTCATATTTCACAACGTTGTACCAAATTTCAGTTCGAAACACTTTTTATTTTCGAAGATATTAAAAAAAAAATGTAAATTTCGTGTTTTTTCTGGATATAGTTGTTTTTTTCGGAATAACCTAAATAATACTGATCCAATCATGATTGAACTTGACAGTTGATATACAAATTCCTGCGAAATTTCGTGATGATCGTGCCAGTAGAACAATCAAAAAATTCAGAAATCACTGCCGTGAAGGCAGCAACTTTTGTTCAATGTAGATGACCGCTTCAGCAACGAATTTGAACATGCACGCAAAAGCTGCTGTCTTCTACTGATAAATTACTGGATTTCAGTACTTCATCGAAAATAACAGTTCGAAGTTTCATACAGAATTTAATGAGGATGATATGATAAGAAAATCATAGATATTATTTTTTTCAATTTGTTGTAATGACACGATTATCACGAAACTTCGCATGAAGTTGTCCTTCAGCATCTCAAAACTAGCTGTGAAGTTTTATCAGGACTGAATCAGTATTTCTCGAGTTATACCGAGAAAATCAACGATATCGAGAAGAAAACCTCGAAATTTGACATATTTTTTCCCGATATCTCCAAAACTTATAATCGTATCGAACTGAAATTTGGTACACTGCTGTGAAATATGAAGCTCAAAGTGTGAGTTTTTTTCGTATATGATGAATGGTTCCCGAAAAAAAAAAATTTCGGAAAAAAATTTCGAAAAAATTTTTTTTTCGAATTTTTTGACAATATGATCCTGACAAGATTTGGCTCAAAGTTGCGCGTCGTTATACTCCACCCAACTGCCAAGTTTGAATCCAATCGCTCAAGTAGTTTCCGAAATAAAAATAAATAACTTCAAAACTTCAAGTGCCTATAACAGACTAAATTTCGCTTCGGTCGTTTGGAATCCACAATATAAAATTTACATTGAAAGAATCGAACGAGTACAGAATAAATTGCTCAAATATTTAAGTTTTAGAGGTAATTTCTCTGTTTCAGATGAAAATGTCAGTTTTTATTATATGGCCAGAAAACATTTTAATTTGATCTCTCTTGAAAATAGACGTAGTATAGGCGATGATGATATTGAGGAAGATTGTAAGTGGTGAGTTGCAGGTACCGGATTTATTGCAGGAAGTACACATTAATGTCCCGAATTTCAATCTAAGATCTTTTGAAATTTTCCATGTACCTTTTAGAAGAACAAATGCATCCAGAAACTCTCCGTTAGTGAGAATGTTCCGAACCTGCAATGAGCTACGAATTGTCGATGTATTTCATTGTGCTAACATCAAGCTGCAACTCAAAAAACATTTTTTGATGCAGTGAGGTTTTCACTTTCGGTTTTGATTAGGTGTAGAGGTTTTCGTTGATTTTCTATTTTTGATTTTCATCTCAATGTAATTTGTGGATACTCTTCATGGGTCTTTGACCTGTTTGTGTCCCTAATGTTAAATAAATAAATAAATAAATAAATAAATAAATAAATAAATAAATAAATAAATAAATAAATAAATAAATAAATAAATAAATAAATAAATAAATAAATAAATAAATAAATAAATAAATAAATAAATAAATAAATAAATAAATAAATAAATAAATAAATAAATAAATAAATAAATAAATAAATAAATAAATAAATAAATAAATAAATAAATAAATAAATAAATAAATAAACTCCGAAAGTATTCGATCGATTTGGCCCATTAACGAACTTAACCGCGGCATTCTGATGCGCAACCTATCCTGAAAGTTTCAAGTTGCTAGCTCGCTTCTGTCGACAGTTAGCGCGTCTACGGCCGGCCGGCCGGACAGAATCGATTTTGACACCGGATTCGTCATCAGTGAGTCCAACATAGTCGATTGAGACCATTTTCGGCTCAATCATCCAAAATTACAGACATTTGGACGAAACGATAGCACGCTGTTCCCCTAGATCATGCGCGCAAAAAAATAAGAAAATTTAATAATAAATAGAATTGAATATTATTTTTTTCCAAATATTCGAAATTCTACGATCTTCTCATCATATCATACTCATGAAATTCTGTATGTACCTTCAACCAGTCATTTTTCTATAAAGTACTGGATTTCAATTCGATCTAATCAGTATCTTTGGAAATATTGGGAAAATATTTTGAATGGGTATATCTGCGGAATCAGTGCATCATTAAGACACAACGAATAAACCCAATGTTTGAGACAATTAACTGAAAAGAGTAAAAAAAAAACATTTGAGCAAAACTGAAGCATACTTTTCCTTAGAACATGCTCGCAAAAAACCGTGAATGTCTGAATAAGTAATTAAAACATCGTACTTGTTCAAGCAGCAAATGACAGTGTGGAATTGAAAGAAGACTCGAAACCCATCTAAGCTGTATCTGCACCAAAAAAACCTCGTCTCGTTAATTTCAACATATCTCTTCTCAACAAAACAACTTGCACAAATAACCCATTTGCTCTTTTCATCAGGCGTTGTTTTCATCATGTTCACAAAAGCCCCACAGCAGCATCGCTAACGATCTCAGACTCAAAAACCACCCCCTCGCGACTCTCCAAACTACCTACGCGAACCTCCCTTAATCAAAAGCATCAACCTACTAAAACCCCATCTCGGCTCAAATGAACATCTCCTCACTCCAATCCCACGAGGACCTGCTACAACCTGCATTCAGAAAAACATACGAACCGCGAACGGAGCTCGCAGATTGAAATTGCGAACAAAAAGCTCGAAAAAGCGCTGAACGAGCTCCGTCCCCGGGGGGTGACAACGTAATGACATTAACCCTTTTTCATTCCCGATACTCGGCATGTAAACACTTGACAATCGCCGGGGACGGCGTCGGCCAATAGCGTCGCTTCCGCCTGACGCAACACAAAATGGCGACGACGCGACCCGTCAACGTCACCTCGGGGAAGATGCGGAAAGCATAATCTACCCCATGCGGATCCTTCCGGAGGGTTGCTTCGAACAGAAACGTACCCCTCCCGTCCCGTCACCCGCTTGCTGAATTCATTAGGGGCATAACGAGGGAATATCACATGTTGGAGAGGCTTAGCGAGGGCGCAGGGGTGGCTTAAGGGGGTGAAAACGGTTGGGGTGAGTCAAGGGGTTGAGAGATTGGTTTTTAATTTGTTTTATTTGTATCATAGAGGATTTGTTGTTGGCAGATGGTTCTGTTTGGATATGCTGTGATAAAAGCAATTTCACTGATAAGTTTTTGATAATTGCGGTACAATTTGATCGGTAGCTCTTCGAAATACTTCTTTATTGCTGGAAGTTGCCTCGTGAGATAACGAAAGTTAAAATTTATATTCCGAGAACAATCCTCAGAAATAAATTCATGGAATAAGTGTCCTCTGTTTGAAAAACGATGGGATTACTTGTTGAGTTGTATATTTGGCAATGACATAACCTTGAAAATGAATAAAGTGGAATAAGTATAATGAATTCTTTATTCTTATGCTTGGTCAAAAGCCAACAAAGTATTTTTTGCAGAAAATTCCATTCTGCTTCCTAAGTTCGATCAAATTTGTGGAATCGATAGCCTGAAAGAAAATTCAATATCAAAGTGGGGTTCTTCTTAAAGAGTACACACCAATAAATGAGCGTATTGTCAATGAAATGAGTTGATTTTGTTTCCAGGGGGCTCAGATGAATCAGAAATGTAGTTAAAAGAACATTAAGGCTTTTCTCTAAATGAGGTCGTCGATTCCGTGTAAATTATTCTCCTTGGAAACTAGAATTCATTCATTATTTGATATTATTGAAATTGGCACCCAACGTGTGGCTTGTATAATATGGCAACCAGGAGTTAGAAAAGAAGAAAGTGAAGCAATGATAAGAGACAGAATAAATGATCGATCGAAGTTTATTTTTCCATGAAAATAATTTTATTTGATTTTTAATAGTTCTGTTTCAGATATTGATGAGTATCAGACAAGTGAAAACTCAGAAAAAACTAGAGGTAAAAAATCAAAACCATTGATAGAACATGAAGATTAATCGACGATGGAAGTATGATAAGAAGTATGCAAAAAATTCAGGAATGTAAAAAAAATGAAGGAGAATTGAAAGCTGACGGAGGAAAAGTTGTGAGGAATTAAAAATTAATGATGACTTCTTCATACTGAAGAAAATCAAGTTTCACTTCTTTCTTCTTGTCCAATTAGGTGTCATTGCATTCTAATATTCATTAATCTTGTAGATATCTTGGTGGATCAGTGAAAGATATTGATTTAATTAAAGAATAAGAGGAAAATTTCAAGAGAGTAAATTGAAGAACAAAAAATATCAATATTTATATCACTGACCAAATTGATTATAAAGATCCAAACAATAGACAAAACCGAAAGAAGAAATGTTACCATATGAATTAGTAATTTATGGAAATAATAGAAGAAAAAATTGTTAAAATACATGAAATCATGGATGAAATTGAGTTGAACATTTTAGCTGAGAAACTAGATGAGGAGGGAAAATGTTCTGTTTCTGTTTTTCATAACAAATCTGCAGTGAATCGTATAACATAGAATGAAGAGAAAAGGTCGAAAAGCATGAGGTACACATTATTGAATATAAATATGAAGACAGAAAATACTAACAGTAAAAAAACAGAGGGAAAATTTATAAACAAAGATTAAAAATGAATGCCGTTGAAAACTCAATTCAAAGTGGAATGATTTCGATAGCATTCAATATTTTCTGTTCGTTTGGGAAAGAGTATGTGAATCATTGTTTTTTGGAGGAAGATATTGATTTTATTTTGTCCGTTTTAGTTTGCACTAATACTGAAAAATTATTCGGTAAATATTTGAAATATATAAATATTTATATTATTTTTTTGCAGACCCCTCAAACTTCCTTTCCTGTTCTCCACAATATTTTTCCATATTGCAGAATTAAATTTTTCTTGTCAATTTTCACCACCTCCATAACGACGAAAAATCAACCCCAATTCGCACCAATTCCACACAGCCGCTAAGGACTGGAAATTATTACAAACCCAGCTATTTATCGAACCGGATAATGAAACGCTGTATTACTCCGGCTTTTGTCTCTAGGGGGCCCGTATACATCTCGGGGTATAATTTGTTCGCCCCCTTCCTCTCGCACCGATCCAAAATCACGGGGGAGATTGCAAAACTACCCTGCTAATAACCTTACGTACGGCCAATTATGGTGCTAAATTGGAATTATATGGTGGAAGGAGGGGGGAGATTGGGGATGTTGATTGCGGAGTCCGATAGGGGTGTGAGATGCGGAGGGTGAGGTATGAATAGGCGACGGGCATTGCCGATGTTGTGAAATATCGTCGTGTTGATTTTTGTGCTTTAGGTTTCGTGACGCAAATTTAACATGGATTTTTATTGGGAAGTATGAAAAAAATCGAAGTTTGAGCAATTGCTTCACATTTGAGGATCTTATTCGAAGTATTCACTCTATCATCTACTTGGTTCCGGTAGTAGTTGCTCAACTAATAGTTGTAGTTGTCAGTTGAATTGAATTGAATCTGTGGTTCTGTAAAAATGTCATCCGATAAAGAAATGCCTGCAAAAGACGAAGCCCTCAAAAAATTAACCAAAAACCTATAACACAAATACAGAAAAACCCTTGGACACTAAACGAGCATTAAAAAAATTTTCTTCCGGAAGTTATTGTGTTTACGGTCAGCCTAACGGCCGACTGCGTAAACACAATAACTTCCGAAAGAAACAACTTAGAAACTCGATAATTGTAGAGAAGGTTTGGACCTTAATTACGAAGGCCGAATTCGTGAATGGGTAAAATCCACCCAATGATTCCGTAGATATACCCAATCAAAATTTTATTTTTCCAATATTTCCAAAAATACAGATCAGATCGAATTGAAATCCAGTACTCTATCGAAAAATAACAGTTCGAAGTTTCATACAGAATTTAATGAAGATGATATGATGAGAAATTTTTTTTCAAATTGTTCTAATGACACGATTATCACGAAATTCTGCATAAAGTTGTCTTTCAGCATCTCAAAACTAGCTGTGAAGTTTAATCAGGACTGAATTAGTATTTCTCGAGTTATACCGAAAAAATCAACGATATCGAGAAGAACACCTCGAAATTTGACATATTTTTTCCCGATATCTCCAAAACTTATGATCGTACACTGCTGCGAAATTAGAAGGTCAAAGTGTCAGTGGAATTATTTTTGGATATGAAGAATGGTTTCCGAAAAAAAAATTTTTTTTGGAAAAAATGTCGGAAATTTTTTTTTTTTCATTTACTGACCATATGATCCCGACGAAATTTTGGCTCAAAGTTGCGCGTCGTTGTACTCCACCTAATTGCCAAGTTTGAATCCAATCGCTCAGGTAGTTTCCGAAATAAAAATAAATAACTTCAAAACTTCAAGTGCCTATAACTCCGAAACTATTCGACCGATTTGGCCCATTAACGAACTTAACCGCGGCATTTTGATGCGCAACCTATTCTGAAAGTTTCAAGTTGCTAGCTTGCTTCTGTCGTTAGTTATCGTGTCTACGGCCGGACAGAATCGATTATGACACCGGATTCGTCATCAGTGAGTCCAACCTAGTCGATTGAGACCATTTTCGGCTCAATCATCCAAAATTACAGACATTTGGACAAAACGATAGCACGCTTATCCCCTAGAACATGCGCGCAAAAAGAGAATTAAGTAAGAAGAACACGATCGACATAAGTTATACTTTATTTTATAGTCACCGGTATATTTGATGATACAACATATCATTATTGACTTGTCGTAATTTTCTTTTTCGTATTCCATCCGGAGATTAACAAAAAAAATTGTTTCTCTTGTTATTTTTGCTGTACATTTAGCTAAAAACACGATACCTGGTGAAAACTATTTGTCAATAACTATATGCAAAGGCGGTGGAATACATTTTTGAAAAAAATAATAAATAATATAGATTAATTTAGTTGTAATATTAGAGATATAAGAAACTGTTCCCCTTCTTTATTGGGAGGTTTGAGGTTCCTTTTTTTTGTCACCTATATAAATAAAATAAATGAATATATTGAAATTATATCGGCTGTGAATCAGGAAAAATTTTAGGGAAATGCGAAATCATTTTTTCTCTTTAGGTATTTCAATTGATATGTATGTATACAGTGCGCGTCAAAATCATGGAACAAATTCATTTTCTCCGAAGAAAAATATTTGGCAACAAAATCCTGAAACAGATTAATTTTTGTTTCACTTTTAACAAATTTATATGTATTTTTGAAGGACTTTTGTTGCACCCTGTGCCATCCCCATCAACCCGCTAAATTTTTTGAATAGGGAAATCAGGGCATGTGGTACTTTTTTGGCAAGGTTTTTGTGCCTTCTTCAGAAGCGTGCAGGAATTTTAAAGAAAAACATTTTTTTTCGAAAAAATTAGTAACTTCAAAGACGTTATCCGTATGTACACTTTGTCATGGCTCATTTACTTTGAGAGGATGGTACCTGATGAAATTTGTCACCGAATAAAAGTCGACCATTACAGTTTTGTTCATGCACAACTTTCAACCGCCCTACGTAATATTTTTTTTCTCCAGTAAAGGGTTCGTAGGGGTTGAAAGTTGTGCATGAACAAAACTGGTATGGTCGACTTTCATTCGATGACAAAATTCATCAGGTACCATCGTCTCAAAGTAAATGAACCACGACAAAGTGCACATACTGAAAACCTCTTTGAAGTAAATAATTTTTCAAAAAAAAATTTTTTTCTTGAAAATTTCTGCACGCCTGTGAAGAAGATTCAAAGACCTGGCCAAAAAAGTACCACATGACCCACTTTCCCTATTCAAGACATTAAGAGGGTTGATTGGGATAGCAAAGGGTGCAACAAAAAACCTTCAAAAATGCATAAAAATTTGGTGAAAGTGAAACAAAAATTGACCTGTTTTAGGATTTTGTTGCCAAATATTTTTCTCCTGAGAAAATGAATGTGTTCCATAATTTTTACGCGCACTGTAATGAAGACCTGATACGAGGGTAAAAATTCCATACTTCTCTCAGGCTTGGAACGTTATAACGTAATTTCTACGATTGTTCAAAACGGAAACATCCTCTCAATTCCTACCCAAACAACAACTACAATAAGTGCCCTTTTTCATTCTCCCCAAGTCCAAAACTCCAACCTACACTCCAACTCAAGCTCCCCCTATTTTCAAGATGGCGACAGACAACAACTCACCAGACAAATCGCTAAAAATTACCGTCGAACAATCTAGCCAAAGTGCTCGACCGCCACAAAGCAGGAAGCCAGCCTTTCGATAAAATCTGAACATTTCCGGTTTTGCCAATTAATCGAATTAATTTTTGTCGAGGGGCCCGCTTTGTGGAAATCATCGGTAATGGCCTCTTCACTTCGAGTCGGAGGAACAAAAAGTGAGAAAAAAAATACGCGCCGCTACGTGTACTAGCGGCGGCGCTCGTATGCGAAAGTGGGACTATTTTTTTCTTGCTCCTATGAAAACGCGAAAACAAACAAGCGGTCTGGGCGAAAAACAAAGGCAAATAAGCCAAAACAAAACGCCTGGCGGAGTGAGTATTAAATCCGGATAGAGGGGGCAGGACCGGATTAGTGGGGGGTCAGGGGGTTCATTACGGTGTTTGTTTCGTTTTGAGGATGTTTTTTTCTGGAGATTCGTAGTGGAAAAAATTTAGATTTTCATTTCATTCCAATCATGTTTATGATTCAAATATATGCCAAAATTGCCGAAGAAGCTAAATTCAAAAAAAAAATTGTTTCGTTGCCGGAGCGAAATTGGCCATAATTTTTTGCCATTTTATAAATTTGGATTCGGGATGATATTTGTTGCACTCCTGTCAAATATTGACATCCCGGCTTCTGCTGAATTTCATAAAATTCTGATGAAAAGCTCCCGGAAAAAATTGTTCCAACAAAATTTTGAGAAATTCTTTTTTTTTATTTGTCAACGATGAGGTTTCAAACGAAAGTTTGCATGAAGTTGTGCGTTAGTGTTCCCCACGAGTCGGGTTTTTTTTAAGTTAACGTAGCTGAAGCCGACGATAATTGAATTTGACATTGTTTTCTTCATCAGTGCGTCTACTATTTTTGAAAAATACAGATATTTTGGCGCCGTTTCCTACAACAAGCTCGTGAAATCGGGAGCACTTATATCAGTTTCAAAGCACTGATATCTCTCTAAGTTCAATATACATTCTGGTGATAAATTTGGAAAAATCCTCACTTAAGCAAACATCAAGTCCTGAATCTATTTACCTACAAACTGCCGTCTTGCCATCATTTTACGAAATTTTTTTTCGATCGGAACTGTTTTATGGGAAGTAAAATAAGGTTTTGGATAGATATATGAACGGAATTGTGTTTAAGGTGGAAATAACGGTAACTCGTGAATACAGTAAATAAAGGCGAATTCATGAATGGATACGTAAAATTCTTTCAATAATTCCGCAGGTATATGCATTCATTCGAAATTTTATTTTCACAATATTTCCAAAATACAGATCCAATCGATTTCAAATCTAGTTGTGTAATCAAAAACGACGGCGTTAAGGCTTATGCAGAATTTCGTGGATATCATGTATCTGCGCAACCATGGGTAGAATTCGTCTACCTCTTGTGAATTTGGAAAACATCATATGAAACTACAGAATTATGTTAAATATTAAATTTTCAATGTCATTTGTTAGATTTCGAAATGAACTTTCTGAAGTAAGAGAAGACAATCATGCTCGAAGGGAAATTTCTACTACCTATTTTATCACACTTCATTTTCCATTCACCATTTTTCGGTGAATTCAGGAATTTTTTAAACATAGACTTCTTTTCTCTAGACAGATCTCAAAATTTCCATCTTATCTTCATGTAAAAATATCCTCGTTTATTTTCGATCCTGTCTGAAATATCTGAAATGAACCCAACAAGAACAACATCTTCGAAAATTTTTCTTGATATCCTTTTGTGATTTAAAGCAATCCAAAAATGTTTTTTGTCTCTCACCTCATAAATATAGTGCAGCAATATTGATAGGTATTGAAGATGATTCTTTTAGAATTTTGTATGACTAAAAACGATCTTAACAAAGTGTCGCATAAGTCTTCAAGTTTCATATAATATTATTTCGGTCGAAGGAACAAGCTCCAAACCTACTCGAAATATTTCGAAAATTCTCTTCAGACGACCGACCCTGGAGAATTGAATATAATCACGGATTCCTCAATAGGGATTCCAGCCTAATTGTAATGACCATGGCTGACTCCTAATTGGAAAATATCAGAGATTCATCAGGCATACTGAGAGCTTTCATTATCTAGAAGAAAATATTATATCTATCTGATGAATATTTTTTGGAAAAAATCCAAACTAGTCGTCCAAGACGATTTTCGGAATCAAATCGAAAAAACATACATTTCAACAAAATTATATTGTGTTGTTACCCAGAGCAAGCGCGTTAAAAAAAAAGTGTTTCCGTGAATTTTCAGACGAAAATGTTCAAACATGCTAACAATATACAGGGTGATTCATTAAGGGTGGCCACCGGCCGTATCTCGGAAACCGTTTATCCTATGACTTCCGGAAAAAAAATCTAAGGACAAATTCGGCCCCTAGAAAATGATTAAAAATATTTTCAAGTTTGTATTTCCCCACTAGAGGGCGCAATCTATCACTTGTAAAATATAATCTCATTTTTTACGAAATATTCTCCAGCTAACAGTGGTAAAGAATAATAAAATAAGAATCTACTCTTTCTATTCAACAACTTTTGTTTCAGTAATTTTTCTGTATTTCCTTTTTTTTAGTGATGGGATGGATAATCTTTTCTTCACGAAAAAAACATTCCTACTTCTGTATGGGTGAACCGATTTTCACGTAATTAGATTTCATTCAAAGGCCATCAAAAGCAGATCACAGAAACATATGACAACAATATACCGGGTGATCCAATTGAAAACTACAGACTGTTTTATGTCACTTCACCCTATTTGTGCGTTTTACTGGAAAATTTCAGATGCAATGCTATGATTCTAACCGAGTGAGAATAAACCAAGCATTATCACCTACTGACTTTTCAAAATCGCAGACAGATATCATAGGTCGGTTCGGAGTTATTGACATTTTTGTAAATTTTGATCAATGTTGATCCTTTCTGTGAGCTTGAATAAACAAGGAAGTGACTTTATGCGTCATGACAACGCAGCAAAATACTCAACACACATGAAATAACAATGATGCGATAAAATAAAACAAAAATTAGCAAAAACAGCGAAAATACTTGAACAGAAAAACAACACTTACACCTAATCAATTCAAATATTTAAAATGTCTATCATTATTTTCTACACATAAATTTAGTCTTTCTTTTGTCGAGTTGACACTGGCCACAATTTCAGTATGAGAAGCTGCCTGTCGAAATCTATTTTGAATATCCTCACTTGTAGTGGGGGGGAAAATTAAGTCTTTATTCTCCCCCAAAAATAAAAATCTAATACTGTGAGGTCGGGTGATCTTTCTGGCCATGGAAAAATACTCCCTCGTCCAATATACCTCTTTGAGAAGACGTTATTTGAATAATCTCTAACATTAGCAGCATAATGCGCCGGGCAACAATCTTGTTGATACCACATATCTGACCTTCTTTGAATAGCAATATTTTCTAAAAGAATTGGAAGATCTTCCGTTAAAATTTCAAGCACCTTTGTCTTGTTAATAAGCCAAATTTTTTATGATATTATCCTCATTACGGCTTCTACGTTTTCTATTTTTTCTTCTAAGAATTGAACCTTACCAGTTTCTTGCACTCTTCGAGTCAATCTTTTGAATACCCTTTTGGAATGACGACGTCTTTCAGGATATCGTATCGGGTATTCCCTTTCAGCTACTGCATTTTCTAAACATTCAAAATGAACACTAAGCATATCATATGCTTCTTCGTTTGAATAATGGGGCATCATAAAATAGTGGTTTGCAATCGTCCTAAAAAACAGTATCGCCAAAGCTTACTGGTTCTAAATCAGCTTGTTTCGTTGTTTTGATGAGTTTTTTCCTTTCATCTAATTGTTTAGAGATGAAATAACTCAATTCCTTCTGCATTTCACAGGGTTGATCAATACTTATCAAAATTTACAAAAATGTCAATAACTCCGAAACGACCAATGATATTTGTCTGCGATTTTAAAAAGTCAGTAGGTGATAATGCTTGGCTTATTCTCACTCGGTTAGAATCATGGCATTGCATTTGAAATTTTCCAGTAAAACGCACAAATAGGGCGAAGTGACATAAAACAGTCTGTAGTTTTTAATTGGATCACCCGGTATATTGTTGTCATATGTTTCTGTGATCTGCTTTCGATGGCCTTCGAATGAAATCTAATAACGTGAAAATCGGTTCACCCATACAGGAGTAAGAATGTTTTTTTCGTGAAGAAAAGTTTATCCATCCCATCACTAAAAAATAGGGAATATAGAAAAATTACTGAAACAAAATTTGTTGAATAGAAAGAGTAGATTCTTATTTTATTATTCTTTACCACTGTTAGCTGAAGAATATTTCGTAAAAAATGAGATTATATTTTACAAGTGATAGATTGCGCCCTCTAGTGTGGAACTACGAACTTGAAAATATTTTTAATCATTTTCTAGGGGCCGAGTTTGTCCTCAGATTTTTTTTCCGGAAGTCATAGGATAAACGGTTTCCGAGATACGGCCGGTGGCCAACCTTAATGAATCACCCTGTACAGTGCCCGTCAAAATTATGGAACAAATTCATTTTCTCAGAAGAAAAATATTTGGCAACAGAATCCTGAAATATGTCAATTTTTGTTTCACTTTTACCAAATTTTTTTTTGAAGGATTTTGTTGCACCCTGGGTCATCCCCATCAACCCTCTAAATTTTCTGAATAGGAAAAGTGGATCATGTGGTACTTTTTTGGCAAGGTTTTTGTATCTTCTCTACAGGTGAGCCGAAATTTTCAAAAAAAAAAATAATTTTATTTTTGAAAAATAAGCTACTTCGAAGAGGTTTTCAGTATGAGCAATTTGTCATGGCTCATTTACTTTGAGACGATGGTACCTGATGAAATTTATCATCGAATGAAACCATTACAGTTTCGTTCATGCACAACAAAACTGTAATGGTCGACTTTCATTCGGTCACAAATTTCATCAGGTACAATAGTCTCAAAGTAAATGAGCCATGAAAAAGTGCACATACTGAAAACCTCTTTGAACTAACTAATTTTTAAAAAAAAAATTTCTGCACGCCTGTAAAGATGATACAAAGACCTTGCCAAAAAAGTACCACATGGCCTACTTTACCCATTCCAAAAATTTAGAGGGTTGATGGGGATGGCAAAGAATGCAACAAAAATTCTTCAAAAATGCATATAAATTTGGTAAAAGTGAAACAAAATTGACTTATTTCAGGATTTTGTTGCCAAATATATTTCTTCTTAGAAAATGAATTTGTTCCATAATTTTGACACGCACTGTATATCAAGACAAGTCTCTATTGATTAATATTCGTGGTGTCAAAATTGAATTAGATAGATAGGATCAGCACTAAACCGTTGTACATAATTTTGTCCGGTGGCAATATCACAAAATATTCTCGGAATACTAAGAGATATTTTGTCATGCCTCCGATAAAAAATTCAATGAAGTAGTCCAATACTATCAATGATTTTGAATTAAGAGATGAAGAGTGAACCACGTGTCCAGTATTATGTTTGTCATTAAGTCTGTTCCTACACACTCTGGGACTAGTTCTGAATCGGGCGGAGTTTGCGCATATCGATATTAGCGTTCCAACAAATTTCGAACTGGTTAGGAATTACAAACCAAGTGTTCCAACGTGAAAAGAATTTGTGTCAGACCAGTTCTAGAACGGTTAATTCAGTTCTTGGGTTAAGGCAAGAACTGAGAAGGAGGAATTGAATCGGTCATCTGTTTCGTGCCATTCGAATGCAGCAAGGGGCAATAAAACCACATCTGGCAGAGACGGGCTGCATTTTTCGGGTGACAAACAGCCCTTAGGCTATGACAAGGGAATTTCTAAGAATAATGCGTTTCCAACACTTTCGAACTATCTATTCAGAATTAGTCCCGAACTAGAATGAGCGAAGACGTGTGAATTGATTCAGTTCTGAACGAGTTCAAGACAGTAACAGAACTAGGTGTTGGAACAAACCTATTATATAATATTTTTATGCTTCATATTTCGAAAGTTTTTGACCTCAAATATTTTGAGTCAGTTAATAAAATTTCAATTTTTTTCTTCAAGAAGTACTTCGTTCGAGGACAATGAAGTGAATCGTAAAATGTCAACTACTTATTGTTCTAATAAACTTTATCAAGTAGTTTAGTTGAATCTAATATCTCTAAAATTTAGATAGCGGGATTCTGCACATAAAGGGTATTTTTTTTAATGCAAGATAGAAAGTTGTTGGAATGAAGTCTTCATAATAAAAATCTGGTAGACAATTCCGAGGTATTTATTTTTTGATTTCCATGCCTAAGTTTTCAAGTGGATCTAGGAGTTTAAAGAATAATCTAATTTTACTCCAAGAAATTCATTGCTATATCCGAACGTTACATACCTAAATCCTAAATCCCACCCTGTCAAAATGTACTCCGTATAACAAACCCCGCTAGGGGACTCATGTAGTAATACGTGAGGTTTAATTAGCATTACAGGGTCTGAAACTCCCCCAGGGGTCGAAGGAGATATGGCGTATTAGCACCATTTTTAAACAGGGGAGTATGAATAACACCCCTCCGCGTTCAGCGAACCCTAAATGTGCTGACGCGATGAAAGGGGGAGCTTTGATGAAATGCATTTGAAATCTCAGCCGAGATTGTATGTACATGCATTTTGCCACGCTATGATTTTTCTGGTGGGATTTTGAGAGATTCAGATGAGTATTGGGGTTTTTAGCGAAATGAAATTTTGAGGAGTTTAATAATAAATAATTCCGCTTTGCACATTTGAAGGCCATGAATTAATCCCAGCGAACACTGGCAGAAATTTTGTAAGTAATATCAATGAATGCTGTTCATGAATCTGTTAGTTGAGACAATGAATAAATGCATTGAAGTAAGATTTCATTTTACGTACAGTTTCATTGTCCCAATGAACTGGCTTTCATTGTCAGCTTTAATACTGATTCCATAGGTCATTATAGGAATGAATCCAGTACATAACATCAATGAACAACGTTACGTTGGCTCAACTAACTCGGCAAGTTGACTCAACGACTTCGGCAAGTTGACTCAACGGACTATATACGTTGATCTTATGAACTTGTACATCAATTAAACCGTCCAAAAATCGGTATTCTGCGCCAGAGCAGTCAGTAAACTACAAAAAATCGCATAACATACCTGGGGTATCTTTGGATACCCCCAGGTATAGGAATCTAAAAAAAATTATTCACGTCACTACTTGGACCACCCTGTATATTTCTTGTTTCAGGGCACTTAATCAATTATCCATTGCAATATATTATGTCCATCCTTCAATACAACTTTTTTTTTCCTCGAAACTTCGCGACTTTTCAAACACAGTATACTAGAGAACCCTACGGACATATTCTAGTTCATAAATTCTTGAATAATACATCCCTCTGAAACAAAACTTCGATCAGATATGAATTATTCAGGGTTACGTTCCAGCAACAACAGAAAGTTTATAGAAAGTTTGATCCTTTCGTTTTCAAAAGTACTGATTTCTTTGCATACCAGTATTTTCCTAAACGATATATTTGCTTTTTGACATAGTCTTCTTCAGGATTTCCGGTTTCTCCTCAGACAGACAGATACATTTAGACTTTCATTTAAATGCATCGATAAAAATTCGAGAAATACACTTCACCATTTTTTATGAATTTTTTGACAAACCAATGAATGAACAATCTTGTGTTACTGTGATTTCATTTTATTTTAGATTTATACTGCGGTCTACTATTATCTACTCGAATCAAGCTAGCAACAACTCCTAGTCTATATTTTGACATTTTCTGTCTCGAATTAGATATATGAAAAGTCAATTTTGTTACGATGAATTTATTGGAATATGTATATTGGATATTCAGCCAACTTGATGTCACGTTAGCAAAAAAACATCTTTTATCATAATTTGTCAAAACAGCAGAAAACTCTTGAAACAAGAGTGTTTTAGCCGAAAAAGTTGTCGCATGTCAAATTTTACAAGCAAGCTCATTTGTCAAAGAAAATATCCAGAATTCTGCTAACCCGATAAAGCTGAGGATATAACTTTTCAAAATATGCTTTTTTCGGAGGAAAATGAACCAAAAATTAGCCCTTGTTTAGCACCAATGAGCGTTGAAACTCTTTTTTTGGCTATCAGGTTTTAACGGAAATTGATTGATTTTTCCAAGTTGGCCTAATTGTTACCGAAAGTTAGCACTCAAATTTCGTTTCAAAATAAAAATATTATTTTTGTTCATTACATCCTGTATATTGGTGATTTCTTCTTGAAGAGAAATAAATACCTTGTCAGAATAATGTTTTGAAATCGTGTGTTAGACATTTTTATTGATTTTAAGAAGTCGATATCAAATTGAAATTGAAACAAAACTTGAATTTTTCATTATATTTTCCGTAGTGTATTAATAGAAATTGTTGTTTATGAAACGGGTGCGAAAAAATTATAATTTTCGAGACACTTGACGGCACAAAAAGGGCTTATTTTCCAGGTTTTTTATAGGTAAGAATTATTATTTTTAGACAATGTCCTTGCCTATCATGGAATCCAAACTTATATATTAATAAGGGGGGGGGGGAAATGATAAGAAACGAAAACCAAGAAAAATACTGAAAAATAATGCAAAATCCTCCGGAAATATCTTTCAATCGAAAAATAGGCGTATATTCTCATGAAGGAAAAATATTTCCTGAGCATGAAAAAAAAATTATTGAAAACAAGATCATTTTGCTCAATTTACTGAATAGCAGAATATTCGTTCAATCATTTCGCCGAAAAAATGTTTGTACGCGTTTTTTGCTGTTAGTAACGTCAAATCAACAGAAAAAAAGAAACTAAAGCTACTAGCAAGTATTCCAAAATTGAGTAGATATTAAGATATTTTTGAAAAGATTAGAAATTTTTTTTTTTTCGAGAAAAAGAATATTTGAGAAAGTCTCTGCTAGCTAGAAGATAAAAAATCGAATATGATTAGACAAGCATAATTTATTTCTGCACTGCTAATGAACATCGGAAAACAGCTGAAAGAAGTGCAGCAAAAATTTCTCGAAAACACTAGTAGCAAAATAATATTTTTCACAACTGATTTTACCCGCAAAAAAGGAAATTACGCTATTCCGACTCCAATTCGAAAAAGTCCTTCTGCTTACCCACTACCAATCATATAGGTCGGAAATGAAGAACCAGAACGAAATAAAATTTAGTATTTTTCAACACATCATACCAGCACATGGGTAATATACATATTGATGCAAAAACATGTGTTGAACCATTAACCATCAAACAAGCTGAAAGCATGTATTCACACCAAGTAACGACACCAAAAAATGTTTGCACTTTATGGTCATCTCACTCTTAACTCCATTTCTTTCTCAACATAGCGAAACAAGTACAAATGACCACCAATTTTCGCGTATTTTCGCCAAGCGAAAGAATTCGGCACCTACAAATTTCGCGAGATCTAAAGCAAGCCCGTCCGAACTAAACTAAAATTTAATCCTGTTTCTACCGTAAATAAAATTCTTTTCCAGCCGGTTCTATCCTTAAGTACCACCCTAATCGTTCATTACATAATACAACTATATCCATATCGCGGGTTCTTTTTCGAAAAGAAGAATAAAAGAATAACCTGGGCAGATGGTTCGAAGTGCCTGTAGATATTTTTCGTGTAGGTATTGTGTTTTGTCTACCGGTTATTATTACTTCTGCGATGTGTGCATCTAGATAGTGTATACATCTGAGGTATCTTTTGTTTAGTGGAAATGGTTCCGCTCTTGTTTGCAACAGTATGAGTAAATGGGTGGTATAGTTGATATGGGTCTGTTAGAATTTGGGATGCTGTGGTGGAACAGTGAGAAGGTATGATGGTACATTTGGACCAAGTGTCTGTATTTGGAAATTTCGAGCAGAAATTGATCTTGGACGATTGTCTGATAGATAACTTAGAGACTCTGTATTTGTAGAGTAGATTTATAGCGCGAAACGTAGTTAAATTTCATGTGTTCATAAGGATTAACAACCTATCTGATTATATTGAAATCTGTTACTTGATTGTAAAATATTGGATGGAGGTTCATGCCTATCGATTTTGGAAGGGTTCTGGATTATTTTTCAGGTTTTTCTACTATTTTGCTACGAATATTGGAAAATAGAGTATTCAAATTCGAATACAAATAATTATTCATAGAAACGATCTTTGCGGATTGCAGGATTTGATATATTCGTTGAAGGGAGTTATTTGAAAAAATATTACCAAATGATAATAATATCGGAATGAATGATAATCGAAGTGAACTGTAATGTTTCAGAGTCCATATTAGACTTCTTCATCAGGCAAAAAAGTGAAATTTGCGAAATTATTTATTCGCAATACTATTGTCAAATTGATATTTCCGATAATCACAGCAGATACACTTGGTTTGAAACTCTTTAATTTCTAAGTATCAATTAAAGATTATTTTGGAAGGATTTCACATCCTTTCTTAGGGTTTTTCTGAGTTTTCACTCCCAATATCTGAACAGAACTATTGGAAACTGAATAAAATTGTTTTTTGGCCTAATGAACAATACAGGAATAATACAAACGATAAACAAAGCGATCTGTGACGTTTCAGAGTACAAATCTGACTCCTCCGTCAGGCAGACGAGAAACATTTTAAGATTTATTATCTTTCGATTTTTCGTTTTGAGACTTTTGTCAAATTGACATTTTCATGGAATCACAGCAACAAAGATTCACCCGGTTTGGAAGTTCTTTCAATTCTACCTCTTTTTCAAGTTAATTCAGCCAAATAGTCCATTTCAACAGAACAATGAGCAAGACATTCTCTTTATTTAACAAATTGTAAGAGGACTCTTTGATTTTCCTTTTCAAATTATCTTATTCCAACATCAGTATTTTTGTATTCTCCCAATCTATCATGTGAATCTCAATGGTCGAACATACATAGTTCGTTATTTGGGATTTTTGTATGTCTCTATTCCTTAGGTTGTTCTTGTGCTCTCGTTTTCTGATATCCAAGGAATAGAGACATAGGTACAAAATTTCCAAAGAGCGAACCATGTATGTTCTACAATTGGAAATCACATGATAGATTGGGAAAATACAAAAATACTGATTTTGGAATCAGATAATTTGAAAAGAAACATTAAAGAGTCCTCTTGCTTTTTGTTGAATGGAGAGAATAATTTTGCTCAATATTCTGTAGAAATGGACTCTATTTGGCTGAATTCACTCAGAAAAGAAGTAGAATTAAAAAACTTCCAAACCGAGTGAATCTTTGTTGCTGTGATTCCATAAAAATTTCAATTTCACAAAAGTCTCAAAACGAAAAATCGAAAGGAAATAATTCTGAGAATTATTCTCGCTTGTCTGACGAAAAAGTCAGATTTATACTCTGAAACGTCACAGCTTTGTCGCTCTGTTTATCGTTTATATTATTCCTGTATTGTTCATTCGGCAATCTATTTTATAAGAAACTGCCCTTGACAAATAGTTCTCCTGCAATCTGCAAGGACGTTTTCGATTACAAAATAATTTTTATTTAATTTTAAATAATTCTGTTTCAGATAGTGGGAGTGAAAACTCAGAAAAAACCTAAAAAGTATCTTTTATTTTTACTTCCTCTTCAATTTAATGAATTCAGCCTAATAGGTCCATTTCTTTATACCTATATTTTCACCATTCAGCAACATCCAGGAGGACTCTTTAATGTTTATATATTTGATTAATTTCGTCTCCACTTGATGAACATTCATTTTGGTTATTATTCGATAGAATCAAATAACATTGGTCTTTTATTTGATGAAATTTTTAGGGGGGTTTATATATTTATTTATCACTGGGGTTTATTATTTGATGAAATCAAATAATAAGCCTTAGTCGATCCAAAAAAAATTACCCCTCCTGAAAGTTCCACAGTTTACCTTCTGAAGTATGTAGGATTAAATGAACTAATAAAAAAAAATCCGGTCGTCCGCCGTCCGTTGTCCGGGGCTTTTCTCTGAAAGTACCGAACCGGATTCCGTCAAACTTAGTAGAAACCGACAATTGCATTAAAAGGTTATTGGAGGTGCCGCTGGTATTTTCATATACAAACATGAAGCTATTCAAAGATCTATTGGTATCAGTTTGTACATTTAGGAGAATTGAGAGTTATATCGGTGTTAACCTGAATCCTTTACTCCCGATATGGATAATTTCGTATTCTTTGTTTAAATTATGTCTAAATTCTACATGATGCTAAGTGTAGGTTGAATTTGAGGAATTTGAACTCCTTTGGTTTTTGTGGATTCCTTTCTCGAACGATCTGTCAGTCTTACCAATGGGGAAGTCAATTAATAAACTCCTGATTCATTATTATCTTTGTTCAATTTTTTTTTATTATTTTCAGTGAATCTATGTTGTAAATGGATTCGAAAACTATTGTGTAATTAAAATTTACTTTAGAATAATTGATTTCAGCTTTCAGAAACTTTGGCGACTTAGATAGATTCATCAAAAATAATAAAGACAAATCAAACAAAGAGAATAAAACAAGAGTTCATGAGTTTACTTGCCCATTGATTTATATTGGTCAGAATTCCAACAATTTTTCTGTCTATTCAAAGTTCTCAAGCTCTTAAAAAACACCCTTTATTACCCGCTTGTTCTAAGGAACAGCGCCTTATCATTTCGTCACGATGTCTGTAATTTTCGAATTCTGAGCCGAAATTGGTCTCAAACGACTAGGTTGGACTCACTGATGATGAATCCGTGGTCAAAATTGATTCTGTCCATCCGACCGGCCTGGGGCGCTGTAATCCTCGAAAGAAAGGACCTAGAGTCTTTAAAATTTCAGGTTAGGTTAAAATCTTGAATATCTCAGTTGAGTTCGTTAATGGGCCAAATCTGCCAAATGGTTTTTGTGCTACAGCCATTTAAAATTTTGATTTCTCAATAACTCGAAAAATATTTATCTGATCGAAATGAAACTAGGTTCGAAGATGAACAGTATCAATAAGAAGAATTATCCATGGAAATTTTCGAGAAAAATTTTTTTTTTTGAAAATTTTCATTTCATTAAAATTTCCAAGTCACCATTTCGCAATGTGAACAAGCGCGTAAAAGCTGCTGACTACACGTCAGTGCTTTTCTAGATTTTTATACAGCGAACTCAAGTTGAAATCTGTTATAGTTTCGAAATATTCCTCATATTCCAGGATACACAAAATTTCACGTCCCTTTGCATACAGAGGAGCCTTAACATTGTCTGAAAGTCAAACTAAACCATACATAGGAAATGACTGAACTTAGTATACCACTATGAACCGAAATTCAAGACGGCATTGTTCGATAATCCGCTCAAGGAGATTTGTCATCCTTTTGACTCCTGTTCCTTTTCTGGCTCTCAACGAATGTGAGGAAAGGATTATTTTGTTATTTGGAGAGTTTTCTATGATTGTTATGTTTGGACAGCTCGAGAAAGGTTCGATTCAGACTAAATTGAGGTATTTATTTTTTTTTCATCTTTAAGTTGTTGCAGTCTCATATTTCGATTGAGGGTAAGTGAAGCATTGACGATTAGATTATTGATTTCCGGTGAGATTATCATCCTGTTTTTTATTGGGTTCAACCTGAAAGTAGAAGAGTGAAGAAAGAGAGGGTTAAAGGAACTCATAAAGCGTTGCCACTAGAGTTTTCAGAAAAGAAGAAAAACACCGGTCTTGGGTCAGGAACTTTCAAGCTCTTGTTTACATTAGTTGTCAGCCCGGCGTTGTTTCTGGAATTATTGAGCAAATACCAACGATAATGAGGAAATATTGAAATTTTGAGATTAATTTTTCAATACCTCAAGAAGTGGAAAATTTAAAAATGAAAAAATTTTACAAATTTTTGTTGAAAATATATTCTTTCGAAAGAGATCTATCATTAGATCAGTATGAAACGTTGGGAATAATACAGCTTGTATTGTATAAGTATAAGTGAATTAGAGAGGATACATCGTTTTGTTAGCAGTATTCCACTGTGGACTTGGTTCATTTTTAATCAAAAAAACTTTGAAGTCAATCTTTACACACTCTGTAAAATATTTCAGTTCGATTTGATATTTGTTTTCGGGAAAAATGGGAGAAAAATCTAGAAAACCACTCACGTAAAGCTTCTGCGAGTATGCAAGCATTTTTAAAGTCGTTGCCGAAGCGGTCACCTATTCACGTGATGAACCCGCCAAATGCTTAACTTCCTGATGATTTTTTATCGTATGACATGAAATTCAGCATGCACCTTCAAGCTGGCATTCTTGCGCCCATGTTCTAGGGGAACGACGTGCTATTATTTTGTCCTAATGTCGCTGTTATTTTCGAATTCAGATCCGAAAACTGCCACGAACGACTAGGTTGGACACACTGATGACGAATCCGCTGTCAAAATCAAGTCTGTCCGGCCGGCCGTGGACACGATAACTGTCGAACGGAGAAAGGTAGCTTGAAACTTTTAGGGTAGTTCGCGCATCGGAATGCCCCGGTTTAGTTAGTTGATGGACCAAATAGACCAAATGGTTTCGGAGTTATAGCCATTTGAAATTTCGAGGTTATACCCCTGATATTTCAGAAACTACTGAAACGGTTGAATTGAAACTTGGTAGTTAGTTGGAGCATAACGACGCGCAACTTCACGCGAAATTTCGTTAGGATCGTATGGTCACCTAATTTTGAAAACATTTTTTTTTCAGAAACTACTGTCCATATTCGGATAAACTTCGGTTCTTACCTTGAGCTCTATATTTAACAGCAGTGTACCGAATTTCAATTTAATACAAATAATATTTTTGGAGATATTGGGAAAAATTATGTCAAATCTCGATAACGTTGTTTTTTTCGGTAAGAATCAAAAGAAAATAATCCAATCATGATGAAACTTGGCAGCTAGTACGAAAATGCTGAAGGTCAACTTTGTACGAAACTTCGTGATGATCATCTCTTTAGAACAAATGAAAAAAAAGACTTCAATTTTTTTTCCAAATATTCAATATTCTGTGCTCTTCTCATCATATTATCCTCACTGAATCCTGTATGAACTTTCAAACTATCATTTTTCGATAAAGTAATGGATTTCAATTCGATCTTATCTATATTTTTGGGAATATTGGGACAATAAAATTTTTAATGGGTATATCTGAGGTATCATTGGGTGTTTTTCATCCATTCACGAATTCTGTTTTATTATCACACATTTTATCTTTCAATATTGATATCTCACCACAGGGTAGCATATCCTAAAATATAAATATCGAAAGATGTTGGATTCTTTCCATCCAATTCAACAAGATCGATAACATAATCAATAAGAAACAATATATAAATGCTATCTCGGAAGCACAACAAAAGTCGAAAATAAAAACAACATTCAAATCCTTAACCTTTTTCGAAAACCCATCACTAAAAATTAAGAAATTTCTGAGAAAATCTAATATCAACATAGCTTTCAAAACCACAAACTCTTTGGGTAGAATCTTCAAAAACTATAAACCTAAAATTCTGAAATTAAACCTATCACGAGTTTATCAACTTTCCTGTGGCTCATGTCCTAAAACTTACATAGGTCAAACGGGTAGACCTTCAACATCAGACTGAAAGAACACAGAAGTTCTTTTTTGAAAAATAAATTAAACTCCGCGTACGCCGAACATTTAATCATGGAAAAACACGAATTTCAAGATTCTACACATAGAGAACAAAGGGCGGAAGTTAAATTTATTTGAGGCTCTAGAGATAAACCGTTTGAGAAATTCAGAGAATTTATTAAACCACTAAACGTAACTGTCGAATTTACCATTATTGAACCTATTCGGCTGAGAGTCTGGTTTGGTTTTCCATGATTAACCCGTTGGAAACATATCTGTACCTGCATTGGTTTTAATAATTGTTACACACTTTTTGAGAAAGTTGCAACTCGGCATCTGATGAAAATACAATGTAGTGAAACGCGTCATGTGTTTATAATAAAGTAGAAATCAACCAGACTGTCTTTTAATTGAGAAAAAAACCTTTGTTATATTTGATGGCAGGATCGATGAAGTCCCTACGGAACGTTTTCTTTTCTCTATATCTCCGGAAATGAACAACGAATCAAACTTAAACTTGGTACACTGTTTTATATATCAAGTCTCTTGGAAAATTCCATTGAAATCTGATGAATAGTTTCCTATTCTATTCCTCGCTTAGCTTCTTGAAGTATTCAAGAAATCACCTGAAAATTTCAAATTCGTACATCTTCGAAACTGATCAGCTGATTCTGCCTAAAAAATTGAAAACTGAAAGCATCTTGATAAGCAGCCTAACGTGGAAATGTCAAGTCTCTAGCTCTTTACTCTCGAAAGATATCGGCTGGACAGAAATGAATTTGACAGCGTATTCGTTTTCAGTCAGTCGAAACATGTCGCTTGAGGCCATCTCTTGCTGAAAATTAAAAAACGCTGAAAATTTAACGAAAGGATTTATTATTATCTCAGTTAAAAAACCCAATATGATTGATATCTTAAACAATACTTATATATTATTCATAACTCATTCGTTTTTCACAACAAAATTTGCAGCGTTTTTCTTTATAACTCATGGACCACTGGTCGGAAATCATCCGGGTGAAAATTTTTAGGTTGAGGTAAGCAGCAGTAATCAGGAATGATTTTTATTCCTACTACCCCCAGTTTTGAGCCCTTAGGGTACACCGATTCTGCTGAAAAGCTTGGAGGATCAATCCAGAGCGACACACGATTTTTCTACCAAGTTTCACGGACGGACGAATTTTTGGTATATTATTTGATAAAATCAAATAATAAACCTTATTGATCGACCAACGAAAAAAAAAAATTTAACCCATCCTGAAAACTTCACAGTTTACGTTTTGGAGTATGTAGATTTGAATAAACGAATAAAAAAAAATCCGTCCGTCCGCCGTCCACCGTCCGCCGTCCGTTGTCCGGGGCTTTTCTCTGGAAGTACTGAACGGAAATCCTTCAAACTTGGTTGAAAAATCGATCACTCGGGGTGGATCCTCCAAGCTTTTCAGCAGGATCGGTGTACGCTAAGAGCTCTAAGTGGGGGGTTGGGTAAAAAAATTATTTCTCGAAAACTTATCACCCAATTTTCATGAAATTTTAAACTTTGATTACTGCTGCATAACTAAACCTAAAAAAATTTACCTGGATGATTTCCGACAAGTGGTTCCTGAGTTATAAAGACAAACGCTGCAAATTTCCAATAATGTCGAAAATGAATTATAGCATTCGGTTCTAAGTTGTTTAAATTATCAAATACAAATATGAACATAATTACTATGGGTTTGATTAATCATTTTCCCAAATTACCTTCAGAAAGTATTCAAAATCAGATTTCAAAGTTGGGGTTTGGGATATGCCAGGCACGCACGAAGTGAAAACGGTGTTTAGTAGAATAGCTTCTTCTGCTATAGAATAATGAAATATTTATTCCTATTCTGTGGTACACACGTGTTCTTTGTCAATATAACCAAACAATTTACGTTTGCGATCTGTCAGTAATATCACAGTATGACAGTCTTTGCTCTTCTTTTTCTATTCCTTGGTCGTTGTCTTCTACTCTAACCGGATCGAAGTATAGCTATCTCTGTTTTCCTAAGCAAAGTAACACATTCTACTCTAACCAGATCGAAGTATAGCTATCTCTGTTTTCCTAAGCAAAGTAACACATTCGACGTCCTTTTCATTCCAAGAAAGCAGAATTCGACGTTGCCATATCGTACACTCAAGACAAATCCCTTTAAAGTCAAATCCCCATTTTTATTTTTCAGTTTCAGGTGATCAAACATTTCATTGAAAATATAATATTGGAATTATATGTTTTATGTGATGTTCTAAACGTTTTTCATGGAAATTACTGCATTTTCGTTTAAAGGAAAAACCCCCATTGCTATCAAATTCGTCCCTCGAAATTCGACATTCATAAGAAATAGATATCTCCTAATCATAACCTTCCAACAATAACCTTTTACATTCAACCCAACAAGAACAAGATCATCCCCATCTCATCAATGACACGCCACTTGGACCAGATAAAGATACCCATCTCCTCCATTTCATCCCATTCAGACCCATCGACGAAACGGTCCATTCCAACAAACGAAATCTACAAAAACGTTTTACCTACACAATGCGAAATTATCTTTGCACAATAGTAAACCGATATTCTACAAATGCGGTCGCTGTAATCAAGAACAAAGCCGTCCTGGTCTCTCTCTCTTACTCGCGGGCGCGTCCGCGCGCACCTCTTTTGCCCTAGATCAAATATTTGATAGAGGAGCACCGGCGAAACTCAAATAAATACGATTCAGCTGAGATATGGGTTGTTTTTATTATTGCGAAGGAGATCGGGGGCAATATTGACGGCACAAAGGATCTAGAGGTCCTTGGAGCTTCGTGTGATGTCTTCGGAGGACAATGAGAAGGTGAGCCTAGGGCCAATTACGTTGTTTACACTTGGTTGGGTAAAAAATATCGTCTGCTTCTTGTATCTCGGATTGATCTGTTTCCTGCCCTTGGGTCTGTGTTTTATTTCGAGTGGTCTGGAAAGTTGAATAGGTTTCTGTAGGATATTTTGTGGAAGAGAGTGCTGTGAGACAGTGAAGAATGGTTGTGTTTGAATATAGAGTGTGTTTTGTGAGGAAACGACAAATATGTTAGAGTGGAGTCTTGGGGTATTTTTGGGATATTTTGTTGGATGATTGCATTCAGATTCAAGTAAGGTTTGGTTGTTTTTCCCTTGAAGAAGAACGTTACAAGAACTAGAATCCGATGTTTCATTTCCCACTAAGTCCATCATTAAATTAGATTTTCACAGGATGAAGGAAAGTGGTTTTTTGAGAAAACTCAATTCAACTGATGCCGACGTTTCGCGGATATATTTCCACTTCTTCAGGGCTACAACAGAGAAGATCGAAGATAAACTTAACTACTATGAAGGTACAATCGAAAATTACAATATTTTTTTTCCTTGAAGAATAACAAACTAAAACATGAAATTGAAAATTGGAAAAGATAATTCTTCACCATTTTTGGATGTACTTGTGAACAGAAGAGAAGATGGGTCGTTAATCACTAACTGGTATAGAAAACCAACTAGCTCGGGACGAATTTTGAACTATAACTCAAACTGTAGTTTTACTTATAAGATTTCCGCTGCTAAAAACTTGATATATAGATCGATTAATTTAAGTGACTTCTCATTCCACGAGGAAAATCTGAAGATAATAAAAGAAATATTTAAAATAAATAACTATCCAAAGTCACTCAGTAATAAAATCATTTCCAGCTACGGCTCCATCGATGGATCTTTGGGTTCCATTACAGTTGATAGAACGATACAAAAAAAGTTTTTGAAATTTCCATACTTCCCCGGTCTCACCAAAAAAATGAATAAACTGATCAATACTTTTTCCAACAACGTAAAATTCGTATCATATAATTTTTCCAGTTGTGGTTCTTCATTCTCAAAGTTGAAAGAAATTACTCCTATTTTAGATAGTAGCGGATTAATTTACAAAATACCGTGTATGAATTGTTCGAAATGTTATGTGGGTCAAACAAAACAACTTCTTAAAAACAAAATCAAACAACATAAGTACGATTGCGAGGAAAGTTCAAAATCCAAAGAAAATAAAACGGCCCTTGCGAACCACCATTTTGGTGGATATCACAATTTCAATTTTCAGGCAGTGTCTGTTTTGGACTTTGAGAGCAGTTGGATGAAAAGAAATGTTAGCGAGATGATTAAAATCAAGCTGAATGACACCGTAAATTGTAAAGGAAATCAATTCCGAACAATTCGTGAACATATTGAAGATTCCACCTGTGTCCAACAGGTTAAGATGATAGAAACACATCAGTTTGGCTCGGTCATTGAAAGTGATATATGTATTTGTATTTTGAAAGTTGTTTCGATGGAAATTTCTGACAAGGTGTTTCTAGTTTTCGCCTATTTCTGGTTGTTTGGTTGTTTTTGTTCACTATACTGATTTTTAGATCTGTTATGGGAAAAACATAATTTTAACTTTGGTAAGTGTAATATGTAATTGTAATTTGTTTTTTAGCTTATCAATTTTGAACGAGAAAAGTGATAATTATACGTAGTATGATTAAGTGAACTCTATGCATGGTTTTTCGATAAAATTCGATATAGATGGACATTACTTCAGTTTGTTATTCTTCAAGAAAAAAAAAATTATTGTAATTTTCGATTGTACCTTCATAGTAGTTGAGTTTATTTTAGATCTCCTCTGTTGTAACCCTGAAAAAGTGGAAATATATCCGCGAAACGTCGGCATCAGATGAATTGAGTTTTTTCAAAAACCACTTTCCTTCATCCTGAGAAAATCTAATTTAATGAGTTAGAAGAACTATTTCGAATCATCAAATTAAATATTCCGAAACAGGTCGAATAGGGATGAACACAATTACTGGGAATGAATCCGTGTGTCCAAAGTAAACATATGACGTCATCTATGATTTCTTAATATAGCAATCCCACTCTTTTTGGCTTTTTTCAAAGATAACAAGTCATACATGTAAACCAAATATCGAACTTAATCAATGTGAAAGGTAAGAAATTTGATTAACGATATTGTCAATTAGTTAATGAACATTTTGAGCATTTAGTTTATTTGATTCGATATCCGATAGATCAGTTGATGAGTATAAGCCATAGTATATTTCCAGCGATAGATGCACCTTCTTTGATAGATCAATTGAGCTGAGTTGTTAGATTATCTCATGTTGCAAAATGGCGAAGGACCCCCCTCATCAAACGTTCAATATTATAGATCAAATTTCTACCTTATTGAATTGAATGAAAATTTGATATTCTGTACGCATCTGTATCTTTATATAGACTTTAAGGATAGTCATGTCATGAGATAGGAGGATTGCCATTTGAGAAACGCTGCAAATTTTACACAAGGGTTTATTATTTTCCCAGTTGAATAACCTAATTGATGCCAGTGATAAAACTATTATATTATTCATAATAATATATTATTATATTATTCAAAGTTATTGGTTTTTCATAACACAATTTGCAGCATTTTTTCATAACCCAGGGACCACTGGTCGGAAATCAATTTAGGTTGAGTTATGCAACAGCAATCAACGTTGAGAGTTTCATAAAAATTCGGTGGTAAGTTTTCAGGAAATATTTTTTTTCATTCCTACCCCCAGTTTTCAGTCCTTAAAGTACAACGATCCTGCTGAAAAGCTTAGTGGATCATTTTCGAGCGACACACGACTTTTTTACCAAATTTCACGTATTTCGGTTTTGTACTTTCAGAGAAAAGCCCCTGACAACGGACGGACGGAATTTTTTATTAGTTCATTCAAATCTACATATTCAAAATGCAAGGTGTGAAATTTTCAGGGCGGGTAATTTTTTTTGGTCGATCATTAAGGTTTATTATTTGATTTTATGAAATAATAACCCAAAATAGCTATTGACGTCATATCTCTTATCGGGACCAGCGGTATAATATTTTCTTACATCGAAAAAGCACAATTCAAAAAAATTATCCAAATGTATCAGCATTTTTCCAGAAAAAAAATAATTTTTGATGAACGATATTCATCCCAATTTGAAGGATTTTGCTATGTGTTCGTTCGAGTTCGAATCCATCATTTTTGAATCAAGTACTAGGTTTCAACCGGGATAGTAGGTTGTGATAATATTACACTATTGTTTCACGAAGGAATATTTTATTTCAGCGATTGATTTCGGCTATATATCATATAATATATCATCAGGCTGTTGTCGAATATGGTTTGAAATTCTCATCCAGTTTATAAAATAAAAAATATAATAATAATAATAATAATAATAATAATAATAATAATAATAATAATAATAATAATAATAATAATAATAATAATAATAATAATAATAATAATAATAATAATAATAATAATAATAATAATAATAATAATAATAATAATAATAATAATAATAATAATAATAATAATAATAATAATAATAATAATAATAATAATAATAGGGCTTCATTTCATATCATATTCATCACAAATGTACATGAAAATGAAATGGAATAGTGTCTAAAAGGAAAAATATGAACTATATCCTATCATGCTAAATAATCTTCATTTCCATAAGGCTCTAACTCAACTAAATATTTATACAGTTTCTTTTTAAATTTTTTTATATCAGACATCATAGATATATCTTTTGGCGAAGAGTTGTACATTTTTAAGGATATGTACTCAGCTTGCATCTGGCTTATTGTTTAATTATGCCTAGGGTATATATAATTGTTATTCCTTGTGCCATAATAACTTTTTTGGTTTTCATATTTATGAAATAAATTTGGATTCTTCTTGATAAAAATAACACATTCTTGAATGTATATATATGTATATAGTAATCCCAATTTCTTGAATGTATCTCTACATGATTGATCATACCTCATGTTATTCAGTATTCTAATTGCTTTTTTCTGTAGTACAAATAGAGGCTTTATGTTTCCGGACCCATAGAAGATTATGCTAAATCTCAGTTTGGCCTCTATTGTTGCGTGATACACCATCTTCAAGTTGCGTTGACAAATGTATTTCGAAGTTATTCTAAACCCATAAATTGCTGTCTGAATTTCTGTACAAGGATTTGTATTATGTTCCTTCCAGTCCAGATGACTATCTATGTGAACTCCTAAAAACTTTGTATGCTCCACAAGTTGGTATTTATTTTGATTAAGTGTTATGGAATTAAGTTCTTCGATACCTGTACCACTTGGAGTGAATTGTACGATTTTGGTTTTTTCTTTATTCAAAAGGAGGTTGTTACTTTTGAACCATTCATCTGTTTCTTCCATTTTACTTTCACATATGTTCCTTATAGGCATGAACATATTAATTATCCGGGTGGTGTGAGTGCATGCATCGTGCTTCCAGTATAAGACTAGACTTGGATTTCTCGATTTTACATCCACACATACCAAGCTTCAATACGGTCGCTTGACACAAGGAAGAAATATCCTGAAAAAAACATATGGGTATAACTCCTAAACTATTTGGCCGATTTGGCCCATTATCAAAATTCACAAGCAAATTTTGATACCCTTTCTACCCTCAACGTTGCTAGCTCTTTCTGCTCGTAAGTTATCGTGGCAGCGATCGGTAGAAGAAGAAGCGAATACGAGATCAAAATCTTCATCAGTAACTCCTACCTAGTCGTTTGAGATCATATTCGAGATGAAATAAAAATTACGGTCACTGGGACTCAACGATAGTGCACGTTGTTCCCAAGAACTTGCACGCAAAAACAATTTCCAAAAATCCATTAATGAATTATGATTTCAACAATACGAGATCTGTTCTACAAAAATCCTCTCGTGTCTAAGTTGTTTTTCTCGGAAGTTATTTTGTGTATAATTGGTCAATATAGGTCGACTGAAGTCACAATAACTTCTGAGAGAAATAACATGAAGACTTTAAATTTCGATAGTAACTTGGGGCCCAATAGCAAAGTTAGAATTCATTAAATTTTGCATGAGCAATCTAGAATCTGAAACTTCAATTGTGAGATTTTCAGGAGACCTTGACATTTTTTCTTGGAGCGATCACTAAGGTTCCAGTTTTATTTCCTGAAATGATTATCTGAACTGATGTATTCACACTTACCATTCTTCTTAAGATAGAAGTTGGTGGGAAACCGTAAATTGAAGAAAAAAACTATCAAATTTTAATCCAAGAAGAGTTATTTAAACAGGAAACTTTCGAAATGAATATCTTGAAATTGTCTAGGGTATGTTTTGAGCGGAATTGGGCAGCTGACCGAGCGCGCTAAACACATATCAGTTATTTCCCAAAATTGGCCAATTTTCAAAAATCGCCTTCAAATATTTATCATAGAAGATTTCTAATTCCGATGGAAGTTCCCTGCAGATCTTTCGAGAATAGGTTTCCGCGACAGGCTTAATTCAGGTGAAGCCACAGAGATGTCGCCCCCAGTATGATTGGGACACGATGTCCCGAAGAGAATAATCGATTATATAAAGCTCGGAAGCTTTGAAAGCCCTTACTGGAAGAGTAATCAGTGATAATTATTAATTGAATATCCATCGTAACTGCCAGGTTGATTTTAATTGAAGAGTTGAACTGCATTTGATCTGATGATGAATTTTAAAGTCGGAATTATACGATGAAAATTAAATGTTATTTGTTTCATTTGGAAATTATGCTAGAACTGAGATTTAACGATTTTAGATTAACACGTTTCATTACACCCAAACTATTTATTGTAGAAATTATTCATTAAAGCTTATTTTGGGAGGATTTTGCATCATTTTTTAGGTTTTTTAAGGGTTTTCACCCTCAATATCTGAAACAGAACTATTAGAAATTAAATATAATTGTTTTTTCATCAAAAACGCCTTGTGGATTGCAGGATAGAACTATTTGTCAAGGGCAGAGATTGCCTAATGAACATTACAGGAACAATACAAACGATAAAGAAAGCGAAGTGTCACGTTTCAGAGTACAAATCTGACTCTTTCATCAGACAAAGCAGAAAATTTCAAGAATTATTTTCTTTCGATTTGAGACTTTTGTCAAATTGACAGTTTGAGAAAACACGGCAACAAAGATTTATTTGGTTTGAAAGTTTTTCAATTCTACCTCTTTTGGCGAGCATCTTCTAGGGAAAAAGCGTGCTATCGTTTTGTCCAAACGTCTGTAATTTTCGATGATTGAGCCGAAAACGGTCTCAAACGACTAGATTGTACTCACTGATGACGAATCCGGTGTCAAAATCGATTCTGTCCGGCCGGCTGGCCGTGGACACGATAACTGTCGAACGGAGTGAGCTAGCGACTTGAAACTTTCAGGGTAGGTCGCGCATTGGAATGCTGCGGTTGAGTTCGTTGAGAGGTCAAATCGGTCGAACGGTTTTGGAGTTATAACCACTTGAAATTTTAAAGTTATTTATTTTTTATTTCAGAAACTATTTGAGCGATTGGATTTAAACTTGGCAATAAGGTGGAATATGAAAACGTGCAACTTTGAGCCTAATTTTGTCAGGATTATATTGTCAGTAAATTCAAAGAAAATTTTTTTTCAAAATTTTTTTCCAGTATTTTTTTTTTTCGGAAACCGCTTATCATATTCAAAAAAAAATTTTACTCGAACTTTGAGCTTCATATTTCACAGCAGTGTACCAAATTTCAGTTCGATACGATCAAAAGTTTTGGAGGAATTGAGAAAAATATGTAAAATTTCGAGGTTTTCTTCTCGATATCGTTGTTTTTTTCGGTATAACTCAAGAAATACCAATTCAATCCTGATAAAATTTCGCAGCCAGTTTGAAGATGCTGAAAGACAACTTTATGCAAAATTTCGGGATGATCGTGTCATTAGAAGAATTTGAAAAAAAAAATTGTGATTTTCTCATCAAATCATCCTCATCAAATTCTGTATGAACCTTCTAACTGCAATTTTTCGATGGAGTACTGGCTTTCCATTCGATCTGATCTGTTTCTAAGAAATATTGGGAAAATAAAATTTTGAATGGGTATATCTGCGGAATTATTAGGTGGATTTTACCCATTCTCGAATTCGGCCTTCGTAATTAAGGTCAAAACCTGTTCTACAAATATAGAGTTTCCGAAGTGTTTCTTTCGGAAGTTATTGTGTTTACGCAGTCGACCGTTAGGCAGACAGATTAGATCGAATTGAAATCCAGTAATTTATCTAGAAAAGCACTGCCGTGAAACCAGCAGCTTTTGGGGGCATGTTCGAATTCGTTGCCGAAGCGGTCATCTACATAGAACACGCGCGCAGAAGCTGCTGCCTTCACGGCAGCGCTTTTCTAGATTTTTAAGTAAATTCAGCAAAATAGGTTTCATTTCTACCGAACAATGAGCAAAATTACTCTCTCCATTTAACAAAATGCAAGAGGACTCTTTGATTTTTCTTATAATACATAAATACTGGTGTTGGAACCAGATAATTTGAATTTTTGTTGAATTGAGACAAGAAATAAACATACTCTCGTCTCGATGTGTTTTTCGAAGAAAATTTCTCATCTCGATCTGAGTCTCTTGAAATTTCGAAAGTCTCGAAAACAAGAACTGAATGTTGTTGAAGAATGCTATGTTATTGTGATTTCTCAAAAATGCCAATTCGACCAAAGTCTCAAAAAAAAGGAAAGAAAATAATTATGGGAATTTCCTCGTTTGTCTGATGAAAGCTGACTTGTACTCTGAAACTTCACAGTTCGCTTCGTTTATCGATTGTATTTTTCCTGTATTGTTCGTTAGGCAATCTGTTTTTTCTAAGAAACTGCCCTTTGCGAATAGTTCAATCCTGCAATCCGCAAAGGCGTTTTCCATAAAAATCAAGTTAATTTTTAATAGTTCTGTTTACATATTGGCGTCTGAATTTAAGATCGCAGCGCCACGGTGGCCAGTTTTAGAACCTTAGATACAGACATAGATTTTGTTTTGATAGTCGATTTTGTACTGTTTGTTAGTGTTTGGTTTGATAATTTTTGATTTCACGATTTATTCCAGGAATTTTATAGTTGACGAGAGTATTACTGGGAGTACATATTCCATTCTTATAAAGTAGGTATGTATCATCCTTCAATCTAATTGAGTGTAGCAACTCTAAAATTGAGGGGATATCTCCAAGGTTAGGCAGTATTTTAATATTATTTATTTTCAGATCCAAATGGCAAGATTGACTTTGGTGGATTTCTTAGGCTGTCTTGAAAGTTGAAAAACAGAAAGTATTGTAGAACATACTTTTTGGAACATTAGACATATACTTATAACTTTACTATTCTTATAGCGAAGGACTAAATACTCAATATACTGTGAATAAAATGAGCACATTCACATAAAACTAATACTACTTGTATCGTAAGTCTTATTCATTATGGATTGACAAATAAATTTTCAAACACTCATATGATTGGTCTAGAAAAAGCTGTAATAAATAAGCCTTGTACAACTTTGCTTTCAACGGCACAAGCACTTTGAGCGAAGAGTATTCATCACCAGATATTTCCTTGTTGAGACTCTTTTTTTTTCAATAGTCAGTTCTATCACTAAAACATTTACGTTGTTCCTTAATGATCAGTTCAACAGGCAGATTTCTGGAAGGCAGAGCATTCCTTTTAAGTAAATTTCTCTGCTTGGATTAGGGGCCTGGAAAAAAATTGTCTTCATGAATGTGATCTAATATTTCATGGGCAATTCGTGCTTACCTCTATAAAAATGATCATCATCGTTAAAAGGCAGGCAACAGACTCTCATAAATCTTGTTGGTTGGTTTTTATCGATTCTTCAACACTTTCAGGCCCGACTTGTTAAAGTAAGTTCTTTTTACCCTAACTCGAAATTTTTCACCGGGCTGTGGAAATCTATGGGAAGGGACATTTGAGTTTGCTTTTCCTCAGAAGAAGCACTTGTAAAATCATACAAACGCCAAGAAAAATGCATTAACTTTCTCATTTTCTTAACATTTCTTTTAACTTGTCAATGAATATGTCTGTACCTCGGGTTACTCGGATAGCCACCAGAGGGAGTAGAGCTTATCTTCATTCGCCAATTGGGAGTGAAAACCTAGAAAACAACCTAAAAAAAGATGCCAATTCCCCCCAAATAAGATTTAATCGATCTTCTGAAAAAATAACGAATATATCAAATTTCCAGTTTTTGAATCATTCTCCAATAATTTCGAGATACATGACAGTTAACTTAACTAGGAAATCATAAGCAAATGAAGCCTTTTCTCAGCCTGATCCTAATACTCCATAACTAGTTATTAATAATTAAACAGTACCAAACGTGAATGATTCAGGTTGCATGCCGAACGGAATTAGAAACGAAAACTGAAAATGCTCAAAACACCGTACTCGAACAAACTAGTTATTTTCACCTCTGCGGTGTTTAAATATTGATCAGGCGAAAATTACATGATCTCGCAGCCGTGCGAACGCCCGCCTGCGTTTCTATCCTGTAATTATCATCAGGGATGATTAAAAGCGGACAACGCCATTTTTGTGGTGGCATCCTTAAACTGGGTTTTACGTATGTATATTGAATTTTCAGCTGTCATTTGGTCACGTTGGGTATCATTTATGTTTTATGATTTTTGGTTGTCTTGAAGCAGCTGTTTATTTTCTCGAAATCAGTCTATAATCAGGTTTTTTCTTTATTTCGACCCTTTGTTCAGGTGGACATAAAAGATTCAGAAGCATTGTTCAAACGATTTTTACGAGCTTGTACTGGGGAGAAGCGCGTTATCATTTCGACACTATGTCTGTAATCACTGATGAAGAATCCATGATCAAATTTAATTCTGACCGTCCGACCGGCAGTTTTCTGGTTAGGCTTGGAGCCTGATAATCTCGGTTAAGTAATCAACTTGGGCAAAATCGGCCGAACAGTTTTCGGCCTTATAGCTATATGAAATTTCGAGATTTATCCAACATAGGTACATATTCATAACATGATACATTCCCGTACAATGAAGGTCCTCCGGATATACAGTATTATACAGGGTGATTCCGGAGGAGACTGTCAGATTTTATGTTAAGTTTACACTAGTCAAGACAGTCTCGGAACAGTGTTTAGTTTATGGTTGGGGGCTCTGTTGAGAATAAACAGGGTGATTTGTCCGATTCGACTGATTTTACTTTTATTGATAACTTTGGTATGGCTTCGTCACTTCTAGAATATCCTTTCAAATTCGAAATATATTCTGAATTGAATGATTTCATACAGAATATTAGCAATTAAATATGAATTTGGAATTTGAAAAGAATATTTTAGAACTTAAGAACTGCTTTGCATCCTTGGACAGTACAGTTTTCCTACCTAGTGCGGAATACTCTCACTGCTTGTGAGCCAAATTTCGATCATGCTCTTCTTCAAAAATGTTTTCTAGGAAAACCTGAGGTCTCCCAAAGAAATTAAAAACCTCTGAATGATGACATATTAATGTAGAATCTGAAACGAATAAGAAAGTTTTGGAAAAGCAATGTACAGGGTGTTTTTTTTTTCAACTGCACAATTAATCTGAAATTCTGAAATTATCACCATTAAAACCCTGTATTTTTAGAGACTGTTGCGATAATTGAATGTACTCATTCAGATTGTTCCACACTGAAAATTTCATCAAAATTGGATGAGCCATACAAAAGTAGAATCGATTGGAGCGAAATTTCGAAATTTTTTTTTTTGATGAAATTTTCTCAGAAAACTAGGAGTGTGCCAAAAAATTAGAAAATCTCAAATAATCACTTATTATAGTAGAATCGTAGACAGATAGCATAGTTTTGGAAACGCGATGTACAGGGTGTTCTTTCAACCTGCACAATCAACCTGGAATTATAACAATAACAAACGCTAATTTTGAAAGAAACTTTGTAATTAATGAATGTGCTAATCAATATTGTACTCTGCTGAAAATTTCATTGAAATCGAATGAGCCATACCAAAGTTATCATTAAAGTAAAATCGGTCGAATCGGACAAATCAACCTGTATATTCTCAATAGAGACCCCCAACCATGAACCAAACATATAACTAACTATAAATGACGATTCTTGCATCACGCTCTGAATGGCCAAGTCAACTGATAGTCAAAAACGCTGCAAATTTATTATTTTCTTAGTTGAATAACCCAATACCATTGTTATCTCAAATAAAACTTATACAGCGTGCCAAAAAAGTAACGTAACTCGTCGATAATTTTCGTGTACGAAAAATTATTAAGGAATATCCTCGCACTCGTCGATTTGTCGATTTTTGATGTCAGAACCAATTTATCCTGAGCTTTTTTGAATTTTATATTTGTCACCCCAATACTTTATTTTCTTAAATGGAAATATATAGATTGTGATACATCAAATGAAAGGTACCTACTTAGATTACCTATTCAGCGATGTAGCTTGAAGTAGAATTGTTTGTGCCGTTTTTCATCGAAAAATTAGGAAATAATTTACAATTTGTGATTGGAGAGTACTGTTATCAGACCATTATTCTTTTCTTCATTATCATCATGAGAAATCCTCGAACCTATGGTTTTGTAATTTGAATTGAATTCATAATTCTTCTATTTTCATGTCATTTACATAACTGAATTGGTCATCGAATGACCTTCGAAGCAATATATCACATGATATTTCTCCAAAAAAAAAACAGTTGAGGTTAAGGGGTATAAACCCCTAACTTCAACGCTACATGCATTTCTCAAACTTCGAAAATAGAAATCGGCGGGTGGGAGCATATTTTTCAATATTTATTATTTCAAGAATAAGAACCTGATACCAATAAAAAATTGTTAACTGTAATGAAAAATAGCTAAACACATTCTTTTTTCAGTCAGACCACTAAAGATGCAATCGAATGTCCTCTCATTTGATATATCACAATCCATATAGTACTCTTTGAAAAAAACAGTTAGGGGTGCGGAGCGTAAAGGGTGGGAGATTTCGAATTCAAAAAGCATAGGGAGACCTGCTTTCGGAATAACAATCCATGGGTTCGTGGATTTCCCTGAATAATAATCAGTAAAAGAATAATGGTTCAATTGCACTATTCTCCAATCACAAATTGTAAATTATTTATTAATTTTTTATTGAAAAAAATGGCACAACAAATAATTTTTTTAGTCATATAGCTGAGTAGGTAATCAAATTACCTTTCATTTGATGTATCACAATCCATATATTCCCATTTTAAAAAATAAAGAAGTGGGGTGCTGGGCTTAGGGGTGAGAAATATCAAATTCAATAAAACACTGGATAAATTGCTTTAGAAATTCAACATCGATGGGTTGAAGAATTTCCTAAGTAATTCTTCGTTCAAAAATCATTGAAGAGTTACGTTACTTTTTTGGCCCGTTTTATACTATCATAATTAATTGTTTTTTCACCCTAAAATTTGCAGCGTTTTTCTTAATACCTCAGGAACCACTGGTCAGAAATCATCTGAATGAAAATTTTTAGGTTGAGCTATGCAACAGTAATCAACACTGAAAGTTTCATGAAAATTCGGTGGTAAGTTTTCGAAAAATAATTATTTTCCCTCCAAGCCCCAATTTTGAGACCTAAGGGTATACCGATCATGCTGAAAAGCTTGAAGGATCAATGATGAGCAACACACGATTTTTCTACGACGTTTCACGAATTCCGGTTCAGTACTTTCAGAGAAAAGGCCCAGACAATGAACGGCGGACGGCGTACGGCAGACGGAGGACGGTGAAATTTTCACTAAGGTTTATTATTCGATTTTATCGAATAATAAACCAAAACGAACATCAGTTATATCATAGAAGAATTCTATGTTGAATTTGGAGATGGGTAAGTTGTGTATAAGTTGGCGCAAATATACCTTATATGAATAGTAAACGACAAATGTGGAAATCATAAAAGCTCAAATTCAAGGACATTCGATGAAACATTAGCGTTACCAAATGATGCTTGAGGATTTTCATAAAAGCGTTGGTTATCCAGTTATGTTATCAATGTTATTGACTTCACACAAAATTCATACAATTAACAATAATATACGATCCTTGTTGAATATTTACGATAATTTCTGCGTGAAAACCTTGTTATCGTATTGTAAGCAAGACATTCAGAGGTTAAATTTGGAACTAGTAGCAAACTAAAATGTGGTATTCAAGTGTGTTCGTTATTTTTCTTATATTCAATGTTAACTCTGCCCATGGTAAGTTTTCTGATAATTCTTTAATTGAAGGAAAATATGCATGTTTTCAGTAAATTAAACCTAAGCATGTAAATGAGACGAGAATTCAAATCTTGTTTATTAAATGAAATTCATAATGTATGAAAAAAAAATATTAACAAAAAAGAAGAACCAGGACTAAATATTTTCTGAATGCAGGTATGCAATATCTACTGGACTTTCAATTTATCATTTTTGGTTTATTATTTGATTTTATCGAATAATAAACCATTATTTGATAAAATCAAATAATAAACCGTAGTGATCGTCCAAAAAAAAAAAATATACACCGCTCCCTGAAAATTTGACAGTTTTTATTTTGCAGTATGTAGATTTGAATGAACTAATATAAAAATCCGTCCGTCTGCCAGCCGTTATCCAGGGCTTCACTCTGAAAGTACTGAACCGAAATCCGTGAAACTTGGTGGAAAAACCGTGTGTCGCTTGAGATTGATCCTACAAGCTCTTCAGCAGGATCGATGTACCCTTAAGGCTCAAAATTCGGGATTGGAGGAAAAAAATATTTCTGGAAACATTACCAGCGAATTTTCATGAAACTCTGAAAGTCGATTACTGTTACATAACTCAACCTAAATATTTTCAACCGGTTGACTTTCGACCAGTGGTCCTTGACTTATAGAGAAACTGAAACATCGCATTCGGTTCTAAGATTGGAATTCGGTGGAATAATCGGTGAACTTTTCATCCAGAATCATATATTTAAAAGTATTTAAAGACGGATTATCAAATTTTCAACACATATCGAGAAATTTTTGACGAATTCGTTAATTATTTTTCAAACAGAATGTGCAAATGCCCCATCGATATTCTTAGCAATATTATAATTGTAAGAAGGTAGTTCAAATTCAATATTTTTGGGTTTTCTCTGCCAATATCTGAAACATAACTACTAAAAATCGGATAAAATTATAATTCATAGAAATCACCCTGCGGATCATTAGATTTAAGATTAAATTTCTTCATGAAGCTCACTTATATCATAAATAAACAATTTAACATGTAGAAGGCGAATTAAGTAGCGTTATTCAAAATAATGAAGGTTTCCAAAATATTCGGTATATCGGAGGTTTTCATCAATTTTGGTTTATGTAGTACAATTATCGTCAACATGTGGATCCGTTACTGATGGTTTCAATCGAATTCCAATATATTTCGTACCGAGAGTTTGAAATAAGAGTGAATATAAATGATAATGAGCATGTATATGATAAAACAAATTGAAGGATATATATATATGCAAAAAATCAATACCAAATCGGAAATCTTATCAATTGTCGAGAATCTAATTCTAAGGGTAGGAGTCTTAGATTAAGGTAGGAGCCGATGATCCACCTGTTCTGAATTGAGTCTGTGCCGGGTCGTGACCTAAGACAAGGGATATAGCGTAGACAATAAAATTCCGCATGTTGCACCATCTGGTTGTCGGCAAACTACTTGTTTGAATTCTACGTTTTTACATCAAACAGACGTTTGGATTCGACACCCTTTTAGTTGAGTGTATCTGCTAACGATACGAAACGAAATTTCTATTTCAGAATTATTCATTCGAATTCAACCTTATGAAGTTCACGATATATTTAATTGTTACAGAAAAGTTATTGAAAATAACTTTAGTTTTTCAGTATGTGTGTTGGATATTTAGTGAATCAAGTGAACTCTTTTCGGATAGATGCACTGTGGAAAAATTTTTTTCAGATAAGTTGCACAGGAAGGGTGAGATTTTAATCGTTTCATTGATATTTTTTAGAAAAAAGTTGAATCCTAGTAGAAATCAAATCTACACATTTTATACCAGCGGAAAATCTTGAATTGTGTTTTACTTATTGGTGTTAGTTTGAAAGATTGAGATTTCCTCAGTATCAAGAAATACTAACGCGATCAGATTGAAACATCATGACTAGTTGTGAAATATCGACGCCCGATTTATAACGCAGGGACCACTGATCGGAAATCATCCGGGTGGAAATTTCAGGTTGAGTTATGCAACAATAATCAACGTTGAGCGTTTCATGAAAATTTTCGAGAAATGATTTTTTTCCATCCAAATCTACATACTTCCAAATGTAAACTGCGAAGTTTTTAGGGGGTGTACTTTTTTTTGGTCGATCACTAAGGTTTATTATTTGATTTTATCAAACTGTATGTTATTAATTCATTCCTTTCATTTTAGGTAGAATAACATTATTTTTCGTCCACTTGTTCTTCACTTTTCAATTTCGAATTCGTTCTTACTTAGTTTAAATGTTTTCAGAGCTGAAGTGTGACAGGGAAAATGAGGAATATCAGTGTGGCTCCGCATGTCAAACAACATGTGCGAATCTAGGTAAACCTTGTCCTATCGTAAATATCAGATGTAATGATGCATGTTATTGCAAGGAAAACTATGCCAGAAATGGAGATTATTATAGCCCATGTATCCCTGTGAGTGACTGTCCTAAAAATGAATAAATAATCTAGGAACTGTTTGTTCAAAATATACAGCCATGGAAAGAATATTTTATTTGAAAACCTTCCCCAATTTTTGGGATTTGTGATATAAGCTTGCCCAGGGAAAGGTCGTGCATTCAATAAATTCCAGAGAAAACCAAGAAAAGCACTGACACGAAGTCAGCAACTAGTTCATATTCGTTGCTGAAGCGGTATTCTTTTCACGTTTTGATCCCGCCAAATGCAGCTTTACTTCCCGAAGAAATGATTTGGCGATCTTCTCTTCATATCGTCCCATTAAATTCAGCATTTAACTTCATGCTAGCATTCATCGATCAAATGGGTCCTAGATTTCGATACGACCCAATCTGTATTTTTGGGAATATTGGGAAAATAAAATTTTCAATTGGCAATTTACGGAACCATTGGATGGATTTTATCATTTACGAATTCGGCTTTCGAAATCAAGGTCCAAACTTACTCTACTAATGTCGAGTTTCTTTAGAAAGTTATTGTGGAACTTGATAAGGGAGGAATAATTCGTGAGTGGGTATTATCTACCCAATGATTCCATAGATATTAATTCGAAATTTTATGTTCCAAACACTTAAAAAAGGCAGATTGGATTGAATTGAAATCCGGTATTTTATTGGAAAATGACACCTTGATAGTTCTTGCTGAATTTAATGACGATTATATAATAGGAAGATCGCGAAGAAAAAAATTGATTTTTTTTTAAAATCGTTTTAATGATACGATTATCACGATATTTTGTACAAAAATGAATATCAGCATGTGTCAAGTACTTATCAAGTTTCATCATGATTGAGTCAAGATTTTTTTCAGTAATTCTGAAAGTATCAACCATACCGAAGAGAAAACAGGAAATTTGATATATTGTCTCCAAAAACTTGTATTGGATGGAACTGAAATTGGGTATACTCTTGTGGAATATAGAGATCAACGTCAGCGCAAAATTTTTTTGAGATTTGAGGAATTTTTCCATCAAAAATTTCAAATTTACTAGAGTTTTTTTATTTTCCGAACAACTGTATTATATGCTACAACTAATTACCAAGCTCTAATCCGATAGCTAAATATCTCGGGATATTCAGGAAAAAACCACAAATATTCGAATGTCTAAAACTCGAAAATCGTTTGGCCTATTTGACCAATTAACGAACAGAACCGTAGCATTCTGATGGGCCTGGAAGTTTCAAGTAGACATTACAATCACAGACATTTGGACTAAACGATAGCAAGCTGTTTCCTAGAACATACACGCAAAAAACAACTAATTCAATTGAAAGAGCAGGTTTTCGAAACACTGTTGCTCTGCACCAAATTCCATCGAAATCTAATCAGCAGTTTTCGGAAAAAAACTTGTTTCCGACGAGAATTCGAAAATTTTATTTTCGAAGAAATTTCTCTGAATTTTTTCACATGGTGAAGTCCTAAACTATGTTGAAGAATTCCCAAAATATTGATTGAGGGACGTCAAAACTGCATCAGTTGTTTTGAATGTCATCATCTGTATAGAGTGGATATTTTTGATTGAATAATCAAATAATTGAATGACTGTATAATTGAAAACTTCGTGAATTTTTTTTTTTAGTTTCTAGCTATATCTCCATGAGACTACGAGACTCATTCATATTACCTGGATATATTATGTTATCAAGTAATTTCAGTTCACTGTTGTTAAATGGAAAATATCAGTGCAAATCAGTTGACGAACCTGTGATGAGTCCTCAAGTTACTATGAGTGTTTAAATATCCAAAACTGGAAATTAAGAGCATTTGATAAAACATGTACGTAATAGTCCTTGAGAAATACCATTGGTAATGTTGGAAGAAGTTCTCAGTTCTATTATCAATGTTATTGACTTCACTTAAAATATTCATTTAATTTAGAAGGGGCTTCATTGCATATTCAAAGAAGTGATATCCATAAGCAAAAGCATGTTATCTGGCCTTTGGACCGACAACGAATACCATTATTTGACGCAAGCACCATCCTAAAATGTTCTATTCCTGTTCCTGCGTTCTTTTTACGCGCTTGTTCTGGGGAACAGCGCGTTATCATTTCGTCACGATGTCTGTTATTTTCGAATTTTAAGCCGAAATTTGTCTCAAACGACTAGGTTGGACTCACTGATGAAGAATCCGTGGTCAAAATTGATTCTGTCCGTCCGACCGTGTGCGCTGTAACATTCGAACGGAAGGACCTAGAGTCTTGAAATTTGTAGGGCAGGTTAAGATCTTGAATATCTCGGTTAAGTCCGTTGATGGGCCAATTCTGCCGAACGGTTTTTGTGCTACAGCCATTTGAAATTTTGTTTTTCAATAACTCGAGAAATATTCATCTGTTCGAAATGAAACTTTGTTGGAAGATGAACAGTGTCAATAAGAATAATTATCCATGAAAACATTCGAAAAAAAATTTTTTTTTCAATTTTTTTTTTTAATTTTCCTATTTGATTGAAATGTCCAAGTCACCATTTCGCAATGTGAACAAGCGCGTAAAAGCTGCTGAATTCACGTCAGTGCTTTTCTAGATTTTTCTTGCATTCAATGGATATTCTGTGCAAGGTAAGATTTCTAAAGATATATTAATGAAGTGAAAATATATATGTCTACAGTACGTAACGCGTATTTAACTTAGGATCACCAAAAAATTAGGCATCTTGTTGGTTGATTAGCATGGATAAATTCCAAAAGAATATACAACATTAAACAACCCAATCAAAAAGTGAAGAATATGTATTTTCTGCATGTATTTGATACTTAATCTTTGAACCATTCAAAGCTCATTGAGAAATGGTTATTTATTTTGTTATCCTTCTGAAAGTTGCCCTATATAAGTCTAAATGAGTCGGTGGATAAATTCGCTCCGATTAATTAGACATGTGATCCAGCTGACGCGATATTTTTTACTCAGATGTCAATGAATTTGTCCCGAAGATCGTCTAGAAAGACTGATGACGAATCCGAAATAAAAACCCATTTTGTCCGGCAAGCCGCCATCGGGACGATAATTTTTAGATAGAATTACCTTTATACTACTATCAACTATCAAGATGAATTGTGACAGGGAAAATGAGGGATATCTTGTGGCTCCGCATGTCAAACAACATGTGAAAACTTGCATATAAAGCTTGTCCTGTCATGAATGTACATTGTAGTGATGCATGCTATTGCAAGAAAAACTTCGCCAGCAATAAAGACGACCAATGTATCCCCGTGAGTGAATGTTGAAAAATATGAGAAATTAATGTGGAAATATCCCTTAAAAATATAAATCAGTTGTAGAAAGAATATTTTATTCGAAAACCCTCCTCAATTTTTAAAATTTTTTTTAGATTATATGCTGCTTCCCTCAATGAGCATCAAATACAATCAATATGGATGCTATTCCTTTGGTTATGAAATTGATTATTAGTAATATGAAAGAGGAATAAGACTTTATAGAGGCATGTTAAGAACCAATTTTTTTAATTCAATATTTTGGTATTTTGTATTTCCAAACATGAAATATTGAAGATTCAGTTCAACCTGGACATTTAAAATTGCTGCAAAAAAGATACCTATTTTGACTTTGGGAAATTATTATATTTTAGGTGATAGTATTTATTATCTATGCTATGAAAAGGAAGAACTTTTTATTGAATGTTTTTCTGAGGCTGCTTAATTTTTCACGTGAGAAAATAGTAGTTGCCAAATTATCCACTCCAACAGTTATTTTCGAACAGCTTGTCGCTAAAGTACAGTTCATCCACTGAAAGTTCTAAGGTCATGCACGAAGGGGGTGGAATAAATCGGAGTAAACTCATATGAAAAATGTAATTTGATCCTATTAAATGTAAATGTCAATGTTAACTTCGAAAAAATAAAAACACACATCTAAAAAATTTAAGAACAAATTAATTAGTCTAAAGGCTCGTACTCATGGACGCGTCGAAAAATAAAAATCGCGCGATTTTTTTGCCCAATGTTAGTAATTTGTGGCTGACATCTGTCATTACGGAATCGTGCGATTGCTCATGAAATGTCACATTTCAAATTGTATGAATTTATTCAACGTGGATCTGGTTCTTCGACAAGTATAGTTATTGGTTTTATACCGATATTTTTGAAGGATTGTATTAATAGACTCTTTTGATTCTTTGGATATGCATAGCTATCGATAAAAACGTTTTTGCCAGAATCAGTTTGTTCTGCGGGAATAATTATTCAAGGTAGATAGATAAATCAATATATAATGATTTATAATAAGTGGAAAAAGACATTTTATTTTCGCCTTATTGTTAAAAGACATAATATTACATGCATCTTTCAAATTACTACATATCGTCATTATATGATTGCAGTTGAGTACATAAATAATAATAATAATTCTTTCAAGACAATAGTTGAAAAAATATTCCATATTTATAATTCCTCATCCATTGTACATAACCTCTAATGACTAATGACCTATTTTTTTTACAAGTGCCTATAATCATGACAAACGAGTATGAACATATGATCAATCTCTAGAGTGTTTTGAATATCCCGTTATTTTCTTGCAGTTGAAATTATTCAACTACAAAAAAAGAATCTCGCCATTTTGGCTACTGACAACTCAAATGTCATCGCTTGAGCGACCAACGCGTCAATCAGTTTGCGCCTTAAACAAGATAAGAACGCTTAGCTAGTGTCAATTAACAACTGTCATGAAACCATATCGAAACCATAGAAATAATAAATGGCATTGTTCGAGCAACATGTAAGCTCAGGAAAATCAATCGTAAGGTGAAGTAAACATGTTTACATAAATAAGATGTGTGAGGGACACTATGTCATCGTCAGTCAAAAATGAAAGTCTACGAAATTAGGAAGAAAGAAACTACCAGAAAAGAACACAACACAATCCTCGGTTACGTCGAGTTAATAATCGTACAAACAACTTAAGATTTCAACATTATCGATTAACAACTGTCATGAAACCATATCGAAACCATAGAAATAATAAATGGCATTGTTCGAGCAACATGTAAGCTCAGGAAAATCAATCGTAAGGTAAAGTAAACATGTTTACATAAATAAGATGTGTGAGGGATACTATGTCATCGTCAGTCAAAAATGAAAGTCTACGAAATTAGGAAAAAAGAAACTACCAGAAAAGAACACAACACAATCCTCGGTTACGTCGAGTTAATAATCGTACAAACAACTTAAGATTTCAACATTATCTCTAAAATTAACTGTCTCACATTTTCTAATATACATATATAATCTCGCTAATATTTTAGATAATTTCAGAGATGATTTTACAAAATTGAGTTTGTATGATTGTTTTACTTAGGTTTGTGTTGTGTTTTTCCTGGTAGTTTCCTTATTTGTATTTTGTAGACTTTTATTTTTGACTCACAATTACATAGTGGAATTTTTAAGATATGTGTTTTGAAAACCTGCATATTTCATTGCACTATTCTTGTTTGTCTCCGTAATTTTAAAGTTCCGAAAGGTACATGTTGAAAATATCTTGTTTTGTATTGTGTTCAACTGCCTCCTTCGAATTCTAGCCTTGAAAAAGGAACAGTGTTCCGAAACGTTGGCAGGAAGAAATTATTTAAGGAGAATTATATTTTTATCCTGAGACTTGTTTTATTGCATTATTACTCTTTAATTTTAACATCAACGACAACAACAAAAAGAAATCCTCTTGAAATATGAATGATCGTTTTCCGAAAACAAAGCCGAACGCAACAACATCCATATCGCATCTTTGCGAGTGTAAACCTCGAATCGCATGGCCCGAAATTGTCAACGTGCGAGATCTTCGAATAGATACCACCCCCACAGACCCAGCAAACGGACGGAATTGGAGCAATAAAATCACGGTTTTATGCATCGATTTAATATTTCCCGAGATTATAAATTTCCTATTAGTCTCCTTGATGCAAATGCGGGTTCTAAATGATCGCAGATTAATAACGAGCGATAAGATCCGAGCGCCCTCTGCCTCATTTATAGATATTGGGGCATTTAAATATTTAAGTTGGTACCGGGCAGCACGCGACATCTCTCGACTTGTCACCGCAAATGGGAAGGAAGGGGGGTGAGGGTGGATATTGATATAAATTAAAAATTCTGGGGAAGCACTGACGTGACAACAGGATCTTCTACGTGTTTTCGTTCAAAATAATAGGGAGTCTGAGCCTTCCCCTGTCATAGTCATTGAAGCATTTAACCGTGTGTAGTGGCGTTTTAAAAATTATACTACAAAATATAAATGAACATAACGAACGAAACCCCAATCACGATACGCAAAAGTACGAAAAAACGAAACAAAAAAAGTCAATTCGCAACTACTGCTAAGCGATACGCCCTCTGGCGATAGAAATTCGAACACTTCTAAGCTAGTAGTTTTTCGACGTGCATGTTATTCCAACGTAATTTGCTTACGGTTGGAGTTCATTTTCGAGCTTTTGTGTTGTTCTCCGAGTTGAAATTTTGGTATACCGAAAGTGTTTGTAATATTCATCAATCGACTCCTTTCTTTCTGATTAAAATTTTCGATTGTATTAATTCGAAATGGCATCCTCCCGAAATGACTATTGTTGTGTGCCTCAACTCAGTGTTATTCATGGTCAAAGAAGAAAGGATCATCTAGTGCCCCTAGTTTTCATTTTTTCCAAAGCCAAATGAAAGTAAAGTTTTGGAAACAGCATTTGGCAGGGAACTCAATGATAGAAGAAAGGCCTAGCTTTAGAAATTGAAGATTGGAAAATAGGTCACGAAATACATGAAAGTATGTTCACTGCATTTCTCTGAAGATGTTTATTTTCATAAAGGTAAATTACCTACAATGGTTTCATTTCGAAACAACTTCATGTCATGATGTTTTCAGGTGTTAATGAAAATAAGAGAATTTGGAAGAAAAATGCTGCAGAGAAACTACCGAGCACTTCTGCAGCTACCTAATTCACATACTAAACAAAATCATATTCTAAGAGAGTGATCTGGTTGAAAACCTGACAACTAGATATACTGTTAGAGTTGATAATAGCTGAAGTTATTCATATAAATACATTAATACTTTTCATTTCCATATATAGGTAGGTTGAACCAGCTGTGACATTTTCCATTTTGTATGTGTATCTTGAGCTACTGTAATATGAAAATGAAATCAATTATATGTCTATCTGTTTCCTTTTCTTTAGAAATGCGATGCACAAGAACTAAAGCAGAAAATCTGTTTTCATTTTATTGATTCACTCGTTTATAAACAAAGAACAAGTCATATCATTTAGACTGATTCTAGATTTACCACATAATATAGCCTGCATTCAGCACTTCTTCACATAAATAAGAGTCCTTAAATTACTTATCGAGGTGCCTATTTTTCCAGAAATTCAAGTAAACTTAGATATTGGTTCATTTTGATCCACCAAGCAACATTCACTAAAATAACACCAAAATTATCCTCCATTATATCGTGATCCAAACGAAAAGTACCTTCTCAAGAAATCTTATACAAAATTATAATGATTTCTAAATATCCAAGCTCTGCTTAATAAATATTCGTTCTCTACCACATTTCTAAGGTTTGTTTACATAATACTACTAGCTTGGACATATTCCAAATTTATCCGTTAGGGCGCTGGCATCTTCGCAGAAGTTCCCAATAACAAAAAAGTGTCAGTAATAAGACAGTTCATTCATTCATTCACTCTTTTAAATGTCCTCGGCTACTTTGGTCATTTGGACAAGCTTTCAGTTTTACATTAATACATTGACATTCATTCAGATTCATACCAACTAGAGACTTTTTTTTTGTTCATACACACAAACATATACCTACACCATAAACTTTACACAACATCCATAACCTCGCCGGGATTCGAACCCAGTACCTTCAGTTTTACAAGAAGGCTATCAACCCACTGCACCACCGTGGTAGTAATAAGGCAGTTGTATCCTATTCTTTTTATCGTCACAGAATATCAAGATTCATTTTATCACCTTGATATCTTTTTGATTCGATGAACACTTAAAATGAAGTATTGGCAGGAGTCAAGCTATTATTGGTTCATTCAACAACCATTATTTGTACCTGATGGAATTGTTGATGTACTAAACAGTTCAGTAACTGTATTTCATTTTGAATAAATTTCCTTATCCTCGCAAGGAAGGTATTATGATGGATATCACGTAGGTATTGTTTATGTATATTTACCTCGAAATGCACTCGGAGCAGTCATTGTTATATTGAACTTGAAGTTGCAGTTATTCAGTTCAATTTATTTGTTCTACGAACGCAATACAGCCATTCATCAGTGCCCATATTACAAATTTCCAGAAAATTATTATCTCAACTTCATAAATCTATAATTCCACTTGAAGTTCGATAGATTCGCGGGAAGAAGAGAACACGTAAAGCGTTCGGATAGGAACAATCGCCGATCGATTCAGGTTTGAACAAGTTTTCAGCCGATTATCGCTTAGAACTATGTATAATTAAACATGGAGGTATTCCATAGTGGAATCTATATCGATATTTGGAATAGCTGGTGCAATAATATTCTCATAGTTATAGTGATGGAATTCATTATAAGGTAATCAAGTGGTGATTCTAGCACTTTTCTTCTCTCTTTTCAGGTCTATTTTGGTATTTTTTTTGGTTGAATTTTCCTGATATCACTTTTCTTACAAGCTTGCACATCGCACCTTGAACTATTGCTTTAGAAGGTGATTTCAGAAGTGAAAATATTTACATATCATTAAGATAATTCATTCATCAAATACATGATCGATATTTGGGACGTGTAGCGTTCCTTGTATACCTGAGGAACAAAAAAAATCATCTCTTGGGGAACGACTCTAGTATGGAAACCTCAGAGAGTTGAACAACAATTTCACTGAATATTATGCATTTGAGCTTCGAATTTTTTAAGGACAAAATATATAATTCATTAATTCATAAGAATTGTAACTTGTAGGGCAGAAGTGAATCTTTTTCAAAAAACAAATACTGAAACTGGAGGAATTTTTAGCAGGTGAGGTATTCATTGATTGACTACATTGTTTTCAAACTGGTCCCTCATAACTTCTTAACAGTCTCTGATCGTTAGTCAAAAATGGTAAGGGGTTTACTCAAGATTCAGGCAGTCATTAAAAATACATATATTTGATACCTTTACATAATATTTTTCGATATTGGTATCTTACGATATACTTTTATTGCACGTCTTGAATGAAAAATTTAATTATTATGTCAACTGGCATGTAATGATTGTCAAAAGTTAAAAACTCAGAAAATGGTAACAAAATAAAATATGATACAAAAATAATACTAGGCACAGTGTTTCAGCTCTTATCTTTCGATTTAGAATCATCAGTAGCATCTATTTTATATTATATGTCGAAATTAAAAATGTTTTTTGAGTTGAAATAACCTAAAAAAATTGATAATTTTTTTTCCAATATCGCAGAAGATAAATATCGGATCGAACTGAACTTTAAAACATAAAATACTGACCCGAGGATTTTGCCAATTTCATTGAAATCTGATGAATAGATTCCGGTAAAAAAAAATCCAACAAAAATGTCATAAATTTCCGAGTTATTTTTTACAATTTTTTTCCTCTAAGATTCTTGATAAATTTTGATTGAGTCTTGCGTTGCGTTCTTGAGATATTAAGGAAATAACCTCAATCTTTCAATATCTCCGAGAATGAATATCGATTCGAACTGAAATTTGAAGCTATTTTTTTTAAAAACTGACTTCAAGGTTTATTTCAAGTTTCAGTCTGATCGCGTCAATAGTTATGGGGATATTGAAGAAATATTCTCAACACTTCAAATATGAAGGATATTTTATATGATTTTTTCCAAATATCTCCGAAAATAAACGTCAGATCAGATCGACATTTGTAGAACTGTTGTGGAATACTAACTACAAGGTATATGCCGAATTTCAACGAAATCTGGTTAATGAATTCAGAAAAAATTTTTTTTTCGATAGGGATGTGTATAATTTTCGAAGAGCAATTTTTTCAAAATGTTTAACAATTGGATTCGCACGAAACTCTGCAATAAGTTGCACGTGGATATTTTTCAACTAATCACAGAGATTAGATGTAGTCGCATTTGTACGTCTTGAGATATTGAGGAAATAACCTCAACATTTCGAACAACAACGAAATTTGACAATTTTTTTTCCATATATCCCCTAAAATAAACATCGTAACGGATTTAAATCTGTTGTTGAATACTGGTGTTGACATCTGTGCCAAATTTCATTGGAATCTGATCAACGCTTTCCGAGAAACAAACTTTTCAACAAAATTTTCAGAAATTTTCGAATAAACTTTTTTTAAACACTTTCTTACTACTTTTATTCATACGAAAGTTTGTACTAAGTTGCACGTTAGCATTCAAGAACTAATTCCAAAGTTGAAGTTTGATTCAATCAGTACTTCATGAGATATCGAGGAATCAACCTCAAAATTTCATATAGATATAACTCCGAAACTGTTCGGCCAATTTCCTCCTTTAACGAAATCAACCGAGATATTCACGCTCCAAACTTAGCCCGAAAATTTCAAGGCTCTAGGTAATTTTCTTCGAAAGTTAGAGCGCACACGGACGGACGGACAGAATCAAATTTTACCACGGATTCTTCATCGATAAGTCCAACCTAGTCGTTTAAGATCAATTTCGTAATTCGAAAATTACGGACATTGTAACGAAATGATAACCCGCTGTTCTATACAACAAGCACGTAGAAAGTGCTCAACATTCAGATTCAAACCCCTGCGAATATTTTGGCAATCAATTACAACATTTCCTATTATAAATATTTTTCACCATCTCAAAACTCAATTAGCAACCCTCGTACTTGTATCTGGTCAAAGACATAGTTGCTTAACCAATCACCGAGAGCCACGAACACGAATGAATCCTGAGTATTGATAACCTCAACGTGCAGGAACGGCGTAGGAGCCTTTCTCCAGGATAATAAATTACCAGCTATAAATAAAAAGTAAAAACAAACTTTACGATTAAGTCTTAACGCATAAAATATAAAATAGAAGGAGCTGATGTCGTGCCTGGCTCCCACAAATCAACGACCATCGTTCAAGAGACTTTATATTAAATGTTTTGTTCGACAATTTACATACTAATTTATTTATGCCCGTCTTACTTTGTCGGATTTTAGTGGAAATCGTAGAGTTGGTTGGAGCGTCTTCGGATACGAAAGGAAGTTCAATAAATACGATGGGGGTGAGAAATCTTGTGCGCAGGTTCTAGGGAACAGCGTGGTATCGCCTTGTCCAAAAATCTGTAATTTTTTAATTTGGAGCCGAAAATGGTGTCAAACGACTAGGTTAGACTCACTAATGAAGAATCCGATTACAAATCGATTCTGTATGGCGGCCGTCTCTTCGTTGTCTGAGTATCTGAAAACAAAACGAGCTATCGACTTGGAACTTCCAGAATAGGTTGCGTATCAAAATGCGACGGTTAGGCTCGTAAATGTACTGAACCGGCTGAACAGTCGGAATTATACTGATCTGATTTTTGAGGTTATTTCCGGCCCAGTATCTCAGGAACTACCCATGTGATCGGACTGAAACTTGATTGGTTGAAGAGAATTGTAGCAAAACTGATGGCATAATTTTGTCAGGATCGTATCGTTGGTAAAATGAAGGAATGTTTCCGAGTTTTTGTTGGAAAAAATCGAGGTTTTTGAGGAAGGTTTGAAGTTCAAATAGGAAGGTCGAGTTCAGAATGGACAAGGTCAACCTAGTTTTTTAGAGGCTAGCATTCGAAATTCCGTCATCCCAATAACACTGAAATATAGAAACGATCTGATCAAGAGTCAGTACTTGGATGAGCGATGATGATGATGAGACCTCAATCAAACATGGCCATGGCTTATACAGGGTCCAGCAAAGGAGTAGGACGTTTTTTAAACGGTTCCTACTCTCCCTATTGGGTTTACAGATGCAATAAAGGGGCCGTTGGATTCGGTAGGTCTTAGCATTTTTTTACCAGTCGAAATCATGGAACTGTGGACGGTAGAGCACCGCGTTTTTGCTTACGACAGTCACGTCCGTAATAATGAGTCCGCAACGGCCGTTCAGCGTGAGCTTTGCCGCCTTTTCAATATCTTCCGAAATCGGGCTGTCCCTCTAAACACCATTCTTCGTTGGGTTGGAGAACTTAGCAAACTGGGTGAATTGATGAGGAAACGACCAACAAGAGCTCAACGAACAATTCGAACACCTGAGAACGTTGAAAGAGTGCGCCAAGCAATTTTTCGCAGTCTGAGTCGATCAGCTCGCCAGCATGCTGCTGAACTTGGTCTCAGTGATCATTCGATAAGACGTTTTCAGCGTTTAAAACTGCGATTATACCCCTACAAATTGGCCGTTGTGCAATAGTTACAGCCAGGGGATTATGCACAACGAATACACTTCGGCTGTGAAATAGAATCACATGTTGAGCAAAATGAGAACCTGATTTTGTTCATGAGCGATAAGGCTCACACTTTCACATCAATGGCCACGTTAATCACTAAATTGCCGTTATTTGGTTGATGAAAATCCCCAACAATTACACGAAAGACCACTGCATAGCCTAAAAGTGACCGTTTGGTGCACTGTATCCCAAACTTGCGACATCGGCCTTTACTTCTTTGAAAACGTCATTGGCAATGCTGTTACCGTGAACTCTGAGCACTATATCAAAATGGTATCCAACTTTTTTGCACCTGAATTAAGAAGTCGTCGTGTTCCAATCCGACGTGTGTGGTTCCAACAGGATGGGGAGACCACCCACACAGCCATAGCAACAATGAACCTTATTCGTCCTCTTTTCCCTGGCCTCCTTATTTCCAGGTTTGCTGACGTTCATTGGCCTCCTCGGTCCTCAGATCTTGCCATCTGCGACTTCTTTCTGTGGAGACATTTCGAAGCACGAGTTTCCCAATACAAGCCCCGAATATTGAAGGAATTGAAGGAAGCAATTCGCGTGGAAGTCGCCGCAGTTGAGAAGGCAACGTTGGAATCCGTTTTCGGAAACTTCCTAGGAAGACTGCAGAAGTGTATCGCGAAACAAGGACGCCACCTGACTGATGTGATTTTCCACACATTAAATTCCGAAATGCTTTGACATTCTGATTCCGAACTGTTCAGTAGCATTTTTTCTGAGACACAATTACCTAGGTTAAGATATTTTCAAAAATTTCCGAGTCCTCTGCAAGACCATGTATGAAAACTTTGTGTACTTCATGAAAATATCTTCCCCTAAAATTGAATCTACAATTTCATGTAATGTACATGAAAAAACAACTTGAAAGCCTTATTAGTTAAAGATATGGAGCCTCTGAAAGCCTTGGCATCAAATTCAAACACGACCGCACAAGCTGATAACAACAATCCAGTGTTTTCTGGATGTTTTCACTTCACATGTAAAATGATATGAATTGACTGGATTGTGCATCCCGAGCAGCAAATTGATTTTCCTGAAAATTCTCATCTGGACAAACATTTCTACCATTTTTGTAGAGGCATCAAACAGAAAATGAATTCTGCATGCTCTCTACGTGGGATGATCATGCTTCCAAATAGCTAGTGTAGGATGTCCCGTGTAGTATGTGTTGTGTATCACGTATCACTTTTCTGGTGAAACCATATAATCGCCAACTTCGTTGAAAAAAATATGAATCAATGATGCTAGCAGCTCATAATCCCAACAAATATTTTTTTTGGATGTTTTGGACGTTATTGTACCTCAAATAAACTGATATCATCTCATGTTATACATTTTTATTTTTGCGCGCATGTTCTAGGGGAACAGCGTGCTATCGTTTTGTCCAAATGTCTGTAATCTTGGATGATTGAGCCGAAAATGGTCTCAATCGACTAGGTTGGACTCACTGATGACGAATCCGGTGTCAAAATCGATTCTGTCCGGCCGACAACTTTATGCAAAATTTCGTGATAATCGTGTTATTAGAATAATTTGAAAAAAAAGATTTCTGATCTTCTCATCATATCATCCTCATTAAATTCTGTATAAAACTTCGAACTGTTATTTTCGATGAAGTACTGGATTTCAATTCGATCTGATCTGTATTTTTGGAAATATTGGAAAAATAAAATTTTGATTGGGTATATCTACGGAATCATTGGGTGGATTTTACCCATTCACGAATTCGGCCTCCGTAATTAAGGTCCAAACCTTATCTACAAATATCGAGTTTCTAAGTTGTTTCTTTCGGAAGTTATTGTGTTTACGCAGTCGGCCGTTAGGCTGACCGTAAACACAATAACTTCCGGAAGAAACGACTTAGAAACTCGATATTTGTAGAGTAGGTTTGGGGCTTAATTACGAAGGTCGAATTCGTGAATGGGTAAAATCCGCCCAATGATTCCGTAGATATACCCATTCAAAATTTTATTTTTACAATATGTCCAAAAATACAGATATGATCTGTAACGTATGTCAGAGTGGACACTCTGTATAGTTATTAAAAGACGAGCAAGGTCCATAGAACCTCGCATCATCCATAAAACGTGCTCAGATAGATTACCTACTGATATTGAATTCCCACGTCTGTTATCATAATATGTTTGTAAACAGTCCAGTCAAAACATATATAATATTTTGTTATTGTATTATGAAAACAGTGTGAGTGTGACTAAGAACACGAAGCGGAGAATCCATTTGATGGGTCCGACGTAATGACTCATAGTAATTAAACCCTCTACGAGATCTACGAGTGTTATTTCTAAACCCTCTCCTGTACCATACAACTGGACGAACCAACCCCTTGACAGGGAACACCACATGGCGATCCTGCCAGGATACTAAAACACCACATGGCGATCCTGCCAGGATACTAAAACACCACATGGCGATCCTGCCAGTTGACTAAGAGTCAGTAGATATCCAGAATGGAGTGAGAGGGCCAGATAATTTTTTTTTCCTCGATGGTATGTGATTCCAACATATTTCCATTCTATGGTACCATGGGTTCCAGCGATCCCTAGCCAGAAGATGAAGATGGTTGTCCTGGGAATGATCCTGTTCCTTAATTGGTGTAGAATTGAAATTCCTTAATTGGGGTAAGAAGAACAAGGCGTGAATTGGAATCAGAAGATGCCATGATGACTGGTGGAATATCACAAAAATGTTCCTTCAGAGAAGCCGTAGAAGCCATTGAAGTGATTAAGGTGAAAAAAAAAAAACCAGTAAGACTTTCTTTTGTGACATAATGATAATTTTTTTTTTTTTGATGAGGGTTCTATTGCTATCATAAGTTTTTTTTCTATCCATTAGTGATTATCCAACGGATTTTGATTCAATGAATTACGTTAATGATAATTAAGTTAGGAATTAGCCGCAACCAAATTTTCTCCAGCAAAAATTACTTATTCAATTTCAACAAATTTTTTTTCTCTCTTGTAACAGAGATATAGTAAGCATGGGTAAGAAATTGTATTTGATTACTACTGCCTCCTTATTGCCAGGTGAAGATAGCAATAAGGAATCGATTAATCAATTTATCGATGCAGTTAGGTTGTCCAGTGAAAAATTGCTAATCGGAAAGGAAAATATTTTCGGATCATTTTTTCCAAAATTAAATCGAACTAAAATGTGAAATTCCTTCAAAAAAAAAAAAAAAAAGAGTAACCAGAGAATTGAAGATAGATTGGCAAATGATAAATAATCCAAACGGTAAATGTCCCAAACACGAGGTCGTCACCTCAGAAAGAATTTTTATAGGAAGCAAAATTTCGAATCAGCGAAATTAAATCAAGTGCAAGGTCAACGTCGTTTCATCGCAGTCTTGATGTAAACAACAATAATTCTCACAATGAGCGTAATACGCAGAGAATCCAACAAACTTTTATGTGGACGAACATTTTTTTTTCATGCCTAATGACACTTCATTTTTCAAGCATTTGAACATTAATGCATTTGAATTATGTAATTATGAAGTAGGGCAGAATTAGGTGAATGTTTCAATAGATAGATATCACTAGTGCATAATTGCAGAATATTGCCGATGGCAAGAGGATTGATCTCCCTGTTGTAGTCGAAGTTTTGCATCATGCAGTAAAAAGTATTGTGTTAGGGTAAATTTCAGAAAAAGTATTTCGTAATTTGAATAATCAACATTCAGTTCAGTACAATGAGAATGTGAATAATGTGAATTCACAAGTTATTTTCATTAACCAGAATATCCGATCAGCGTACGACTTAGGTACATCGTTGAGGAAACTGGAAAAATTATGCGCAGAAAATAACATTTTAGAATAATTGTACTTATTCAAGCTAGCTAGCAATATGAATTTATGAATATGTTGTCAAATTGTAAGAACGAAATCTTAGGAATGTCCCTCAAAGACGAACAGTATTGAAGACGCGAAACGAGTGGAAGGTTAAGAATTGAGACAGTTTATTTTCTATCAAAATTAAATAATGAGATATAGTTTACTGACCAAGGCACAGAATTTTTATCAAAAATTTTTAGTGAATCATGTAAGTTCAGCTAAAGGAAGTAATATTTGAAGCAATTGGATTCTTTATTAGGGCGTTACGAATAGCAATACCGTGATCTCTTCAACTCTCTATTCCTCTTATGAACTTTTTTTTTGGTAAACCAAGTAGAATTCACATCGAAACATCGAATTATCCAGGTCGATTCAATTTACAATTTCGATATAATCTACCCTATTGATTTAAAGTTTAGATGACAGAATGCATGGAAGGATGCTAAAGAAAAATTGGTAAAGGCAAAAATATTAAAACCTTCGAAAAACTTATGAATATCAACTATGAAGAAGTTGATTTGAATTATATAATTTTAGAATTCGGTAAATAGGTGTAAATATAGTATTAGAAATATGTAAATAAAAGATTAGGTGAAAAGTTACATATCACATAATCAAATTGTAGATTTAAGACCAAATAAGTTATGATATGTATATAAGTTATATTAGATAATAATCAGTATTGTATAACTATATATTCAAGAGAATTTGAGACTGATGTATTAGGTGCGCAACTAAGTTCTCGCTGTTTTTTCGATGAAAATATAACTTTATTATAAAAAAATGGTTACAAATGAATCATTCAAAGTATTGCCCATCGCTAGACACAACTTTTTCCCATCTTTCTGGTAGAGCTCGAATACCTTGACGCCAGAAGTGTTCGTCTTTTGAGGCTATCCACGAATCAAGCCATTTTTTGATGTCTTCATATGAGTGGAACTGTTGATCAGCCAGGCCATGTGCCATCGAACGGAACAAGTAAAAATCGGACGGCGCAATATCTGGGGAATATGGCGGGTGGGGTAGAACTTCCCATTTGAGCGTGCCCAAGTAGGTTTTAACAGGTTTGGCAACGTGAGGCCGAGCGTTGTCATGCAGTAAAATCACTTTTTCGTGCCTTTGCTCGTATTGTGGCCGTTTTTCGCGCAGTGCTCGGCTCAATCTCATCAATTGAGTTCGATAACGTTCCCCAGTGATGGTTTCGCTCGGTTTCAACAGCTCATAATAAATAACACCGACCTGGTCCCACCAAATGCACAGCATAACCTTCGCAGCGTGAATGTTCGGCCGAGCCGACGACGTAGAAGCATGCCCGGGTAGTCCCCAAGATTTTCTCCTCTTTGGGTTGCTGTAATGAATCCATTTTTCATCACCCGTCACGATGCGATGAAGAAAACCCTTCCTTTCTTGCCGCTGGAGCAGTTGTTCACAGGCGAAAAAACGACGCTCAACGTCTCTTGGCTTCAACTCATAAGGAACCCAAGTTCCTTGCTTCTGAATCATCCCCAATGCATGCAATCGCTTGGAAATGGCTTGACGGGTAACTCCTAATTCTGCAGCAAGCTCTTCTTGAGTTTGGCACGAATCCTCATCGAGCAATGCCTCCAATTCAGCGTCTTCGAAGGTTTTGGGTCTTCCTTCACGTGGACGGTCGTCAACATCGAAATCACCGTCTTTGAAGCGACGGAACCAATCACGGCATGTTGTTTCGCTTAGAGCAGCGTTTCCGTACACTTTTTGGAGCTCTCGATGCGCTTGAGCTGCCGTTTTTTTCGAATGAAAAAAGAAAATCAACACTTCCCGCAAATGACGATTGTTCGGCACGAAATTCGACATTTTCACTTAACCAGAAGTATATAATGCGAAAACAAAATCACTTATGTGTCGCGGCGGTTTGTTTACCATATGTCTAAGCTTGGTTCATGACGTTTTGGATATGTCAAAATCGACTAGCTCTTACTGCTAGAGCCATCTACTGACAAACAGCGAGAACTTAGTTGCGCACCTAATATATAAATAGTTTATAAGATAGATGTTAATCAAAAATTTTTTAACTTAGGTAGAAAAATTTTTTTTCTCAAAGAGGGAAGGTGTAACGTATGTCAGAGTGGACACTCTGTATAGTTATTAAAAGACGAGCAAGGTCCATAGAACCTCGCATCATCCATAAAACGTGCTCAGATAGATTACCTACTGATATTGAATTCCCACGTCTGTTATCATAATATGTTTGTAAACAGTCCAGTCAAAACATATATAATATTTTGTTATTGTATTATGAAAACAGTGTGAGTGTGACTAAGAACACGAAGCGGAGAATCCATTTGATGGGTCCGACGTAATGACTCATAGTAATTAAACCCTCTACGAGATCTACGAGTGTTATTTCTAAACCCTCTCCTGTACCATACAACTGGACGAACCAACCCCTTGACAGGGAACACCACATGGCGATCCTGCCAGGATACTAAAACACCACAGATCGAATTGAAATTTAGTAATTTATCAGAAAAAAATTTCAAAAAGCACTGCCGTGAAGGCAGCAGCTTTTGCGCGCACGTTCAAATTCGTTGCAGAAGCGGTCATCTACATTGAACATGCGCGCAAAAGTTGCTGCCTTCACGGTAGTACTTTTTGAAATTTTCTGACGTACCCATTCCTCTAGAAAGAAGCCTAATTTCCAAGTGAAAAAGTTCAAACAAGATACCACACAAATTGTGGCCCCACGTTGGGCGCCAATTTTTATACCAAAAGGACTAGAGAAAAAGGTTACATATACGTTTTGAATCCACTCAACTCATCGCTAGGAGAGGGAACATAAAAACGGATCGCTAACTGATCCAATATACTAAGATTTAAAAAAAATCTACACATTTTCACAACAATTTTTGAGCTCACATTAAACAGAACAATAAAATCTGAACGATCGGCTAGAGCATGTGAGGTGAGGTTCCGAGACCTCAGATCGAAGGCCTCTTTGGTCCAACTCTGATTGTCGTCGTGGGATGGTTGATGGTTGCAGCTATTGGATTGCTTGATGTCAACAGGTAGGATTCTATTTAGTAACGAAAGGAATTGGTCTAATGGAGTAGTTAGAGCTCCAGTAATAATTATGTTAATGTATTAAGTAGAGTTCAACGACGACTTCTTTTGAATCTGTTTTCTTAAGATATTTCTTAGGTCTTTCCTTTTCAAATTGACCTTCATTCATTAAGTTGTGACACTATCGTGCGAAAATATATTCTAAAGGATGTCGTACTTCTTGTGGTACAAATCATTTGTTGTCTCTGCTTTTTCTATGGTTTGTATAAAACCGACAAACATGTCCCACTTCTCATAATTTTCGTATTATATTGCAGTCAGCTGAACAGACCTGGCGGACTGAACAGAACTTTTTTGTTTCAATAAACGTTCAATAACTGATATTTCCATGCTTTTATTCCACTAACGCCTACTTGAAGATGAAAGTTGAATATCTCGAACGTAATTCCAGAAAAATATCAACTATTCAATATTTCTGAAATTGTAATTTCAATCCCTATCGAAATATGTGAAATATACAGTGTATCCCGTTTGAAATAGAATTTCCCAGTGTATCTCATGAAATATCAGTTTGCAGAAAATTTGATTAACTGAATTGAATTCCACGTGAGAAGTTGTTACGAGAATGTTTTTACACAAATTACAAATTTTCAACAGAAAAAAAAGTTAGAGCAATATTTCTAAAAATGAATATTCTCGGAAAACACCGGGTAATTATGTAACGGTGACAGGCATTAAGTTGCGGTTTTCACAAATGAGTATCTCATGAAAATTGGCCCTAAGACACAAATGTCCAATTTGGCCTACCCGATACATAAGTGTATTTAGCAACGATCTCGTCAAATACATTATTATTTTTTTCGTTCGTATTGCAGCCTTTACCCTAGGTATCTTCGTACTTCGTTGTCAATGCTGCAAGAATTGCGTTCATGCCGAACATTCCTTATTCGCAACATAACTGCAAACAGAAGCCATAGACTGCTCCGCTGTAAATTAATAAGCAATACAGGGCATACAGCAATTAATATTAAATAACCGCAATGTGCACAAAGGCAGTGCAATTTCTGTCGGGAATTAATTACGCCAGTTTGACCGTTTTAGAAAATGAAGTTATTTACGCCTCTGCAGCAGGCGATATCAGAAGTATTTATTATGATAAGTTGTTGGGAAGTAGTATTTTTCAGTTGATCGAACCGCAGACGATCCAGAGAATGATTAATCGAGTGTCAAGATATTCTTCTTGAAAATTGGTGAACTCCTTGTTTCTGTGTTCAGACACAGAAAAAAACGCGTCATCATTTCGAGTGAAATTGAAGGATTGTGCTGAATTCTGGCATGGAATTATCAGGGTTCATATCCGGGGTCAACTTTTTTTTTTCACAGAGATAGGAAATATCCCAGAATTATCCTAGTCCTTTCCTGATGTTCATGCGCTCGTTCTGAGAAACAGCGCGTTATCGGTTCGTCGCTATGTCTGTCATTCACGAGCTTCGAGCTGAAAGACTAGGTTGGACTCACTGATGATGTCGAATTTAATCACGTCCGTCCTTCTAGCCGGCTGTGTGTGCTCCAACCATCCAAAGAAAAGACATAGAGTCGTGAAAGGTTCAGGTTTTGTTTTTAGTACGAATATCTTTGTTAGGTCTGTTAATGGGCAAAATCAGCCGAGCGGTTTCGAAACTGTACCAATTTGAAATTTGAGGTTAGATCCTCGATAATTCATGGAGTATTGATGTGATTGCATTGAGATTTTGTATTAAGTTGAATAGTGCCTTCACGCAGCTTGAAGCAAAATTTCATGTAGGTCTGAATGTTGAAAAATAAAAAAAATTTTTCGAAAATTTTCCGAATCTATTTTAAAAATTTTTTCAGATTGAAGCTTCGTTATTAGTTGGATAGTACTCACGATAGCTGCTCGTTATATTGACGCTATCCCATATAGTTATACAGGGTGAGTCTTTGACCTTGCAGAATATTGCAGAAGATTCTGGAAGCTGAAAGAAACACATTTGTCCCCTACCATTTTTTCCGATTCGGCCTAGATAAAAAGATATAGGCATTATAAATTTTCATAATAGGCTAGCCGCCCCTGGAAACCTGAACACAGAAGTTTTTCCAAGCCAAAGATATACCATTCAAATCTTCGAAATAAGGAACTCTGTTATGAAAACAAGCGTCAACTTACTTTTTACATTCCAGTTGGTGAAAAAAGTTGTATTTATAGTACAATAAACAAGTTAGGTATTCCAAATTTCGTGGGCGATAAAAGTTGAATATTCTTCTCTTGGTTTCATTTTCGATAATGAGGAATTCATCTAGCTATCATTCATATTAGCTTTGAGATTCATCTTCAATTTGTAATTATTAATTTTCTTTGTTTATTTCATTTTCTCCAAGAATTATCAGATTCAGACCTAACCCATTCAAACTTTCATTTTCATAAATAAATAAAACAGATGTACCTAATTTACCTATGAACGTACAAACGTTGCCAAATTGACGAACAGAAAGAAATAACTCTTCGAAATCAAACAACACACAATATGCTAATTCTATGTATACACTTGTATAGTCTATGATTCTGAACTGAACTATGAATCTGTGATTCCATTCTCAACTTTTAGACGTGGCAACGCGGAAGAATTGAATTCTGTGAATTTTTTGAACAGAGTTGCAATCAGCCAAAGTACCCAATTCTCGGAATTTCACAGATATTTTTTATTTTTGAATTTCAGATTACTCGAAAATGGCGCATCATACGAAAAAAAATGAATAATACTTTTACTTTCCAAAATGTTCAAAAATTCGTTGAATAGCATTCAAATTATTTTTGGAAGTTGGATCCTTTGAATTTCTGGTATTTTTATAAAACGTTATGGTCATATTGAAGAAACTGGAGGATGTGGATGAAATTTTATAATCCAGAAACATTCATCGTATCAATAAAAAACTATATTCCAATAATCATCTCATTCGATGAGATCGTTCGCGAGATATAATCGAAAATTAAATTTTTTTATGGATTTTCAACAGTCTGTATCTTAAGAACCCGGCCGAATCGGAAAAAATGGTAAGGGAAAAAAGTGTTTTTTTTGGCTTCAGGAATCTTCTGTTAAAATATTCTGCAAGGTCAAAGACTCACCCTGTATAGTTATAGTTGGTAAGGGGTTACATTCCACTGCGACCTTAAGGTCTATTGTGCCCCCTTGTCGGAGCTGTTTTCGCAACCTACAGCTCGTCCTCCAGCTCTAGAGCTCTGAATTCTGATATCTGTGAGGGCTGCAAGGAGGCTAATTTCTCATTCCTTCTATAATGCTCCTGTCCAAGATATTTCTTGCGCAGGCTCACAATGGCGAGGCATTCTGTGATCAGTTGAATAGGAGTTTCCTCCTCCTCCCCACAGAATCTGTACTCGTCAGTTTCTGATAAGCCCATTCTCATCATGTGCTTCCTCAAGCGACAGTGTCCTCTGAGGAAACCAGTGAGGAGGCGTAACTTATTCTTACTGAGATCCGAATGATTTTTGGATCAAGCAATTTCGAAGTTCCGAAGGAACTTTTCAGAGTGTTCCATTCCTGGAGAATTCCTCCAGAGTGCCCCCCTTTCTTTTTCTTCTTTCTCCAGAAACTCTTCCTTATAAGTACATTTGCCAATACCACAGAAAGGTTCTGGGGACGCTATCCCATACAAACCACCCTACTGTCTCATCTAAATGACCACCTAGATGTCCATTTTCACCAAGACAACGCATGTATCCATATTGTTTTTTGAACTATGGACTCTATTCAGAAACTGAGGTTAATGTTTTGCCGTGGCCTCTTCTTTCACCGGATTTAAATCCCACTGAGAATGTGTGGGATACTTTGTAAAGGACATTGTACAATTTGCATCAACGCCTTCAGACTCTGGCCCAGCTAATTCACAATGATCGAGTTGCTTGGAAAGAGCTCTCGCGAGCAGAAATCGACCATTTTTCGTTGATGTCAATTCTTTCTGCTTATAAGTTGAAAATTTTAAGAAATGTTATCGTTTCATTCTTGGTGAGTTGATATTTCTTGGTTTGACTTGTAGGTTCTTTTTCAAGAAGGGTCCCCTCAACATGATGCCATTTCTCAACTAAACAAATTCAAAAGGAGTTCCAGTAACTAAAAAAGACAAGCTTGACCCCCCATCGCGCTTTGCATGGATGCCACACAGGTCGTTATCAACCTAATTGGCTCCGATATTCTTAAAAATCAGGAATTTCCGTATCTCCACGCTCTGACAGTTCCACCTGGCCGGCTTGCTCTGATACACGCATACAGGTCGATTTTTTCATCCACTCTATACGTAATTCTGCATCCTTAACGAATGTTTCGGCGCAAAAAGAAGCGCAAATACAGGCGCGAGCAAACTCGAAAAGTGTCCCTGAAGGAAGTTGGCTGTTTGTACAACGCTTGCTTGACCGGATGGAATGGAATGTATGCGGGCCTCGCATAGATGAGGGTTAAGCTATCGAGGTATGAGAGTGTGGAGAAAGTGTTGAGATTGTTCGACCGCGGAAATCTGGGCAAATACGAGAAGAATAAGTTTTATGATGGTCTAAAGAACCCTGAAAAACCTAACAGTGGAAAGAACTTTTTTTGAAAATTCCTGAAATATTCAATGCTGAAAAATATACGTTTGAGAGTCATTCATTCTCAATGGATTTATGTAGGATTGGAAATACAGTGGATGGAGTAGGGCGCTCGTGTCTTATGCCAGAGCTGATATATGAAGCTCGCTATACAGGAAAAATTAAATCCCTCCAGGAAGAAGTCTTTTATCCCTGTAGAAATCAGACTGATATAGCTGAAATTTGTCAGGAAAATCCAGATCGCTTTTCAACTACCAACTTCTTGAGGTCAATCATCAAACGGAATTTACTCATTTAATCTTTCTACCTAAGCAAAAAAATCTACCATACAGATATCGACCCTTGAAGTGATTCGTCTGGGATGTTTGTGATCTCAAGCCCTTCCTGTCACTCGTTTGTGATGACCACTTGGTTCCTACCACCCTATTCAACAATAGATATTGGAATCATTCATATATTTGCATTTCCTAATACATGGAATATTCCAACATACCATTCTAGTTTCCAGTGAAACCATATAACCACGCGAATCAGGACCAAAGCCTCTCATACTGATAAATTCTATTTCTAGATACCTGATCAACAAACCATTTAAATCTAATGCATCACGAAACTTTCCCTCTCCACCAATATCATCAATCCACCTCTTGCTTTTCGCTTCTTTCTATAAAATTAAACGGATATTCAAGAATCATTTAATATTTTGTGTGTGCGGTATATTATCTGCCGTCCCTATCGGGGCACATAAATTACCCAAAAACGTGGAAATCTATTCCATTCAATCATTTTATTTCGGAATCAGGCATTCAGCCGATATTTTTACGGCATGACAAAATGATTATGTTGGCTGTGAACACGGAAGACATGCCTCTAATAATACCTGGAAAGGAGAATCAGCGACGTGCCCGAGTCGTTACGCGGTTGATGTCGTTGTCGAGGGGTTCTTCAGGGTTGTATTCTAGGAATTTTTCAATTCGAGCTTTTATGAGTATCCCACTTCATCATGGCTTTGAGCCTCGAAGAAGTAATTATAGGATACAAATGGTTGAGCTGCGGAGTTGATTTGGTTGCCGAGGGATCCTTCAGGTATTCTTGGTGTGTTTCAATTAAACCATAAAAGTAAAGTTGCTAGAATCTTTCTCGAGTTTTAAGGCATATATCAATCGAACTTTTGAGGAATTTTTCTGATGCACTGTCTCGTTCAACTCGATTGAAGTTCCTAAAAATTTTGAGCCTCATTACTGAATAATAGATTGTTTGAAATCAAAACAAATCAATCGATGAATATCTCAGAAGGTATATGTTCAGAATCACATTGCATTGATCAGGATCCTTGATGGGCTTATATTAATTGATATTAATCAACCTATCATAGGTCAATGAAGAGCATTTGTCTCGGGTTTTTTCCTTCGCATCTTCAGACCTTACTTGGCTGAAGAGTATGCTTAACTAAGTGTTAATCATCACGTATTCTATAAATATGTGGTAGTTTGTCTTATTGAAATGAAAAATTTTCATTTCCTTATACTTTTAACGCTGTAGTTATAAAAGCAGCAATCCTATCACTGCTGGAGAAAAAAGGATTTCAACCAAGTATCTTCTATTGAGTGCCTCATGAACATAAAATCTGATCAGTTCTTGTGATGAACTTCCTTTTCTCCCATAACAGCATTGTTAGACTTGAAATTTTCGTATGGTCTCACATGTTTCAGATTCACCTGATGTTCTAGTTAGAGTTGAAGGCGCCATGGACAACCGTCTACATTTATGGGATGGCTCGAAGTATTCAGAATCGATGGGTTCCACTCCAATTTGAATTAAGGGAATGCCGAACACCGATAGGAGCTATCAGAGATGTGTCATACTTTTTCATTTCTTTAGCCAAAGCTGCAAAAACTCTGAACTCCAACTCCAATTTGTAGTTTCTGAAGAATTACTGTCTGGTGAAAGATGTATTCACTGTTTGTAGACATCAGGTTGCAAATATCTAGGTCTTCAGATCAGAGACCCTATTATTTTTCCTAATTCAATAGGTTAGGCAAAATAGCAATATTATGGTCGTTGTTTCTTCATTGCCTTCCATTGCGTCCAGTTTCGTTTTGATTTATGTTTTTTGATAAACTAACCATGCAGTTCAAGGTGAATTTTTATCTGTAGTGCAGTCGCCTGGAAAAACGACAAGAATGATGTGGCGATATCATGCACAAACATTGGAGCTGGATTATTCTAACAAATATTCAGAATGGGTTGGGTACCATCTTATCACCTTTCAGACACAATTCTTGTGAACGAGTTTAGTGAGGCGTTTTAAAGTCCAACAATTCAACAGCCTAGTGGATGCTTAAACACTGAACTTCAAGATAGTTCAGCAGTTTTTCAGTATACTAGAGGAATGGCCAAGACTAATACGGTCTTCTTGGCTTCCTTCTCACTCAAAAACTAGGAATAACGAGGAAGCCAGAAATGCAGCCAGGAAACAGGCCCCAAATACCTGAACCGAACAAGAATTTTTATGTGACCATAGAAGGAAGTTGAGAAATTTTAGATACCTGGGCTGGGATTGACAATCTTCTTATAATGTTTTGTTATGAGCAGCAAATGAATTTATAGACCTGTAAACAACCAGCACTTTATCAACTCTTAATGGGTACACCTTGCATAAACCAGATGTTTGGGAATTTTCTCTACCTTAGGCTTCACTCACACGTACCACATCGCAACCACAAAACGGCCGTCGGTCTGTCACATGTATCGACCACTTGCCAACAACAATGCGCGACATATTTTCCGTCAGGCTGTGGTACGTGTGAGTAGGCATGCCACGAAACAGTATCACGATGGGTTTCGAAGAGGAGGCACTGCTGTTGATTCTGCTCCAACCGAGAAGGCGAAACCGAAATGCTATGTGTGCGACAAGGAACGAACTATAGGGCTTTTGCACTCACTATCCTGTGGTTGGTATCTGCGATAGTTATCGACGACGCGTTTTGTTTGTAGTCGAAATGGTCTGCAGAATGTTGGCCGTGTGAGTGATATGATGCGTTTCCCTACTAATTCGCTACTTTACAACAGGCGACCGCAGTTTTGTGGTCGGCTCGTGGTACGTGTGAGTTAGCCCTAAGATAAAGGGTTTTCCAATAAGAGGTGTTATTTTGATATTCAAAGAAAAATGCCATTTTGCAATATGAATGATCGGATGTTTATTTCATTATATAGAAGAAGCTATGCCGTTATTAGTGGAAAATAACATCAGGCAAATGACTACCGCGACCACGCTTGCAGGACCATATCCTTTTAATGAAATTTTCCATGACCAAATCGCAAAGTGGCTGTCCTATGTCCTCGATAGCCTCACGAATTCCATATCTGACGTCTTGAATCGACGCTGGGCTATTGGCGTAGACCTTCTCTTTCACGTGGCCCCAAAGGAAGAAGTCGCAAGGTGTTAAATCACAAGATCTCGGTAGCCAATTGTGATCCCTCCTTCGAGAGATAACAAGGTTCGGAAACTTTTCCCGCGAAAGATCAATGGTTTCGTTGCTTGTGTAGTACGTAGCGCCGTCTTGTTTGAAGTAAACGTTGTCCAGATCAATACCATCCAATTCCGGCCATATAAAATCATTAATCATCTTTCGATAGCGCAATCCGTTCACCGTAACTGTTGCTTCAGCCTCATTTTCGAAAAAGTAAGGTCCAATGACTCCGCCGGACCATAAATCGCACCAAACAGTCACACGTTGAGGATAGAGAGGCTTTTCAACAATATCTCTCGGGTTTTTCGAGCCCCAGATGCGATAATCTTGCTTGTTGACGAAGCCACCGAGGTGGAAATGGGCCTCATCACTCAAGATGATTTTTCGATGGAATCCCGGATCATTTTCATGCATTTCAATGACCCAATCAGATAAAACACGACGTTGTTGATGATCGGCCGGCTTGAGTTCTTGTGTTAACTGAACTTTATAAGCCTTAAGACCCAAATCTTTATGCAAAATACGGTGTAATGACGTTTGTGGAATGCCTTATTCCAAAAAAACGACGAGGAATGGACAAACCTGGGTTTTCTTCAACACTTTCGGCTACAGCAGCAATATTCACGGCTGTTCTCGAGCGACGTGCACGGGTTTTATTCTTCACATCACTAACTTGTCCCAACAGCTCGAATTTTTCCACCAATTTCTTTATTGTGGTCCGACAAGATGCTTCACGACGACCCAAGAATATTCGAGTTTCACGAACCGTCTCTGCCAAATTTTCACCATTTTTATAGTGAATTTTCATAATTTCAATGCGTTGTTGAAGCGTGCATCGTTCCATTTTTATTAATGGCGTAGTTTCTACTTGTCAAATGTCAAAAAATGACAGCTTCAAGTGACATCTACCGAAATAGCGGGCTATTCAAAATGACACCTCTTATTGGAAAACGCTTTACTTCCTGCCTCTGCATATGCATTCAGCTTCCTATGTTTTTCCGGGGATACTGCGGTAATAGTTTGAGTTATCACAAGTTCTTAACTTCTTTGAAGTTTTCCAGACCAGATGTTATCAATGCCGAATCCATTGGATTCAGCCTTTTCTTAAGGAAATCCCTTCAGCCGAAACGATCTTGATACAGCCCTGTGGTCGCGATACGTGCACTTTGGAACGTAGGTCGATGATAAAGAAATAAATTATAAATCAGCGTTTGACAATCGGACGCCATTATGAACCGCGATGTCACCTACTGGTCGGCTTCGTGTTATCTCATTCGACGTTCAAACATGACTGAAAACGAGAAAAGCCGATATATTACAGTTGAAGAGACTGTTCCTTCGCTCCGGAAAAACTTATTACTTTTAACGAATGAGCTTGCAGTCTGTCCATCCCATTTGCAGACACGTTATTTCATATTTATGGGTTCTCGTTATGAGACGCTCAAATGTCTTCAGGAATGAGAAATTATTCCAACAGAAATTTTTTTTTTTGAACCGAATCACAAAAAGGAAACAGGATACAGGGTGTTCCCTAAATTGCCATTTCTAACGAGGAGGAGAGATTCATTGCATGAATTCAAGAAAAAAAGTCCTATGTTCATGGGATTGCAAAAGTTTCGTTTTCAGGATTGAGGATGTTGAAGTTAGAATTTTTTTAATTTTTTTTTCATTTAGGCTCTCCATTTAACGAGTTCATAAAACCTTTATGACCCATTGCTATAGCTCAAAAAATATCCATAATAACTAATAATGAGTTTATTCATCGCAATTAATTAACTGGATTTCATGAGTTTGGAGTTTTTTTCTCGAAATCGTATTCAAATACGACAAAATTACATTCGGCCATAAAGCTCAGTAAAACAACAGTGCTTCTCCTTGAAATTTTTCCAACTAACAGTGGCACACCAAAAAAAAAGCTGGATGATAACCGGGCACAGTGTTCCAGATGAAATATCACACTGTAGATTTACAATCGAAATCGGCATGTCGTGAACTCTAAATGTAATATCCATGCCAAATTTCAGTTGAATATCTTGTGAAACTTATTTTGTTATTGTTCTCATTCTATAATTGGCGTCGGCTGTTGAATGATGTATGAATAAAATAAATAGAAAAAAATTATGAATAAATAGAAAATTGCAGATACTATGGAAGATAAAGTTGAAAAAAATTTAAACTTTTACACCCTGTATCTCCAAGAAAAACGACTGCGATTCCATATTTATAGGATTTTTTTCCTTACAATTACGCAAGGAACTTCCCTCTTCATTTGTATTTTCAATTTAGGAACATTTCGTTCATCACATAAATTTGTATGGGAATTGAAAAACATCAGCAGAGGCGACAATTTAAAAACAATCGACTTGCACGAAAAAATAATTTTCAATGGGGCCTTCAGCTCCCTATTCATAATGTTCTAAATGCACTCATTATTCCAGTTATTCTTTTAAACCTTTTTATTTCTTTAACTTCATTTGTGAATTCAATATATCCTTACTTCATCACCATTATTCTATGTCTACCTGAATTCAAACATATTCTTTCTCGTATTTTATATCCATTTTGAATTGCCTGATTTTTTTCAGTCTTCTAAATTTTGGGTATATGTTGGTAAGCAACTGTGAAAGTGAGATTGACTTCCATGATTTTAGATGAAATTTGGTTTGAGTTCCAACAGATTCGAATAACTTTTTAGATTGTACATACACTAAAGCATGAATGCATGCATGGAGGCAAAATTCAAATAACTTACAATTTTAGAATAGTTCAGAATAGATCAAAAGTGTACGTAAAAGGATGAACAAGCACACATGAATTTTATAACTATCTGTTAGCCCTCTCTGTCATCTGTATAGAGTGAGCAAAATATAGCGAATAAGAACAGGCTTAGTTTTTTTTTTATTTTGTCGGCTTGTTAAAATTATTTCTTCCCTTCATTGCCTTTGTGAAAATTTTAAACCTGATCTGCTCCATATGGCCCAAGTAAGGAGTGATATTTTTCAAAAGATCCTTTTTTTCGGGGTGGATTGGTCTGAATTTTGCAGTTTTTTTGCCCTCAAGAACTCAATCATGCTGCTTAGGGTAAATTCATCAAATTTTTGAACCCTCGTGCAGTTCAATAGCGAGGAAAACCTTGTAGATTTGGAACAAAAGCAGCAAAATAACTTTTTTCTCGACCTATCACCGGCAACAAAAACAGTAGAATAACGACCAGAGACCCCTTGTCTCTGGAAAAGTTGCTGCCATGACGACGAGTCAGACGTCAGATATTTTCCGATAAACAAAATGGTGGAATTTTTTTTTGCCACTCAGCGGCAAAAAAATGTCAAAATTTGTCATAATCTTCGAATTCTACTCAATTTCTAACATGATTTTGATGACAACTTGAAATGTAGCTGTAATGGTTTTTTTATTGTGTGGTTACCTATTTTTTTACAAATTGAATTGAAGGACTTTTCTTCGACCTGATCAAAAGAATGGTGAAGTTTTTAACAGAAATCTGAGTTATCAGTTCCTCAATCCACCCCTGTAGACATAAAATAAGTCCCATCCTTATGTGGGCGAAAAAGTATTCCGGAAAGTCACGCGGACGCGGAACTGAACCCGGTGAAGTTTTCTCGCCTTATATCGTGACCGAAAACTTTCCAAGGGGGCTAAAAAAAACGTAGACGATGTGAATTTTTCTTAGAGGGAACGCGACCATTCCGGCCGATAATATGTTTTTGCTATGCACGATACGTTCTGTGCTTTATTTATGGTGCATGATACATCTAGAATTTTTACTGTCAATTATTCAAAAAAATTCACAGATGTCGATAAAATAGCGATGGGAATAGAGGAGCTTCCTTTTCAAGATACTTGGTGATTTAAATTTTTTAAGGAAGAAATTGTAACTATTTCGTGATCTTAATGTAACGTGTACACAGTGATATATCTAAGCTTAACATTCGATGTAATATTTTTAGAATATTTTTTTGGGTTCTCGTTACAGAATGTTTGTAACTCTACAATTTATTACATTGTTCATTGTTTCATTAATATTTATTGGTTTCGATAAATCATTTCTTCCTTCATATTTTCTTGTAATGAAGGGGAGGGTCCTATTCTCGTAATGGCATGAGAGGAGGCTGATTTACATCATTAAACAACGTGAAGACCAGATTATTGGACCATATCCAAAGGTAGAATTTCATGAACGTTAACATATGGATTTCTGAAATTTCCGGTGATTCAAAAGATATTGTCGTCGTTTGGATAAACTACATGAACCGAGCGTTTGCTAGCCGTAATGAGACTGAAGGGATCTGTCAAACTAAACAACTCAGCTTCCTCAAACGACAAACGTCAAGCACACCGGCAAAAGTTTTCTGCATCTAGGAGAGTTAGGGTTCGTAACGGTCTCCTAAGATGGCGCTAGTGAAATTTTCTTCACAAAGCTAGCATCCAAGAAGGCATCAGTTACTAGATTTTGTTCGGTGTCGGAAAAAACAGAAACGTTCTCAGATAACGTCAATGGGTACACGGATTCCTTCGAAAATACTTCTTCTTTATAGATTCGGGTTCTGGAATGACTACATCAGATCAAGACGGAGTATTTGATGATTTATTCATGAATTTTCGCCCATGCATTCATGACCATTAATTGAACTGGTGCTCTGTTATCTCCATGAAGCATTCTTTTTATTCAAAGAATATTTTAGTGGAAGCTTTCTTTTTATTATTATTATTAATATCCATTAGAGATAAGAGTCAAGATTGGATTCTTAAGAACTTAGTTCACATATAGCCAAATTGCTTTGTCATGTATACGAAATTACAAAAAAACTGCAACACCCAGAAGGAGCTGTTTAAATTTGAAATTTTTTTGGTGCAGCATAGATAGTATAGCAAGGAGTAAATGATTACAATTTGGAGAAAAAAACTAAAGGTTCACATTTTTTTTGATTAAATTTGTTAATAATGTGTATGTCCACCGCGGTTATCTATATACCCAACACGTATTGGCATTGATGCAAAAAGATGCTCTATTTCTTCTTGAGGGATAATATCCCAAGCTACCTGTACTGCATGTCTCAGAGCCGCTAAAGTCCGTGGGGTCTGGGGTAAATTTCCAAGCCTTCTACCCATGATGTCCCAAACATGCTCTATGGGCGAAAAATCGGGGGTTTTGGGCGGCCATGGCAAAAGATTCACATAGTCGCTTCAAAAAAGTTTGAACTTACTCTGGCAACATGAGGTCGAACATAATCTTGCTGAAATATTGGATTCTCGAGCCGGCTAAGGTAAGGGAGAACATATGGCTCCACTATTTCTTGAGGGTAACGTAGCGTTGTCATGTTACCTCGAATAAAGACTAAAGGCTACCTACTTGCATGTGCAACATGCAACATGCAACAGTATCCCATAGCATAACGCCTACTGTTCGGTGTACATGACGCTCAACATCAAAATGAGTGTCATATCCTTCTCCCCGACGTCCTCTAACCCTTCTTGGGCCATCATGTGCACCTAAGCAGAATCGAGATTCATCAGAAAAGACGACCTGATGCCATTCCACATTCTAATGTGGTCGTTCTCTGCACCAATGTAATTGTTGCCGGCGATGCTCCACCGTAAGAGGTAACACAAGATGGGGTCGATTATGCTGCAGTTCAAAAGACCTTATACGGAGGTAAACCATTCGGACAGTTACAGGATGGCCTTGTTCTCCTAACCACTCATCAGCCAAAGATCGAGTTGTCGCAAATCGGTCTCTACTGGTCATAAGTCTTAGACGTCAATCTGGAACTTCATTTGTGCCCCTTCGACGTCCGGTGCCTACTCTTCTTCGATTTTGGGCATTATCATCAAACAACGCTTGACAACATCTCATAACAGTAGTTGGATTTCTGTTCATACGGTTAGTGATTTCTCGAAATGACAACTCCGCCTTCCGTAGACCAATAATTCGACCTCTTTCAAATTCACTTAGCTGGCGATGAATTCCGCGTACACGTGCTCTACGCATTTTAACAACAAAACATCGACTTTGGGATTCTTCGAACAGCTGATTTGTTGTAAAATTTAAAAAATTGCAAAAAACCACTACAATATTTAAGTAACAAAAAATGTTTACATGAAAAATTATGATTTTTTTCTCAAAATTTTAATCATTTACTCCTTGCTTTACTATTTATGTTTTACCATAAAAATTTAAAATTCAAACAGCTCCTTCTGGATGATGCAGTTTCTTTGTCAGTTAGTATATCAAGCTTGGAAGGAGGAATTTTGGGACACCACAGATGATTTCTCAGAAGGCTTCCCTTCAGTCTATCGTCTTTTCCAGCAACTTGTCGTCTCTTAGTTCAAAAATTACAAAAAAACTGTCCTGCTTCGGACCATCAAGGAATAATCAATCCGGTTGATATCTAGATTTCGCAGAACGGTCCTCAGCTATTCGGCTACCGTTCGGATTCCTATCTTTATCCGTCCGACATATTTAGTGGATGCCGGAAAATGCCTCTGAATATTTTGTCCCATTAACGACGGAATTTCTCCGGAGCAGTTCACACGGTATCGATATGCGTCCGACTTGTAGGCCTGTGTGAAAAAACACCGCTTTTGTCACCTTCCGGAGAGATGTGAGACTACTTTGGGAACGTTATGTTATTCGGATGATGAGGAGAGACGATTGGGTCACTCTTCGAGAACGAGGATATTCATCAGATTTGAGTTAGAAGGAATGAAGGTGGTCTTGACATTATAGGCTTCTCGGTGGTGTTTTGTGTGAGATTTATTTGGGCATCATATTGTGTGTAATTTTAGTGGAACTTTCGATGAAGGCAACAATACTTCGAATGAAACAGGGAAACTTATGGAGGCAAGAGTTCGTTTTTCTCAATAAATTTTTTCAATGCAAATGGATGAAAAAATTTTGCCTTTTTATATTCAAGAATTTTCAGAAAATGAAACTGAAAGGCGTTGACAAATGGAAAAATAATTTATATTGCGCATTCTCATTGATGTATTAAGTAAATCCCAAAAAACAAATTTCGTTTCCTCTTAAATTTCACGCATTTCCAATATTTCTCGCGGTTATTGGCAACGTCAAATTAGGCAGACAGCGAGAAGGTATATTGACTTTGAGATATTAACTAGGTGTTATGAAACTTGCATGTGGCTGTGTTGCCGAGCCGTAATTTACCATCACGTGGTAATGTGTGCTCTCAGAACGAATTGATTTCAAGCCATTTCCCATGGTGAGCAGTTTGCTGAAAAATGTTAAGGAGTATGTCTATCATGAGAAGATGTTCTTCTTGAGTACTATGAAATAAGTTGAGATATTTACTGAGGATTCAATGGAGATTTTTCCATTGTATGCTTCTTCAATAACTTGCCTCCTTTCAGATTATAATTTATGTTAGGTACTTGAAGAATGTCCTATTGGGCTAGAGCCATACAACATTTTGACTGTTGAATAAAATATGAAATGTGTGAAGACATCTTAGTATCAGCAGAGGAAATTTTAACGATGCACCATTCATTTTCACATATAAAGAGCAGAGAGATGGAAACGTTAAGTCGGCAGTCTGCGAAAAAAATTCAAATTCTTTTTATTGATCTAATAACATGATCATCATGAAATTTTGCAGAAATTTGTGCATCAAAATTTGCCAACTAGTAACCAAGGTTCATCCTGATCGCACCAAATTTTTTCAGATATTGCGGAAAAATCATTGGTTCCAAGGAAAAAAAACCACGAATTTTGACATAATTTTTTCCCAATACCTCCGAAGAGTAGAATCGAATTGAACTGAATATTGGGAGCCTGTTCCAAAATATTTATTTCAAGGTATGTGCGAAATATATATATATTCCATCGAAATAAATATGAGGACTAGTTTCCGAAAAATTTTTACAACAAAAGTTTAGGAAATTTTCGGCAATTTTTTTTCTTTTACTAATGTAACGATTCCGCCAGGTAGCCAGTATTACACAACTTATTTTCAAATTTCAATTCGATCGCATAAGACCTCCCTGAGATATTCAGGAAATAACCTCAACCTTCTGAGTTTGTCAAGTTGCTAGCTCTTTTCATTCTCAAGTTAGCGTGGCGAAAAATGTACATACAGCAGACCTGAAAGAATCAGCGCTTGAGTCCAACCTAGTTCTTTAAGACCATATTTGGAAAACTTTTTCAAAGTTAAGAACATTGGACGAAACCTCAGTATGCTGTTTCCTAAAAACTGTTCTTAAAGAACCAGTAAAAAGACTCCCTGAATAAGTGAAGCGATATTGGATTTAGTTGAAGCATAAGTCGAAATATCCATATTTCCAGGTATTTTTTCCCTTTCAACAAAATTTTTTCGACTTCTTCAGTTAAATTGACGAAATATTTTGAAATTATATCTGAAAAAAAAGATAGTCTCACTAAAAGAAAGCATTACCTGAAGAATATAATCAATAAACACATGACCTACTAATAAGAACTTTTCACGGAATTGCTCCTGCGTTGACGTGTGCCTTTTTTGAAGGAAGATTGAATCTGCGTCTCAATCTACAGCCAATTCGAATAATTTATCTCGTTAGTCCTGATTCAGTGTTGAACAAAGAACGCTACATGCCCCTGATATTGGTAAATCAACTTCAATAGATTCAATATTTGTTATTTTCACTGAAAATTTTCTTTATATCACTTTGAAAAGTTATTTTGTTATAATTATCAAGTTGAAATAAAGTTGAGCTTGACATTTTTATGGTGAAAACATTTTCCATGACATGATATCTTACCACTAAGCGTGGCGACCCCAACTACTTGTGATTTGAATCCAGTCGTTCTTTATGAGAAAAAGGATTTTTCTGTTTCTTTCAACTTAGTTATTCCGGAGATATAATTTCATTGAGTAGAAGAACAATTTCTAAGAGTCAAGCCTTAAAAAGTTTTTCTTTTCCTTTATTCTTTCTTCTGCTAACATACGTCAAGATAACAGCAGTTTTTCCAACAATATATTCTCAAGAAAAATTATGCATCACCGAAAATGAATTGGACAAAATTTTCTTGTAGATTTTTTTGCCACAAAATGAATTTTTCATTGTTGTTCTTATGAAACTGAATTTTGTAAAAATTTCCCAGAAACTTAAAATTAACTTTGCAGGACATTGAATTATTTTTAGGGAGCCAATTTTGAAAATGACAGAAAAAAAAAACGAATCAAAAACAGCGAAATTATTATCCAGGAATGTTGCTCTGCGCATCTGCTAACTCTACTTCCTTTTGTCAAACATCAAATCATTTCCAAAAAAATCAAAATTAATTTCTTCACTACTACCATAATTATTTGATGTAAATCCACATAAATGAATCAGAAGAGATCGCTAAATAGAAGAGTTGACTACAAAAGGGTTCAATCTTATTATCTTCTTTTCATTTTGACTTATTTAATATATTTCCATCGTTAAGCTCTGTCTAAAATTAACGAGGTTAAATCACCACATTTAACGAACATCTGAAATTTTAACTATCTAAGAACTACCCCTTCGATCTATTTCCTCAGACACCACCATTCAATAGTGAAACACTATCATTTCCGGACGATGCAGTTGCTCACCTGTTCCACCTCTATCAATTACCGCACGATATTATATGCAGTTATTAAATTGATTCATCGGGCTGTCAAACTGTTCGATCATAAGATACGGCCTAATGAAGCCATCAAAAACAAAGTGGGCAAAACTTAAACGACAATTATTACGTCAATTTTAACATGGAAAGTGGTCCCGTAGACCCGATGTTGTCGCGCAGAATGCGGGTGAAATTAGCCTAATGAAACGCCTGGTATATGGGACGACTCTACCAGCACCTACGAAGAAGTAGGTCCTTGGATGAAGGACTTGAAGGAGTTATTCGTTCATTGTTAACAATTTGAACATTGTCGATATTTCCATGATTCTTATGCTCGAGTACAACCGAGCGAAGAAGATTTTGAAGAATATATCAGCTTCAACACAGTGATAATTTGTGATGAGGTATAGAATATCGATTGAAGCTTTTTTTGGAGGGTTTCACATCGATTTTAAGATTTTTTCTGGAAAACGCCCTTGCGGATTGCAGAATTGAATTATTAGTTAATGGCAGTTTCTCGAAAAACAGGTTGCCTAATGAACAATACCGGAACAGAACAAACAATGAACAAGGCGAACTGTGACGCTTCAGAATACAATTCTGACTCTTTCATCAGACAAAGAAGAAAATTTTCAGATTTGATTTCTTTCAAGAAAATATAGAATACAAATCTGACGTTTTCTCGTTTATCATAAGTTTTGGAGATATCGGGAAAAAATATGTCGAATTTCGAGGTTTTCTTGTCGATATCGTTGTTTATTTCGGTATAACTCGAGAAATACTTATTCAGTCCTGATGAGTCTACACAGCTAGTTTTGAGATGCTGAAAGACAACTTCATGCGAAATTTCGTGATAATTGTGTCATTAGAACAATTTGAACAAACAAAATTTCTACGATTTTCTTATCATATCATCCTCATTAAATTCTGTATGAAACTTCGAACTGTTATTTTTCGATAAATTACTGGATTTCAATTCGATCTGATCTGTATTTTCGGAAATATCGCACAAATAAAATTTTGATTGGGTATATCTGCGGATTTTACCCATTCACGAATTCGGCCTTCGTAATTAAGGTCCAAACCTTCTCTACAAATATCGAGTTTCTAAGTTGTTTCATTCGGAAGTTATTGTGTTTACGCAGTCGGCCGTTAGGCTGACCGTAAAAACAATAACTTCTGGAAGAAACGACTTAGAAACTCGATATTTGTAGAGTAGGTTTGGGGCTTAATTACGAAGGTCGAATGCGTGAATGGGTAAAATCCGCCCAATGATTCCGTAGATATACCCATACAAAATTTTATTTTTCCAATATTTCCAAAAATACAGATTAGATCGAGTTGAAATCCAGTAATTTATCAGAAAAAAATTTCAAAAAGCACTGCCGTGAAGGCAGCAGCTTTTGCGTGCATGTTCAAATTCGTTGCTGAAGCGGTCATCTACATTGAACATGCGCGCAAAAGTTGCTGCCTTCGCGGCAGTGCTTTTTGAAATTTTTTTTTGTATTTTCACAGTCGATTACAATCGCCAAAACACTAATACTAGGATGACTTGACGACTTGTCAATGCTCCGAAACATCTGATATATTCAAATGACATCGAGTCAATTTAATCAAACCGTTTATACGAGAGCTTTTCGGTTCATATAACAGCCATAAAGGGCCGTCCCGAATTAGACAGACGCTTGGCACTCAGCGTAAACTTTCGGGGTAACATGTGTAGCGCAAAACAATGGACTACGGGCCTAAACGTTATGACACACATTAAGATCTGGATTTTCGATAAGGAAATTGGACTGGGAGTGGCCTTTCGACGGTGAACGTTCTTGGTAATTGGAGCTCATTGTACCACTTGATGGATTGGGCTGTAAAAAGAACTGTTGATTTTTTCGTTTCCGACAGTTTTATGTTGTGAGAATCACCTAGAGGATATGGTGATAGTTAAATCTTTGACGGAGTCGAAAGCGTTTCTGTTTAATCAGAAAATACGATTCTGATGTGGTTCACACTTATCTCAATTGAAACAGTGGATAATAATTTATATGTCATGTACATCGATCAAAGAATTCTGCACTCGATGGTGGGGATCGCAAGATGCTTCTGGGAGATGGCGCGCTGTACGTTGTTAAACTGCAGTGATCCATCTGGAAGGTGACAAGTATCGAGATTTCTTCTGCAGTTTTATCCGAAATAAGTTGACCTGACGATCAGAAATAACTGTGAAACAGCTGTAATCATTCTCCTTGGATCCGCTTCTTCGGTGTAGATGTTCTGGTTGATTGGATGATTGACTGTGATCAAGTTGGAACATTTGTTGATTTATCGATAGATATTCGTCCCTGTGATTATGCTATTTTAATAATTGATATCATTTCGCGTTTGTGACTGCGAGTACGAAGAATTCATAATTGACTAGAAAAATCTATTCAAATTTCAAATCTTTGAGAAGAAAGAAGAAAATTCATAGCCTTTCAACTGAGAGCTTTTGTGCACTTTTTCAAATTCGTGAGCAGATTTATCAACGATGTTGCAGAGGAAAACAATCAAGATTATTCAAAGAATATTATCAAAGTTAATGAACACATAAACTATGCAGCAATTTGATCCAATGTTGCTTGGCTTCCAGATGAAACCAATTAACCTAAATTTTGTTTTTGAATCCTCGAGGAATTTTGCATGGACCTTGATATCCTAATTCAACGTGCTTGTCCTGGAAACAGAGCGTTAACATTTTTGAGGATTGTAGATAATTAAAAAAAAAAATCTCCAGAAAATTTCCAAAGTCTGTTGAGATGATCATGTTCTGATGTGATTTCGATGAAATTTGGCACAAATCTTGAAGTTTATATTTAACAACGTTGTTCTCAATTTCAATTTGATCCGATATATATTATCGGAGATATCAGGAGAGAAATATGTCAGAATCTGTTGTAATTTTAGATTTCTGAATATCTTGAGAAGTGACGAGGCAATCAGATTGAAATCGTTACTGAATGAAGTATATTGACACGCCACATTATCCAGAATTTCGTGAGAAAGGTATCAGTAAAAAATCTCATAAAATATTTTTTTGAAAATTTTGCAAATGTTTTTTTAAAGAAATTGTTTGTTCAGGAAGTATTCATCAAATTCAAATAAGATTGAGCGCATATTTTGCATTCCATTTCGAACAACAGTGCTATGAAATTCATTTCGATCAGAAATGATTTCCGTTGGGAAATTTTGCTGGAAATGCGAACAAGAAGTTAAGAAAACCGTGGAATGTAACTTTAGAAAAGATAAGTGAATTCCCAACACTTGACAGAATAGGATAAATGAAATGAAAACTAACAATTCAAACTTCTTACCTTAAGGTGTGTGAACTCGATGGAATGGATCTCGAAGCAGTACTCACACTCCAGAAACAGATTGATTGAGCTCAACAATTGATCCAGAGGTGGTAGATCCCCTTTCAAATAAAAAGCTGGAAGTTATCAGTTCGAATTATCCTTTTAATTGTCAAAGATCACGCCACTGAACACTGAACGTGAATTTTTCACAAACTTTCAATTAGTTCTTCGGAAATGGACACTGATGTTATTTTGGACACAATTTTACTTTTAGTGGAATCCGAGATGAAAAATATGAAATTTTTCAAACTCTTGAAAGTAATTGAATGCGTAATAGTAATTATGGATGCAGATTTCGATAACCGATCTTTCGCATAGCACGTAAAGATTAATACTGAATGGAACACAATATGTGCAAGCCAGAAGCAACAAATATCACAGCTGTTCGAATTTGCAGAAATAAACAAAACGGGAGTAGGTATTTCACCTCTGATGCATAAACACGATTGAAACCGAAATTAAAATTGACAAAATTTTAAAAGCGTTCACTGGGTGTGAACAATATGGGATAAAAAATTCGTCAAGTTCTGTGATAATTTTCTAGTTGTCGTGTTCTTACCAAAAATAACATCCGATGAGCATGAAACATGGTTACTACGTGGCAAATTCTGATGTGTGTAATTGTCCGAAACTTCGTGACGATTGTGTCAACAAAACAACCCAGAATTTTTTTTTTTTTCATTTTTCATATTTTGGGATCTACTAATTATAGGGTCTTCACATGAAGCTTCAAGCTGTCATTTTTGATGCAAAAACTTGATTTCATTTCGATGCGATCTGTACTTTTGAACATTTTGATAGGGTATATCCGTGAAATCATTGAGCTGATTTCAACTGATTAGCCAATTGAGCCTTCGTATTTAAACTTCAGATATGTTCTACAATTATCACGATCCAATCAAATTCAAATCTCTAAGTTTATTGAGTTAACGGCGGTCGGCCTTACAGCCGATCATGAACACATTAACTTCCGAAAGAAACAACTGACGAATTCTATATTTGTAGAGTAGATTTGGACCTTAATTACGAAGGCCGAATTCGTGAATGGGTAGAATCCACCCAATGATTCCGCAGATATACCCATTCAAAATTTCATTTTCCCTAGATTTCCAGAAATACAGATTGGATTGAATTGAAATCCAGTACTTTATCGAAGAATGACAGTTTGAAAGTTCATACAGAATTTAATGAGGATAATATGATGAGAAGATCACAGAATATTAAATATTCGAAAAAAAAATTTGACATTTTTTTTCGAATTGTTCCAAAGGCACGATCATCACGAAATTTCTCACATTTTTGTCCATCTACATCTTCAAACTAGCTGCGAAGTTTTATCACGATTGAATTAGTATTTCTTGAGTTATACCGAAAAGAATAACGATATCGAGAAGAAAACCACGAAATTCTAAATATATTTTCCCAATATCTCCGAATCTAATAGCCTTATCGAATTGAAATTTAATGAAATGCTGTGCAATATGAAGTTCATGGTATAACTGAAATTTTTCCCGAATGTGAACAATAGTTTTAGAAAAAAAAATTTTTTCGAAAAAAATTAAATAAAATTTTTTTTTTCAACTGAGCAATCATACGATTTCAACGGAATTTTGCTCAAAGTTGCGCGTTTTCATGCTCCAACTAACTGCAAAGTTTCAATCCAATCGCTTCAGTAGTTTCTGGAATATGAGGAAATTAACCTCAAAATTTCTAATGGCTATAACTCCGAAACTATTCGGCCGATTTGGCCCATTAACGATTTCAACCTTCGTATTTTGAAATGCAACCCTTCCTGAAATTTTCAAGTTGATAGAGTCCTCCGTACGCCCGTTATCGTGGTGATGGCTGGTCGGCCGGACAGAATCGATGTTGACACCGGATTCGTCATCACTGAGTCCAACCTAGTCTTTTAAGACCATTTTAGGCTCAATCATCGAGACTTACATACATTTGGACAAAACGATAGCACGCTGTTTCCCTAGAACATGCGCGCAAAAATCGTTTTATTTGATGAGATAAATAAAAAGTTCAAATCACTGTTAGCCCATTTAATTCATTCGATTTCAATTTTCTCAAAGATACAAATCCGATTACTTTATATTAGATCGTAATGACCAGATGATGAGTACCTCTATCGTATCGCTAGATATGAAGGATCGTCTACCTCATAGACCAGTTTTATGGTCATTGATCTATGTCACAAAAAAGAAGGTCTTTCCAATATGAATTTGAACAAAACCTCCTGACTTTCTCTTCACTCAATGTTTTCTCCAATCACTGAATCTTACCTTCGGTGTTCATACGATGACAAACGACGCTCTAGTGATCTAAATCAAACCCCATGCAGCAAAATATATGTCCCACAATAAATCCGTGATCGTCAAGAAGTATTCAGCAGCAGTTATAACGCTGTCAATTAAATTCTAGACGGATTGTAAGAAGTTTTTCGACGCTATCGGCAAGTTCGAAATCGTATCGCTGTACAAGATCCGGATTTCTTGAGTGGCTATTAAGCCATTTTATAATGCCCCGTCTGGACGTATTCCAGAGGCTTTTTCACCAGATATAATAATAAACAGTTATGATTCATCTGGAGTTTTCAGATTCCTCGACAGCCACACCGAGTGGTATTTCTTGATTGGAAGTACTTAAGTCTGAGAGCTTGGTACCATGCGATCGAGCAATGTCGATGGATGATGGAAAGATGTTATGGAGATGAGGAATGAATCATGTTTTTTTCTGTAATTCTCTAACATCGTAGACAGTGCGCGTCAAAATTATGGAACAAATTAATTTTCTCAGAAGAAAACTATTTGGCAACAAAATCCTGAAACAGGTCAATTTTTGTTTCACTTCGACTAAATTTATATGCATTTTTGAAGGATTTTTGTTGCACCCTGTGCCATCCCCATCAAACCTCTGAATTTTTTGAATAGGGAAAGTGGGTCATGTGGTAATTTTTTGGCGAGGTCTTCGTATCTTCTTCACAGGCGTGCAGAAATTTTCAAAAAGTAATTTTTTCTTGAAAAATTAGTTAGTTCAAAGAGGTTTTAAGTATGTGCACTTTGTCATGGCTCATTTACTCTGAGACGATGGTACCTGATGAAATTTGTCACTGAATAAAAGTCGATCATTACAGTTTTGTTCATGCACCACTTTCAACCCCGTTCAACCCCCTCACGTGATTTTTTTTTTCTCCATCAAAGGATTCGAAGGGGTTGAAAGTTGTGCATGGACAAAACTCTAATGGTTGACGTTCATTCGGTGATAAATTTCATCAGGTACCATCGCCTCAAAGTAAATGAGCCATGACAAAGTGAACATACTGAAAACCTCTTTGAAGTAACTAATTGTTCAAAAATAAAAAAAATTTCTTTGAAATTTCTGCACGCCTATAAAGAAGATACAAAGACCTTGCCAAAAAAGTACCACATGATCCACTTTCCCTATTAAAAAAAATTAGAGAGTTGATGGGGATGGCACAGGGTGCAACAAAAATCCTTCAAAAATGCAAATAACTTTGGTAAAAGTGAAACAAAAATTTTGATGCTCACTTTATATACCTATATGTACAAACTGTAAACATTGGTATTTTGAGTTCACTATATCAGGTCAAATATGATGACCAATTTGCCTCTCTGATGACATTGACACCAACGACTGGCCTGAAAATGTCGATGGTTCATAGACAGCCATCACTTCTGAATATCGTATAAAGACAATAAAAAATAAAATAAAAATATAGACAAGTGTTACAATTTGGGTTTCAGGGGTGTATTTGTGTTCCTCTCCTTGGTGCCAGAGTTGAAAAAAAACTATTCTGGAAATCCTACTTTCAGACTTGGAGTTCCTCAGGGATCCGTAGTGGGCCCACTATTATCCCTTTTTTCATTAATATCTGGCCCATTAGGTAAGTTATACTGTACCATGCTCTGGGAAAACTGCATTGATGCTACTGGAGTCTTTTCTGCCCAGAAAAGTACTATTTATGCTATTTCCAATCAAAGACCTCGAACATCATGTAATGCAGTATTCATGTATTTATTATCTTGAATATTTGTTTTTTCAATTAAGAGAATGAGTGAAGCTTCAGAAAAGCAGTTTTTGAAAAAACTTTTCAACTCCGATCAACTTCAAAATGATTTTGTTCACTTATTCGAGGACGTAGATTGAGCATATGTAATCAGATATTTTTAAAAAAATTGATTTTTTGAGATATGAGCATAGGAAAAGCGGAAATTTGGAACCTCGCGGAAAATATCAGACAATCCAAACCGATCATTTTTGATGGATGAAAATAACTTATTTCCATTCACAAAAGAACGATCTATAAGATGTGGAAACTGTCATTCAGTAGAATTTTTCTGGCAGCTACAGGCTGTCAAAGTTGACCCATTTTTCATGATTTTTCCGGAAAATAATCCCCAAAGAAATGCACCCATAAAAGAACTAATTGCATATTCTCAATCTACGCCATTCAATTGATAAAATACATAACTCGGGTGTACATAGCATAAAAAATATATGATTCAGAGTCACGATCATGAGTAACTTTCGGCTTCTGATCGAGATTATCCCAAGTCCGAATCAAATTTTTTTTTATGCTATGTACACTCGAGTTATGTATTTCATTGATTGAACTTTGACAGCCTGTAGCTGTCAGAAAAATTTCACTGGGCGAAATCCGTTCACAAGTCTTATAGATCGTTCTTTTGTGAGTAGAAATAAGTAATTTTCATCCACCTTTAATGATCGGTTCGGATTTTTTCTGGAATGTCAAAATTTCCTAGCGATTTGCGGAAAAATTCGTTACCTATGGCATTAATCTGCTCTTTTCGTTATATCACAGTGTTAGCAGAGAAAATGTAAGTGGGGCACTATACATTTTTCCTTATGAGACGAGACTCAGATAAAAGCTTCAGCAGAAACTCTGTCTCCCCGTTTAAGTGAAGTAATTTGTTCAAAGAACATGGATGGCATCTTTTTCATTGGACAACAATTTTTTCCTCATCTTGAATTTATTTCAACACAATATCTTGAAGTGATATCTGAAACAGAAAGAGGGACAGAAAACCAGCAGGAAGCAGTAAATAATATTGCATATGCTCTCTGACCGGGAGGGTCATACTAACAGGTCAGGTCCTCCGAGCGATAATATTTCAGATTCTCAGATAAAGGAAGAACGCTAGAGGCCCCTTATATTAGGGAATCATCTTCCATAGATCCATAATTGGTTATTTTATTAAGGAATCTAATAAAATATCGAGAATAAATTGGATAACTTGTGACAATTACCCAGGCTTCACTCAATCAATCTATCTCTATCTTCAAATCCCAAAAGTGCAAGGACGAAAGGAGTAGATAAATAAAAGAGGTTACGACTTTTCATTTCATAGAAGATGTTGCAAGATTTATTGTGCATTTTTGTGTCACTAGTGGTGCCTGTTTACCTGTCTCTTCTAATTGATGAAAATGTATATCGAACTTTTTTAGGAAATATCCGATTCTCGTAGAAAATGAAGGATTGGTTGAAAACAATTCCATTTAAAACATGTTTAGGCTGTGCAAACTGATGTCAGTGCTTCATTTACTATTTTTTCTGGTATCTTATCTATCAAATTCCTCTCTAGTATCCCATTCTTTTTGATTTCTCAATAGAACCACACTCGCCTCCATACACGTCTAATTTATCGGTTACGCAATCTTAATAGCCAGTAAATTCAAAATCTCCTTTTTCTGCATACTCCCTAATAGATAGCGTCATTAAATTTCCCATCTTACGTTGAGAATGTATGAGAACGGAAATTGAACTACCTCTTTTGTCCATATCCACAGTCTACCAATCGATATCGTTGATTTAAAATCGATTCCAGTTAACAGGAGAGTGTTAATGTAAAAGAATCTAGACATTCTAGCTGCCCGTTAGTTGTAACGATCAACGATACTACAGCTAATTATGAATTTCACGAAACACCCGAGTGGTGCTACCGGAGGAATCATTGATTCTAGAAAAGGCCACCCGACTGACAAGATAAGATACCAGTGTAGATAGACGGATGGCAGTAGATCTCTTCTCGGTTATCTGCAGGTGGATTACAGAAGCTCTTGTTGGTCGGTGAGTTATCTTGTAGCATGTGAGGAGAGATTACTGTTGTACGAGATAGGAAGAGTTATCGGGTGCAGGATTGGGTTTTCGAGATAAAGTTGAAGATTTATCGATGGAAATTTCATTTGGAAATTGTAGATTTTTGTGTTGTTATTATAAGATCATTGGCAATTAATGTGTTAGGAAAAGAAGTTATATCTTATTCGATTTATGTAATTCAGGAGTTCATAATTCTTTTTTTCAATTAAGCCATTATGGATTGAAATATTCGGAGCTTACTGTGGGTTACTATAAGTAAATTAAGGGAGAAAAGTCTCCTGAGTATGGGACCTCAGATGCTTCGTTTTGAGATACAGGGTGATGAAGTTTTGATTTTTTCAAGTTTTCTCATGGTATCTGCATTCCACAAGATGTCCAAATGAAAATTGGCATAGCTCACGCACTGTGTCCTAACAATTTCGATTGCAAATCTACAGGGTGATATTGCTTCAGGCATAGTGTGCCTTGTTATCCCCCAGAAGTTTTTTAAGGCGAGCTGACCTTATTTTGAAAAATTTAAAAAAGACGCTTTGTAGTTATACTCAACTTCATGGCGGCTGTTAATTTTGTCGTGTCTGATTCCGATTTCAAGGAAAAAATTCGATTCACCCGGAATCTTCAGGAAACTTGTCATAAATCGAGTTAGTAAGGTGCGATGACTTAATTCATTATTATTTTTTATGGAAATTTTTCTGACATGTAGCAATGATTCATAAAGATTCTATAAACTTGTAAAATTATCTTGTGAAGTGTAGGTTTATGAGGAAAAAACTTGAGGAAGATTAAAACTTCAACTCCCTGTATCTGGAAAAGGAAACGTTTTTCCTTGAACAAGCGAGGAATCTCCCCTTTTCGTTCGTACCTGCAGCTTCGGAACACCCTGTAGTTTTACGCCCATGTTCTTAAGAAGACGAGCGTTATCATTTCGTTCAAAAGTATGTAATCTTTGATTTTGAGCCGAAAACGAACTCAAACGACAAGGTTGGACATACTCATGAAGAATCCGTAATCTAATTCATTTCTGTCCAGCCATCTAGCTGTAGGTACTCTTACTTCCGAAGCAGAACTCCCAGAGTCATGAAATTTTCAGTGTAGGATTAGATCCTGAGTATATTTCTCTGTTGAGTCCGTTAATGGGCAAAATCTACGCAATGGCTCAGGCGATATATCCATTTTTTTGTGATTGAGCTCTTACAAATACCCAGTTATTGAGTTGATTCTTTCAGAAGTTTCTTTCTTTACGATCAGCAGTTAAAAACTATCCATCATAAATGAGCAACCAGTAGTAGTACTTGATTTCGATTCGATCTGATATGTATATTTTGAGAATATCAAATATACACAATACAATTTTGAAAATGGTTTTAGCTGAGGAAAAGTTGGGTTCATTTCAAGCATACATACAGCGTGCTCTTAGGGAAAGTTGTTTTGTCCCAGTGCCAGAGGTGGACTCATTAGATAGGCTGAATCCTCTGGCACCTACCTATGACAACCTCAGAAGCGGCGTAGGGACCGACCATCACCGACGCGCTTATGCTGTGGTGGAATGAAGTAGCTAGCGTGCTTCGGTCAGTGGCACCACCCTTTGGCACCTCAGTTAAACTACGCCACCAACAGATTTACCAGCTTTTTCAGGTAATTGTCCATTTTCAGCTTGATGAAGACATACTAGCCGAAACGTTGCTGGATTAATTCAAAGATGTTCCTTTGGCTGTCATTCTCCATCCATATTAGGAAATTTGGAAAGAAATATTGAATTGAGGCAAAAAGAACAATTTTCGATATGCAATGACGTAACGTCATCAGATCCTGTGCACACGTTGAAATTCTTGGAGAACAAAAATAATTTTTTTTAATTGTTATAATGACATAATCATGACAAAATTTTGCACTTTATTGTGCGTTGGCATTTTCCAACTAGGAGCCAAGTTTTTCAATGATCGGACCAGTATTGTCCGAGGTATTCTCGAGACCATGGAAAAATCCACGATATATATTTTTTCTTATAATACATCCGAAAATAAAAAACTGATCTAACTGAAATGGTGAACACTGTTGGAAAATATTAACTTCAAGGCTCTTTCGAAATTCCATCTGAATCTGGTGAACATTTTCAGAAAAAAACTTTCAACATAAATTTGGATTTTTTTTGAAAATTCATGAAAAAAACGATACCAACAATTTGAGAAAAATTCTGCGTCTGTATTCTAAATACGTCTTAAAAGCAAGTTATCTTGGCGACGCAACGGTTGTCAGGCAGGAAATAATCGATTTTGACATCGGATTCTCCATCACTAAGTCATCAGTGAGACCATTTTCGAAAAATTATTCGAAAATTAACTACAGGCATGCTTTTCAGAATATAAATAAACATGTAGAGACTCGATATTTTCAGAGTAGGTTTAGCTTTATATTCCCAAAAATTCATATCAGATCGAATTAAAATTCAGTGCCTGGTTGTAAGTTGTAGTGACAAAAAGTTCATGCATAATTCCGTGAGGACTATATGAAATATTTCCATTAGAAAATAAATTCCGAAACGTTCTAAATTCATCCCTATCGTTAGGGATTCCTCTAGACAACAACCTTACGTTCCCTAACTCGACCAAGACATCTCTGGCGCCCCTCGAGAGGGCATTCCTCTTTTTAGCCAGTTTACAAGCCAGGATCGATCGTCTCATCCCTGGTTCATTAACATATAGGAATTTTCTGGGAGATCGACATCAATCTGGGTGGCATAGAGGGTGGTTAATTGATTGAAAGGAAATGACGAAGAGTTGCCGGCTGTGCTATAAGGGATGAAATTGACTACTCATGCACCTTGCCCCAATGAAGTCGAGGGACAATGGGGTTGCACTGGAGATGAAAATTCAGAAACTGGAACAGCTATAGGATATACACGGAAAATTTGTGGAATTTACGTTCAACCTCTGGAATTTCCAGATATTTTTGAGAGTGTGTTCAATTCAATGATACAATCATTAAAAAAATTCTGAAAAAGCGCTGGCGTGAGGTCAGGACTTTCACGCGGTTTTTCGAATTCTAACTATTAGATGAACATGAGATTTTGGAACTTGTTGCTAGTTGTTATTCTCCAACTGATCAGGAAATTTCAATCGGATGGCATTTGTCCTTCTGGAAATATTGCGGAAATGAGGTTTAAATTTCAAATAACAACGAAATTTGGCATATTATTTCCTTTAATCTCCGGAATTAAATATCTGATCGAGGTAATACAAGTCTGAAGATACGAATGACTACGGAAACTATAGACTAATGAGCATATTACCATCCTTTTTCAAAATAATTTGAGCTGGCATATTGCGAACAAACAATGAAGATTTTATAACGAATCGTCTACTCTGCACAAACCAACATAGCTGTGTGAAAAAACGATCCTTTCAAGCAGCCATCTATCAGTTTCTAAAGAGTTGTAGAGTTTGAGGATGAGGATCTGGAATGTGGCTTATTCCTCAGCGTCTTCAAGGCTTATGATTGCCTAGATCCTCGAATTCTGTTTGAAAAATTAGAGTGCTATGGAATCCGAGGTTTTGTGATTGATAATATCAGGTCATATTTTGAAGGCAGAACCCAGTTGGTTAAAATACACATTGATGGAGTAGAATTTTGAATGAATCCAATCAAAAGTATGTGATTTCTTTCGCTCCCAAATTATTGTAGTCCAATAATTTGAAAATTATCTTCTTTAAATTTGTCAGAAGGTCGATAATTCACGTCAGACTCAAGAGAGACCCAGAACAGAGCCTTGTGGTGCTCCTATATTCAGCTTATGCCCTCTGGAAAAGGAGTCGTGAATTCTAACAGACATGATCCTACCCACTAGATAACATCATAAAATTTGTCCGAAATAAACTGATCCGTGAGACTGTCAAATTCTTGTGACAAGTCAAAAAAAACCCGTCATGTGATCCATTGTCGAAGCATTCATATGAAAACTCAACAAAATTTACGGCTCCAGTTTCAGTTGAGCGGCCTGATCTGAAACAATGATGTGAGGTATTTATACTCGTAGTTTTTTTATCTAATAATTTCATGATCCTGTCAAACCATTTCTGCTCAAATACTTTGATACTTGTCTTATCAGGCCAGAAGTAGGTAGGAATATTCAGGGCTGGGCAGTATTTCAAGTACTTGTAATTGAAATACGTATTTGAAATACAAATATGTATTTTGTATTTGTATTCCAATTACTTCTTGAAAATGTATTTCGTAACTGGTATTTCAAATACCTGACGCTGAAGTATTCTGAATTTAGTATTTCGATAATTTTATCTTCGAAATACTTCCGAACAAATACATTTAGCGCTCTACAGAAAATAGTCCCTGAACCTTTCTTCAGATGGCGCGACGTTCATCTGCTTCATTTAGTTCTTCTGCTAGCAAAATATTTTCGGCAAATGGAAGGGAAGAAAAGATTCTGCGCAATGGTCATTCCCGAAACACTTGGAATCAGGACAGGGTAACTCTCAATTAAACGATGGATGATCAAATTCCTTCCTCGGTCCGGACGACAGCAGCGATGGAGACGGAGTGAATGCGGGGATGTATCCACTGTGGGCAGTATTTCACAGTGGTCATTACCTATAATAGTACCAACAAATCTAACAATGATAATGACAATGTACAGGCTTCAGATTATCTTCAGGCCAACAATTGTTACTACGGCAAACTTCTGCCTACTTTGATGTTCATTAGAACTAGATTAGATCAGCTACAAAATGCCAATTTGAGACATTTCACAGTAATTATATCATGACTGAATGTTAGTTTAGAACGAAGCTTCGATAAGTTTATTCAAATGTGACCTGAAGTGAATGGAGCCATTTTGGTGTCATGTTATCATTCTAGCTATAAAATGCGTTGGTAGCCAGAAAGCATCAGAACAGATGAGAGGCAGAGAATTCAAAATCTAGCTATTCATGTCTTAGAGGCAAATTACAAAAAAGATGAATCAATGCCTGGGAATAGCAGTAGTAGTAGTAAGGAAGAAGACGGCTTTATTGTTTTTGCGAAGGGGACAGTGATGAACCACAGACTTCCAAAATGGAGATAGAGTTAGTCAGCTTCCAAAAGAGAGCAGAGAGCTTACCATCCTTGGACACAATCCTAATATAAAAATGTGTTCATACAATATAACACAAGTTTATGCTCATCAGAACCTATAGAAAGATTGTTTTCTTAAGCAGGTTTTACTCACTCCCTGACAGGAAATTCTTCTTTTAGCGATTAATTGGCTGAGCTGAGTTGGTTGTCTCCTGTTGACATTTTACGTAATTTGTAATTTGTATTTTGTATTTAAAATAAAATATTTAAAATACTGTATTTTGTATTTTATATTTCAAACACCCGACTTGAAAATATTTTGTATTTCAAATACCTGCGAGGAAGTATTTTGCAATTTGTATTTCAATTAAGCCAAGCATGTATTTTGCCCAGCCCTGAGAATATTGAATCATTGAAGCAACATCTACTCTACAAAATAAGAATCAATAAGTATCATATCTACTTCGGAGCTGATAACTCTTTCTTTCTCCTTCCAACATAAATATCCAACCTCTCGTCATAAATTCCAGCATTTCCTTTCCAGGGAACCAGGAAAACCTGCAAACCTCCGCGGAATCCAACCAAAGCGACGGAAAATCATTCCAGGTCCTTCGAAATCCGTTCAATCCAATTAAACCTCGAAAAAAATCACCATTTCATCTGTACCAGCGTACACGCGAGAATGCCGGTAAAGTACAACAAGGCCTGGCATTACCAGCAGCGTCTTGGTAAACGTGTTTTTCACGCGTTGATATAACTGCATAACTCGAGAACCATAGGCCAGATTTAACATCGCATCGCTTCCTGGAAGCATCCGCGGCATCCGCGATCAGATTGGACTAGAAAGAAACACCACATCGCTAATTGTGAAGCTATTCCGGACCATTAGATCATTTAGATGTCTGAAGACGAAGAATAAGGTTCCCGTATTGCGGACACGTTCGTAACAAACTGTATAATAGTAATTTTAACACGTCCGTGGTCTTATATTATCCTCGCTGAATTGTGTTCAAGATTCTAGCAAAAACTGGCCATTTTGAATCGCTACGAAAAATTTCGTGACTCCCTCTTCATCCCAACATACGTAACATTCTCCATCCTTGTCCGCCTCTTCCTCAGACTGTTCTCGTCTCATCCACGACGTGCAGAGGCTCGAATCACTCATCGCGTCGTTAAGACGATCGTCAGATGTCTCAACGTTCATCAACTGTCTATCATGATCATGACCAACTGGATTCTTCGATCGCCGAAGCGTTGGAATTTGGGCTCGTAGGACTGCATTGCAGAATCCGTGTTCTGTGGTCGTCGATGGTCTCTAGATGCGAGAGAACGGACTACTTGATATTCCGCTCATTGGAATAAATGAATAAAGGTCGGAAGGCATGGGATTCAAATCGGTTCGACGGTTTAGATAGCGTTTGTTGGGGTTTCGGTTTCGATATAAGGTTTATTGGACAGACGTGGATGTTTCTGAACGACTGCTGGTTGGGTAATGGGGTTGATTTGTAGGAATCTATTACGTGAATAAATATGTTTCGTGTTTTTAGTGAGGGCTCGGTTTTATTCGTCAGGTCTGTGAGGAATTTCCTAGATGTTGTATACTGGTTCGATATCTATGCTGAAGATAATTTGAAGTTGGTATTTTCATTGTTGCAGATTCTTCTAGGTTGCGCTGAGATATTGGCGAATTGGGATAAGATCTTTTTCAAAATTTACTAACTGCACGATCTCACCAAAATCTTGCAAAAAGTTGTGAGTCCTGATGCTCCAACTAACCGCCAAGTTTCAATTCTAACGTTTCATTAGTTTTCGAAATATCAGGAAAATAACCTCAAATCTTCAAATGGCTATTACTCCGAAATCGTTCCACCGATTTTATACATTAACGAACTCAATCTAAGCACAAAATGCAACCAACCCTGAAATTTTAAACTCCCAAAATTCCTAATTCATAAAAACCCATCGAGAAGATTCGATAGAGGAAAAAAGAGAAAGTCTTTATCTTCATCAACTGGAACCTATGTAATGAATTATCCTGGATTAACATATTTCGACCCTACGGTCATCTTCAGAATCCAAATAGATCTGTAATTAGATAGATAGATAGTTGAATAGATAGATAGATAGATAGATATCTTTATTTCATGATATGTAAACCAACATAAAAGAAATGGTGTCAAGCAACAACATTTAGCACAAATAATCAGCAAAGAATATGGCTCCAATTCAATAAAAAGTTCTCTTACTTTTCTCTTAAAAATTCTTAAATTATTTAAAATCTTTATGCTATCAGGTAATCTATTATAAATCTTGATACATGCATATGATGGATGCCTTTCAGATGATGACAGTTTATGTATTGGGTAATGAAAATTCAATGATCTAAGAGGGTAATCATTCCTACTTGTATGAACAGAGAACATATCTCTATTTTTGAAAAAGAAAACTAGACATTCTACATTATGAATCCCACATACTGTAAGTAATTTTTTCTTCTTGAAAATTCCCCTACATGTTTGAAGGTAACTCATCGAGAAAATATACCTCACTACTCTTTTCTGTATGATAAACAGTCTTTCCACCTTACTGCTTGATCCCCAAAAAGTAACACCGTATCGAATTGAGGACTCAAAATTAGCAAAGTATACTTTTAATAAATTTACAACAATTTTGTCAGCAAGTTGCCTGATATTATGAAATCGAAGACTGAAAATCAAATGTTTACAAACATCCAAATTCAATCGACAGAACGAAACTTCAAATTAAATTGGGGGTAGTAATTCTTGAGGCTAACATTGAATGTAGAGAGATGAAAAAAGAAGTTAAAATAGATAAAAAAGGTTAAGAAAGTTTTTAAAAAATTTTAGGAAACACCTACAATCATGGTTCCTAAAGTCATATAATGCTTTACATTGATTCAGGTTAAAAGTCAAAAACTGATTTCCAGAAAAAGTTAAATTGGGTTAACGTATAGTCCCGTGAACTAAAAACTAACTAACTAAAAACCAAAATCCTGTTAGCTGTGGAAACTTTCCAGAAAGATGTTGTCAAATATCAAATCCGGCAGAAACACACAACATAGACTCGACATGTGAGTCCACAGAAGAAAGAACTTTGAAAATCTTCTTACAACCTGATCTTATTGGAAAAGTAAAATTATTAGATTTTATTAGGAGGTAACAATCTATAAGTATCCTTGAAGCTGTTTGTTGACATGGAATTTAAGGTATTCAAGTTATTATTCTTAATATGTTTGAATACTTCGATTTCTTCTAGAATCTCCTGTTTGAAATTGAATTCTCAATGGTGAAGGAGTTTTGCATTCACGCTCATATCGAATTTATGGTTCTCGTCTCTGAGGTGAAGGCCAAAATGATATTTCCATATATTCCTCCGTACGCCCGTAACCATGCGTACGACCGGCCGGACGGCCGGGCAGCAGAATCGATCTTGACACCGGATTCGTCATGAGTGAGTCCGTACTAGTCGTTTGAGACCATTTTCAGTTCGAAATTCGAAAATTACAGACACTTGGACAAAACTATAGCTCGCTGTTCCTCAGAACATAAGCAAAAAATCCACGAAATTTCACAAATTTTTCCAGAAATCTTTATCGTATCAAACTGAAATTTGTTGCACTGCTATAAAAAATAAAGCTCAAGGTATAGGCAAATATGATCAATAGTTTTTCTTTAAGTTTACTGACATTACGATCTTAATAAAATTTCATGAAAAATTGCGCGTTCTCATACTTCAACTAACTGTCAAAGTTTCAATTCAATTACTTCCGCAGTTCCTGAACTATCAGGAAGATATTCTCCAGTATTCGAAATAAATCAAACTCAAGATTCTCGAATGAGAATCTCTATATTCAATCATTCCGTTAATCCTACGTGAAAAAAATTCAAAAAGCACCGCCGTGAAGGCAGCAACTTTTGCGCGCATGTTCAATGTAGATGACCGCTTCAGCAATGAATTTGAACATGCATGCAAAAGCTGCTGCCTTCACGGCAGTGCTTTTTGAATTTTTTTTCTGATAAATTACTGGATTTTAATTCGATCATATCTGTATTTTTGGACATATTGTAAAAACAAAATTTTGAATGGGTATATCTACGGAATCATTGGGCGGATTTTACCCATTCACGAATTCGACCTTCGTAATTAAGGTCCAAACCTTCTCTACAAATATCGAGTTTCTAAGTCGTTTCTTCCGGAAGTTATTGTGTTTACGGTCAGCCTAACGGCCGACTGCGTAAACACAATAACTTCCGAAAGAAACAACTTAGAAACTCGATATTTGTAGAGAAGGTTTGGACCTTAATTACGAAGGCCGAATTCGTGAATGGGTAAAATCCACCCAATGATTCCGTAGATATACCCAATCAAAATTTTATTTTTCCAATATTTCCAAAAATACAGATCAGATCGAATTGAAATCCAGTACTTCATCGAAAATAACAGTTCGAAGTTTCATACAGAATTTAATGAGGATGATATGATGAGAAAATCATAAAAAATTTTTTTTTCAAATTGTTCTGATAACACGATTATCACGAAATTTTGCATAAAGTTGTCTTTCAGCATCTTAAAACTAGCTGTGAAGTTTAATCGAGACTGAATCAGTATTTCTCGATTAATACCGAAAAAATCAACGATATCGAGAAGAAAACCTCGAAATTTGACATATTTTTTCCCGATATCTCCAAAACTTATGATCGTATCGAACTGAAATTTGGTACACTGCTGTGAAATTAGAAGGTCAAAGTGTGAGTATAATTTTTTCCGAAAAAAACATTTTTTTGAAAAAAAATTTAGAAAAAATTTTTTTTTTTAAATTACTGACAATATGATCCTGACGAAATTCAGCTCAAAGTTGCGCGTCGTTGTACTTCACCTAACTGCCAAGTTTGAATCCAATCGCTCAAGTTGTTCCTGAAATACAAAATAAATAACTTCAAAACTTAAAATGCCTATAACTCCGAAACTATTCGATCGATTTGGCCCATTAACGAACTTAACCGCGGCATTCTGATGCGCAACCTATCCTGAAAGTTTCAAGTTGCTAGCTTGCTTCTGTCGACAGTTATCGTGTCTACGGCCGGCCGGACAGAATCGATTTTGACACCGGATTCGTCATCAGTGAGTCCAACCTAGTCGATTGAGACCATTTTCGGCTCAATCATCCAAAATTACAGACATTTGGACAAAACGATAGCACGCTGTTCCCCTAGAACATGCGCGCAAAAAGAGAGTGTTTCTCAAGTAAAACCCATAACAATGAAAAATTTCGAGTTCTCGAAAATAAATTCATTTATGATTTTCAACAATGCCAACTAACCATAATTTAATTAACTGAAATTTATTTAATGACATAATTAACATTATTATTAAAGATTTTTTTGTAGTTTCCGCAAGTCACAGGCTACTCGAAATTATTGTTTCCATTATATCAATTTAGGAACATCCTGTATTTCCATCTGTTTCCTCAAAATCCCCTACACACACAGAACACCGAAAACACCCCAAAGGACGCATTTTTTAGCGGAGACTTTCTTTCATACCCCACCCGATCAAAATTCATCTCCCGTCGTCCTCACGACCGTCTCCTAATGACGGATAAACGATATTTTATTACAGACCCGGGGCTTGCTTCATAAATGACCAGGGGACAAAAACCGACGCTGGCGTCGCCTCCACGTCACACAGAAATGAGCCTCTTCCCTGTCTCCGCTTTTACGAAAGCCGATTTTCCGGACGGATGAAAAGCCGGCCGTTTGTCGTCGTCGATCTTCTGACGTCATGGTGAAGTCGATTGATGAGAGTTTTCCGGCGCTGTACTGCCGGAAAATGAGGGGTAATTGATCGAAGATGACTGTAGATGAGCAAGAAAATAATGTTGGGGCGTAGGTGTTTTAGGTTTTTTCTGGGTTTTCACTTCCGATATCTGAAATAAAACTATTAAAGTGGAATGAAAATTGTTATTTTATGGAAAAGCAGGATTGAACCATTTGTCAAGGGCAATTTCTTGGAAAACAGATTTCCTAATGAACAATACCGGAATAATAATAATAATAATAGTAATAATTATAATAATAATAAGAATAATAATGATATAATATTTTTTTCCTTATGAGACTCTTAAGTTTAGTATAAGGTTCAGTGAAAGCTATATAAACAGAATTTAAAAATTAAAAAAATACACAAATATTCCTACATTAAATCACGATGTCCATAAAATAATATAATAGAACAAATAATCACAGTACAGACAAAAAAAAAACATAGTACTCTATGTAAAAATTTCAAAAAGCACTGCCGTGAAGGCAGCAACTTTTGCGCGCATGTTCAATGTAGATGACCGATTCAGCAACGAATTTGAACGTGCGCGCAAAAGCTGCTGCCTTCACGGCAGTGCTTTTCGAAATTTTTTTCTGATAAATTACTGGATTTCAATTCGATCATATCTGTATTTTTGGACATATTGTAAAAATAAAATTTTGAATGGGTATATCTACGGAATCATTGGGCGAATTTTACCCATTCACGAATTCGACCTTCGTAATTAAGTCCCAAACCTACTCTACAAATATCGAGTTTCTAAGTCGTTTCTTCCGGAAGTTATTGTGTTTACGGTCAGCCTAACGGCCGACTGCGTAAACAGTCTACAAATATCGAGTTTCTAAGTCGTTTCTTCCGGAAGTTATTATGTTTACGGTCAGCCTAACGGCCGACTGCGTAAACACAATAACTTCCGAAAGAAACAACTTAGAAACTCGATATTTGTAGAGAAGGTTTGGACCTTAATTACGAAGGCCGAATTCGTGAATGGGTAAAATCCACCCAATGATTCCGTAGATATACCCAATCAAAATTTTATTTTTTCAATATTTCCAAAAATACAGATCAGATCGAATTGGAATCCAGTACTTCATCGAAAATAACAGTTCGAAGTTTCATACAGAATTTAATGAGGATGATATGATGAGAAAATCATAGAAATTTTTTTTTTCGAATTGTTCTAATAACACGATTATCACGAAATTTTGCATAAAGTTGTCTTTCAGCATCTTAAAACTAGCTGTGAAGTTTAATCAGGACTGATCAGTATTTCTCGAGTTATACCGAGAAAATCAACGATATCGAGAAGAAAACCTCGAAATTTGACATATTTTTTCCCGATATCTCCAAAACTCATGATCGAATCGAACTGAAATTTGGTACACTGCTGTGAAATATAAAGCTCAAAGTGTGGGTGGATTTTTTTTTTGATATGATGAACGTTTTCCGGAAAAAAAAATTTTTTGTAAAAAAATTTGGAAAAATTTTTTTTTTTAAATTTACTGACAATATGATCCTGACGAAATTCGACTCAAAGTTGCGCGTCGTTATACTCCACCAAACAGCCAAGTTTGAATCCAATCGCTTGAGTAGTTTCTGAAATAAAAAATAAATAACTTCAAAACATCAAGTGCCTATAACTCCGAAACTATTCGACCGATTTGGCCCATTAACGAACTTAACCGCGGCATTCTAATGCGCAACCTATCCTGTAGGTTTCAAGTAGCTAGCTTGCTTCTGTCGACAGTTATCGTGTCTACGGACGGCCGGCCGGCCGGCCGGACAGAATCAATTTTGACACCGGATTCATCATCAGTGAGTCCAACCTAGTCGATTGAGACCATTTTCGGCTCAATCATCCAAAATTACAGACATTTGGACAAAACGATAGCACGCTGTTCCCCTAGAACATGCGCGCAAAAATGAAAACAATTTCTCAATAACAATACTTCAACAGAAATTTTTAAATTTTCTCGTATTCACACTATTTTTATATACCTGGGGCAGACTATTATATAATTGTATAAATTGTATACCTGGTCCCTTTTTGGTTTGTGTTAGCGTGTATGTGGGAAAATCTTTATTTCTGGATTGATATGTATTCATATCACCAAATTTCCTATATTTCGAAATGTTGTTTTCTCGTAAGTCACAGTCTCTTGAATATACATTGAATAAAGTATTAGTATCCTGTTTTCCTTGAAATGATCCCTATAACGAAAATTGAGACAAAATGAAAATTGTTATTTCATGGAAAATGCCCTTGCAGATTGCAGGATTAAACTATTTGTCAAGAGCAGTTTCTTGGAAAACGGATTGTCTATTGAACAATACATACGATGAACAAAAAGAACTGTGACATTTCAGAGTATTTGACTCTTTCATCGTTTGTCTGATGAATGTTGCAATTCGATACGATATTAACTTTCGGAGAAAAATCGCTGCAAATTTTACACAAAGGTTTATTTTTCCAGCTGAATTTGCGAATTCTTCAGTGATATCTATCACAATTTCATCATGGTGAGTACCACAATTGAGTTTGACAGTGGAATAAAACAATTTTCAAGATTGTCCGCCAATATCGGCTACTGAATATTATAGTGGGATTCTAAGTTTTTCTGAGGAAAATTCTGAAATGCGAGCAGCAGTATCAAGCCTCTTGCATTTCGGAATGTTCATTCAGAAAACTGCGATATTGGTGAGCAATCTCTTAACTGTTTAATTTCATTTCTCATTTCAATTCTTACCTGGCTGAAAAAATTGAAGTTTTCAAAAATCGAAGCTTTCCAAAATTGAATCGTAGAACTAAAATAGGTGGCTTATCGGCTTCTTCCTTAGTCTAAGGCTCCTACTTTCAGTATAAGATTTTCTGGAATTGATGAGATTCTCGGTTTGTTGCTGATTTTTTTGCATATATCCCCAAATTTGTTTAATCATAATATACATGCTCATGATTTTTTTATATTCACCTAAATTTCAAAGTCTCATTTCTTAGAATATTGGATTTCGATTAAACCATCACGTACGGATATCCACATGTTGACGATAATTATACTACGTAAACCAAAATTGATGAAAACCTCCGATCAACCGAATTTTTTTGGAACCTTCATTATTATAAATAACGCTACTTAATTCGCATTCTGCATGTTAAAGTGTTGTTCAGTTATACGAGAGTATTTATTGAGAATTCAATGTTTCAAATGAATTATTTCAAGGAATTGGTTTTTGTTTTGTGATTTATGAATAATATACAAGTTTTATTCAGATATAAATGAGTTTCATGAAGAAATTTAATCTTCAATCCCGTAATTCGCAGGGTGATTTCTATAAATAATAATTTTTATTCTATTTTTAGTAGTTATGTTTCACATATTGGGAGAGAAAACGCAAAAATTTTCAATTTGAACTACTTACGATTATGAAATTGTCAAGAATATCGATGGGGCATTTGCACATTGTGTTTATGAAATAATGAACGAAATTCGGTAAAAATTTCTCGATATAGTTTGATAACTTGGTAATTAATCTTTCTCATCAACTTTTCGATATATGATTCTGGATTAAAAGTTAACCGATTATTCCACTGAATTCCAATTTTAGAATCGAATGCGATGATTCATTTTCGGGATTATTGGAAATTTGCAGCGTTTTTCCTCATAACTCAGGGAACACGGGTGAAAATTATTCGGTTAAGTTATGCAATAGTAATCAACGTCCAGAGTTTCATGAAAATTCGTTGGTAAGATTCCGAGAAATAATTTTTTTAATAATTTTTAATAACCCCCAATTTTGAGCCCTTAGCGTGCACCGATCCTGCTGACAAACGGATTTTTTTTATTAGTTCATTCAAATCTACATAGGTACTTCAAAATGTAAACTCTGAAATTTTCAGGGGGGGTAAATTTTTTTTTTTTGGTCGATCATTAAGGTTCATTATTTGATTTTATCAAATAATAAACCAAAATATGCCAAATTTCGTTGTTATTTGGGATTTTAACGTTATTGCCGTGAAATCTCAAATGAAATCAGATTCAAATTCCGTCAACAGGTAAAGATTACCAAAGCTCAACTAGGTGCGAAATTTCGTGTTGATCTAAAATAAGAATTTCAACAAGAACGTAAAAGCTCCTGACCTCACGTCAGTGTTCATCTAGATTTTAATGTTTCTAATGGGCTAGGAATCCCATATAACTTCACAAAAAAATAATCTGTAGTCGTAAAGTTTCAAAAATATCTTTTATTCGGAAATTTCCACAAAACATCCCAAATGAACTGGAACGTGAAGCGTGAACGCAAACATGCGAGCAACATATCACATCAAACTCATCCAACTTCAACACCATGTTTTTCCGATGAAATTGCCAATATTCCATCGATGTTAAACAGACGTCTCTCTCGACATATTTATTGCTGGTACTCGTGAAAATAACAAAGACCGGATATTTTACGGCGAAACTCATGGATCAAATGGCGTGGAAAATTGCCGAATTTATTGACGACTTATATGCACTGGATTGTTAGGGGGGAAAATCATAGTTTATCTCTTTATTAGCTGTGTGTTTGAATAGTGGGATGTTTTAGGAAAATTGGATTTTTTGGGCGCTGGAAGTAATTTTTCCGCTTTCGTGATATTCATTATATAAATTCATGTGGAAATCTGAAAAATGAATCTTAGTTGTGCAGATGAAAATAAGAATAAGGCACCGTTGTGAAGTTGAAAGCTGGTATCTTTTTTACGCGCTTGTTCTGGGAAACAGTTCGTTATCATTTCGTCACGATGTCTGTAATTTTCGAATTTTGAGCCGAAATTGGTCTCAAACGACTAGGTTGGACTCACTGATGAAGAATCCGTGGTCAAAATTGATTCTGTCTGTCCGACCGTGTGCCCTCTAACTCTCGAAAGAAAGGACTTAGAGGCTTGAAATTTTCAGGTGTGGTTAAGATCCTGAATATCTCGGTTGAGTTCGTTAATGGGCCAAATCTGCCGAATGGTTTTTGTGCTACAGCCATTTGAAATTTTGATTTCTCAATAATTCGAAAAATATTTATCTGATCGAAGTAAAACTTGGTTGGAAGATGAACAGTGTCAATAAGAAGATTTATCCATCGAAAAATTCGATTAAATTTTTTTTTTTCATCTTCGTGTTTTTCGTGCGCATGTTCTTGGGAACAGCGTGCTATGGTTTTGTCCAAATGTCTGTAAATTTTTGGATTTTTAGCCGAAAATGGTTTCAAACTACTAGGTTGGACTCACTGATGATTAATCCGGTGTCAAAATCGATTCTGTCCGGCCGCAGACACGATTATGGGCATACGGAGATTATTTCCCTGATATTTCGCAAACTACTGAAGCAATTTAATTGAAACTTGGCAGTTAGTTGGAACATGCAACTTTTCACGAAAGTTCGGTGAGATCGTGCGGTTAGTATATTCAAGAGAATTCTTCTTCAAAATTTTATTCGAAAAATCTTTTTTTTCTCGGAAATAATACACTACATTCGGTAAAAAAAACCAGGAATACTCTGAGCTTCATATTTTCAGGTAGTATACTAAGGTTCCATTCGATACGGCTATCATTTTCCGGAGATTAGGAAAAAATATGTAAAATTTCGAGGTTTTTTTCTGGATATCGTTGTTTTTATCGGAATAACTCGGAAAATACTGCTTCAATCATGATGAAATTTGCTCACTAATTTGCAAATGCAAATGAACAACTTTGAGCGAAATTTCGTGATGATCGTGTCATTAGAACAATTCGAAATAAAAATTTCATAGTTGAAGAAGAGCTTCCTGAAAAGCACTACATGAGGAAGGGGGTTTGGCGCTTTCGTTCAAATTGGTTGCCAAGGCAAAATTCGATTATGCAATGGATATTCATTCGAACAGTGGATTCTGGAAAAAAAATCATACTGAATGATGTTTTTCTCTTCTCCATACATGTATGGAATAATTTCATATATAGGCAAAATTGAGGTAAAATTATGGGCCTTCAGAATGAAATAATTCAAGATACCACTGTGGTGGACATTAAAATCAACAGAAAAAACGCTGCAAATTTCACACAAGGGTTTATTATTTTCTCAGTTAATTAACCTGATACCATTGATATCTTAAATAAAATTTATATACTATTCGAAACTCATTGGTATTCCACCCCAAAACTTTTTTTTCATAACTCAAGTAACACTGGTCGGAAATCATCCGGGTGAAAATTTTAGGTTGAAATATAACAGCAATCAACGTTGAGAGTTTCATGAAAATTTGGTGATGAGTTTTCGAGAAATAACTTTTTTTTTCCTCTAACCCCCAATTTTGAGCCCCCAGATAAAGCCCCCTGACAACGGACGGCGGACGGACGGATTTTTTTATCATTTCATTTAAATCTACATACTTCAAAATGTAAACTGTGAAATTTCAAGGTATGTTATTTTTTTTATCGATCACTAAAGTTTATTATTCGATTTTATCGAATAATAAACCAAAAACACAAATTATTGTAGGAAACTCATGAACGGTTGATTCTCATCCAGACGTCAGGAGGGAGACACTGAAAGGTCGTTTAGACAGAAAATACTGTCCAAATAAAAAGTCAAGGATCAGGTGCCAAATGTTCTACCCTAAGTGGCGGAAGACACCTTAAATGAACGTTAAAAAACGCCATCGGTTACCTTACTCGATAGAGAATTACATTAAACTATCGGCTAATACAATTTATAGTCGACATATTGGACGCTTTGCCATCTGCGCCCCCTTTCGATTGTTGATAGAATAGAGTGCTACTCTCTATTTGTTCACAGTAACAATATGTTGTCGAATGCCAGAATGATTGCATTATTCTATCAATTGGTGAATAAGAAGACACACGGTATGTCGTAAGGAAAGATGTGCGTTACAGAAATTGTGATTTGGGCACGTCCATTGATTGTTTTGGTGTTTTTGTTTTGATGGAAATTTATGTTGAATAAATTCCTAATTGTCTGGGGTATACTCAGTGACATAAAAAGGGAAACACCAAAAACAATTACTTCGTGAATTTAAGTGTTCGGAAATGGCCTTATATGAATAATGGAACGATTACAATTTGAGAACATATCGAGATGAAAATATAATATTTTTTTTGATGAGCCAGTAGCTGACTACACTCTTGTAGGTACACGTCAAGACATTGACGAAATGAAATTGTCTTTGTTTGCTTAAGACAACTAGTTCCGAGCACCGAGCACTTCGTGAATTAACTATGCCAGAGTTTGTAGAGGTTGATGCAAATTGGACAGTCTTCCCTCCATCATTTCCCAAACATGTTCAATGAGTTTTGAATCCGGTAAACATGGTGGCGACGGCAAAAAGTTAATATCACTTTTTGAAGAGAGTCAACATAACGAGCATCTGCATACTGCCTTGAATGAACATAGCTGCTATCATGAGCAATTAATCTCCTTACCATTACAACTTACAACTTCACAACAACATTCCTGTCAACAGCAAACCCAATATCTCGTCACTTTCTACGGCGTCTTCTTGCCCTTCTACGGTCACCGTGCATACCTAGACAGAATAGCTATTCGCTGAACAGGACATCATGCCATTTTGCCCCTCACTGCTGACGTTCTCTGCATTGAACTGTATTTGTCAAGGCAGTTTCTTGGAAAACAGATTTCCTAATGAACAATACAGAAATAATATAAACGATAAACAAAGCAAACTGTGACGTTTCAGAGTACAAATCTGACTCTTTCATCAGACAAACGAGAAAATATTCAGAATTTACTCTTTCTCTAATCAGATCAATACTGAACTTATATTTGATTTTTGGCTTCCATTACTTTGAAACGGTAGTTTAATTAAGATACTTCGGAATTAATTTATCCTTTCTGCATCTGCACATGAAAGTGAGGCTATTTTCTATTTGCGTGATAGTTTTTCATATAAATCTCCGAATTTTCTGAAACGAACGATAAAAAAGGCCCATACCTTTTCTTTAAGTATCGATTAAAGCTCATTTAGGGAAGATTCTGCCTCATTTCCAAGGTCTTTTTTGTTTTCCAACTCCCAATATCTGAAATAAAGTCATGAAAATTAAATAAAATTGTGTTTTCATGGAAAACGTCCCTGCGGATTGCAGTATGACTATTTGTCAAGGGCAGTTTTTTGGAAAACAGATTGCTTAATGAACAAAACCGGAATAACACAAATGATAAACAAAGCGAACTGTAACGTTTCAGAGTACAAATCTGACTCTTTCATCAGACAAACGAGAAAATATTCACGATTAACTCTTTCTCTTAGCAGATAAAAACTGAACTTATATTTGATATTCAGGTTCCATTATTTTGTATCGATTAAAGCTTATTTTGGGAAGATTCTGTCCCATTTCCTAGATTTTTTTTTTATTTTTCAACTCCCAATATCTGAAACAGACTTATCGGAATTTAATAAATTTTTTTTTCATGGAAAACGCCCCTGCGGATTGCTGTATTGAACTTTTTGTCAAGGGCACTTTCTTGGAAAACAGTTTACCTAATGAAAAATACCGGGAAAATACAAATGATGAATAGAGCGAACTGTGACGTTTCAGAGTACAAATCTGACTCTTTCATCAGACAAACGAGAAAATATTCAGAATTAACTCTTTCTCCTATCAGATCAAAACTGAACTTATATTTGATTTTTGGCTTCTATTACTTTGTAAAGGTAGTTTTGGAATTACTGTATCATTTCTGCATCTGCACAGTTTTGCTTTGATTAGAAAAAGAGTTAATTCTTCAATTGTCGCTTGGCCAATGAAAGAGTCAGATTTACACTCTGAAATGTCACAGTTCGGTTTGTTCATCGTTTGCATTGTTCCGGTATTGTTCATTAGGCAATCTGTTTTCCAAAAAACGGCCGCTGACAAATAGTTCAACCCTCCAGTCCGCAAGGGCGTTTTCTATAAAAAAAACAATTTTATTCAATTCTTAATAGTTCTTTTCCAGATATTGGTTTGTGTAACCCCAAAAAAAAATTGAAAAATAACCATCATAGAGTCAATCAGTTGCCGCGTGATGTTTTTATGCGGCTATGTAAAAAGTCTTCGAATACTTCTGTAAGGATCAAAATATATCCCAAACCAACCTCAGCGCACCATTTAACCATGCCTCTTTAAACTCGATAATACCGCCAATCCCTATCCTAGACCAACACGCCCGCCACCAGGTGTCATACTTCACCACGCGCGATTTACCCCGCCGACACGACGGTAATCAATTCTATCCATTATCCGCCGACGTTTCGTTCCTAATTAATCGACCTTCATCCGCCCGCGCAGTCGGGCGACAATCGCGCCAAGAACGAGGTGCGTCCGCTACACGGAAGGGCGACAGCCCTTTTCACGTCCGCGACGGTGGGCCTATAATAACGACATCGTCGCGGTGATTGAAATATAGACGGAGGTCCGCTGAATGGACGGAACTAATGCGTCGCGTCACGGCTCGTTCGTCGCGATTAGAATACAATCACGCTGTCAACGCGGGTAATTTGTGTGCTCTGAGGCGGCCGTCGCGCTTGGGTCGCCCTTTGCGGTACCATCGGCGGTACTAGAGAGTTGAAGCGGGTTGTTAGTGTAGAGGGTGTCACTTGAAAATGTTCGCAGTGAGGGACCTGATATTATGTACATAAATATGAATTTTTTCAATCTCGACGTTTTTTGCCATTAATGAGGCGAAAAAAAATTTATTTGTCATTCTTTTTTCCTATGGAGTATTCGATATTCTACTAACTAGCCGCTGAATACCAGAGCCTTGTTCCGAGTAAGCAGAGTAACTCTGCAAAAGGGTTAATCGAGCGCAGGAACTGATTTAATATTCATAAATATGTGTTTTTCCAATTTCCAATGTTTTTTGCCAACGATGAGGCGGAAAACATCAAATTGTCGCTCTTGTTCTCTGGAAACTATTTGATGTTCTGCTAACTTGTCATTAAGTTAGTAGAGCTGTACTCCAAAATCAAAAACTGGTTCACTCTTTGCCGTTTTTTTGCCGTTAATTAGTCCAGAGAAAATATTTTGCCGCTATTATTTTTCGAGTTCGACGTGCTTCTTCACTAAGGAGGCAAAAAAATTTTGTTCCTTTTGCTCTCTGAAAAAAATTCGATATTCTGCTAACTTGCTGACAGTCATGGTGCAAACATACTTTTTTTCTCGAAATAAACTGGTTAAAATTTTTCCGTTTTTCGTCGCTAAGTAGAAAATATACTTTTGCTGCTCTCATTTTCTTGAAAAAAACCGGTTCATACTTAGCCGTTTTTTTGTCGTTGATTAGTCTTGGAAATATTTTTGCCGCTCATATTTTTCAATTATTTCATGTTCTGCTTATTTGACGTCGAGTAAGCAGGGTAACTTATGCAAGAGGGTATAATATGATATTTAGTCGTTGAGGAGGAAATGGGAAAATGTACAATATTTATGTATTTCTTGAAGTTCAACGTTTTGGCCACTAATATGAGGCGCAAAAATTAATTTGCCGCTTTTGTTCTTTTGAGAATATTCGATGAACTGCTGACACGCCGTTGATTTAGGAGAGCCATGGTCTTAGAAAAATTTCTTCTCGAAAAAAACTGAATAGAACTTTGCCGGTTTTTTAGCACTGAAAAAAATTTTTGCCGCTTCTTTTCAAATATTTAACGTTCTATTTTTCAGACGTCTAGTAAGCAGACTCATCATGCCACTCAAATTTTTAAGTTTCTAAATTATTTCATTCGAAAGATGCATGGGCAGTCCAAACCGGCAACCCACTCAGGTACCAATCACACTTAACGCTGCTTGACAGACAATTTATTCATTTTTTGTCTATCTTCATTTTCCCTGAATGTTGGAGTTAAAATGGTACTTTTCGAAACACGGAGAAAAAAATCAACTGGATATTATTAATCATAAACGAATAGATATCATATTAACATTCGATTAAAATAATTGAATAAATAGCTACTTATTCGATAATAATCAAATTCCAATCATCACACAGTCATAATTAGTCTCCATTTACTTTCCAATTTGAATACATCAAATGTGATTCTCTCCACCATACATCATACCAACGTCAACATCCGCACACCAATCGGTCTTATTTTAATTAAAGAAAGAAATCAAGATCGAAAGTATAAGTGTCCAATCCAGAGACCAGTCTAGTGAAAATTCAATTTATGTTGGAAATTCAGCAATTCCTACCATAACGGTCCATCTAGCTAATACGTGTCTCCACCAACTGCCCGTTCGCATTTTCACAGCGGTCCTAATCCGGCTCGAAGGACCAACGAACTGGTCGGCTGGGAAACGCCGGTATCTATCATGTAGGGAATTACAGTATTTGGACGTTGGTCACTTGCCAGCGACATTCGGCCTCTCTCGTTTGTTTTGTCTTCATCGATCAACTGGCCCCCCTCCACTCCCTTCGATCGGCGGCTGATGCAGTCGTGGAGATTTTCGCCCGATGAGTTTTGCATGCTGCATCGATATGCGGGAACCGGTCGTGCGTTAAAACCGCGTGGTAGTTTCTTCTGGTGGCGTCAGCGGTTTAGAGGGATGATTGAATGGATTTGGTAGATTTGCCGGACCGTGCGTTAGATATTGTTCTGGATTTGCGACCAGAGGGATTGGGATTTATTTCTGAGCTCCTGGGTGGAATGAGGAATCGGAAGATGTTGAGAGATCGATACAAATTATGGAAATGAATGATAACCACAAAAGATATGTCAGCATAATCGAATAGGAATCTCGAATGCTAGTTGAATGTGAATACCTATTAACTTAACGAACATTGTATGGTTGGTTGTAGCTGTTAAGATATGAAAGAGCTTAACATTGCACCACAACCAGTTGTGCGTTATAATTTCATCATGTTTCACCCAGAATGGTGAAATCTTTCTCAAGATTGACACTTCTCTTAGGAGATTTAGCTCAAATTTTTTGGAATACGAAGGCCATATTCTCCAATAGATTAGCTACTTTTTCTTAGCCAAATCTTTACCTGGGCAAACTATTATCATATCCAGTCAGTGCTCTGGTGAGTTCCTTTTCTAGTTACGATTCTGCAAGTAGAGCCTGTGCTATAAAGCTCCTTGGCTTGTTGTTGTCCTGAATCTTAGTCCAGTGGAAACTCATTTCCCTCCTCTCTGATTCATCTATTCTTCTCGGCGTGTTTGATATCATACGTCTCAGTCTGGTGAAGATGGTGTTTCTCCTTATTCGGAAAGGTCATCCACTTTAATTATTCCCTCAACATTCTTGTGAGCCAAACCAAACAAGGTTTGCTGTATTACATAAAGTCAGTTTCTCTGATATCACCCACTGTCATCATCAATACTCGAAATTATAGTGGATAAATCATTTCGTTTCATCAAACGACTATGCCAATAGATGTCTTGCAATCCTTCAGGCTGGTCGTTTGCAAGTGCAAGCTGCCAATTTCTTCAATGTTAGCTAAAATGAAATATCAGGCTCATTGTTATGCTCTCCGCTATTGGAACTGTCTGTCAAAGACCCAGAAGTGGTAGATCATAATAACAGTAGAACACTAGTAGAAGTACACTGGCGAAATGTATGGCGATGTTTACTCTTCACTGATCTCATAGTCGACAAGTATAGTGGACAGGTCCACTCATCCGAAGCAACCACCGCTCTGCCAAGAAGTCCATCCTTTTCAGGGAGTGGAGTAGAGTTTGTTTCGACGACATGAACTGACATATAAGTTCTTCCAAGAACCATGACGTCTCAGAAAAATGTTGATAAGTTGTCACCGAATAGTCCCACAATTTTACACAGTTATGGACGAAATTGCTATTTTTCTGGATCATCATTCACTGCCACATAGATCAGACTGCAAGAGAAAACCAGGATACTCCACATCTAGCACAACCTCCCAGATACTCTGACTCGCATCTGACACTCTTAGCGCCAATTACGAAGAACCCTTGGTGTCCACTGAGCATCTGAAGAATGCAACAACAAATTGAGTAGTAATGTGGAAAAATGTTTATCATGGCAACTAAACTTTCTGTGTTTTTTCACAGGTGGAATTCGCTGGTGTTCTAGGAAATGCTGTTTTTGGACCTGTTAGTAAAAATTTTGTCTCTTGCCCTGGTAACTATTCTGCTCTTGTTTTTACCTTCAAAAACCGACTTGATTCCTGCTTTGATAACAGGTTTCGCATCTGAATATTCTGTTTGAATATTTTATTTGTGCTTGCATACTTCTGTGTTTATTGCTGTTTGTTTTCTTTATTATTGGTTTCTGTATTTGTTGTAAGTTTAACGCCTTTCCTTTCTTTGAGTTCCTTGGCTTTCGCCTCTACTCTGCTGTTCCTTTTAATAATAATAAAAATAATGATAATAATAATAGGCTCCTCTACCCTTTAGGGACGGTGCTCGATTTTGATCCTGATTTTTCATAGATGCAGTTTTTCATGAAACATCGATTGGTACCAGTCTCACCTCCGGCAAACTCGTAGTTTCGGAGTTATTAATTTTTGAAAATTGCAATTTTCTCTCATATTTTGACAACACATATGCATTTTTCCTTGGTTATGACTATCATAAATATAGATTGTGGATTTTTTCTATGGTTTGTATGAGTTCCACTACAGAGTACAAACATGAATCCTCCCAAAATGTTTAGAATTCTATGCATCTAAATCCTACTCAACACTCGATTGCGTTAAGATCCTGTCGTCTTTTAATTTTCACATTTTTGGATTGACGGTTATTTAACTTTAAAATTTTCGATTCGGAAGGCAGTAGCAACAAAACGAGATTGTGGTCTTGTTCCGATTTACTAGAAGAGACATGACAAAATATAACGAAGGCACCAGTGGTGAGACTATGTGAAATTAGTACACAAAAACATGCAACAGACCTCTTCTGATCCGTTTTTCTCGTCGAATTTCGATATTGTATGATAGAAATAATGAAATATTCAATTAACTACAGCTTAATGTATTTGGTTACGGAGGAAGGTAGAGTTATGCTCTTTATTGGCGTTTTAAAAGATGATGATATTGACCAAAGATTATGCTCAAATGCGATAGCAGCATTATGAGATTTCGATGAATCCCTTCAATAATTTGATGTTTTATGTCAAATTCAGTACAAAAAATCAATTTTCAAAAAATATCTCCTAAACTACGATTCTACCGGATTTGAGATTGATACCGATCGATATGCCTAGAAAAACTGAATATATTTGAAAACCGATCCAAAATCGAATACCGTCCATGAAAAAGAGTATGCTTAGGTTAAATTTTGTTGTCTGGTTAGGTTAGGTTAGTTTAATTAAGGACAGCACCAGTTTGAATCAGAGACGGAAATTTAATTCAGAATTGTGCCTTGAATTTCGTGTTCTGAGTTGTTAAGGTACTTGGTTAGGTCAGTTTAGTTTAGGACAGTGCCAGTACAAATCTGAAGAGTAAATTGAATACAGAACGGTGCTCTTGAATTTCGTCCTCTGAGTTGTTGAGGTTTTTGGTTAGGTTAGGTTAGGTGCCAAGTCCGAAGAGGGCGGTGCCCTTCAATCTCATCTTAAAGTTGTTAAGGTTCTTTGCTAGGTTAGGTTAGTTCAGTCTCAGAAAAGGAAATTGAATTAAGAAGAAATCAAGGTCATTTGTTGAGTGAGGTAAGTCCAAATCAGAAGTTGAAGTTAAGCGGCACTGTCTAATAATGACATTATAATGGTTTAGGAATTTTGCAAGTTAACCTGTGGAAAATATGAGCGGCCGCGCAATTGTGAGTTTTTTTTTGTCACTGTGAGTTTTCCGCGATTGATACGTTATAGTTCTCATAATCTCATTACATTGATATGAGACTAAATACAAAGTATATGCGGATTTCAATACTGACATGAAGCTCCAGTCTCCAGGAGATTGTAATCTGTGATTTCGGTGAAGCCACAAGTGGGTGACTGCCCTAATGCTCCGAATATTCTTCTATGATTTATCTCCGAATATTTCATGGTCCTGCTAGACAAATATACGCTAACCATAGAAAATATTGTCTTTATGTAACAAATACATCAAATTCAGTACCAAAAAAATGTGATTTCAATAAATAATATCTTCTAAATTAAGAGTTTGACCGGGTCGAGACTGGTATCAATCGATTTGCTACGATAAACTGCATCTATATAAAATCAGGATCAAAATCGAGCACCGTTCCTAAAGTGAAGTTTTACCAATAATAATAATAATAATAATAATAATAATAATAATAATAATAATAATAATAATAATAATAATAATAATAATAATAATAATAATAATAATAATAATAATAATAATAATAATAATAATAATAATAATAATAATAATAATAATAATAATAATAATAATAATAATAATAATAAAAATAATAAAAATAATAATAATAATAATAATAATAATAATAATAATAACAATAACAATAACAGTAATTGTCATGATAATAACTCACCGAGATTGAAAATCTCGAAGAGGCAGATTGTACTTAGAAACACCCTATACCTCAGCTGAAAGAAAATCAGTAAGATTCATTATATGAGCAGATAATAAATCAAATATAAATAACATCAGTGATAATATCCACTAGAGTTCGCTGTGATTTACTGAATTCTCTTAAATACAATACTCGACTAGACTCATTAAACAGGTGTTTCAACTCCCAAGGTCTGTTAACAATTACGTCCCTACTAGGTGCAACTGCACGTCATCTTTTCTCTAACAGTCAATATTTCATACAAATTATAATTATCTGACAATTAAAATTTGCATCGACAGTACCAGTATGTTGCTTATTTTCACAGCGACCGAGAAAATTAAGTTGAGTTATGGCAAGCAACACGTTATATCTTGCCCACATTACCGACGATTTAGAGGCAATTAACTAGGACTAATTTCTACATCAGAAGACATTTTACCAGAGGCGATACTTAACGCGATATCATGCCGGTAGGAACCGCTTAGAGGTTTAGTGTTTATTGGCGGTCGCGATGGAGGTGGACGGGGTCATAATGATCGGGTTAAATGACAGGAGACAGCTTGCAAGAATACATCACGGACCGGTTGAAAGAACCGGGTCGGTAATGTGGAAGACACTCGGAAATCTATCGATATAGGGGAGGAATAGAAACTTTAAGAGGTTGCCATGGAGAATGTGTGTTGAATAGACGACTTCGGCCCAAGTTGCCAACCCACAATTTACTTAGCAAGTTTACTTTCAGTGGGGAACGGGAATTTCAGGACAAATTCGACATGATAAGGTTCGCATCATTCATAAATATCCGTAAAACATGCCTCGGCTCTTCAAACCAGATAATTCCTTCCAAATATAGGTTTTTGTTAAGATCGTCCCCGATTGGCTGAAATTTAAGTTGGGATTCCTGATTTCATGCAAACAGTGTCTATTTTCTTAGGATATGTTCCGAAAATCAACTCTGTTGTTTCGGTTGCCGATTTTCCGCTCCGTAAATAACAATAACAATAACAATAACAATAATTTATTGATTTCCCATATATACAAAATATGTAGAAAGGAAAACAGGTCATACAAAAACAAAAATTTTCAAATATTCGCTACAATATCCCTACAATAAAATTCTTCGATATTGTATGGCTCAAGCATTAAAAGAAAACGATACAGAGACTTCCCGAAAGACACATGACCATATAATCTTTGAATTTCTACCGGTAAACTGTTAAATAGTTTTATTCCCATGTACAATGGTCCCTTTTCAGTTAGAGACAAAGAATGCACCGGAAAAACAAATGGGTGCATTCTTCTAGTATTATTTACATTTAAATGACTACGAAAATAATGCTGATGTTTATGCATGAACATCAAGATCTTATATATGTACAGTCCATAGATAGTCAAAATGTTATTTTGCTTGAACTTATTACGACATGATTCTCTGAAACCCAAAATAGCAGTGGTCCCAAGATACTGCCCTGTGGCACGCCCAACTCGATAAGTCTCTCAGAAGATATGTAATCTCGATTTCCTTCAGAAACAAGGACTCTTTGTTTTCTATTCTTAAGGTAGCTCTCAATTAGTTCAAGTTGCTTGTCCCTTATGCCGTATACACTTAGCTTGTAGAGTAAAAGTTTATGATTTACACTATCAAATGCTTTGGCCAAATCAAGCACGATAGCTATGGGAACTTCACCTTTCTCAAGTGCTTCCAAGATCTTGCAAGTGAGTTCAAAAACAGCTGTTTCAGTACTCTTTCCCTTCATAAAACCATGCTGGCAGCTTGCAAAAACATTGAATTTCCGAAAAAATTTCAACAACCTATTGGCCAGAACCTTCTCAAACACCTTTGCGAAAGAAGACAGGAGTCCTATGGGCCTATAATTAGCCAAATTATCCTTTGAACCTTTTTTAAAAAGAGGCTTTACTACAGCCACCTTAAGATCATCTGGAAAGATACCAGACTGAAAAGAAAGATTCATTATATGGCATAGTGGATCCATTATGCTCTCTAAACAATGCTTGATGACATTCATTGGAATCTGATCATGTCCACATGATCTCTTATTTTTCAATTGTTTCACGGCCTGATAAATCTCCGATTTTTGAATTTCAAACATAAAAAATGATTTTTCCCTACGTTCAAGTTCTCTGCTACAAGACTTCGGCAATTTCGAAACCAGATGAGGTGTTGCCGTAACAAAATGTTCATTAAACCTCTCTACAACCTCTGAAACATCCCCGCATATCTGAAAACTGTTCTCACGAGATTGACCTGAAATATTATGAATAACATTCCAAGTTGCCTTGGATTTGTTATTGGATTTTGAAATTTTGTCGCCATAATACTCTTTTCTTACTTGACAAATCATTCTATCATATTCAATTTTCAAGTTTTTATATGTATTTCTGTATGATGAATCTATCCTAGAAATTACCAACAACACATCAAGTTGATGTTTTAAATTTGCCACTTTAGAATTATTGAACTTTGGTTTTGAAGGTGTGTTCTTGGCCTTATATAGTTTCTCCTGGAAATGCTTTTTGAACAGAGAACAAAATCTCTCTGAGAATCCATTCCATATATTGTTAACGTCTTCTTCTGTGGAATGAATAATGTCATCCCAGTTTTGATCAGATAACAGCACATGGAAAGAATTTAGACTATTTTCATTAATCTTTCTTACCCTAAATGTTTCCCCAGTAGTGTTCCACAACTGCCGAATCCTGATCCTCTGACCACAATGATCAGACAGATGAGCCTCAAAAACAGAGGTCTCACAACTCTCTAAATTTGTGAGGATGTTATCTAAACATGTTGACGATGTTGGTGTTATTCTTGTCGGTTCATGTATTTTAGCTTCAAACCCAAAGCTCCCAATCAGATCAAGAAAATTTTGAGCAATATCACTCCTTACCAAAGTATCAATGTTGAAATCACCTAAAACAACAATTTTAGAATTTTCCCTTACTGCAACATTCAAAATGGTCATGAGTCTTTCGAAGAAAAGATCAATATCTGCCAGTGGTAATGTACCAGGTCTATAAATACAAACAACTATTAGTTTTTCAGAACATGAGTTCAACCGTATTGCTGAACATTCAATGACATTTGAAACACTAAGTTTTTCCAGATCATATCTCACTGTGAATCTGATTGATTCTTTGCAATATAGAGCGGAACCCCCATGTGAACCCTCCTCTCTGCAAAAAGCAGATGCTAGTCTATACCCGTTAAAATTATATGATTTTAGTTGTTCAAACGATTGCCAATGTTCAGTCAAACCAAAAATTTCAGGATTCTCTGACTCTAAAAAATTACAAAATTTAACAAATGAGGTGGTAACACACTGAATATTTTGATGTAACAATGTAACGTAAGAGTTTACCCTGTTACTTGTTGTACAATTGAATTCCTGTGAAAAAAATTTTTAAAACTAAAATCCCGAATCAATACACCATTAGGCCAGAATTCCGCACTCATTATAGTTTTATACATATCTTCAGATGGAACACCTACACTGAAAGAGGAATTACTGCCCTTTGAAACCATGAAATATTCGGATGGTTCCTGGAACAAGCGCGTGAAAAAGGTTATTTAAGGAATCTGGTCGATGAAAATGCGGTCGATTTACTGTCACCAGAACGATTTTCTATGGTAAATATCCATAGCATAGAACAATCTATGTTTACTTTAGGTTTGTTTTGGTTCCCAGTTCAGAACTGTACGGGACGGTTCTAGCATAGACCAACAAGACAAATCACTTCATCCTTTGCTGGAATCGAGTCTTTCTGACCTTGAGAAAAATAACGGACATAACCACACTTATTTCTTCCGCTTAACAAAACAGCACTTCTTGCGAATATCTTGAATCGAAATGTATACCTAAATGGATTTGCAGATTTTCTGGTGACAGTAAATCGACCGCATTTTCATCAACCAGATTCCGTAAGTAACCTTTTTCACGCGCTTGTTCCAGGAACCATCCCAATATTTCATATTTACGGAGCGGAAAATCGGCAACCGAAACAACAGAGTTGATTTTCGGAACGTATCCTATGAAAATTGACTCTGTTTGCATGAAATCAGAAATCCCGACTTAAATTTCAGCCAATCGGGGACGATCTTAACAAAAACCTATATTTGGAAGGAATTATCTGGTTTGAAGAGCCGAGGCATGTTTTACGGGTATTTATAAATAATGCGAGCCTTATCATGTCGAATTTGTCCTGAAACTCCCGTTCAACAGTGAAAGTAAACTTGCTAAGTAAATTGTGGGTTGGCAACTTGGGCTGAAGTCGTCTATTAAATGTCGCATAATTAGATAGGAACAGTTGCAGGAAGGTTGGCAACATTGAATGTCAATGCTTGCGTCATTTTTTGAATTGAATTGTCAAGATTCATTCAGGTGTTAAAATTCAGGAGAATCTTCTACCCTTTTTGAAGTCATCTGAATTGAATTTTTTTTTCAATTATTCAATATTCTGTGATCTCTTCATTATATTAACCTTTGAACTGTCATTGTCCGGATTATTGCTGGATTATAAGTGGATGTAATTTGTATTTTTGGAAATATTGGAGAAATTAAATTTTTAATGGGTATATCTGCGGAATCATTAGGTGGATTTTTCCCATTCACGAATTCGGCCTTCCTTATCAAGGTCCAAACCTACTCTACAAATTTCGAGTTCCTGAATTGTTTCTTTCGGAAGTTATTGTGTATAAGCACAATAACTTACGAAAGAAACGACTTAGAAACTCGTTATTTGTAGAGTAGGTTTGGGACTAAATAACGAAGGTCGTATTCGTGAATGGGTGTAATCTGCCCAATGATCCCGTAGATACACCCCTTCAAAATTTTATTTTTCCAATATTTCAAAAAAAACAGTTTAGATCAAATTGAATTCCAGTACATCATAGAAAAACCTAGAAAAGCACTGCCGCGAAGACAGCAGCTTTTGCGCGCTTGTTCATATTCGTTCCAAAAGCGGTCATCTCTATGAGGCGCCGTGTGGACAAAAATGGGTGTGCAAATGTATTCATTTTCGAGTCAATATATTCATTAGTATTGTATGAATGATGAAAGGGGAACTTTTTGGTCTGGATAAGAGAGAAAAAACTCAATTTGACAGAATTCCGAAGTCTCTATTTATTTAATATCTTCTTCAGGGCTCTACAATGAACGATATGAAAGAATATAAAGTGACTATGGCAAAAAACAATATTAAAAATTCTTGAGCAGGAAACAAACTGTTGAAAAACTCGGTGATGTAACAAGTTAAACAGAATATTGATCACAAACTATTACTAGAAAGATCACAAGTATAACGAACAAGGTATAAATTAAAATCGTCAATACAAAAAAAACTTAAATAATTTGGAAACAATTAAAATAACTTTGAAACATCAATTTTTATCGAACAAACAATAAATTGTTACTCACACTGTCAGTTGGTCTCTCTTGTCAGCTTATTAATTATATAAAATTAAGGCATCAGAAATATTTATTAGTTTCAGCAAGAGATGGCGAGCCGGAAGCATACAGTTTCCATTAATTTTGAATGAAATCCGAGTTTATGACGATAATCACGACAAATATATGAGGAATAACACTAATTATTCACAAATCATGTAAAAATAGAGACTGGCACTCAATATTTTCAAGCTTTTTCGAACAAGCATTGTTGCATTGTGGGAAACTGAAAGCGTGCTTCCGTCGCGCTCTCTCTTGACGTTGTTCGATAGATATTGGTTCGCACATTTTATATATTTAAAACTCCCAACTCGTTAATATATCGTGTTCAGGAGAATATAAATATATCGGAATGAAAAATAAATATATCGTCAAACAAATTATATATATTAGTGCAACTAATAAATATAATGAATCGAAAATAAATATATTTGCGCACACACTGTGTCTCAAATGGCGTCTCATACATATCCATTGAATATGCTCGAAAAAGCTGCTGCCTTCGCGGCAGTGCTTTTCTAGGTTTTCGTGTTGCAGTTTTCCCAAGCTTTTTACTTTAATAATTATATGCCAGTTGATATAATTTTTAATTTTGTCATTCAAGCCGTAGTTCGTAAGGATATGAAGTTTATCAGTAGATATTTTGTATGAAGGCATCACAGAAAAATTTGTATAATTTAATGATTTATTATCAATGTTTCCCCTGTTGCATTTACATGCTAATTATTAGCAATGGCATACTGCAAAGACATTTTTGTAGTTACATATATGCCTATAGGTCACATATTGAAGCCATAAATAATCAATAATTTAAAGGAGTACATGTGGAGTTGCCCCCCATTCCTCAATTTGTTTTATTCATGGTAACCACATTTTTCCATGCATTTTCGAATCAAACCCATGTGTGGTGGACATAACTCAAGATTAGTCTACTTCAGTAGCATGTGCTATGCGTAAATGACAGATGTCGGACATAGAAAAATGGACAGAAAACTCAAGCATAAGGGTATTTGGAATGCAGAATGGCAAAGTTGGTACCCATGTTTGCATTAATTGATAACCGTAAGAAAATGCTTCTGGAATGACTATCAATGCGCTGGGTATGTTGGTAATGACTGTTTTACATTATTAGTGTACTCAACCACATTATTCTAACCCATACGAAATTCAGTATGAACCAAGTAGTTCTTTTTCAACCAAGTACTGCATTTCAATTCTATAATATCTGGAATTTTGCGAAATGTTGGAAAAATGAATTTTGGAATGGGTATTTTCCAATTTTTGGGTGTCTTTTACCCATTCACAAATTTGGCACTCGTTATTAGGGTCCATAGCTGGCTCTACAAATTCCCAGTCTCTTAATTTTTTCTTTGGGTAGTTATTGTGCTGGCAGTTTGTAGGATGTGTCTGAAGTCTTCACTTCGATTTGTCGTCAATCTTGCACAATGAAAAGAGAGATATTGTACAGTTGAGGTTTTCACGATAGGGTGAAGAAAATTAAATTGTAAAAATAAAAATAGCTGAATGAATTCTTTCATACAGAATAAACGTATACAAATTCAAATCTTTCTCTGTACACTTTTATAACTTCTTCATAAAACGCCAAGTCAAATTTTGCCAATTCAAATAAAATTCAACATTTCAATGACCCTCAAATCCGAAGAATGTAAAGAATTTTCATCGAAATTATGAAAACAAACTGAAATTAACAAGATAACATCAGTAAACAACCCAAACCTTCCGTATCTACCTACTACTAGTAGGTAACCCTTAAAAGACGCGAAATCGTAAAGAATACGATATCAACCCACAAATCCATAAGAAGTCCGAAATCTCTTCAGCCACCTCAAGCTTCCAGCAGCCAATCCACACTGAAGCGGAACTTCAGAAAGGACCATGCGGAACCCCCAAAGGACGAACGTCACCACGAATCCAGTAACTTACGTAATTTATCGCTAGTAGATCTCTATGGTTTTTCTATTCCGTCCAGATCTAGCGGGCGATAAGACGTTGATCGATGGACGCAACAAGCGCATAGCGCGACGGTGACAGCCCAAGAATGGACCCCTGCAGAGCACCCTCCGCGGGATGCCAAATAGGCGTGCTGGTCTTTCGTAAAATGATTTTCGGGGAGTTTGAAATTAGTTTTTCGTCTACCTGTAGAGGCATTGTTTTAAGTTTTGGGATATTTCAGGGTCTACCGTATTGATCGGTGTCAATTTGCGACAGTTGATGGAGATGCGGCAGGTGGATTTTTGGGATGTATTAAGATCGTCATATTCGGAAGTCTTGATGATTTCTTGAGGATGCAGGGTGAATGTGACTGAAAACATTGAAATTTTTTGCAGGTTTATTCTAGAGAACAAGGGCAATATTACTTCGCACGAATGTTTTTCAATTTTCGTTATTTCGTCCGAAGATAGTTTCGAACAGTTCAGTTCAGATTCTGATTAATGATTTGTGGTCAAACTCAATTGTCTGTCAAACGATACGCCGTGTTACATTTGGAATAACAGAATCTAAGAACTTGAAGATTTCAGGGTAAATTAGAAGTCAAAGTGTACATATTAAGTTAGTTGATGGCTAAGAAATTACTCAAAGAAATTTTATATATCAGAAACTATCTAACATATTCCACTGAAATTTAGCATGACACTCCATCATAAAATGGAGTTCCAAATCTAAACACGATTGTATGGATGACTATATGGACCTAGCTTGTTTTGGTACGAAACCATTGGGCGTTTTTCATCGAATCACAAATTTTAACGTTGTAATTAAGCCCTAGATCCACTTTAATAATATCTCTCATCGAAGAAGTTTTGTTTAGAAGTCATGAAGTTAGAATTTTTTTCTTGTGTAGAAAATATACTCTTGACTATACAAGAAATCTCGACAAAATTTTACGGACCCATTCTAATCTCAAAAGTTGATCAGAGAAGGCGAGAGAAAACTTGAAAATAATACGAAGGAGGTATTAGAAAAAATAACTTTTCATGTATTACGAAAATGAAAGTGAGCCAAGAAAGTTCATTCACAGCACAATTCAAACAAAGGGACGAATCTACAAATTTAAATATATAAAATGAAAAACAAATAACAGTACTTGGGAGAAATATAATTGCTGGTTCAAATAAAGTGTAGTAAAGCCCAACATATAGGTTTGGTGAAAGAAAAAAACAGAATTGATTATAGAATGGATGAAGTCAGGTGATGAATTCAAATAGGATAGGTAAAGTTTGGCTCATTAACCGTACGATGCAATGATATATTCCAAATTGAAATCATATGAAACAATACTGAAAAAATACAACAAATTTCCATAAAAATGTAGTAATCGAATATCGTGGAAAAGTACTGACTTAAGTCTCTACAAATTGGAATGAAATGAAACTGATATTTGTTGTGAAAAATGGAATTCAAGGTCTGTGCAAAATTAAACCAAAATAGGATCAATAATTGCCGACAAAAATATTTGAAGAAAAATTTAGAATTTTTTTTATTTTTCTGATCATCACGAAATTTTGCACGTACTAAGGGTGGATTAATGTGAGTGGGAAAAGGAGTAATAATTTCCCTTCCCCCTCTGAGACATACAAATATATGAAAAATATCAAAATAGAGGAAAGAAATTGAACTAGTCGTTTAAGAGCATTTTCGGGAAAAATTCCAAAAATACAGTTATTCGGGCGAAACGAGAGCACGCCATTACCCAGCACAAAAGTTTCTATTGGAAAAATTCGATTCTCAGACGCTGTTCTTCTGATTTCGATGAAAGTCTACCCAATTTCGGTTCATGAAGTTTCCATAAATATCAACAAAATAATATTTGGAATGGAAAATGGATCCTTTCTAGCTGGAATTAAGAACTTGGTTGAAAAATCTAGAAAATCATTGACGTGAGGGCAGGAGATTTTACGCTCTTGTTCGAATTCTAGATATTAGATCAACACAAAATTTTGCACCCAGTTCAGCGTTGGTAATCTTTACCTGATTACGAAGTTTTAGTCTGATTGCGTTTGTACTCTTTGAGATATTCAGGAAATAGTATTAAAATTCCAAATAACAACGCATTTTGTATATTGAATGCCAAAAAGGAAAAACCGAACCAAACTGAAATTTGGAAAATTATTTTTAAATACTGATTCTTAGGAATGTGCCAAACTTCGTTCAGACCTAATCAATATTTCCAGCGAAAAACGTTTTTTATCGAAAATTCAAAAAAATTTCGAATAAACATTTTTTTAATTCTCCAACATATAGATCCACATGAAATTCTGCAGTAAGTTGCGCGTTGTTCACGAAGTTTCAATCTGATATATTCTGTCCTTCATGAGATATCGAGAAATCAACCTCAAAATTTCAAATAGGCCTTACGACGAATTCATTCGACCGATTTCACCCATCTACTAACTTAACTGAGATATTTGGACACTGAACCCAATCTGGCAATTTCAAGTTGTTAGGTCTTCTCCTCCGACCGTTAGAGCACATACGCACATAATTGAATTTGACCACGGACTCTCCTTCAGGATATTTGAGTCAAGACCATTTTCGCCATGAAATTCGAAAATTACAGACATTGTGACGAAACGATAATGCACTGTTCCCTGAACAAGCGTGTAAAATTACGTGTGGAAGGTTGATGCATCATTTTAGCGACCCCCGTCAAACTATATTTCTGGAATTTCTTCAGAGAAAAAATCCTCAAGAATTCCTGCAAAACTTGACGTGTAATCATCTAGAAAGAGAGCATTATATTGCGTTGTATATCTGCAAAACCTTGGACACCTCATTGCCAGTTATATTTCCTCTGTTCCGTGGATGGATATCATTTTAATAGCTCACATTACCATCTTCGCATTCAATGCTATCTCTTCTGATTAATTCTTCTCAACATAATCACCTTATATTCCTCGCAATCCATCATCATTCCAGCAACGTTCGAAGCTCATGTATGCCTCGATATCCACCAGACTTCCTCCGATAGCACTATCAATCTGATTGATACCATGATCCACCAAGTACCCCGGTAAAAACTCGGTAAAGACACCCATTAGCATATAAATCTATTTAAATTTTTCTCAAATTAATTGATCATAATAGTATCCACGCCGAAGACCGGGTAGATGTTTATATAATAAAGATATTTTCCGGTTTTATAAATCAGCCGTAATGGTCGGGTTGGCTTTGGAACGGGTATCTCATCAATCAAAGTGGCCTGGGACAGGACGCCTCACGATCAGAGATTACTATTCATTACTGTAATTGAAGTGTAAGTCTATTAGGCGTTTGGATGGTACTGGCTAGTTGGAAAAAAGCTTAAAAAATATGAGATGTGAGCGCTAAGTGAGGAGAAACGATGGTTTTTCTCGCATCGACGGTAATAGGCTTGGACAAGTAGATTTCGATGTCTTTTTGCGTTTATTGAAAGTTTTCTGAGCGTACGCAGGAAGATTGTTGATGGCTCATATTTTCTGTAACTCTTTATGGCGATATAAAGGATCTTGTATCGATCTGTATAACACAATCATTTTCCTATTGGCGAATGAAGATAAGCGCTACTCCCTCTGGTGGCTATCCGAGTAACCCTAAGTACAGACATTATCATTGATAAGTTAAAAGAAATGTCTAGAAATTGAGAAAGTTTATGCATTTTTCTTGGCGTTTGTGTAATTTTACAAGTGCTTCTACTGGAAAAAGCAAACTCAAATGTCCCTTCCCACATATTTCCACAGTCCGGTGAAAAATTAGGAAGTTAGGATAGAAGAAACTTCCTTTAAAAAGTCGGGTCTGAAAGTATTTAAGAATCAATAAAAAACAACAAACAAGATTTATGAGAGTCTGTTACCTGCATTTTACCGATGATGATCATTTTTATAGAGGTAAGTACGAATTGCTCATGAAATATTAGATCACATTCATGAAGACAATTTTCCAGGCCCCTAATACAAGCAGAGAAATTTACTTAAGAAGAATGCTATGCCTTCCAGAAATCTGTCTGTTGAACTGATCATCAAGGAACAACGTAAATGTTTTAGTGATAGAACGGACTATTGAAAAGAAAGAGTCTCAACAAGGCAATTCTCAGCAAGTTCGCTCAAAGTGCTTCTGCCGATGAAAGCAAAGTTGTACAAGGCTTATTTATTACAGTTTCTTCAAGACCAATCATATGAGAGTTGGAAAATTTATTTGTCTAACTTTAATGAATACGGCTCACGGTACTAGTAGCATAATTTTTTTTGAATGTATTCATTTTATTCACAATACAGGGTCTTTCACGAGGAACCTCACCCATATTTATACGGCAAACTACTGAACGTATTTTCATGAAATTCAGCACTTATAAGTATTTCACGATGCTGATGAAATCTAAAATATTTTCAAAGCATGAGCACCTCCGGTTTTTCCGGAAATGACGTCAACTTCCGTTTTTCAAATTAGAACACCATTTTTTTATTGCAGAAATAGATTCCTTAGAAAATTTCAATTTATTTTGATGTAACATTTTTCAGTTTTGGTTGGAAAATTCTCTCTGAGCGGGAAAATTCGAAAAAAAAATCGAAAATAGAGCTCCGCTGAAACAAGAATAACTTCGAGGTTTTTGGATGGAAAATTTTCATTTTTGGGATTTTTCAAGATGTAAAATTGATGTATCCACTTTAAAAATCGAAATCGCGATTCATGATACAGGGGGTGAAAAAATCGCTTTCAAAGTTAGGGATGACAAAATCGTGAAAAATCAATTTTTTCAGATTAGAACCCCATTTTTTTATGGCAGATATTGAATATACGTCAAAAAATAATGTGAGTGTATGCATCACACCCTTGCCCTAAAGTGGATATTTTCTGAGTTATTCACAAAAAACTGTTTTTCGTCTTGAATTTTCAGCTATTTCTTTTCCCTTCACGTCAAAAAGATGACATTTTCAGGAACTGTTACTTGAACCATGTTTTAGATTTTACTACCCTAATATGCAAGAGAAAAAAGTTACAGGTTGTTCCTAAATAGATGGCGAATTTGGATTCGAATTTGTATCGGAAACCTCTTTATTTCAACTAATCGGCCATCGGTTTTCTCTCCAGTGATAAATAAATAATTCCTTATGAACCATATGCAAAAACTTACCATGTTTTACAATATTTTTTTTTAATGATAGATATCATTAATTACATCTGCCAAATTCCTCTTTGTTCAGTAGCATTTTGTGTTTACTATTAATTTGGTGATAATTCGTATTAAGTTATAAAATCGATTCTACTTTATGGAGAACGTAATAAAGTTGTAGATAGAACGATTCGACTGTTCATTGAGAGGTTTCCTGACCGACCCATACCAACGAGAGATACCATTAACAGAACCATGACAAACTTGAGAAATGTCGGATCTTTCGTTAAGAAAACTACACACAGAGAAAAAAGTGTAGTAGAAGATGAGAACAACGAAATTACAGTTCTTGCATATTTTCGTGTGAATCCTCAAAATTCTCTCAAAGATGCCGAGATTGATCTGGGATTATCTCAATCGAGTGTTTGGAGAATATTAAAAAAACATAAAATGCACCCATATAAATTCAATAGGGTACATCATTTGAAGGAAACTGATTTCGTCAGGAGAACAGAGTTTTGCGAAGCTATGATGATTCGATTTCAAGAGAATGAAACTTTTTGGACTGTATAATTTGGACAGATGAATCTAAATTCACAAAGAATGGTTCTTTCAATAGGCATAACAGTCATTATTGGGATGAAGAGAACAACCACCACTTCAGACAATGGAACTTTCAAGAGACCTGGAGTTTCAATGTTTTTTGCGCCATCAAAAATAATGCAATTCTCGATGTTCACATTTATGATGGGACTTTAACTGGTAAGATAGAACACTACACATGTTTGCATTATTTAAAGAATGTTCTCCCTTAGGAGATAGATATTCTGACATATTGACTCAAATAATTGAGCCGCTAGTACAGAACCATAATGACTTATGGTATCAACAAGATGGCGCGCCTCCACACAATTCACTCAATGTGTCAAATATCCTCTACAGGCTATTTAAAGATCGATGGTTGGCGAACAATGGTCCACATCTTTGGCCACCACGTTCTCCCGATTTAACTCCTTTAGACTATTATGTTTGGGGTAGGATAAAAAATATTGTCTACTCTACTCCCCTGACTGATAAAGAGGACTGCATAGAACGAGTCAGAAATGCGTTCAGGTTTGTTTAGATTTTTAGATTCATAGTTTTGAAACTCAATTTGGTTTTTAAACACTTTTGCAGATCTCTTCCTCCCGATGAAATAAGAAGAGCAACGCACGAAGCATTCCTGAGACGTATAAATAAATGTCTAGAAATTAACGGTCAAAACTTTGAGCATCTTCTCTAGTTATAACTGCGAGAGTTTGCCATGGTTCTCCTAATAGTAACTTGAAGTCGGTTTCAAGAAGGGGTGAAAAATCTACAGCATGGTTCAAATAACAGTTCCTGAAAATTTCATCTTTTTGGCGTGAAGGGAAAAGAAATAGCTGAAAATTCAAGACGAAAAACAGTTTTTTGCGAATAACTCAGAAAATATCCATTTTAGGGCAAGGGTGTGATGCATACACTCACATTATTTTTTAATGTAGATTCAATATCTGCCATAAAAAAATGGGGTTCTAATTTGAAAAAATTGATTTTTCACGATTTTGTCATCCCTAACTTTGAAAGCGATTTTTTAAAAATGGTGTTCTAGTTTGAAAAACGGAAGTTGACGTCATTTCCGGAAAAACCGGAGGTGCTCATGCCTTGAAAATATTTTAGATTTCATCAGCATCGTGAAATACTTATAAGTGCTGAATTTCATGAAAATACGTTCAGTAGTTTCCCTTATAAATATGGGTGAGGTTCCTCGTGAAAGACCCTGTATATTGGGTATTTAGTTCTTCGCTATAAAAATAGTAAAGTTATGAGTATTTGTCTATTATTCCAGAAAGTATAATATGTTTTACAATACTATCTGTTTTTCAACTTTCAAGACAGCCAAAGAAATCCACCAAAGTCAATCTTGCCATTTGGATCTGAAAATAAATAATATTGAAATACTATCTAACCTTGGAGATATCCTCGTAATTTTAGAGTTGCTACACTCAATTAGATTGAAGGATGATACATACCTACTTTATAAGAATGGAATATGTACTCCCAGTAATACTCTCGTCAACTATAAATGTCTAAAAAGTCTTTGAATAGAAACTGTAATCAAAAATTATCAAACCAAACACTAACAAACAGTACAAAATCGACCATTAAAACAAAATTTATGTCTGTATATAAGGTTCTGAAACTGCCCACCGTGGCGATGCAATCTTAAATTCAGACTCCAATAGCTCGATGCAATCAGTACCAGAGCGCGTGAACGAGCGCTTAGAAAGTTTCTCCGTGTTTGGACGCGCTCGCTTCATGAATCGATCTTTTCAAAACGTTCTTATGTTCCAGCGACTTGTTTTCATCGATTTAATCATGAATTGGTTGTAATGATCGCGTTCCCGATCCTGTATTCCATAATACCCACCTTTTCATTGTGACCGTCTAGTTGAATGGAAAGGACTGTATGTTGAGTAGGCAACCAAAGATACATTCGTGAGATGCAAGGAAAACTGTCGGGAAGTTTAAAATTCAAACTACAATAACATGAACGAAGAAGGTATATTAAGAATACTGATGGGTCTCGAAATACTCTAAAGAGCAGTAATTTTTGATTGTAACATACTCACAGTCCAAGAAACACTTCAGATCACACCAACTCTACGAAACTAAGAACTACGACCTACAACCCGTAGCCGTAGCTTTCTGTAATCTGCCTAGACCGACAATTAGAGGGATTAGTTGATGGGGAAGATTGGAATGGTGTATGCTAATCGTACATAGTTTTGGAGTCCTTAACTTCACTAACTATGGCCCGTCCATAGTGGGCTAAAGTACCTGAATATTTTAAGTATTGATAATATCCCTAAAATTTTTGACACGATTTCTTATGCGCTTGTTCTTAAGTGCAGGAGCCTTATGATTTGGCCCAAACCACTGCAATATTCGAAGTTCCTGCTGAGAATGGTCTCTAAGATGCACTGTAAAGAATGCGAGTTCTTTCGAGAAACACTACCACAGAGTCGGAAAATTATCAGGGTAGGTTTGGAGCCAAAATATCTCATTTTTTGACGGGCGAAGTCCACTCAACTGTGTCGGAGTTATATTAATTTCAAATTTCGAGGTCAGTTCCTCAAATTTTCAAGCAGAAGATTCCTAGTTTTCCTCATGCTCTCATTAAAAGGAAAATGATATGCTTGATATCAGTGACGTTGTGTGAGTGTCTCCTCCTTCAGCAAATTACCTCTGATACGCTGAACCTGCTAAACGAAAGTGAACCGAAACGAAAGTGAACCGAAACTAAAGCGAACCGAAACGAATAATTTGGATTTGTCTGAATGAATTAAAATGATTGCTGAAATATCTCTGAACGTAAAAGTCATGGTTTTTCGTTTTCGCTTCACTTTCGCGAAAATCTTACGGAGACGCCAATTCAGTATTCTTGAATATCGTTTGAAACCTCAACATCTCTTTAGATGACCCCACCGCATCCATCTCAGAATCTCTTATTCATTCGTCCGCAGCCAGTTACCACGAGCTTCGCTCGCGAGAATACATTAACTTAAATAAGGCGAAAAGCGCAAACATCCGAGACATTTCCCGAGATCTAGCAGGCCGGTAGCTGAGTTATGGTAGGTGTGAAATCGCCTTCACCGAGGTGTGGACGTGTCGGGCACTACAAAAGGTACCGACCTGTCTTTGGACGACGATTACGCGGTCACCTGGACCTGAAGAATCGATTCTCGAGATCTGACTAATTATGCGAAGCGGGAAAGGAGTCTTTTTGCGGAATTGTTGCGATCTTTCGAAACGCGTATTCGAGTTACTTCGGAATTGCGTTGAGGTTCGGACTTCGGACGTTCGAGACGTTTTCTGGTGATAAGATTCTGGGATAATTGGTAGGATTATTATTTTGAATAGTTCTTCGACTGAAATTGAACATTTCCAGGTAGGGTTTAACGAGACTCTCGGAATTCTCGTCTCGATTCCGAGACAAGATCGAGACGAGACTAACTTCTTTTTTCGAGACGAGATCGAGAAATACACTTTAAGATTTTCTCGAGATCGAGAAATTATTTCGAGATTTCTCGATCTCGAAAAAAAATTATATCTGCTACAATTAGTCACAGCTCTGAATACGTCAGAAAAGAGAAAATAAAGACTCTAGAGAGAACACATTATTTTCAACCTACGACTATTGCTGGTGCTGGTACTCTTCTCCTTACGAAGGAAGAAAAATTTAAATTTTCACCTTTCTTATCTAGGTTAATTTTAAATGTATGGATGAAAGATTGAATTAAACATCAAGGATTCGATTTAGGTATCTAAATTTTTTGGTATACTGTTTTTACGGAAACAGCGTGCTATCGTTTTGTCCAAATGTCTGTAATTTTCGATGGTTGAGCTGAAAATGGTCTGTCAGTGAATTCAAAAAAAAAATTTTTTTTCAAAATTTTTTTCCAGAAAATTTTTTTTTCCGAAAACCGTTCATCATATTCAGAAAAAATTTCCACTCGGACTTTGAGCTTCATATTTTACAGCAGTGTAGAAAATTTCAGTTGGATACGATCATAAGTTTTGGAGTTATCGGGAAAAAATATGTCAAATTTCGAGGTTTTTTTCTCCATATCGTTGCTTTTTTCGATATAACTCGAAAAATACTGATTCAATCCTGATAAAACTCCGCAGCTAATTTGAAGATGCTGAAAGCCACTTTTTGCAAAATTTCGTGATGATCGTATCAAAAAATTTCTGTGATTTTCTTATCATATCATCCTCATTAAATTCTGTCTGAACCTTCGAACTGTAATTTCCCGATGAAGTACTGGATTTCAATTCGATCTGATCTGTATTCTCGGAAATATTAGGAAAATAAAATTCTGAATGGGTATGTCTGCGGAATCATTGGGTGGATTTCACCCATTACTCGAATTCGGCCTTCGTAATTAAGGTCCAAACCTTCCGGAAGACCCGAAGAAACGACTTAGAAACTCGATATATGTAGAGAAGGTTTATGTGCTAAATTACGAAGGTCGAATTCGTGAATGGGTTGAATCCGCCCAATGATTCCGTAGATATACCCATGCAAAATTTTATTTTTCCACTATTTAAAAAATACAGATGAGATCGAATTGAAATCTAGTAATTTATCGAAAAATCTACCACTGCCGTGAAGGCAGCAGCTTTCGCGCGCAAGTTCAAATTCGTTGCCGAAGCGATCATCTACATTGAACATGCGCGCAAAAGCTGCTGCCTTCACGGCAGTGCTTTTCTAAATTTTTTTATTTTGTGCTCGGTGTGATACTCGGTGGTTTTTCTGTTATGCGTTGCTTTTAGATCTTAGCATATAGCCTCTGTACTTTAAAGTAATTAATCCTCTTTGCGCTCATATTCTGGGGAACAGCGTGCTATCGATTGTCCAAATATCTGTAATTTTTTTGCACTCACTAATGACGAATCCAGTAACAAAATCAATTCTGTCCGTGCCTTGAATCTGAAAATAAAAAATACTCAATCACTCATGATAAAACTTGGCAGCTAGTTTGAAAATGCCGATGGGCAACTTTGTGCATAATTCCTTAATGATCGTGTTATTAGAACAATTTGAAAAAACCTTGAAAAGCACTGACGTGAGGTCAGGAGCTTTTTCGCGCTTGTTCCGTTGCCAAAGCGGTCATCTATACAAGTATTGACCCAGCCAAACGCAGATTTCTTCCATATGGTAAGCACAGAATTCTGCATGAACCTCAAGCTATAATTTTCGATCAAGTATAAGATTGCAATTCAATCCAAAATTCTGAATTGGTATAAGTATCTAAAGAATAATTGGCGAGTTTAACCCATTTAAGCATTCGACCTTCTTATTAAACTGAAAACCTGCTCTACAAATATATTCCCTATGTCGATTCTCCCTAAAATTAATGTGTTTACTGCCTCCCTAACCACTGATAGTGAACAAAATAACTAAAAACGGAAAAATCTACTCAGTAACTTGATAATTGTGGGTTAAGTTTGGAGTTTAATTAAGAAGGCCGAATTGGCGAATTAGTAAAAACTATCGAATGATTCCTCAGATATAACTTTTCAAAATTTCAGTTTTCCGATATTTCCAAAAACATGAATCGAATCGCCTTTCAATGAAAAATGCCACCTAGAAGTTTCATCCAAAAAGGGCCTACAGAACCATGAGCAAAACAAATTAAAGAATCCTCCTTAATTTTTTTAATTGGAGAGAGTTATTTGGCTCATTGTTCTGTAGGCCCTTTTTGGCTGAAACTTCTTGGTGGCATTTTTCATTGAAGGGTGATTCGATCTATGTTTTTGGAAATATCAAGAACCTCAAATTTTGAAAGGGCATTTCTGCGGAATCATTCGATAGTTTTTACCAATTCGCCAATTCAGGCTTCGTAATTCAACTCCAAACTCACTCTACAATCATCAAGTCACCTAGAGGATTCTTCCGGAAGTTAATTTGTTTACTATCAGTGGTTAGGTCGGCAGTAAACACATTAACTTAAGGAAAAATCGACATATGGAATATATTTGTAAAGTAGGTTCTCAGTTCAATTAAGAAGGTCGAATACCTAAATGGGTTGGATTCGATCGGCAAAACTCCGATGCCCAGTCGTTGTTTCGCTGATTTGATGCAAAAAGAGCCAAGCCATCAGATCTAGCCCTATTTCATTCGAAAATCGTAGTTTTTTCACTGATACAAAATCGATAAAATTCCAGATGATGGTCACATGTGAGCCGACATAACGTTCGCAGTCTGAGAAATACTAATGGATGATGATTAATATTTATAAATTATACCTCGAACACTGTCATTAGTTTAATATGAAAATAGGAGAATTGCGTGTATTGCGATGTGTACAATTTTCATGAAAAAACGGAGTTAACATAAATATAAGTTCGTAATTGTTCGATTAGATAGTATGTTTGGATGAAAAAGGATGATAAGAGAACGAACGTTTCTTCGTCGATAAGTGACCGCTTTTTGTCGAAGGAAGACTTGATGGGCATTCATCATGAGTTACCATAATTATGGGCATTTACTATTTATAACAGTTATTCATGATTAATTATTATTTTGAGTCTTGAAAAACACTCTATTTGTTAACTGAACGAAGGTATTTTCTAAACATTAAAACACTGTAACTGTCTGGGTGTAATTCCAACAACTTTGAGAGAATAAGCCACATGAATTTGATTCATCGATGACTCTTCTGTAAGCAGGGTAAGGGTGAACACTATCGCTAGGCTCCTACTCGAAGCAGAAATACTTACAATCAAAAGATGCATGGACATAAACCTGGAAAGAAACTATCAAGTGTGTGGCATAGTGATCCATTCTGATTGTCAGGCAGCTATCAAAGCACTCAACTCCTATGTCATCGACTCAAAGCTGATATGGGAGTGCCGAAGGAAACTCAATGCAGTTAGCAAGGAAAACAAGATCTCCTTAGTCTGGGTTCCTGGGCACTCAGGAATCAAAAGAAATGAAGACGCTAACACTCTAGCCAGAAAGGCAGCACAAACGCTACTTACTGGCCCAGAACCTTTTTGTGATAAAGGCAAATGCACCTATAAGAAAGAGTTTTTGGAGAAGGTATGCAATGAAAGAGTGGCACTCTGGAGGAATTCTCCAGGAATGGAACACTCTAAAAAGTTCCTACGGAACTTTGAAATTGCAAGGTCCAAAAATCATTTGGATCTCAGTAAGAACAAGTTACGCATCCTCACTGGTTTTCTCACAGGACACTGTCACTTGAGGAAGCACATGATGAGAATGGGCTTATCAGAAACTGACCAGTGCAGATTATGTGGGGAAGAGGAGAACACTTCTGTTCACCTGATCACAGAATGCCTCGCCATTGTGAGCCTGCGCAAGAAGTATCTTGGACAGAAAAATTTTAAGAGGAATGAGAACTTAGCGTCCTTAAAACCCTCACAGATATAAGAATTCATCAGAGCTCTTGAGCTGGAGGCCTAGCTGTAGGCAGCGCAATGCGAAAAAAGCTCTGACGAGGGGGCACAATAGACCTTAAGGTCGCAGTGGAATGTAACCCCTTCCCAAACTATAAACTATATATAAGCAGGGCCATCAGAATTAATTTTGATCAAAATTAAAACTTAATGATTTTTTATTTATGTCAATCGATTTCATTGTTGAAAGAGCGCCACAGGTAGTGCTCTCCTTCAGGGTATACAAACGAAATCCATGAAGACATTATACGAAGTGCTATATTTCGTAGAATTTGATTTATATTTTCATTTCGTTTATTTTTTCAGACCTTATACATTTTTGGTCACCGATAGACGATTGATTTTTGTACAGGGTAGATGGAAAGTTATCTCCTACAGACAAAGAAACGATCTTATTATTTTTGCGTCATGAAAGATGTTGATTTCTGGAGTTCAAAAGAAGTGAATAAAATTTTCCTTGCCTAATGAACAATACAGGATCAATACAAATGAAGAACATAGCGAACAATGACGTTTCAGAGTACAAATCTGACTCTTTCATCAGACAAGGCAGAAAATTTCAAGAATTATTTATTTTCGATTTTTAGTTTCGATTTGAGACTTTTGTCAAATTGACAAAAGTCGAAAGAAAATAATTCTTGAAATTTTCTGCTTTGTCTGATGAAAGAGTCAGAGTAACAGTTCGCTTTCTTTATCGTTTGTATTGTTCCTGTATTGTCCATTAGGCATTCTGTTCTGCAAGAAACTGCCCTTGACAAATAGTTTGATACTGCAATCTGCAAGGGCGCTTTCATGAAAAAAACAATTTTTATTCAATTTTCAAAAGTTCTGTTTCAGATATTGGAAGTGAAAACTCACAAAAAACCTAAAAAATGAAACTATTTTCAGAAATTGCCAATTTCATCAGCTATCGACGAAGTATTTTATTTTGAACTATCTCAATATACTGCAACATTCTTTGAAGTCGTTTGAAACATGAAAAATCTAGAAGAGCACTGACGTGAGGTCAAGAGCTTATATGCGCTTGTTTAAATTTGTTTCCAAATGGGTCACCTGCTTATTGATCCCTCCAAACGCAATTTTACTTTTTAATATACTGATTTGGAGATCTTCCTTCCAAATTATCCTAGGAACTTCTGCATAAACCTAAAACCCTATCATTTCTCAATGAAGTGTACAAAGATTTAAATTCGATCCGATCCGGTTTTTTGTAAATACTTAAATGTTTATATCTATGAATCATTTGGAGGATTTTACCCATGCACGGATTCGACTTTCGTAATCAAGCCTTGAACCTTCTCTATAAATATCGATTCTCCAAGTCATTTCTTTCAGAAGTTAATTTGTTTGCGGCCGTTCTAACCAAGGATCGTTAACACAATAACTGAAAGAAAATGCCGATAGAATAGATAATTATTGAGCACGTAACCAATTGTAAAAAAAATCCAGAAAGTGGCCTACAGGGTGGTCATTTTCTATCAGTGGTCAAAATTCATTTTCTTGAGTACGGTACTGGAAATATGAAATTAAGTATACATAATCTAACAGATGAGATGAAGTGTTACAAAGTCTTAAAAAATCATTCAATTCTGATTAACAGTACCAGAAATATAGTCAAATGAAATGTTGATCAGATTGAATGAATCATCCTGTATATGGGTAAAAAAAGATAGGAGACATTTCTGAGTGTCTATTTCGTGATGGTGATGATAGACTATCCAGTGCGCGTCAAAATTATGGAACAAATTCATTTTCTCAGAAGAAAAATATTTGCCAACAAATTCCTGAAACAGGTCAATTTTTGTTTCACTTTTATTGAATTTTTATGCATTTTTGAAGGATTTTTGTTGTACCCTGTGCTATCCCCGTCAATCCTCTAAATTTCCTGAATAGGGAAAGTGGGTCATGTGGTACTTTTTTGGCTAGGTCTTTGTATCTTCTTTACAGGCGCGCAGAAATTTTCAAGAAAAATATTTTTTTCGAAAAATTAGTTACTTCAAAGCGGTTTTCAGTATGTGCACTTTGTCATGACTAATTTACTTTAAGACGATGGTATCTGATGAAATTTGTCACCGAATTAAAGTCGACCATTACAGTTTTGCTCATGCACAACTATCAATTTAATGGAGAAAAAAATATTTCACGTGAGGGAGTTGAAAGTTGTGCATGAACAAAACTGTAATGGTCGACTTTAATTCGGTGACAAATTTCATCAGGTACCATCGTCTGAAAGTAAATGAGCCATGACAAAGTGCACATACTGAAAACTTCTTAGAACGACCTATTTTTTCAATTTTTTTTTCTTTAAAATTTCTGCATGCCTGTAAAGAAGAAAAAAATACGTTGCCAAAAAAGTACCTCTTGACCTACTTTCCCTATTCAAAAAATTTAGAGGGTTGATGGGGATGGCACAGGGTGCAACAAAAATCCTTCAAAAATCCATAAAAACTTGGTAAAAATGAAACAAAATTGACCGGTTTCAGGATTTGGTTGCCAAATATTTTTCTTCTGAGAAAATGAATTTGTTCCATAATTTTGACGCGCACTGTATATAATTATGTTTTTAAGGGAAGAAACCTTGTTTTTTAAAAAATCGACTTTATTAACTATAGGAAGCGTTTACAATTTATCTGATTACTGTCTGACTACTATCTCCTAGAGATCCACTGGGATATCGTATTTAATACATCGGTTTGACTGAACAAGCACAAATTCATGTGGGAAATAATATTTGCAACTATGCAACTCTAGTGTTCTCATATGGAGATTCTTATTAGGAAATAAGTATTGTATACTAAAGGAAAGAAGGGTTGGTATTACCTAACTATACAGAGTGTAAGAGCCAAATGGAATAAATTCGATAATGAATAAATGAGGGCGTTTTGGGAAAAACGCTCGGACACGTCGATTTGTAATTTTAAATGCGCATATTTTTCAAAAAAATAATATTATATAGGGTGTTCCATGTGACCGTGGCCAATATCAACTTTCTTATTTCAAATGCAACCCCCTGTATATTATTTATTTTTTGGATTCTTCAGAGAATTCTAGACATAATTCATGCACAATGTCCTATATCTATCTTTAACCATTTCGGAAATATTAAGTGTTTTCAGATTTAGTGCAAAAATCAACTTTTTAAATAAAAATTATTTTATTTCACAAATTCGGTACATTACACTTAAAACCTTATCAGTAATACTGATTATTTCATAATAATTAAAAAAAAACAAAAAAAAACATTAATGTCAATGTAGGAAATGTTCAAAATGCTCGCCGCGAACTTCTTGGCAACATGCTAATCTGGTGTAGAATTGTCTTCTTACGTTACTCAACATTTCTGAAAACACTTAATATTTCCGAAAAAGTTGAAGATAGGTATAGGACATTGTACATGAATTATGTCTAGAATTTTCTGAAGAATCCAAAAAATAAATAATATACAGGGGGTAACATTTAGAATAAGAAAGTTGGTATTGGCCACGGTCGCATGGAACACCCTATATAATTTTATTTTCTTGAAAACTATGCGCATTTAAAATTACAAATCGACCTGTCCGAGCGTTTTTCCTAACACCCCCTCGTTTATTCGTTATCGAATTTATTCCATTTGGCTGTTACATTCTGTATATGATAGTAGTATGTGAAGTTCCTCGTGGGACACCCTATAGAGCTACTCATCTGAAATTGACTCCAAATAGGTAATTTTCTCGTATCTTAAGAATTCAATGCGTCATCTTAGACCGTTGTCTTCTCGAAACCAGCTACCTATCCGGATGAAAAAATGCGATGAACAAGATAGGTGTGAAGTGTCTATAACGAGAATTTACAAACTGGGATTTTTATATTTGGGCATTAAAGTGTCGCTGTCGTCGCAGATACGATCTGAATCACGAACTATCTCCGAGTCTCGGAGATTAAATGGAAGAATTACGACAGAAAAACACTGACGGACTGTTGAGAACTTTGGTTTTTTAAGGTCGGAACGTTGGGAAGGGAATTACCGAGGTGATGGAGGAATTCAAACTTTTTGGTTTCGACATGAGTTTATTTTGATTCTTTAATTCTCATTATGGTTCGAGTATGATTGAGAATCTGGGCAAAAAGAACAATTGGAGGAATTGAGTTTCATTAAAATTTGAAAATCAATATTTATAAAAAAATATTATGTACCTACTTATAAACAGCAACAGCTTTATTTTCGAGAAATAATGTGTTTCTCTCATATCAGTTACATATTGATCCAGATATTCAACCTGATATAGGTTGTGGAAGAGCCAATTGGAATAAATTCATTATCTTGCTTTATCTACAAGGTGGACCAAATTGTACACTTTTGAAGTTCTATTTCTGTACTAGATAGATGAAAACTGACTTCGGTATCTGAAGGCAATTGTCATGAAAAACTCAGTGGCGAAATCCTTAACTCCATAGCTATCACCGTTTCATAGTAACCGAGTGTTTTCCGAAAATGTAGCTGATTTATTTTCTGGTGAAAATTTTATTTCTGTAAAAATATTCTCGTGGCAACTTCTCGCATATAATTCAATGTCGTTAATTGAATTATCTGTGAACTGAGATTCCATAAGATATCACTAGAAATTTTGCCAAGATGTGACATTCCGTATATTTTCACATATTTCGATAGAGTTTAAAATTAACATTTATATTTTGAATATATTTTATGAATATATAATATATTATACAGAGTGTAACAGCCAAATGGAATAAATTCGATAACGAATAAATGAGGGCGTGTTGGGAAAAACGCTCGGACACGCCGATTTGTAATTTTAAATGCGCATTTTTTTCAAGAAAATAATATTATATAGGGTGTTCCATGTGACCGTGGCCAATACCAACTTTCTTATTTCAAATGCAACCCCCTGTATATTATTTATTTTTTGGATTCTTCAGAGAATTCAAGACATAATTCATGCACAATGTCCTAAACCTATCTTTAACTATTTCGGAAATATTTAGTGTTTTCAGATTTATTGCAAAAATCAACGTTCGAAATAAAAATTATTTTATTTCACAAATTCGGTACATTACACTCAAAACCTAATAAGTAATACTGATTATTTCTTAATGATTAAAAAAAAACAAAAAAAAAACATTAATATAAATGTAGGAAATGTTCAAAATGCTCGCCGCGAACGTATTGGCAACATGCTAATTTGGTGTAGAATTGTCTTCTAACGTTACTTAACATTTCTGAAAACACTTAATATTTCCGAAAAATTTGAAGATAGGTATAGGACATTGTACATGAATTATGTCTAGAATTCTCTGAAGAATCCAAAAAATAAATAATATACAGGGGGTTACATTCGAAATAAGAAAGTTGGTATTGGCCACGGTCGCATGGAACACCCTATATAATTTTATTTTCTTGAAAACTATGCGCATTTAAAATTACAAATCGACTTGTCCGAGCGTTTTTCCTAACACTCCCTCTTTTATTCGTTATCGAATTTATTCCATTTGGCTGTTACACTCTGTATAGAAAAATAATAAAATTAGATGTTATATGAAAAAATATGGATATATTATGTATATAATATCTGGATATATTATATATTGAACTTGATATTTTTCTGGAGCTGAGATCGATATTTTTAAGTACGCTTTAGAGGATGCGATGGTGGAATGAAAGCATGGAAATGTTGGTAATCAAATGGTTTTTGAAACAATAAAAGTTCTGTTCAGTTCGCAACTTTTATTCAACTGTCTGCAATGAAATACGAGAATTATGAGGAGTGGGACATATTGGTCTATTTTATACAAACCAGAGAAAAAGCATTAAAACAACATCCTTTCAAATATGTGCTTGAACGAAAATGGCTATATCTCTCAACTCATTTGATGTAACTTTTCGTTTCATGGTATTTTTGAATGAAGTTCCAATTTTTTTGGTTTTTGAAATCACTACTGTGGCTCTTCAAACTATTAACTATTTGATTCGAACTTTGACATCCAACAACAAATGTTCGCATAATATCATTTCCACCTTCGCGCAGTCGTAAGCCTAATTATCCAAGAGATAAAATTAAAAAATTCGATATCTCGAACATGATATATATCAAGTATGCTTTATTTTCGATATGGGCTGTCTTATTTGAAAAAAAAATCATAGTGATATCTCATAAAATTTCAGTTTGCAGAAGATTAGAATTAGCGTTTTTGATTTCTACATGAGGAGTTGCAACGAGAATTTCTAAAAGGAACATTTTCAGAAAACACCCGGTAACAACGTATCGGTGATAGATAGCAATGAGTTTCTCATCAGGGCTGGCCAAAATACATGCTTGGCTTAATTGAAATACAAATAACAAAATACTTTCTCGCAGGTATTTGAAATACAAAATACTTTCAAGTCGGGTATTTGAAATATAAAAAACAAAATACAGTATTTTAACTATTTGTATTTGAAATACAAATTACAAAATACATTCAGGTATTACGTAAAATGTGAAAAGAGTACAACTAATTGAGCTCAGCTATTTTATCGCAAAATAAGGAATTTCCTTTCAGAAACACAAGATTTTTGAAGGTAGCATCAGACAAACAGCCTCTTGTTGGGAAATGAATAAAACCTGCTAAAGAAAACAATCTTTCTACAGGTCCTGATGGGTAGAATCTTGTGTTATATTGTATGAACACATTTCTTATGTTAGGATAATGTTCAAGGATGGTAAGCTTTTTGCTCTCATCGTTTTTAGAAGTTGACTAACTCTAACTCCATGATGAAATGACCATTGCGCAGGACCTTTTCTTCCTTTCCATTTGCCGAAAATATGATTGCTAGCAAAAGAACTAGATGAAGCATATGAACGTCGCGCCATCTGAAGGGAGATCAGGGACTATTTTCTGTAGAGCGCTCAGAGTTAAATGTATTTGTTCGAAAGTATTTCGAAGACAAAAGTATCGAAATACAAAATACAAAGTACCTCAGCGTCAGGTATTTGAAATACGACTTACAAAATACATTTTCAAGAAGTAATTGAAATACAAATACAAAATGAGTATTTGTATTTCAAATACGTATTTCAATTACAAGTAATTGAAATACTGCCCAGCCCTAAATATATTATATAAAAAAATAATAAAATATGATGTTATATGAAAAAATATGGATATATTATATATATAATATTTGGATATATTATATATTGAACTTGATATTTTTCTGAAGCTGAGATCGATATTTTTAACTAGACTTTAGAGGATGCGTTGGTGGGATAAAAGCATGGAAATATCAGTTATTAAACGTTAATTGAAACAATAAAAGTTCTTTTCAGTTCGCAACTTTTATTCAACTGTCTGCAATGAAATACAAGAATTATAAGGAGTGGCACATATTGGTCTATTTTATACAAACCAGAGAAAAGCATTAAAACGACAACATCCTTTCAAATATATTTTAGTACGATTGGAATTAATCCTGGAACATCTACTCGTATTCAAGAAGAATTTGCCCCATGTGCTTGAACGAAAATGGCTATATCTCTCAACTCTTTAAATGTAACTATTCGTTTCATAGTATTTGTAAAAGAAGTTCTAGTTTTTATGGTTTTTGAACTAACTACTGTGGCTCTTCAAATTATTAACTATTTGATTCGAACTTTGACATCCAACAACAAATGTTCGCATAATTTCATTTCCACCTTCGCGCAGTCGTAAGCCTACTTATCCAAGAGATAAGATTTAGAAATTCGATTTCTCGAACATGATATATATCAAGTATGCTTTATTCTCGATATGGGCTGTCTCATTTGAAGAAAAAATCCTAGTGATATATCATAAAATTTCAGTTTGCACAAGATAAGAAATAGCGTCATTGAATTCTACTGGAGAAGTTGCTACGAGAATTTCTAAGAGGAACATTTTCAGAAAACACCCGGTAACAACGTAACGGTGATAGCAATGAGTTTCTCTTGAAAATGGGCCCTCAAGCTCTGACGTCAAGAGTGTCCAATTTGCCAAACCTTCAAGATATGTATAGAAAATCCCGAAACATATGAAATTTGAATTTCAAATGGTTATTCTTCTCCGTAAAAATGCAAAGCCTACCTTCGATACCATTCGACAGGTGCCACCCCAAATTTTTAAAGAGGAGGTATGGCCTATGATACATCGGTCAGATGATAGCGACATTCCTTATTCAAAAATGTTATCATCTGGGGAAATTTGAACACTGAACATCTACCATTAACATTCATAAAATTTTTGCTAAGTTTTGTCCTACATTTTACATTCCGATATTGTACTTGATTTCGCTAATCACTTGATTTTATTTTAAATTGGTGTCTGAATTTAAGATTGCAGCGCCACGGTGGCCAGTTTTAGAACCTTACATACAGACATAGATTTTGTTTTGGTAGTCGATTTTGTACTGTTTGATAGTGTTTGGTTCGATAATTCTTGATTTCTCGATTTATTCAAAGACTTTTTAGACTTTTATAGTTGACGAGAGTACTATTGAGTACATATTCCATTCTTATAAAGTAGGTATGTATCATCCTTCAATCTAATTGAGTGTAGCAACTCTAAAATTACGGGGATATCTCCAAGGTTAGACAGTATTTTAATATTATTTATTTCAGATCCAAATGGAAAGATTGACGTTGGTGGATTTCTTAGGCTGTCTTGAAAGTTGAAGAACAGATAGTATTGTAAAACATACTTTTTGGAATAATAGACAAATACTCATAACTAAACTAAATACTCAATATATTGTGAATAAAATGAATACATTCACATGAAACTAATGCTACTTCTACCGTAAGCCTTATTCATTATGGATTGACAAATTAATTTTCCAACACTCATATGATTGGTCTTGAAAAAGCTGTAATAAATAAGTCTTGTACAACTTTGCTTCCATCGACAGAAGCACTTTGAGCGAAGAGCATTCATCACCAGATATTTCCTTGTTGAGACTCTTTTTTTTCAATAGTCAGTTCTATCACTAGAACATTTACGTTGTTCCTTAATGTTCAGTTCAACAGGCAGATTCCTGGAAGGCATAGCATTCCTCTTAAGTAAATTTCTCTGCTTGGATTATGGGCCTGGAAAAAATTGTCTTCATGAATGTGATCTAATATTTCAGGAGCAATTCGTGCTTACCTCTATAAAAATGATCATCATCGGTAAATTGCAGGTAACAGACTCTCATAAATCTTGTTCTTTGGTTTTATCGATTCTTCAATACCCGACTTCTTTAAGGAAGTTTCTTTCACCCTAACTCCAAATTTTTTACCGGGCTGTAGAAATCTATGGGAAGGGACATTTGAGTTTGCTTTTCCTCAGTAAAAGCACTTGTAAAATCACACTTCACTTCATTCGCCAATAATATGATTTTTGAAATAGCCATTAAAATGATAATATTTCGAATAGTGAATGACGCGACATTCGAAACGATGGATGAAAAATCACAAGCCAATATTTTATTTGCAGAATTGGGGGTTGTACCTGTCTTTTGAAGAGGGTTGAAGGTAGGTTTCGAATCTTCACGAGGAAGAATGACAATTTTAAATTTCAATTTGACCTGTTCCGGGATTTTTCATGAATATGTACAGTTACCAAGAATATGAATTTATTCCATTTAGCTTAGCTTCTTAACACTGTAAAACAAATACACAATATTTTAGGGTTTACATCATGAGGCATGTCAATTACCTGAAGTGAATACCATAAGGATATCTTTTCATCTCGAGCTAGAGTTTCCCAATATGAGAGGCCTATAGCGTTCTTCGTTCATCTTAAGATCTGAAATATCATCGCTTGCAGAAACGGATCTGGTCGAAAGACCCTCCCGGTCAGAGAGCTAATGAAGGTTATAATTTTACTGCTTTCTGCGGGTTTTCTGTCCCTCGCTTTGTTTCAGATATTATGTCGAGATATTCGGTCAAAATAAATTCGAAATGTCGAAATAATTATGTTCCAATGAAAAAGATGCCATCCATGTTCTTCGAACAAATTCCAATTCCACTAGACTTATACGGGCTGGCAAAGTTTTTACTAAGGTTTTTATCTATGCTCGAATCCGTATTGAACGAGGAAATGACCGAAAACATCTACTATATAAGATATGGCAAATTAATATTCAAAGTAATTTAACCTAACCATACATAACAAATTTGACGCAATGTTTCAAGTTCAGCTTTGTCAAGGCGTTCCAAAAAATGAGGTGAGATCTCGGAAACTATTTCTGTGTCGCACCTAAATCGTCTTGCATGTAACGCGCGTCGTCTTTTGTATCCGATGGTTCATCTAGATTTGATAGAATAATGGGTTTCTTGTTATTTTACCTTGACGTATCGTCTGTCAGGCGGAAATTCATTTGAAAAAGGCGCGCACAGGCGTGCCGGTACGTGATACCGAGCAGGACGTGTCGGAGTTGGTGAGATAATACCGGGTGATCCCGTTAAACCAGAACCAGAAAAATAAAGAAATTCAAATTATTCAAATGAGTCTCAAAATAAGAAACTTATCGAAAGAAAATAATTCTGCAAATTTTCTCGTCTGATGAAGGCCTCAGATTTGACCGAGATTAGGCCTCTTCAAACAATCAACAAATCGAACTGTAAAATTTCATTCACTTTGTTGATCGTTGGCGTTGTTCCAGTATTTTTCATCAGGCCAATTTTTCCTAGAAACTGTCCTTGACAAATAGTTCAATCCTGCAATCCGCAAGGGCGTTTTCAATGAAAAGTAGATTATTCAATGATCATATAATGACTGCTTTCATTCACGAACTACACAAGTGAATAATAGCAATTACATGCGAGTTAAATACTATACTTTGTCCAAGACTTCATTGGTAAAATTGGAAAAATTCTGCAATTTCAAAAATCTACAATAAATCTCTGTGATTTCTGATATTTGTCAAGTTCACGAGAAACGTCGAAACTTTTACTTGATCTTTATTCATTATACACGCCTTTTATCCACGGACTTGATTAATGACTGTAATTTCCCTTCAACGAGATCCATCGATATAAATATATTATTCAATGTTCGTGGACAAAAACAATTTTTTATTTAGAAGTTTTATTAATAGTTCTATTACAGATATTGGGAGTAAATACCCAAAAAACACCTACAAAATAATTACCAAAATAGTTTCAACAATTTCAACACCACCAAGGTCCCTTCTGTTCCTTCATGGTGGCCAAAGGGTTTAATATACAGGGTTGGATTAAATTATGGAAACAAATAAATATCTTTTGAACGAAAAGGACAATATTTATGAAATTTTGCATGTAATTGCAATGGCGTTTTTTCCAGATGTCTGTGCCGAAAATGGTCTCAATCGACTAGGCTGGACTCAGTAATGACGAATCCGGTGTCAAAATTGATTCTGTCCGGCCGGCCGGCCGTCCAAGGATTCGATAACTGTCGAACGAAGTAACCTAGTAACTTGAAGCTTTCAGGGTAGGTTGCGCATTGGAATGCCGCGGTTAAATTCGTTAATGGGCCAAATAGGTCGAATGATTTCGGAGTTATAGCCACTTGAAGTTTTGAAGTTATTTATTTTTTATTTCAAAAACTACTAGAACGATTGGATTCAAACTTGGCAGTTAGGTGGAGTATAACGACGGGCAACTTTGTGCAAAATTTTGTCAGGATCATATTTTTAGTGAATTAAAAAAAAAAATTTTTCCAAAATTTTTTCACAAAAAATTTTTTTTCTCGAAAACTGTTGATTATATCCAGAAAAATATTCCACTCAGACTTCGAGCTTCATATTTCACAGCAGTCTACCAAATTTCAGTTCGATACGATCATAAGCTATGGAGTTATCGGGAAAAAATATGTCAAATTTCGAGGATTTCTTTCTCGGTATCTTTGTTTTTTTCAGTATAACTCGAGAAATACTGATTCAATCCAGATAAAACTTCGCAGCTAGTTCGAAGATGCTGAAAGACAACTTTATGCAAAATTTCGTGATAATCGTGTCATTAGAACAATTTGAAAAAAAAATTTCTTTGATTTTCTTATCATATCAACCTCATTAAATTCCGTATGAACCTTCGAACTGTAATTTTTCGATGAAGTACTGGATTCCAATTCGATCTGATCTGTATTTTTGGAAATATTGGGAAAATAAAATTTTGAATGGGTATATCTGCGGAATCATTGGGTGGATTTTACTCATTCACGAATTCGGCCTTCGTAATTAAGGTCCAAACCTTCTCTACAAATATCGATATTCTAAGTTGTTCCTTTCGGAAGTTATTGTGTTTACGCAGTTGGCAGTTAGTCTGACCGTAAACACAATAACTTCCGGAAGAAACGACTTCCGTAGATATACCCATTCAAAATTTTATTTCTCCAATATTTCCAAAAATACAGATTAGATCGAATTGTAATCCAGTAATTCATCAAAAAAAAATTTAAAGAGCACTGCCGAGGCGGCAGCTTTTGCGTGCATCTTCAAATTCGTTGCTGAAGTGGTCATCTACATTGAACATGCGCGCAAAAGCTGCTGCCTTCACGGCAGTGCTTTTCTATATTTTTTTTGTTTTATAATATACGGTTGAACCGGAAATAACCTCAACGTTTTTATTAAATTTATACCAGATATACTTAATTTTCATCACAGAGTGGCCCTTTAGATTTCTTCGGTGTTATTCTGACACACCCTATATAACATTTTTTGGGTTCGCAAATTTCCGTCAGAAATGGTTTCAAATTCTGTCGCGAAACACTTTTTAGAACTAGCGAGTAAAAACGCAGCAAGTTCTTCAGCAAAATTCCCCCTTACCGGTTTCAGCGACAATTTTCCCCTCTGCAATCTTCGTTTGCATCTCCTCCGACCGGAAACCATCCCCATAACTCTCCCGCTACCGTCTTCGACCCCGCCATCGGCATCCGCACGGTCCTTCCATCAATCACACCAATTAACGCCGTAAATCGCGCCACGGCGCGAAAGTGGCTCTTTTTCCGCTCCCGCGACCGAATTGCGCGTTTATCGGAATCCGGCCTAAGAGCAAGCGGGCATTTTTGCGCTTTTTTCGCAAACATTTATTCCGAGCGGCCTGTCAATCGCGAGGGGCCGCAAGGACACAATCGACATCGCGGCGTCGTTGCAGCGTGTCGCGGTGGCGAGAAAATAACTAACCAACTTTACACGTCTGGGTGTCGGACCCGATAATTCGTCTGCCTTTTGCGGAGACAGGTGGATGGAACGGTTTTCGATTGTGAGGAAAATAGAGAGAGGTGTGAAGATTCTGATGCCTCTTTGTCCGTTGTTCTGCTGGTATTTTGAATATCTTCTTCGTTCAGTTTTTTTGAACGCCAAAGGAATGCTTCTCACTTTCGAATCGTTTTTGCAATCAATATGGTTTATACCTGAGAATGAATATCGGAAAAAATTGAATAGGGGCCCTTCAAGGCTCAGTTGAGTCCCTGAGCCTTAAGGCTTCCAAAGTCAGAACGAACAAATTTCGATGAGAATACGATAGTTTGTCTCATCCAAAGAAATATTATCTGATGCAAATGACTCGATTAAGGCTTTGCAAGAGGGAGTTAGTTTCGTGAGCTCTGAAGGCTTCAAGGTCATAGTGAATCCAATTCATCAAGAAAAGCATTTAATCGAATTTGAACACTAAAGGATACCTCTATATACGTGCCACAACAATAAAGGCCTTATAAGGTGCATCAACGCATGTTTCAAAATTAACGTATGAACGTTCACAATCACTCGCCCTCTAGAAAAAAAAATTACTGCTCAAAATATAAAATTCAGTCCTGCAAGAGTTAGTTGAGAAGAATTGTGCAAGTCGTAGTGGAAGAAAATTGATAAAAGCAGTTATATGAAATTGGACTCTGGTCTTTATAGATGGAAGTCTAACTGATGAAAATTGGATATATTGCATGACTAAGACTCTTCAAGAGGTACTTAAGTCCCTGATTCTTTAAGATTTCGAAATCAAAGTTCCACAATTTCAGTGAGAGCTGAAGAATTCGTCTTATTTGAGGAAAATTTACTGATGCGAATGATAAAATCATGGTTTTGTAAGAGGCAGTTGATTTCCCCAGCTTCCAAGGTTTCAAAGTCAGAGTGGAACGAAGTAAAGCGTTGATTAGAATCGGAACACAATTTCGTCTACCTCTTTCGGAGATGAGTGGATAAAATTAAAGAATAAAGGCTCTGAAACATACAGCAAAGTACCAGAGCCTTTGGGAATTCAAACAAGAAGCAGTTCAGTTGAATCCCAGAAGAATAACAGATTTCAAAGTCGATGTGAATTGATGAATGATATGAGGTGCGATAATTCGTCCTTGTTGAGGAAAAACCAACTCGTGAAACTGAAATAATGAAGGCCCTTCAAGAGTCAGTTGGGTTCCTGAGAACTGAAAAGTTCAAAGTCAGAGTGAAATAAATTCAAAATTACACTAATGTGGAATCGAACTCGATACCTCGTGTTTCCAGATGAAAAATTCGATTAAGGCCATTCCAGAGGTATGTATAACTTCCTGAGCCTTCGAGGTTTCAGAGCCAGAGTAAATCTTGTTCGCTGAGAAAAGTATTAAAGTGAATTCGTTTTTCTTGGGGAGAAATCAATGGGAAATAGATTCACAAGGGTCATTAAGTGAGAGAAATGTTTTCAAGGTTCTTAAGTCTAAGGGAAACGAATCCAACAAGGAGAGACTAAAGAGGAATAGGTACGCCAATTTGTCTCCTTTCTGAGGAGACAAGTGCAAAAAACAATTTTGCGATTGTGAGGAAAAGCATGAATATATTGGATGTGGAAAGCAGTTCGTCAGCGTCTTTGTTTTTCTCTTCCAATGGTGATTCGAAAATCTTCGCCCCTCAGCTCATTCTGTAGGGCTTTTACTATCTTTTTCACGAGCGAGTAGTGCTGGGAGTGATATCATGAGGACAAACCTTCTGGTGAAGATAATACAGTGAAGATTCTGAGAGGGGTAGCCTTCAAGGTTTCAAAGTCCGGGTAAAACAAATTCGCATCGGAGTAAAGTCCTGAGCCTTCAAGGTTTTGAAGTCAGAGTGAACCAAATCCAAATTGTTTTCACTGGGGGAGAATGAACTGATGGAAATTATTGCAATCAGGTTGGGTTAATTTTCTAGAAACTTCAAGGTTTCAAAGTGAGAGGTTAACAATTTCGCTGACATAAGAAAACTTCGAACACGGACGTGCAAATGGATCTGCCTGTTTCTCGAACAGATGGATGAAATGGTTTGGAGATAAATGGAAAACGAGTGGGAAAAGCGGTGAGAGATAGTAGGTGAAGGACGATTCTGCATAGCCTTAGACGTCTCTTTAACGGGTCCACGAGCCTTGAAGGTTTCAAGATCAACGAAATAAATTCTGCAATCATCTACTCCTTCTGAGGAAATACTAACTGAAGATGATACAATTAAGGCCATACAAGGACCAGTTTAGATCTAGAGCCGCTAAGGTCTAAACGCAAATGCGAAAACGCTTCTTCTTCGGAAAAGATAAAACTTTCGATCTACATATACTAATGATTTTTATGTATTTATTTATACCACGCGAAGTAACTCTAATTGAAAAAAACCGAATATACCGCAGCACACATTTCAGTATTCTAGGAATCATACAATTTCGGAATAATCGTTCAAGAAACCCCATCAAATTCCCATCGCGCCGACAAAAATCATAACCGATATGGTCCCATTCGTTTTACGACCCCTAAAAACAGGACATATTTCCATCCAGCCCCTTACATAAATCCAACGTTTAATTTCTTATCTTGGGACTTCGAAGCAAACGTCAAAATTTATGTCGAACATCGTTTTTAATAGTCCCGAGATCGAGAACGATTGACGAGCGGCGGGATGGCCATCAAACAACCCGGACACGAGACCGTTTACCTGTGATTTCGTCTCGTGTAATCCTTAATTTCATTTGCGTCGCTTGGTTTCTCGTGTGCGGCGTCGAAAGATGCAGAGGAACCGTTCGAAACGGCCAGGATTTACGAGTAGGGTTGTACGAAACCGAAAGCTTTCAGTATTTTTTTTTTCAATTTTGCGTTTTGTGTTCGAGAGGCGTGACTGATTGTGAGCGTGACTTGAAGAGATGTCTTTTCACCAATAAATAACAATCACGCAGTGAATGAGAATAGAGTGGATAAACAGAAGATATCACAGAAGCTTTGGTTCAGCAAATTTTTACGCAATCTTCAACTTAAAAAATATATCTTTAGTTGTTGATAGAAAAAAGTTCGAATTACAACAGGTTGAGAAATACATGTTCTAATTTGGAATTCTTGAGTTGTGATGAATTTAATTTGTCCACGTTGAAAAACACGTGCATAAATATCCAAAAAGATGTCGAAACCATTTTTGCGTGCATTTTCTAGGGGTGAAACGCGCTATCGTTTTGCCCATATGTCTGTAATTTTCGATGATTGAGCCGAAAATGGTCTTACACGACTAGGTTGGACTCACTGATGACGAATCCGGTGTCAAAATCGATTCTCTCCGGCCGTCACCAAGAGTTGTAGCCATTTGAAATTATCAGGTTAATTTTCTCATATTTCAGAAACTACGGGAGCGATTGGATTGAATCTTGGCAGTTAGTTGGGGCATAACGACGCGCAACTTTGAACGGAATTTTGTTGAATTCTTATGGTTACTCAATTCGGAAAAACATTTTTTTCAAAATTTATTTCGAAAAAAATTTTTTTTCTGAAACAATTGCTCATATTCGAGAAAAATTTCAGTTATACTTCGAACATCATATTTCACAGCAGTGTACCAAATTTCAATTCGATTCGGCTATCAGTTTTGGAGAAATTGGAAAAAATATGTAGAATTTCGTGGTTTTCTCCCTAATATCGTTGTTTCTTTCGGTATAATTCAAGAAATACAGATTTAATCGAGATGAAACGTTGCAGCTAGTTTGAAAAGGTTGAGGGACAACATTGTGGAAAATTTCGTGATGATCGTGTCATTAGAACAATTTGAAAAAAATATTTTTTTTTCGAATATTTTATATTCTGAACCTTCAAACTGTAATTTTAAGTAAAGGATTTCAATTCGATCTAACCTGTATTTTTGGAAATATTGAGAAAATGAAATTTTGAATGGGTGTATCTGCGGAATCATTGGGTGGATATTTTACCCATTCACGAATTCGGCCTTCGTAATTAAGGTCCAAATCTTCTCTACAAATATCGAGTTTCTAAGTTGTTTCTTTCGGAACTTATTGTTTACGGTCCGGCCGTTCCAAAAATACAGATTAGATCGAATTGAAATCCAGTAATTTAGGCAAAAAAAATCTAGAAAAGCACTGTCGTGAAGGCAGCAGCTTTTGCGTACATGTTCAAATTCGTTGCTGAAGCGGTAATTCACATTGAACATGTGCGCAAAAGTTTTTCTAGATTTTTTCATAAGAATTCTAGTTTCACCTTAGTTATGGCATATAATTGTAAATTGCTCCGAATAAATATTTCGGTTATACCGAAAGCGTAATGAACTGTCTCCTGAAATATTTTCAGACCTCTACAACATTCGGTCATACCGGAAACAGCCTAAGTACTTTTTCATTCGAAATGGCACACCCAGTATGGTATTTATCATGCAATAACATAGTGCAATTTGGTGTTTGGTGGAATTTACGATAATGTGCCATATCTTAGGTGGAAACTTAGTGGTTTCCGAGTTATATTTTATGCGTATTTTTTAACCTGTATGTGATTCGTACTATTTTCGGCCAACAAATGAAGACATTTGAAGATAATGATAGAGTGGATGCGGGATTTTTCACCCCACATGCCAATTTACAGTACAAAATCATAATAAGGTTTCTGTAAAAGTCCTATTGGCCATCGCGGTAAATCACCCTTTATAAGGTTCTCCGGTTAAGCATTGCACTGAAATTTTCATTTAAAAGTTGTATAACAAAAGACAGTTTTCGTGTGAGTTATTTCTGTTTAATCTGTTTTATGTGAAGGGGATGTTTCTGGCAAAATCTAAATTGTTGAATTTTTGACTCTGCATTAGCTAATGGAAATATTCGATTATCTACCTGAAAAAAGTCATTTCACCAACCAAACCCAAACTTTTTCCATTACGCGCTTGTTCAAAGAACCAGAAAAGTCTATAATTTTCGGATTTCCAGTCAAAAATTATCATGAAGTCACTGATGAAGAAAACTTGATTGAATTCAATACTGTCCATGTCTGGACATCCAGTCCTCAGGAATTTTGAGTATATGAGTTGATTGGCCGAAAAATATCTTTTGAAAGAATTCACATAGAATCTGGACATTAGAAGAGAAACTTTAGGCATGATACGGAAGTAGAATCGATCAATGGGTCAAATCCGTCTGATAAATTCAACAGGATCTGTATTCTTGGGAATATTGAAAATTAAATTTCGAGTGAAAATATTTACGGAATAATTGCGTGGATTCTACCCATCCCACAATTCAACAATTTGGCTTCAAACCTTTTCTTTGAATGTTGTGTATCTAAAAATTCTCTTTCATGAAGTGATAGTGTGTATGATCTGACGTTTGGCTGACCGTCAAAAAGATTTCCGTCTATTTGGCACTATAAAACACAAATGTCTGGTTTTCATAGATTATAAACCTCCATAAAACATAAGAATCATTTTCGTTGTTCTAATATTCAATATCTTTCCTTTTTTTCGACACTCTCTGAAATATTGAAGAAATAAAATTCCAAAATTCAAAGTTTACCGTGATTATCACAAGTCTTCAGGTTAGTTCTTTCTGAAAATACCGTGCCAACGTACGTCCAAATAGACGAATAAAACTCGATTCAGACCCGTGCGAAACCATTTTCGTCTGCGTTTTCAAAAATACATACATTCTAACGAAATAATAATGCTTTTGAATCAAAAATATAAAAATTCATTGTACAGTACATTTCATACCTCAAAATCATCATCATTAATCATTATACAGGGGGCCTAGAAATAACTACCTCGTGTAGATACTTATATCATAACAAATATTCATTTACCTACCTGTTGGAGAAATTATTCCAAGTTTTTTCAATTTAAAGACCTCGTAACATTCATTCTGAAGCATTAACACAAAGGTTAATGTGTATAATTCAGATCTAAGTACCCTTATAATACCGACGTAGAAAATATAAAGTATTGTGGGTACTTAATGTTAAATAATTAACAGGGTACTATGGTGACTCGGAACGTGTTTCTTCACGATGCTCGTCATTTTAACTCCGTGGGAGATAGAGAAGCGTTCGAATGACCTACGACGGCTAACATCCTTTAATTATGCCCATAAAGTTTTTGGGAATGAAAAAAATTCCATTTAGATATTTTCTTGAGGGAAATATTCAGGTTGCACGAGTTCTATCGTGGATAATTTTTCTATGCTACTGTTATATGATCCTCACGAAATTCTACATGATTATTCTATGGGTTATGAATCGAATTTGAATTCTATTTTAATGAATATGTGCCATTAGCATTCATGAAATTAAATTACCGAAATGCAGAAATTTGAACGAAATGGAGGCACCCTGTATCAAAAAAAAAATCAAGTGATGCAGTCACTCAAAGTCAGATAAAGTGTAATTAGCAGATTTGTTCTACAGCTAAAATTTAAAATGATTTTAAAACATACTAACCTTCAATTCGATCGAGTTCTTCACGATAGTTCGTAAAACAGTTAATGACATCAGCTATGTAATATACTGATTAGCTGTAATTTTCAAATTCCTACCCGAAAATGGTTCGAACGAATAAGTTAAACTCACTGATGAAGAATCTGGTGGGAATCCTATAAACTTGAAATTTTCAGATAAGGTTGCATTTCAAAACGGCTGAGCTGATTCGTAGATGGTCATTGGAAATTTCGAGGTTATTTCCTTAATTGCAGTACTTTATTCAACACAATACCTTCGGCCGTTAGGCCGACCGTAAACACAATAACTTCCGGAAGAATCATCTTAGGAACTCGATATTTGTAGAGAAGGTTTGGAGCTTAATTACGAAGAACGAATTCGTGAATGGGTAAAATCCACCCAATGATTCCGCAGATATACCCGTTCAAAATTTTATTTTCACAAAATTTCCAAAAATACAGATTAGATCGAATTGAAATCCAGTACTTATCGAAAAATGACAGTTTGAAGTTTCATACAGTATTTAATGAGGATGATATGATGAAAAGATCACAGAATATGGAATATTTGAAAAAAAAATTTTAAATTTTTTTTTCAAATTGTTCTAATGACACGATCATTACGAAATTTCGTACAATATTGTCCTTCAGTGTCTTTGAACTAGCTGTGAAGTTTCATCACGATTGAATCAGTATTTTTTGAGTAATACCGAAACAACCAACGATATCGAGAAGAAAACCATGAAATTCTACATATTTTTTCCCAATATCTCCAAAACTAATAGCCGTATCGAATTTAAATTTGGTACACTGCTGTGAAATATGAAGCTCAAGGTGAATTGAGTGATCATACGATTTCAACGAAATTTTACTGGAAGTTGCTCGCCGTTCTTCTTCAACTAATTGCCAAGTTTCAATCCAATCGCTCCAGTAGTTTCTGAAATATGAGGGAGATAACCTTAAACTTTCAAATAGCTTTAACTCCCAAACTATTCGGTCGATTTGGCCCATTAACGAACTCAACCGCGGCATTCCGATGCGCGAACTGCCCTACAAGTTTCAAGTGACTAGCTGGCTCCGTTCGACAGTTATCGTGTCCACGGCTGGACAGAATCAATTTTGACACCGGATTCGTCATCAGTGAGTCCAATCTAGTCGTTAGAGACCATTCTCGGCTCAAAATAACAAAATAACAGAAATTGAACAAAACGATAGCTGGCTCTTTCCCTAGAACATGTGCGCAAAAAAGCACTGCCGTGAAGGCAGCAGTTTTTGCGTGCATGTTCAAATTCTTTGCCTAGGCGGTTATAACCACTGAACATGCGCGTAAAAGCTGCTGCCTTCACGGTAGTGCTTGTTTAGGTTTTTGTTCAATCAAAAACTGGTTTTCAATCCTATTCAACCCTTGGAAATATTGATAAAATAAATATTAGAATCTTTGGATTGAACTCTTTCACGAACTCAGCCTTCCTTATGAAGGTCCAAGCCCACTTTATACAAATATGTAGTTTCTGAGTTATTTCCTTCGAAAGTTATTGTATTTACGATTTTCTCATTATTTTCGAAAAAGGTTGGATCGAATTGAAATCCAGTGGGAGCTTTTCTAGAATTTCAAAAAAAGAATAAACGTTTCATCTTTTTCGTCCCAAAGCATGAAACTAATTTCAAAGCGGACTCGTTGTACGAACACGTTCTTATCAGAGTCACCCAACCATTGCTCATCTCACACCTTCACAATCACGGATATGCATTCAAAACCACCATCATCAACCAGAACTGCTAGAATGTCTGCACGGTGCCAATTATTTTTCCAGCATCTCAAGCTCGTACGTATGTGACAAGTAATTGATTCCAATAATTATTGAATTCACTGCTTTTACAACATTGTTACCGTTTCACCATTCCGCAAACTCGCATTCAATGGCCTTCGATTCCTCCACTTTGTGACGCTATCCTGCCAGTTAATTATCTCTGCCGTTTAGCTTTATCTCTCAAGTGCATAAAATACTAAATACAGCATCCTCATAGACGCTGAATCTATTTCGCAGCATTCTACGTCGGTCAGATCAAAGACAACTTCTAACAGTCGAACGCGTATGCGTCGTCCACTAAGAAAGTACCAGAGTGAGGCCTGGTAATTAGTTGGGTATCCGCTGAAAAACTGATATCCGCCTTGTAATGCTCAGTACGCGTATGTTCCTTTAATTTGTTGAAGAGCCAATATCGCGTTATTGACGGAATCGATCAAGATGGTGCCATTAAGATGAGGAAAAAGTGCGAGTTTACGGCTTCGTATTTTTTCTGTGTTTTTACGCGTTATTGGTTATTGAACATTTCATTAAAGCTTGATTGTTTTTTTTTATTTGATGGTTGGTTGAAGAATAGTTGTCTCAAGAAGTTGGGTACCGGTTAGGATTTGCAGTTTTGATGCTACTGCGTAAGCCTGAGATTTTCATGATTGATCCGACTCGAAGGACCACCATAGTAATATAGGAAAGAACTCTAGGATCTGTTTGAATTAACTGAACATCTGAACTCAGCTTTTCGAAGGGAATTCATCTCCATAGTTTCACGAGGAAGATAAAAAATTATCACTATACCAAATGATTTTTTTCGAAAAGTCAATTCAAATTTATATCAGCTTTGTACCTACTCGTGATTTTGCATTAGCCATTTAGTAGGATGATATTGAAATGGATCATTTAGCTAGACTTTATGGGTGCTCAATCACTTCACAGTACTTTGAAGATGGAACTTCATACATAGTTACATAACCATCTTATTGTGCACATCTCAGACTAACCAACTTTATCCTTCAAGGTGAAATCATCCAATCTTTCACAAAATTCTCAGCGAGTGCCTCATCTGGCAACACAAAATTCTAAGTGATTAAACATTTGGCAGTTCTCTTGAGTTCGCGCCATCTGAAGGACGGCACGCTCTTAGGGAAAGTTGTTTCGTCCCAGTGCCAAAAGTAGACTCATCAGATAGGCTGAACCCTCTGGCATTTGCCTATGACAACCGTAGAAGCGGCGTGGTGAGCGACCACGACTGACGCGTTAATGCTGTGATGGAGTGAAGTAGCTAGCGTGCGTCGGTATGTGGTGCCACCTGCTGGCAACTCAGATGAACTACGCCCCCTACAAACATTTAGTACATTTGAGACGCTCAGTGTGACTCACTTCATGCATGGGTCGAGGTAAAGAAGCCCAGTAACATCGAGAGAAATTAATAGGAACTCAAAATTTTTAGCAGGCTCAATGATTCCGTAGATATCACCATTTTCTATTTCATTCCCCTGATATTCCCAAAAATACAGATCTGATTGAATATGAATCTAGTACCCAGTTGAAAGAATTCTAGAGGAGTACTGCCGTAATGTCAGCTCAGCGTTTGCGCGCATGCTCAAATTCGTGGTAAAAATTTCAATTGTTCTGATGACACGATCATCCTGAAATTCTGCACACAATTGTGCATCAGCATTTGCCAAGCTGTTGTTTCATTATCGGATTTTTTGAGTTAATCCGGAAATGAAAATGGTACTCAGGAAATTATCATATTTTTTACAAAATGCCGGAAATAAGAATGACATCAAACTGAAAATTAAAAACTGTTATGAATTTGTGCCAAATTCAAAAAATTTACAAATTTTTTTTTCTGACAGTTGCACGTTGGTACTTCACAAATATCAACCAAGTTTCAACCTGATCGCATAAGTAATTCAAATGAGTATATCTCCCAAAGTATTCGCTCGATTCGATCTATTAACGGAACTGAACATCACATTTCAATACGCAGCCTATACCCTGGAAGTTTCAAGTGACCAGCTCTTTCCGTACTCAAGTTATCATGCCTTAGGCTGACCCGACACAATCGATCTCCAACATAATCGTTCGAGACCATTGCCGGAAATAAATTTAAAAATACAGACATTTTGGCAAAATTATAGCACTGTGCCTTGGAGTCCTAGAAGGCTGGATACCAAATTCGTGATCAAATTGAATTCTAACTAGCGCGTTAAAGCCCCTACCAATAGAAGAATACCGTGACAAATCATATCTGCGAAAATTTGTCGATTTTATTTTCCTTAGTTTATCTGAAGATATTAACCTGACACCAAAAAGCTATGGCTATGGTCCTTCAAAGACTTCCCTGACATGAAGAATTTTGAATGCTTCTCTATGTGCTTAGGAGCTGGTCTGTGTAGATGAAGATAAACTGCGATGCCCTCTATCGTCATAGATGAGAGGTGAGTCATGTTCACTCTTGCTATGACGTTGATCAGAAAAAATACTTGAGAGCATAGAAGAACGCAGATGTGCACCACACATAAAATTTACAAGATTGATAATAACATCGATATCTTAAAAAATTACCCTAATTTTCAACAACAAATTAACTGAGCCATAATTCCAAAAACCGCAGATGCTCATACATCTGTACCTCCCAGAGACCACTCCATCATTCCAACCGTCGATTCAGAAGAAACACGCGTCTTGAACTGCGTTCATCATCCTTTTGAACAAACAACCGCCGCGAACCGACCGACAGATATACGTAATCTTTTCTCGCTCCATTAAATGAGCTTAATGGCGGTCATAAAAATGGCGCTGAAAAATCCGTCCCAACCACAGATAAAGGTACGTCAGGGTAATTACGATATAGCCGGATCGGCGCTCACCCATTCTCTCTGGTTTATGAATTCGCGTCTGTGGTCGCCCGCAGGTGCGTCGATGCGGTAGCCTATTGGCGTTTCCTCACCTGAGCTCAGGGCCTGCTTTATGTGACAGGATTCGGGCTTCGAACGGCCGTATAGGTAGATCTATGGTCGATGGACGCGGTAAAACAATCAGACACGAGGCAAGGCTTAGATGACCCGGACGATTTCGAGTTTCGAGAGTTGGCCACAGATGAATCATTCAACCGTAGAGATTGAGGGTCGTCTTGGTGATGTGAAAGGTATGGAAAGATAATGATCTGATGAATATGGAAGGCACTTAATAATACTTTCTAGGATTTCCGTTGGCAAAGGCGCTAGAGCTATTATCTGTTCTTCATTGTTGGAAAACGTTCAACGTCGAGCAACGTCCGACCTTCGTACGAGGAAAGGCTCTCATTCATTTTCCGCCTCACCAAAATTTTCCGCACGGTCAGCCCGTGGATATCTCGTAATTGCATATAGAGCATTCACTGGTCTACTTGGTGTGAACATGTCTCATTTTTTCCTTGAATGAGGACACTCGATGACGTGGACGTGGGTTCGAGCTCAAGAAGGAAAAGTTTCACCAGAAATGCAGGCAGATGTTTCTATCTTAAAGAGTTGAATGTTAGAATCGACTTTCTACAAGTGTTGTGCAAGCGCCAACGGTTAATTCTCTTAAAAGTGGACAAGATACATTTGTTCAACTTTGTGAGGGGTTTTGAGTCTCTTATAGTGTCCCTTATTGATATAACACCACAGTTTCTACTTAATTCCCATTCGTTCAACAATAATAATGATCACTCGATAAGTGCCTGGCCTAACCAGTGAAAACACATTAAAGATTCTACGCTTAAATAGTATACAGATTTGAGGGAACTAAAAGTCAACTACTGACTTCTCAGTGCCCCCAGCATATAGATGACGGAATTCAATTTCTCATTAATATAGTCTACATGCTGACCCCACTCAAGATGTCTATCGATATTAACGCCAATAGTTCTAGAATAGGTAGCAATATCTACTAGATGCTCCTAAAGATGTGCATTGCCAGGCAGATTCACCCTAGAGCCGGTGGTTGAGTATGGAACAAACTCAGTTTCGGGGACAATGATAGACAGGTGATTTTGCAGCACCAACCCTTTACAATTTCCATTGACCTTTTGATATCATCTAGTAGAGACCTTACATTCTCAGAGATCAGGAGCATATTCGTGTAATCAATAAAGATGAAAGAGATAACATACCGAGCAGACAGTAAGTCAAGAAGGTCGTTAATATATAATAAGAATAGACGCGGTCCAATGATGATACCCTGAGGAACCCCCTATTTATGAATACTGTAGCCAAAATATAAGTCACACCATCCACTGTCATTTAAACTCTTTTCGGTCTGTTTGGTAGATATGATTTAACGAGCATGGGTTATTCGTTTCGAATCCCATACTTTTCCAACTCCCTCTGTAGGATTACGTAGTCTTCACATAAACATAGGACGTTTTTGAGATATAGGGTGTTGAAGTTTTATTTTTCCTTCATTTTTTTCTCATAGTTTACATTTCAGAGTTGACACAATGTGAGCTGCCAATTTCGACTGCAAATCTACAGGGTGATATTTTTTCCGGAACCTTGTGACTTGTCATTCTCCAAAACTTTTTTTGTTGAGCCATTGTTAGTTTGAAATATATTGAAAAGAAATTATATTGTTATACTAAAATTTATGTCCCTGAATAATTTTGTCATATCTGATTTCGATTCCGAAAAAAAATTATATTCCTTCGAAATCCTCCGCATTATCACAAAATCCAGTGGGTGAACTGATGCGGTGAATGAATTCATTATCAGTTTTATAGATGTTTTCTGATCTGCAGAAATGATTCAAAAGATTATGTAAACTCGTTAAATCATCTTGTGAATTGCAGATACTATAAAACTTGAAGAAAATTCAAACCTCAACATCCTGTATCTTGAAAACAAAACGTTTACAGGCAAAACCTTCCCTCGTCGTTTGTACTTGTAATTTGGAATACCCCGTATATGACATTGTACATACATTATCTATCTCTTCTATAAATGAACCGTAAGCAAATAAGTTTATACGTCAGTTGCTAAAAAAGTTATTCTTTCAAGAACGTTGATTATGTTGATCAGAATCGTGACATAACTTTCGACCTAATGAGAATATTGTGAAAGCAAATCGTTTGTATGTTCTAATGTGACGGACTGTAGTTCCTTCATCGAGTGGATGTTTTCTAGTTAATTGATAGGTACAGATGGAGGACGAGATGAAGGAGCTCGATTCTTTCTGATTAACAGCTGTACTGTACTCGTATATTCGTTGTTCGTGGATATTCCATTCTCAAAGTGTTTCCAAACGATGTTAAAGTGGACTTCACACGATATGTTGTTGTCATTATCTAAACCATAGATCGATCCCCTGGTACACTACGCAGATTATACGAAAAATCATTTAACTGTCAACTATTCGAGAAATCTGTTCGAGCAATCTGTGGTCATCGTTTTATACATTAGACTGTAAGTGGGCTTTTCCTACCAGAGTTGGTTGTCTTTCTTTCATCCGTAAATCCATGCAAAGCTTCCATCTTTTCGAAGAGAATCCCGATGATGTTTCGTTGTTCTTTTGGAAGATTACCGAAGACCTCTATTAGAAAAATTGCAGAACGCATGGGCTGGTTGTTTCTGTGATTGTTCATCTGTCACTTCGATCGGTACTATCGATTTTTCGTCAGGTCTATGGTCTCATTTGAAGTTTTTGGGAGATTCTATGTTGAGCAGCATTTTGTTGGAAAACTCTGACGCCACTGTGAAAAACTTTTGGATATAGTCTTTGGAGTATAATAGCTCTTTGCAGATTCACCAGATATATTTGTTGTTTTGGTATTTGTTGAGAATTGAGTCAAGCTTCGATCAGGTGATATTTCTTGTAAATCGCATTTTTTTTGTTAATTATGTAGAACTTATATTTAAGCACGTACATTTCAGATTCATTTCATGGGGAGTTTTTCCTTCGAAAAACATTACTGTTGAAGATCTTCATCAATTAGAACTTTGAGGGCAGTCCTATTTGAGTATTTCTGAATCGATTTGAGTAGATCCATGAAAAGGCTTGGGATCGCTTCTGTTTTACGAGTATAGGAAGTGAAATACGTATGTGGAGCTTCATTTTTTCCAGATATCGTACGTGGAAATCCTCTACGTTTAGTTGAAAGGTATTCTGGTTTTTCTGAATCAGAGGTGTTGGGGACAAATAGTGTATTTTACCCCTATAGACCACTATAAATAGTGGAAGCACAGTAACTGTTTCTAGAACGGGTGGCACCCACTCTTTTTTTTTTCTTGAATATTATTCTGTACTAGCTTTGAATATAGTTCCTCTCGGTTCCGCAGAATTTCAAAGGCCGCTCGAATCGTTTCAAAAATGTATAGCTGTTTTATATTCATTCTATCGCATATTGCGAATAACTGTTCTGTACTGTGTATTCTTTTCACCTTTAAAATAATTTTTAGAATATACTTCTGACTTATTTTAACCCTTCCAACGCATCATCAAATATCCCCCCAACATATAATAACTGCTTACCTTAAGACTGATTCAACCAAGGACTCTTAAACTATGAGCAAACATGCTACATACTTGTAACCTCACGAAGACTGTCATAAATATAGTCTATTTGAATACCTAGGTGTTTAATTGATGCAGTGAAATCAAGAACATAATTCAGTGATGGTTGGATCCGGTAATAAATTTTTTGACAGACACTCTATCTCACGTTCTGTTCCATAAAAAGTTGGTGATAATGCATTGTCACACAACTTGCAATAGAGATTTCTTCATTTCGACCTGAAAAGCGTTCGGTTTGTCATCTTGAGTATATTTCAGTTGAGATTGATTCAAAAGAGTTCAAGAAACCATACCTACAAGTACAGTTTCTCAGGATCTACATGAACACCTTTTACCCAACAGTTTGCACTTCTAATTCCAGAAAAAGTTTTCAGTTTTTTCAATAGAAGAGTTCAGTATAGCTACATTATAAGCAACTGAATCCAATGGTCACATCCAGGTTAATCAATTTTCCCAAGATTTCAAGCTTCAGTTACGATTTACCTCCACTTCTACTATCACTTCACGTTGACCTCTATCCTGACCTTTAAAACAATCAAGCCTCGAACATTACCAACGCTTATACTTCAGTTGAGATTGATTCGAAAAAAATTCAAGAAACCATACCAACAAGTTCAGTTTCTCAGGATCTAAATGAACACCTTTTACTCAAGAGTTCCCACTTCTAATTCTAGAAATAGTTTTCAGTTTTTTCAATGAAAGAGTTCAGTGCAGCCACATCATCAGCAACTGGAACAAATGGCCACATCCAGGTGAATCAAATTTCCCAAGATTTCAAGCAATAGTTACGATCTACCTCCACTTCTACTATCACTCCACGTATACCTTATCCTGACCTTTAAAACAATCAAGCCGCAAACATTACCAAAGCTTATATTTCAGTTGAGATTGATTCGAGAAAAATTCAAGAAACCATACCTACAAGTTCAGTTTCTCAGGATTTAAATGAACACCTTATACTCAAGAGTTCCCACTTCTAATTCTAGAAATAGTTTTCAGTTTTTTCAATGAAAGAGTTCAGTGCAGCCACATTATCAGCAACTGAATCAAATGGTTACATCCAGGTCAATCAATTTTCCCAAGATTTCAAGCTACACTCACTTCATCCCTGAACTTCTACTATCACTTCACGTTTACCTCTATTCTAACCTTTAAAACAATCAAGCCGCGAACATTACCAACGCCACCTACGCATTCGATCCATTCTCCATTCGCGGCAAAATCAGGAAAAATCCGAAATTGTCCATATACATATCTGAGTCCTCGGCGGGCAGCGAGAGCCATCGCAATTTATTCATGCATCGGCTAATTGCATTGTGAGCGACCTTTTTGATATCGCCGCTCTCTGGGGCCGCGGTGGTGAGAGTGTCCGATCGGCCAGTTCGTTATTCGGACGGATCTTGTCCGCACATCGAGAGATAACGGGAATTGTTTCGCTATAATCGGTCGTTTCCAGTTCTCGGAATACTTGCTCTCAAACTAATTACGTCGGCTACTGTTCGAGCGCAGAACCGGACCTGGAGCTGGTGGTGGTTGATGGTTAATGATGCGGAAATATTCGATGAAATACAACAATTTTGGTTCATGATTTTTCTTAAGAATCAATCTAATCAGAACTTTCTTACTTCTCTCGAAGGAGGAAGAATTTGAAATGCTCCAGAAGACCTCTGAATGCTAACGGATAGGACCACTGATGAAGACCAGTGTGTGAGTCTGTGGCATATCAAGAATAAAGACATTTAAGAGAGGAATTGGTTCATGGAGAAGGAACATCTCCACTCCAGTAATAATAAACTTACATAACCACAAGGACGAATATCTGTCCATAAACCAACAAATATTCCACTTTGATCAGAGCTAATCATCCAGTCACCCAAAACATTCACACCGGAGAAGTGAGGGCCAAGGAGTAGGATTATGTTTGTTACTACAGTTTCACGGTTATTACCGATCTTCAGTACACCTTACCCTGGTGAACCGCAGAATAGGACTCTAGATACTCACCACCTGCTATATGGAACACTGCACTATAACTATATACAGCAGGCCATCACCAAGGAGCATCTTGCGGATTCCAACCTTCCAGTGCAGAATACCCAGATGTTTGTGCATTCCTTTTATCCTGTTGTCGTATCAGGTCGCTGTATCTGCTATATTGTAGTTTACAACATCCGTCGCAACTTGGAAACACTGAGTTCGTGTAGTTTCCCACAGGGAGAAATCATCAATCATCTAACAAAGGTGGGAATTGGTTCATGGAGAAGAAAGAGCTCCAGTTATGACAAACTAACACAACCACGAAGACAAATATCTGTCGATAAAGCAACAAATGTTTCACTTTGATCAGAGCTTATTATCCAATCAACCAAAATATTAACACCGAAGAATAGGACAGTGGGATGAAAGTCATAGACATCGATCGAAGGTTAGGATCCACGCTGTATGTATTTATACTGCAATGTTCCATAGAACAAGTGATAAGTATCTGAAGTCTAATTCTGCGGTTTACCAAGATAAGGTGGTCTGAAGATCTGTACTAACCGTGAAACTGCAGTAACCATACTCCGTTGATGCCGCTTCTTCGGTGTGAATGTTTTGGTTGATTTGATGACTAGGTCTGATCTTCCTTGTAGTTATGTCACTTTATAGATATTAAAGATTGGCCCTTTTTTGTCGAAACGCAAAACTGAGCTGAGCGTCCACTAGGTCGGTGGGATGGAGCTCTGCTGAAGAGCTGTGCTCATATTTTAGATCAAAAAGAGCTTAGTACGTCTAGTAAGTCAGCCTAAGATGCTGAAGTATAAACTGCACCCAATTAGGTTTACGTTAAGAGGGGCTGAACGGTTGATGATAGGGGTAACGAGTTGGTCCAAGTCAATATTAATTGCTCCTGATTAAGGTTCAGATCCTTTCATACTGGTAGCTCAGGATTTATTTATTGAATGAAATAATAATGCAGGTAACGAAAAAAATAACGTGACACGAGTCAAAAAAGCTGGCAGAAATTCTGTTGCGAAGTGAATGGAGCCAAAAGTAGAAAAAACTCAAATGGGTTACTTTGTAAGAATGATTATGTTGGCTAGTTGGGAGCTATTTAGGTGTGTAGTTTTGGCACTCAAAGGTTGAAAGAATCTTGAGCTCGTTACAAAGGTGAACCGAGAGACTCCTACTCCACTCGATGAAAGCATCCATTTTGTCAGGATGTTTATGGGCCAATACGTCAAAAACTAAATTCAATAGCTATGCCATGGTCCTGTAATGTTGAAAAGCAGTAGCAAGTATTGAAAACTGCAATGGTTGTAATTGGATTCATCCAGTAGGCTTGCTTTGAGCCCTTCTGATATGCAGTTTTGGCATTCTGATGTAGAAGGAAGCAAGAACCAGATGTTCTTGCAGTATTGCATTGGAACTGAAGCTCTAAGAGCTGCACCGCGAGATGATAGAGCTCGTAGAGTACAGAACTTAAGAATATAGCAGAAACTATTATAAAGGCTGATTCAGTTTGATTTATCCGTTAGACTGATTATAAGCACGATGCAGGATGCTCCAATCTCATTGTAATTGAAGCACTGTTACGAAATACGGAGAATCTCAGTAACTTGAGATCAGCAGAAAGTTTGGTGGGAAGTGTAATTGACAATAAGTGAGAAAAAGGTGTTTTGACAGGATCATCTAGGTATTCCTTCATTTCAGGTTCTGGTTATTTCATTGCATCTAAAAATGTCTCTCGGTTCATGAAATCTGAAGGTAGACTAGCTTGCATCGGAAATTTCAATACAAAGTGTTGCGAAGATAATAAACTGGAATGGCCGTAGAAAGTATACGTGGGACTCACAGCAGATTTTTGAGATGTATACATCGTGGAAGCTCCTTCAGTCTAACCTTCTGCTTTGCCTCCTTGCATGGAATGTGCTTGAAATATTCCACCATCGAGTCCAATGAGATTGAAAATTGTTTTGTAATGGACCATCCCTACGCGTACAGTTCCTTGGATTCATCATTATATCCTACAAATTCCTGAACTCTCAAATGAACGAAGATCTATGGCTGCGTCCCTGCTGTCACCAGTTCATAGAGTACACATTCCGAGTACCTCGACCAGCACACCTAATGTATTTACATTGTAGGAGTCGTCCACCTTTATCCCTGAGTCACTTTATACGGCCACAACTGACATACATTCGTGCCGATTTTTATTCATCATCTCTCCACTCCGCATTCCCCCTCACCATGGCGATCACAGAAAATATCACACGCATAGAAATCACACTGAACCGTGTCGATGCCGTGAATTATTGCGGAAATCGACGGCGGCTATGTTGGCTCGAACCATAGAAGTCGATAACATAGGCATTGAATGGAAATTGAATAGGTTCAGGGAATATGGTGTCATTGCGATAGTTGAGCAATTAATGTAACACTGATGTTTTATATTGGTGTGGCGGATGGAGTATGGTCAACGGAGGTTGTCGGTGTTGGAAAAAAAATGGTGAATTGAAGCTGTGCCTTGATATAGCAAGTGCGGGCGCCTTTCTCACATAGGTAACGTACGTATTGGGCACAATGGCGGGTACGATTTTCTAGTAGGTCGATTGCACAGCCTATGGGATATTTGATTTCAAATATACCCAGTGACATAAGTAGAGTTATATAGTAGGAACAACTTCACGAACTTTATTTTTCGTTAACAGAATGACGATATTCCAAGCATGCCGTAAAAACCATATCAACGTTTTTGTTTGCATAACCAAAGTACTCTTTGTCATTTTGTTTGTGAAGAGAGCGACTCGTGAAACCTGAATAGAATTATTTTTAGTTATTTCCCGGAAGTTGACTTGTGTTAAGCCATAGTTAAGCGTACCAAAATGCCCCGAGGGATTGCTGCCTCTAAAGTTGATTGTTTATCCTTTCATGAAACTGGCCATCCTCTAAATTGTACTGTTATTACAGTAATTCATGTATGTCGTATATAAGTCAATCGGCAAATGTAGATAAGCGCTACTCCCTCTGGTGGCTATCAGAGTAACCCGAGGTACAGACATTATCATTGACAAGTTGTGATCAACTTTCCAGATGTTATAAAAAAAAACTAAAACTGTGGCTGAGTGGTCCCGCACTTCAGTGGAAAGGGGGGTTGGTTCTTTGAGGATGTAGAAAAGGGCGCCACGTGATTTAAACTCCACTCAGTAGGAATAAATTATCATTAAAATCACGAAAATGATATTAGTGTTTTTAATCTTCGGCAAACTGGTAATACTACTTCTGATTTTCTCCGTATATAGGCCTATATATGGCGCACAATGTATATACATATATGTACACAATATAGCAGATGCTCATTCACATCATTTCATGAATTCTTCAAAATCACAAACGGCAATATCATTTAATAATGTCACACAAATTAGCTTGAGAGAAAGGAACGAGACAGAAGGGAATGTAGGAAAAGGAATGATCAGGAAAAGGGTTAGAAAATTAACAGGACATAAAATAAAAGTTTTCACCACTTCCTGTTGTCGGCAATACCGAAAAACGAATCCTATTTCGACCAGCGGTTAAGCAAGGCAGCTTCAACGAAATTCTGGTGGGGTTGAATTTCTACCAGTATTTGTAAGTGGAAGGTTGCATACAGGGTAGATTCCAGGATTATATGGTTCCTGATATAATAGTATTAGCAGTGTAGGGGGGTATTACGAGCACCCTGAAAGAAATGCGAGAAAGAAACCAGAATGAAAATGGAGTTCTTGTCACAATCAAGTATTCAAACTAATCTGAAATATGGTTAGTTACCTCTTTATGATGGAAGAGAGGGTAAAATAAGCTCCAGTGGTCCCTCACGGGAAATAATGCTTATGGTTCTATCCGGGGTAGTATGGATATGGACACTTTCCTTCTGATTTCACTGTCCAAGTTGGTAAAATTATAGAACGAAGTCAATAAATCCGTCTGATGACGTTGGAGATCTCAAATACGATACAGAAATCGGTAATATTCGAGGAACTCCAAAATTTCCAATGAAAATAATCCCAAAATATGGAAAGAATACTCAAATTCCTCAATTTTTCACTCAGGAAAATCAAAGTCGCCTTCATTCACGAATTTCACCATTAGAAGATGGAGTCAAGACCAGTTTTTGTGCCGATATTTCAAATCAATCAGAATACGTTAATTCAAAACTTCAGATTAGCCAACACAATTAAATACCCTAAATATTATTTGTCTCATTTGCCTTCATAATAATCAACATATTTCCATCTTATTCGTCGCAGATACCACAAAGGGAAATGTGATGCTCTGAGAATACCGCACCTGGACGAGAACATAGGCGGAGACGGCGTCTGGGTTCGAAATTGTCGCGTGATGAAAATCAACACGTAACAAAGTTAAAAGAAATGTTAATAAAATGAGAAAGTTTATACATTTTTCTTGGCGTTTATGTGATTTTACAAGTGTTTCTACTGAGGAAAAGCAAACTCAAATGTCCCTTCCCATAGATTTCCACAGCCCAGTGAAAAATTTCGAGTTAGGGTGAAAGAAACTTCGGGCCTGAAGGTGCTGAAGAATCGATAAAAACCAACAAACAAGATTGATGAGAGTCTGTTACCTGCATTTTACCGATGATGATCATTTTTATAGAGGTAAGCACGAATTACTCATGAAATATTAGATCATATTCATGAATACAATTTTTTTCCAGACTCCTATTCCAAGCAGAGAAATTCACTCGAGAGGAATGCTCTGCCTTTCAGAAATCTGCCTGTTGAACTGATCGTTAAGAAACAACGTAAATGTTTTAGTGATAGAACTGACAATTGAAGAAAAAGTCTCAACAAGGAAATATCTGGTGATGAATACTTTTCGCTCAAAGTGCTTCTGCCGATGAAATCAAAGTTGTACAAGGCTTATTTATTACAGCTTTTTCAAGACCAATCATAGGAGTGTTGGAAAATGTATTTGTCCAATCCATAATGAATGAGACTTACGATACAAGTAGCATTAGTTTTATGTGAACGTATTCATTTTTTTCACAATAAATTGAGTACCTATTTAGTCCTTCGCTATAAAAATAGTAAAGTTATGAGTATTTGTCTATTATTCCAAAAAGTGTGTTTTACAATACTATCTGTTCTTCAACTTTCCCCCAAAGTCAATCTTGCCATTCAGATCTGAAAATAAATAATATTAAAATACTGTCTTACCTTGGATATATCCCCGTAATTTTAGAGTTGCTTCACTCAATAAGATTGAAGAATGATACATACCTACCTTATAAGAATGGAATATGTACTCCCAGTAATACTCTCGTCGACTATAAAAGTCTGAAAAGTCTTTGAATGAATCGTGAAATCAAAAATTATCAAACCCAACACTAACAAACAGTACAAAATCGACTATCAAAACAAAATCTATGTCTGTATCTAAGGTTCTAAAACTGGCCACCGTGGCGCTGCAATCTTAAATTCAGATGCAAATACAAACACCTTGTGTTCCTCTGAAAACGAAGCATACCCACTGGACAACTGAGGCGTTCTACAGGCCATCATAATAGGAATTTCAGTCAACTGGCTCTACAAGACCGTTTTTCCGCTATATGCCAAACTGCTGATCAATGTTTCGGAAGAGAAGGTAGACAGACCTGTTACTTTACGAACTGTTATGGATCGCTGTTGTTATAATTTTGCATTAATTTTGAAACTTCAAATTTGCATCAATTTTGAATTTCTTATGGCTCTACCTCTCTCGTAAAAAACGGCAGCATTGAAAGGCAGAATGGCATAATGTCGTAGTCAGCGAAGAATCATGATTCTTTCTAGGGCCGTACAAGGGAGAGACGCCACATGGAGATCGACGTGATATTGCGTTTGCTTTTGAGAAGTATCTACACAGGGCTTATAAGGTTATGGTTGGGAATTATTGCTTGTGGTAACCGATTACAACTTCTGTTCAAGGCAGTATGACAGCTGCGTGTTAAGTTGCCGATGTCCTTCACAACTGCTCCATCTGAATGGCCATGCAGACGCCTTTTTTCAGCAAGACATGGCATGTCCCCATATTGCTGGGCAAAATATGGACTTCCTTCGAAAAGCTGCGATGGCCTTCCCAATTACCGGATTTAAATCCTATTCAAAATGTGTATGATATAATAAGAAGGAGACTATCCAATTTGCAACGACCTGGGCAGAATCACGCACAGTTAATTCATGAAGTTTGAGTTGCTCGAAACGAGTTGTTATGAGCAGACATTCACCACCTCATTTCGTCGATACCTAAACGTGTACAAGAATGTATGCAGCAAACACAGTTTTAATTTGCTTACCTCAAATATTGATTGAATTCTCTGAAAATCTTATCTTTTCATTATCGATTTAGTCACACCTGAAAAGGACCCAAATAAAACGGGGACACTAGAACATGTGGGTCGGATTCTTGACCACAAAACAGGTGAAATATACTACTGTCCAGTCGATAGAATACTATACAAGTTGATAACCAAAGTGGCCATCCACTCAGATATTCACCCTGCCCACCGTAGCTTCGACACCCGATATAACTACTTCAACTACATACTCAAACTAGGCTTCAATTCGATTTGATCTTTATGTTCGAAAATATCAGAAAAACAACTCAGCGAATGGGTGTATCTATAGAATACTTTTACGATTTTACAAGCATCTCAAAACCATCTTTTCTCAACCAGGCAGCGGATTTAAATTCGATTCGACCAGCATTCTTGAAAATATCGGGATATTTGATTTTGTATTTGTATTTGTATTTGGCAGATTATCCTGGGTACCAAAGGAAAACCATCTTAAGCTAGAAGTTTGGAAGGATAGTTTATATAGTTTATAGTTGGTAAGGGGTTACATTCCACTGCGACCTTAAGGTCTATTGTGCCCCCTTGTCGGAGCTGTTTTCGCAACCTACAGCTCGCCCTCCAGCTCTAGAGCTCTGATGAATTCTAATATCTGTGAGGGCTTCAAGGAGGCTAAGTTCTCATTCCTCCTATAATGCTCCTGTCCGAGATATCTTTTGCGCAGGCTCACAATGGCGAGGCATTCTGTGATCAGGTGAACAGGAGTTTCTTCCTCTTCTCCACAAAATCTGCACTCGTCAGTTTCTGATAAGCCCATTCTCATCATGTGCTTCCTTAGGCGACAGTGTCCTGTGAGGAAGCCAGCGAGGAGGCGTAACTTGTTCTTGCTGAGATCCAAATGATTTTTGGATCTAGCAACTTCAAAGTTCCGAAGGAACTTTTTAGAGTGTTCCATTCCTTGAGAATTCCTCCAGAGTGCCTCTCTTTCATTTTCTTCTTTCTCCAAAAACTCTTTCTTATAGGTACATTTGCCTATACCACAGAAAGGTTCTGGGCCAGTAGGTAGCGTTTGTGCTCCCTTTCTGGCTAGAGTGTTGGCCTCTTCATTTCCTTTGATTCCTGAGTGCCCAGGAACCCAGACTAAGGAGACCTTCTTATTCTTGCCTACTTCATTGAGTTTCCTTCGGCACTCCCATATCAGCTTTAAGTCGATGACATAGGAGTTCAGTGCTGTAATAGCAGCCTGACTATCAGAATGGATCACTATATCACACCCTTGATAGTTTCTTTCCAGGTTTATGTCTATGCATGTTTCGATAGCAAGTATTTCTGCCTGAAAAACTCTCGAGTAGGAGCCTAGCGATAGTGTACACGTAGTTCTAGGCCCGTATACTCCAGCGCCGGCCCCCGTCGTGGTTTTAGAACCATCTGTATACCATTTAATGGTAATTGCTTTGAAGTTTTGGGTAGTGTATTTCTTTTTCCATTCTTTCCTTTTACATAGCATTGAGTCAAAGTTCTTCTCGATGCTTATTTTTTTAATCATAACATCACTAGGTAGGTTCGCTAATGAGATGTACTTGTTCAGAGAGGACCAGGCTCTCTGACATTTAATTCTCTCATTACCTGTACCTTTCCTAGAGATTCTAAGGATAGCTTCATGGGCTACCCTATTGATCACTAGACGTAGAGGACTGAGATCTATGATGACCTCAAGTGCTCTAGTCGGGCATGTTCTCATAGCCCCAGTGATGCAAACACAGGCAAGCTTTCGTACCTTGTCGAGTATTTTCCTCGTGCTTATCTGCCCTGCTTTAGCAAACCAGACTACTGCGCCGTATGTTATTATCGGTCTTACAATCATGACGTACATCCATCTCAGTATTTTAGGGTTACACCCCCAAGTTTTGCCGGATAGTCTTCTACACACCATTAAAGCCCTCATCGCTTTACTAGCAGTAATTTTAACATGCTCATTCTGCAGAAGCTTACTATCTAGGGCGATTCCCAGATATTTGACTTCAGACTTCCATTCTACAACAACTCCATTTACCGAAATGGACTTCATAGCTGGAAGGTTTCTCTTCCGAGTAAAGGGAATTAATGTGGTTTTTGCTGGGTTGACCGAGACCTTTCGATTACCAGTCCGACGCTCTACCACTGAGCTACTGAAGCTCTTGGAAACACAGATAGGAAGAAGTATGTGGGGTAACCTCAAAAATCGAATTTGCATTGATAATACGTAGATGTTGGGGCAGGTGATTCGTAAAAAAACTATATTGAATGATAGTTCAAAAGCACCTGCATTAAACATCAGTTATTTTCTGGAAAGAACTATACTAGACCTCAAACTGTACGAACTTGACCAAATCTTCCCATATCTTCCGCAACGAAATTACATCTGGACTATTCCCATTGTCATTCTCGACAGTTTCCGAAACATCCGCGTTCCCTCGGGAGTCCAGTACATAGAACGGATGTAATAAATTGACGTACGCTATCAATTTCCCATATCGCAGATTCGAAATCTGACCCAGCTAATGCCTGGGGACGGGACGGTTATCTCCCTTCTAACGCGACTTACCGACCACCCTAGTTTTCATAATCTTAGATCCGGACAGAATCAATCGAACCTCAGGGAGCCACAAAGATATCGGGAAACTTGACCGCTGTATCTGGGATGTTGAGGAGGATCTGGACATATGGATTCGTTGTCTTGGTGGATGCCGAGGGTTGGATTGGGTCATGTGTTTCTTTGTACTGGATGTTTGTACAAGGGGGTTGTTTCGATGTGAATCAAGTTCGAAGAACCACTCCTAGAAGTTGCTTCAATTTTCTGTTTCCCTTAATAAATAAGACGTGTGGAACGTCAACTGCTTTTTGAAAAACAGGATGTTGTAATTAAAAGTAACAAGTCTTTAAGGGTGATTTTATTCACAAAAATTGCTATATGGGGCCTATACCTAACACCCTCCAAGCTCCAGGCTGTACAATGTGATCATGACCAACAGCTACCCGAATATCTGAATGATGAGTTTGCAATCAGGGCTTACGGCCGACCGTAAAGACAACAACTTCCGAAAGCAACAACTTAGAAACTCGATATCTGTAGAGAAGGTTCGGACCTTAGTTACGAAGGCTGAATTCGTGAATGGGTAAAATCCACCCAATGATTCCGCAGATATACCCACTCAAAATTTTATTTTCCGAATATTTCCAAAAATACCCCAACTAGCAATTTCATATTTTATAACTGTTGCAGAAACGTTTTCAGCCAAATGCTTATATAATATTTGTCTTCTTGGAAATGTTTCTAATTAGTTTAAACAATAACTATAAAAACAAAATTGGCACATTTTATAAAACAATTTTGCGACCCTCGAGATTTTATAAAGCCTCTCGTGAAAGTTACAAGAAAAATATAAAACAGCTTTAAAACTGTTTTATAGGAACTTCATAAGGTTTTTCACATGCCTGTTCTGAAATAAAGGAGTAATCTGGAATGTTATTTAAAAAATCGAAATACTTTTTAATTATTTCTTTCAGTTGCAAGAAACAATTCGGAAAATGACAGTCGATGGGAAAATATTGAACGTCGCCTATCTTTACTCTTGAGCAGAAACCATTTTATTTATACGTTAATGCACTAAGAGTCATAGTTCCCGAAATGGGGAACTGAAATATTGATGCGAATTAAATTTCATTGTGAAATAAAGCATAATATTAGTATATCATAAACGCGCTTCCTATTTTCGAACGTTTTCCATAAATAAATGAACAAAACATTAAAATGCTTCGTGGGTCTTTTTTTTCATCGAAATATGAACCAATGTTTGCGAAACATCATTATATGGTCAATTTTTTTCTTAGGTGATTCAAATATCAACACGGATGCAAATTTCAGTACTTTCAGAATTTGTCATTTTTTATCATCATAAATACCGCCATATTTAATGGCGTCATCTTATAAAATAGTTTGGTATCTTTATAAAGCATTCTGTAATAATTTAGCTACTATACAACTGCTATGAAACCTATTTAACACTATCGCCTTGGTGACTAATGAAAACATACACAGGGTCCCCAAATCGCAGCTATAACCTCTGTGACATATTTCTCAATTTCGCTTTGGCGAAAAACGCAGCTGAGAAAAAGTGTGGTTAGAATCAGGAGCACGCTCTTACTTCTCATTTTCATATATTTCCCAAACTCCAGTGAATGGATATGTCTTACAAAATCAAGATTGAGTTCCAATTCCATTAATAGATTTTCACGAAAACTTCAAACATGTTGATTCTTTCGTCGTAACCTCACTCAAAATTCGATACAGATAATAATTTACTATCGTCGCGGCATTAATATAAATTAATGATGACGAACCCAACTATGTTGCAGGAAAAGTGTGGTTAGATTGATAAGAAGTACCACCCCTCATATTTTTCATCAACACTAGTGAGTGGACATGCTCGACGAAATCAAATACCTATAACTTTCAATTTCAGAAATAGATTTCCATGAAATCTTTTAAGATGTTCATTATTTCGATATAACCTTACTCAAAATGCGATTCAGATAATATTTCATTAATGTCATGGAAAATAAAATAATAATAACAAACGCAGCTGTCACAGGAAGAGTGGGGTTAGAATTTTTTTCTCCATTAAGCAAGTGGACATGTCCAACGAAATCGGGAATAATTTTCAATTTTATTTATAGATTTTAAAGATATCGAATATTAAATCAAAATGCATTTCATATTCGATTATCGTCATGGAATATAATACTATAAAATGTGCGATCACGAAAAAATAAATTTTCTTATAAAAGCATACTGTTGGTGAAAGTTATTTTATAAAACTATAATGTAAATTTGAAACATTTTTTTAATGAATTCATACTGAAGGCAGGAATATCGTAGGAAAATGTTATAAACCCACTAAAAAACAATTCAATTATATAAATATCTATGTTTTATAAGTTAGTTATAGATCCCTTAAGAAATAGTATAGAAACAGTTTCATAAGATATTTTATAATTCGGCCATATAAACGTTTTCGTGATAAATTTATAAAATACTTGAGATGTCCACAACAGATTGAAATTTATTTAGCATCAATAAAATGAATTGATATTCTAGAGAGTTCAATATAATACTTATAAAATGAAAAAGTCGAGAATCATCAGAATTATACGACAACTTTGCTGGTTGGGCTATATATGAGTGTACACAAAAGGGATAGCAAAATACCATTCAGAAGTCACTTAAACTGAAATTGTACACCAAAGGGGTATCGTATTTCGCTGCACGTTCAAAAGTCTCCTGAGATTCAAAAGCAAATATACTACTTCGAAAATCTACTGATTAAAATATCTCCCTGATCTATCAGATTGAAGCGACTTCGTTTTCGCTTCAGCCACCGGTCAACGCGAACCTGTGAACAAATAGGAATTCACACCTCTTGGACCCGGTAATCGCATAAAAATGAAGCCGACTACAACGAAAAGCTGCCGAATCGGAATATATTAAGCGTGGTCTCCTTTGTTCTCGCCGACCTGGCACCGGTTCTCGGCAATAAAAGGCCCGATTAGTGATAAGTGATAAGCTACCGGTTCTTCGTTATTTTCCAATTATATTTTACGATGAAATGCCACAGAAATCCGCGGAATCTACCGTCTGATCGGATTCGATGACCCCCGGAATCGGTTTTCGGTAGAAATGTTGAAATTTTGAACGATGTTGTTTGGGTCGAATATCGGTTCGAATAGTGTTGAAAGTTACTGAACTTTGTGAGATTCTTTGTTTCAGTTTTCAAGTTTTTCTTCGAGTTTACAGTAGCTCATAAATTAGAGGTACAAACAAAAAGGAGAGATTCCTTGCATAAATTGAATAAAAAGTCCCATAGACACGGAACTGCAAACGTTTCGTTTTTGAGATACCCTGTATCTCAAAAAGTTGAATTTTAAATTTTTTCATGTTTCATTCACAAAATATTCAACTTAAATTCTGTATGGATGTTATAATTTAGAGTTTACACCATGGGATATGCTAATTTGCATTGAAAATTTGCCGGGTGATATTTTTTCTGGGACCCTGTCCCCTGTTTTCCACGGCATATTTTTTAATTGAGCCACTGTGAGTTTGATTAATAGTAAACAAAAGCTATGGTGTCTTTTAGTTAACTAGTTAGTAGATTTAGAAAAAAAAATTTCAATGACTTTTTCGAAATCCTCAGAAAAATCAAAATGTTCATCAAAATCCGGAGTAATCCGCGGTGAACAAATCAAGTATTTGTTCTCATGGATATTTTCCTGATTTGTAGGAAAGATTCAATAAACTTCGTATAATCATCTCGTGAAATGCAGATACTATGGCAAAAAAGTTTTGAAAATTCTCTAACTTTAACACCCTGTATCTCGAAAACGAAACGTTTGCTGTCCGATGTTTATTGGAATCATTTTTCTGAAAACTATGCGAGGAATCTCCTATCTTCGTTTGTATCTCCATATAACAACCTGTATATTGAAAAGTCTAGAAAAGCATTGCCGTGAAGGCAGCTGCTTTTGCACGCATGTTCAATTTAGATGACCGCTTCGGCAACGAATTTGAACAAGCGCGCAAAAGCTGCTGCAGTCACGGTAGTGTTTTTCTTGAATTTTTTTCGATAAATTACTGGATTTCAATTCGATCTAATCTGTATTTTTTGAAGTATTGGAAAAATTAAATTTTGAATCATTGGGCGGATTTTACCATTCACGAATTCGACCTTCATAGTTAAGCCTAACAGCCGGACCGTAACGGATTTACCGACTCGAAATTTTATTTTTCCAATATTTCAAAAACTACAGATTAGATCGAATTGAAATCCAGTACTCAAAATGACAGTTTGAAGGTTCATACAGAATTTAATGAGGATATTGTGATGAGATCACAGAATATTGAATATTTGAAAAAAAATATTTAAATTTTTTTTTCAAATTGTTCTAATGACACGATCATCACAAAATTTTGCATAATGTTGTACCGTAACATCTTCGAACTAGCTGCGAAGTTTCATTATGATTTAATAAGTATTTCTTGATTTATACCGAAAAAAACAACGATATCGAGAAGGGAACCACGAAATTCTCCATATTATTTCCCACTATCTCCAAAACTGATAGCCGCATCGAATTGAAATTTGGTACACTGCCCTGAAATATGGAGTTCGAGGTATAACCGGATTTTTTCTCGAATATGAGCAATAGTTTCAGAAAAAAAATTTCTCAAACAAAAATTTTGAAAAAAATTTTTGTTCATTGAGTAATCATATGATTTCAACGAAATTTTGCGTTAAGTTTCGCGTCATTATGCTCCAACTAACTGCCAAGTTTCAATCCAATCGCTTCAGTAGTTTCTGAAATATGAGGAAATTTACCTCAACTTTTCAAATGGCTATATAACTCCGAAACTATTCGGCTGATTCGGCCCATTAACGAATTTAACCTTCGTATTTGGCCCGGCCGGCCGAACAGAATCGATTTTGACAACGGAGTCGTCATCAGTGAGTCCAACCTAGTTGTTTGAGACCATTTTCGGCTCACTCATCGAATATTACAGACATTTGGACAAAACAATAGCACGCTGTTTCCCAGGAACGCGCAAAAAGACTCATTCAATGTACCTTGAAGAATATATTTCCGATGAAGCTGCATCATTCACCAGAGTACCATTGAAATGAAATGAAACGAAAAATATTCAGAGAAACTCTGAAGTGAGGTCATCAGGAGCTTCAAGCTATCATTTTTTCAATTCAATACTAGATTCAAATAAGACCCGATTCTCAGTTCAATTACGAAGGCCGAATTCGCGAATTGGTGAAATCCACCCAATGATTCCTCAAAAAAACATATTTGGAAACAGAATTTCGAAATAGGTATTTTTCAATTTTCAATTGAACGAACATGAAGAAATTCTACACAAGTTTGCACATCATCCTTTGCCGATTTGTTGATAAGTTTCATTATGATCGGATCAGTATATTTCCAGTTTTTCCGAAAATAACAATAGTACCGAGAAAATAAGCACAAAGTTTGACGTATTTTTCTCAATATCTCCGAAGATAAAAATATTAGAATGTAATGAAATTTGAAACTCTGTTGTGAATTAAATGGTGTGTGTCAAACTGCAATGCGAGTTGAAGAATAGTTTCCGAAAATAATTTTTTTTCCAGGAAAAAGCCGGGAAATTCTAGAAGAACTATTTTTAATTTTTTTTTTCTATACTATCCAACTAATATTGTACGGAAGTTACCGAAAAGCTTGTCAAATGCATGCGCAGGGAACAATTTTGACAACAACTTCCATACTTTCTTATTTGATAAATTTAATATTTGGAATAAAAAAAAAAGTTTTATAGAGTTATTATCAACTGTCATTGCATATTATACTGTATAATCTGTATTTTAATAATTGTATTGATAACCTTTAAAAAGAAACCTCGTTTGAATTTAATATTTGAAACAAAAAAAAAGTTTTAAAGAGTTACTATCAACTGTCATTTAATTTTTGAAGGTATAAAGATTTTTGGAAGTGTTTTTTACCGCAGTCCATTCATCAGAGAAAGGAGAAGGTATGGAAGTTGTTGTCGAAATTGTCCTCTGCGCATGCATTCAACAACCTTGTCGGTAACTTCCGTACAATCTTAGTTCGCTTGTGTTTGAGTGTGGTCAAATACATGTGGTGAGATTTTAACAGGTAATATAGAATAGATGCTACTGAAGATTCTAAATCGAAAAATAAAACATGAAACACTGTGTCTATGATAATTTTTGTATTGTATTTTATTATGTTACCGTTTTCCTAAGTTGTTGTCTCCAAATAATTGTATGCCAGTTGATATAATAATTAAATTTGTCATTCAAGGAGTGGTACGTCGAAGGCAAAAAAAGTATATAAGATATCAATATTGAAAGATATTATGTAAAGGTATTTCAGAAAAATCTGTATTTTCAATAATAGAAACTTTTGCTGCGTAATCAACAGCAAAATGATCACTATCCTTTCCCGTTTCACAGGAGTTGTTCTGCTCACTAGATACACATTTCTCTAGCGTCTATATATCAGTCGGTTGACAGATGGGTTTTCAGGAGCCCTGTGCGTCCACTAGAGCTGAAAATGCCGTATAACTGCTGGCGTAACTAAATTATCTCTAGACAGGGAGCGGCAAATTTAGACTGCATTGTTATATATCCAACTACTTTACGCTCTATAAGGGAGGGGTTGCCTTTTTCGTTGACTTTTTTCCAACGAGGAAATTTACGGTTTCAACAAGATTTATGTTCAGAATAAAGAGCCGAGGGTGTAACTTGGACCTAACAACGGTAGCTGTACGAGCATACAGGGTATAACTAAAATAATTTTGAGTTAATTCGTAGTTCATTGTCTGTGTTGTGCGAATTCTATGCAGAAAACTTTATCAAGCTGTCGTAGTTAAATTACTGATGAACAATGGGGGTTTTTCCTTTAAACGAAAATGCAGTAATTTTCATGAAAAACCTTTAGAACATCACATTTCAAACATACAATTTCAATATTATCTTTTCAAAAAAATGTTTGATCACCTAAAACTGAAAAATAAAAATGGAGATTTGCATTTAAAGGGATTTATCTTGAGTGCACGATAAAGTCGAATTCAGCTTTCTCGGAAAGAAAAGTACGTCAAATGTGTTACTTTGCTTAGGAAAACAGAGATAGCTATATTTCGATCTGGTTAGAGTAGAAGACAACGACCAAGGTATAGAAAAAGAAGAGCACAGACTGTCAAACTGTCATATTACTGACAAATCGCAAACGGAAATTGTTTGGTTATATTGACAAAGAACACGTGTATACCACAGAATAGGAATACATATTTCATTATTCTATAGCAGAAAAAGCTATTCTACTAAACACCGTTGTCACTTCGTGCATGCCTGGCAAATCCGAAACCCCAATTTTGAAATCTGATTTTGAATACTTTCTGAAGGTAATTTGGGAAAATGATTCATCAAACCCATAATAATTATGTTCATATTTGCATTTGCAGTAATAACCCAAATTCAGGAAAAACCCTCATTCTATTATCTTCGACCATTCGTTCACAATTACTCCTGCAAGAAATACGTCAGAGAGAAATTTCCAGTGAAGGTTTGAAGCCATTTTATTTCTGATTGTTTGTAGTTACATACTGATTCAAAATAATTCAATTCAATTTGAGTGAAGAGAAAACAGTAAGTTGACCGAAAATAAAAAGAATGAATTCTGAGGTTTGAAACAGATGAAATACGACTAAGATATACCAGTGAAAGTTAGGAACTGTGTGCGCAGTAACCCTGAGGTTTTTAAGTTTACGTAATCTCACATACATGTTGTTTTTATATATATTTCTGGCTGAAACAACGAAGATGGCTTCAATTCATAATTTTTCGATTGTATCTTCCAAGATCACATCAGGATTTTCAACCTGCTATTTTATCGTTTGAATTGTTCCAGTATTGTTTTTGAGGCAACTTGTTTTCCAAGAAACTGCGCATGATAAATAGTTTAATCCTGCAATCCACAAGGGCGTTCTCCATCAAAAACCTTTTCATTTCATTCTCAATAGTTCTGGTTCTGATATCGTGAGTGAAAATCCAGAAAAATCCTAAAAAATAATGCAAAATTCTGCCAAAATAAGCTTTAATCGATACTCAAGACATATTTCCTGACAATCCAAATCAAATGTGATTTTTGATTGCATATGCGATATATGATTCATGAAAAATCATCAGTTGCTGAACCTTATGTTCCACCTAACAACGAAATGCATACAATGTCCCAAAAAAAATTATTGCGACAAAAAATGCGCAATGACATCTACATATTTCGCCCAGCGATAATTGATAAAATTAATTGTTATGAGGGTAAATTTCATCTGCGTACATTTTACAGATTTTTCCGATGGTGCATAACTGAACTGTACTCACTTTCATAGAAAAAAAAACGGTGTAACCGAAAGGTCAAATGCTTCGATTCGATGGTCAAAATAATAGTGAAAGTGAAAAATAAATTCAGTTTAAAACCCACAGAATATGATTGCCTTCTACTAAAAACCATAAATCTTCTTATTCTGAGATGAAAGTCTCGAGATTACATTTATGACAAAAGAGTCTCGAGACTCTTCTCGAGACTCATTTATCACAAACATATACTTAACTTTACGCTGAGTTTCCTGAATATCTCTGAGAAAGCTCTGTGAGCTGCCAAATCTTTTTTCTACATTAATTGGGCAATTTCACCAAATGTTCATAGTTCTACCAACTCTTTCTGTTTCTTTTTCAAAAAATAATATTATTTATGGTACCTTTTGTGCTAAGTATCCTCCTAAGATGAAAAGTCACGAGATTACTCTGTGAGACAGACAGGATGTGATTTGGAAACAGATGCTATCTAAGAAAGAAGCAATGACTTGTAAGTTTCCAAACGAATATAAGTCTCGAGACTGCTTGGGTTGAGTTTCCTGAGGATACCCATCTGGGATACTTCTGTGAACAGCCAGTTCTGGTTCTAAATTAATTGCGAAATTTCACTTAATTTCTCCAGTCTCATTAACACTTACATAGAATTTATGGTCTTATGCTGAATGTCCACCTGAAATTAAAAGTCTCGAGAATACTCTATACTATACCACCAAAGTGAGAATCTTCTATACAGGGTGTTCTACAAGCTCTATGACAAACGTTGACAGATGGTAGCTGTGCTTATTCTGAACATTTTTTTTCCTATGAACATATATCCGATTCGTTTTTGTTAAGAAGATACAAGCATTTAAAAAATTATATTTTCATGTTCAAATCATAATTATAAATGGAAATTTTGATACTATAAAAATTGTTCAAAATGTCCACCTTCGGCTTGAATGTAAGCTTTACATCGACGAACCAAAGATGCCGTTACTCGGCGGATCAGATTTGGGTCGTTTCGTATTTGTTTTGCTGCATCTTGAATTCTATCAAGTAATTGTTGATGAGATTCGATTTCAACATGATGAATAAGCTGGTTCATATGAGCCCATAAATAAAAATCTAAGGGATTTAGATCAAGCGAACGAGGTGGCCTTTTTGACCTATCTATTTATTCGGGAAATGTTCATTCAGCCAGCTGACTACTTGTCTCCCTCTATGTGGTGGTGCACCATCGTGCTGATACCACATATTTCCTACAATGTTTAGTTCTAAGTCATTAATGAAGTCAAAATGGTTGTGCTCCAAAAATTTTTTATACAGTTCTGCATTTAAACGGTCATTTATAACATGTACTGGCATCAAATCATTGCTGAAAATCCCACCCCAATCGTTTACACCGAAACGTTGCTGAAATCTTGGGTATATTGATGAAGTAACCATCTACAACATTCTAACCTTCCTAACCCATCGTCAGCATGTAAAGCTTGTACATTTCTTCTATGAAATGGATGCAACATTTCTGCTTTCAAAACACGCCATACGAAATTTGGTGATAAATGAAGATTAGTAGCTATACGTCGAACACTAATCGAAGGGTTGCCACGGACAGCATCTATTACATTTTCCTTATTTTCTACATTTACTTCAGTTGGCCGAATGGCTTTCTTTGGAGCAGGATTGACTGTTTCTCGAAGTCTTCGGAATGAGGCACAAAATACTGTGTGAGCAGGTTGGTGTCTACTAGGATATTTTCTTCGGTATTCTCGAGCTGCTCTTCTGGAGTTACCATTAAAATACCCATACTCAAATACAATATCTGCATATTCTTGAGTCGTGAAAGAATGCATTGTTATTCAAAACGTACCTCAAGTGTCAAATGAATTATTAAAATAACGTCAATTACCATATCAACGATATTTTATGTTGGTCTACTTGATCAAAACATGGGAATTAATTTTTTCAAATGCTTGTAACTTCGAAACGAGAACGAATCAGACCTATATTCATAAGAAAAAAATGTTCAGAATAAGCACAGCTACCATCTGTCGAAGTTTGTCATAGAGCTTGTAGAACACCCTGTATAACTTGAAAAACATCAATAATGATGAGGGTATCTTTCCCAAAGATGAAAACTTAATCTTTCTCAATTTTTAAAAAACACACAGATTGTCAAAGGCATGCCAGGCAACACTAGATTATGGGTATTCCGAATAGAATGTATGCCAAAAATTGAGATATATTTCTCATCTTTTCATCCAATGGAGTGAAATCCCTTACCTTATATATCACCATATGAACAACAGTTGCACAACGTCGATAGTATCGCTGAAAGATGTCCATCCAAACTACAAGACAACACAAAAACTCTTCAAAAAACCACCATCAATCATCTCGTATATCTCCATTCAATTTCCAAACAAAATTCTTGGCTAACAACCCAAATTAATCAGGAGAAGAGGCAACACCATTTTTAGTAGTTATCGCACTTTAAACATCTCGTATCCGAGACAATTGAATAAAGCAATTAGACACGGTCACTCAATCATAATAGTGTTTCGAAGACTAGCATCACTCACGGTGTCTCTGATAAGTGAAAATACGGATATGGGCCATAGGTGGCTCTGGATGGGTTCCACGATGTAACCCAGAGATAGTATCGGTTGATTTTTCAAGTTCAGTGTTATCACTGAAAATTTTAATTTCGATAGCTTGAAGACACTGAGTCAGTGGAATGGGAAGAAATATATTGAAGGGAGCTTCATTAATTCCATTTATTTTGAGTATGATTTGAATGAGAGGAAATGTTTAGTTATTATTTAAATGTATTAATATTCTTTAATATCAGTCGGACATGGTATATTAATTGACAATATTTATCCATGAAGTATCGTCATGTTTTTCATCAACGCAGCGTGAATTCCAAAGCTGTTTGCGGACACACGATCTACTGAAGGTGCTTATTTAGATATGAACTCTATATTTGTACAGCAGATTTGGAAGTTTATTTCGTGTAAAGGTTCATTTGAGTATCGATGAGAGCTTATTGTGGAAGGATTTTGCATCATTTTTTTGTTTTTTCTGGGTTTTCACTCTCAAAAGTTGAAACAGAACTATTAAAAATTAAATGAAAATTGTTTTTCTCGTGCAAATCGCCCCTGCTGATAGCAGGATTGAACTGTTTGTCAAGGCCAGTGTTTTGGAAAACAGATTGCCTGATGAACAATACGGAAACAATACGAAAGATGAACAAAGCGAACTGTGATGTTTCAGAGTACCGATCTGACTCTTTCATCAGATAGATTGAAGCAATACAAAAATACAGATGTCAGAATCAGATAATTTGTAAAGAAAATTGAAGAGTCCTCTTGCAATTTGTTAAATGGAGAGTGTACCTACTAAGGTAGACACTCGATCACACTCATCTAGCTTATATTTACCATCATGTTATATCTCAACTTGAATCAAACACTTCGTCAAAAATGTATTATGAGCTCTCTTCTGACTTCAACACAAGTCGACTGCTGGGCAACAACTGAATATATCTGTATTAGTCGGTTTCGAAATTGGTTTCAGTTGTCATGAACCGCTTCCTTCAGGAAACAAATGACAATAAACTTTTTTGCAATGATGATGAACTTTTTGAAAAATTCATTTTTTCAAATTCCCTGACTGCATTAACCCAACAAAATTCAACAAAGAGTTGCACTTCATTATATTACAACTAACTGTCAAGTTTCAATCCAATGGTCTCAGTAGTTCCTGAATGATCATTGAAATTCCAGAGTCTCTAACTCTGAAACGGTTCGGCCCAAGGTGGGTTTTTCCTCTACACGAAAATGCGGTAATTTTCATGAAAAACCTTTAGAACGTCATATTTTAAACATAAAATTTCAATATTATAATTTTTAAAAGATGTTTGATCACCTAAAACTGAAAAATAAAAATGGGGATTTGAAATTTAAAGGGATTTGTCTTGAGTACACGATATGGCAACGTCGAATTCAGCTTTCTTGGAAAGAAAACGACGTCAAATGTGTAACTTTGCTTAGAAAAACAGAGATAGCTATACTTCGATCTGGTTATAGTAAAAGACAACGACCAAGGAATAGAAAAAGAAGAGCACAGACTGTCAAACTGTCATATTACTAACAAATCGCAAACAGAAATTGTTTGGTTATATTGACAAAGAACACGTGTGTACCACAGAATAGGAATAAAGATTTCATTATTCTATAGTAGAACAAGCTATCCTACTAAACACTGTTGTCACTTCGTGCATTCCTGGCAAATTTTAAAACCCCAATTTTGAAATCTGATTTTGAATACTTTCTGGAGGAAATTTGGGAAAATGATGAATTAAACCCATAATAATTATGTTCAAATTTGCATTTGCAGTAATGACCATAATTCAGGAAAGAAACCCATTGTGGCCATCTTCCGTACGCTTGTGATCGTGCATACCACAAGGAAGTTTTCCTGGTCCCTTATTCTTCCTGATATATATCAATGACTACGAACCAGATATGGAACTATGTCCCAAAAGAGTAAATACAGTTAATTATGCCGATGACACAAGTTTACTTCTAGTTGAAAAACTGTTCTCAATGTTAGACTAACTGAAATCACCCTAGATAAAACTGATGAATGGTTCAAAAATAATAATTTGATACTCAACAAAGAAAAAACAAAATTCATACTTTTCACACCAGCGCAAACAAAAATTGAGGGAAATTTAACAGTCAATTTGAGTCAGGAAATATACCAGATACAAGAAACAACAAAATTTTTAGGCATCCACATAGACAGAAACCTCAATTGGAAAGAACACATAAACTGTCTAAATGAGAAAATTACACAATCGATTTATGGTCTCAGAGTAATAAGTCGATATATCCACAGTGATTACTTAAAAATGGTTTATCATGGAATAATAGAGTCCAAACTAAGATTTGGAATAATATTTTATGGAGCAGGAAACATAAAACCATTGTTCATTTTACAGAAAAAGGCAATAAGAATACTCAAAAACATGAAGTATAATGAATCCTGCAGAAGTATCTTCAAGAAAAATAAATTATTGACAATATATGCCCTTTACATTCAGGAATGTGTTCTCTTCATTAGGACCAATGAACATCTGTTTGAGAAATATGAAAACAAAAAAACTTTCTACAATATCAGGAATGACGACTATATTTATCCCAAACATAATTTAACAATCTCTCAAAAGCAGACGGAATATAGATGTCTCAAAATATATAATATGCTTCCAAAAAATATAACAACTATAAAAAATATGAAATGTTTCAAAAGAAGATTGTTCGAATATCTTATTGAGCTAGAACCATACAGTTTAGATGATTATATGTCCAACATGTAATTCTTATTTTGACACTATTCTATTTCATCTTCATATATGTGTATGAATGTGATCGAGAATAAAGAGCTATTATTATTATTATTATTATTATTATTATTATTATTATTATTATTATTATTATTATTATTATTATTATTATTATTATTATTATTATTATTATTATTATTATTATTATTATTATTATTATTATTATTATTATAGACGACCTGCCGGACAGAATCGACTTTGAGACATGATTCGTCATTAGTTAGTCCGACCTAGTAGTTTGAGACCATTTACGGAAAAAAAATCGTAAATTATAGATATTTGGACAAAACGACAGCACGCTGTACCCCAGAACATTCGCCCAAAAAGTAGAGTAGCTATAATAAGATATTTCCTGTATCGGTTAAGATTTCCGGAATACCCAACATATGAGTTCATAAATCACCATTTAATTTTCACTTCATTTTTACAGACATAAAGCCCCCTCAACATTTACGGTTGTGCGGCTTCAACACAATGTCCCCCCGCGATTTGAGCGCTCTAAATGGGGTGTCAGACACGGCGGCATATGACGCTATATCGGCGCCTTCCAGTGGGGCCCGGGTTCTGTCCTAGAACGGGGTTTAATGAGGCGATTTTAAAGAAATTTCGGAGCACTTGGCGCTTCTGGGCCATTTGAATTGATATCTGAACACCCGCGGCGAGCTTTATGAAATTTTATGTTTCCGACTCGGGTTTCCCACAACGGGGGGTATCTGTTTTCCGCGGCAGTTTTGTTGGGGGTGAGATTCATGGGGTTGTTCTTTATGGGTTCGTGTGTTTTCGCGTGTCGTAGTTTGGAGGCATTAGATTTCTTTCCCTCTAAGAATAGGGATAAAGGTGGAAGACTACCTACTCTACGCCGATGGTAAACACACTTGATATGACAGCGTGCTCTCATTTTGTCCAAATGTCTGTAATTTTCGATTTTTTCCAGAAATTTGTCCAAATAAATATGTTGGACTAGCTGATGACGAATTCGGTGTCAAAATTGATTTTGTCCGGCTAGCCATCCGTCCGAGGACACAATATCTGTCGAACGTAGCGATCTAGCGACTTGAAACTTCCAGGGTGCGTCGCGCATAAAAATCGGCCAAACGATTACGGAGTTAAAGCCATTTGAAATTTTGAAGCAATTTCCCTGATATTTCAGGAACTTCAGAAGCTATTGAATTAAAACTTGGCAGTTAGTTGGAGCAGAACAACGAGCAATGACTAGGGAAATTTTGTTGGGATCGTACAGTTACTGAAAAGAAAAGTTCTTCTTAATTTTTTTTTCTAAATAATTGATTTTCAGGAAACAACAACGATATATGTGATTGATATTTCAGGAACTACTGAAGCGATTGGATAAAATCTTGACAGTTCGAAGAATAATGACACGCAACTTCCTCTAGAATTTTGTTGAAATCGTACTTTCAGTAAATTATAAAAATGTTTTTCGTACAAATCTGTTTTTTCGGGAATTTTCATTTCGATATGGTTGAAATTTTCAGAGATATTGGAAATACAAATTTCGGGGTTTTTCCCTCGGTATCGTTGCTATTTCCAGGGTTACTCATAAAAACACCGATTCAATCATGATGAAACTTGGAAACTAGTTCGAAAATGCCTTCGAACAACTTCGTGCAGAATTTGTGATCATTTTTTTCTGAATATTCAATATTCTGTGATCTTCTGATCATATTAACACCACGAAATTCTGTATGAACCTTAAGCTTCCACTTTTCAATCAAGTACTGTACTTTAATGAGCAAAATTGACCCAACAGTTTCAGAGTAATAGCTATTTGAAGTTTTGAGATATTTTTCCTGATATTTCAGGAACCAATGAAGCAATTAGATTGAAGCTTGACAATTAATCAAGCTCAAGCTTAAACCTAGACCTCCATATTTCATCGCAGTGAACCAAATTACAGATTGATACGATCACAATTCTTGAAGATATTGGCGAAAAACCTGAAAAAGCACTGACGTGAAGTCAGCAGCCTTTGCGCGCATGTTCAAATTCGAACCAAAGCGGTCATCTTTCGACGTGTTGACCACACCATACCCACTTTGGGTGATCTTCCCTGAACATGGGTGCAAAAGCTGCTGACTTCACGTCAGTGCTTTTTTAGGTTTTCTCTATTTCACAAGGATATACTCATTCGCCTCTTGTACTGATCAGGATCACTCTAGCTTGACCGATAAAGAAGGGTTCTCATGGTGGGACTGCCTTGACAGTTTAGTTGGCTGATGATTCAACTAGGGTGCTGTAGGTGATGGGTCGTTCTGGGTAGATGGTGGTCCTCAAGGTTTTAAAGAGTCTGCTGGTAATTGAAATTTTCATTGTGTTGATGGTCATGGTAGCCAAGTACTATAAAAATAAAAGTTAATTAAAAGAAATCTGATGTTGTTGATGTTGGATCTGAGATGAAAGTGCCCTCGATTTGATTAAATTTCAATCAAATTCATCTTCTTAGTATTCTCAATTTTATCCACATGACTCAAATACTACACACTGTTGGATCATAACGTAAGAACAAAACTGTTGCACAGAGAAAAAGGTTCTCTTAAATCAATTTGTAATCGCATTCGTTCAAGAAAATGCTATTCTTGAATGTCCAACCACATATTAGTTTGATTTTTCGATGAAATACTCTTGACCCATGTGAACAATGATACTCTTGATTCAAGCGGAATCACGTTCGGTCCTAATGAGAAATCTTTCAACGATTACTGGATATGTATGGCCATATACGTTTCATATTTTCATTCGGAAATACTATGGGTTTGATACGAATGTAAGATTTCTCATTTTGGTATTTGAAATATTGGTAAACCCGCAAGATTTCCCGTCGCCGAGATATTGAAAAGATATTTACATCATTGTACGCAGTGTGATTTTCTGAATAAAAAATGTGAAATCCACCATAGGCGGTCTCCCTTAATTTGGAAGATATGGGCCCCCACAGTTCCACAATGAGTCGTTTTCAGGTCCCTTTTTCCACCATAAAAACGATCTCTCAGTTCATCTGTATGGTTCACACACCACCTTTGAACCTTCAACCATCAATAAGCAACACTGTTTTTCAAGAATAATCAATATTTAATGAAATTACTGGACAACCACTTAACCTCTATACCTTCTGATTTCGACTCAGACTAAAAGCGAAGTTTGGCAATGGCGCAAATTTCATCGGTCGGAATCGTGCCATCGTGCGTATTCGTGAATGACAGGTTATTGCTGGCGAGAAAAATGAGATATGTTCTTAGTTCTTACTGTCTACTGCGAAACTCTTAATCTTTCAATGGGAGAATTCGTTTCTAATGAAATCTACAAGGTTGACACATATAGTAATGGAATGAAAATACACCCTGACATATATTTCAACGTACATTTTTTTCATATGTGATAGGTCGCGCCTTACCAGATCCCTAATGAAATCGAGGTTATTATATAACCCATCTCATTCTAAACTGGGACCATCTCGAAGACACAACAAAAAACGAAGTAGATAAAAACCTCCCTATTTTGAAGGGGATAGAAAGAAAATTTAAACGAAAATATTGAGAGTGAAACCTTAAACAAATATTCTCAATGATTTTGTTTTGATGTTAGAATAACCACCTCTTCTTTAGTGACAGAAGCATTTTCCTTACAATCATATCCTTCAACTGTCCATCATTTCATATTTCCCGCCAGCAACTACCCTTCGGTCATAATACGTTGGCCAGCGATGAAAAGACGCTGTTGCCAAGCTCCGCTTTAACATTGAGAAGTATTCCGTAGAAATATAGGTTAAGTTGTTGTCTAATATTTTCACTTTTCTTCCTTTAAATAATGAATATTCTTGGAAGAAAGTGTCTCTATTCGTTGATTGAAGGTTCGAAGATGATTTATGAACTAGATTTGAGAAGTGAGAGATCGTTTTCATGGCGGAAAAAAGGATCTGAAAATGCAACAATTTGGAACTTTGGGGGCCCATATCTTCCAAACAAAGAGAGACCGCCTATGTTGGCCTTCATAATTTTTGTTCAGGAACTCACACTGCTTACAATGATGTGAATATCTTACTTATAGATTCGCGACGGGAAATCTTGCGGGTTTACCGAAATATTTTTCTAGAAGATTTCAATTTATTCCACCAAGAGAATAAAATATGTTCGATGCAATAAGCGGCTCTCATATACTAAAATGTATGGTATCTTGAGAAGCCTATCATAATCATTTTCGAAGATATAATCATAAATAAGGTGCAAATGGAGATTCACCTTCTTACAAGAAAGTTTTTTGGGAACAGGAGTTCGAAGATCAAAGAGCAGAAGTCTTTTGAAACAATTTGCTTGGTTATTATGTTCACTCTCGACATCCAATCTAAAATGAAATTGTGTAGTTTGGAGTTCATGAATGTAGGTATACATGTGACAATGTTTGTGCATAATACACATGCATGTAGGCATGTACCAACCTATTTCAATTCAAACTTTGTTCTCGAGTAATCAAACGTATTCTTGAAACCAACCTTTTTTCTTGACTTTCGAAATTCTGTTCCCGAAAAACTCCCTTGATGTTGATAAGTAGTTTTCCATTCACACAAAATTCATAATGCACCATCAAAAGCACAAATGTACTTGTTCACTATTCACTATGGCGGCCATGGCTTTGTTTCCCATCTAAATATCCATATATTCTGAGATTCTACATTCCATATGCGTTAATACCGCATAAAGAACTATGATTAGCTGAAATTGTTTTTTAAAGTAAAGAGAACGTATGCTTTGGTTCAACTAAATTCGATTCAAGGAAATTCATGTAAACAGGCAAACAACGGAATGAGGTGAGAATAGAAGTATATTGTTCAATTTCAAATTATTTTTTTTGGGGGAAGGTTATTCAATTCCAGAAGATTCGTTTCAAGAGATCCTTTTTCTCTGTGTGGAATCCACCGTAATGATAACTACAGAACTGTCAATGTTGATCACTTACTCATCTAAAGTATCCTTACAGAATACCAAACTCGATCTGATATAATCAACAACATACTGAAGTTGTACTTGGATACATAAAATATGTTGGTGCTTGAGCAAGGAGAAAGTCGAGTAAATTTTTTGTTTGTTTTTTATTGAGTCGAACCTTCATATTTTGTCCAGTTTCCGAAAGTTCTCGCCTGGAAGACTGTCTGAAATATCACGTAGCGAGCTCCGAGAGGTATCACAAATTGAAGTATTTCAGAACTTCTCAGTCTTCACAAGCAGGCAGGACTTGTTCTACCTACGATTTATTTACAATCTCCTGAGAATATTCCGATTGCGGAGATTTGGAGTAGATGAGGAGCTCCCTGTAACTCCTCAAAGATGTGCATATGTGATTTCAATGTTCTGGAAAGATCTTGCCTTACTTTTTTGTTTCGTCACATAATTATCTTTGCATCAGATCATAAAATGGCAATTCACTTAGTCCGTATAATATGATTCTTGCAGATTTCGCTGAACCTTTGTAATGTGTACATTCTTCACACACCCTCAAAATTTATTTCTTAATTTTTCCGCACATGGCAACACATCTAGCAGCATTGTTCGCGTCGCTACCGACCTGGAACAAAGCGCTAACATGGCCGAGGAGACATGTTAATATTCAGACAGTTGGTAGTCATGAGTCAGGCCCATTTAATTGTATTTGTCGACTGTTGGAATACGTGCACTGGTAATTTATCACCTCTTATTGTTGTTATTATATGAAATTATGTCCTTGCATTGTTCGCGCCGAGATTTATGTGCGGATGGGATTGATAGATTCCTGGCTTGTAGTCGGCCTTCACTGAGTGACCCTCTTATCTCGCGTTGAAAAAGGATGATGAAGGAATTTTAAATAGGTTACGTACATATAGTGTTGCTGGTGTTAGTTCCCACGCGGTCGTGGGACTCCGTGAATTCGTACTTCTTGGAAACATTATTTGCCATTTCCTTTGTCATTTTCTCGGTATTCTTTTCCCGGGTAAGAATGGCGTCTCAAAGTATTTTTGGAGGCATTATGAGAAAACTGAATGAGTATCTAAGTCTCAACATATTCTCATTTTTGTTACAGTATATTACGTGTATAGGAGTATAATACTTTACTTTGGAGATATGGCAACATGTAGAATCTGGGATTGTCATCGTAAAGATTGACATTTTCCCTGCCTGCTCAATTTATCTGTTGAAAAAGGCGAATATCGTTAAGAAGATGTTATCGTAGTGAAAAAGCTACAAAAGCACTGCCGTGAAGCCAGCAGCTCTTGCGAACGAATTTGAACTTGCGCGCGAAAGCTGCTGCCTTCACGGCAGTACTTTTCTAGATTTCTTTTCCGATAAATTACTGGACTTCAATTCGATCTAATCTGTATTTTTGATCAGATCGAATTGAAATCCAGTACTTCATCGAAAAACTTAAGTTCGAAGGTTCATACAGAATTTAATGAGGATGATATATGATAAGAAAATCACAGACATTTTTTTTCAAATTTTTCTAATGACACAATCATCACGAAATTAAAGTTGTCTTTCAGCATCTTCAAACTAGCTGCGAAGTTTTATCAGGGTTGAATAAGTATTTCTCGAGTTATACCGAAAAAACAACGATATCGAGAAGAAAACCTCGAAATTTGACATATTTTTTCCCGATATCTCCGAAACTCATGATCGTATCGAACTGAAATTTGGTACACTGCTGTGAAATATGAAGCTCAAAGTCCAAGTGGAATTTTTTTTTGGATATGTTGAACGGTTCGCAAAAAAAAAATTTTTTTGAAAAATAATTTAGAAAACATTTTGTTTGATTCACTGACAGTATGATCCTGACAAAATTTGGCTCAAAGTTGCGCGTCGTTATACTTCACCTAATTGCCAAGTTTGAATTCAATCGCTCAAGCAGTTTTTGGAATAAAAAATAAATAACCTACCACAAATATTTCAAGTCTCCAGCTCTTCCCCTACTCAAGTTATCGTGGCACCTGCCGAGCGGGCGAACAGAATCGTTTTTCACATCGGATTATGCATCAGTGTGTCTTACTGAGTCATTTGAGATCATTTTCGGATCAGAATTCGAAAATTTGAGATATTGTATGCATCATTTTTATTTTTTCAATATTATTCATTTGGCTACCATTTGATACAAAAAATTGCTGACAAATATTGTGAAGCTGCATCTCAATGAGCAGAATTTTTAATATCAATAAATTCCATAGAATTTTCATGAAAATTTACTCTCCTTTTCACAAAATTCTCAAAAAGATTCAGATTTAAAAAGATATTGAATTAGAAATTGTGAGCTATTTGAAAGTATGGAATAGTTCGAAGAATATTACTAGAAACACAAAGAATCGAACACCGTTGGCAGTTCCTATGTCAACATAAGAAAATCCAGAATAAAATATAGTAATTTTTACATCAGCAACATCATTTTGCCCTAATAAGTTCTCTTGTTTGCCTGTATTTGTAAAATCTAGGTTCTTTTACATACAAAAAATTTACAAGAAGTATTGATTTTTTAATTCGAAACTCGTTTTTCGAATTGCATTACCTGAAATTGAGTAACCTGAATTGATATGGAATCATAGCATGCATGCGCATGCGCAGTATGTTGAAATTGTAGACCGTGGCAAGTTGTGGAGTATTCAACTAGCATTGACTGGAATTTTGCTGCGGAAAAATAATCCACTCGACTTCGAGTAGCAGTAGTACACATTTCATGAGTAGTTTGAATGCTGAGAAAAATTTTTTAGCAGCAAAAATTTTAATTTTGTAATATTCATGTAACCATATCTCGACTTCATATTCCACCCTGATGTTGATTTTCGAAAAATCCAAAATTTTAAAATAATGAAAGAACGATTTGCAAACTCGATGAATTACTTATGCAGGTGAAGGTTTCAAGACGTCCATCAGAATTAAAATGAGGTATCTCAATAAAACGTGGAGGTAGGTATCAATATTCTTTACTCTTAAAATTATTTTTCCACATATACACTCGACAAATTTTACAATCTCTAGTACAGTTTACAAGTGTGTTGTATCCAGTATTGAAAACCGGAACTCAACAATGCCATACTTACAATAAATTATAAATTTTCAACACTGGTACGTTATGTAGTGTAAGCCATAAGTTGTGATTTTCCTTATACAATTCCAATATTTACACAATAAATATATCTCAATGTTCAATTTGCAGAGGAATCCTACCAATAAACAGAAAATTATCGGTATTCTTGCGCAGAAACAAGAGAATTAGGTTATAGAAAATAATTATGAAAATAAAAGTGAGCCTCTCAGGCATATTATATCTCTGCACAAAAATTCACGAAATTTTTCTTTGGTAAATAATATTATACGTTTCTTTACATAATGTTTTCTAACTTTTTATACAATTTACAAATTTTCAAACAATAAACAACATTATTTACATTAGGATATTTACAAATCTTTAAAAGGAACATCATTGTAGACAATTGTCGAAAGTTCATTCGGGTTACAAAATTTTCCAAAATAAAATGCAGTCTACACATTGAAAGGAAACAAGAAACAATTCAGACGAGCAGTGTTCTTATTATTTTCAAAAAGCAATGCTCATTTGAAGTGTAGGGTATTTTTTTAAACTGAAAGCACCATTGAAAATTTGCACTACTGAGGTGAAGAGAATATTACCTAACTGTTTCAGTCAGGACGATAAATTTTTTTAATATTTCGTGACAGTAACTGTATAGTGTAGAATTTCATAAATTTATTCTATTGCAAAGCCCCTGCTTTAGTAGAATTAAAATGAATTTTACAGAATTATTTCTGTTGGAAATCATAATTATTTTTTTAATTATCAAAGTTCTAGGTACAGCGGGTTTATATTTCAGTACATATACTTCGCTCCCAAAAAATACACCCAAAATACTCTTTTCGTTTTCATAGTTCGTGGTATCGTAACAACTACTTAAAGCCTTCACGTCATCCAGACTCAGTTCGATAGACCAGAATTCATATTGCAGAAACATCCCAGGATTAGACGAGTATGGTTACGCCATAACCAATATAAACTAATATGGCTGCTCTGATATCACTAGCACTACTTTTCCACATCTTCGACTTGCTTCACATCTAAACCATTCACCATTTTCTCTATGCTCTTCAAATCGTTCGGAGAGGAAGAGACTTCAGGCTTTGGTGATGTGGTGCTTGGCCTTATTGGAGGCGATAAGGAACTACTTCTTATTTTACTCGATGGTGAGTTGCTGAGGCTTCTGGTATGAGAGCTGGGGGTGACTGTTTCAAAAGCGCTGCCCAAAGGTGAGGAACTCACTCCACTAGAATTAGGGATCGTGTAAGGGGTGAAACGGTGACCACCCTTTAAGTGGTTGTGTATAGGTGACGTTGGTGATAGGTGGTGACCGTGGGGGTTAGGGTGAGCTAAATTTTGGTAGTGGGAGAAGAGCGCAGGGTGTTGGGCTGCTAATGCTAACTGGGCGTTAAAGAGCAAACTGTGGTTCATGCCAGGGTTATGAGCGCCGGTGAAGAGGCTCAAAGGGGGACCAAATGGAGGTGCACCAGCACCTCCATACATTCCGTGAGGATACAGGTAGGGGAGTAAATGAGGTGGAGGGTGTATTGGGGGTCCCACACTTATATTAGGTGATGGATATTCCCCAGAAGGATTGGAGGGACCAGCACCACTCGATTCTTTAGGGGACGAAGGCCCAGCTCTAAACGCTGTGCTTCCAGGTGATTCCGAACAGCTTGACTCTGATCCAGAGTCGTCGTGTAGTCTTCTTCTGAGATCGTCTTCAGCACCTGGAGGGAACATAAGATTAGTGATTTGTCTTGCGCGAGAAGAAATTGTTGAATGAACATAAGGATGTGAAATTTACCTGAATGGTTCGCTGAGGAAGCGATTGGAGTTGACGCAGGAAGGGATGGTCTAGGACTATCAGCGGTTCCTACGACGTCCAGCTCCGAGTCGTCTGTTTTTGAAACTGTGCTGCTATCTGCTGACATTCTAGCTGGAAGAGGATGCGACGTTTTGTCGTCAGAGTGTCTCTGCGCCAGCATGGCTTGCCTGAAACAATAAGAAGAAAGACTTGTTAGAACATCTTCATTAAGTTCGAAGATATGTTGAAGTTGACATAGCAAAATTTGTGTGGATATATGTTTATGTGCTTTTTTGAGTTTCTCATGGTGATATGGCTAATTTGATAAATCCAACGTTGACGATATTGGGCGTTTTGTATAAATATATATCCAGAGACTTGGATGAACGTAGTTATTGTAATCACCTATGTGGTAGGTTGTATCTTTGATGGTAATTCAAATTTTTAGCTTCCTTGTCGATATATCGAGCTTGTACCCTATTGAACTTATAGCCCAGTTCAAAATGTTTTGATGCATGTTTCTGAAGTAATATCTTCCTTCTCAAGAAACCCCTCTGAAATTATTATGCATTGTCATCAATTCGCATCGTGTTTTCAATATCAACAATCCGTCCTCGATGATTTCAACCAAATGAGGTAATCCCTATGCAATTGCTCATAGTTTTTTTCGTGAACCCCTAAAAACGTATTTTCGCCGGTCGGAGGGCAGGGCAACCTGCAACCCTGCGGTGAAAATTATGCGCAGAGAGAGATAAGTCCTCGCCGAGCTGATAAAACCAACAAAGACTTTAATTTGAACTTGGACAATCCAGAGGCGTTTCATCAGTCACTTCGGTAACAATTTTCGGCTTTGCATTTTTATGCCGTTAGGATAAAATATGCGGTAGAAGGTCCCTGATCCTCCTTTGTCTTCCGAGCTGGGTTACAGGACCGGATCAGCTTGTTTGTCTCGCGAAATTGAATATTTTGTTATTTGAAAGACATTCCAACTTCCTTCAATATAATAACACAGATATATTCTTTGTGTGCCTGTTAAAGTTTATTGTTCTGACCAAATATCAGAAGTTTCCGAACGTTAAGTCGGAAAATTTATGAGGAAATGGCTTCTAACTTGAACGAGCGCGAAACCTTCTAACCTCCCTTGAGTTCTTTCTCAGAAATGTTATGCATTATAATTATTAGGTGAAGTCTTGAGCATATTCATAATTATAAGCATTAGTTAAAATTGAACCCGCTCCAAAAATGCAGGCATTCATACATCATATCAAAGTCTTAAGAAATGAGTACTAAATTATGACTATATTTCAAGACACTGTCCGTGACAAATGAAGGGTTTTCCAATGAGAGGTGTTATTTTGATATTCAAAGAAAAATGCCATTTTTCAATATAAATGATCGGATGTTTATTTCATTATAAATAAGAAGCTATGCCGTTAATAGTGGAAAATAACATCAGGCAAATGACCACCACGACCACGCTTACAGGACCATATCCTTTTAATGAAATTTTGCATAACCAAATCGCAAAGTGGATGCCGTATGTCCTCGATAGCCTCACGAATTCCATATCTGACGTCTTGAATCGACGCTGGGCTATTGGCGTAGACCTTCTCTTTCACGTGGCCCCAAAGGAAGAAGTCGCAAGGTGTTAAATCACAAGATCTCGGTAGCCAATTGTGATCACCTCTTCGAGAGATAACACGGTTCGGAAACTTTTCCCGCGAAAGATCAATGGTTTTGTTGCTTGTGTGGCACGTAGCGCTGTCTTGTTTGAAGTAAACGTTGTCCAGATCAATACCATCCAACTCCGGTCAGAAAAATCATTAATCATCTCTCTATAGCGCAATCCATTCACCGTAACTGTTTCTCCAGCCTCATTTTCGAAAAAGTAAGGTCCAATGACTCCGCCGGACCATAAGTCGCACCAAACAGTCACACGTTGAGGATAGAGAGGCTTTTGAACAATATCTCTCGGGTTTTCCGAGCCCCAGATGCGATAACCTTGCTTGTTGACGAAGCCACCGAGGTGGAAATGGGCCTCATCACCCAAGATGATTTTTCGATGGAATCCCGGATCATTTTCATGCATTTCAACGACCCAATCAGATAAGACACGACGTTGTTGATGATCGGCCGGCTTGAGTTCTTGTGTTAACTGAACTTTATAAGCCTTAAGACCCAAATCTTTATGCAAAATATGGTGTAATGACGTTTGTGGAATGCCTAATTCCAAAGAACGACGAGGAATGGACAAAACTGGGTTTTCTTCAACACTTTCGATTACAGCAGCAATATTCTCGGCTGTTCTTGAGCTACGTGCACGGTTTTTATTCTTCACATCACTAACTTGTCCCAACAGCTCGAATTTTCCCACCAATTTCTTTATTGTGGTCCGACAAGATGCTTCACGACGACCCAAAAATATTCGAGTTTCACGAACCGTCTCTGCCAAATTCTCACCATTTTTATAGTGAATTTTAATAATTTCAATGCGTTGTTGAAGCGTGCATCGTTCCATTTTTATTAATTGCGAAGTTTCTACTTGTCAAATGTCAAAAAATGACAGCTTCAAAAGTGACATCTATTCAAAATAACACCTCTTATTGGAAAACCCTTTAGGTCTAATTGCCACAGCCGGATCTCAATTCAAAAAGTTGAATATACATGATTGAAATCTGAAAACTCTTCCCCCAAGAATAATTTCCAGACCAGTTTGGATAACCGTAATGCACATAACATATAATAAGTTCCTGTTTTCGTCGAATTGATGCGAGATGAACTGTTATCACTTCCTGCTGCATTGAATTACCTCATATGCGAAAAAAAGAGAAGTATTCATCTAGCCCCTCGGCCCTGGTCGTAAACGTTCCACAACCATTACCAGATTTAAACTCGATTGATGCTTTTAGGAAAATAGAATCTCTCAGACATTTCGGCCTGAAGTGAGATATTAACTGCAGAGCGGTCACCCATCCAGGTGATGAGCTCGCACATAGCTGCTTATCTATTGGGAGAAGGCAATTTTCAAATCTTTCCATTATATGATGCACTATTTTGCATGAAACTTCTGACAGTCGATTCACAACTACTAGAGAGGTTTTCCAATGAGTCTCCGCGATCACTGAAGAACAATTCCAATTAAGACTTCAAATCAGAGTACAAAAACATAAGCCAAACTGCATCTAAAAAAACAAAAAAAAATTTTGGAGACTAAGCCAACCCAAACCGTCTCTGCCGAAACAGGCGGCCAGAATTTAAATTAACCACGCCGCAAAATAAAGACTAGCCGTAGCGTCTGTTCGTTCGGGGTGTACGGCAACGCTAACAGTATCAAATTAACGCTGACATTTTCGGAAGGTCATACGCCACCTCCGTGGCGCTGATAAAGGGTGCAGATTAAGGGGTAAGAGGGCCGCATTTGCATTTACAGTAAGTGATATGCATATATTTCGGGGAGCCGGGATACCCGGGAACGGTTTAAGGTCAATCCGAAGTCCCGCGACAACTTTACCCCGACCACCCCCGCGAAGAGGGGTGGGATGACGCTGCTTTTTAGGTCTTTGTAGGGAATTGATTAGGATGGGTCGGTTGTAAGGGTGTAAATTGTGTGAGTTAATTAAAAACAAGTAGATTTTTGTTGGGGGTTGATTTTGAGTAGGGGATGATTTGGAAAATTTGTTTAATTTTTCGTTGGTATATATCTGAATCAAATTACCGTTGGTTAATGCAGACATTGTGTTTAACGAATTCAACAAGATTTCGAAGACGTACGAGAAATGATTGAATCTGGAAGGAACAGATTGTCGTGCGAAATACGTCAATCCTCAGTCACAAAATGTTGCATTATCAATCGTCATCTCACAGTCCTTGAGTTAGGTATAAAATCACCAGTAGACTGAACGATATGAAGAGAATTGTCTTTCATATTAGTTTATCAAATGCTTGTATTATCTGAACAGAAACGATAAGGAATGTTCAGAAAGAGCACAGCTATCAGCTGTCAAAGTTTGTCATAGAGCTTTTAGGGACGTATTTATAGTTGTTCCTTGAGGCTTCCTTAACTGAAGGCCGCCTCGAATTTGCTTTTCTATGCAAACAAATAGAAGTTTCTTTGCATAGAAACATAGAAAAGCAAATTCAAGGCGGCCTTCAGTAAGGAAGCCTCAAGGAACAACTATAAATACGGTCCTTAGAGCACCCTGTATAAACTCGTGGAAACTGACTTTCAGAACACGATAAACATTTGTTATCGAGACTTGCCGTCATAAACAGTTCCTCCGTTGATTCTTCAAGTGTGCTGCAACTTGATGAAATCTCCTCACATGACACTGCCATCTTGAATAGTAGTTTGCAATACCACTGGCCGAACACTTCGAACTTAAGGACAAACAATACCTCGAATACGTGGTGTTGTTTCCTCTTAACTGATACGAAAAGAATTGAGTGACAATCTATTCGGAATATTGATGTAGGATGTGACTTAGGTTGAATCTTGAATTGTGCCGAAATCTCGTGTGAGACTACTGTAGATGGCCGAAAACTTGAACTCGAAGGATATGAAGGTTGTATCTGGAATACGAATCAAAGAATCTTATTTCCGTTAAATATTCAAGTGTGCCAAAATATTGAAAATGTTCTCATATAATATTGTCAGCTGAGAGAGCAGTTTGTTGGACTGAGGCTGGCCGAAAACTTTGCACTTGAACTTTAATATGAATGGGAGTATACAGGGCATTTAATAACAGGGTGAACAACAGATGACAGTTAACCTTAGGACTTATTAGGGCATAAATCCCAATCAGGTTTCTATTCCAGAGTTACCAGACCTCTGCAACTGATAACAGTAGTCTTTACACCTCAGGTTACATAGTAATTATTCAGACCAACTCCACTAGGACGCTCAATAAACACTAACACTTCTAAGAGGTGTTAGCTTTTGGATCGAACTCAATTCGACGAAACCATTCAAAACTGATTCCCACGCAAAAACTGCATAACTTCATGAAGAAAATTAAAACGTAGGTACCTTATCCAACAGAAAAGATCCGAACGTAAAATATGTTCAAAGATTTCAACCATCAAACAAAACATCAAAGGAGCCGTCCCAAAAACCGCCGTCGCTTCTACCGTGTACTTCTTGATTTCAATTCGATTAATACAAAGAACCCCGTCGGTGTAAACATGAGTCACTAAATAGCCAGAGTACGCTCGAATTCTTGCAGACCGTGTATGGGCACCCCGCAGACACTCGAAAATGTTACCGGGGCGTAATTATCGAAGTAGTCGGTCAATTTAACTTCCTTATAATTCGACAATGCGACCCCTTTGTCTACCACCCCTGATCTGGTCGCCCCCACACGCCGCTGGTGTATCAATTGCTGCCGTCGACTGCTCCGTGGACTGCACTTGATATCGGAGATAATGTGGACTCGATTTGCCAGAGGTCAGGCCTGTAATGGGATCTAGTTTCGAGAGAAATTCAAATTTCGTGTGTCGAGTTAGATGAAAATAGCAAAATTGCAGTTGTTAATAGTGTTGGGTATGACGTACAAGAGCCGGCTCATTTGTCCCGTACAAAACACAGAAATGTCAGATCGCCTCACCGTTCATAAATGTAAGACTTCAATCCAAATGTCATATCATTGATTGGTTGCTCTGTGGTCACATTGTCATGAAAGATTATTCCTTTGATGTCATGCCTTGTCATTTCACCTACTCCTTTGATCGAGTCATCTAGTCGATATTACAGAATTCTGTGTTGATATTTACGTACGATGAAAGAGTTCAACAATGTGAGGTTATGTTGTATTTATAAATAACATTATCACAAGGACGAATATCCGTCGATAAATCAACAAATATTCTCCCTTGATCAGAGCTAATCATCCAATCAACCAAAACACCTACACCGAAGTAGCGGATCCAAGTAGAATGACTACAGCTGTTTCACAATTATTATTGATCGTCAGGTCAACTTAACTTGGATAAACCGCAGAGAGTTCTCTCGATACTTGTTACCTTTCAGAAGGACCGTTGCAGTATAACAACTACAGCGCGCCATCTGCCAGGAGCATCTTGCGAGTCTCATCTTCGAGTGCAGAATACTTTGATCGATGTGTATGACGTTCATCCTTTTGTCGCATCAGGTCGCTGTAACTGCGATATTGCAGCATTACAAAAAACCGTCACGACATTGGAAACACTCGGTTCATGTGGATTCCCACAAGACGAAAACGTCCAACATCTAACAAAGATAGGAATTGGTTTCACGGAGAAGAAAGACGGATATTCGTCCTTGTGATAATGTTATTTATTATTACTGGAGCTCTTTCTTCTCTTGAAACCAATTCCTATTATTTATAAAATTGTGAAAACATGAATTGGGTTTCTAGACCCTATCACTTTATGTCAATTTGACACTGTAGATGAATGAGCCAGAACGCACGGTTTTTATTGACTTCCACAAAATGATTGATTCAAGTTGAGGGTAAGGAAGATTTAAAAGTATCCACATTATCGACACTTTACTCAGTGTTAAGACCCGAACTAAATCTAAACAAGAATATTGACATTAAAAAATACACAAATTTGATAGCGTATATAAAAAGGCAATTGGACAGCTACAGTGCTAAGAAATCAAAAGTTTCTACGTAAGTAGATTTTGCTAAATTTTTGTTAGAAGAAGAAGAATATTGACATTGAAAAATACACAAATTTGATAGCGTATATAAAAAGGCAATTGGACAGCTACAGTGCCAAGAAATCAAAAGTATCTACGAAAGTAGATTTTGCTAAATTTTTGTTAGAAGAAGAAGAACATTTACATTAAAAAATACACAAATTTGATAGCGTATATAAAAACGCAATTGGACAGCTACAGTGCCAAGAAATCAAAAGTTTCTACGAAAGTAGATTTTGCTAAATTTTTGTTAGAAGCTGATGACGAAGGGTACGTTACGGCTAAGGTTGTAATGATTATTGGAATGGTAGGAGCTTGCAGAATGGCAGAGTTAACATTTCTTTCATTTAAAAATGTTATAGATGAAGGAAGCCGCATTTGTGTTGATATCCCTCCATCAAAAACAAAAGTTATATGGCAGCTTGCAATAACTACTAACTGGTGACATTGATAATATAAATTCTGTTGAAATTTTAAGAAAATACAGTGCGCGTCAAAATTATGGAACATATTCATTTTCTCAGAAGAAAAATATTTGGCAACAAAATACTGAAACCGGTCCATTTTTGGTTCACCCTGTGACATCCCCATCCATCAACTCTCTAAATTTTTTAAATAGATAGTGGGTCATACGGTACTCTCTTTGTATCTTCTTCACAGACGTGCAGACATTTTTTTATTTGAAAAATTAGTTACTAAGAGGTTTTCAGTATGTGCACTTTGTCATGGCTCATTTACTTTGAGACGATGGTACCTGATGGAATCTGTCACCGAATGAAAGTCGACCATTATATTTTTATTCATGTAAGACTGTCAACCCCTACGAAACCTTTAATGGAGAAAAAATTTTTTTTCACGTGAGGGGGTTGAAAGGGGTTTAAAGTTGTGCATGAACAAAACTGTAATGGTTGACTTTCATTCGGTGACAGATTTCATCAGGTACCATCGTCGCAAAGTAAATGAGCCATGACAAATTTTCTTGGAAATTTCTGCACAGTAAAGAAGATACATAGACCTTGCCAAAAAAGTACCACATGACCTACATTCTCTATTAAAGAAAAATTAGAGGGTTGATGGGGATGGCACAGGGTGCAACAAAAATCCTTCAAAAATGCATATAAATTTGGTAAAAATGAAACAAAAATTAACCTGTTTCAGGATTTGGTTGCCAAATATTTTTCTTCTGAGAAAGAAAATTTGTTCCATAATTTTGATGTCCACTGTATCTTAGGTTTCGTCCTCAGAACCCTAAACATAACAGATTTTTTGTTGAGTATGTAAATGAAAAAAGTACCACAGTGGCGCTGATACTTTAAAATTGAAGAGGTACGGTGGTTGGAAATCAAGCAATGTTGCGGAGGGATATGCTGAGAATTCCATAGAAAATAAAAGACATTTTGCTCAAGGTATACGTGGTGAATCATCTAAAGCACTCTCCCCCACTTCCCAAATAACAGCCAGTTAGAGCCATGGAACAAGTTTGTCGTCGGTAATTAATTTAAACAATCGCAATAGTTGTGTTATCAACATCTATAATGATAAATTTTCAATGGCTTCACTGTTGTTTGTTCTGGATAATGTTTCGTTGATTCTTCTATCTGCAACAGCGTTCGAACCCGAAAATTTCATTCCGCGAGTCCGGCCCTGTCGCCCGCTCCGTTTCGCCCCGTTATTGACCACAGCAGGAAACGACGCTGCAGGATTTAGACGTCGACAGAGGTGATCAATCCGACGCTTAAATTGTCCGACCTGTGTAAAACAGCACCGGGACGATGCCAAACCCAACGGACTAGGATTCAATTCGATTCCCTACGAATTATTCCTTACGCGCTGGTCGACGGGGCGGAAAGGACCTTCGGCAGGATTTTGCGTCTTTTTGTTCGACGTCTACGTCGTAATCCGACGCTGATCGATCGGAATCAATGTTTTGGGGCTGATTGTTTCTTATTCGGTAGTTCTTTTAATGAGATAGATTATGCCGGTGATTTCGGGGATTTCTAGGCGTCCTGAGAAGATTATGGGGGCAAGAATAGGCCCCGTAGTGTCACCTTCGCTTTGTCGGATTATTTGGATGTTTGAAGTATAGACCTATAAGGAAGTTGTGAAAATCTAAATTTGAAATACCATATGGAAAATTACTTCTATAAGATTACAGAAACAAGTCCTTCAGTTGCTCCTCTGCTTTTTGGGGATTTCCAGTATTCAGCGGGTTGGTCAATTGCGACATATCTATTTTTATAGAAGTAGAGATGAAGCACAGTATTTATTACAGTACAATAAGATTTTTTTTTTGGTCTTATGTCTTGGGTAACAGCCCTATATCTTTTTTAATCGATATTGGAATGAAAGTTGGCTTAGACGTTGAAGCTAATATACAGAGTGTAACAGCCAAATGGAATAAATTCGATAACTAATAAATGAGGGCGTGTTGGGAAAAACGCTCGGACACGTCCATTTGTAATTTTAAATGCGCATATTTTTCAAGAATATAATATTATATAGAGTGTTCCATGTGACCGTGGCCAATACCAACTTTATTATTTCAAATGCAACCCCCTGTATATTGTTTATTTTTTGGATTCTTCAGAGCATTCTAGACACAATTCATGCACAATGTCCTATACCTATCTTTAACTATTTCGGAAATATTAAGTGTTTTCAGATTTAGTGCAAAAATCAACGTTTTAAATGAAAATTATTTTATTTCACAAATTCGGTACATTACACTTAAAACTTAATGAGTAATACTGATTATTTCTTAATAATTAAAAAAAAAACAAAAAAACCAATGTAGGAAATGTTCAAAATGCTCGCCGCGAACGTCTTGGCAACATGCTAATCTGGTGTAGAATTGTCTTCTTACGTTACTCAACATTTCTGAAAACACTCAATATTTCCGAAAAAGTTGAAGATAGGTATAGAACATTGTACATGAATTATTTCTAGAATTTTCTGAAAAATCCAAAAAATATTATAAATAATATACAGGGGGTTAAATTTGAAATAAGAAAGTTGGTATTGGCCACGGTCGCATGGAACACCCTATATAATTTTATTTTCTTGAAAACTATGCGTATTTAAAATTACAAATCGACGTGTCCGAGCGTTTTTCCTAACACCCCCTCATTTATTCGTTATCGAATTTATTCCATTTGGCTGTTACACCCTGTGATAAATTTTAGTTCGATCCAATCTTCATTCTCGGAAATATTGGTGAAATAACTAGATATTGGTATCATTATATTCCCACAATAGCTCAAAAAATCTAGAAAATCACTGATGCGAGGTCAGGTCAGGTCAGCTTTCACGCGCTTATTCGAATTCTAACCATTAGACCAACACGAAATTTTGCACCTAGTTGCGTGTTGGTAATCCCCACCTAATTAAGAAGTTTCAATCTGATTCCATTTGGGCTTCTTGAGATATTGCGGAAACAACGTTAAAATTCCAAACATCGAAATTTGGCACATTTTTCTTATATTTCCGAAAGTAAAGATCGGATCGAATTGAATTTTGAAATCTTGTTGTAAAATACTGACACTAAGGTTTGTGTCAAATGAGATTGAAATCTCATCAATATTTTCAGAAAAAAGAAAATTCATAAAAAATTTTCGAATAAAATTTCTTTTTGAATTTTTAACAACTCGATCCACACGAAAGTTCGCTTTAAGTTGGGCGTTGGTATTCCAAAACTGTCCACGAAGTTTCCATTCGATCGAGTCAACACTCCATGAGATATCGAGGAATTAACCTCAAAATTTAAAATGGGCTCCACTCCACTATCCAACTGATTCCATCCATTAACAAACTCAACCGATATATTTTGAATCGAGACCTTATCTGACAATTTCAAGTCCCTAAGTATTTTCCTCCGAAAGTAAGAGCACATACGGACGGCTGGACGTATGGGCGAAGAGAATCGAATTCGACCACGGATTCTTCTTCATTGATCTCAACCCAATCGTTTCAAGATCATTTTCGGCTCAAAATTAGACAATTACAGACATCGTGACGAAATGATAACGCGCTGTTCCCTAGAACAAGCGCCTAAAAATACTGTTCATGATGAATCTTCTCAACTAATTGGCAATCTTTTGCAAAATTTCGTATTGATCTTGAGTCTGGAAAATGTTCGTTTACAGAATAAAATCGAGTTCTATTCTGAAAACTCAGCACATGCCGAATTTAATACTTACTTCTTTTCTCTTTTCCCAGCTCCTGTATCTCGGAAACCTTTTGCGAATGGATTATTGTCGATTTTGAGTTGAGTGATCTGAAAAATAGAAAAACATTGTAGTAATAATATTATTTGCAGATACGAATGAATAATTACATAAATCGACTATTAAAAAAGAATACCTGATAAAAATGAATAATAAATGTTGTTCGGTTGCGTCTGATGAATTTCGATAACAATATACAGTTCGCGTCGAAATTATGGAAAAAATTCATTTTCCCAGAAGAAAAATATTTGGCAACAAAATCCTGAAACAGGTCAATGTTTGTTTCACTTTTATCGAATTTTTAGGCATTTTGAAGGGTTTTTGTTGCACCCTGTGCCATCCCCATCAACCCTCTAAATTTTTTAAATAGGGAAACTGGGTCATGTGGTACTTTTTCTTGAAAATTTCTACCCGCCTGTAAAGAAGATATGAAGACATTGCCAAAAAAGTACCACATGACCCAGTTTTCCGATTTGAAAAATTTAGAGGGTTGATGGGGATGGCACAGGGTGCAACAAAAATCCTTCAAAAATGCATTTAAATTCGATAAAATTGATACAAATATTAACCTGTTTCATGTTTTTGTTGCTAAATATTTTTCTCCTGAGAAAATTAATTTGTTCCGTAATTTTGACGCGCACTGTATAAACAAAACCGTGTCTTCAAGACCCCCAAAAGTACAATATCTTCTGGAAGAAATGACTTAGAGACTTCATATTTATAGAGTAAGTTTGGACTCAATTATTAAGGTCGAATCCGTGAACGGGTAAGATTCATCCTACCATTCCATCCGAAATTTTACGTCAATATTTTACTAGAATTTTTCATCTTTGAATATTTCTCAAGGTTTGTAACACCAAATGAATTCTTGCCTCAAGTGCTCTCTCCAATCCAAATCAATCCAATAGCTCAATCCTTAATCACAGAATCAACGACATTCATCATCAATTTAAACATGGAATTTCAATTCGAGATGCTATAAGTAAACGGCGTCTTCCTATAACGTTAATCGAATACGACATTGACGATATTTTCATTAACAATTCCCAATGGTCTGTAATTATATCGTACATATATTGCCACGATCGTCCGATGATGAATGCCTCGACAGTTTTCAATCGACTTTAATAGTCTCTGTATTGGCACTTGCCTGCATAGCAACCTAATAGCAAAAGTTTATTATGACACAAACGAATCCGATACATCAAATAATAATCAAAGTGACTGATTACCTCGATGTCAAAAGTATAATTTTAGTCGATTCTCAGTTTTATAGCGATGAAAATAAGCGGATATGATCGGTTCTCAATGACACGGAACAGTAAACTATGTAACAGAAGCGTTTATGGCTCTTTCAGATCAGTGAATTATAAACGAAGGACTGTTGAACTCGAAAATTACATACACCGAGGATAATGCGCCAGGTTTGAAAGTTTCAGCTCACGTCTATGTGACGGAACTTTGGAATGGGTTTGTACTCATTTTGAAAAGATCAATTTTCCATGAATTCTGTTTGAAGTCGACTGGATATGTGTATGATGAAAAATCTGAAAAAGTACTGAGGTGAGATCAGGAGCTATTACGCGATTGTTCAGATTCTAACTATTAGATCGACACGAAATTTTGCACATAGTTTCGTGTTGGTTATCTCCACCTGATCACGAAGTTTAAATCTGATTGCATTCAAACTTCTTGAGATATTTCGGAAATAACGTTGATATCCAAATAACAACGAAATTTGACACATTTTTTGCGCGCATGTTCTAGGGGAACAGCGTGCTATCGTTTTGATCAAATGTCTGTAATTTTGGATGATTGAGCCGAAAATGGTCTCAATCGACTAGGTTGGACTCACTGATGACGAATCCGGTGTCAAAATCGATTCTGTCCGGCCGGCCGGCCGTAGACACGCTAACTGTCGACAGAAGCAAGCTAGCAACTTGAAACTTTCAGGATAGGTTGCGCATCAGAATACCGCGGTTAAGTTCGTTAATGAGCCAAATCGGTCGAATAGTTTCGGAGTTATAGGCAGTTGAAGTTTTGAAGTTATTTATTTTTTATTTCAGAAACTACTTGAGAGATTGGATTCAAACTTGGCAGTTGGGTGGAGTATAACGACGCGCAACTTTGAGCCAAATTTCGTCAGGATCAGATTGTCATTTAATTTTAAAAAAAATTTTTTTCGAAATTTTTTCCAAAAAATTTTTTTTTTCGAAAACCATTTATCATATCCGAAAAACAAGTCCACCAACACTTTGAACTTCATATTTAACAGCAGTGTACCAAATTTCAGTTCGATACGATCACAAGTTTCGGAGATATCGGGAAAAAATGTGTCAAATTTCGAGGTTTTCTTCTCGATATCGTTTATTTTTTCGGTATAACTCGAGAAATACTGATTCAGTCCTGATGAAACTTCACAGCTAGTTTTGAGATGCTGAAAGACAACTTCATGCGAAATTTCGTGATAATCGTGTCATTAGAACAATTTGAAAAAAAAAATTTGTATGATTTTTCTCATCATATCATCCTCATCAAATTCTGTATGAAACTTCGAACTGTTATTTTCGATGAAGTACTGGATTTCAATTCGATCTGATCTGTATTTTTGGAAATATTGAAAAAATAAAATTTTGATTGGGCATATCTACGGAATCATTGGGTGGATTTTACCCATTCACGAATTCGGCCTTCGTAATTTAGGTCCAAACCTTCTCTAAAAATATCGAGTTCCTAAGTTGTTTCTTTCGGAAGTTATTGTGTTTACGCAGTCGGCCGTTAGGCTGACCGTAAACACAATAACTTCCGGAAGAAACGACTTAGAAACTCGATATTTGTAGAGAAGGTTTGGGGCTTAATTACGAAGGTCGAATTCGTGAATGGGTAAAATCCGCCCAATGATTTCGTAGATATACCCATTCAAAATTTTATTTTTCCAATATTTCCAAAAATACAGATTTGATCGAATTGAAATTCAATAATTTATCAGTAAAAATTTCAAAAAGCACTGCCGTGAAGGCAGCAGCTTTTGCGTGCATGTTCAAATTCGTTGCTGAAGCGGTCATCTACATTGAACATGCGCGCAAAAGTTGCTGCCTTCACGGCAGTGCTTTTTGAAATTATTTCTTTATATCTCTGAAAGTAAATATCGGATCGAATTGAAATTTGAAACATTTTTGTTGAATACTGACTCTTAGATTCGTGGCAAACTCTATTGAAATCTAATCAATAATTCCAGAGAAAAAAATTCCATCAGAAATTAAAAAATTTTCCAAAAAAAATTTTTCCAAAATTTTCTAACGACTGGATCCACACGAAATTCCGTTCTGAGTTGCGCGGTGGTATTCCAACAGAAAACACAAATATTTATTCTTTTTAACGATCTATCAACCCGCCCCCAACAGAATAAGTCGTTTTAATAATCCATACCCATAAAAGATGTGAAATTCTAGTTTAAATAAGTTGAGAATAAATGAATATTTCTAGAACAGAAAGGTCTTATGAACGATTCAACAATTTTCGAATTTATGTATAATCAATATGAAATGCACCCACTCAAGATCTTCTTTATTGGATTTAAATCAATTATTCTTTCAACACCAACACAACAGATTTTAATTATTGCTTTTATCTCATATATCTGAAAGCACGTTCTAACAGCAAAAGAAATATGCAGATCTATTCAAATGGCATGAAAACGACCTACGGAGCACGATTTCTTATAATTTAGTCGTTGAGATAATTCTTTCCCGTTTAAATTTCTTCATCAATAAAGTAAAGTTCGGAAAAAATAGCCAGTCTTCTTAAGTCAAGAAGGCGGCTTCTGATAATAAAAGCCTTCAGAAGTTTTAACGGTTATAAATCAGTTCAAAAACGATGACGATCGATTTTGAATTTTGCATATTAAATTTTCATGACGCAACGAAAAAAGCATGCCAATGATTGTAAAATGTAATGAACGTGTTTCTGCAATCATATTCAAACAAAATTTCAATTCTTCTCAATTGTTGAGTGCCAACTTTAAAGTAAATTATCAAAAAAAAATAAACGAATGCTTGCTCTGCATTGAATGTTTGAAGAACCAATTAATTTATATGAAGCAAATGATCAGAAAAACTCTCGCGTATCGAACTTACACTATTTTTTGTATTCGTATTCTTTCCCAATATCCTAGGCTTCAACGAAACCCCTCAGAAGCTTAAAGCTTGTGCGAGTTAGGATACCGGGTGTGTTCGGTGTAGGCTTTGTTACTAATTCCTTGCGCCACGTTAGGAACAGCACTGTTAATTGTTTACCCAACAGTAAATGGTTGGACGGTCCCCTAAAAACCGGAAAAGTTATTTCCCGGCCAAGGGCTTGAACCCCAGACCTTACGATCATGGGGCTTGCGCTCTAACCACTGAGCTACCGCCGCTATGTTCCATTAAATTCTGCAGTTTTTAATTTTGGAGCTCCAGATGTATGTAAGATTTTCGATGTGGAGGGTGGACGAACAAAAATTCGAAACGTTGAGATAATTCATCATCGAGACATACATAGTCAAGTTCGAAACATTTGTATTTATTGAGCTTATTGGTAGGGTGTTCTTGTGGTACTCAAATTGTGAACATTTACCCCGATGATAAATTTTATTTTAAGAGTTCAATATTTTTTCACTCTACTCTGCTCAACTGTTTCGTCGAAAAAATAATAGCAAAAAAACAGATTAATTTTCATAAAAGAAATGGTTCCTGAAAAATTTCACGTCAAGTTCGCAGTAGATAAGAATATTTTTCGGAAATCAAGAACGGAACTTTTTTAGTTTCATGCCTAATAAACACTACTCCGAATCGATTCGAAGCAGTATTTTTTCACCTTTCGACATCAATGAACGGATGAAAATGTTCCACTTTTGTCATTTCTAATTCAGAACAGTCAAATATAGCTTTTTCATGGAAAATTTTAATAAATCTCATTTAGTCATAATATGTTTTTTTTTCAGATTTTATTTCTTACCTTTTCATTTTGATATGCTGTAACCGCTATAAACTCCGTTTCCTTGAAGACGTACGTCCGAAACGTTGAATAGGGTAATTTCAGGATGTCGTTCGCCCTCACTAAGTGAAACCTCGGTTGGTACTTGTGCATCGAGTTCAGTATCGTCTGAAAAAGAAACGAAACATCAACAACTTATTCCTACTCTCCCACAAAATCATAGAGGACCATAACCTCTAAGCTTCAATTTTTAAAATTCACTTTCCTTATTCTACACATATTCCAACCTAAATGTCCGAAACTTCCTTCATTCATATCAATTTCGATTCGACTAATGACGAAGTGAGTTGTCAAATGTCATATGGAAGTGTCAAATGTCACACTGAAGTGTCAGACGTCAAACCAAAGTGTCAAATTTGTAGGTTGGATTTCGATAGTCGTTTTTACTGGCGTATGGAACAAGATAGAGAATTGAGCAATTCGCCAATGTCCGGATTCGCTCCGAAACCGCAGCGATATTCCAGGAATCCGACGGGTGACTGTGCAACCGCATTTTCAGGAACGCCGGCGACCGGCCGTGAATCCAAATGCGAAAATTATGCCCGTTCGCATGACGTGAACGCTCCCATGATGGCAGGAGATGCTCATTTTAATATTTCGAGCCTCACACCGAGCGGTGTCTTAATACAAATATAAATAATATCCGATGATCGGCGTCAAAGTGGCCGCTTCTTTATGGAATATGTTCCCGGGTCGTTTCGGTCGCTCGGCGAATCTTTACACGTCCTGTTGAAATTTTACATTTGTACGTTCGTTATTTATGCGTGCGGTCAGTGGCTTGGGGGAATCGGCGCGCCAATTAGACGGGCATATCGGCCGATTGCGAATTTAATCGAAAATGGAACCAGTTATCGGCTTCCGACCTAGTCGCTGGACCTTGCGTCTGATCCAGCAGCGGCACGTCTAAATATGAAGAGATTACCATGCTCTTAGTCTATGTCCTCTGTTTTACTGTGATGTATTTATGGGCTAAAGAACGAATGTGATATTTTTGATTTCTATGGAAATCTGGCATTTTATGGAGTTCCCCAAGAATCTATTTTTGGTCCCTGAAAATTCCATATAATCGATTCGATACTTTTATGTATTTTTCAGTTGAAACTCGCTGCAGATTAAGTCCCTTCCATTTGATGCAAATCGTCAGATTCACTAGAAAAAATACTTCGCTCAATTCGCAGTCATCTGTATCCAAACTGACTGTGGGATCAAACCACCGCACGTCTTTTATGAAGACATCAACATATCTTCCATCCTTGTCCGCTTACAATTGGTACAGAACAAATTTGACCTTTCCGGTTTTCCTGGAAATCTGTGATTTTCTGGAGTTCCCATAGGTCCGTTCTTGGAATTGGAAAATTCTATAGTTTAATTCCAGACTTCCTTGAGATGGAAATTCTTGTAGATGATGAGCTTCGTATCAGAAACAGCCAATCAGATTCATCAAAAAAGAAAGTTTGCTGTATATCGATTCATTGGTTGCAAATCTGACAATTAGAACCACAATAGATCTAGCAGCAGTACGCCTGAATATAAAGAGATTAAGATGTCTTCAGTACTTGTCCGCCGTCTTAGTGTGGAGATTTTATGGGGTACATAACGAATGTGACATCTGATTATTCCTATAGAAAGCTGGGATTGTTTGGAGTTCCCCATGGATCTATTTCAGATACTCAATTATTTTCAATTTTCAATCCATATTTGTTTGAGTTGGAAGTGTTGGACATATATGAAGGCATTTACATTTGATGTGAATTATTGGCTTTATCAGTCAAGAAAGATTGCCCTAATTTCCTGTTCTTAATCTAACCACTGAGTCAACTCAGCAGACAAAATATTCACATGACTCCCTTGTAGCATCGTGCGTCGTTTTGCTGTTTAGTATTGAAGGAATGTATATAACTGCGACACGACAATTATTCCTTCTCATATGATAATCAGAAGTTGTCTGAAGTTACCCCAGAATGTATTCTATTCTGCATAGATATAAGTTTATTCAAATTCCTTACGATTGCTCAGTTTTCATTAAAATTTACTGAATTCCGAAACGGTATCCGCTTACAAGGGAAACAGATAAATGGTTTCAATCGAACAAAACTATGGGGTACTGAGACAAATCAACTGAGGCTAACTGTTTACTAGATAATTCAAGATATTCTGCTTCTTATCGTGAAAAATAGCAATTTCTGTTCTTTTCCACTAGAACATAGTATTCACGTAAATATGAAGATACTAACACCTATCTATATATCTACACCAATGCAAAATTCCTGAATTCAGAGGAAATAAGGAGTTCTTAGGAGTTCCCCATGGATCTGTACATAAAGTTTCAGAATTCTCATATTCCTAGAACTATAGATTTCCTTGTTGGGAAGATTTATATCCAAACATGAACGTCGGCGATTAGGATAGTAACATGATACTGAAATATATCCGAAAGATTCAGTAGAGAAGCCAGGAACTATCTATAGCCTTTCATCGCTGCCAACGCTGAACATTGAGAACGAATGAACCGTGGTCCCACTTCAGTCAGAAGAGTTTATCGTAAGAATTGAACTCAAGTGAATTGGGAAGACAAATGTCAGAAATGCATCACTCAAATCTACTTCTTTATGACTCAACTTCTGCACCTTCATTTCAATCATATTCGAGGTGATTGCTATCCAAAATTTGTATCATTCTCAATTCGACAGTTCGATCTAACATAGGTAGAAGAATGTCATCATCAAGCCATCGGCAGGTATACCCATGTTCCTATTTATCCCAGGCAGATCTCAGCTAACCATCGACGTCAAGAATGGCTGCAGAAAAAGATATCGAAGCCCGACTCGGTCTCCTAGCAACGCGAAAAAGCCTTTGATAGTCGACCACGGGCTCACTCTTGGCGCCAGCTAACATTCCGTCATCGATGTTTCGACAGATAAACGTACGACATTCCGAACCCTAGAAGAAGAAGAACAAGAAGAAGACGCGTCCGCCCTTACGTATACGTTACGGAACACAGATCCGCGATACGAAAATATGCATATTTCAGTAGTCCGGCATCATCGTCGGATGGCAAACCAGTTTCTTCGTTTTTCCTCACCGATCGATGATTTGTGCGAGGACTGCCGACGGTCTTGTGTGGTCTTGCACGCGGATTTCGAGCTCCGGCTCTCACGCGTACCAACATTTGAATATCCGGTAGATACTGGAGGTGATATCGTGGGCCGCACTCGAATCTAGAGATCGTTCCTCAAGAACGAACGCGAATTAGTTCGTATTGGTAATGAGAACGTTCAGAGCTTTGCTAATTATATCGTACATCTAAATAAGCTGCGAGGGTTTCATCTTGCGCAAACTCCTACGGACGCTCAGTTGGTGCACCTGAGATTAGGATAATGACGGAGATATCAGATGTTTGCGAAAAAAGGCCGATGGATGCGGATCGTGTAGACTCGACGACCGTGTCAATTAGTAGATGCGGATCTTTGTTGTTGAAATCGTTAAGTGGATATGTATGGTCGGATTTGGATGGAACCAATGGATAAAGAGTTTTTCTCAATATCTTGAGTTTATATACGAAATCACTTTGCTGTACTGCATGTGACGCTGTACTTATTTTAGTTCCTACTTGTGCAGTCCATCTCACAAAATGTAGATGAAATGATTTTTAGCCATCTAGAACATTTTGAAACATTCAAATAGATACCTGAGGTTGTGAGATGACCTCAATCAGATATCTTGGAGATGTCCGATCTTCCTTTCAGTGTCCTGTGCAGCCGATATTAAACTTCTGATAACTGCACGATAATTAGTCGTCTATTGCCTGGAAGTCATTTTTGACTTCATCTTCCAGATCTTGATTTAAGCCCAATGAATATCTTCAATAACATTTAAAGTTCAATTCGCTGCTTGAAAAGTACCATTCAAGTATTTGCAATAAATTGTTTTTCGCATTGCGATTTGCTTGTTCAATACCTTATTGGATGGATATTGAGCAGGAGTCATGCTTTCTGTCAGTTTTTTTGCTATAACCAGCAACCAAACTGTTCGTTTTAAAAACTTTTGAGGGTCTGTCTGTGTAATCCAGCTTACAAAATGTGGTTGAAACTGAATTTAGCCTCAGCTCTTTGACGCACAGGTAGCATTTGGGTAACTATATCTGGTTACCTGCAGAGGTCAAATATTTCTATTCGTGTTTAGTGCAGCTGATGTTGAAATTTCAATCATATCTCACATTTTAGCTGTCCGTTATCTGAAAATCATCGTTGGTTTCATCTATCAGTTCTTGAGATCTGTTCGATCAGTAATTTTTTTGATCTGCTATCGTTTTTCAATACATATTTCAGTCACAATTAAATGTAAGATTGTCATTCGGGACCTTTCAATGTTTTTCCTTTCAGAGATATTTCTAGCATTGATGTTTTGTGCTTTGTTGTTCAATGAATTGTTAGATGTTCAGCAAGTGTCAAATTTTTTCCAATTCTTTTCGCGATGATGAGAGCAAGTAGACATTCTCAAATATCATATTCCACTCTGAGATAGCCATGCAAATATGGCATAAGATAAAACAGACTCTCGATTTGAAAATTATCAGACTGATGTTCAAACCAAAGATTCCATGTCTTTTTCCTGATCCTAAGCATTACCCATCAAATCTGCATGGAGAAGAAGTCATAATCAGACGTATGAACTTCAGCAAGCAGAACCTTCAGGTAATTGAACAGGACCTTGAAGCACATGAAATAATACCTTCATCAGGAACTGACACTAATACAATATGATGGAGGCAGATTTCATTGAGAACAAAAGGAGCTTTGAAGCCTGTCTATAAGAACAACTCTTCAAGGGACCAACAGGAATGGAGATGGATTGAAGGTCACACCATTCAAAAAAATTCGGATAACAAATCCTTGGAGTCTATTAAAACTACTTCAGTTGACTCAAGAACTTTTGAAGGGTACGACGACAAATTTCTGGAGATATATCACAGCGAGCTGAGACAGGTCACAATTAACAACTAATATTTGCATCAAAGGTACCTGCTGTCTTCATTTAGTGTCAAGATTAGCTGCTTTTGTGTGAGAAGATTAAAACACACATCCCCACCTATCCTGGTGCAAGTACCCCATTTTAAATGCCCATTTCGTGGAAAAGCGACATCTGCAGAACGTTTCCGTACGAAGACTCGTTAATCTTGCACATCTTCCCTCTACACTGCCGAAATTAAACAGTCATAAAGCTCTGATCGAAATTCACACAAGGTCGTTCGCACGCAGTATAGAATTCGACCCGGGCACCTTTCCCAATTTTATTCGTCTGCCAACCCACGGTTTCCTCGAATCTCTTTATAAAAATAATAAACTCGCTCCTTATAAGGCCGCCTTCGAAGACTTCAATGAGACCGCCTCGTATTATTTAACATTTCAACACCAGTTAAGTACTGTATTATCACTCTTCTTGAATATATATGCATTTGTGTTAAAAGGAACTGCCGTACTGGTCGTTAGTCGTAGTAGGCATTGACGAAATCTTCTGTGGTTCGACTCGGCCGACTGGATTCTTATCTCCACGGTAGCGTCTAGATACCTCGCTACGTTAATGTAAAATTGCTGTCTTTAGTCCGATGGGCAACAGCTAGATAGCCACCCGTGCGTCTAGAGTTATCGCAGTCGAAGAGATGAACTTCGATGTCGTATATATGGACCACATTTTTCAAGCTGGGATGCTTCTGCGTGTTTTGGAGGGACCTTCAGAAGCAAGGGTTGGACAAGACGTTCTTTGTTAAAATATTTGTATGATGGATTATGGTTTATGGTCGTGTTAAACTCTTTTACGATGTGGTTCGGATTGGGGAATTTGATGTACCACTCAATAGTGGTATCAGAACATTAATGGATTCACGTTTAATATTTGTACTAATGGATTTTTTAGAGTGAAAGAGTGAAGAATAACTGTGGAAAAGAACTACAGGAACTAATCGTAAACGTGAATGTAAATGTACAAATATCGTTTTAAGTGTAGTACACAATTTTTGGGATATGATATTTTGAAAAATCAACCCATTTATAGTAATTTAATACACATAAATATCAAAACCCTAGTTCTCTTTCTTCGAGAATTGAAATATACAATGTGTCAATTCGAAAAAGTAACACATTTACATCTCTCATGTTTTTCATTCGTTTTCAGGATTTTGCAGGAAATCCCATTCGAATAATGTTATAATTCGGAAAAATGTATTTTCCTGAAGTCAAAAAAGGACTTAATTTGCCCACAAAAGAAGAAATATGATTCGATTGAAACTTCAGTTTTTTCCCCCTTTTTCTTCACGGAAATATTCTACTCAAAATTCGATGAGAAATGCTAGGATCAATAAGAATTGTCCAGGAATCAGTTACAACTATTTTCAATAATTTTGGTTAATTAAATTTTCCAGAGATCGCGTTGAGGAACTCCTTTAACTTCGCAATTCGACCATATTATATTTGGTTGATTTTGATATATCAAAATCGACAAACGCTTCACAATAATTATCCTCGCCTTTCATGCCTGATTTGCGTGATATTGAAACTTGAAACAAGAAGTGAAAGTGAAACATACTCCAAAAGAAATCTAGAGCCAACTCAAATAAATAAACCTAACAAAGTGGACGACGCTCCTGCCATCAGGTACTCCTAAGTTTACCCGAAGCCGTTTCAAAGATAGGAGCTGACTCCGATGTATCGTAGATAAGACTCCACTGGACCACAGACCCCATCAGTCATCAAAGCAATCAAAAAACGCCGCTTCCGTTTACCCAGATTAACTTTTATCATCTCATTCGTATTCTTTCCCATGACTATGCGTAAAACAAGGAGCAGACCATAGAACGCGAGAATTTTATATGCAATAAGGCCTTCGTCTGCTTCTTCTTATCTTTACGGCCTCAGCCGTGTGTATCGTTTTATTTCGATATATTGAAGAATTTCCTTCAGCCCGGAGTTATAATGAGCGAAGCCGCTCTCTCACTTGGCTAATTGACAGTTTTTATAAGGACCGAGATGCTATGGCGCTGTATTTATTCTTTCTTTTTTCGATTTTATAGGTGCGATGATTTTATGGGGGATTTTTATGAAAAATTCCGTCCGCTTGGTCGGGTTAATGAAATTTGAGGCATGCTCGGACCTTTCATCGCCGTTCGAGTGAGAGAAATGTTTCGTGTAATTTTAACCTAAAATATTCGTGCCATATACTTCCATTTGTTATTTTTGGGTTAATCATCTCTGAATTCAACCGCATGTGGTGTTCCCAAGTTATCAAAAATTCTCCTTCAAATTCGAATCACTTTCTATGTTTTGTGAAATGGAAAACTTCGTTGATCTGATATGAAACGTAAAAATGAAGGTGCGTTTTTTTTTAGGTTAAGACGTACAATCATTCGAAAATTCGATTCATTATCATGCCTCTCGAAACTTTTCCAAATTCAAGACAACAATCAACTTCAAAGTGTAATTTCCGAGTTTTATATAGGATGTTCTTTTAGATGGAATAAAATAAACCAATCTGGTTCATATCACTATGTTATATTAAAAATCATACAGTGACTCGGGTTTAGTAGTACTAATATACCGCAATTTATCAAACTGGGGTATTGCAAGTTGTGTAACAAGGTATTCAGAAGTTTTTCTGTCGTATTATTGAGGTGTTTGTAGATTTCCAACGATTCCAAAATATTCAATTCCTCGCTTTTCGGTACCAGGTGTAGAATTTCGATATTATTCAGGTCTAGGAAGGTATTATGTTTCATTTGAATTGAAAACAAAATTGAATAAATGTTTTCCACACTAGAAAGATTTCCGATTCTACAGTTAATAATTTCTCACTGTTTTGTAGCATATGGTTCAGGGTTTTATCATTTTATTTTTATTGTTGTTAGTCAGATAACAAAAATGGAACACGAATTTAACAACTTTGAAAACATTGATTGATTCAGCAAGTCATTTATTTCGTAAAGAATTCCATGTTGGGACTTTTTACATCTAATCAATTGGAGAATGTATCCAATTGCAATCTTTCTCGAACGGTCCCTTGAAAAAAATCTTGATTGCTTCCTATAGATCTGATTTCTTGGAAAACACTGCTTCTACATTATTTTTATCGAATTCTAGTTCTCCGAATAAAGTTTTCAATTAATTTCTTCAAACTTTCAATGATAGATCAGATATTATCACAGAAAAATATGTATGTATGAGCTTGTTAATATTCGTAATTAGATCGGTCAACCTGTCAGGTATTGTCTTAGCCCACAGCAGCTTCAATTACTAATAAAACGATTCTGCTATTTTCTTATCATATGATCTTCCAGGAATTCTGCATAAACTTCACGACTTCATTTCATAACCCAGTTCTAGACACAGCGACCAACTCGTAAACGCAAGAAGCAACTAGGTTCTTCAATACCTGCAGAACAGCCTCGGAGCTTACTCACGAAGGCCGAATTCGTGCGATGGGGAGAATTCACTCAATGATTCTGCAGATATATCCACTCACAATTCACATATCCCAGTTATTCTGAAAAAACGGAACCTAGTACAAATTGGTCGAACAGTGACAGCGTGAAGATGGAAAATTTAGTCTGGTTCATATTAACGAAATCATCAGGCGGATTACACCTATTCAGGAATTATATCTCTAATATTACGCTCCAAAAAACAAATATCTATTATCTTTATAATTTACAATGAATTTGGATTAATAATTTACATATTTTGTGTGATTTCGGGATCTATATTTCTGGAGTTTAGTGGAACCTAGTGAGGACAATCGAGTTATCCCAAATATATAGGTTTTTTTTCTTTAGACCGATCAAATGAGATGGTTGTGCAAAAAAACCAGTGAAAGACACTAGTAGAAGTTGTATGCAGTTGCAAATTGGCGCAGGGGGCGGCTCCAATCGCTTATTCTATTTTTTTATAATTTTTCGAAAATACTCGACTCGACAAAAGGGCATACTTGTAAGTGGAGTTGTAAGCTTCATTCTTCCACATCCTTCCAGAGAAATCAAAATTCTGTCTTAACTTTTCTATTTAGAGTTCAGATGCGCCACAAGTCACACCTTATTCTTAGTGTGGTACAGAACTTTGGGTGCATCTGCGAAAGAATTAGGCGGATTATGCCCATTAAAGAATTGAATCTTCTCGCATACAAAGAATAGAAACGATTTTTTCTTACGATAAATACCCTGAACATTTGCATCTTTTCGATTTCCATATCGGAAATATTACCACATACATATTACCCCCGGACAATTCCTCCTGGTCGGTAGCTCGTGAAATATTCAATAAATACCTTGTTACTCATCGCATAAACATTGAATGGTTGAAAATTAACATAAAGAGATGACGTTCAAAACGAATAGGGAATATAGATTCGACATCGCGTTAAGTGATACATACTTCAAAGGAATATGGCCGATATATTATTCAGAATGTTCCTTTTCGAACTGAATGATTTGAATGAAACACGAACTACACATGTCCAAACGAAATGACGTATGTGAGAAAGACTGGAGGAGATGAAAATATGTTGAGGAAAGCACTGAAAAATGGTTCAGTTCGAAATTACAGAAAATTGGTGATATTTGAGGGATGTTTACGTATAATTATACTCTATTCGAGAAAACAAATATTGAAAATTTCATTTTATTCTGAAAGTTTAATTTTCACTGGAAAAATACTATAAACATAGTAAAGCACTCACGTGAAGTCAGCAGATTTTGCTCGCATGTTCACTTTTGGTGATATCCGATGAAAATGAGCGCACAATCTCTTGACTTCACGTCAGTGATTTTCTAAGTTTTTTTCGATAAAGTACTGGATCTCAATTCGATCTAATTCATATTTTTGGAAATATTGGGAGAATAAAATTTTGAATGGTTATAGCTACGGAATTATTGGGCCCGCATCCACGAATTCCACCTTCCTAATTAAGCCCCCAAACCTACTCTACAAATATCGCGTTTGTTGGTCGTTTATTCCGGAACTTATTGTATCTACGGTCGGCCTTACCGCAGAATCGATTTTGACACCGAACTCATCAGTGAGTCCAACCTAGTGGTTTGAGACCATTTTCGGGAAACAATCCATAATTACAGTTTCTTTTATAAAGAGTCACTATGAACCTTATCCTTTGAGTTTTAAAGAGTTTTGAAGGTGGTGTTGTTTATAAAATGAAGAAGATGATGTGAAAATGATGTCAATGTTGTTCTATGCACAAGCATTCAACAAGCTCTCCAGTAGTTATATGTTGATCTCGTTTTGATTGCTGCGACCACGTGAAAGATTTCAATATACACCTTATATGAAAATATGCCATTGACAATTTTAAAACAGAAAAGAGAAGCTGAAATAATGTGCCTAATCTATTTCTGTTTTATCTTCCCTCATATTTATCAATTGAATTATGTCATTACAAATTTTGTCATATAGTAAATTTTGATTTCGAGGAAAGGATACCAGCATCGTAAGATATACAGTGAAAGATGTATATTATTCGATTATCGAATCAATAACATTCATCAAATCGTTTCGCGGCGATTGAATTTTTGAAATGTAACGAAATGATTCAAAGAGTCAAAAACACCTTATGCTTGAAGTTATAAATTAAGATTGAGAATCATTTCATTCGTCAAAGAAAGAAGAAGAATGTAATAATTACAATTTTCATGGAACGAAGAAAAAAATTTTGAAGTGGATAAATAATGAAAAATAAAATTTAATAAAGAAATAAAATATTTTTAGACCGCGTTTTAATTATTCAATCGAATACATAAACAGTTAACAATATCAGAGGTAAACTAAGGAATGCATCGAATACTATTTGCCAACAGGCAACTGCCATCTTGTTTATGTCAACTTGATTCTACGAATATATGTTCAGTAGACATAGACAAAGATCTCTTATTTTCAAATGAGAGAACTGCACTGTTTGTTGTGGGTTAATATGGATCGAGGAAAAAAAATTCATAGATATATATGGTATTCTAGGATATATTATAAGGACACAGTGAACGATAGAGACATAAAGAATGATACAAAAGCCCGCATAGAAAGCGAAAAATTATACCCTGATCACAGAATAAATCAAATGTCGACTGAATTGTCGAATTTCTAGAACAAGGTCCTCGTCTGTCTAAAACGACAAAACGCAATAATTTTTTCTCGGATTTCACCACCGAGTCAAAGTTGCTAGTCACTTAGGAACTCCTTATACGGCCACCAACCTAACCTAAACGCCGTCTTGAACGTTATTAAATCATCCGCGAGGTCGCGCCAGCCTTGAGAACCACCAATAACGCCGTGAGAGGCGGCCGTCGAGGGGGGCGGGGGGGTCAACGTTTAACTCTTTATTTGTTTTATAAATTAAATTCCGTGAAATCACGGTCCGAAGGGATCATTAAGGAGGCTGCCAGGCAGGCAATCTTTAAAAATAAAATTATCCAGCCCAGCGTGCCGGTCGGTGGCGCCATCTGGCCACGCCCCTTTCGCACTCGCTCGCTCGCGCCGCGGATGCGCATCTTGCATCTTTGTCTGCGGTTTTTATGGCAGTTTGGGCAGAGATGGACTAGAGGGCGGTGGCGTACGAGGAGAGAGGTCTGGTGGTTGCGTCGATAAGGGGCCTTTCGATGGTGGAGAATACTGTATATGGTTTCAATGTTGTCGGTATTATTTTACATGGAATGATGAATTTCAGGAAAATGTATTGATATTTAGATAACGTTTCTATGGAAATTGAGAGTTAAATAAGAGCTTTGTATTGAAATTTGATACAAAGGATGTAAACCTGTATTCAAAGGTGAGTATATTTAGGAAGATATGCTTATAGTAGCTTGGCGATGCAAATATTGTCGAGTTTATAACAGATAACTCAATTGATATCGCCCTTAGTAAGACTCAACGTAACTCGTTCTGATTGGTGATGAACACTATAGTCATGGGGGGTGGCTGTAAGCTGCAGGGTTATTCTAGAAATAATTCATCAATCTCGTCTGAAATATAAGCCCCGCTTTATAACCTATATGGCATAAAAACAAAATTTTATTTACAGTTATCAGCAACTTCTGAAAATGTCAAATTCCTTTCATTTCACACACCACAACAATGATAGCAATAATTCCTTCATAAAGGCCTATTCTGTTTGCAAATAGCAATATTGCCAGAAATAAAATTGGTTTCATAACAAGATGAGATATATTGGTATTCTGATCAACGATTAAGCAATATTTTCTGTCACTTTAACTAGAATTTTGCTAACAATATTGCTATCTAAGCAACCCCAAAAAAGTACTTGCTATGCTTCATAATAAAATTGAAAATAAAATATTGCAGAGATCCATTTGTTTCAGTATTATTTCCTTCAAGAATTCGAAAATATTGAAGAGTATGTTCTAATGGAAATGTGCTCGAGGTTCTTTAGAATATTAAATTTTGAAGAAGATTCTTAGACTAAAATACTGGCATGCATACAACAGCTGAGATGATTAGTCTTATCATCTCAACAACATCAATCCCTTCGAGTTGCCAGTTCTTCGAATTTCGAATCATTAACGCCTGAATAAAATTGCTGCCTTTGATTTCTGGAAATCAATATTCTATTGGTATCCGGGAAATTGGTTATTGGTCAGTTTTGACTTCCATTGGTTTTTCTGTTTCATTTTTGATTGAGTCAATGTTATCATGCGTAACGAAGACCGTACAGGTTATGTACGTGAAATCACTCACGAAATGTCTATGAAGTAAGGTTACTTTCTTATTACTTGAAGCTCTAAAGTCGAAAATTACAGTATTGTCCATGACAGAAATATTGCTATGACAAAATCTATAACAAATATTGCTACAACACTCAAAACAGAATACGTAATATCATGGCTGAATTACTTTAAATTAGAAAGATAGCAATACGACTTGAATAATAGCAAGGTTTATAGAATACGCAAACAGAATCGACCTGATTATTTCATATTAATCCCAATCGATTCATCTCCGATTTTGTATTATAAGAGAGCTTTAGAAGAACTCATCTTTTTAATCCGGTCGAAGCCATAAATACAAGGTATCTTTGATTGATAAGTTATTCAAAAATCAACATGTTATTATTTTTCAATAATGATATGTTACCTATTCACAGTCTAACCTCAAAGAAATTTCAATAACGTCACTTTCTTAAACATACAGCATTCGAATATTATTCTTTAATGATCATATGGATATCAATCATATATTTCTGTGACCGCAAACACGTTCCATATCCGCTCCCTTTCTTGTTCTTCTCTAAGCTATCCACGCCATTAATTTTATCGTTTCTTGATTGGTACGGCGAACATTTAACGCTTATGAAAAGCTGGTTTGAAAGTATGAAATCATAATTTCAAATACTTGCTTTTTATTGGTTCGTTGATCTTTTACCGTCAAATCGTTGAAAACCGAATGATTTTTTTAATTGGAGTCGAAGTTATTGTTGACTAGGAGGAAGCACAACGGAAGGTTTGAAACGGGTTTAATCTGATGTATCAATATTGATTATTTCCGTTATGAGTTAAGAGATTCATATGATTACCGTTTTGCAGACTCTGAAATATATTTTTTATTTATTTTCAGTTTATCAAGTTTGAACAACAAATACAAAAAAAAGTGGTGCGAAAATAAAATAATTAATTCTTATATTTTCAGTAGATACATCGACATTATAACTAGAACATAACAAAAAAAACTTATTTAAAGAAATATGGGGTCGAAAATTCCCTCGTTTCGTGAATTTTTTCCATAGCAATCAGTTTTGTCATAAAATAATAAAATTGAAATTTCATACCATCCACGAAAATCAGCAAAATTTCGATCTTGAAATCCACTTTAAATAACTCAACCATATTGAGGTTTAATATTATCGATATGCCAAAATGCCCCCTTTTCCGTATTGCCTTGCCCCCTCGATTTAATTTTCCCACAATATTAACCGTGCAATATGCCTTAAAAATAATCTTAACCATCAACGATTAAAACCGATATGAATTCTTTGTCGGTACATTAAACCCATCTCTTAAAGGAAAGCAGTAAAATAAAAGTCAGTAATTAATTAAACGAGGTTTTTGGTCGCATTAAGCATAAAGCACATTTCCAATCGGTATTTTATGTCCGCGTTTTTTTGGTCACCATATCCAACTATCGTTCGTACTTAAAAGGTATGGTAACTTAACGGAAATGACCCTAATTATTTGGAGAAATTAAAATTGTTCGGCTAATATCCGAATCAATATCGGTTGATTTCTTCGCTTCAGTGCACATGGTATTGTCAAGGATGATTTTCCGTTTTAATAAGGTTTATTGGAGTCTATTTAGATGTAATTTTTTTGAATGAGAGAACCATCTGGACATCAGTTGTTAATTTGAAAAATAATTTCATTGAAGGACATTGCATTTGCTTGCTTCCCTCTGATTGGGAAAAGCGTAATAGTTGAATTATTCTGTAATTGTTTTGATTGATGTGAAAAACTTCGAATTAGATTCATAAGTGAAAATTTTTTGACGGTACTAGTTTTTTTTGGCATAATTCAAATTAAGTTTGTTAGTATTCTGCTAGAATAAAACTGAATGATGAATTTTTAATCAAATCATTTTGTATGAGAAACTTCTCTTATTCCCAATATAACTCATTTGAATTTTTTGTTGTCAATCAGTGTCAAATGAAAATGAATCCGAGGTTTTCTCCAAGCCAGTATTTTATGAGCTTGACGAAAGAATATTTCTCGATTTTCACTACCTACCAAATATATATCTACAAAAAATAAGCAACGTTCCTACATTCAAAAGAGAAAGATCTTAGTTATATTGAAATTTCGGAAAAATCATCAAATTCAAATTGACAGGATCCAGAATGGTTTCTCAATTTTTCAACAATATTCAGCCAGTTCTGTACAGTTTATTTGAATTTTTTCGAATTAACAATACTATATACAGGATTTCAATCAATACCATGCTAATATTTGAGGAAAATAATAATGAGAAAAAATAATACAAGCATTTGTACTGCAGTTCTTCTTGCTTTAATTTTCTCGAGGAAATATTTCTTTTTGATAAATTTGCACAAGAATTCCAAAAATTATTCGAATTATTTTAATTCGCTAATTTTAGCTTTAAGCATTATTCTCGAAGTTATAAATATTGACTTCCGAAATGCAAACGGCAAAACAGCATTTCTAACTACAAACAGCAACATCAAAGTAGACCATCACAAAACGGGTATTTCAATACTTGTGTTTACTTTGAGTGGCAGTGGCACATAACTTCATAATAGTTCAGTGAAATCCCCACATGAATATCACTGATAAATAGATATTTTGCCGACCAAACATACTTTGATTTGATTCATAAAAGATGCGTAAAGAGTTCCACCATAATATCTAGGTCCATACCGAAGTTATCATAAAAAATTCTCGAAATTTCACCACGCTGTTCATACAAAGTTTTTTCAACATAAACGGTTAAGTATCTAACTCAGGAAGCATGATATTCAAGAACATCCTGTACAACTACAATAAACACTCTACGTTTCTACATTTGAAAGAAAACGTGTCAAATTTTAATGAATGAATATTATCCAACTTTCATTTTACATCGAATTCAACTTAATTAGTAAAAATTAATTTTAAAGCAACATACCAGAAAATCAACAGCTCTTTCTTTCAACTGAAACGAAACATAGTTTAGTATAGGTACTTCCTTAGAAATCTTTCATTATAATTAAAAACACAAATACTCAATGTTCAAAGCGCATGCATTTCAAATATAATTATTCAAAATAAATTTGGTATTCTGGTGTCAGATCAACACGAAAAAAGCAAATTATTCTTTTATATAAATTATCAACAGCATTAAATATCAGAACACAATAAAACAATAATCAAAAATCAGGGTGTTCATATGACATGAAAAAGACTATTTTGATTTAATTTCATAGAAAAAAGCGATAACATCTGAGTCAGGAAGAAACACAGGTAAAATATCTGATAAAACCAGGGTGAAATATAACATTCATCTAAGACTGCCGACGACATCCCTGGCAGTAAATAATACAGAAAACGGGTAGTACCGAAAGGCACAGCGGTATTTTTTGGGACAAAGAATTCCAGCTGGTTTACAACGATTTTGCTGGTGACGAAAAAAAAAGATAAACGGGAGTTAATTGATGAAGATAGATAAGAGTGTCTAGTGTTTTTGATGGTGTAGTGATCGATCGGGACGACCTGTAGGCTTTTGAAGATGACCAGAAAAATTACTCGAAACTTGCGAAGAAGAATTTTTTTGAATGAAATGGGTTAAAATGAAGTATTTTAGTTCTCTATGGAATTCCTGTATGATTTGCAGCTTTTTTGGTACGAAATTCACAGGGGACATTCTGGTGTTACTTGACCTTTCGCAAGAACGTCTACAAGAAACAAATGTTATCTTTCCCGATTCTACGTAGTCACTTGAGTATAAACAAGCTAATTAATCGAAATTAAAATTAACAAACAACAAGAAAGATAATGTGTCGCATGTTTATCTTATTAGATGTTTATTCTTCTCGCACCGAACGATTTATGTCAATCATACCGTATTAATTGGGTAAATGCAATTAATAGCAACGTTATCACCACCTTTGAAATAGCCGATGCTTTGGTCGATTTTTTTTCTATATTAAGATCGAAAATAAGCCGATGATAACGGTTAATCATCTAGTTAACAGATGTCTGGTGACGAAATCTTTAAAAACGAACTAACGTTTCGAAATTCTAGATTGGAAATGTCTCGGGAGTATACAGAGGACCCAAAAAAACTGCCTGTAGGGGTATTTTCAGGAATTGATTGATTTGATGTTGTATTGACTTGTAACTTAATTGGTTCTCCATCAGGTGAATCCGTGCTCAATTGAATGGTTGCAATGGAATTAAAATTTTTTTTTCATTATGGATGATTTTATATGAGTACCTCGCAAGGAATGATAGTTAATTAATATTTTTTTTATGTAAAATGAGTTATGTATGTAAGTTTTTTATGTTAAATGAGTTATGTATTGTATGTCTGTCTTGCATAACTAAGCTTTGAGTATAAATGAGCCCGTAAAAATATAATAGCAGTTGCGTTACAATAAATTTTCTGTGAATTTTCGGTTGAATATTTGAGGTCTTTTACTGGACATCATCCGATCGTTAGTCATAACTTTTGAAAGAACCAACTTGGAGCACGTTTGAAGCTGAATTGCCTTTTCATGAATTGGTGCAATTTTTATTATTTCAGTTATTATTATTATACACGGTGGTCCAAGTAGTGATGCCAATAATTTTTTTTTTAGATTCCTCACACCAGGGTGTATCTAAAAATACCCCATGTATGTTACGCGATTTTTATAGTTTTAGAGTTATATTTTTTTTGTGTTTTTTCAATCAATTATGCCAGAGAAGTTTCAGAGATTCATATCTTTTTATGTAGTAGGTATTTTGCGGGGTTTTTTTCTATAACATGATCTCCCTGATTATTGTTCTACTGAAAAAAAAATTAAAATTTGCACGGTCCTAAACTACCAAAATCATAAGAAAAAAATAGAACTTCATTGGCCATTTTTTGATGTAATCAGCCATCGAAGGCAGATAGGCTCCAAATCATTGAAACACGAGTAAAGATATTTCTCTACTCTATCATTCTTTTGGAAAATTGATTAATTTTAATTGAAATTCCTGTGAAATAATTGTGACTCGTGTAATTCTTACATTAAGGTGGATTGGGCGAGAAGGGCCGATCGAATAGCGAACACTCTAGCCTGAACCCAATGGATTTTTTTTATTTAGGGATCTTACAAAGAGCAAGAGGAAAACAGAATTAAGACAAAAACTTTCAGAGCGGAAGAAAAAATAAAACAAAAACGTTGACGATTATGTATTCAAAATGGAGCAATGGATTTTGAAGATTTATTGTAGTGAATGGTAATTTTTCAGTAATTCGTGCTTTAATTTCTTTCATTTCATTTCTTATCTTAGTTATTTCAAAACTACCAATTTGAATTATGCTCATATTTTCAGTCAGTGGTGAGACCAAAATAATTGTAAAAATTACTAGAGCTACAATTGGTTTACATAAAATTATTTCAGAAACACATTTTTGAGTTAAGTTCACTATATAGGAATGATAAAAAGTAGAGAAATAACTTTAATCGTATTTTAATGATTTTTAGCGTATCCGCCTTCAGAGGCCGATTACAACAAAAAAAGCCCATAAAGTACTATTTTTTCCTATTATTTCGTTAGTTAGACGGTATGAAAACTCCTTTTCGTATTTCTCAATTGATGTTGAAAATTTCAGTGAATCCTACTGAGAACGAAAGTTCTAACTTTCAAGCCTTTTCAGAGTAATTTTGAGTGATTTGAGGAAGCTGAGTTAGAGTTGTAATCAAGAAAACATTCAGGGAAATCATGTTACAGGAAAAAAATCTGCACTACATAAAAAGATATGAATTTTTGAAACCTCGCTGGTATAATAAATCGGAAAAACCAAAAAAAAACTATAAATCGCATAACATACATCGGGTATTTTTGGATACCCCCTGTGTGAGGAATCTAAAACGAATTATTGACGTCACTACTTGGACTACTTGGATATACTCATTCGAAATTTGATTTATTCAATATTTCCGAAAATATATTTTCGAACGAATTGTATGTGTTCAAATAAAATTTCAGCCGAATAATACCGCTATTTTCTGGGAAAAAATATTCTAGAAATATTTTTTTCAGTATTCTAGAGATATAATCCTCTCGAAAAATTCAATAAGTAGTCATGTAAATACTTAACAATCAATGTATCAGTTTCAATTCGACTGGATCGGTATAATAAAATTAAATGCGTCTCAGATTTATGTGTTGTATTTCACTACGATATGGATTCAAATCTAGATTTGGTAGGAGTTTGTATTATTTTCCAGGATTGGTTCAGATTTTCGCTTCGAGTATCATAAAAGGAACTATTGAACATTGAATGATAATCATTTTTCATAGAAACCGCCTTTCAGATTGCGGAATTAAAACTATTTGTCAATTTCACAAAAGTTATTGGCATATTGAACTATATGATATTCTGAATATTTCCTATTTATTTTCTAATGAAAGAGTCAGATATAAAATCTGAAATGTTGAATAATGATTGGTTATTTGTTTGCATTTTTTCAATCTTTGTTATTAGAAAAAATTTCCCAAGAAACTATATAGTTCAAATATGCAAGCACGATTTCTATGAATGAATATTTCGATTTCATTTTTGAAATTCCTCTTCAAGATATAAGAAGCAAAAAACCAATTCAACTCAAAAAGTAATGAACCAATCAAAAGGTGACACTTAATAAAATCAAATGACCAATAGTCAAACCAACTCATCATCAACAAAACAAAACAAAACTACACAAGACAAAGTTCACGCCTTGACGCCACCAAACCCATAATTAAAACGAGAAAAGAAAAAACAAAGAAGATATTAATTTAGAAAAGAGACGACATGGATATGAAAGATGGATCGGACGTCTTGCATAACTTCCTCCGGTTAAACGAAAAAAATCAAATGCCCTGATGAAAAACGAAACAAAGGTGAGTCGGGTAAATTAAAAACAGGCGCCACACTCTCATTTCAAATTCAGAAAGTTACATCTTCTGTCCGGGCCTAACTATATAAAGACTTGCATCGAAGTCGGTGGTTAAATACAATTAAGGGAACATAACTCATCTGTTAATAGGTTTGCTCTCTCCGTATACCTTCTTCTGTGCTCTGTCCGTGCTGTCAGGTCGACTGCGTGAGTCAGTTGGTGCGTAGACAAATGGGACTTAGGGTCCTAACGAATTTACAGGGTTGTCTACAGGATATAACGTGGGGTTGATCGATGAGCCAGGTTGATTTTACGAAATTTTCAGGTATTTTGGGTTTGAAATTATGCAGAATATTTCGATCCATGGAATTGTCTCTTTCTTAACTTTTTACGCGCTTGTTCTGGAGAACAGCGCGTTATCGTTAATTGTCTGTAAATTTCGTTCTTCGAGTCACAAACGGTCTGAAACGATCAGGTTGGACTCCCGTGGTCAAAGTCAATTTTGTCCGTCCGGCCGGCCGGCCGTCCGCACCTATGTGCTATAACTTCCAAAGGAAATTGGAAGATTAGGTTTGGAGTTCAAATTTCTCGGTGGAGTTCATTAATGGGTGAAATCGGTCGATTAATTTTGGAGTTAGGCCCATTTGAAAATTTGAGGTTTATTCCTCGATATCTCACGAAGTTCTGATTCGATAAGATTGAAACATTGTGAACAGTTTCGGAATACCAACCTTAAATTCGTCAAAAATTTCGTGTGGATACAGTTGTTGGAAAATTTAAAAAAATCCGAATATACGGTGCGCTTCAAAATTATGGAACAAATTCATTTTCTCATAAGAAAAATATTTGGCGACAAAATCCTGAAACAGGTCAATTTTTGTTTCACTTTTACCAAATTTGACGCATTTTTGAACGATTTTTGTTGCACTCTGCGCCATAGCCATCAACCCTGTAAACTTTTTGAACAGGGAAAGTAGGTCATGTAGTACTTTTTTAGCAAGGTCTTTGTATTTTCTTTAGAGGCATGCAGAAATTTTCGAGAAGACATTTTTTTTTTTTTTAATTAGTTACTTCAAAGAGGTTTTCAGTATGTGCACTTTGTCATGGGTCATTCACTTTGAGACGATGGTACCTGATGAAATTTGTCACCGAATGAAAGTCGACCATTACAGTTTTGTTCATGCAACTTTCAACCCCTTTCAACCCCCTCACGTGATTTTTTTTTCTCCATTGAAGGATTCATAGGGGTTGAAAGTGGTGCATGAACAAAACTGTAATGGTCGACTTTCATTCGGTGACAAATTTAATCAAGTACCATCGTCTCAAAGTAAATGAGCCATGACAAAGTGCACATACTGAAAACCTTTTTGAAGAAACTAATTTTTCAAAACAAATTTTTTTTCTTGAAAAGTTCTGCACGCCTGTGAAGAAGATATAAAGACCCTGCCAAAAAAGTACCACATGACCTACTTTCCCTATTCAAAAAATCAAGAGGGTTGATGGGGATGGCGCAGGGTGCAACAAAATCCTTCAAAAATGCATAAAAATTTGGTAAAAATGAAACAAAAATTGATCTGTTTCAAGATTTTGTTGCCAAATATTTTTTTTTGTGAAAATGAGTTTGTTCCATAATTTTGTATATAATATATATTATATATTAATTTATTAAATTATTATATAATAAATTTTGTAAATTTATTTTTGAAAAATCAGTTACTTAAAAGGGGTTGTCAGTATGTGCACTTTGTCATGGCTCATTTACTTTGAGACGATGGTACCTGATGAAATTTGTCACCGAATGAAAGTCGACTATTACGGTTTTGTTCATGCACAACTTTCAACCCCTTTCAACCCCCTCACGTGGAATTTTTTTTCTCCATTAAAGGGTTCGTAGGGGTTGAAAGTTGTGCATGAACTAAACTGTAATGGTCGACTTTCATTCGGTGAAAAATTTCATCAAGTATCATCGTCTCAAAGAAAATGAGCCATGACAAAGTGCACATACTGAAACCCTCTTTGAACTAATTTTTCGAAAAAAAATTTTTTTCTTGAAAATTACTGCATACCTGTAAAGAAGATACAAAGACCTTGCCAAAAAAGTACTACATGATCCACTTTCCCTATTCAAAAAATTTAGAGAGTTGATGGGGATGGCACAGGGTGCAACAAAAATCCTTCAAAAATGCATAAAAATTTGGTAAAAGTGAAACAAAAATTGACCTGTTTCAATATTTTGTTTGTAAATATTTTTCTTCAGAGAAAATGAATTGTTCCATAATTTTGTATATAATACATACTATATATTAACTAATTAAATTATTATAAAATAAATTTCGTATTGATCTTGTGGTTATAATCTACTTTCAACGAATAGACAGTATAACCTCAAAACTGCGTATACACTTGCGAAGACGTGGGCACCCACCATGATCGTAGGAACTTATCAGGGTCCGATCAGCGAAAGAGAGAGAGGAGAGAAGGAATCGTGAAGAAGCAAGGTGGTCGAAGTGGTCAGGTATTGTGGTAATGATAGTGCCCGGGATAAACAGAGGTTCATATACATAATTATATGTTTGTTTAGCAGACAGCCATGGGCGTAGTTCGTACGTAGATGATTGATGGCGCCACTCACTACCCGTGCCAGCGCATCTCGTTCCTTCTTCGTGGTAGGCTCGCGAACGGTACTGACGGGAAGGTCGATGGGAAAATATTGGAGAAAGGACGAGGTTTCGAAAAATTTTTCAGAATTCATTATTTTTTTGTTAATTTTTTTGAAGACGCGATCTTCACGAAACTTCGCACAAATCTGCGCATAAGCATTTTACAAATAACTGCTTTCATACCGGTTGAATAAGAACTTTTCGATTTGGTGAAGATATACAACAGTACTGATGAAATACAAAAATTCACATTGAATGGTTTGATTATTTCTAAGAATAATTCTACAATCCGGCTGAAATTAAGTTTTTTGCTTTTGAATATCTAAATTGCTAAATTTCTTTCAAATCTGGCACGCAATTTTTTTTATTTCTAAAATACTCTGACTTTATTCGAAGAAGCGCTCATCTTTAGTTTTTGCAGCTTTGTTCAACCGAAAAAATCTTCAAAAGCTTTGGAATGAAGATTTGTAAAACACATATTTCTAAAATTCTCTTAAAAATTTTTTTCCAAAAATTTCTAAGGTACTCTGGACGTGGATTTAAAGGATTTTTTCAGCTTTTTGTGATAGATTTTCATCAGGTTCTACCACAACTATCATTATACGCAAAAAAACTGGCGTGAAGACAGTAGACTTTCAGTGAATAATCTGATCTGTGGACGAAAAAAATGTTCAATTTTCTTGAAATGGTTCTAATGACACGATCATCATTGAATTCGACAGAAAATTATGAATCAGCATTTCCTAGCTAATACCAGGTTCAACATGATCAGATCAGTATTTTCGAGTGATTCCGGAAATGAAAAAGTTACCTACTTAGAAAAAAATCTAAAAAATTGGATATATTTTTTTCCAAAATCTCTTGAAGTTGAGGATGGACAAAATTGAAATTTGGCACACTATTGTATAATATCGACTCCAAGGTCTGCGCCGAATTTCACTGCAATGTGAAGAATTTTTTCCGAAAAAAAAAATGGAAAATTATCAACGGAAAACGATAGCTTGATAGTCAAACATTATGAATTCAAATACAGAGAAGTTACGAAAGTTATCCGAAACACACCAACAATTTCACCTCTCACAATAACATAGAACAACCACGCCGTATATTTCTATGCGAGCATCGAACTCTTACCTACTCCTCATTTTATAACCTCAGCGATACTAAAAAATAACCAGGCGATGATATTCAGGGAATAAAATAGACCTCTCTCTGACACGAAATATTACCATAAAAGGGTGTTGAATTATTACCTACCAACACATTAAAACTAAAAGTTGGACAGACGAAATAACTCATCAGAAAGCTTGTCCATAAGTTCGCTGTTGTCTTTGACGCGGACTATACGGGCCAGAAATTAAGAGCGGACTCAAATGCGGTCTTTTACCGTCCTCATTATGGTTTATGTCCCAACTTTCCCGGTATTTTGGGCACCGTAAAACGTCCCGGAGAAGGTTTTCCTAATTTATTATCGGGGTTTTTCGTGGGTTTGGACGAAATTAGCGATATTGGTGGCGTATTTCTCAGAGCGAGGTTAGCTGGTAATAAGACTTTGAAATATGGGCTATTAATGAAGTTTGTTTTAATTGAAATTCGAAATGGTCCACACGCGAAGGAGTTAGTACTAGATGGATGTAGTTTTCACGCTGTGTATTACAAGAAGGTGAATTAATTGCAGGGTGAATTGCTGATGATTATTTGAACTACTTTGGTTTTGAGACCGTGAATCGTTTCACAATTTTCTTTTCGTATATAGATTTTTCGTGGATAATATAATATATTCAGCTATGATGAAACTTTTGATTCTAAGAAATCACGAAATGTTGAGTTTAAATTTCATCCTCGTGTTGGGAAAAACTATGAAGAAGAATGACAACAGAAATGATACATTTTTCTTCGCAATGTCTGCAATTTTCGAAGTTAGGCTCATTTGTAATTTTGAGGATAGTTCATCTTCGATATCTTACGAAATATCTGAAGCGATCGGTTCAAAATATCGCAATCGGTTGAGGAATACCAGCGCATAACTTTTTGTGAACTCTTATGAGAATTCACGTGTGAAAAAATTTTAAAAAAGTTTTAGAAATTTTCGGGAGCTTCGGATTTTTTTGACAGATAACCATTGAATTGGGCACAAACCTTGAGGTTAATATTCAACAACAGAGGTTCAGATTTCGCTTCGATCCGATTCTTATTTTCGGAGATAAAAAAACACTGCAAATTTAACACAAGGGTTTATTATTTTCTTAGTTAAGTAACCCAATATACCGTTGATATCTTAAACAACTTAGAACCGAATGCGATGATTCATTTTCGATATTATTGGAAATTTGCAGCGTTTTTCTTTATATTTCAGAAACCACTTATCGGAAATCATCCGGGTAAAATTTTTTATGTTTAGTTATGCATCAGTAATCAACGTTTCGAGTTTCATGAAAATTCGGTGGTAAGTTTTCGGGAAATAATTTTTTTTCCTCCCCAACCCCCCATTTATACCCCTCAGGGTACACTGATCCTGCTGAAAAGCTTGGAGGATCAACCCTGAGTGACACACAATTTTTCTACCAAGTTTCAAGGATTTTCGTTCAGTACTTCCAGAGAAAAGCGCCGGACAACGGACGGCGGACGGACGGATTTTTTCTATTCGTTTATTCAAATCTACATACTCCAAAACGTAAACTGTGAAATTTTCAGGGGGGTTAAAATTTTTTTTTGTTGGTCGATCAAGGTTTATTATATTTATTATAAACCAAAAATGGTAAAAATTTGATTTTCAGTTAGAAATTTTGAGATTATTTCCTTACTATCTCAAGAAATACACAATCGCTCAAAATATTTAAAACTTTGTATTTAGTGGTAAAGTTGGGACGCGCAGTATATAGCGGAATTTCGTGAGAAAAGTATCAGTGAAAAATTCAAAAAAAATACTTTTCGACGTTTTTAGGTATTTTCTTTGTTATTTTTATTATATTTATTTTCATCTGAATTCGATGCAATTTGGCAAATTATCTAATCAGGTACTAAATCTTCGCTTGGCGGGGTCACTTAGTGAAAACATGACTGCATTGACAACGAATTGGGACAAGAGCGTGAAAGCTTGTGATCTCCCGTCAGTGCGTTTTTAGATTGTTGGTTAATTATTTGATAAAATCAAATAATAAACCTTAGTGAACGACCAACTAAAAAAAATTCGAACCCCCCTGAAAATTTCACAGTTTACGTTTAGGAGTATGTAGATTTGAATAAACGAATAAAAAAAATCCGTCCGCCGTCCGTTGTCCGGGGCTTTTCTCTGGAAGAACTGAACGGAAGTCCTTGAAACTTGGTGGAAAAATCGTATGTCACTCGGAGTTGATCCTCCAAGCTTTTCAGCAGGATCGGTGTACCCTAAGGGCTCTAAATGGGGGGTGCGGGGAAAAAAAATTATTTCTCAAAAACTTATCACCCAATTTTCATGAAATTTCAAATGTTGATTACTGTTGCATAACTAAACCTAAAAAATTTTACCTGGATGATTTCCGACAATTGGTTCCTGAATTATAAAGAAAAACGCTGCAAATTTCCAATAATGTCGAAAATGAATCATAGTATATTGGACTATTCTTACTAAGAAAATAATAAACCTTTGTGTAAAATTTGCAGTGTTTTGAGGCTTAAACTGGATATTGATGAAAAGTTCCCTAATAAAGCAAAATTTTTCAGCTTCTTTTTGGGTCACTCAGCAAGTTGGCCGAGGAAACTTTCAATGTGGTGTGAAACAGATTCCTCAATTGTTGCAACTGAAACTTCTACCCAACATAATTCAGCTCTTAAATTGTTTCGACTCAGAGCCTTCAAGTCTGTCATAAATCATTTCGAAATTACCGGCATACAAGGTACGTATATCCATCATACCTCCTTGATTTTATCGTTTACACATCATTGTTGTACCTTGGTAACCGACGAAAGTCTCCAGTTTTATCGGCCGAATTATTTCTGAAACTGTCATTAGGCGTAATTGGCTCACTGATAAAGTTTTATGCCTCATTTAAGCTATCATTTTGACATTGACATTTCCATTTACCGCGGTGCCAATTTAAGTTTTTCGTAATTGCGAAAATAACTGCATGTGTTTTTTAAGTGTAAAATTTTCGATAAGACATAATAGGATTATATTTTTTGAGGAATTCCTTAGAATACTGGGAGATATGAGGTTCTCATCTAAAATGGATATTTCAAGGGTATACCAAAATGAACACAAGATTCAAATTCGCTAACATTTTAGCAGGCAGTAAAGTGTTGGCAATAGTAACAAAAAATTGACAGCTGACAGTTGGAGGTTGGTAAAACTTGAAGCTTGGTTGCAACTTTTCATACACACCCTGTATATTCTTGCGAGAAAGATATTCTTTCGAATAACAAACCAACTTGTGTAATGAAATCACAGTAATATCAGAGGCAATGTAACCTGGGCATCTTATATTTTCACATGTTCCACAAAAGCACAGAGGAAACTTTACCAAAAATACTCTGTCTACACTTGGAAGCGTATAGTGAAATTGGAATTTGTTCAAGAAATTTCATAATGAGGGCATATTTTTCATTTTTGCATTTCTTCTCTCCTTATAATTAAGATCAATAAAATATATTGAAATCAAATCTGCGACAGAATTAGAGATGAACAACTCTCTGACTTCTGACCGGGAGGGTCTTTCGTCCAAGTTCGTTCCTCCAAGCGATGATTTTTCAGATCCTCAGATGTACGAAAAATGTTTCAGTACCCTTATATTGAAAAATCATCTCCCATAGATTCATAATTGATCATCTTTCAATAAATCTAATAAAATATCGGAAACAAATTTGAAACATATTATCTTTATGAGGTGTTCATTTATGACATACACGTCTGTTGATATCTCCGTATTCATTCATTGCACGAAATTGGGCTCGAGCCATGATGTATATATTATAGCCTCTAACGATTTTTTGATACTAACAAAAAATTGAAAAACTTTGAGATACAAAGGAAAATATTGAAAAACAAAATTATGTAAAATTACGTTTTATTTTCTCAATAAATCAACGAATACAATGAACATTCTCAAAAAATCCATATGAACCACAACTTAAAAAATTAACACCTCAATGGACATGGAGACAGCGGATTTCCCACCACATCACCGAATTGAAAAACCCGATATGCAAATACAAACAGATGCATCAACACTGATGAACGAGAAACATACCGAAACGTTGTCGCAATCCGACCGATTAAAACCCGATACGTTCCAAACTTACGGGTGATTTTTCACGGCAATTTTCCGAGTTTTTAGCGTGCTGTACGTTTTTTCATGTTCCGGTCGGATAAAATACATACGAGGATTTACGTGAACGTTTGGAAGCGATTCCGGCCAGTGTCAGTTGTCAACGAGGCCTTGTTTGGATGCCGATCGACCATAGCGATAATAGGGCACCAGAGGGCGTTATCGAGAACCTATCGGATGTTGAACAAATTCCCGAATTGCATATATTAGCATTTAACGTTGCTGGCGATGAGTTCGGGCTGAATTATCTTTCCAGGGCACGCTAACCGGCCTTTTTCGAGCGCAGATGTGTATTTGAAAGTGTCACTTCACCTTTTCCATATGTTCTTACGAATTAGTTTTTATAATGTTGGCAACACCGCTTATACTGTATGTTCCAACTACATGAGAAGTTTCGATGCTTCTTGTCTATGGTTTGACAGTTGAGAATGTCAAACTTTGTTGATATTTGTTCCCTTTAAAGTTTAGCTTTTCATCATGAGGCGTTGAGCGCCAGAACAACCCTTTCACATTGTGGAATTTCAGTTTGGAAGAAATAAATCTTTTCGCGAAGTTCATATAGCAATTCGTCCGTTTTCAGTCAACATAATCGGCCTAGTCAGCAAGCAATTCGTGTAGTTATTGATCTTTCACATTTCTTTTACTTCCCGATTTAAAACCATCAAACAAGACGAAGAAATGTGCGTACGGAAGAGAATATTGCTGCTGTAGCGTAAATGTCGAGAGCTATCGAACCATGATGACTGATTTTTTGTTTCCAAAAATTCATCAGCCTAACACCGGAGAAATTAAGTTTCAACAAGGCGGCACAACTTGCCATACAGCGCGACTAACCTCTAGTTACTGCAAAGTCATTCGTGGACAACTTTATTTCCAAAAATTCTTGTTGACTGGTCCTCCCGTTCGTACGAATTAACGTCTCTACATAAATATCAAAGGACGTTCAGACATCGCTTCATGCCGAAGAACCTGCAACTCTTGAAGTATTAGAAGCGAATTTTCAAGCCACCATCAACACCGTACGGCCAGATTTATTGAAGAATTGGACTATGCAACTCGTTCCTGCGGAAGACATTTCATTCCAACAGTATTTCTGTCTTGTATTATTATTTTAAGTTCTCAAGCTCGTGAAAAACACCCTTTACGTGTCGCGGGCGCTCTCCGACATATTTTTGTTTCGATAAGCCGTTCAGATATTTTTTTTCGCGGAAACCTTCTGAATTTTAATTATTTTATTAACTGACTGAACGATCACAGTTGCGAGTTATTATGCTTGAACTGACAACCGATTGTCAATCTGATCGATCAAGTAGATCTTGAGATATTGAGGAAATAATACGAAAAATTCAAATGAATTCACCTCAGAAACCGTTTGCGTGGTTCGGCCCGTTAGGCCCGGTTAACCAATCCGCTGCGGGGCCGGATCAATTGAATGAACATTCGTTTTTAAAATACCTACAATGTATTTCTGATCGCTGCCATGATGTGTGAACGGCTCGATATACAACAGAAAACAAAGAGATCACAGTTCCGTTTCCAGCGATCTTGTGGCCTAGGGGATGTGTGCATTCTCTCATCTGATGCATTATACTTCAGACCGTAAGTACGGCACCGCAACGGCACCGCAGCTATTGTGTACACCGGACCTTAACGAACTAAACTGTCGCACCATGATGGGGTACCTACCATGAAAGATTGAAGTCGCCAGCTCGTTCGGTTAGACAGTTATCATATTCTCGGCAGGACTGAAAAAATTTTGGTGCCGGATTCATCATCAATGAATCCAACCAAGTCGTTAGAGGTCATTTCGAGAAAAATTCGGAACTTATGAATTGAACAAACAAACGATGTTCTCTAGAAAATTCACGCAGAAGCAAATTGCGGCGTCTCTTCTGAAAACCCTTGTAGATTCGAGTATTTCCTCTATCAGATAAAACGATACACATTTCACAGACACACCCTGCATTTCCCGGCAGGAAACATGCATCCAAACTTTTCAGACGTGTAAATCGATCTACCCCGCCGTATAAAAACCATCGCAAGACGTTTCCCACATAAAACCGCACGAAAAACAGCCCAACCGAAAGTTTTTCGTCCCAGTCGATACGTAAGAAAGCCGAACGTAAATAAAACATAACCAGCCCCTGGAACAAGCCACCCCCGACCAACCACCCCCGTTATTTTTCTATATATAGCGGGTTCGCATGTCTGCGCCCCATAAGCCAAACACCTCTGAAGCATTAGTGGCCATTTCGTTGTTGTATTAACACTACCAAATTACCTGGTCGAAGCGCGGAATTCCTAAGGCCATAGGATGTAAGGGTTGTTTTTCTATGACGCCGAAGCGATATAGAAACGCGAAGGGTGTTATTGGTACGCACGAACACGGGCCTTAAAAATAGGGAAAGTCTGTGTATACGGATCGGGAACTCACCCCTCTAGATATCGCATGCGATACGGATATACCGCGTCTAGGCGTCTTTGTTTAACGAGATACTGCAATGACCGCCATCTATTTCTCCGGCTTCCGGTTACGAGTTAAAAATTCAACGCCTACTAGGTCGGGTGATTCGGACGTTGAAAGGTTTCTCAGTTGAAACGTAGTGGTTATGGTTCTAGGATTTCAACGGGTTCAGTCTTGATTTGAGGCGTGTAGGAAAGGACAGTATGCTTTCAATGACGTTCAAGCACGCATTTTTATCATTATATTGAAGAATTTCGACCAATATGTTGTATTTGAGGTTATGAGTCCAAAAAGAAGACACTTAGCTATCCCGGTTGTGATCGCTAAGATGTTCAAGAAGGGTATAGGGTGTTGATGGTTGAATTGCTCGAGAGAAAATTAACTGGGGAGTTATTTAGATGAAAGAATGAAGTCTAGCTTTACCCTTTTAGCTTTCCTGCAATTGGAAAGGTTGGTAACAACATGTTAACTTTTTGCCCGTGTCCCTGTCATCATTTCTGATCTGCTAAAGAGCTACGATTTCAGCAGATTTGTCCAGATGTTCTTGGGTACCACTAACTATTAGGTATCCTCAACTAACATAGTCAAGAGGACTTAAATCAGGGCTCCTGGAGTCTGAACATAATGTTTATAGATTAATGATACTCTCTAGCATTTCATCCGTAAATCCATTAGCGTAGCTGGAGTGTTCTTCGACCCACTGGGATATAAAGAGAGGGCTTTCTTTGGTGAATGTCTTTCTGCGAAGATAACAGCAAAGACTTTTATTAATTCTTGATTCCGTTTGGGAATGGATATTGACAGATTTCGGCAAGCCAAAACTTTAATTCTTCGAATATTTCTTCACCTTCAACAGAGCAAAGGCGATAAGTATTTCGATTGGTCCGATATTTTCGAATTTCCCAAGGAATTGATTCAGGCGACAGGTGCGTTTCGAAATTGATATTCGGTACGATATACACGATGTACGCCAAGTAGAATCACTGTTTCTGTGATAGATTTTCAAGCAAAAAGAGTGATGTCACCCTGGATAGGATTTCATTTCTTTATTGAATCTCCACGAGGAAGTTCACGAAGCAATCCATATCCTGCACCTCTGCACCAACACTTGACATCGTAAACTGAGAAACATATCCTCAATACCGTATCTGGAAACTCTAATTTTGAGAATCGAAATTTTCATGACAGATTCAGGAGGTAGGTGGAGGGTGACGAATGTACACCTCTTCACTTTTGTTGTTGTTTGTCTTCTTGTTCTTTTCCTAGTCTGTTCCCTCACTCAATTGCTTCAAGTTCGTTTCCCTTCAAAAAAGCCTTTGTTTTTCACTTTCTATTTTGCCGGTTCAATTGCTCGGCTGCAATCCAGTTCTACGAGGTACCTGTCCGACACAAAGGACGGAGGTAACTGTGTAAACTGAAAGACATGTATGTTGGCGTGGATAGAATTGAAGGTTAGAAGAGGTTGTGTTCCTACTCCGCCGTATTTTTGACTTGGAAAAAATATCTTTGGGGGACTCCTCTAAACTTCAAAAGCGAGACGTTGTAAGGATCTTCTTATAGTCAATGAGGCTTGGACATGTACACTTTGGATGTAGAAGAAGGGAGAGCTCTGGGTGGGAGCTCATGGGGTCTGTCTGAGACATAATGATGTTTTCTGGTGGAAACCAAGCCAAGTTGGGAATTAATTCAGTCACAGCTTCTCGCAAAGCCTTGATTATATTTACCAGTGCGCCCATATCAACCTATCGCGTAGACTGGCCTCTTATGTCGTAAAAGTTTGAATAATAATTAATAAATCATCAAGAAAATTTTTTGGGCTGTCAACTTGAAATTCCTCGATGAACATACAGCCGAGCTCTGTGACCTCGACAGAAACTAACTGAATGATCTCATCTTCGGAAACATTTTGCAAGAAAACGAAAAGAGTTTTTTTTAGTTGAAGGTACATGAAGAATGAATAAAAGAAATCTTATTCTCTCGAAACTTACCAGAAAAAGCAACCTAACTCGTAAACAGCTGTAGGATTTCTGTTAGAAAGAATGTTCCAAACCGATACGAATTATACTTAAACTTTAGAAAAAACTGAAAGATGATGGTAAAACAGTTGAGAAGAATAAGAACCAACCTCTAATCGGCCGTTTTCTATATATTATATCTAATATTTTCGTCGTTTTCGTTAAATTTCATGAAAGGAGGAGCTCTCGGTCGTCGGAGAGATTCATGGAATTTCATTCGAAAATGTCCCCTATTTCTTCAATATTTTAAGGTCAATTTTGTTCAATTTCCACCTGACAGCACTGGCCCAGCCTGTCAAACTTGTGAAATCACAGAACACACTTGATGGTTGTCAGAATATTCCGTAGGTTTTAGAAACGTCAAAGCATTACGTACTTTATTTTATATTTTTCGTACATTTCCATTAGTTTGCGATGAATAAGAATATGCTTAGATTGATTTCCGGTTCTCGAAGGTTCATTCCTCACCCTCGGTCCCGGCCGAGAAGCTTTGCTTTCAGAGGAGATAGACCTGCAAAATTAGTCCAACCTACGAAATCGCACAAAATTTGTCAAGTTCAGCAATTTTTTTCGGAATCTTGAAATTTTTCGACTTGTACGAATGAGGAATCGACGAAAAATCGGGAAATCGCCCTCACTCCGATTGGCGGACCTATCTCGACGTCAAAATTTCAAAAGTGGTCATTCTATGGTTTTTCAAAATCCTTTCAAAAACCATTATTAGTGATGATTATTATTATTATGCTTGAATTATTGTAGAAATATTCTTTCATTAATTCCAGATCTGTTTTAGGTTAAACATTAATTTTTCATTCCTCACCTTTCTCTGTGTGTCTGAGTGAATTTTGGAATGCAATCAATAGAAGACAGGAAACCAACATAAATTTCAAATAAATGGTTTTTATCCATTCCCAATTTTGTACAAGCATCCTTCCACCTCAATTTCCATATTCCTGTCACACGCCTTATACACCACCTTAAAGCCCCGTTTACACAACGAACCGTCATCCTTCCATAATTCACTTCGATGTCAGCGACCATCGAAGAAGGTAAGAACAAATGACCATTTGATATGCACCAGCCGTTGAGTTCGACGACAAACGTAATGATGTTAATAATCATCGTTAAGCCGCCATCACAACTATCTCCGATTACGCACGGCCGGAATACAAAATCAAATATTAATATTCACACAATCTCCTAATGGATCTTGCTGTTATTCGACAACAATAAATTTCTGGCTCAGACCACAATGGTGGCGACGTAATTGTTGCGTCGATTTTCCGGGGAAGTCGTTTGGAAAACGGATTTTTGCGTTATCAGGACTCTGGATCGTAGTACATGATGGTTTGCTGGTAATTTTATCACCATTAGTGGGACCCGGGCTTGTTTCACGATTGTAATGGAAGCGGTTTTTGTGTGTACGAGGTTCAAATGGTTGTTTGTCGTACACGGATATTGTGGTGTTTACCTGGGTATCGGTAATGATTGATAAAAGATAAATGGAAAGTGGTAGACATAAATGCATTGGAAAAATAATCAGTTTTTACTGAATCAACAACATAACACTATCTGTATCGATTAGAGCTCATTATTGGAGATTTTTGCATTTTTGAGGGGTTTTTCCAGGTTTTCATTTGCAATACCTTAAACAAAACTATTAAAAATCGATTAAAATTGTTTTTTATGGAAAACGCATTTGCAGATTGCAGGATTGATATATTTGTCAAGGGCAGTTTCTTGTAAATTAGGTTGCCTGATGAACAATATCAGAAAAATACAAACGATAAACAATGTAAACTGTGACGTTTCAGAGTGCAAATCTTACTCTTTCATCAGACGAACGAGAAAATTTGCAGACTTTTTTTTCCATTTTTCCTTTTGGGACTCTTGGTTTAAAAGTTTCTCAATTCTACCTCATTTTTGAGTAAATTGAAGAATATTCCTGCATTTTGTTGAATGAAAAGCTTATGGTTCTATAGTAGTGTTTTTCAACCTGTGGGTCGTGACCCCCTGGGGGGTCGCGAAGCTTCTGTAGGGGGGTCACCAGAGATCGAGAGAACTTTAGGAAAAAAACAATAAAATTTGATTCATTGAGTAAGAGATTTTCAACAAAAGGATATACTCATTAAAATTCTCATGGAAATACATACAAATTAACAAACAATAAAATCCTAAGACTCGTGTTAATACGAAGGTTGTGCTTGATTTTGATTAATCAATTTCTCCTCTCCCATCGTGGATCTGTATTTGCTACACATAATTGAATTGTTTGCCAAATTAAATCGAATTATTTGCTCGAAATATTTTTCCATACCAGGGGGGTCGCATCATGAAAAAGGTTGAAAAACATTGTTCTATAGAAATGGACCATATTTGACTGAATTCACTCAAAAGGTGGGTGGTATTAATAAGCTTTCGAACCAAGTAAATCTTTGTTGTTCTGAAAATATTGACAAAATTCTCACAAAACGAAAAACTGAAAAAAAAATAATTCGGAAAATTTTTCCGTTTTTCTGATTAAAGAATCAGATTTGTGCTTTGAAACGTCTCAGTTCACTTTGTTTATCGTTTGAATTGTTGTGGTATTGTTCATCAGGCAGACTGTTTTCGAAGAAACTGCCCTTGACAGTTCAATCCAGCAATCCGCATGGGCGTTTTCCACGAAGAAACAATTTTATTTACTTTTTAGAAGATATTGAGAGTGAGAACCCAGAAAAAACCGTAAAAATTATAACACCATCTAAATGCCTAGAAAAAATATTCTCCATTCGATCCCAATATTTCATATCACAACAAGGCAATATTCCCTAATTTAGAAATTTCGCTTGAGCACTATTATTCCTCGAGATCACAATCCTAAACTACATCATAAAAAGAGATATCCCCAGAAACACAACATGGATCCAGTCCAAAAACAAAGAAAACGATTTGAATCACCGGTGCTGCATGCAAATCTATGTTTAAAACCTCATTTAGTTGGAAATATGTTGCCTTTTCCGAAAAATCACCTGTCATGTCTACCTGGGGGCAGTCCCCACAACAGGCAGGTATTTAGATAGTACAAGACGTGGCCACTGGCGCTAGATCCAATCTAGCTCTATGATGACCTGTCCAAATATTATTTCTACAGCTGAAATGGAAAGAAATGATGATCATTCGCCACAGAAACGCATTAGGTGGATATCTTCTACTGGCAGACGTCTAAGACTGGGTTTTTTTAATAACACGTTGTGGAGACAGATCCTGCCCTCGTATAATTGACCACATACTGCGTGTTAGCCTTCTGATGACCCCCTAGGGTTCGGGTACGAAATTAATTCAGATAGTGCCTTCTGTGCTATCGGTGCGCATTTTTGGAATTGACAAGGTTTCAGTGGATGATGGTTTGTTTGCGATTCACGTGGAAAAGCATACCCAGGTCGTATATGTCTTTTAGAGTGCTTGTTTGGAGTATCAAGTCGCTATCATTTGGCCACTATGTTGGTTATGTGCGAATTTGGTGCTATGAAATAGTACCAAACAATCACTTTCGGCTTATTGATTAAACTCAATTCAAACACAACATATTCGGAGAAAACAAGCCAATTTACATGAAAAACAAGGTTGGGGATTTAAAAATAAAACAGCAAAATTTTCCCAATTGTCTCTGAGATTTAACTAGGGAGATTTTCTGTCGAAAATTTCATACAGTCACAACAGAATCTTGCACGTATTCTCAAGCTGTCATATTTTAACCAAGTATTAGATTTCCGTTCGATTCCATCTGGACTTCAGGAAATAACATTCTAAACGCATTTTTCTGCGCGATAACTAGGTGGATTTCCTACATTCTCGAATTTTGGGTATTGATTAAGATCCAAATTGATTCTACGAATATCAACTTTCAATGTTTTTTTACAGAAAATTGTGTTTACTATTCAATGTATAATGGTGGAAGAAATTTGGGGTCAAAAAGTCCTTCACGACATCTACTGGTGAATAGTCGAAACATTTACTGGATCCTACAGTGACTTTATACTAGGCAGTGGCGTCAATGAATCGTCAATCGACGTATTACACAACACAGTTGGAGAAAACAAGCCAAGTGGCATAAAATACAAGGTTGGGGGTTGAAAAATAAAATAGCAAAATCTTCCAATGGTCTCAGAGATTTAACAAGGAAAATTTTTTTTCGAAATTTTATACAGTCCCCACAAAATTTTTCACAAACTTTAAGGCTGTCATATTTCAACAAAGTATTAGATTTCAATTCGATCCAATTTGGACTTTAGGAAATGACATTGGAATGAGTTTGTCTGCGCTATAAGTAAGAGGATTTCATTCATTTTCGAATTTGAAATTGATTAAAATCCAAATTTATTCTAATAATATCGACTTTCTAAGATTTTTTTTTTCGAAAATAGTGTTTAGTTGTTAATCTATATAGATGGAAGGGATTTGGGGCCAGAAAGTCATTCACGACATCTACTGGTGAATAGTCGAAACATTTACAGGATCCTATATATATTTCATGTAGCCTATCTTTAAGTAAACAATTATTGTTTTTTGAAATAAATAAAATTATTATATTTTTTTCAAAAACTGATATTGTGAGGAGCTATTTGCATCGACGGGCATGAGTTAACCTGTGTACTCTTGAGTAACCTCTAATGTGTCTCTTTTACAAGCTTGTTCTAGGAAACAACGCATTATCATTTCGTCACGATGTCTGTAATTTTTGAATTTTGAGCCGAAAATGGTGTTAAACGATTGGGTGGAACTCCCTGAAGAAGAATCCGTGGTCAAATTTAATTCTGTTTGTCCGGCCATGTGTGCTGTAACTTCCGAAAGGAAAGACCTTGTATCTTGAAACTTTCAGGTTAGGTTTTGATCCTAAATATCTCGGTTAGATTTTTTTAATGGGCCAAATCGGCCGAATGGTTTTAGTGTTGCCATTTGAAATTTTGATTTTTCAATAACTGGAAAAATATCCATCTGATCGGAATGAAACTTGGTTGGAAGATGGACAGTATAAATGAGAAGAATTATCAATGGAAAAATTTGAAAAAAAATAAATTTTTTTCTGAAAATTTTCATATTTCATTCAAATTTCATTGAAATTTCCAAGTCGCCATTTCGCAATGTGAACAAGCGAGTAAGAGCAGCTAGGTTTTTTCATTTTAACACAGAATGCATCTTCGAAGAGCACCTCTTCATATCCGTCGAAACATAAAACGAAATAAACATCTACCCTGTCAAAAATTCAACATCAACCCCCTCGACATCGAAAAATCACCGGACCCAAAAGCGCCTAATCCGATATCCGAGGTACTCGAGACGCGATCGCAAAAGAACCCAGTGAACCCAACGGCGAAGGTGCCGGACGACATGAAATCTCTCGCTCGTACGCTAAGAGGACACAGTATCGAAATACACGTCGGTGTTACGGTCCACAAAAGGGTTGACGAAGACAAAACTGAAGTCTGGAAGAAAATCAAGGCGGCGTTTGTTCATTCTATCGTGGTAATTTCTCGACTTGGGGGCCGCCTTTAAGGGGGCAACGGATGAGGACGAAGGAGCTTTACGGTGCCGGCTCCTTTGGGTTTCCGAGCCAGTGGGCCAAGAATCGAGCAGTCTGGAAAAAATCGAATGCGGCAAGGCACACTAGGATGGGCATCGAGTTCGTGTTTACGAGAAATGAATTTTTGAAATTGGTGGAGATGTGTCGTGAAGGTCTTGGGGCGGTTTCGTGATGAAAATAAGATTCGTTTTGGAATTTTGTCTTTACCGTGGGCTTCCAACCTGGTTGTTATCTTAGTCTCATTTTTCTGAAGAGCATAACGTTGTCTTTTTGGTTGGATGTCGGTAATTCTCTAATTTTTAGCCGAAAATGGTGTCGACCTACTGGGTTGGACTCAGTGCTGAAGAATCCATGATCAAATTAAATTCTTTCAGGTAGTTCGTTCGTGCTTTAACTTTCCTAGAATCTTGAACTTCCCAAGCGACATTAGTTCGGAGATATGTGAGTTTATAGAATTTCTCAACTCATCAAATTAATTATGATAATAATAAATCAATTTGAAATTTTGAGGTTTGTTCCTCGATATCTTAGAAAGTAAGAATGCGATCAGAGTGGAACTTCGTAATAAGTCGCTTAAAACAAGCAACTTAGTGCAGAATTATATTCTGATCTAATCGTGAGAAGATTTCCGAAAAAATTATTTTTGGAAACTGCCAATTTTTCTTGAGAAATTTTTTCTTGTCAGAACCATGGTCATCTTTTAACTAAATTTGACACAGACCTTGTGGAGTTAATATTCAACAACCATTTCTAAAATCAAATTCACCCGGATTTATTTTCAGAGATATTGGGAGAAAAATAGGTTCAATTTCGTTTTCGCTTGAAACTTGGAAGTTATTTCTTCAATATCTCGAAAAGAACTGATGGCATCTAGTTGAAGCTCCGTTATTAGTTGTAGAATATTGATGCGCAACTTGCTGTGCAATTTTTTGAGAATTGTGCATGCAGAAAATTTAAAAAAAAATTTTTTTTGAAAATTTTCCAGTTTTATTTATGAGAGTTTTTTTCGGATTATCAACAGTGTTTCAATTTTCAGTTCGATCGAATCTTAATTCTCGGAGATCGGAAAATAAATATGTCAAGATTCTTGGTTATATATAGGTATCCTTGTTAATTCTGCGATACCTAAAAAATGTTGGCGGAGCTCAATTTGAGCATTAGTTAGATTGAAATGTTCAGAACAAGCATATCGTTTCCCTGAACACATTTTTTTCCCTGCATCCTCTTCATGCAATTGGGTATTACCTCGAGTTCCAGGTGAATTGGTTGATATTTCATTCTCAATATAGAGTGCGCGTCAAAATTATGGAACAAATTCATTCTCTCAGAAGAAAAATATTTGGCAACAAAATCCTGAAGCAGGTCAATTTTCATTTCACTTTTACCAAATTTTTATGCATTTTCGAAGGATTTTTGTTGCACCCTGTGCCATCCGCATCAACCCTCTGAATTTTTGAGTAGGGAAAGTGGGTCATGTGGTACTTTTTTTAGGCAAGATCTTCATATCTTCTTCACAGGCGTGCAGAAATTTTCAAGAAAATTTTTTTTTTGAAAAATTAGTTAGTTCAAAGAGGTTTTCAGTATGTGCACTTTGTCATGGCTCATTTACTTTGAGACGATGGTACATGATGACATTTGTCACCGAATGAAAGTCGACCGTTTTGTCCATGCACAACTTTCGACCCCTACGGACCCTTTAATGGGGAAAAAAAATTTCACGCGAGGGGGTTGAAAAGGGTGCATGAACGAAATTGTAATGGTTGACTTTCATTCGGTGACAAACTTCATCAGGTACCATCGTCTCAAAGTAAATGAGCAATGACAAAGTGCACCTACTGAAAACCTCTTTGAACTAGCTAATTTTTCAAAAAATTTGCTTGCAAATTTCTGCACGCCTGTAAAGAAGATACAAAGACCTTGCCAAAAAAGTACCACATGACCCACTTTCCCTATTCAAAAATTTAGAGGGTTGATGGGGATGGCACAGGGTGCAAAAAAATCCTTCAAAAATGCATACAAGTTTGGTAAAAGTTAAACAAAAATCGACCTGTTTCAGGATTTTGTTGCCAAATATTTTTCTTCTGAGGAAATGAATTCGCTCCATAATTTTGACGCGCACTGTATATTGCGCAAACAAATAATCGAATCTTAGAAAAATGTGAACTCAGCAGGAGAAGACTTCTCTTTTCAACTTGACACCCTGTATATACGGCCAGAGAGATATATTTGAATTTAATATCAGAATTTTCATCACTGGTTCTAATATAACACAATTTTCGACTCAAAATTCGAAAATATATTTTGTGCAGAATTAAAACGCTCTGGCTCCCTACAAGAAGCGCGTAAAAACGCTCCTAAAGCTCTGGAGCACCTTCGATCTACTTCTTTGTCGATATTATCCCCAACAAAGCCACATTAACGCGAAATTAAGGGTCCTCCGATGTTCCCGCAGCCTCTAGGTGGTCAAAGCCATGGTACTGCATCAACCACCACACAAAACAGGTGCGGTCTTATGTTTGACAAGAGCACAAAAACGTCTGAAGCAGCCCTTTCACGCTGACAATGGGATGGTTCCGTAGCGCTGAATGGGACACTGAATATTATATGGGCTACCACAGAATCGAGATCGACGACGCGTTTTGAACATGCCTAATGCCTGGTAAGTACCTAGATCGGCCATTGTGGAGGTAATAATAAGACCAAACCGAGGACAATGAGGCGGCATCTTTGTAAGGATAATCCTGGTACTGTTTAACGGGTTTAGAAGGGACCCATCTCTGGATGTCTTCATGGAAGGACGTTTTGATATGGGAAAACATATGAGAAGATCATGAATTTTCGACTGATGTGAATTGAAGTAATACTGATTTTTACATTTGTGCCAAATTTGTTGGAATCTAGTCGATATTTTCTGAGAAAAAGGTATTTCTCAACGAAATTCCAAATATTTTCGAAAACACATTTTTTTAAAATTTCTAGCAACTGGATCCACACGTAATTCTTCACTGAATTGCGCGTTGGTATTCCAAAACTATCTACCGAGTTTCAACCTGACCGAATCAGTTTTTCATGACATATCGGAGAATTAACCTCAAAATATCAAATGGGCCCGATCCCGAAACTATTCGACCAATTCTTTCCATTAACAAATCCAGCCGAGACCTTTTGGACCCAATTTCAAGTCGCTTGGTCCTTTTTTTCGAAAGTTATAGCACATACGGACGGACGGACAGAACAAGAATAACCTCGAAAAAATGTGAACTGCATAAAGGATTTTAAAAACGAGCGCCTAGTTTTCAAATGGTGACTCTTCCAAGGATCGGCTGACTCGTCATTGATTCTGCGGTGTTGAAAATTTCCGAAAAATTCTGATTTTATGGGAAAGTCGATAAATCTTCGAGATGAAGCTAAATATCCATGAAACCTATTCATAATATTGACCAAATTCATTGATTCATCCGAAGTTATTTCTAGTCAAACGTTGCATATAACTGCGTGAACGATGGCATACTTTCAATATATCGCACATTTCACATCTTCTTCTTCTGAATCATAATCAGTACTTCAAGTTTCATTTCGACAGTGATTAAAGTTTCCGAAAACTCTAACAATCAAGGAAACTCGAATATTCGACTCGCCAAATCGACCAAAAAGTCTGAATAAAAAAGAAAAACACAATAGACGTGACCGGACCTGGCTGAAACCTCGTCGTCCATAAATACATATTCAACGGACAACCAGACGACGTCTCCTGTCTTCATTTCACAGAATCGACATGTAGCTGCCAAGCAGAACCTTCTCAGACATGGGACCGAAGTAGGAAAAAAGTGATTATTAATTGAATTCCGCGAAAATACGGCAGCCGGCATGGGCGGTAGTCGGCGGAAGGACAATAGTGGTCAAATATTTACAGAGCGTTAGTCCGGGGAGTCAAACGCAAATATATGAACAGGCTTGCCTTTCTCATCGCCTCATCTCTGACCCCTGTGTGTCTTGTTTGCCGCCTCAATCTCGCTGATGATCTTCTAATTCGGCGTTGCCATCGAATGTTTCAGCTGATCGGTCACAGCACTCAACAAAGTAAGGGATGAAAAAACCGAAAAAGAAAATTACGATGATTCAGGACACTCTTTGTTCGATATTTTCATCAATTGAAGAAATCGTCGGACTCGTTCGATATGACCTGACAAATAAGAGCACTGTTAACAAACTGAACGAGAAATGAAGCTCCAAATTCGCGTGAGTATAAACGAAAGTTATACCAAGTGGGCTTTCTAAATGGGCGATTCCCAAGAGTTTCTCGCCTGATGAATGTCTGTAATTTTCGAATTTTGAGCCAAGAATAGTCTGAAACGATTAGGTTGGTCTTCCTGAAGGAGAATACGTGGTCAAATTCAATTCTGTTCGTCCGTCCGACAGTGCGTCTAGCTTTCGGAGGAAAGCAATAAGCGATTTGAAATTTTCGGGTAAGGTTTGAAGTGTAATTATCTCGGTTGAGTTTGTTAATGGGCAATATGGACCGAACGGTTTTGGAGTTATGGTCGTTAGAAATTTTGACATTAGTTCTCTATAACTCAAGAAGTTTGACTGAACTGAACTGAGCTTGGATCTCAGTTATTAGCTGGAAAAAACCAACGCGCAACTCAATGCAGAATTTTGTGTGGATTTGGTCGTTGGAAAATTTAAGGAATAATCGTGTTCGACAATAGGACATTTTTTTCTTGTAGACTATGAACCAGATGTTTATGACGTTTGTCATGGACCTTGAAGTCAATATTTAACAATAGTGTTCGATCTGATATACATTTTTGAAAAGAATTTCGTGTGGATCTAATCGTTGCAAAGTTTCAAAAAATGTGTGTTTCTCAAATCATGGACAAAAATGCTACAAATTCAGGAAAAAAGGGTCGATGGTTTCTCAACAGATGTAGGTATATTTCCAAAAGAAGGGTTATGGACCACTTCTATGATCGAACCACAAAAACACTACCAGATTCTGAAGCAGTTCGGACTCTAACGTCCGAACTCCTTTCACAGTTCTAGAACAGTTCGTAATCGATTCTGAAAATAACCAAAATAGGATTACTGAAATCCTGAACCGGTTCTGAAATGAACCAAAACACAAAATCGCAATCGCACATACTCGAACCGTTCCGAACAGTTCTGAACTTGGAACCAAAACAAAGCTAATATCTCCCGACAGAACTATCATAGAGATTTGATATTCATATAATAATCAACTCGTTTCATCAGATAGTAAAGCTGATGTGGATAGAACCAACACAAAAGTGGTTGGACGCTCTGGCTTAGAACTTGAGTAAAGCTATTGACTCGACGTCAGTGGTTTTCTACAGTTTGTTTACGTTCAATTGTCAGTCAAAGATATTCAAATTCAAATATCAAGTTCACTACAACAAAAAAAAACTCTCGTGTAAGTGTAAGTGAACACGATCAGTATTGTTTAAGATGAAGCAAAGAAAACATCTGTCTATACCACTCTGTTCAAGTTGAATTATGTTCCATAAACCCTGACTAAAACTATTGGCGGTTCCTGTACTCCCTAAAACTGTGAAAACGAACATAACATTTCGTTTAGTTTTTTGTGACAATGTAAACAACGTCCATCTCTTAAGTAGATCCTACTATGTCGTTTAATACTTGTGTACATATTTGTACAGGAGGCTTTATGCTTCTACCGCCATGTTTGAACAATAAGCGTTCTCCACACATAAATCAATTTAGAAGCTGATTGAAAATTACTTGGGATCACATCAACCATCGCCTTGTAACTTCATCAGTATGAACAGTGATTCTGTTCGGGGAAAATGGCCATAAATCACTTATCTAGTGAAGCAGAGAAGGCAACTCGGTAATTAGAGAAGATTTAATATGATTTCATTAGGTGCTGTTAATCACTCTTTTTCATAGTTGTTGAAACTTTGTTTATCTCCTAGTAAAAGCAGTGGGAAAGTTGTGTACCTATCGTTCATGTGTCTTTTTGGTAATTCTAGGACAAATTCTATGTGAGTGTCAAGTTTTGTGAGATACAAAAATATATAGGCCACTCAAGACAATAAACTGCATACAGATTTTCCTTAAATGTTGATCAAAATTCATGTCGTAGGCATGAAATTCAATTTTTTCAAATGCTAAAATGATTCATGCCTCAGGCATAATTTTCGAGATATCTGGAACACGAAAGTAAATTTTTCACTTAAATATATATCATTCAATGTCTCTTAGTTTGAGGAGTAATGAAACTTGAATGTTGGATTTGGGAATGTTCCTATGATTGCTTTAGGCATAATTTTAGAGATTACCTCGAATTAAATTCTGTATTCAGAAGGATGATTTATGTCGAAGGGAAAATGGGTTTTTCATTCTTGTGACAAACTATTTTTATGCTCATAATTGCTGTAAAAGTACGTTGGCAAACCTTCATATAATTCATGTCTCAGGCATAATTCTAGAACCACACTTATCAGTAATACAACTTCCTGAATTATTATATGATTCCTGCCATAATTTTAGAACAATACACTTATCAGTAATCCAAATCATTCGAATTTCCTGAATATTTATATGATTCCTGCCTCGGGCATAATTTTAGAAACATGTTCGTTTGGAATTCACAGCTAATTTTGTACATTGAAGATATTTTCTCATAGTAGAACATTGTGATCTGATGAAATGAGTTTAACCTTCATGGGAATTACAATTTGTATAAATGTAGTGAGTATGATATTTGAATGTAAATAAATATTATGATTCATGCCTCAGGCATAATCTTAGAGCTGTACATATGATATAGGATATTTTGGAGTTTATTTACATATTTAGTGAAGATTCAATCAATGAATTTGTTCAATTCCCCCTTGATTAATGATCCGGGCATAATTTTTGAAACTCCAACCAGGGATTTAAATCGATACTTAGTGGAATATTGCAGATCTCGAAAATGGATGTGTGAATGATCCCACAAATGTTGCAGGATTCGAGATGAGCGAAAAGTCCAACACATTATCAACCTTTCGGGCATAATTTTCTCCCTGATTCTTTCTTCGACAGATTTTCTGGCAATGCACGTGATTTATTTATGAGTAAAGACTGTAGAGTTTGTGTGATGTTTTATTTAGTAGGTATAGTCATTTAAAACTAACGAATTTTTTCGAATTTCACCGCTTTTCAGGGCATAAAAAGTTCTTTTTTCTCCAATTAGCCAAGACCACCCTGACGGGTCAAATCTCGCGTCCGAACGGGTCTGGTCATCAAATTCAGTTAATTCCTCGATAGAATTCGGGTATCTTGGGCTGGCGAAGACCGGGTGCCGTTCAGGCTGAGTGGAAAGCCCTGTATTTGATATCTAAATTACGGCGGGCTATCTCAGCGGTACGGCTACCGTTTCAGAGTTTTTGGGTGGCGAAGGATAAATGGGCTATGAGGTCATTTAACACCCGATAATCAGGTAGATAGAGTGCATGACTCGACCGAAGCGTTGGCGACATGCTAGAGGACGATTGATGGAAGACAGTAAAGTTCTGGAGACTTACTGTATTGGGAAACAGAGAAAATGTGATTTCAATGGCTAATATATTGGGTGTAGTACGAATTCTTTCTAATGGTGAGACTCCAGAAACTTTTTCGTCTATGAAAATTTCAAGTACAAAATATTTTATATGGAGAACAAACTGAATTGACATTCAAAGAAAACGACGTATCAAATGGCCAATATTCTGAGTGTGGGTCGAAATTATACTATTAGTGAAGCTTCAGGAATCATTTTCGCAGATGAAAGTCTATGGGAATTGCAAGTGCTAGGGAACCTATCTGGAGGGTTCATTGAGATGGGAAATGAAGAAAATGGTGTTTCTGATTGCCACTATACTGATTGTAGAACGATTTTTCTAGCGGTGAAACTTCGGGTCCTCCAAAAAAATTGTACGCAGCTGAGATGATGATAATTATAAGTGCAAAAGAAGCTTTCTAGAGGAATTTGTGACCAGAGAAAATTATATTTCTAACGGTCCGTAAACTGGGCTTGGTACTTTTTTCTATTGGTGAAGCTTTATGACCTCCAGTAAGATTCTTCGCAGCTCAGAGTATATGAAATTTCGGAAGTGCGAAATAATCTGCTGGAGGAGTTATTGAATGAAGAAACGAAGAAAATAGTGTCTCCAATAGCTAATAAATTGTGAGTAGAACGGTTTTTTTGGTGAAACTTTGGGACCTCCATTAAGCTTTAACTCGGCTGAGAGTCCATGAAAATTTTAAGTGAATTTGAAAGAATCTATTCGCAGTTCTTGAAATTGGAAAAGAAAACTAATAATTGAATAACCAGTAGACTGAGTTTTACCTGATCATTTTCAATTGGTGAAATTTTAAAACTATCCAGAAGCTTTTTCTGAGGAAAAACTATGGAACAAGTGCAAAAGATCTTATTTGCAAAAACTACTGCATGAAAAAAGGAAGAGAAGAGTGTTTTGCATTAGCCACTACAATGAGTTGAGAACGGTTGGTGAAACTTCGGGAACTCCAAAAAACTTTCACGCAGCTGAGAGTCTATGAAAATAAACTATGGGCTACTCTTGAATATTGAAAGACAAATAACACGATATTTCTTATAGCTGGTATACCAACTTATACACCATTAATTTTATCGGTGAAACTTCGGAACGTGCAAGACACTGTTTCTCTAAAAAAACTGTGTGCAATTTGGAGTGCAAAACATCCTATCTGAAGGACCTACTAATAGAAAAAAGAATGAACGGATGTTTCCAGTAGCCACTATATTGACTTAACAATTTTTGTGAAACTTCGAACGTCCAATAAATTTTTACATTGTGAAAGCCAAGTATGTACTCGGTTTCAATTGGATCAGACCTTCATTTTAGATGCTCAATCACTAAGGCTGAGTTCGTAACTAGATAGATACCACCTTTGTTACCTGCAGATATATCTATCAAAAATTTATCCGAATTTCGGAAATAATGTTGTTAATTAAGCTGAAAATTTACGCCACAACCATCGAGAATCCAAGTCATAGTCCGTTAGGCCGCATTTTTCTTCATTCACATCTGAACCACATAAAGTCCCAAAACTCGTCCCGCGCAGGTTACGAATGCCAATTTCTTTAATTGGCATAACCTCTCGGAGGTGCTTCAGGAGGACACTTGATGTTTCTCACCTCCAATCAGCCAGTTTCACACACGAGATGAGGGGAAAATAACCGAGAAGATCCCCCTTTCAAGCGAAAAAAAAATGAGTGTATAAATGGGACATCCGTGTTACAGAATAACTAAAACCGTGAAAGACGGATTCTATATGGTAATTAAGAAAGAATGCGGCAATAGGTTCTGTCGAGAACGTTTCGAATTCGATACAGTGGCGTGGCGACGGTATTTCGGAAGGTTGAAAATCTATATTAAACTCAAACAATACCTACTAATTGAAGAGAGTTGGTATTCTGAAACATCGCTAGGTGGCACTCCATTCAAAGCATAACATTCCATGATCCGTCAGGATCTAAACATGGTTATTTTTGGTATCAGAGAGTGAAAACTAATGATAAGTGAATTATATGAACCATACGAGTATACAGTGGAATGGTAGCACCCTTAATATCTTTGCATTCATACGAAAACAGGAGAGTAGCAAAAAGGATTGCACTTTGGTTTAAATGTGAATGAAGTGTAACAACCCTGCGAGGGTGTTGACAGTAACCCCTAAAATCAATGAGAAGGGTAGTTGAGTGACACCTTGTTTCAAAGATTATTTTATTGCATTTTCAGAACTGCCATATACCTGACCTTTTGCTTCAAGTACGTACGAAAAATAAAAAAATGTAAAATATTTACGATAGCAGGAGTTACAGATATCTATGGAAATGTTAAAAATTTCCACCTAAAGGTCCAAAATCAGTAGTTTCTAGTATACCAGCGAATCTCACGTTATTGAAAAAACTAGAAAAGCACTGACGTCACCAGCTTTTGCTCGCATGCTCAGAGGAGATCACCAAAAATTCATTTTGTGGGGTCAATACGTGAAAAGATGACCACCAAACTCACTCTTGGTGATCTCCTTTGCACATGCACGCAAAAGCTGCTGACTTCACGTCAGTGCTTTTCTAAGTTGACACAAATTGATTGGAGCCAACCGTACAAATGTTTCAGCTTTTCAAGGCGATGTGCGTTAGATATTGGCGAAAGTTCCCCTTCGTTTCTGCAGAGGACGCCTCATATCGATGAAAACGAAATTTGAAGATATTTGATAGTTGAAATTTTTCTTGCCCGGTCAGTTGAAGGGATTCAATGAACATAGAATTGACTTAGACCACATATTTTTTATCAGTTATTTCAACCTTGTCAACTATTTCCGGAGCAAGATTCAAGAATTACAGACATTTGGTTAGAAAGATATTCTTTTTCAATCTGTATGGAATGCGCGAATAAAAATGCAATAAAGTAAGAAACATTGTTGATATTGTACAAAATACAAACCTCGTTCTGAAATTCATTCAACAGAGCTAATATCTATCAGAACAACAAAAATCAACTCCAAATACCGTGTACGAAAACACAGGAGAAGCATCCAAATAGAACAATGTAGCATTAAAACGTGAAGAAACCAAAATAAATTTCATCCTTCAACTCTGCTGAAAATGCTAAACAAAAGAAATTGGAGTAATCTCATATATTTCAAAATTGCAAGTGTTTTTTTTCTAGGTCGAATCAATGTTGGAGGTCTTTCATCGCCGTACGCCACTGTCAGTCAAGTTTTCTCTAAACAGGCGAGGACGACTCTATCTAAAACTTTTGATCGTTCGTGAAGACAGCCAGTGATCACAATGTGTCGCCTCAAGATGCTCCGATTCAAATTAGCCGTGCCTCAACGCACATGGTGGTCCTAACACTAATTAAGTGTCGGTAAAAACTTTATACAGGCCTTTAACTGATGGATTTTCGCAGTGTTTTGAGCATTTCTAGGAAAAGACTCGGAACGTTCGTACCCCTGAAATGTTTCTGATGGAATTTTATTTTGCATGATGACTCTATGAAATAACAATTGACTGAATGTTTGGAAATCAACGCCAAATTTTTATTGCTATTTTGTTTCTTGAGAATTCAAAGATAGAATCCAAATGAACAAAGATTAGTACAGGGAAGATAAACCCATGAGAAAATTAAAAGATTATCAACCAATTAATTTGCCAAACGGCAATTTTTTTTTGCTATTTTGTTTCTCGAGAATCAAAGATAGAATCCAAATGATCATAGATGAGTGTAGGGAAGATCAACCCATGAGAAAAATGAAAGATTATCAACCAATTAATTTGCTAAACTCAGTTACAAGTCCAGGTAGCAAAAACGCTTTTCACAATTGAATCAGATCGATCTCCAATTCTAAAAAATATCCTTGATTTTTTCAACTAGGAGAGTTATTATAACAAAAAACGTCGTGAGACAGATAACAAGAGGTATCCAAGATTGACAAAAGGTGGATGCCGGAGGAAACTCATCATTGTTGAAACATATACAAGTTTCGAAATACCTACCTGATGCCTTCTCATTATGCAAAGATTCAAAACTCGCATTTTTCTACTCCATAATTCAGCATTATAGCAAATTGCAGTTGATTGAGGAATATCAAGTACTAATGCAACCTAGATGGTCAAATTGCTTTTTCCAATTGCGCCAGAGCAAGCTTGAACTGCTCTAACTGCAAATAATCATTGATTTCTTCCACTCTAAGTAGAACTATAACAAATGAAAACATCAAACAGATGGCTTGTGTTGTTGAGAATGGACCAAGGGGATGCCAAGCAAGAATACTAACGAAACGTATAAGAGGTTGATGTCTTCTTCACATGCAACGCAACAAGAACAAAGCATATTTCTGATGGAGAAAAGCAAGTCCGAGTGTGAGTATTCAACATTTTTTCAACAGTTAAATCATTGCAAGCTTGACTAACTGTCACAGCAAATAATTACTGAGTCACCCAGAAGAAATGTTAAAACAAAAACCTCATCAGATAGAAGAAAATGATTGGACAGATTGAGCATTAGACACCCAACCACTGAAAAAACAGATAAGGGTCCAAATAGCTGATGTCTTGTTCTCAAGCAAAAACCTAGAAAACTGGCATGTTCCTGATGTAATTAGTTAAGGGGTTAAACAACATTTTCCAAACTGTAAAATGGAGTGTTCAGGTGGATATAAAGGCCAAATGCAATCTCACTAGTGAAAATGCTCACAACACTTCTACCACTTCAAATTGCATCTACTTTAAGTGCGAGTACCTCTTCATTTCGCCAACTAGATGCAGTATTATTTCCTATTGAAAATTATTGTATCTTGAAGAATTCAAGGCTAACTGATGAATGATACCATCAACCACAGGTGGGCCAAAAGTTCAGACTTGAGATCGTGAACTACATTGGATTTGAGTCCACCGAATTTCACAGCGGTATCAACTCAAAGATTGGCCAACATGTTACAGAGTATTCACAAACTACTCCAAACAAATAATTTCCCATGCTTTATTGAAAAACTCCATTTTATTCATGTTCATTGCAAAATCGACGATAACCTGGCCGGCTTCCTGGATGAACATGAATTTCGCTGCTCGTAGTCTATCATCATGTTTGCCCAATTCCAACCCTCGTTCCGCCTAACCTAATTCTAAATTCATCCTAGCCCTTCGCGTTTTTACCGGCAGAAAGAGGAGTTCTGGTGTTAAATGCATAATATATGGTTCGTTGTATGTCTTATTCAAAAGACGTGTTCGCCCCACCTCTAGGCGGGACGAAAATTTGTGCGTTTCAGCTCCCTTCAACCCTCGACCCTTCTCCTTGATGGCGGTGAATTGCAGCGTCGAAAAGAGACGCCGCGACGGAGGGAAAATTTACACCGTTTCGAGCTTAATTCGACTTCGAAATACCATACCAAAACTTTCGACGAGGTTCTTGAATGGTATTTCGAGCAATGACCACCATTACATCCCGATTATGCACCAATCGTTTATTTTTCTCCTATAGTTAATCACTTCTAATTTTGATGTTTCACACGGTAAGACTATTAGTTTTATGTCCGCATATATCGCATGAGATGTTGCCAAGTTTCATTCATATTCCCTGATGTTACCCCCGTGCATTGAATAAGTGCGTCAAGTTCAAATCTTGTTCTTGAGAAAACTAACATCTGGAATCAAGTCGACATAATGAATGCCGTATCATAACTTGATGGCTTTGATTGATTGATAGAATGATGTTAAGTGGTTCATGATGGCCGGCGGTCTTAGGCTGATTCAAATAAAGGTTAAACGTATGTTCAATCATGCGTAATGATCTTGTGTAACGCGATATCCGTTTTAGATAAATCAGGTCTGAAACATTAACAGAAGTTGGTGTCAAAAAAATCCATATTCAATATGTATATGAAAAATCGTACGATTGAAGCTAATCCGAGTTTTAATTCCGGAAAATACTCGATACTTTCATCCTTCCATATTTTGTGTGTGTGAGTCGTTTCTGAAGAGGAAAAAAGATGAAACTAACCCAAGAAAGAAGATAAATCCTTCAAAGTTCCAATCGATTCTGATTCCTCATTTATGCTCGATCATACTCCGCACCAATCAGTTTTTGAGTTTTTATTGGGTTATGTACTGATTTATGGAAAAATTTTAGCATATAAATCATATCTGCTATGAAATTAACACAATATGGATATAACAATAATATGGAAACTCGAGTACTTGAGAAATATCGTAACAAAAGGATTAAATCAGAACTAGTGTATTAAAAATTCGTGGAAAAGTCTGAAATATCCGAAGAGTTACAATAACTTATAAAATTCGCTTGTATTTTGATATTTACTCATGATCAAGTTACAAGTGATGCATTTTGAGTGCCATTATTTGTAATAATATATGATGAGTATTTTCTCGTATAGTCCAAGATAATTTTTAATCGCACACCCTTCAGCGTGTCAAGGGTAGAAAAAAATAAATTAAAGGCTTCTATCGAACACTTTAATCTCCTCAATTCATACGTTAAGTTTATTAAAGACTTAATTCCTCTCGTATAAACCAATAAGCTTCAAACCACTCCATCTAGCGTAATATGGATGAAATATACCCTATATAATACCACGCCTTAAAGAGTATTATACAAATTCGTTGCAATGGCTCAAATTCGTTTTCGGTGGTTTTCATCCCCTTCTATGCCGCCCCTAGAATTTAATCCAGAGTCCTGGATGCTTTTAAAGCGCCCCAATATTTTCCTGGCTGTCTGAAATGGTTCGAGGTCCCGAGGGAAGACAACTATCTGCAACATCTTCATGTGAATTGTAGGAGTTCTGATCAGAAAGATGCCGACCGTGAGTCACAGATAGAGGGGTTCGTTAAACGATACTTATACAAGGTGTTCAACATTAGTAACTGTCAGCCTCCATTAGGTACAGGTGGTTATGGGGTGAAATTGTCATAGAAAGATTTTTCCCAACACAAATGGCGTCAGCATTTATGCTATGTGGCCAAAATCTAGTAGTACTGCAAAAACTCGTAAAGAACTATACATAGGTATTTACAACATCCGCAACAGTAGTGGGATTCGAACCTGCCACCTCCTGAACTTGAGACATACTCTGTAGTCTCTGCACCTCCGGATATAATTTTATACAAAGTTCATTAAAGGGCTTTTATAATAGAAATTGAATTTCGCCGGATTTAATCTGATGTTATTTCGAATCTTTTCTCATTTTAGTTAGTGAATATCGATAATTTTTTGCCTGCGATCTAACAGAATATCGAACAATAAATTCCATGGGTTATTCAATACAATTGTCGGCAAACAAGGCCAATTATAAAGAAAATCAGTACTTACAAAACCATGTTTGTCGGATATATTGTTCGTCAACTTGAGCTTATGAAAGGAGACCACCTTCTGCATCCACTGTTCTCCTGTAGAAGGACTGTCAGGATGAATGTACATCCTTTTAGGCATTTCCGGATCAGCTTTACCTGCCACCATCCATCGGCTAAAACACAGGGCAGAAAAACGACGTTAAATTAGAGCACACTGGCAAACACGACATGAGTTGGTGTAGTTGAGTGTTAGAAGAGACGCATGCGAGTTATTGTATCGATTGGGGTAGGTTTGGAAGGCTTGTGCTGGCTGAAGAGGTAAGATTTTATGTCACAGGAACTTTCAAAATCATCCATCATTCTTTAAGACTCTTTTACAGAACGGCTTCTCCATAGTTATATGAGTCACAATTTAATGACCCCAGACATCGAGCCATGAAGTTGAAGAACTTCGTGACGCTAAAAATCTCTACTCAAATTTAATGATCATAATACTGGGTACCATTATCTCAATTTGTAAGGAAAACTAAGATAACCATGATATATAAGTGTGGTTGTCAGATTACCCAACAATAATATCACAGGAAAACATCAACTCATGCTTGGTGGCCAATTCAACACATTTGGAGTACCACAAGGGATCATTCTAGGTCCCGTTCTGTTCTTCAGCCAGCCCAAAACACCCTTATCTATCTAACTACTGTCAACAAACGCATGCTTCGTGCCTATCAACATGTATTCGGGCATTTGCTTTCGTGGGGGTCTTTCAAAAAACAACAAACAGTTACTTTGTTCATCCTGCCAAAAACAAACACCCGACAGTCGTAAACTTCGTATGCGACAGAACGTGAATGAAACTCCAAAAAAAAAAGATTTTGATTGGTCGGTCTGTAGTATACGAAATTCACGGCTAAGACACCAAAATGTATAGAAAAATCTAGTAGGTAACATCGAAAAAATTCTAACCTGTTGTGAAATTTGTATCTACAATCGTCAGCTGCCACTATGTCCATAAGAAGGATATATTTCGATTTTTTGTCTAGACCCGACACGCGAACTTTGTAGGCAGGAAACATGCGCCTGGAATTGAGAAATAAAAAAAATTAGAAAGTTTGTAGCGGAAAGTCACCTGTTGTGAAATTTGTATCTGTAATCGTCGGCTGCGACGATGTCCAGCAAGAGGATGTATTTCGCCTTTAGGTCCAGACCCGACACCCTGAACTTCATCTGCGGAAACATCTGCCTGAAATTCGGAAGAATTCACTATAATGCGAATTCCGGATCGAGGATATCATGCAGATACTCCAATCACTTTTATAAAGACAATCAGTAGGCCTTGAAATAGGTCTATCAAGTTTCTGTTAGCTAGGTTGGCACTAGTAAAATATCGGCAAGGTCCAAATAGTTCGACGAGAGGTCTTCAATTCCTACATTTTTCTTATAAACGACTCTTTGGTCTGGTTAAGAACGAACGTAATCACAACGGCGTTTGTGTAGAACGTACAACGCCGCCCAGTTATCTGATGGGAAAAAACTATAACCAAACGTTCAATAATTATATAGAGTGGAATGTGTCAAACTTTCATAGCCTACCGACAGACTTAAAAAATGTGAATGAAATATATATTCGGAGAGTTTAATTCAACTGGAAAACCTAAAACTTAAGCATTTCTCGTAAACAAGTTCATGGAAAGGTTGTTCAAGTTGTAGTAGAACCTTTTCATACTAGATGTAGCTAATAATTCATGCACCTCAGTGGAATTCTTTGACGGGTAAAATTCACCTAATGATTCGATTGAATTTAAATCTAGAACTTAGTCCAAAATGACGGCATGAAAGTTCATGCCGTCATGGGAAAGTATGGTTAGTAAATTTTGAACAATTGTTTTTCCGAAATTCTTCAGATTTCGATTGAATTATTCAAATACCTCGAAGTCAGCATTTCACAACATTGCACCAAATTTCAGTTTGGTTCAAATTTTTGGTTATATTAGGAAAAAATATGTCGAGATTTTTCCCTCTCTATCCCGATTCTTCACGGATAGCTCAGAAAATATCTATCAGATGATCTGATTCAGATCATAAAGAAACTTGATATCCAGTTGCTAATTACACAGCTTTGTGCAAAACTTCCTGATGAACGATTAAAAAAATCAAAATTTTGTTTCCAAATATCTTATGATTTGCGATCTTCTTATCATATTATCCTCGCGAAATTCCGCATGAACCTTGAAGCTTTCAATCAAGTACTGGATTATGTTCAATCCGATCTGTATTTTCGGAAATATTGCGAAAAAACGTTTTGAATTGGTAAATCTGCGGAATCATCGGTTGGATTTTACCCATCCACGAATTAAGGCTTCATAATTAGGGTCCAAAATTATACATCGAATTTTTAGGATACTTCTGTCGCAAATTATTGTATTAACGTTAGAACCCACGTATTTTTCATTTCGATAAGTCACTGGTTGATGTTCAAGCCTGAAGAATGTATAATGAAGTTTCAAAACGTTGATTATGTATAGTTTTATGAGATATTCCATTACTTCGACTGATGATATCCAAACGCTGCAGCTAAAGAAGACATTCCGAAAATATATTCCCAGCTTACTAGGTAGGAAAATAAAAAACAAACAATTTTCTTCACAAATTTACTATCACTGGGGAACGGGAATCTCAGGACAAATTCAACAAGATAAGGTTCGCATCATTTATAAATATCCGTACAAGATGCCTTGGCTCCTCAAACAAGATAATTTCTTCCAAATATATGTTTTTGTTGGGCTAAAATTTAAGTTGGGATTCCTGATTTCATGTTAATAGTGTCAAGTTTATAAAGGATATGTTCCGCAAATCAATATGATTTTTTCTGTTGCAGGATTTTTGTTCTGTAAATATGAAATATTCGTTTGGTTCCTGAAAAAAAAGGTAAAATACGGAATTTGATTGATGAAAAAGCAATCTTTCTGTCACCAGAACATAGACATATTAAGTCTGTGCACCTGAACGACATCAATGTTTTATGTTCATAGACCATACCAAGTAATTTTTCATTGTTGATTGTTGCCTCTTCTATGTTCTATGGATCATAATGTAAATAAAGATTTTTCTATGCTATGGATATGTTACCATAGAACATTGACTGTCGTTTTGGTGACAGAAAGAACGTTTTTTCATCAATCAAATTCCGTAATTTACCTTCTTTTCAGGAACCAACCGAAAATTTCATATTTACGGAATGGAAAACCGACAATCGAAATAACCAAGTTGATTTGCGGAACATATCCTATATAAACTTGACACTATTAACATGAAATCAAGAATCCGAACTTAAATTTCAGCCAATCAAAGATGATCTTAACAAAACTCTATATTTGGAAGGAATTATCTTGTTTAAAGAGCCGCGGCATCTCTTACGGCTATTTTCAAATAACGCGAACTTTATCATGTCGAATTGGTCCTGAAATTCCCGTTCCCCAGTGATAGTAAATTTGTGAAGAAAATTGTAGGTTGGCAAGTTGGGCCGAAGTCGTCTATTGAGAAGTAATTCATAATATATCAAGCAAACATGACATTTAGACATTTTATCATATGTTGCCTTGTATCGCACAACTCAATCAAGGTTATTCGCACTGCGCCCTCTATGTTTCAACAGGAAAATGACGCAGCAACTAGGTGTAGTTAGACAAACAACCCCAACATCAATCAGTCGCTGTAACCACATAGTAGAGGCAAAAAATTGCACGCGAACGCGTTTGGCAGTGAAATATCACCATACAGAACCGTTCTTTAATAACATACTGCAAAATTGCCTCTCGTCGACTAGTTATGGCGTCCGTATAAAAAAATTAACCTGTTCGTCGTCCAACCCTTGTCGATCCGAAAAACAGGAAGTTGGAAATTGGCCCACGATCTGATGGTTAAGCTTTGGGAACTCGACGAAATGAAGTCCCATTATTTGGGCTATCCAGAATGGTCGTAAATCAGCCCGGTCAAGTGGGCCGTGCCCGATTGTCATGGTTTATGAAAATAAAATCTTTGTTAATGTGGCCAACCTGTTATTACGTGTCCTTTTTCGTTGAGTCAGGGTTGTGTTTGGTTATAGAGATGAGACGGTTGGATGGAATTGATTATGGTATTGAGAACAGTGGGCAATTTTGTTGTGATACATCGGTTTCGTTTGTTTGTTTTGTACTCTGGTTCTTGGGCAATAATTTCGCTTCCAAATGTCTGAATTTTGGGTTACGAATGATCAGGAACGGTTGAATTAGACCAAACATGATTAAGTAATGTTATTTTAAGTACTGCCGATGAAATTATAGAAAATCACTGGAATCAGCAGCTGTTGGGAGTATATTTTCTGCGAAAAAAAAATATTTTGAAATTTTTTTCAATTGTTCGAATGGTACGCACAGAATGACGCATCAGTATTTGCCAACTAGTAAGCAATTTAATCATGATGCGTTCGGTATTTTTTGAACTATTCCGGAAATAACAACTTTACCCATGAAAATACCACAAGATTTGAAATATTTTTTCAACAATAAATTCGAAAATCAAAATTGAAACGAAATTTGGTACACTGCTCCTAAATATTGTGCCAAACTTCATAAAAATCACGAAAAGTTTCTGAGAAAAATTTTCAAAAAACATTGGAAAATTTTTTCATCTTTTTAATGAACAAAAGAATAAATCAAACGATCTCGAAAACATTTTTCGAACAGTTGCGCGTCTGTTTTCTTCAACTAATTTCGCAATTCCAATCCGATCGCATGGGTGATTTCAAACGAGTATGACTCAAAAACTGTTCCACCAATTCGGCCCATGTCGCACTTTGGTGCGCAACCTTTCCCTAGCCCTTTTTCTTCTCTAAGTTATCGTGGCAACCACCGGATGGCCAGAAAGAATCAATCCTTTTATTTTATTCTGGCTAGTCATTCGATTATAAAGTTCTATTCTTTGCTTTTATATATTTAATTCTTTGAATTATTTGAAATCGTTCATTCTCATATGCATAGTTTCATAGCAGTCGATACCTTCAACTACTGAATCAATAAGCTTTCCAACCCATATTGAAAAAAAAACTATAGGATTGAGAGAAGACTCTTTCACAACAACTTCTCAACGAAACTACTCAGAAACTAGATATTTATGAAAAGAATTTGGTGCTCGATTGTAAAGGTAGAATTTAAAAATTGGTAGAATCCACCCAATTATTTAATCGACACAATTATAAGAAATTTTTCAATACTTATTCACGAAAATACTGATTCCTTTGAGTTGAAAAACTAGAACCTAATTGGTTAAAAAATTACATAGTTGAAGGTCCATGAAGAATTTTATCTTTATTGGTAAAGCAGATTTGGAGCTCAATAAGGAAGATCAAATCAAAGAACGGGAGAAATTCACCTAATGTTTCAGTAGATACCTTCATGCGGAATGTAGTTTTTTCCAATATTTATGAATCATCGGATACGATCAGTTTGAAATCTAGGACTTAGTTATTAAATGATTCATTGAATGTTCACGAGAAATCTCATGAAAATCGTGAACTCAAAGGCTAGAAAAATTATTTGGAAAAGTCAAGCGGCAGTCGGTGAGACCATTACCTGGATGGGTAACCACCTCTGTTTATGACTTCGAACAAGCCCGTGAAAGCTGCTGACTTCGCGTCAGTGCTTTTTCTGTTCTTTTTCAATATGCAAATTCCCAATGCAAGGAGAAATCCTTTCGATTCACTTCGACAGCTTCTGGACACATTAGCATAAAATCGTGCCTCTCCGAGGTCCACTGCGATACCATGCGATCGGAATCTTCCCAAATTTCGATAACTCGATAATTCCATTCAAATTGGCCCCTGCCATCGTTCCGAAATCTCGAAAACGAGGCGAAAAAAATCGTGAAAGTGTAAATTGGTGTAATTGGTACAGACATCCATCCCACGATGGGACACGAGGTACCAGACAGACATAGCGTGCATATGTAAGCTGTGGCCACGTTGTTATGTCTTGTTTAGGCGCCTGCTTCGATGGTACCCTACAATTACGGCAGATCGCCCGGAGCAGCCTCCTGTCATAGCCTCCTATTATCCTACTGATCGTACTCTGATACTATACCTGTTACCAACATAACCATAATAATATATGCTTTTGTAAATACCATGTTGGTGGCGCTGGGTCGTGGTAACTGTTCCCTTCTTGATTTATTGATTTTTGGGACGGTTAACGCCCACGTGACTAATGCTGGTTAAATAAATGCGAATTCCGAAGGCCAGGGATGTATGATTCCTATGTTTCGGGTGTTCCTCCCATTTACAAGGAGGCTTGCACATCTCCATTCATGAATTTCAGTGCGTGGATTGTTTCATTGGTAGCCGTTTTTGCGCTCATGTTCTTTTATAATAATATAGTCCGAGAGCTCATAACACATTCTTCATTAAGGTATATAAAGGCTAGATGAGGAGTAGTCTGAGACCTGAACCTAAGTCGACCTTCACCGAGCTGATAAAAGAATAAAACTTTATTATAATAAATTTAGTATATTAGAAAAAATATTGAAAATGGGTTGCCTGAGAAAATCCTGGACGGAATATTTTCAATTATTTTTCAAAGAATCTGTTCATTTATAATAATATTGTCTGAGAGATAATAACTCATTCTTCATTATGGTATATAAAGGCTAGATGAGGATTAGTCTGAAACCGGAACCTAAGTCGACCTTCACCGAACTGATAATAGAATAAAACTCATTTTATAATAAATTTAGTATATTAGAATATGTATTAAAAATGGGTCGCCTGAATAAATTCTGGACCGAATAATTTCAGTTATTTTTTAAAGAATCTGTTCATTTATAATAATATAGTCCGCGAGCTCATAACACATTCTTTATGATGGTATATAACGGCTAGATGAGGATTAGTCTGAGACCTGAACCTAAGTCGACCTTCATCGAGCTGATAATAGAATAAAACTTATTTTATAATAAATTTGGCATATTTGAAAATGTATTAAAATTGGGTTGACTGAAAAAATCCTGGACAGAATATTTTCAATTATTTTTTGAAGAATCTGTTCATTTATAATAATATAGTCCGCGAGCTCATAACACATTCTTTATGATGGTATATAACGGCTAGATGAGGATTAGTCTGAGAGCTGAACCTAAGTCGACCTTCACCGAGCTGATAATAGAATAAAACTTATTTTATAATAAATTTGGCATATTTGAAAATGTATTAAAATTGGGTTGACTGAAAAAATCCTGGACAGAATATTTTCAATTATTTTTTGAATAATCTGTTCATTTATAATAATATAGTCCGAGAGCTCATAACACTTTCTTCATTATGGTATATAAAAGCTAGATGAGGATTAGTCTGAGAGCTGAACCTAAGTCGACCTTCACTGAGCTGATAATAGAATAAAATCTATTTTATAATAAATTAAGTTTATTAGAAAACGTATTGAAAATGGGTCGCCTGAAAAAATCCTGGAAAGGAACCTATTTTATAATAAATTTAGTATATTAGAAAATGTATTGAAAATGGGTCGCCTGAAAATATCCCGGACAGAATATTTTCAATTATTTTTTAAAGAATCTGTTCATTTATAATAATATAATCCGAGAGCTCATAACACATTCTTCATGATGGTATATGAAGGCTAGATAAGGATAAGTCTGAGACCTGAACCTAAGTCGACTTTCACCGAGCTGATAATAGAATAAAACTTATTTTATAATAAATTTAGTATATTATAAAATGTATTAAAAATGGGTCGCCTGAAAAAATCCTGGACAGAATATTTTCAATTATTTTTTCAAGAATCTGTTCATTTATAATAATACAGTAGGCTTTAGTTCGAAATTCATACGAAATTATAGCACACAAAAAAAACTAGCCTTCTTTCACCCAGTATAAATCACCGATCCAACTTATTTTCAAAAGTGTCCCGATATCGGAATCAATCTGGTGTTCGAACAGGACTAAACATTTGTCTGATTCCAATCTCGACCTGAAGATGTCAATTTATCACCCGAAACCGGTCGGGGATCGTTAGTTAACCGTCCTAAAAGTGCAGGAAATTAAAATGCAGGTGCCGGACAGCGGTCCTTCCCGAAAACATCAACAAATAAACGCCCCGCGTCGAATTCCTCGCATAGCGCATACGCGCCAGCAACCCCTGCGACCCAGTTCACCATCCATCATATTCCATGATTCTACCACCGTACCGAGGTAGAAACAAAAGATCGGACACGAGTCCACGGAGTCTTGACAACGAAACTACAGAATCCGAAAGGACTCGGCTAGTCGACTAGTCTCGTTCTTCAGATAAATCATCGTCGCATTGTGTCCCTCGTTTAAAACAGGAAGGATGGCCGCATAAACGGCCAGGTAGGGCCATTACCGTATCGTATTTGTTTAGTAAGTACCAGTGGCGCCCGTCAGTCGCAGCGCGGCGGGGGGCGACGTTGGTCAGCAATCAGGCTTCGGACCTGCCGAAATCGGGGCCTCCAGGGCCGTACTCTGAGAATTATTGGTTTGATCTGATTGTGAAGGGAGTTGAGACATCTATGCGAAATCGCATTCATGTATAAAGATAAATAATTCACATTCTTCCTCTGATATGTGGATCTGAAAAAGAATCTTGAGTCAACGTGAAATATTTACTCCTATGTGAATCACATCGAGATTATGTTGGGATATCAATGTGAGTCACAGAGTGATATGCAGTATTATCTCCACGATGATATTCTGTGAGCTACTGATATTCTGCAGACTGTTCAGCTCCTCAATTTTTCTTCTTAAATTTGATTTCAAAAAGTATACTAAATATCGGGTATTTATTGGATGATTCGAGTCCATCGCAAGAATAGCAATTTCAGGAAGAAGTAGGGAAACCCCTAAAATATTCAATTGGAAATGACATTTTCAAAGACGATTCAATTGCCTTTCAAAAATGCCATACACTTGACCTTTTTTGTTGGTACTTCCGAAAAATAAAAAAAAGTACAACAGTTACAATAGCAAGAGTAGCAATGAAACATTAAAATGATGGAAATGTTTTCACAAATAGGTCTAATAAAGGCATTTCCTAGAATACCAGCGAATCCCACGTGTAAAAAAAAAAACTTCCATATGCCATGATTAACATTTCTTCCTCGATATCACTGAATGCGTTGTTGCATTCTTCAGTTATATTCTTCACTTCTTCAGTACTGAGTACAATGTCAAGACTTTTGAGACATCGGCGTACATTCACTCATGCCCCTTTCCTATTTAAGATTTTAGGGGTTGCATTCATCACGATCATTGGGTTGGTACGAATTGATCGGTGCCAACCATATAAAATTTAACGAAATGTAACGAAGAATAACGAACCGAAGTTCACCCCTTCTGCATTTTTACGCTTTCGCACGGATGCCGAGAATAAGGGGTGTACTTTTCCAAATTATTACAACAGTCATATGCATTTGTGAGGTTATTTTCCTGATATCTCAAGAGTACTGATGCTATTAGATTGAAACTTCGTTATAAGTTCAGAAATCCACGCGCAACTTTGTGTGAAATTACGTCAGGATTATATCGTTAGAAATTATTCAAAAAAATTCTTCGAAAATTTTTCATAATTTTGTTGAAAATTTTATTCGCAAAAAATATATATCTATTCTATTTATTTTTAGGAACATGTCCAAATTCTATTCAAGAACGAATTATATCAGGCATGTCAAAACTCCTGACTTACAGTCAGAGTTCTCTTCTAGAATATTTTGAATACTTCTTATCCATGATTCTAGGATTGTCCCAAGATTGATAAAAAAATAGTGGACATGCAAATGTATATTCAGGCATTCACTAAATACAACATAAGTGCTGTTTTAGACTCAGGTATAATTCCCCAGAATGTTCATACAATTCGTAGCTAATAATAATGAAATATAATAAAGAAATTAACAAAAATTCAAATATAGACAAAAGTTAAAATACTTCACTTAAAACTTAGGAATAAACTATCTTGTTGGCAACAACTTTTTCAAGTAACATCCAAGTTGTATCTGCTGCAATTACGGCCCTGAAACGGCCAAAAACACACAACAGTCAATTAAAACAAGGCGCCTACGATCCCAAGAATACTCCCAGGCCTACCAGGAGATCGTTATCCAAGAAGAAGGGTTTATCACCTACTTACAAACGATTTGTTACCGATATCTATGCTCGAGTCTATTCTGTGGTATTACATAAATGTTATCTTCAAGGCTACTCTTTCCGATCTCAGCCAATTCTATGGGCCAAGTCAAGCCGAAAATTGGCCGAAATCGGTTTTTGAAATTGGTAGCATCGTAAAATAATGTAGGTACTTGAAAGCACTTGAACTTCGCATTTAGAAAGTGCCATCGGGATTGTAAACTCTTGCAGATTATTGACGGTGTCTTTGTTGAAGGTAAAAGCCATTGTTGTGCATAAGTGCATAAATTAATACTACCCAAGGATGGTTTGAGACTGTTGAGAGGACTTTTAGGATTTGTAGAATGGCCGAAGATTATGATTTTGGTCTTCGGACTCTTCAATAAGGCGCCAGTATTTCTTGGGTGCTTTATGACTTCCTGGTGACGTTTTGGGTTTTTATAATTTGTCTCTCAAACGCCGACGTTGGTTTTTAGTTAGACTTTTTTTTTCGTTTTGAAAAATCGAGAATCAGATGTTCCACTATAGGAGAAAATAAGGCTATGTCGAATATACAGGGTGTAATTTGAGCAAGTTGCCAAACTTGAAGGGGTAATGGGGGTTTTTCCTTTAAACGAAAATGCAGATAATTTCATGAAAAACCTTAAGAATATCACATTTCAAAAATATAATTTCAATATTATATTTTAAAAAAAATGTTTGATCACCTAAAGCTGAAAAATAAAAATGGGGATTTGCATTTAAAGGGATTTGTCTTGAGTGCACGATATGGCAACGTCGAATTCAGCATTCTCGGAAAGAAAAGGACGTCAAATGTGATACTTTGCTTAGGAAAACAGTGATAGCTATACTTTGATCTGGTTAGAGTAGTAGACAACGACCAAGGAATAGAAAAAGAAGAGACCAGACTGTCATACTGTCATATTATTGGCAAATCGCAAACGGAAATTGTTTGGTTATATTGATAAAGAACACGTGTGTACCATAGAATAGGAATTAATAATTCGTTATTCTATAGCAGAAAAAGCAATTCTACTAAACAACGTTGTCACTTCGTGAATGCAAGACAAATCCCAAATCACAATTTTGAAACCTGATTTTGGATACTTTCTGAAGGTAATTCGGGAGAATGATCAATCAAACCCATAATAATTATGTTCAAATTTACATTTGCAGTAATAACCCAAATTCAGGAAAAACCCCCATTCTTTGAATGGTTCAAAGACGAAAAGTTCATACACAAAGAAAAAAGTTCTCTTGAATCAATTTGTAACCGCATTCGTTAAAGAGAATGGTATGCTGAAATAGGTCCAACCAAATATTACTTTGATATTTCTATGAAATACTGTTGACCCATGTGAACAATTATACTCTTGATTCAAGCGGAATCACGTTTGGTCCAAATGAGAAATCTTACAACAATTACGGGATATGCTTGCTATATATGTTTCATTTTTTCATTCGGGAATACTACGACTTTGATATGAATGTAAAATTTCTCATTTTTGTATTAGAAATAATTTTTCTAGAAGATTTCAATTTCTTTCACTATGAGAATATAATATGTTCGCTGGAATTAGCGGCTCTCAAATACTGAAAATGTATGGTATCTTCAGAAGCCTCTCGTTATCATTTTTGAAGATATCAATCATAAATAAGGTAAAAATGGAGGATCACTTTCTTACAAGAAAGTTTTTTGGAAACAGGGTTTCGAAGATCAAAGAGCAGAAGTATTTTGAAGTAGTCTCGAGTTCACGAATGTTGGTATATATGTGACAATGTTTGTGCATAACACAGATGCATGTAGGCATGTATCCACATATTTCAATTCAAACTTTGTTCTCGAGTAATCAAACTTATTTTTAAAACCAACCTTTTCTTCTTGACTTTCGAAACTCTGTTCCCGAAAAACTCCCTTGATGTTGATGAGTAGTTCTCCATTTACATCAAATTCATAAAGCATCATCAAAAACACAAACGCACTTGTTCACTATTCACTATGGCGGCCATGGCGTTGTTTCCATTCTAAATATCTATATGTTCTGCGATTTTTCATTCCAAACGCGTCTTCAGCGCTAATACCGCTTATTGATCAAGGGGTCACTTGTACGCGCTTTCGACATCAGAACACATTAAATAAGAAATGATATTCTTGATCCAAGAGAACTATGATTAGCTGAAATTTTTTTCTGAAGTAAAGAGAACGCATAATTTGGTTCAACTAAATTCGATTCAAGAAATTTCATGTGAACAGGCAAACAAGAGAATGAGTTGGCAAAAGAAGTATATTGTTCAGTTTCAACTTATTATTCTTAGGGGAAGATTATTCGATTCAAGAATATGTTTATGTTTGATTTAAGAGATCCTTTCTCTCTGTGTAGAGCCAAAGGTCCGGTAATGCTTCGTTTTCAAGACACAGTGTGCCCTCAATAGATTCAATTGAATTTTGACCAAAAAAATTTCGGCCACTGAGTTTTTTCAATTTTTTTTTCGCCTCCAGCAACTGGAACTACAACATTTTATATTTAGGATTATTTCTTTATCTTGCTCTGTTTATGAGAAAAACATAAAAAACACTCTATAAGAAGTCCCTGCGTCAACATAATAAAAAATCTTAACTACCAAACCATCAAAAACGGGTGTTAACTGTATCTATGCCTCGTACTCAGAATATTAAGAGTATTTTTCGAAAATAGTCGAAATTCGAAAAGAATAGATGCTGAAATAATGGATCAACTTCAGCAAGATTTGCAACAATCATTCGATTTCGAAATTCCAAATCAACAACCAAACACTATAGTCAAATGGTCATCCGTAAGAAACCCACAGATGTTTCGACATCTCCAGAATTCTCAGATATCCTTCCTCAACCGCATATCATCCTGCATAACATCTGTCAAATTATAATCCCTGTTTTTCGATTCATCAAACGAAATCGGAAAAATTATAAATCCCGATAATTATCCCAAGAAACCGAAGAAGCATCCTTATCTGTACCAATTCATAAAAAGGACAGTTCAAACGAGAAATATTCTGCCTATCCCAAGAATGGTTATCTAAAGACATAACCAAACACAGATAAGAAACACAGCTGGGGTGTCATAGGTCATCCGACTGAGCAGGATAGTTTTGACACCATCTACTTTGATGATAAATTCAAAGATTACGCAACATTGTTTTCGATGCTTTGATGTATTCACCGCGATTTTATTGGTGCCGTGTTGTTTCAAAACAAAGGTTACGGATTGATGTTTAAATAAATTTTATGTACGAAAAGATGTATCGAAAACAGTTTTCACTTGTATCTTCGATAGAACAACGCATTAAAATGAAAACTTTATAGGAATATACTTTTTGAAGGTGAAAATACGGCTGTTAAATCTACAGGAAACTAACAAAATATCGATTTGGAATTACCTGTTCCTTAATGCCTGAATTAGTTGATCATGATGAAGATTTATTTTGAAGCTTCAACAGAATAAGTGGTGATTTAGTCCAAGCAATTATAAAGTAATCTAATACGAGCTTCCGTGAGGAGAATTCGCCTTGTGTTGAAAATATTAGGATAATGAAATAGAGGTAAGAGATATCTATCATACTTATGTATTTGCCGTGGGTTCAGCAGAAAATGCTGAATGGAAATTTCACTAGGAGGGCGAAGAAGTCACTGAACACCTAATAACGAAATGCCTCCATATCAAGCTGGCAAAAAAAAATGTCTCCAATAGGAATAGTGAATATTATTTTTGGACATCAATCGAACGTTAAAATATTGATTTTGCCGATAAATTGACTTCGAGATACCATAGCAAACGTTTCGAAATAAAATGCCTACAAAAAAAACAGTAATCTCAAATATTTTGTCCTGAATTAGCAGTCGAAAAATCAAAACCGCACTTTTCTGTGATATATTTCCTCTGCTGCTACCTCAAAGTATTTAAAGCGAAACAACTACCTAGAAGATACTGATATCTCCCCGCCAAATCAACAGAACTACTTACTGGAAAACGAAGACGGCAAAATGGATACTTCCGCGACAAATCAACGGCAAAATAACGGAGTTTTCTCGGAAATAATTATATTCGAGAAAACTCTGCTTGAGTATGGTCAAGTTTACAAAACATTGCCTATGCTTCCAACGAAAATAATTTTTTTAAGGATCATAACGGCAAAAAAAAGTTACTCTACTACTACTCTACATAAAACGAAGAAATTACTGAGGAAATATAAGCAACATAAAGGCAAGTTAACAGAATATCAACAATTCTTCATAAAACGAGAGCGGCAAAATAAATTCTTTAGCGGCTTATCGACGGCAAACAATCAGAGAAGTGTTCTTCGTGAAAAATATTTGTGTGACAGTGGCCCCAATAATTTGACGTCATGTAAACAAAAAATTGAATATTATTGGGAAATGCATTTTTCACAGATAATTTACGGCAAAAAAACGAAGGAATGTTTATGTTATTTCAGGTCCGATCTTCAGAAGTTCGTCTGATAACTCGATATAAACAAGTTAACAGAAAATCAACCATTTTTGAAGAACTTTGAGTTCAATTGTTTCACAGACGACTTCCAAAGATCATCTGGTAGTGATTAAAAATTACTTGACTTCAAGTCAACAGAACTATTTTCTAGAATACGGAAGTAACACAATTCATTCTCTTACGATTAATCAACGGCAAAAAAACCGACAATTTTTTGATGTAAAATTATTTTTGAAATATTCGATCTGCTAACTTCTCATCAAGTAAAAACAATATTAAATGTTTTCCAGGAAAATCAATTTTGCGGATGATAAACCGCAAAAAAATCGGCAAAAATACCCAGCAATCCAAATCCTATTTACGGCACTCTTTCTGCTAGATACAAAGCTTGTTGGACATAGTTTCTTCGCAGACGCATGCACGGCACCGCACTTTTCGCGCATACTGTACCTAAGACAAACAACCGGACCGGGTCCGACTCCGGACTGTACATAATTGAGGAAGATCGTTTTCTCACCTACGTAACCCATGATTAAGCTTTCATTCCCATGGAGGCTGCGATTGCACGACGGTAAAGTGTCCGATTAAAAAAAACGGGCATTGCTCGGGGTCCCCGGTGCTTAAACCCATTGCTGATGGTGAAATAAGTGGACCTGGGGAATATTGGATCTTCTGGGGAGATAAACACCCGAAAATTAACCGAAAATGACGCTAACAAAAAAGGTCACTAGCACCAGATGGGTCGTGTGGGTTAGCGGACAATGTGGTGTCTGTTTCTGGTTTTGGTTTTTATGGGCGATAATTTTCGGGTTGAAAGGTCTTTTTGAGTATTACTAAATTTGGGTCATTTCCGAGAGGATGGGGTTTAAGTGAGGCAGGTGTAGGTCGATTGAATCGATTTTTTTCAATTCGAACCTTCACTGAAGAATTTAAGGATTTTGTGATGAAGACGACTTGTTTCGCCACCATTACTGTCGTAAACACGAAATTTGACATTTCTTTTCACAATCTCCGAAAATTAAAATTGGATCAAACTGAAATTTGGTGCACTATTGTGAAATATTAACTGTTATGGGAATATTTTCGAAAACTGAAATTGTAAGGTTAAATACGGTTCTTGAACTGGAAGGTCAATATATCCTGAAGTTTGTGACATCCATTCTATTCAAAATTAACACTGAACTAACGCTGACAACTTCACGAAGGATAACAACAAATATTTGCCTTGATCCAGCCACGAATTCCCAATCAAATGAACCCCGGTCGCGCGTATGCGCCCTCTCTAAAAAAACGAAAAAAAAAATACGTAAATTTTCGACAATAGCGTCCGCGTCGAGTCATCGTTTTGATACGCCAATAAATAACAATTAAAAATCGAATTGAAACGTCAATTGACTCGCGCGCAGTGGCGTAACAAACCGGATAATTGCCTTGGCCTATCGGGTCTACTCTTTTGCCTTTTGTGGCAATTAACGTTTTAATGAACGTACACGCTTGCTGCGATGAAATGGTACGGTTTAGGGAGACGCAGGATCATTTGTAGGTTCTGATAGGTTAAGGGTGGTTCAGACGTCAGATAAAGGTGGGGATCTTGTTTGGATATGTATCATTCGATCTCAACATGAAATTATGGTTTATTATTGGGTTATGTGATTATTTCCAATGATTCAGTTGAGTTTGAGAGGTTTAAAATATTCTATATTCTGCAGAATATAGAATATTCAAAAACAACTTCGAAATTTTGTGAAGCTTCGTAAAATTTTCCAAAATCAAACTTTTTCAAAAAATACGTTATCACATAGTTTTTCATAGGCTTGCAAAGTTGCGGAGATAAAAAAGCAACGGCTAGACGAATGGCCGAACAGAATTCAATTTAACATCGTTTTTACGCGCTCGTTCTGATGCGGGGGCGTTATCGTTTCGCCACAATGTCTTTAATTTTCGAATTTTGAGCCGAAAATGGTCTGAAAAGATTGGGTTTGAACAACACCCTGAAGAAGAATCCGTGGTCAAATTCAATTCTGCCCGTCCGTATGTGCTCTAACATTCATAGGAAAGGACCTAGCGACTTGAAATTGATTATCGGATTGATCAGATTAGGTTCAGTGTGAGTTAGGCCAATTTGAAATTGAATGAAGCACTGATTCAAACAGATTACAATTTTGAAGATGGTTTTGAAATACCAACACGCAACTTAGCGCAAAATTTCGTGTGGATCCAGTTTCAAGAGAATTATGAGAGTAATATTCGAAAATTTTTCGAATTTTTGTTAAATTTTTTTTTCTGAAATTATTGATTAGATTTCTACAAAATTTGGAACAAACCCTAAAGTCAGTATTCAACAATAATGGTCTGAAGTTCATTTCGATCTGATATTTACTCTCAGATATATAAGGAAAAAATATGCCAAATTTCGTTGGTAATATGAATTTTAGCGATATTTCCCCAATATCTCAAGAAGTTCAAATGCAATAAGATTGAAAATTCGTCATCAGTTAGAGAATACCAACGCACAACTAGTCGCAAAATTATGTATTGATCTAAAAGTCAGAATTTGAATGAGCGAGTAAAAGCTCCGACCCCACGTCAGTGCTCTTCTAGCTTTTTTCATTAGTGTATCAAACCTAGTCGTTGAAGACTATCTTCGGCTCAAATATGGAAAATCACAGACATTGCGGCAAAATTATAACGCTCCTTTTCTGTTTAATAAGCGCTCAAAAAATTATTTCTCATGAACATATCGTTCACAGACATTAATATTCATTATTAAGTACGTAGTATTGAGTAACTAAAATCGGAACGTCTGTGATAGCCTTAGTTTACGTTCGTGAATGGCTCAATGATGAATGCAGATTACACCTTGTGAAACCTGTAATATAAAAATTATGTTAATCAGGTTTGTTTTGGAGTTAATAAGGCTACGTAGTGATTATACGAAGATAGTTTTATAACGCTTTGTATGCAGTCGTGGGGTCTGCACTTTTTCGTGGCATCGTGGCTTCTTGCATGCCAGACAATGGGAAAGTTTGCCACATGCATCGAGCCTGCCGGACTTCTATGAAGGAAATACGTTGTAATGAAATGATACATGCACGTTGTTGATTGATGATTTAATATTAGGTTCGTGAATTTTTAATAGGATACTTTAATTATACTTTACTCACTCTGCGTTTTGTTAATACCTTACTCAGATTTTTTTTATGTGGTTGTTTTGGTGAAAACGCATTATTTTTTCGAATGTTTGTAATTTCAGAATTTCCAACCGAAAATGGTCTCAAACGACCACGTTTAAGTCACTGGTGAAGATTACGAATCGACGTTCAATAGGTCTCTCGCATATAGCAGGAATTATCATATTTTTATGTTCTTATTCAATTTTGATACGAAATCATAATGGTTGCTATCGCACAATTTGATAATTCGCGAATTTTGAATGTTTCGGAATTTAAAATTATCAAATCCGACGCAAGATCTATCTGGAAAACGCGGTAGATCGCTTACAGCGTCACTCGATACTGTACGATTTTACGATCGATACAGCTGGCGCTGTCCATTGGCTTGCTAAAGTAAAAGGTACCCAAGAAGAGGGAGAATGGATACCTAAAACTCTCGTTGAACATCGAAATTTTTGCCGGCGATTGAGATTTTCAGTATTCTTATGATATAAAATACAGACAAGAGACTTATGCCATTCGGACGACCGTTGCTAACAAGCTAATGACTTGAAACTTTTAGGGTAGGTTCCGTATCGAGATGCGAAAGGTCGAGTCCGTTGGTGGTGTAAATCTACCCAACTGTTTTGGAGTAATTATAATTTGAAGTATTTAGGTTATTTCCTCATTTTCCAAAAATTGCGGATGTAATAAAATTGAAACTTGGCAGTTGTTTGAAGAAGGAAGACCCTCAAATAACCTGCGTGAGATTATTCGAGGTATGTAGAATTAATTTTCTCATGAACTGTCCTCCGATTTCCATGAGATTTGGCATGTGAATTGATATCAATCATTGACAACAGTGTATAATTTCTATTAGATATTTAGTATTAAAAATATTGGGAAAATATAACGTGAAATTTCCTCAACAACCCCAAAAATGCTGATCTGATCAAGATGAAAACTAGAACTTAGTTGTGAGATGCTGGTTCTCAAACTTCTAAGAAATTTCGTGATGATCGTGTCATTACAATAATCAAAAAGCGTTCCAAATATTTTGTATTTCAAAAAACTGATACGACAAATTTAGACTTTGCGGTGTTCGGAGCGAATTTTCCTCTAGAAATTCTTCGTTAGCCTTCCAGCTATTATTCTTCCACCAAGTACAAGATTCCAATTTGATCCGATATGAATTTCTTGAAATATGGGCAAAATTGACGGATTCAAGTTCCATGCAGAATTTCGTCAGGACTAAAGAATAAGAGGATCACAAAATCTATACAAAACGGTGTGAAACTGCCTTGCGTATGGTCAAAACGAGAAGAGGCGAACGCTTTGGCAACGAATTTGAACAAAAACGTAAGAATGTCAAGTCATCAGTGCTCTTTTGAAATTTTTCTTCTTTGCTGTGGTTCTACTACTTGGTACTCAGTTCTGTTCTTTTCGTGCCAATTTTCATTATCATTAAGTTTTTAAGTATTTTATACCTGCAAAACATTTGGACAAAATTATAGAAACAGAATAATATTGTTGACGTAGGGTAGTCTGCTTAGATGAAAAACAATATTGAACTATTGTATGGTCAATTTCAACTCCTTGCCTCTTTCTACATCTGCATATTTCTTATATTCCTTAATTTTGTACTTCAGTTTGTTCTTCATTTTTCAAAAAGGTTTTCGCTCGTTCCTTCTGGTTTATAACTTCTTATATACACTAAAAACTGTGTGGAAAAGGAACTATAGATAGTCGGTTTAACAAATTTTCGATATGTCCTGAAGTGCTCCACCAGAAAGAGACTTTCTCATTTATTCACCGAAGTTATGAAGCGCTAGACGGTGCCAAATCTAAATTCCTGGTTCCTGCATATTTTTATTTTTTCGAGCCTATACCATCTCTCCTTGTCTCGTTTGCAAAGGATGGCGCTACTCCTGCCTCTACCAACTCATCATCTAGACCGATAATGACACGAACATTTTGAGTTGAGGGTGGAATGTGTATATTTCATTTGAGAGCTATTTCCGCGAGTGAAAATGCGAGAAATAAATGACAAAGGCTCTTATATTTTTCAGAGGAATATTTGACAGTTATTTGAATTTTTCACCTGGCATGTTATTACTTTCTTTTCCCCGCGAAGGGGAGCAGTTATATTCGCATTCCCCATTTAGGTCGATATTTCTACGTTTTTCATTTGCTTTCTGTCGTGCGACACTGATGACGCAGGGTCTTCCACTTGTCTAAGAATGTTTTGGTCAGTGGTTCGACATGACAAAGGATGGCAGTTAGATTTGGCGCCAAAATGATTCAGATGTGCATAATTGAAGATATTAATTTCGATTGTTCCAGATCAGAAACATTTATTACAGAATGTCTCTGAGGCATTTTGGAACCTTCAAGCCTCCCCAAGGATCGACAAAAACTGTTTAAGATCGCTCATACATGAGTGAGAATAGAAAAAAAACTGGTTTCTCCTCAAACAAGTTTTAGAAGAATGATAAAGCTGACTACCTCACAGAGATTCTGGAGATTGGAGTTTTCACGAGCTTGTTTTACTTCAGTACCACTATGTTTGACCATACATCAGGTATCGATCCTGGTGAAAGCTTCTTAGTTTTAAGATTGAAACAATATATTTATGATCATCTGAGGTATGAGCATCAGAATATTTTCGATGAATCTTCAAGTTATCATTCTTGAACTAGGCGGATTCTAGAATTCACCTTGGTCGAATCAAAATTTTCGGAAATATTGGGAGAAACAAGTTTTCAATAGGTTTATGTCTAAGGAAATTTCAGATGGTTTTTAATGCGCTTGCTATTGGGAAAAACGTTTCAACCTTCGGGTTGGATTCGCTGATGAATAATCCGATGTTAAATTTAATTCTGTCCGACCGTCTGTCATTCCGTTACTACGATAGATTTCGAACGAAAAAAGCATCTTGAAACATTCAGAGTAGGTTGCGTATCACAATTTGTATGTTGGGTTTGCTCTGGAACAAAATTTGCTGAGCTGTTTCGCAGTTCTATCGGTTTGGAATTTGAGGTTGATTTCTCAATATCTCCAGAACAACTGATGCACTCAGATTGAAGCTTTGTAGTTATTTGAAGAACACCGATCTCCAACTTTGTGCGAGATTTCGTGAAGAAAATGAGACACTCAATCAAGTTTCTATGAAATTCATCACAGAACGAGGATATTTGTACAACAGTGCAGAAAATTTCAGCTCAATCCCATTTCTATTTCCGAAAATGTTTGGAAAAAACTTATGTTCAATCAGTCCATATATTTTAGATATTTATTTGGCCGTTCAATATTTTCCTTCTGGTGGGCTGAAAAGTTGCTGAAACTGAAAGAAGGCTGACACATAGATGTCGCTACTAGTATTGAATCCATATGACTTTTAGTTAGCCCTAACCTTTGAAAGACAAATGAAGAATCTGGCAACTGTTGCACTATGAGTGTGTTAATTATAGCAATTTCAGTGAAGCAAGGTCCGATAGTTTGAAAAAATTTATTTTCGTGTGTTAATAACAAAGCCAGGTCTGCGTTCAATAGGATGAAAAGTTTGTTCAAAAGCCACCACATAACACTAAACACCAAAATAAGACTCCTGCGTTGTTATGTCTTCTCCTTCTTGTTCTTCGGCGTTGAGTCGTGGACACTTACTCAAGCCACAACCAAAAAGCTCGAGGCATTCGAGATGTGGTTGTATAGAAGAATTTTGAAGATATCATGGATGGATCATATATCCAATAATGAAGTACTTAGGAGGCTGGGTAAGGACAAGGAAGTTGTGGAATCGGTGAAAGTTCGGAAGCTCCAATATCTCGGACACATAATGAGAAACGAAAGCAGATTCCAGCTGCTCTTGACCATATTGCAGGGAAAAAAGATGGGAAAACGAGGTGTTGGAAGACGGCGGATTTCATGGCTGAAAAATTCGAGAACATGGTATAATGTGGACACCACAGAGCTTTTTCGAGCAGCAGCCAACAAAGTCAAAATAGCATGTATGATAGCCAACATCGGGAACGGATAGGAATCAGAAGAAGAAGAATAACAAAGCATTGCCTTCTGACGAAAAAAGTACTTGCCTTGATAAACAACATTCGAGCTTTGCACCAGGAAAATCAACCGTAGAGAAGTAGTTTGGTAAATTTGTACCAGGCGAAATGAGCACCGAGGACGATGCAGTGGACGCCCCAAAGAGGCTATTACCGACAAAAACATAGAAAAAAGCCCACAAAATAATTTCTAAAAACCGTAAAGTGGAATCGATTGGGATAGTGAGACCCTAAAGATATCGAAAAGACGTGTTGGACATATCTTGAATGAATATTTGGATATGCGAAAGCTGTGTCCAAACTAGGTGCCGCACGAGCTCACAATCGACTAAAATCAAGAACTAACTAGTGATTTTAAGCAGTGTTTGGAGCTGTTCGATCGCTTTAAAACCAAATATTATCGTCGATATGTCACAATGGATAAAACATGGCTCTGTCGTTTCACACCGGAGTCCAATCGACAGTCAGCCAAGTGGACGGCACGTGATGAACCGACTCCAAACCGTAAAAAGACGAAAGAGTCAGCTGGTAAGGTTATGGCATAAATATTTTGAGATTCTCATGGTATTATATTCAATTACCATCTTAAAAAAAATCAAAAAGCACTGCCGTGAAGGCAGCAACTTTTGCGCGCATGTTCAATGTAGATGACCGCTTCAGCAACGAATTTGAACGTGCGCGCGTACCAAATTTCAGTTCGATACGATCATAAGTTCTGGAGATATCGGGAAAAAATATGTCAAATTTCGAGGTTTTCTTCTCGATATCGTTGATTTTTTCGGTATTACTCGAGAAATACTGATTCAGTCCTGATTAAACTTCACAGCTAGTTTTAAGATGCTAAAAGACAACTTTATGCAAAATTTCGTGAAAATCGTGTTATTAGAACAATTTGAAAAAAAAAATTTATATGATTTTCTTATCATATCATCCTCATTAAATTCTGTATGAAACTTCGAACTGTTATTTTCGATGAAGTACTGAATTTCAATTCGATCTGATCTGTATTTTTGGAAACATTGGAAAAATAAAATTTTGATTGGGTATATCTACGGAATCATTGGGCGGATTTTACCCATTCACGAATTCGACCTTCGTAATTAAGCCCCAAACCTACTCTACAAATATCGAGTTTCTAAGTCGTTTCTTCCGGAAGTTATTGTGTTTACGGTCAGCCTAACGGCCGACTGCGTAAACACAATAACTTCCGAAAGAAACAACTTAGAAACTCGATATTTGTAGAGAAGGTTTGGACCTTAATTACGAAGGCCGAATTCGTGAATGGGTAAAATCCACCCAATGATTCCGTAGATATACCCAATCAAAATTTTATTTTTCCAATATTTCCAAAAATACAGACCAGATCGAATTGAAATCCAGTACTTCATCGAAAATAACAGTTCGAAGTTTCATACAGAATTTAATGAGGATGATATGATGAAAAAATCATATAAATTTTTTTTTTCAAATTGTTCTAATAACCCAAATATCACGAAATTTTGCACAAAGTTGTCTTTCAGCATCTCAAAACTAGCTGTGAAGTTTAATCAAAACTGAATCAGTATTTCTCGAGTAATACCAAAAAAATCAACGATATCGAGAAGAAAACCTCGAAATTTGACATATTTTTTCCCGATATCTCCAAAACTTATGATCGTATCGAGCTGTAATTTAGTACACTGCTGTGAAATTAGAAGGTCAAAGTGTGAGTATAATTTTTTTTGGATATGATGAATGGTTTCCGAAAAAAAAATTTTTTTGTAAAAAAATTTCGAAAAAATTTTTTTTTTTTATTTATTGACAATATGATCTTGACGAAATTTGGCTCAAAGTTGCGCGTCGTTATACTCCACCAAACTGCCAAGTAAGAATCTAATCGCTTAAGTAGTTTCTGAAATAAAAAATAAATAACTTCAAAACTTCAAATGCCTATAACTCCGAAACTATTCGATCGATTTGGCCCATTAACGAACTTAACCGCGGCATTCCAATGCGCGACCTACCCTGAAAGTTTCAAGTCGCTAGCTCACTTCGTTCGACAGTTATCGTGTCTACGGCCGGCCAACCGGCCGGCCGGCCGGCCGGACAGAATCGATTTTGACACCGGATTCGTCATCAGTGAGTCCTACCTAGTCGATTGAGACCATTTTCGGCTCAATCATCCAAAATTACAGACATTTGGACAAAACGATAGCACTATGTTCCCCTAGAACATGCGCGCAAAAAGGGAACAGCGATAACCAGCGACTACTACGTAGATTTATTGGAGAAATTGGAAGATGAAATCGCGAAAAAACAGTCCCAATTAAAGAAGAAAATGTGGTGTTTAATGAAGATGATGCACCGTGTACAATTATATGCAAACGATGAAAAAATTACATGAATTGGGCTTCTACTTGCTTCCGCATCCACCGTATTCTCCCGATCTGCCCCCCAGCGACTTTTTCGTGTACTCAGGTCCCCTCTGGACCGAAATTTCGAGCTGATGAAGTGGTAATCACCGGAACTGAAGCCTGTTTCGAGGCTTAAGACAAATCGTACAATAAAAATGGCATCGAAGCCGGTGAATTCGTTGAAAGGCCCTGGAAGGCAACCATATTGAATAAGAAAATCCAATTTTATCGAAAAACTGAAATGGTCTATGCCAGCCTACGAACTTTTGAGCCTAACTTAATGGGATGGATTCTGGTCCATTTTTGCGCGCATGTTCTAGGGGAACAGCGTGCTATCGTTTTGTCCAAATGTCTGTCATTTTGGATGATTGAGCCGAAAATGGTCTCAATCGACTAGGTTGGACTCACTGATGACGAATCCGGTGTCAAAATCGATTCTGTCTGGCCGTAGACACGCTAACTGTCGACAGAAGGGAGCTAGCAACTTGAAACTTTCAGGATAGGTTGCGCATCAGAATGCCGCGGTTAAGTTCGTTAATGGGCCACATCGGTCGAATAGTTTCGGAGTTATAGACACTTGAAGTTTTGAAGTTATTTATTTTTTATTTCGGAAACTACTTGAGCGATTGGATTCAAACTTGGCAGTTGGGTGGAGTATAACGACGCGCAACTTTGATCCAAATTTTGTCAGGATCATATTGTCAGTAAATTTAAACAATTTTTTTTTCAAAATTTTTTTCCAAACAATTTTTTTTTCGGAAACCATTCATCATATACAAAAAAAAATTCCACTCACACTTTGAGCTTTATATTTCACAGCAGTGTACCAAATTTCAGTTCGATACGATCATGAGTTTTGGAGGTATCGGGAAAAAATATGTCAAATTTCGAGGTTTTCTTCTCGATATAGTTGATTTTTTCGGTATAACTCGAGAAATACTGATTCAGTCCTGATAAAACTTCACAGCTAGTTTTGAGATGCTGAAAGACAACTTTATGCGAAATTCCGTGATAATCGTGTCAGCAGAACAATTTGAAAAAAAAATATTTCTATAATTTTCTTATCATATCATCCTCATTAAATTCTGTATGAAACTTCAAACTGTTATTTTTCGATGAAGTACTGGATTACAATTCGATCTGATCTGTATTTTTGGAAATATTGGAAAAATATAATTTTGATTGGGTATATCTACGAAATCATTAGGTGGATTTTACCCATTCACGAATTCGGCCTTCGTAATTAAGGTCCAAACCTTCTCTACAAATATCGAGTTTCTAAGTTGTTTCTTTCGGAAGTTATTGTGTTTACGCAGTCGGCCGTTAAGCTGACCGTAAACACAATAACTTCCGGAAGAAACGACTTAGAAACTCGATATTTGTAGAGTAGGTTTGGGACTTAATTACGAAGGTCGAATTCGTGAATGGGTAAAATCCGCCCAATGATTCCGTAAATATACCCATTCGAAATTTTATTTTTCCAATATTTCCAAAAATACAGATGTGATCGAATTGAAATCCAGTAATTTATCAGTAGAAAATTTCAAAAAGCACTGCCGTGAAGGCAGCAGCTTTTGCGTGCATGTTCAAATTCGTTGCTGAAGTGGTCATCTACATTGAACATGCGCGCAAAAGTTGCTGCCCTCACGGCAGTGCTTTTTGAAATTTCTATTTTCTGCAATATCCTCCAATTTCACATCAAACACTCCTTCATCTTCCAAGAAAAACTATCTAATTTCCACAGCAGACCCCAAGGTTTCCACACGGAATATAAAAGCGGCAACCTCTCCTTTCCCCTCTCCCCCCCCGCGACGATACCTTTGATAAATAATTCCGGAACACTTTGAGCGTCGAAATAGAGTCCCGGATTATTATTTTACAATTTGCACATCATCTCAGACGTGAGAGGGGGCTCGCGCCCCGACGCCCGGGCGTATGGAACCGTCTGGCTGGGCGCACACGCTTCAGTTGGCCCGACATCGGGTTGGCACCTTTGGGAAATTCGGTTCAAATTGAACGCGAGCGGGCCCATCTGAGAAGGTAATCATGGCCGCGTAGCGCCCGCCACGCTTCAACGCCCGAACGGTTTTCCCGTCTCTGATGTACTTAGCGGGGAAAACCCTCGAATTTGCCTTACGGTTCACGTTTGAAGTCGTGGAAAAGATCCGGAGCGGCTTGTCGGGGGTGTGCTGGGTGAAGAGAGATGCGGCGTTGCCGATGTGGAATTTAGGTACGGTTTGGGAAGTTTGGCAACAGCGCATAGTTTCGGGATTCTCCTTTGGACAAAAACTATCGAAGAAATCAGACTAAGAGAGTGGATATTGGTGGAATGAAAACGATATCAAATACATATATATACTTTCTATGATATATATATATATATATATATATACTTTCTATGATATATTTGATAGCAGTTGCATTATTTAAATTATTTTTTTAACCGGTCATGGTCGTTGTAATAGTTTCCGAAGTTTGGCGTTCGGAATGGAATTCGTGTAATGTTTTTAACAAAGGTTTGATCAGCGATCCTTCAGAAAAAGTTCATGGTTTCAATCTTCCTAGGAAAATTTGGTGCATTTTGAATCGACTTAGAACCGGTCATGGTCGCTGTAATAGTTTCCTCTTCAAATGGAATTCGGTCGAAAGTCCAAGGTGCGAGTGCGGAGAAGAAGAGGAAACAATAGAACATTTAGTTAATACTTGTCCAATATATAAATTTGACGATGGTTTCGAGGCAATTCATTCGGTGTCTGATTCTTTTTTGAGATGGATTGCGAACTTCAAATTAATTTAATGAGTACTAAATCATTTACTAGTTCATATTATTTTTTTTCGTCTCCTTTTTTATTTTCAGGTATGATTCCAAGATTTCAACCTGCATCGCATAGGAAGGAGGAAATTTTGTTGATGAAAAAGAAGCCCTCCAATAAAAAACAACAATTTCATTACACTTATACGGGGAGACAGAGTTTTTCCTGAGGTTTATATCTGTGCTCTTGTATCATACGTGAAAATGTATGGTACCCCGTTTACATTTCCTCTGCCAATACTGTTATGACACAAATTGTTTGATATAAAAAAAAATGTACTGCTCATCTCAAAAGAATATATATATATTTAAATTATTGAAAAAATATCAACAGAAATTAAGATGACTATAACCTTCAGGCAGATATCACCCATTTAAGTGGGTATCTGAGATATTCAGATTTATAACTCAACTAGAAAATTTCATGATTCAAGACTCGCCCTTTCAGATAAAATAGGCATGAACTTTTTTATTGCACCATTCAATTATGTTGTGTTGTATATAATTTTTCCACCATTAATTCTGCAGCCATTTATATGGAATCGGTTGTTTCGAACAGCAATGAGTGATTCCAATGCATTATAATTTCAATTAAAATTGATTTCATGTGTCCAGGTTGAATATGATCATAGGCTTAGAAGGAAAATTCCAAAAAAAAAAATGACTTGAAGTTAGCAGCCTTTGCGCGTATGTTGACTACTGATGATATTCTTTGAATATGCGCGCAAAAGCTGCTGACCGTAAACACAATAACTTCCGAGAGAAACAAGTTAGAAACTCGATATTTGTAGAATTTGTTTGCACCTTAATTACGAAGGGCGAATATGGGTAAAATCTACCCATACCCATTCAAAATCTTATTTTCTCAATAGTTCCAAAAATGCAGATAAGATCGAATTGAAAATCAGTACTTCATCGATAAATGACAGTTCGAAGGTTCATACAGAATCTCATGAAAAAAATATGAAGATAACATAATATTGAATATCAAAATAAAAGTTTCGAAATTTTTTTTCAAATTGACACGATCATTACGAAATTTCGCACAAAGTTTTCAATCGGTATTTTGAAAGTAGCTGCCAAGTTTTATCATGATTGAATCAGTAGTTTTCGAGTTATTCCGAATAAAAAACCATATCGAGAAAAAAATACGAAATTTGACATATTTTTCCGAATATTTCCCAAAATTACTATCAGATCAAACTGAAATTTGGTACACTACTGTGAAATATGAAGCTCAAGGCCAGAAAGAATTTTTTTTTCGAATGCAACCTACCCTTGAAGTTTCAGGTCGATTGGATTCTTCGTAGGCCCAGACAGAATCAATTTTAACACCAGATTCTTGATCAGTAAGTCCAACCTAGTCGTTTGAAACCATTTTCCGCCCAAAATTAGAAAATTACAGACATTTGCACAATACGATAGCACGCTGTTTCCCTAGGATATTCGCGCAAAAACATCAGTGTGATCTTCCAAATGTTATATATTCGTGAATATCATAATATTCTGTCAAGAAATCAACTGGAATTAATCAGTTAACAAGAAGCCTGCCTGAAGAAACTGCCAAAATTTCCTGTCTTCTCTTTACACACGCGGTGTTTGAGCACCGTCTGTCATTGAGGTTGTTTACAGTGCTCTTATATTTTGCGCTGCAAACTGTTTAATACTTACACATTTTGTGCCTTCCGATCCTTTCAATGTAATCTTGGAACAGACGAGATGAAATTCCGTCAAAATTCTATAATTGTTGGTTTTGGGCCTAATATTTTGAAACTCTCAGGGTGGCTGGCGCATCAAAATAAAACGAATTACTCAAGAACTTCCACGTTGGCAACCAATTTGAACATGCGCGCAAAAGCTGCTGACTTAACTTAAGTGCTCTTCTAGGATTTTTACTTTAGAAGTTGAACCCAAGTTTATTTTTTCAGAGAGCAAACATGACAATACAAATACCATCACCGAAGGTTGTCGATTGCTTCATCCACCGATAGATCGATTTTCCCATAACCATTCTCGTATAAATCAACCATCTATTAATAAAGAAATAGGCAAACGTAAATTACCGCTTTTAGGTTTTTAAACTAAAACTAATACATCAGCGTGCTTATTAAAATTGAACCAAACGCATTATTACCTGCCCGGATAAGTTTGTAAGAACCTATAAGAGGCAGATGACTTGATTTCGTAGAGAAAGGCCGGAGCAATTATCCTGAGCCAGGGGCGTAGAAGGTGGGGAGGCCCAGAAGAACGGATCACGTTTTCATTCATAGTTCCCGAGTTTGTATGTTGGCTATTTGGAATTAATTGGTTTTGGAGGAAGGATTCAGATATGAAGAGTTTCCTGTAGTGGTTTTAGAGTGTATAAAATTTTCGAAATTACATATCCTTCCTTTATCATTAACTCTTATTTATAGTTTCTTTATGATCAACTTGTATCATTTTACATTCTCCATTGAATCATTGGTTTTATACGAGATGCATGTAAGTGTAAAAAGATTTCACAACATCTTTTTGTACATTTTATGTTATAATGTAGTATGACCGCATTAGGTTTAACGTTCACAGTGATAATCTGATTTTGATTATTTTGTGCATTCACATAAAAAGTTATAATTTTTTGGAAACTGGGGCAATTCCATGAATGGCATCTTTTACTGGAATCGAAATATTTTTAGTGAAGAAGACTCAACAGGTCGCTCAGAATCCATTCCTAAGAATCTTTCAAGGTGAAAGTGAGGTCTTATGTAAACCATGCACAAAAATTTTGGTTTAGAATCACTTACATAACCATACTATTTAGTTAAGATTGAAATTGTCGAAGAACTTGAAGTCAACAGCTGTGCATGCCAAATGCACCTTTATGTCCTGAAGACAGATCTTGCGATCTTCTAATCACGTTATCCCCCGGAAATTCTATATGAACATTCAAGCTGTCATTTTTCATTCGGGTACAAGAATTCACTTCGTTCTGTTCTGTATTTTTGGAAATATTGAAAAAATAAAATAAAGGTAGAACGTAAAACATCAACTTCCGAAAAATACAACCATAGAGTAGATTTGAAGCTTGATTAAAAAGCCGAATTAGTGAATGCATAAAATTCACCCGATAAAATTTTTATTTTCCTAGTATTTCTAAATATACACATTCGATCGAATTGAAAACTAGTTCCTGATTGAAAAATTAAAGCTTCAGAGTTCATGCAGAATTTCACGAGGATGATGTCATAGGAAAATACCAGAATAGTAATATTTGAAAAAAAATTCAAATTTTTTTTAATTATTCTAAACATACGATCATCACGAAATTTCGTAAGAAGGTGTTCATTAGCATTTCCAAACTAGTTTCTAAGTTTCATCATTGAATCAGCATTTTTTTAAAATTAAACTGCTCCACAGGAGTTAGGGATATCGTATTCAATCGTTTTTAAAAGTATGTAATCTTCGAGAAAATCGCTGTAAAATCATTTAAAACTCAATAACAACTTGAATCGATCCAATAAAAATCAGTATGAGACATTTCGTCAATCTGGTCGCCTTTTTTCTGAAGTTTGGTTCTTTGCATATTCTTCATGAATGTTCTTATTCTGAAATGAAGTCAGTTTATCAACGGCTTCGATTTGAAAAGAGTTTTCTGAAAATGCCAAGACGTAAATTAACAAACGCTGAGGCTAATAGGGCTATCGGAATGCTACAGGGTGGCCTAACTCAGGTTGTTGTAGCGGAAAGGCTCCAAGTCAGCCTAAGTGTGATATCTCGACTTTGGAATAGGTTCAGGGAGACAGGTTCCGTGTTGGAAAGACCAAGGCTTGTTGGTCGACGAAAAACAACACCTGCTCAGTATCGTTTCATCGCCGTTTCGGCGAGAAGAAACCCTACATCTACGTGTAGAATGCTACGGAATACTCTTCAAATTGCAGATGGGGTCCAAGTTTCCATCGAAACCATCAGACGACGTTTGAGAGAGGTAAATCTAGGTTCTGGACGTCCATTAAGAGGAGTTCCATTAACACGTGACCATAAGCGTCAAAGACTGGAAAGGGCAAGGCAACATATCAATTGGAACGTAATCGTCGCTATGTCCAAGTTCATCCATTCCGAGGGGGTAGTGTTATGGTATGGGCCGCAATATGTTTCAACGGGGACACAGATCTACACATTTGTCCTAGGAATATGATCGCCTTACACTATAGGGATCATGTCATTGACAATGTTGTGCCAAATTTTCACGCTGCTATTGGTGAAACTTTTCAATTTCTAGACGATAACGCTAGACCGCACCGTCCAGCCATAGTTGAGAATGCGCGCGAGGAGCTTGGTATTCCACATTTAGCAATACCTCCGCACTCACCAGATATGCTCCAAAGAAGATTAGATAATCATCAACCTACCCCAGAATCCTTAAATGATCTGAGAGAGCTTCTGCCCCGTTTATGGAACCAAATTCCTCAAGAAATGTTCAACAACCTCGTGTGTAGTATGCAAAGATGTCAAGCTGTTATTGATGCCCGTGGAGGCCATACATTGTATTGATAGTCTTAAAATGCTTGAATTCTCTGAAAATAAAATTTCGTAATTTTACTCGATTTTTCTTAACCATCCTGTATACGCTGCAGACCTACAGGCTAAAATTAATTTGCAACTTGAAATCATATTAATATGAATTTTCATCGCAAAAATCTTATTTTAACTATATTTTTTTGGAATTTAAGTCAATATTCCTAACTCATGTGGAGCAGTTTATTTCGGAATATAAATGATATCGAGGAAACAGATTTTTCGATAATTTTTTTGAAATTAACTTATGATATGACACCAAAAAAATTCCATTAAAAGTTGGGCGTCATTGTGCTTTATGTAACCGTCAGGTTTCAATCCAATCGCTCTTGTAGTTCCTCAAGTAATAGGGGAATAAATTACCTATTAATTTCATGCGTAACTATAACTCCGAAACCGTTTAGCCTAATATATTTCGAAATTCAAAGTATTAAATATCCACCAAAGTTTATTTTGAGTAGTGATACATCTATGTCTATTTTCTATTCGTCCCTAGATATACTAAAATATTCGCGTCCATTTCTGAATTAAATTCTGAGAAAAAAATTACAACATCGTTTTAAACACCCAGCATTCCTTTCAATCGCCAAGTCTCTTCTATCTGATTACAACCGCATAATCATCCTAGTATTAACTCTTCAGAACATCATCACCAGGCAAGATTTACGATATCCTCGACTTCTAGGCCGATTTCGTTCTGTACCACCTGCCTCGTAGACCACACATAAGATTTTTACTTCACTCATCGGACTTCGAAATTCGGCCATACAAAAAAAATAATCATACGTTACGTGTTAAATACACCTTGTGACCCAGTCGTTGACTCGCATCTTTATTTTCACTTAATGACTAGAGTAGAAGTAAAAATTACTCTGGTCCACTCTGTATACCTTATAGCGAATGTCAATAAGGTATAATTTTGTATTTATCATATTTTCAATGAGGTGGGCAGAGTCGACCGACTGGTCCTTCGACGTGGATTGAGCCATAGGAACATCCATAGTTAGATGATCGCCTCTCTCAGGTTGTTACGGATATACTTGTTAACATTAGTTGTTGTTTAGTTTTAACCCTGAGGAGTTGTGGTCTAAAAGGTAGTATCAGGTCTTAACTATTCAATAATAAGTCTGTATTGACCCAGCCCAGGGGTGTATCATGGGTTTGGTTTGAATGAGAGATCAATTTTCCATCACTATCAATCAAAAATATCTCTACCATCTGACTTAGTAGCGAGGAATTGAATGTCTTGAAATTTGCATTTTTCATCCATAAATTCAAAATTAAAATTATCTGGAATATAATGCCGGATGAAGCAGAGTCTACATCAATTTCCTGAGGTTGATGTTTTACCTCATTGACGTTTTGATTTATGACCTTCTACTCTTCTAGAGTAGACATCTTAGTGCCTCCTAAGTCATGTCGCAATTAGATTAAATCATTTACATCTCAGGACACACACTTTTGAACCTTTCTATCCTGTCTATATGAATTCCACATCCCGATTCAAAATGAGGCTGATCTAATTCATATATGGAAATTCAATTGAACTATTTATTCACTTTCATAAGAGGAGGCACATTCGTTAATATGTGTTTCACAAATGGATATGTGCGTCTCTGTTAGATCTACACTTATAAATGGGATATTATGCAAACATAACCTTCACAATGTGATTCCCATGCGAATTCAATTGATATCTCAACTTGTATTATCTGTACTTCCATGGAAAGATGCTTATTTGAGTTATATGTGCATCACAAATCGATCTCAATGTTGAGTCCAGATTCCACATAAAAAACGGCATCTTGCTAGGTGTATATTACTTTTACCACTAGATTGAAAATGAGATATATGCAAGTTTAACTGTTGTCTTCACTTTCACTTGTAAGCTGTGCTTACATGGTTATATTGATATTTGAGGAATATGTGCTTTACAAATCGATCTCAATGTTCATTCCAGATGTTCATATGAGAAAACGCTATTTAACATGGAAGGTAATATACCTCCCCACCTAGATTAAAAATGTGAGTTCAAGTAAACTCTGTATTTTCATGCAAAGACACAGAGTTAGATTTGCTCACAATCACAATGTGATTCCAATGCGAATTCAATTTATATCTTAACTTTCATTTGTTATCTATACATTCCTGGAAAGCTTCATTTTTGAGTTATATGTGCTTCAGAAGTCGATTCCAATGTGAAATCCAGATTTCCTCATCGAAAACTGTATCTTTACTAGGCATCTTTACTAGGTAGTTATATTTCAGGAATTTGTGCATCACAAATCGATCTCAATGTGGTTTAAAAGTACAAATTTTCGCTTCAATTTTGTTGTTAAAAATGAGGTCGATGAGATACCCATGTGAGTTCAAGTGTACTCTGTATTATCATGAAAAGACACAAAGTCAGAGTATATGTGCTTCACAAGTTGATCTCAATAAGAATCCAAGATAACACATTTGAAGAAAGCATGTATGGTAGGTATAGTCGATCTTCACATCTCTTTATGATTTCCATGCGAGTTAGATTGTTCTTTTTCATAAAAGGATTCACTTTTATAGAGTATATTATGTGCCCCACAAATTGAGTTGAATTTTATTCTCAAATCTTCGCATATGAAAGTTAAAATGCGAACTATTTCACTAATATACATTGTCGCAAAGTGACTCAAATTGTGACATTGATGAACATGACTTCGCATAGATATTGGTGATAGCTGGGTAGTCGGATCAGTAATTTTTTGATAGATTCATATGCGTGTCAATATTTCATCGTCTAATATGACGTGTTATCTTCACGGCACCCCATATGGCATCCCCCTCTCTTCTATGTGTTATTCGAAAAAAATGGAGCATTAAAACCTTGATCATCCCCTTTCTATTAGGGCGTTTAAGGTAGCCTTACATCGAAAGGTAGCCAGAGACAGCTGCGGTATATACAAAACAGGGGGGTTGTCGAATAATATTTCTAACGCCATTATAGTAATACCTGAGCATTCGGGCATGGCCTGCTTGGTTTCGAGAACGAACGAGCTGTCATGCGAACATTATAACTAGAAGAATTATGGCAGATTGATGTTGTTTGAAGAGGGTACAAGTTTATTTTGTTGTTATTTACGATATCCCGTGTTTTTAATGGGGTGCATAGGGGCTAAGGAGGAACGATTAAAAATTTAATGAAGTCGATGTTTAGTTTGCTTGTTCAGCTGTTTTTTGGTGGATGAGGTGTCGATCAACGGAAATATTCCCAATGGATATGTCTAATGTGAATTTCGGGAACTCTGACGAAGTAATTGAGGCTAGCAGATCAGTAAATATATTGTTTATGCGATTTTTTTCTGTAGATTCACGGATGTTTGTAGCCAAGAAACTGTCCGGAAGAAGGAACTCACGACCAACCGTAATTTAGATGCCTTCAGAAAAAAACAACGCAAAAACTTCAAATTTACGTTAGAATATATTGAAAAAGATGGTGTCATGACGAAATATTTATTAGGATAATAAGAAATAACGAACCAAAGCGAATTACGAAATACCGCATGTATATACCGAAACGCATATACTTCTCGAACACCCCCGGTACACGATCGCCGTGGAACATTACCCCAATTTGTAATTTTCGAAGCAGACCACCCGATCGGCTGGTGTCTTGCGTAAAAATACATAATTCATCTGGTACGCTAAACACGCTTACCAATTTATTATAAGTCACGTCTTTTTTAATAGCGGTGAACTTTGAAAACGTTCAATCCACGTCGGTCGAGACTTTGCCTGAACAGGCGCGCAAGCGAATACAAATTCGAATATTTCGTTGGAAAATTGGGCTGGGGAGTCGTCAAGAATGTGTGGGGTTTCTTGTTGGTTATGGTTTTCATTCTGATGGTTTTTTGGACGGAATTCGATGAAATGATGGGTTTCTTATGGAATATCGTCTGTAATTTTAGAATTCTGATCTGGAAATGGAATGGAAATTGTATGACTTAGGTGGGACGAACTGATGGCGAATCCGTAGGCAAATTCAATTTTGCCCCTCCGACTGGCTGTGAAAACGGTAACTCCTGAAATGTAGGATCTGGAGCTATGAAATTTTAAGGCTATTCTAGAATGAATGTCTCTCAATAACTCAAAAAGTAATGGTGAGCTCCAATTGAGTTTCAGAAAAGTAATGATGTGCAGACGAATGATTAAAAATTTTTCGACTATTGCATCACCAGAAAAATTGAAGAAACTTTTTGTTCTTCAGGAACTCATTTCCACATTCCGCTGAAATTCTTCAAGAACCTTTGAGAAAACATGTTTCAATCGATAACCAGATTTCAGCTCGATCGGATAGGTATTTTTTAAATAATTTTGAGAATAATGTTTCAACTGGGTATCTGCTCGGGGGATCAAGGTTCGAATCCCCGCTCGTGTGGAATACTTTTTCGATTTTCTTCCAGAATGTTATGTTAATTTTCAAGCCATCATTTTTCCATGTGGTGCTAGATGTCAGTTTGATGGAATTCATATTTGAATAATTAAATTTCGAATTGGCATATAAGGGGTAATAAGCAGGTGGATTTCTCCCATTATCGTATTCGAACTTCGTGATGAAGCTCCTAACCTTCCCTACAAAATTTGAGTCTCTAAGATTTTTCTTTCGATGATGTTTTCAATCGGCTGTTGGACAGCACAGTGACTTCAGTAAGAATCAACTTAGTGACTCAATATTATGTGGGTTATATCCGCCAAAGCATTTCAGTAGACATAGGCATTAGAAATTTTTTTGTTCCAATATTTCTAACAAACAAATCTCAACGAAATTAAATCTTATGGTGCTTAGTTGAAAATAACTGTTTGAAGTTTCGCGCGTGGGTATTCAATAGTGAGAAGTGGTTCCTTTAATGTCGGGCCAAGATGTTTTGAACCATATCGATATCTAATTACCATTTTGGCTACGAATTTGAACGAGCTCTTTTCATCGATAGAGAAGGAAAATTCCTTCTTTCTTCTCACATAAATTCGATCATATTGCAATGTCGAAGAAAAAAGTTAATAAAACTGAAAGCTCATTTTAATATATCTTTCTTTTAGTGTTGAATTTTCCCTTTATTTCGATAGGAAAAAATGATAAATCCACACAAGAAAAATGCAAATGTAAGAAAATGTAAGATTACTTAATTATGGAGGGATTTATAAATGAGTCGATTTGGCGTCCGGACGTCCGATAGTACGTAGATAAATATACAAAGAGGAATTCATGGTTACTGATAAACGAACTGAGTATAAGGTTCGAATATTCTTTGAATATTCATATTTAAGTAGAGAAAATAAGAGTGAGAACTTCAAAACCGTTGAAATAGAATAATAAGAACAACGAATTAAAAACGAAACTATCTACCATGTGAGTGTTTGAGCTGACATCAATGCATCAGGCCCATCGTATACTGAAAAGTTTAATTTTTTGATTTTCATATATATTCTTGTGATCAGTTCTGAAAAAACTATGATAATAAAAAAATATGGGAGACATGATTATAAGAATGACTTTAATTTTCATTTTTTTATTGGACGCCGTAGGTTATAATGACGCTTCACAAATTCAGCTGGTTCTGAGTAGGTGTGAACTTGCATGCCATTATAATCAAATGCGTGAAATGTACAAGGTCATGTGCGTTTTATTTCATTGAACGAGTTCACCTACTTAATGAAAAAAGTGACACTGTAATGCGCTAACAAAGATAAGCGTGCTATTCCTTTTAGTCATTTGAAGCTGATTTGAATTCAGGGTTACTGAACATTTTAAAAGATGAATATATCAAACCAAACATTCTTTCGGATTTTTTTTTAAATTTTACTGTGGTTCAAAAGTGATGAGAATTCAATTACTCAACTATTTCATCATGAAGTTTCAACTTAATATTTCATTCAGTTAGTTATCCATTTCAATATGATTAATTTCAAGTTCCTACGCCTCTGTAAAAAAAAAAATTTTCAATTGGTTGATCCAAAAGTCTTATCCAATTGTGTTGAGTAATGTTTCTGTCAGAGAATTGTTTTTTTCGGAGTAGGTGGCGCATCAAAATGCGACGGTTAAGTTCGTTAATGGGCAAAATGCGCCAAACGGATTCGGAGAATCATTCAACTTTGTTATGTTATTCACACAAAATCTCAGAAATTACTGATGAGATCGAATTGAAACTTGGTAGTGAGTTCAAGAATGGCTATGCGCTACTCCATTTAAAATTTTGCCAGGATCTAGCCATTATAAATTCTTGAAGAAATAATACTGAAAATAAGAGAAAATCTTCTTCTGAAACCATTCGTCCGACTTGGAGGATAATTTACAACCCTTCAAGTTGATACATTACTACAGAATCCATTTTCAAAGATATTAAAAAAACTTAGAAAAGCACTGACGTGAAGTCAGCAGTTTTTACACGCTTGTTCAATTTCACGAATTCGGTTGCCATAATTAATTTCTTGACTTCTTGTCTAACCGCTGATCTTAGACACAATGAGTACCGAGAGAATCTGCTGAGAGACTTAATATTTGTAGAGCAGGTTTGGAGTTTAAGAACTATTAGATCATCTCATAATTGTGAACAAGATTGCGCTTTGGTATTCTCAAACTCATAACGAATCTCCAATCTGATTGCATCAATTAATTTTGGAACAAACCTCAAAATTTCAAAATTGTTATAACCGTTCGAGTAATTTCGCCCATTAAAGAACTCAATTGAGATTTTCAGGCTCCAAACATTAACTGAAAATTTCAAGACTCTTGGTCTTTTCCTCAGAAAGTTAGAGCACACACACATCAGCATCATACACCATTCTGATACACTTCTCATGCTCTACGAGGAAGTACCGATGAAACTTCCAGGGAATTACCCAATGAAGCATTGAGTGTGCATAAAGTTACTGTAGGATCCAGTAAATGCTTCGACTATTCACCAGTAGATGTCGTGAAGGGTTGGTGCAAACAAATATTCTAAGCTCTAGATCTTATGTTTAGCATAATTCGGAGAATACATATCTGATTGGACTGAAGTAGGGTCTTCGAGTCTTAGGTGTCAATTAGAGTAAAATTTCGACGGAATCGGAGATATGTTTCCTGAAATATATGAATTTCAAAATTAATTTCCTTAACTTTTCTATCGACTTGTTCCTCAGGAAAACTGATTGGGTTGAAATAAATTACTCGGTTGTAAAATGGCGATTGGTGATTTCCGTGAAATGTAAATGAAATATAAAATTATAAAGAAATTTTTTTCGAATTTTTTTATGGATTATCTTTTTAATTGACACTGTTGATCTACCAACCAAGTTTCATTCCGATCAGATGAATATTTTTCGAGTTATTGAAAAAAAAAAAATTTTAAATGGACGTAACACAAAAGTCATTAGGCAAATTTGGCCGATCAACGAACTCAACCGAGATATTGAGGATCTAAACCTACCCTGAGAATTTCAAGACTCTAGGTCATTTCTTTCGAAAGTAGGAGCGCACACGGCCGGTCAGAATCAAATTCCACCACGGATTCTTTATCAGTGAGTCTAGCTACAGTCTACCGACATTGTGGCGAAACGATAACGTGCTGTTCTCCAGAACGAGAGCGTAGGAAAAAGTCTATGTGCATTTCCTGAATTATCGAGATAGAAATGAAAAATATCTCTGTAGTTTTAATCCATCGATCCTTTGTTTGTGTTGTTTATTTTATCCTCCTTTATTAATATTCATCAATAAATCCGAATTTCTTTATCCATTATCTTTCTTTTTTTGTTTGCAAACGATGACCTTCCTAATTTTTCTTCGAGTACGACAAAGCTTAAGAAATTCCTCCATTTTCCAACGCAACTCTCGACCGGCCAAAAACGAACAATACATCTTAGAAACTTGAGAAAAGAGGCTAATTTAAAAGTGTGAATTCTTGCAGAACTCGAGTGCTGCTGGCGTATCTCCTACAGCTGAAGTATCTCGCCAACTTTCTTCTCACCTCCAAGTGGAGGGGTTGGAGCACAGAAAAGATTTATCGACCCCTTCGCTAATCAGCAGGAAAAACCGTGAAAAACAAGAGAATATCGGTTTAGCCCTTTAAGAAGAATGAACGAGTTTGACCGGATAACACTTCCTACTCTATTATCTGATATAAAACGACGAATGAGGTAGTAGAAAATGGTCTGAAACGACTAGGTTGGACTCAATGATGACGAATCTGGTGTCAAAATTGGATCCTATCGACTCGAAACTATGACGGAAAGTTGCATTTCAAAATGCTACGATTTAGGTCGTTAGAGGGCATAATCGGCCAAACGGTTTCAGAGTTATATTCATGTGAAATTTTGAAGGTATTTCCCTGGTGTTTCAGAAAAATCTGAAGCTATTGAATTCAAACTTGCCAGTTAGTTGGAGCATAGCAACACGGAATCACTCAGGAAATTTCGTTGGGATCGTACTGTCCGTATAATGAAGAAATCTTTTTCTTATTTCTATTCTAAATAATAAGTTTTTAGGAAACAATTCGATATATGTGATTGAATAAAACTGATATCAGAACTTGAGCTCCATATATCACAATAGGATCACCACTGTATAAAATTTGCGTGCATTCCTGAACCTAGTCATTCAATGCGATTTGCCTACCTCAACATCTCCTCCAACCTCCATAAATAACCTCCAAAACCCAAGCGGAACTTAAAAAAATTATACACGGATCATATACATCGCGAATATTGATTTATACAGAGCGCGTATGCGTAAGGGTGGGAAAAGGAAGGAGAAAAGCCGCGGTCGCTCACAGACCCTTCCCCCCACCTCTCTCCAGCATCTAACTACACATAAGAGCAAGAGGGTAGAAGAGTTCGCTTTCAATAAGGACCCTAATTACTAGCACCCCGCTTTTGCTGCACCGGTGAATGTGCCTCCCCCTCGCGGCTGCTTGGAGGATACGGCCTTGTGTGAGCTCAGGATGCTTCAGATCCATCATGTACAAGACCATTTTTTTCATCAGATTTATTGCTACGCTTTAATGTGATTACTTATGGAGGGATTTATAAATGAGTCGATTTGGCGTCCGGACGTCCGATAGTACGTGGATATATGTTCAAAGAGGAATTCATGGTTACTGGTACAGAAACAGAGTATGATGTTCGAATAATCTTTGACTATTCATATCCAAGTAGCGAAAATTGAATTAAGAACTTCAAAACCGTGGAAAAGGCGTAGTAACGAGAACAAATCAAGAAGAAAACTATCTAAAATGTGGGTGTTCGTCCGATAACAAGTGTATATACAATGGAGACTTCATGTAAATGTACTGAATAAAATGTCGGAATAATCTTCAGAAAAATTCTCAGTCATATAAGAGTATTCGAAAATAAATAAAGAAAGTGTTCAATATAGTCCCCATACTTCAAAAATTTATCATCAAACATTTGAGTATATAACCCTATGATGCTTCTAATATAACTTATACATGATCATATTTTTCATCAGATTGATTGCAACTTTCTAATGTGACCCTTTATGTGGGGATTCATTAGAATGATGGTTTGGCGTCCGGACGCCCGAAAGCAATCTAATATACAAAGACAAATTCATTATTGTTGATATGTATATTGTTTTCTATGCTAATAGTTACTCTTTCGGGTTCAGAGTTCATACTGTATAAGATCTATTTCCTTCAATTACAGAGAATTTGGTGGAGTAATTTCAAACATGTAGAATATAGAAACCGACGTATGCTATAAAATTCGGAATATAATATTTCGGAATATGATTGTAGGCTTGTAAAAGCTCACAATGTGACATCCATTTGGTATAGTAATAAATTCCTTTGGATTTTTTGCAGATATTGGACATCCGAACATTCTCATTTATTGACTGGTTCAAAAAGAAGTTCACAATTCTTGGTAAGTACATCAATCGAGTATTGATGTTTGAATTTTCATACTAGATTCCAATTCGAAACAATTTCTTTAGAGAGGAAGGAAAATGAAAAAAGGATTCCGAAAAAATATTGGCCGCGGAAACAAGTGCACGTGAAAACGTTAAAATTCAGAATATACATGAAAAATTTCAACAAATTTTCATTGCAATTGAAAGAATAATTTATTCACTGTACTCTCCGATATTATGTACATATAATAATGACTAAAAAGTGAACAAAAAACCTACTCAAATCCCATGCACGATTAATACTAGATATAATATGAAGGAATACGAAAATATACATAGTGGAAATAAACACAAAACAGATTAAATGAGTCAACATCTAATTGATCTTAAAAAATCGAATAAAGAATCCCTTGATATAGTTTCACCGGGCATTTTTTTTATATAAGTATATGAAAAATTTTGAATTTGATGTTCGTAGGAAATTCATTTTAACTTGAAACATTTCAAATTTGCTCATTCGTTGTGGACAATAAAATATTTGTGTCGAAAAAATGGAAAATTATCCTATAAGAATATTCCGAGAATGAATATTCTATTCGTGGCTACATATTGATTAATAAATTACACAATTTCATACCGAATTTCATTATGTATATAATGAGTCTCGATTTCTACGAAAAATTAGGCCTGGTCATTCAGAATTTATGGGAGCCTCATTTCGGTGTTCCTTTATTCTACGATAGGTTATAATTCGTCCAATAGGTGATAGATAAACCACATTTGTCAACATATTAATGAAATAGTAGGCATCACGAGACGCAGTCGACATACCTAGTCCTTGGCGGCAAAATGATGAGAAATATTTTTTCTGACTTAAGCGTTTGAACCCCTCAAATTAAGTACCAATTTCACGATATCTCGTGGTCAATCTGCGGTTGTTCCCGTCACCATCAAAATTAGTGAGTTAGGCCAACATTCCCAGTATCACGAGACTTAAGTTGAAAAAAAAAGCTATAGAAACTTGACTAAGTGATCAAAATTATACGGCTTAAGTGTTGAAGAGTTATTTGTTTTTTCCCATTGACGTGAAGATCAATGGTGCTTTCATGACGTTAAGGTAAGTATATAGGAGAAATGTTCTATGAACTTCAACTTCAATAGGTTTTTGAAGGCGTTTTGCTAGAATGCTTTGGAGAACCGATTCAGTCCGTAACATGATAACTGTTTGAAAAGACTAGATTTTCATGTTATTTAGTACTTATAGTAATTCGAAAATATTATCGTAAAAACTAACTCTGTCTAGGCTAAATGGGTATGCTTGTCTATTCCTTGATTCCCCCATGTTTGATTAATTCTTTTTGATGGTTCGATTTATTTCATCTCTTTTTAGAAAAAAAATATTTCGCACTTTTTTTTTTTTTATTTTGTTTTTTTAATTTTTTCAATATAATGAATATCTGCACTGATTTATGAACTACATATTCCCTTGCACAGTTACAGTGTTATTATGTGGGAAATAATTAGAATTAAATAAATTCCCTTTTTTATATTCAATCAATTCACTTCAAGTCTATAGAATATCTTTGGCTTTTAACATTCAATCGGAAAATATCAAGCGAAACACATATCAAACAAATGTTCCGATTCTTGCACCTACAAATGACTGTAAGGTATAACATGCGTCCTAAAAAAGTCGTCCGGTCCCAACCATAAATCTATTTTTCAACACTTACGCGGGCTGCTCTCAATTTACAGGAGGAAGGTATCTGTCATCAATTAGAATGGTTTAATACGATTTGAACGGTAATTAGGTAGCTCTTTGAAACCCCCCGATATGGAATGGATGCAGTGAACGCTTATAGTAGTTATAACACGCGTTATGGAAATGTAACTAATTGGTTTGTAACTGGAAAAATGATGCAAATTTTAAGGTTTATGATTTCCTAATGGGGATATTTCAATACTAAGTTTGTTGTCTATGGATTAGTCTGGACTTTTAATAATTTTAATGATTTTTTTTTTCTCGACTAGCCTAAAGTTGAGAAAAAATTATCTCATATACTTCTTGCCATGTTATTCAATCAAAATTCATATAGGTATACTGTCATTGCTCCGAAAATGGGTTGAGGAAAATCTCTCGAAAAAAAAACTATTCGTTGGTTTCTGAATATAATTTCCATTGAATATAATACCCAATCGGTGCCTAGCAGTAAAAACGAGAAAAAATCATTTTATTATCTATATGGTGTTTCTCGTACATATTTCTTCATTTTCAAGCTTATTAGCTTGAATATATTCAACTGTTCTATCATCATGGCAGATAAATTCAACTCAAATATCGTATTAATCTTCGATTGAATTTTTCAGTTAATTCAAAGAAAACTTTGTTATTGTGGAGATATTAATTTCAGAATCAGCCATCAATAATTACTGAAATAATATTATTAATAACTTTGCTTTTAATCCTTTCATCTCCATATAACTTCTCAATTTAATTCTGATGGACCGCGTAGATGTGAAAAATTATTTCAAGTGAATGAAATGTTTAATTGATGTTTTGCTCTTAACAACTCGAAATTATTTGTAGCAAACACAGTGTTTGGTTTATGTTTTTGCATCAGTCATATATTGATTTTTTAGAGAACTTAATTTCTGGAGCTTACATAGGAACAAATCCCGGGAATAAAATAATATTCAATTTGGAATTGGAACATCAAAATTGAACTAAACATATCTAGCTATTTATATAATTGTGTTAACACTTTTGAATTGTTTTGCTAGTTTATTATGTTTAAAGTGAGAAATTATAAAATACAATAAAAAAATTAAAATTAACACCTTTCAAATTCATCTCTTCATCTAGTGAAAAATCATTGTTGAATTTCCTGGTTTTCATTCCACAACTTCAAAGCATTCATCCATTAAATTCAAACTATTAATTTAAATACCGAAAGGATTAAAATGCATAATTGTGTACCAACTACTTGAACAAAAAGCGATAATAGTTACACGAGAATTGTTTATAACAATTCCATCTTGATAAAAGCAGTCTCATTGTTATTCTAAAAAGTATTAATTTATATTCACTTCAGTCCGATTAAATTATCCTATTCTATTCATAAAAATATGCAGGACTTTCACACCTACTGATTAGATTATTCTATTAAATGTTTAACAGTACATTTTTTCAGTTAATTATGCGAATGAAATGTCTGATCTTGTTTGCAATGATGAAAATCGAATGATCGAAATAACATACAAGATAATGCTCAAAGTATTTTCTGTTTGATTACAGGGGATTGAGATGTTGAGATTTTTAAGTTCAATTGAGCCGTTGGTTGTAATGAAAGTGAGGAATTTACAAATCATGAATTCTTGTCATTTTATCCCTGATGATTCATTTCAATCCACGGCAATTTACAGCAATTTTAACTGATTGATTTATATATTGCGATATGCGAGAATTCAACACCTGTATATATTGAATAATTCAATTCAACCGACGCGTTATATTATTACTCATTTAATTGATATTTATTTACCGTACAGTGAGTGCATGCAATACATCATAATTGATATTCCGTCGGAAAATATCATAATAGCTCAACGAAATTTTCCAGTAAAATATTTTTCTTCGGATATTATTTTTTGTGGAGTAGAAATAAAGGTTCGGTGTTTGTATACAGGAATATTCTTCTTATTTTAAGCACATCTTTGATGAAATTTATATTCATAAAATCTTTTCTAGTTACAAGTATTTCAATTAATGGAATAATTCAAGAATATTTATGAAGATTGTATTGTTTAGTGGAAATTGTCCTAGCGTGTTATTATCTGTATTAACGTTCTTACGTAGAGGTGTTCATTAATCGACTAAATTAATTTGATTGAGGTGGGTAAATAACTAATGATGACGAAACAACAAATCTCTTGTTCAATTAATTCAAAACAGATGTTTTGAAATTTTCCTGGCGTATAAGATTTCAGTGAATTGGGATTATTATTGTTCTAACATTGGCCTAGAGCCTAAGATCTCACTCAATAGCTGAAGGGGCCAGTATAAAATGCATATAGGTAAGCATATTTCCAACCAACTTTCTTCATGTAACTATATTCAGCTATGAGAAATAGACCCGAGAAAAAAATACTTTCTATTTTTCTTATTTCAGTTTTATATGACTACCAATGCATTTTTCGATTTATTAACTGGAATAACATTCATTCTCTTTTTTCTCCTTATTTGTGTTAAGGCCAATTTAAAATAATGATAGAAACGACGAACATAGTGTTGATTTAATATAATCATGACTTTTTATGATTTTTTCTCGAGTGAAAACCATATGTGAATGAATTTAATATGAGCCTAATTTTCTCGTTAATACAATAAATATATCAAAATAAATCAATCAAATGAATTGATGTTTTCATGTGTCACAAACATATATTGAAAAATGAATTTTATAATAATCTTGATAATAATTTTCTTATATCAACATTTTTCTTTCAGATAATTCTTTTGGAAGGATATTGAATGTTTCATATCAAACCGTTATTATTTTTCATTGTGTTTAGAACGAAATGGTGATAACTATAATTTACCGATTTTTATGTTTTAGTTTCAATTCAGTATTTTCGGAAGAAGCAGTGAATAAGGTCGACCTCATAAGATTCCTACACCATCCTTGCAAATTTCTCAAAATTTACTGTTTTCTGATTTTTTAACGCTTATTGTCTTTATCGTTTCTATTATTTAATGATGGCATCAATTTGAAATTCTATAAGAAACATCAATATCCAATTGTTGTCGGTTGATATTTTTCGTATAATTTCTTGATTATATTATAACAATTCTTCGATTCATTAATTTTGCTGTTTTTCGATGAGGATTCTTTCAATTCAATTATAATTACATAAGTTTATGTTGTTTTCGTGAACCGGATACTAGAGAAATCTCACTCTTCTTATTGGTGAATTCAACAGATCTTCAGGACATTTGAAATCCTACATCGAAGCAGAACCTACTTTTTTTTTAATTAAATAATTATTCATTTTGGAATTTCTGTTTGTCTCTAATTGTTTCTGTAACGGTTTTTCGTTCATCATATCCATTTGACTAGATTCTGATGAGGATTTTCGCTTATTCGCAACGATTTCAAAATTCTTTATTTGTACTCTGTTAATGACATCATTCTTGATTTTTTTATTATCCGTTAAACAGAAAATTAACGAAAACAAACAAATTCTACTATTCGTATTAACTATTGCTGTTACTCAATGAATCCATGTCATAATGGTGGTAAAATATTTCGCTAGGCTTATTTCGTAACTGAAAAGTAACATTTTTCAATAACATTGATTATTTTAAACTTAAAACCTCCAAAACACTCAGCTGCAATGACACAAACTCAGCAATCACTTATTTTGGATTTAATCAATTTTCTGTTGAATCACTTCAGAACAGTCCGAATATAATAGATATAAAGTATTTAATCTGAGGCCTATATCATGCTTTTCTCAAATAACAGGATAATTGAAATGCTTAGGTATTTGAAATCATACATCGGCGAAGTACTTTATAAATTCGATTCTTTTCATAAATATTTCGAAATCGAAAAAAAGTTCATCCAATAGTTTCAAGCATTACGTCAGATTTTTGATGGATAAATTATATTCTGTATGTTCGTGTCTATGAAATAATATCCTAAAGAGCTCACCTTTCCTAGTTTGATCAATCGATAAAATCAAAATATAAAAATAGCTCCTGGACAACACCAGAAGCCGTTTCCTTGCATATTTCGGCTTGTACGTAAAGAGTTCAAATCCAACGCATACGCGTTAGCCGTCGCATAGCGTACCGGCGTTTTCAAAGAGGCCTACGGCTAAAGGCTCATCCATACGTTACTAACGCGCTCGGACAAGACCTAACCGCTACCAGACGTATCTAAAACGCATCTATATCGGTCTATCAATTCTTACCTTCCGCTCTTTGTGATAACCATCTCCGTTCCTAGCTTGTGAAATTTCTCCCATAGATCCTTGCCTTCTAGGGTAACCTTGGGATCGTCTACGACGCCGTCTTCTTCGGGTTGTATTGCACGTAAAGGCCTAACCATAGCAGGGTGGTGGTTATGGGCCGCCACAGCAGCTAACACCACATCCTCAGCGGTTGTATAAGGATGTCCTGCAAGAGCGTGGTGAGCGTGAGGATGGTTGATTTTAGGTATCAAAGTTCCAGGGTAACAAGCGTGAGGGTTCTGGCCTCCAAAGGCGGCCAAAGCGGCTGAAGGGAAGAAATTCGGAGCTGCCGGCGATGACCCGGTGGAATTGTTGTTGTTCGCCGCAGTCAACAGCGAAGAAACACTAAAATCAGTTTGTCTCGGCAGCTGCAAGAAGGGATGATAGGCCATAGTATTTTTCACTTTGGCATCTAACGAGGACTCTAGGAAGGTGTCGAAACGCATCTGGCCACCTTAGTTAAAGCGGTAGAATCTGACGATTCTTTCCCGCTTGAGATCTTTCATGAAAAATCCTTTAACATCCCCTGGTCAGTTCACAACGTCCAGTTTTTCCAGTTCCAGGGCCTCCTCAACCGTTCAACATGTTAACGCACAAATCACTGAAATCTTCAAAATCCGTTTTTGCACAAATCACGGTCTCGTTCGGACGCACACACGGACGGACGCGACGCGAACTACCCAGTGTAAATCAGGGCTAGTCTGCGATTTAAGGGTGTTTTTGGAGGAGTGTGAACTGCAACACCTCTACACCACCGTAAGTGTAAGCAAAGACTATAGAAGGAAACGTAGCGGATCTAGTCAGTGTGTGTTAATGACACTGACGCGTTGCTATTGGTCGACTGGTGTCAGCTCCGACAGATTGGCCAATCAGGTGGCGACATTGTCCCCACTCTTTTAACACTTATGGTGGGCAGGAGTTAGGAGGTTAAGCCTATGAAGGCGTTACTGGGGCTTTTTGTGACGCTGTTTTACTTTTTGTGAGGTTTGTGTGGGGACATTTCCAGTCGGTTGGACTGATATTCGATGAGTTTGCCTCCGTTCTCAGTTGTTTTTTTTGGGGCTCTTCAAGATACCTTCGATTCTTCGTTTATTCACTGGATACGCTCATCTGGAAAGAGGAAATCGGTTGAAAGTTTCGTGCTTTTGAGGCGCTTCAGGGGAATTTTTGTTTTAGTGGGAGGAAAGGGGGTTGTGATTTTCAACGGAGTATATGGTCAATGTGAGACTGATTCGAAGTGTTTTCTGGAATTCATAGGGAATTTTTCCGGTTTGAACACAACACAAAAAAAATGGTGTTAATTTTACTTATACAAGAATTTACAATTGATTATTTTTTTTAAATCATCAGAAAATGCTATTCATAAAATTCTGATAAAAAAATTCAACGAATATACCTAATATTGAATTAATTTATAATTCGAATGAAAATTATTTTTTTTTGACTTACTACCTACGGGGTTTCTTATTTGTGATGTTTCAATCAATTATTTGAACTTCACCATTTTAATCACTGAAATTATTTTGATTTCATAGGTAATGTGGGTTTTCCCCAATATAAATTCTTCTTTTAGTATAAATACTAGTAAGCTCATTTCCGTGTCTCTGAATTTCTCTAATACCACTAACATATACTGAATTTGTTACCGATTTTCAGTGATTTTTCAACCAAAGCTTTGTTTTAAACCCATACTTACTTTAAATTCAGGATTTTCTCAGTTCTAATAAATTTTTAATTATTATTTCAACTGAAGGACTTCAAAGTCCATAATGTCATTCTTAGTTATTTTTTGAATATTTTTTTTGTGAGATAGAGAGTTTAATTTTTTGTTTAGAACTCATTTCTTCTTCAAAACGAGGATTTTCTTAGTTGGACTAGAATTCGATTTATTAGGTACTTCAACCGAAAGATCTCGGATTTCAGATATGACTTTTATTTATATTATATATATAAATATAATATATTATTTATATTTCCATTTGGGTAACCAATGAGTCGGTTGACCAAAAATTAATTGATACGAAGAAGTAGTTTCTTTACTCTTGAGTTCCATTTTATCCAAATTTTTTCAATTATTTTACAGATAAAAATTTTTCTATTTCTATTTTCAATCAACTTTTCATGCATATTAGTTATTTCTACTGTATTTGTACCCTACATTAGAAAAAATTTATTTGAATATAATCTCGAAATGTCGATAAGGTTTTTTTTCAAATTTCCGATAAAGTGATTGTTAAATTATTTTGATTAGTAAATTTTTTATGTGTTGACACATTATTCACACATATCAGTCACGTTTGGCCCTCACAAATCATAACAATTTTATTGATTTATTGATTGATGAAAATACTGTATTTTTTATTGAAAAAAAAATGTGTGAAAAATTTACTACCAACGAACTATTAAAAAAATTATCTCTATAAATAAGGTATCTCTATACGCCTAAGAACCTTTTCAGGTCGACTCCTCCATCTGTTTTACATTTTTAAATGAATAATACTAACTTTCAAATTAAATATTTAAGTTATTAGAACCTTTCTAGCAACAAACTATAACAAAAGTAGATTTATTCTCAGTAAAAATTCAAATCGAAAATCCCATGCCCTCACATTGCAAGCGACGGACCAAGTTACAATGTTATATGCTTGCCTCAACTCCTGCTGAAGTTAAAACATATTTCTATCAATTTTGAGAAGGACGGGAACGAAATTGAAACATCTAAGCCGAATATCCTAGTTATTTTCCTCGCCTAACAAACTTTTTTTAAGTCTCCAAAGTAATTCGACCAATTAACTCCGTTTACGCTCACTCCAACTTCTGCAGTCACCGATACTCACATAAATCTTTCGTATATTTCGGGGTGAATTTTCACAAATGAATATCGGAAAAACGCCAAACTCGCGATTTTGGTTATCGAGGACGGCTTGGAAGCCTGTAATGATGCGTAACACGACTCCCGTCAGCACCAACTGACGTTGCGAGAGGCGTACGGCGACGTTGCGCGGTCGAAGATACTAGCGCGGATGCGCGCGGGGTTGAAAACTACCCTCGGTCGCATCGGGAAATGCTTAGCCTGCTGTTTGTTTTTCCGGATATTTTCGACGGTTTCTGGGTGGTTGGGATTCACGGATTCGCGTTAGGTTAGGATTTGGATGATTTTTTTTTTATTTTCCTTGATTCAACTCTGGCGGTTGAAATTAAACGTTTGTGTGTTTGTCAAGTAACAACTGGAAGAAGTGTATGGAATTTTCATCTGCTGTATGATGTTTTCAATTGGATTCAATTTGTTTTTTTTTCTGCATTAATTCGAGGGAATTATTTTCAAAGATGGGGTTGGAACCTGTATGCAAAATAGAATCAATTTCACACATGAATCTGGAGATATAAAACTTTTAATCGGGTGAGTTGTTTATGGTGAAATTAAATCAGATTCGAAGAACCCATGTTAAATATTCAAATGAAAAGTTAACTGGCCTGACTAGACCAAGGAATGCAACTTAGTGAAACATTTAAAAAAGTTTTTCATCAAAGTATGTCCAATGATCATGCTCAATGTATCATGAGCTTAGGGATAAAACTGTGTGAAAATAGTTAAAAATATTTCATTGAAAGGTCCAATAATCAAACTCTAAGATTTTTAGAGGCTTCAAAGCTTTAAGATTCCCCTTCACACTACCAAACAAGTCATTATAATGTAATAGAACTTAAGACTACAGCCCCCTTCAGCCTCGTTCAGACCGCAATTAGATCTGGGACTCAGCCGTCTGTAAAAACAATGACTTTTCAAAGAAACCATTTAAGGGTTTAGAAATTTTCAGGGCAGACATACATCTTATAATAGAGAAGGCACACGCGTGTGGAATTCTATTAATCCAACATATCCAGAAAAACGTACCTATACATAAAAAATTATTGTTGCAAAATTCGGTTATTATCTATTATTGAGATTTATGTTTGAGAGGATTACCTATAAAAGTCGAAAATCCAGAGTTGAAATCGAATAATATCATGTTACAGACGAAATCAAAGTAAAATCGAAATAATTAATATTTTAGTGATTCTCAAACTTCAATTTCTCATCATTCATCTTACTCAATAATTTTCCCCTCGATTGAGGATGTGAAAAAAAACTATACCTATGTGTAAAAAAATCAGGACAACCGATACGATTCACTGAGGAACATTTCGTTGTCAAATTAAATTTGTCCGGCCGTCCGTTATAACTTTGAAAAATACCTAAAGAATTGAAATAAGTATTTAGGGTATAGGTTCGACTAATTAGGATAAAATTTGTTAAAATCGACTAAATATGGCTCCAGAGATATATCCATCAGAAGTTTGTTCCCAAATAATTCGAAAAAATTATCTAATCAAATTAAAATGTCATTGATGGGAAGAATTTTGCATCATATTATATAATTTTAATTGTTTAAATTTAATTCCAATTAAAATTTGATTTTTATTGTTTTCATCCTTGTCCGGGAAGTCAGCGACGTTTAACAAGGTATATAGTCGGATTGGTGACTGGTAATGAATTTGCCCCTTATATGAAAACTCAGAAACTTTAAATTTCAGATTCAAAAATATTCTGTCAGCAATATCAAATACGAGCTATAGTTATGTAGATATACATAACTTTATATTAGACATTATATGTACCTATAAGTATTAAATATGAACTATTATAATTTTTGAAGAAATTTTCGGTGAAAATGGAATAATGTAAATATCTGATAATTTTCAAGCAACTAGATTTTTACCCTCTGGATTAATTTTGATTTTCTGGACTAATCTGTAAAAATTTGGGGTTTATTTTCAGAAGTACAACGAAGCTATACCTTTTCATTTTTCAGGTTTTTTTCTGGATTTTCACTACCAATTTTTGAAACAGTTCTATTAAAATTGAATAAATTTTTTTCATCATGAAAAATGCCCTTGCCGATTGCAGGATAGAATTATTTGTTAAGGGCAGTTTCTTGGAAAACGATTGCCTAACGAAAAATAGAGAAATATTATAAACGATAAACAAAGCAAACTGTGACGTTTCAGAGTACAAATCTCTCATCGGATAAACGATAATTATGCAAAATCATCCCAATCAATTTTATAAACTTCAGTTAGACCATATCAACATCCTGTTTGTTTTTTTTATAACAAAATGATGCTGTTGCATGCGCTATAGTTATTTGTCATGTTCGCAAAAACATAAACTACATTTACATAAACTATTAGGAATAACATCAATTTGAATATGTTGATATTTTTGCTAATTTATTCATAATTTTAAGTAAGGCGTGAATGAAAGGTGTTCTGAAGGATAAGGTGGCCCATTATTTTAGGCGGTACCTTAAGATATTTTTGAGAATGATGGATATTTCAGCTGAACACATCAAAGCATTTCTAATTACATAAACTGAATGGAAAAGGGTTATATATGGTAGAGTTTGTCGTTATTCGAATGCATATTCCATGTTTAAATTTTTGAATTGAAAATTTTTTTTTTATTCAATCAAAATAGTCAAGAAGGATATATATAGAAGAAATATCGGTTTTGCCATTATTATCCTTCTTGACTGTTTTGATTGAATCAAAAAAAAATTGTACCTACCTATTAATAAGGTAGGTATAGCTCGTCCTGTTTTTCATTTAAACCATAACATTGGAACCTTTCATGAGGTACCTACAAAATACCCTTCACCTTGTTTTCAACTAGATACAAATAAAAGAGAAAATGAAATTTTGAGTTTGAAATAATTAGAGCAGTGAAGGAAACACTATTGTTTCCTAATTAAAATTTCCCAATTCAAAAAAATCGAATCCTGGAATGATTTTTTTATGGATATAACATTATTATTCATTTTTCTTCCATGTTTGAGATCGCGAAAATTTTGTCCACTCGTAGGCTCCTCAATAGAGATTTATAACAAAAATATCCAAAATTCATTCGATATTAATCTCATTTTTAATGCATCTAGGTTGTTGTGAATGTAGAATATTCTTCATTTAATTTCACAAAAAAGTAACAGCAAAGTATGAAACCTTTCAATCTGTATTTCCTGCAGAACCTTATGCAGAACGTTGAAGAATGAGCTTTTTTGAGAACTTACCGAATTGGATCGTGGAGCAAAAGATACCCTTGAAAGATTCATGATATGTTGACCTTCCTCATTATGCGACATATAATTTTGTTTAACTTTTCGAACCTGTTGAAAAAATTGACACTTAA